>OY728163.1:898010114-900510114 GCA_963277665.1 Viscum album | reverse complement strand
TACTACTAGTAAGTACCACATCATAAGAGAGACCCATGTTATAGGAAATCCCTATTGGTAATAGAACTAGTGAGACCCAAGGAACATTGTATCCCAGTGAAACATGGTCTAGAAACCATAACCCATAGTGTCCCCATTCATGGTCCACTAGAGTAGAATCCATCCAAAGTTCTAATGGGTTAAAATCATCATCATCATAGTCTAGTTAGTGTTTTAGCATAAATCCTGCTACATTAATAGAAATTCAAGAAAAATTCATGGTATATAAACGTTTTTATTGGTCCTAAAACAGTCACATTAGGTCTATACCCATAGTTCCCACCATGGAAATACACCTACAGTAATAGTTTCTACTATGGGTATAGACTTCAAATTGTGGAAATTGGTATAAATCCATAATTTAAAACTTTTTCTATATCATTCAGTTTCTAGAAGGAAAAACATTTGCTCTACTACCATGGTTTTCAACCATGGATACATATTATTCTCAAGAAAAAAGAAGGTTTACTTCACCCTACACCCTACTCTTCATGTACTCAGAGTGCACACATAAGGTTGAGAATAACATATTATGTTGGATAATGACCAATGATGAAGAATATATGGATTACTATCAGGTGTGTTCTTAAGATCAATAAACTCTTTTAAAGTAAGTAAAAATGAATAGAAACAAAATGGTTCTCATGAAATCATTTCCCTTATGAATGAATAATTACATCTTTAGATATCTAGCCTATAATAAGGATATCTAATAAGAATCATGTGATAGTTGATAAGCCTTAGTGTATGGATAGATGCAAATCTAACCATCTAGATTAGGAAGAACCCAGTTAACATCATCAGTAAATGATTCCATGAACTCTTTCAAAAATATTCTCTATTAATAGTATGAGGTTCACATCATACATCTAACCATAATTATTAAATAATTTTTTTTGGGTGTAACATTCCATGAACATGCCTTTTATCCTAATTGAATATCACGCTATCACATTAAGAACAGTACTAATCCATTCACTCAGTAGGAATTAACACTATAATGAAGGTAGTATAACCATGAACCAAATGATAACTTGTAGTATATAAATTGGATTACATCACCTATTAAGTACATGATCACATCATAAAAAGATATTTATGACTATGTAATTTCTTAAATATAATGTCTATGAACACATTTTTTGGGATAGAGGGTATATTACAAGGATTAAATTCACTTTTGTATATGAATATGGATGAAACTATAGAGTTAACTTAGAAACAAAATCATAGATTGTTGATCATTATGTGGTAATCACTTTTTCCAACATTATGATTCCTCCCAAATTTCCAGATCTCTATGAATTCTATTCATTGTGTTGGGGTGGAGGTGGTGGAACAAGATCATATCAATGTTTATATTTTATCTCCAACTATTAGAGCACTAGATGGTCATTTATTCATGATTATTTCCTAAGGACCAACCTCTACAACCTTAGGAGGTCCCTCATGATGTTATAGTATGACACATATATCTACTGATAGCTTAACTACATTTTTCCATGTTAATGTTCATGGTGTAATTTCCTATATGAAAAAATCCTCTACAGTCACAAAATTTCAGGCCCCATGGCTAACTATATCCTCTATGAAACTCAGGGACTCTTGAACAATGATTTTGAAACTATGCATGTGACTACCCACATACATCTTATCCCGAATGCCTTACGTCGACAAGAATCATGTTATAATAATTCTCCCAAATGTAGCCACCAACACCAAATACCTACATCCCTTCTAAATAGAAATATTTCATTAAAAAGGATCCCCATTAACCTAATATAAGTAATAATATATATGGGAAAATGGTCGATTGGATGAATATATGGAGGCCAAGAATAATCATTATGGATCAAAGGAGTCCATCTTGAATCATGTCTATGGAGTACCCCATGATATCAAGTAAAATTAACCTATCCTTATCGGAATGCAATATAAACTACATCCAAATGGGCCTTAATGACCCAGTAATCACTCTTCCTAGAAAATTAGCTTGAACAATTTCCATAAATGTGTAAATTTATCTTTTGCCTCAATTTCAACCAATAGTTCAACACCCCATTGATAATGAAATATGTTATTATAACCATCCAATTATTAAGATAATGAACATAAAAAAACACATAAACCACCAAATAAATTCAGTATTCTTCCACATGAGGGTTAGGTGATCATTAAAATCTTGTTATCTTCGACATGAGGCTTAGGGAAATATTGTAAAACATGCCAAAATAACATTTTAAAGTTCCACAATCAATTTTCGTAGAATATAATCATTTTATAATAATGAAAACAAGATTTTAAAACAATCAAGAAATTATGGAATACAAATTAAATGGTTCTTCAAAGTGAACCTACCTCAAACTCAAGGCACACTACATTTGAAGACAGCAACTCGAATCTTCATTTTTTTCTTATGGCATGCATATTCACCTTCACATATATATAATGAAATATAATCCCTATGTAAAAAATTTAATGGCCAAATATAAACAAGGAGTCCTTAAAAATATTTTTATACTTTCATATACCTTAGTACACTTACACATGTATGCATTTCTCATATCAATATATAAGCACATAGTAACACCCCATGTTTTTATGGACCATTTATTTGAATAAATTGAAACATTAATTTATATATTGTATTGTACTAAGTCAAAGATAAATTTAAAACTAAAACAAATTTTCATACATTACACGAAACAATAAGTTGGCAGATGATACATGCAACGTTGAGTTGGCATATGATACATGCAACACCGACTTAGAGTGTGGTACCCACGACCCTAAGTTTCAACGGAACACCTTTTTTATTATTTTAATTAATTTAATAAGATAATTATAACCTATAAATTAAACTTGATTATTTAAATATTTTAAATTTTTTTTCAATTTTTTTATTTAAATGAAAGATATTGATAATAAAATATAGAGTTTTATGTAAAGTCCTTCTATGTCTAAAATACTATTTTTCATTTTCTTTTAAAAAAATTAATTCTAGACACATTTATAAATTTAATTTGATAAAATAAACTTAAATTTTGAATTTATAATGTCAAAATTATCTTAGGGTGAAGTTTTTGAATTTTTTTGACAGACTTCATTTTTAGATGAATGGTGAAAAATAAAAGATTTAAATTCAAAACATCCTTTTAATTTAATTAATGTATACGGTTAAAATATATATTAATATTATTAAAAAAAATTATTATATAATAGTTTTATCAATTAATCCATTTTTTTCATTGAAATAATTTTCACATTTAAATTGGTCATAAAGACTTAACAAACTTTTGATCATTTTTACTATAAAAACCCTCAGTGTCGTGCCGACAGTGGGATTATTTTTAAGTTAATTTCTACAAATTTTGTGACTAGAATTTGGAAAAATTGATACCATATAAGAATTCTTCATAATATATAATGTCTAATGAGTTTATCTTTGTTTTTTACAACAAAAATATTATTTAGGTGATTAAAATTAATTACATCGATTTAGAGAAAAATTAGGTTAATAAAGTACTAAACCATCAATATAAGACCAAAAATGACCTAGAAAAATTTACAAAACCTCTTTTATGTTCATATTTTGTCTTGAAAACCTTCCATTATTGAGTTTTTTTTGTTTCTTATGACATTTAATAGGTAATAACAGGTCCACACCTAACTTCATTCTAAAAATTCCATCTGAGTCATTTTACTTCCCTATAAAATGCCACCACCACTGCCCATTCCTCACACCTCTCAAACCTTTTATGATTGGAAAATATATTCCCAATTAGACTCCCAAAAATCATCCCTTCTAATTTGTATTATAACTTTGGGAATAAACCCTCTCATGGAATCCTTTTGGCATTAGCCAAAAGAAGTTACCCAATTAAGAGGTAATGTCTTCTCTCAAGATCCTTTCCTTTATTATCCTTATTAACCCCCTCCACTCTCTTTATTATAATATTGTGTGAAAAAATATAGTATAATATATATACTATGATATTTTTATGCAATGGTTTCTCTCGAAACTTACACACACCTCTATCAAATAGATGTTGAAAATATTTCTTCTGTATATGTCGAACTACTGTCTCAGGAAATGATGATTATTCATTAACCCTTTATGAAAAATAATGGTGGCCATTGTGATGAATACTTTATTTATATATGTCATATAATATATTTATAATTTATTAATTCTTATTTATTTCTTTTACAACACACATCTCTTTACTTTTTTATTTGGTGTTAATGCGATAATATCTTTTGAGAAAGTGTGGACTATCGCCCCCCTCAAAGTGATGTGATTCATTCACACACCACATGGAATGTATTAAGGATGGGTTTAATGAACTTATATGATATATATGATATATTAATGCTACTATAATAATGATATATATATACATTCATATATATGTATATATATATATCATATACATAATTTATTTCAATATGAAAATAAAAAAACGGAAACAACGTTCATGCATACGTACGACTTACGGTCTCCATGAATGGTGTATTCCATTTAGTACCTCATTATGATTTATATTATTTTAATACATGTACACTATATATAAATTATATTTATATCATGATATATATTTGGGAATTATTATATAATTATAAGGACAAATTATGTAAAAATTAAGGCACATACGAAAAACAAAGAGAATATTTCCCAAATTGAAGCATTAATATAGGATCATTAAAAAGAGAGTAATATATGGTCATAATCGAACCATATATGGTTTTTTTAAATATGTTTCAGTAAAATATTTATAATAAACTTATATATATTATACATGAATCTTATACGAGTACAGAGAGAGTCAAGATAAAAGGTAAGGGGATTTCATCTAACATTAAATTTCGATGAAATACAAGCTATGTTCACCACTATTTATTTTTGTGTAGTGTATGTAAAACCCATGATTTTATTCTATTTATATTTTAATTAAATTTATGGTTATTAAAATTTCCATTTTATGATCTATCTTTCCTGTATTTTAATATTCAAAAGTTACGAAATCGGTAAAAGAGTTTTGTCTCAATTTGCCTTCTTTGAGTCTCATGTTTTGTTATGCACCAAAATTATTTTTCGAGGTGTATATACATCTATTTTACATTTTATATCATGAATATACTTATTTTCATGATATATTAAGCTCCATTTTATTTAATTTTCTTACATGGAGAGTATGATCCCTAGTTACTGAGTTATAAGAGTTTATCATGACAATCCCATCACTTTATGAGTTTTTTTATATTTATGCTTCCCTTAAAGAAATAATATGATCCATATCTCAAGAATATTCATGAGATTCCTTCCACTATATTTATTTATGATATACTCTATTTTTAGTAACATTTTTTCAGTCTTTGTTAATTAAGAGAATATTTTTTAGGTAAAATCTGGTTTTCTCTCTCTTCGGTCAGAAATCTATTATAATAAAAAACAATGTCTTCAAAAATGTTTTCAAAATTATTTCAAAATATCCCTGAGGATAATTTTCAATAGAAAAAGATTTTAAAAATGTTTTATTGTTTCCAAAGATTCTTTTATAAGATTTAAAAATCTATTTTCAAAGAAAAGGGTTTTCAAAAGGTTTTATGTTATAAAAAGCATGTTTCAAATAAGAAAGGATATTTTACTTAAGAATTTTTTTTAAAAGATCATTTAAAATTATTTCCCACATAAGATAACATTAATTATTGTTATTCATGAATATATGGGAAAATTAATCAATGTTTCCATCCATATTATTTCTTTTAATAGATTATTTTATTGATGGCATGATACTTATGAAGCATGTATCTCTTTCACAGGTTATATGATTTTGAAACCCAATTCTTTTCATGGGTTATGTTTGTGATGAAATTATTATGAAACATGTCTCTTTACATAGTTTTTGATATGTTTACATGTTTATTATACCTATTTAATTTCATGGGTTATGGTATGTTTATTTATTATATTGTGGAACTTGTATGTCTGATTTCATTATTTGGCGGGTATGACCTATATCACCCACTAATGCATTGGGTAAATTTTTATATCACATGAGATAAACTAAGAAGGTCTTGGGAGTTAACCATGACAACTAAGATGGTTTGAGGAGTGAAATCATGCTGTTATGATGGCCATGGTAGTGAACTATGACTATTACGATGGTATCGGTAGTGCACCCATATTACTGATCTGATCTTAGTTGCAATTCCTTGGCTACTATGGAAATCATTATATGCTAATGTGTTTTCCAAAATTTCGTATCTTACTCCTATGTTATTTTTTTATGGCTTATGTATTATACTTCCTTTTTATTTATGTATTATTAACTTCCAATATTTATTCCATGTATCATGTATATGACCTTTGATATGAATGGTGTGATATTCTATTTTCATGATTGCATTCTCATGATATTATGATCATGTTTACGCTTACATGTCTCCCTTGTTTACCCTTACTTGGTAGTTGAGATCAGCACTTTTTATGTTTACTACCCTAGGTTGTGAAGATATGTATTATGTATGATGTTTCAAATAAGGGTTATAGTAAATAAGAACCTATTTGGAAATAATGTATCTCACATATGTGCCAATGTTTATTTTTCCACATTTCCAATAGAAGTGTACCAACTACAGTGTTTGGGCATCAGTTTTTATAATGTTTATGTATTCTAAAAAAGTTATGTAATGTTAACATTTTGAAAAGTAATGGTCACTATAATTGGTATCATAGAAAATGTATATGTAACCTTTGGAATCAAGGAAGACAAAACCGTAGTTAGAACCCTAAGGACATGTCTAAGGATAAGTATAAGGACAAGGAAATGTAATGGAAAATATCACGGAATTCTGGTGAAGGTTAGAGTGAGTGGTTTCCCAGAATTACATCCATGTATGGATACTAAAAGTGGAAGTGGCTCTGGTATAAATGTACCTAGGGGTAAAACCTTTGACAATATATTCTTGGATGGACTCGGGGTAATCTAGTACACAATATTGGTCCTTGTTACAATCCTCGTTTGACACTCTCAGGGATATTCTCTGGGAATTCACAAACTATTCATGACCCATTATGAAGGATATAAATATAATTTGTCTATTAATAACCTAGGATAAGTTTAATGTGACATAGATATAGAGAATTCACCTCCCATGGTTCAATGCTTCAAGTATAAGGAGAATGAGATTTAATTTAACCATTTCCCACACCCAAGGATTGGTGATGGTAATTGACGTCTGCAACCTCTTAAGCTGAGGGATAAGGAGAAATCTCATGAAATCTCTATATATGATGAGTAGTAAAATAACTACATGATTAGAGATTCAAATATCATCCACTCTAGAACTATTAATGTTATATTTGATTATGGATCTACCCACTCTTCCATTTCTATATAATTTGCTAAGGGTGTTAAGATTTTTCCAAAACAATTAGAGTTGTAACTAGCAGTTCAAACCCCTAATGGTACAATGATTGAATCTAAATCCTATTATTCCTATCTAGTTTATGTTTTTGGGAGTGTGCTTCCCTCACATCTATTCATTCTTCCTTTGGTTGAATGTGATGTCATTCTAGCCATGGATTGGCTTTCCCTATATAAAGCCCAAATAAATTTTCGAGGAATGGATGTTAGGTTTGATATTTCAAACCCTCCTGTGATCATCTATCAATGTGATAATAAGTATAAACTTCCTGGGGAGATTACATCCAGTTTAATGGTTTTAATTCCCATTCAAAAGGTTTTTTTATCTCAAATGGTTGTGGAGAAGATTAACACCGATCATATGCCTGTTGTTCGGGATTTTGTGGATGTATTTACATAATATTTGTGTATTATTCCAAAAAAACGTGATTTTATGTTCTCAATAGAACTTATAACTAGTTCTATACTAATTTTAAAGACTCCCTATATAATGGGCTCGACTGAGTTGCAGGAATTGAAGAAGAAACTCCATGAAAAACATGATAAGGGATTCATTTGGCCAAGTGTGTCACATTGGGGTACCCCAGTTCTTTTTGTTTAAAAAATATGGATCAATGCAACTATTAATTGATGATTTGGATCTGAAAAAGATAAAAATGAAGAACTAGTATCCTCTTCTCCATATTGATGACTTGTTTGATCAATTGTACGGAGCTTAATACTTTTCCAAGTTTGAATTTTTCTCAGGATATCATCAATTGAGGGTCAATAAGTAGGATATATCAAAGACGGATTTCAGTACAATGTATGGTCACTATGAATATATAGTGATTCCTTTTGGTCTTAATAATTCCAATAATATCTTCCTGGATTTAATGAAAAGAGTCTTTAGAGTTGACCACGATAAGTTTTTGGTAGTCTTTATAGATGATATTCTTATCTATTCAAAGGTCAAGGAAGAGCATGAAGATGACTTGAGAATTATACTAAATACCCTATGGAATGAGAAGTTATATAAAAAATTTATAAAGTGTTAATTTTGGCTTCATAAGGTTTCATTTTTGGGTCACATTATCTCAATATATGGTATGGTAATAGATCCATCAAAGACATAGGCTATTGAAATATAGCCTAGACCAACCAAAGGGGCTGAGATCCATAGATTTCTCAGATTATATGGATATTATCGACAGTTTGTGAATAATGTCTCATGACTATATAATCATTTGACCAAGTTAACTTCGAAGGAAGTTATTTTCCTCTAGACAGATGAATTTGAGTAAAGTTTTAAGGCACTAAAAAGAAGGATGGTCATTGCACCTATGCTTACATTACCCTGTAGTAGAAAAGGGTTTTTAATTTATAGTGATGCATCAAATAAGGTATTGGGATGTGTTATTATGAAAAATAACATGGTTATATCTTATGCCTCATGATAGTTGAAGATTCATGAGAAACATTACCCAACTCGTTGTTTAGACTTAATAATGGCAATTTTTTCATTAAAGATATGGAGGCATTATCTCTATAGGGAAACATGTGATATATATATCAATATATATCCATTACAGAATTCTGAAGCATATATTCATATAGAAGGAGTTAAACCTATGCTAGAGAAGATGGTAAGAGTTGATAAAGGATTAGGATGCTCAATACATTACCACCCTAGGAAAGCAAACAAGGTGTATGATGCTTTTAGTTGAAAATATCATGCTATATTTTCTATGATGAGGATTACAAAAGATCCAATATTTCTAGATTTGAAAAAGACGGATCTATAAATCCTAATGTAAGGGGGAAAATCTTATCTTTCTCAAATTATTTTTCAGAACTCTATCCAAGTAAACATTAAGGAGGCACAGAAGGAGGATTAAGAACTACAAAATAAGGTTATAAATATTTCTGAGATTAACCTTGACTAGGTTAGTATGGTATGGTTCTGGAACCGTGTATGTGTTCCTTCCATGCTAGATTTGAATAAGGATTTTTTATAGGAAGCTCATAGTTCTCAATTCTCTATTCAACCTAGAAGTATGAAGATGTATAAGAAATTAAAAGAATAATTCTAGTGGGATGGCATGAAGAGAGATATCGTGTAGTTTATATATTGGTTCTTGGTATGCAAGTACATTAATTCTGAAAGAAAAAATTTGTTAACGATTTTTCATCCATTACCCACACCGAAATGGAAATGGGAGAACATCACTATGTACTTTTTCATTGGAATACCAAAAACCTTGAAAGGGTCTAAGTCTATATGGGTGGTAGATGATCACCTTACTAAGTCATCACACTGCATTGCTATCAGATAAGATTTATCCCTCTATTAGCATTCCAAAATATACATCAAGGAAGTGGTAAGGTTGCACGGAGTACCAAATTCAATTGTATCATATCAAGATCTAAGCTGTACCTCAATGTTTTGGAAAAGTCTTCAGAAATCACTTGATACATAATTGAGTTTCATAATTTCTTACATCCTCAAATAGATGGTCAGTCTAAAAGAATAATTCAAACCCTAGAGGATATGTTGACATCTTTTTCTATGGATTTCAAAGGTAGTTGGGATCAAAACCTTCCTCTAGTTGATTTTTCTTACAATAATAGCTTTCACTCAAGAATTCATATGGAAACTTATGAATCCCTCTATGGGAATAAATGTATAGCACCAATGAGTTGGGATGACGTTGGAGAAATAAATCTATTAAGACCTGAGATTGCTAAAGAAAATGTCTAGAAGGTAAGAACCATTCAGAATCATATCAAGGTAGAAAAAATCTTCCCGAAAAGTTATGTTGATAGTTATTAGTGTGATATAGACTTTTAATTTGGTTAAAATGTTTTTATATGAATCTCACTTTGGAATAAAGTTATGAGATTTGGGAATAAAGATAAACTAAGAACTAGGTATATCAATCCCTTTGAAATTCTTTATCGTATCAGGATGGTAATATATTTCTTGGAACTTCCTCTAAATATTTATCAATTAAATGATGTGTTCCACGTATCACTCATAAGGAAGTATATATCTAACCCTTCACATGTACTGAACTCATAGGTCATACCACTGGAGCAAGATAATTCTTATAAGGAATAGCCTCTTGAAATTTTGTACCGATCATAGAAAGTTATACCAAATAAGACCACTCAACTGGTAAATGTTTTGTATAGAAATCACTAGTTAGAGGGATTTTTGTGGGAACTTGAGGATATGAGGAACCAGAAGTATCCTCATTTTTTTACTTGTGTGATTAATTTTGAGGGAAATTTTTTTAAGGGGGTAGAATGTAACACCCTAGGTTTTTATGGACCATTTTTTTAATAAATTAAAATTTTAAATTATATATTACAATTCACTAATTAAAAGATTCATTTCACACAAAAATAAGATGTCATATGTTACAATAAACACTGAGTCAGTTTATGATACATTCAACATTGAGTTGGTGTTTGATACATACAACACCGACATGGTGTACGCTGCATAAAACACTGAGTTTCTAAGAAACACCTCTTTTAAAGTTTTAATTATTTAAATAATATAATTATAACCTAGAAATTAAAAATATTTATATGAATAGTTTTAACTACCTTTGAAATATTTTTCATAATTCATTTATATAAATGAAACATATTGAAAATAAAATATAGGGTTTCAGTAAAGTCCTTCTTTGTCTAAAAATACTATTTTTAATGTCCTTATAATAAAATTAATTTTATAAAAATTTAAAAAATGAATTTGATAAAATAAAACTCAATTTTGAATTTATAATGTTTAAGTTATCTTAGGGTGAGTTTTGTGAATTTTTCAAATAAACTTCATTTTTAGATTAATAGTGAAAAATATCAGATTGTAATTCAAAAATGATTTTCCATTTAATTTATTTATATGGAAAAAATATATATTAATTTGATTTCAAAGATTAATTAGATAATATTTTTATAAATTAATCCAATTTTTTTCATTTTAACCATTTACACATTTAAATTGGGCATAAATACTTAACAAACTTTTTATCCTTTTTACTATAAAAACCTACAGTGTCGTCCCGACAGTGTGATTATTATTAAATCATGTTATTCCACATCGTTGATTAGAATTTGAAAAAAATATTCCATATTTAGAATCATAATAATTTCTTATTTCTAATAAGGTCAACGTTTTTTGAAAAAAAAATATTAATGAAGGTGATTAAAATTAATTACATTAGTTATGAGAAAAATTAGGTTAATAAAGTACTAAACCTTAAATATAAGACACAAAACAACCTAGAAACATGTACAACACACATGTTTTGTCGATATTTCATCCATAAACCTTCAAGTCTTGAGTTTGGTAGTTTTTTATGACTTTTTTTAGGTAATAAAATGTTCACATCAAACTTGTTTCTAAAAAATCCATGTGAGTCATTTTCCTTACCTATAATAGGCCACCACATCTACTCATTCCTCACACCATTCAAAACTTTTAAATTAGGATATTATCTACCCAATTATCCTCCCAAAAAAATCCCTTAGAAATTTATTCCTCCCTTTGAGATTAAATACTCTCAAGGAATCCTTTTGGCATAAACAAAAAGGAGTTACCCTATTAATAGGTAACGTCTTCTCTTAAGCTCTTTTCCATTAATTTCCTTCTTCAAAAACTCCACTATCTTTATTCAATTATTGTTTGAAAACACTAGTATTACCTATATATTATTTTTTTATGCAAAGGTTTTGACCTACACTTATACACACCTCCATCTAATGGATGTTGAATATACTGTTTCTGTGTGTGGTGAACTACTGCCTCACGAAATAATGACTGTTCATTTCTCCTTTACCACCAATCATTATAGACATTAAGATAGAAAATATATTAATATATTATATGTATTATATTTATTAGGTTTTTACTATTATTTATTCATTTTACAACACACATATATTTACTTACCATTTTTTCTTAATAAGATAATCTTGTTTGAGGAAGTGTGGACTACCACCCCCTCAAAGTGATATGATTCATTCACACACCACATGGAATGTATTAAGGATGGGTTAAATGAACTTATATTATATATTTTATATATTCATGATAATATAATAGTTATATATATGTGTGTATAAACATATATATGTGTGTTATTTACATACTTTCAGTCAATACGAAAATAAAAATAGAAACAGTGTCCATGCATACGTACGACTTACTATCTCCATGAATGTTGTATTCCAATTCATACATTATTACGATATACATTATTATAATACACATATAAGTAATAAAACTGATATTTATATCATGATATAAATTCTATAATCATGATATAATAATAATTACCAACGATATAACAAATTAAGACACATGCAAAGAACAAAACAAATATTACCCGAAGTGAAACCTTAACAGAAGATCAGTACAAGTGGGTAATAAAAGTTCATAATAAAACAATATATGGTATTATGTATCAGAATATTATAATATAAAATATGTGTAATAAACTTATATTTATTATACTGGAAGCTTTTATGAGTACGGAGAGAGTCAAGACACAAGGTAAGGGGGTTTCATATCACTTTTAATTTTTGTGAGATACAAGCTATGTTTTCTACTCCTTTATTTTGTGTGGTGTATGTAATTCTCATGATTGTATTTTATGTATCCTATACTTAAATTTATAGTAATTAACATGTCCATTTTATAATATTTTCTCATGGGGTTTAAATTTAAAAAGTTACCAAATTTGTAAAATAGTTTTGAATCAATTTTCCTTCTTTCATATTCATGTTTCGTTCTACACCCAAACTCTTTTTAGAGGTGTTTAAACTTCCATTTTACATGTCATATCTTGAATCTCATTATTTTATTGATATCTTAAGATTCATTTAATTTCTTTTTCTTACATGGTGACTATGATCCCAGGTAACTCAGCTATAAGGGTTTTTTTAGACAATCTCATTGCTTTTTGATATTGATTATGTTTATGCCTCCCTTTATGAATTATTATGATCCACCTCTCAAGAATATTAATGGGTTTTATTTACCCTATGTTTATTCATTATTTCCTATATTATTAGTAAAAATTTTCAACTCTTTGGTACTTAATATAATGTTTTTATGTAAAATCTGATCGTCTTTCACTTTGGTCGGAAATCAATTTTATTCAAAAACCATACTTTGGAAAAAGTTTTAAAATTGATTTTAAAAGATAATTGAAGATCATTTTCAAGGAAAATTATTTTGAAATTGTTTTATTGTTTTCAAATCTTCTTTTATATGTTTTCAAATCTATTTTCAAAGAAAAATTAATCAAAAAGTTTTATGTTATAAATACTATTTTTCAAAAATAAGAAGATATTGTCCTCAATAAATGTTTTAAGAAGATATTTTAAAATTATTTCCCATATAGGATAACATAAATTGGTGTTACTCATGCCTATATGGGAAAATTATATAATTTTTCCATTCATATTTTTACTTTTAATGGATATTTTATGGCATGATGCTTATGAAGCCTGTATATTTTTTACAGGTTATATACTTTTGAAGCCCGCTTCTTTTCAAGGGTTATGTTTATGATGAAGTGATTATGAAACCTGTATCCTTCCAAATATTATGATATGTTTTCATGTTTATGATACCCATATTATTTCATTGTTTATGATATGTTTATTTAGGATCTTATGGCACATGTATGTATGATTTCATTCTGTGAGGGGTGGGACCTATATCTCCCTCCAATGCATTGGGTAAGGATTCATATATCACGACATCAACTAATATGGTATTGGGAGTGAACCTTGACTACTATGATGTCCATGGGAGTGAACCATGACTACTAAGAAGGTAAGTGGAGTGAACTCATGCTATTAGGATGTCCATGGGAGTGAACCATGACTACTATGTTGGTATGTGGAGTGAACCCATACTACTTATATGGTTTTGGAAATAATGCCTTGTCTAATATGGAAATAATTATATGCTGATGTGTTTTCCAAAATTCCATGTCTTACTGCTATGTTGTTCTTTCATGGATTATGTCTTTTACTTCCTTTTTATTCATGTATTTTGAACTGCCAAGATTTATTCCATGATTAATGTATATGATCTTTGATATGCAGTGTATGGTCATCTATTTTCATGAACATATCCTCATGACCTTATGCTCATTTTTATGCATACATGTCTCCCTTGTTTCCTATTACTGAGCATTAGAGCTCACACATTTTTATGTTTAATTTCCCCGGGTTGTGAAGATAAGTATTATGTTTGATGTGTCTAAGAATGGTTCTTTTCAAGAAGAATCTAGAGGGAGATAATGTAGCTCACATTTGTACCCATTTTTGTGTTTCCATGTTTCCAAAGGCACTATACCTACTACGGTCTTTGGGAATCCATTTGAACAATGTTTAAGTATTTTATAAAAGTTACGTAATGTTAATGTTTGGAAAAATGATGGTTTCTATACACACCTACGCCCAATATATATATTCAAACTTCCATGAGTGAATATATATAAAGGGGGTCTTATATATGTATATTAGTAATTATGAATTCATATGTAAGTCACCTTCGACTACGACTACTCAAATCCCCATCAAAAAGATCCAAAATGCATTAAAAAAATATAGGGAATCCAAAAAATAGAACTGACCTAAATAAAATTTTGCCAATGAATAAGTAAATAAAAAATATTACTAGAATCCAATTTAGAACTCACTACCTCTAATAGTGATAGATATACATATCCTCATCATAAAAAACCACCTGTTAGCAATTAATGTGAAATGAAGTGAGATATAATGATTGATTATATATATGTGATCAGTGTGTCAATTTTACATGATAAATAATAAGAAATTAGGAGATACTATTCATATATATTTTGAATATTAATAAGAAATGAAGGAATAAAATTATTTTCTTGAAAATTGTTTTATTTATGTAGGAATATACTTTGAGTATTTAAATCCATACATAGAAAATTATTTGGATAAGAGGAATAAGATCCTGATCTATTGAGTTTGAAGAAGCTCATAATTATTTTTATTGATTTCCCTAAAAATATTTCCTATTACTTCTATTTAACAAGAAAGAATTTATACACTTTTTTTAACCATGTAATATTTTTGATCAATTTTATTTTCAATTAATTTAAAATAGTATATTCATGTTATATGTATACAGTGGTGTGAAAATAAATTCCTTTTTGAGTAAGAATTTTTTGAAGCATTAGAATAATCCTTATAAACCTAAAATATATATTTGTATCATAGTATTATTATAATTATAAGAAGGAGAATATTTATTTATTAGAAATTAAATATTATAGTTATTGTATATTTTAGTATTTGTAAATGTGTTGTTGAGTCAATAAGGTTTTCCTTATGACTTTTCCATTCCTTCTTGTTTTGAAAATCACAAACACCTTATCTTTAAGGAAAATTGCTTTCTTAAGGAAAATCGCTTTTATAAGGAAAATTTCGTTCTTAAGGAAAATCACTTTTATAAGAAAAATTATCCTTATCATTTTTCCATCCATATTTTTCTTAAGTATGAGATTCGGATTCATTTTCTAGGAATCGTTGAAACTTTGATTTAAAGCATTCTGTTTTAGGATTCGGATTCTGGATAAGAACTATAAGGAAGTTTCATTCCGAATTCCGGATATGATTTTTGACTAAGTTCTATTCCAGATTCATTACGAATTCTAATGAAGAAATCCCATTCCGAATTCTCATTACGAATTCTGAAGAAGAATTCTCATTACGAATTCTAATGAAGAAATCCCATTCCGAATTCTCATTACGAATTCTGAAGAAGAATTCTCATTACGAACTCTAATGAAGAAATCCCATTCCAAATTCTCATTACGATTTCTGATGACGAATTCCTATTCCGAATTCTCATTCCGAATTTACCTATTAAATAGAATCTGATTATCATTGTTTTATACACTCTGAATTTATTCACTCCGAACCTTCACTCCGAAGTTTCATTCCGAACCTTTATGTTAGAGTTTAAACGATGTCGTACATTCTGTTACACTTGTTTTGTTATAAAACGATGTCGTCCATTTTGTTATAAACTAACCGTTATCTAAATGACACGTGTACAGGTCCCTCCGAACTTTAAGGAAAATATGACCGTTGGAGAATGAGCCGACCTTACCTATAAATAGGAGCTCATTTGAAAGAGCTCGATGTTGTTGGAAAAACGACTGAGTTTTTGCTTACATTCTGTTGAAGTGATTTCTAGAGAGAGAGGCTCTTATTAAACTCTCAAAGCTTTGTGCGACTCCGAATGTTGGTGATTACATTCGAGGGCTTCCGGGGATAGGAAGACAGAGGTGCCGACTACCTTAAAGATCGAGGGCTTCCTTTCTGAGGAAGACAGAGGTTGCCAACTACCTTGAAGTTGAGGGCTTGCGGGGATAGCAAGACAGAGATTCCGATCTTCGTATCGAGGGCTTACCCTGGTGTGGGTAAGACATACTTGCTTGAAAGTATAAATCAAGGGACCTTTATCCAAGGTTGTTGGATACCCTTCTCTTTGGGTTAAAAGACTTAAATCTTGTTACTAGTAGTTTTACTACTTGTTTTTATTCCGCTGTAATTTGTATCTTAAGGAAAGTATAACTTTCTTATACTTCCTTACTTACTCTGATTCATTTAGATTCTATACGCTTTAAGGTAGAATCTCATATTGTAACTTTTGTTAAGTTTCAAATTCCGGAACCATATTTCCGGAACCTACTTTTGGAATCACTTTCCAAGTTTAGTTCAGTGTTAGAGGTGTTGTGAATTTACTTAGTTTAACTTTATTAAACTTAGTCCTTTCCTTTTCTTAAGGAAACTTTAGTTATTCATAACTAACTTTAAAGGTTCCAAAGGAATTTTTAAAGTATACAATTCACCCCCCCTCTTGTATATTGAGCATCTCATATTATATTTCGATCCTACATGTGTATGTATTATTTAATTTTTATATTAAAATAATTATCATATTTACTATTATTTATATATAACCAAATGTATTAATTTTTCATAGTATTTTTATGTTAATTAATTAATCTTAATAAAGGTTGAAATATTTTGTTTTCATGTATGCGAATGTAGAAAACTTACATAGAAACGATTTAAAACATATAAGTGAGAATACAGCTTCCACATATAAAGATATATATAAAAAGGAAATGAAATTTTAATGTACATTACATTTAATACTGTAAAATGTATCAAAATTAAAATTTTACTCTTGTTTTTTATGATAACGAATGAACTATAATGTTTAGGTATGTAACATGGAGGGGTGAATGCAATATTTCTTCAAATATGGCGTTCCTTGGAAATATTGAAGATAATGTAAATAAATATATAGATTAATAGAACCAATATTTTCAAAGGAATATGAAAAAAATGAAAACATGAAATTGGGTAAAAATAAATATTTAAATGGAAAAACATATGAATATATCAAATGATACATACATGTTCTTTTCATGTTTTGTTTTCATTATGCGTATTTTTAGAGTAAACTATTCTTTAATATTATTTGATCCTAGAAAACTAAAATTGAAATGGAATGGTTTAGAATTTTTAAATTGGAAACAAAGAAATTACACAAATATAAAGAAAGAATAAAAAAAAGGAATAAAATTAGTAATGGCCATTATGGGTAAAATTTTTAAGCTAAGATCTTTTTTCATATGTAAAACAAATCCAAATGATTAAAATTTTTATGTAGATCATATTTTTTTACAATACAAACATATGAAAAAATCATGACATAAAAATATATAGAACAAATTCCAATGAATACTCGGGTGTAATAACCTACTTTTGAAGAAAAAAATTCCCGAAAACAACTTAATTTTAAAGTATTATATTCAAGGATGGTATAAAATGATGGATCATGCATATTTTATTAATTTTGGAAGGAAATATATATCCATGGAAAAAAGGACCACATTATTCAACTTTGAATCCATTACCCAATATGATGATTAAAATAAATTTCAATTATCATTTGTCATAAAAAACCATAAAGTGTTAGATATATTGGAAGGAAAAGAGGGTGAGAGTTTATTGTTTTGAAATATAAAAATAAGTTGGATTCAAAAAAATTAAAAACTAACATAAAAAACAAAATGAACTATGAAAGGGTGGAATTAAAAATTCAAAGATATGTGAATTTTATAACCATATGAATTCAATAATGTTCACCCCTTTCTTATTTGAATGTGAATAAAATGAGGCATTTCATTTACCTAAAATTTGATAATGGAAGTTAAAGAATATATAGTATATATTTAAAATTAAAATTCAAAGAAATATCAAAAATATATTTCAAAAAATATTTACAAACATGCATATACAAAACATTTTCATTACAACAATAACAATCTCTATAGTAATATATCTTCTATATTATTTTTCATCCTTATAATTATCAAAATGTAATATCTATATAGTTAAATTCCCATATGAAATTTTCTTATCAGCATTAGTGATTACAAGGGGGAAACATGTAAATGAAATAGCTTTAGAAAGTGAGAAACTATATATAAATTAATTCATAGTTATGTATTAGTGTAAATAAAAAATGTAAAATTATGACACTACAGACTTAAATAACTGATGTGAAAACTAATTTAGTTTCAATTTATTAGCACTAAAGTGAAATAATATAAAATGAATTAAAAATATATATTGGAATAAACCATATAGTTTTCCATAAATTGATAACTAAATAAAAATGTTTGAACTTGTTGAAAGAAAACATTCTCAGTGAAAAATGCAAGAAATAATGGTAGAAGAAATGGAGAACATCAAAAGTTACATGGGAATCAATATTCATGTGTAAAATCTTTATAATAATTTTATTAGGTGTGAAATGTAATTATGATAATAAAAAATTTGAACATATAATATTTTATGAAATATAAAAAGTGGAATAATTGTAATATTAATAAATAGTGACACCAACTTTGGGAAAATTTCTACGCTGTTTCATATGAAGACCTATAATATTAGAAATTTGATATCGAGTAAAATATTTTTTTATAAGAAAATTTGAATTTTATTATATCTATTACAAAAATTCCATCAAAAATCCATTTAAGAGAGAGAAAAACCACACATTATATCAAAAATTGATCTCCATACTTCATCACTTTGGAGAAACCAAAATAGTAATACTCCCAATTAGGTATCAAGAAAAAAATCATCAGAAAAATATCGCTCAAAACTATGACTCGAATTAAACGATGTTAAATTAAAAATGGTTTAATTATTACCAACTAAAAAATTTGGAAACAATATCAATTCATCACATACATGTAACAAATTTACTATTGAATGAATTTAGTCATGGTACACTGCCTAAATAACTTGCACTACTATGAAATCTCTAACCTATGGCTGGTACCAATAACAAGATTCAGTGAGGTATAAATATGTTTTTTTAAATTATTTGAAATAGAAAAATCTTTTTAAATTATAAAATGAAATGGTACTTGATTAAATAATAGAAGCTACCATGCTCACAATGATACGTCGTAGACCAGTTTGATCACACTTTCATCCACATTACACGTTGTTTCCACCAGCTCTTCTTTAAGTATCAAATTTTCATGGCCCATTTTTCTAGTAAAATCACATTTTAATGCATCAATGGAATTATAATATATATTTTTAAAAACCATTTTTCTCCAAATGATCTAAAAAACTTATTGGTGAGAACAAATATAAATCATTATTGAATATCATTTTTTAATGCAAAATCTTGAACATTCTAAAAAAGTATTTGTACTACCATGGTTGTTAACTGTGGCTACATTTTAATTTCTAGAAAAAATAGAGTTTTTACACCTTGCACCATGATCCCTCCCGCACCCCCACCTGGTACTCCAATCAGTAAAACAAAAAGGATACATTTCTACTTCCCATTCCTATAAATTAAACAATGTATTACTTCATCAACAAAGTCCTTCATATTCCTTCATCATATGAAACAATTAAAAAACATCAGAAATGGATTGGAAAAACCCAACACATAGAGTGTAAAGCAGGCTCATGATAATCAAAAGAACTACAAAATGTAATGTCCAAGGGAAGGTACTTCAAAATAGTATTAGGATTTAGGGGTATTTACAAGTCAGATTGAACATGTTTCAGGTCCCAACTAGACCAATAAATGATCAGGTACGGTCCCATGCTTTGTGATCAGCTGACCCAACCGAACCCAACCCAACCGATTAGGGTGGGGTAACCTGAAACATGGAAAAATAACCCAACCCAACCCATTTGGGGTTACATTCGTTCTGGTCAGGTTGTATGTGTAAAACCAAACCCAACCCAAACCCTCACTCATCCCCCAGACCTAGACCCCTCAATTAGACCCCCCCTAATCCCCATAGCCACCAGCAGAAGCCCCCAGCCCAGCAGCCCCCCATCCCCCTACAGCAGCCCCCCATCACCCTTCAGTAAACCCCAATCCCCCAAGTCTCCTGTCATAGCCCCCCAACCCATTGTAGTAGCCCCCCCCCACCACACACACACCCAGACCCAGACCCAACCCAATGCAGTATCAGGGTGGGTTCCAACAAAACCATCAAATTTCAAAATGAAAACCCAAAAATTGTGTCATCTAAAAAGTATAGCAGCATCCAAGAAAATTCATAACAAAATGAAAAATAGAATTTGGGAAACCGCATCCAAAATACAGTGGCATCCAAAAATGCATCAACATCCAAATAAATTAAGTCTCATCCAACCAAAGAAATTAAAACACTTAGCAGCATAAAAAATATAAAAAAGAAATAATGTTAAAAAACTATATAAATTCAAGCATAAAATCTTATAAAAATTAAAAAACCAAACAAAAAAACATTGGAATTCTATTCAAAACACAAAAAATAGGGGAAACAAGGAGGTTTAAAGTGAATACTAATGTGGGTAAGGGAATCCAACCTGTAACGCCCCGACTGCAGTTACCTAGAGTTGGTGCATTATTACATAACATTAGCATGATCACAAGAAAGATCAAATCTCGAAAGACCGATTGGTTTAGTAGCCTTGTAAACACTAGATATATTCATAAAGTTTTACATTACACCATAAAGTGAAAAACTACTACAACAACATATTTTCTTCATAGACCACACTCATATCCCCACATACTATCCCTGTAGGTCATTCATAAATTACTTCTTCACATCTTGGGAAAAATAAAACATTGAAAGGGGTGAGCTCAAATGCCCAGTAAGGATAACAATATAGCGGAAACTTTCATAAATAAGAATAAACATTTAAGGCAATGTATAACTTAAAACAAAAGCCTTTTAAACTTGAACTTAAACATAGTATGGCAAAGATAAAATGAAATAATTCCATTTACTCCTTCACATGGATATTCTACTAATCGAATAATCACATGCAATATCAATAACCACTTTCATAATGATGAAATGCATAATGCCAGACTATCAGAACCACATATCCAAGGCCTCATGCCAAGACTACAAATAAGATTTTGACAAGGCCTTGTGCCAAGACACTAGTTTGTCTCATGATACCTACCGATGCATCGAGGAGCTATAGCGGGCTCCACCCGTCACATATTAAGTCTAATGCATTCCCATGTGAAAAGGTTTAAACATAACATAAACATTCGTATTAAAACTATCATAAAAAATGTCAATACTTTCACCATAAACTATGAACGGTATAAAAAATAGCACATACATAGTCAAACATATCACAAAACCTTCAATACAATATAAAAGTTTTGTATCATAATAAATCAACTTCAAATAAGCGTAAAATCCATCAAAGGATGTTGACATAGATGAAATCAAAAATCTTTTTAGAGAAATATCTATTTCTATATTGAAATCATTTAAGAGTCATATATTTATGAAATAAAACATTTTATTTGAAAATATTCTTAAAATCTTGTAAGGGAAGCTTTGACAATTTTATAACGGCAGAAAATAACCGCACCCTTCGTATAAGTTAAAAAACATTCTTACCTTAATTCTGTCGAAATGGTTAAAAAGCACCTTGTTTGGAAAACAACGGAAAGATTCCTTTATAAACCACTTATAAAAAGTCAAAAAAGGGTATAAATGACTTTAACCCATATTCTTGTAAAAAGTAAAAATGTTTTGAAATACATTTTTAAGAAACATGGATGTGGATGATAAAAAGATCCCAGTAGATTATTACGTATAAACAACCTCGGATAATGAAGAGATTGTAAAATAAACCCTTACCTTGTACTTTTCCTTGGTTGGGGTAGGTTAACCTCCTGTATAATAGTGCAATAATTGTTATTAAATTATACAAGAATCATATACATTCATATGATATCATATATGATCTTTTAACATTTCTTTGTTAATAATATCTTAGTATTATCATCATTTCGGGTGTTAACTTACTCATTTTATTTTATATGTTTTGTTACATAAGCCATGTTTTTCATGGATAGGTTGTATATTATTCATATACAGAATGATATCAAGTCCTTAAACATTATTTTTAAATCATCAAATGATAATTATACTTGAATGGATACGATGGAGAACGAATCTCATCGCGTTCGTGGAGACGGTAGTCCGTACGTACGCACGAGCGACAATATCATTCTTTTGATATTAAAATAATATATAAATGGATGGTATATCATATATACATAATAATTAACATGTTATATTTATTATTTACATGATTTACACATCATTATTATACTCATCCAAATAATAATATATTGAATAACAATTACACCACGACGTGGAGACGGTAAGCCGTACGTACGCACGTATGGTGACATGTTATTCAAAGGGTGGATAGAATACTGAATATGGTTGTACCATATTTATAATAAAATCACAGTATATATATGATACTGGAGTTATTATTTTATAATTTTAATAAAAAAGGAAGAAGAAGCGGAAGAAGAAAGGAACTTGGAAAAGGGTGGTGAAATCATTACCTCTTATTCGGGTTCTTCCTTTTGATTTGATCAAAAGGGCTCCTTAGGTTGGATTTCAGATCAAAATAAGGCCTCTAGGTTGTAGTGAGGGAATTTTAGAGAGTATTTGGGAAGATTTTGGCTGAACCAAAAGGCTATGAATGTGTGAAGAAGTGAGAAGGAGGAGTGCCTTTTTATAAGAGGGGTGAGGGGAACCTTTGAAAAAGCTAGAAATATTATGTTATAATAAATTCATATTCGGTTTATAATGGCTCCAAAGTTGATTATTTAAATGTTAAGGTGGTGATAGGTCTAAAACCATTCATCCAATAGAATTTTGACAGGTTTGGGTTACTATATTAACCTTATCTTTAAGTATTAACTCTTGGTTAATTAGTTTGACATTTACCATGTCAATTTGTATTTTTATATTATATAGTTAATAAACTTACTATATACATCCAAGAGACCCCAAAGTGGTCCATTAATGATACAAATATAATGATATAAGTCTCTTGGCCGAACCTTAGATTTTTAAGAATTTAATATCAATTAATAATATAATATTTGTTTTAAAAACGCTTTTATGTCAATTTTGACACTATTCAATAGTTGATTTTTGTGAAACTCATAACAGAATTATTACTTCTAAAAAATTTAATTAAATCATTCCTAACATGTCATATTAACTTAGAAAATTAGTTTAATTCATAACAAGTCTCAAATTATATCTATTTGTTTATTTATAATATCAATTATTTTAATTTTTCACTATTATGGTAATTACTGCATCATCATTGTGTCATAAGTAAATTAAATTATTTAATGACTAAAAATTATAAATAAAATATAATTATGTAGGAAATTATTTTATATTTCTAATGAATATTTAAAATCGAATTTATCTTATGTATAACCCTATATTAAAAATGTTTTAGTAAATAAACTTTGATTTTAACTCATTTAACTCTTCTTTGAATTAAATAATAATAAATGTCCTAATCTAATCCAAGTGGACCTAAATGATAATATTTTATTCCTAAGGTTGTTTTTGGTCAATATACACTTGTAAAATAGAATTAGGACATGTGTTAGGGTAATATTAATTTCATTTTTACCCTTAATTATCCTATTTACTTTTAACCGTGGTAAATAAAAGTAAAAAAGTTACTATTCACCATACATTATTTTCATCTCATTGAACCACATTTTACTTCTTGATATTAAACGTGTCTCTCATATTTTCTAAATTCCATTCACAGAAGCGGTAAAATTAAGTTTTATGAAAAATTCAGTTTTTTAACTACCACTTAGTAGTTTCACTATTCATCAAAAATTGAAAATTTTCAGAACAATGCCAAAATTTCACCCTAAGCTATAATTGATATTCCGAATTCAAAAATGATATCTATTTTAAAAAATTCCAAACATATAAGTTTCATTAATTAATTTGATAATTAATTCCCACTGTCACAATAAATAGCGTGTTTTTAAGAAACAATATATATCAAAAGATTGACAATTGTTTAGGTCCAATTTAAAAGTGAAATTAATTATAATGAACACCATTGGATAAAATGGTAAAAATATATTCTCAATATAATTTAAAACCACTCAAATTCATAATTTATCACTATTAATTATTTTGATTAAAAAAGTTGTTTTTAATTAAAATTTAGTAATTTTCACTATTCATCAAAATATTAAAGTTATCCGAAAAGTACCAAAATTTCACCCTAGGCTAATTTTGATATTACGAATCAAAAAATGAAGTCCATTTTGAGAGATAAAGTTTATAAATTTTCATAAAGTAGGTATTACTATTAATAACGGCTAGTTTGGTAAGTCATGGTGCGCTTTAACTCGGTGTTGCGTGTAGTGCAAGTTATTGAATTATTTTAAAGAAATAACACACTATGAAATCTTGGGGTATTACACAACCTATTACCTAAGAAAAAATTTTTATATATTTCATCCCATCAGCTTTGTATCAACACTATTAGGAACAATATTTTTTATTTCTCTTCTACATTAAGTAATTGGTGCAGTTAAACTAGGTAAAACCCCACATCCTACTGAAAATTGGGATAAAATTAATGAGGTCAAACATAATTATCTTTTATTTATTTTTATTTTATTTTTAACATGTTAACCAAACATAACCTTATTTCCTAATGAAGTAGTTCACTTCATCTTAAAAAGAACTCACAAATATACAAAAGAATATAGAATTTTTTGAAAGAAACAAATAAATGATACTAGAAAAGATCATTTCCATTCTATCCTTCAGTAAATAATAATCTTCTAAAATAAATGTATAAGAAAAAAATTAGTATATTAATCTAATTTCATATAAAAGGTAGAAAGATAATTCATATACTTTAAAAATAAAATAGATCTTAAAAAACCAAATCCATTTTCCACCGTTAATATCATTACACTTCTGCCATGTAAAATTATACATTTATAAAACGAGTGAAAAAAAAGCCAAAAAATATTTTGATCAGATAAAATTCAACAAAAAAATTAAACAATGAAATATTTGGAGTGGTATAAAATGAGTGAACTCGTGTAGAAATTCTTGTGAATAGCAACAAGATACAATAATTCATTTCATCAACTCAATGCTTGTGAATACCAATAATCTACTATGGGCCAATTTTTATTAAATTCATAGGTTGTGGATATTTTTTTATCATTCAACTTCCCCCAGTGCTAGGGTGAAGGATGTAAATTTTTCTTTTATTTGGGTCTAGCTAGTTTATTTTCATCTCATTGCACTTTAATGGTTACGTTTTTACTAGGGTTATAACATTCGCATAAATCTACCACTAATGGATGAGAAGAATAAAGTTATAAAATATATTGGAAAGGTCATATGTTATTTGGTTAGTTCCATGATAATGTGTATCATCAAGAGCTAGAAGGTGTTTATTTATCAACAATTTGTTATATACTATGTAGAGATGTCAAACTTCATGTTTAATGTAATATATTGATGCATATTTTAGTGTTATCACTAACATCTAAATTCCCCCTCACATATTTCTAATTCCATGGTTTCCAATATGGAATCTATTTTTTTTATCACTAACATATATTAATTCCTCATCCAAGTTTACAATCTATGCCTCATCCATTTGTGTAATCTAAGTAGAATCTAGGAGGGTTTCTAAGTAAAATCTACGATGGTTTCTTACTCAGTGAAATCAGTAATCTATGTATGGAGTGTCAAATTTGGAATTTGTGCAATCAAGAATCTCTGTAATATATAGAATCTAAGAAATTTATACCCTCACATATTTCTCATTTAGTTTTGTTAGTGCTATACATAAATTTTTTACATGCCTAATCTTCTATAAAAATTTCACACATTGCCTATGTGAAATATGGAATATGTAATCTATTTTATTCTTGTGAATATATTATACGCACAACATGGATATTATTCAACACCTTAAGTGGCTGATTTTACTTTCCTCATAGTGATAATATACTATAGGAAATTTTAAATAGGTGACTATGATGCACTTTATTTAAGGATAATTTCCATTTAGATATCATGTAATGTAATGCACATAACAATGAAACCATTGGGGAGTTGTGTAACATCCCAGGTAAATAAAGAATAAGACATATTTCATATTTAATAACATTTTTAAATTAAATATTAATTTTACTTTAAAAGGGTTTCTATGTTTGATAGCGTACTAGATACGCAACAACGAGTTTCTTTGAAATCTTACGTTGCACACAAATAATATAATATTATTATTTTAAATGGTAGTTAACTCCTAGCTGTTGTATTGGTGGGAAAGAATGAAACTAACTATAATATTATTATACATGTTTTTTAAATGTATTTACATTATCCAATAAAAACATAGAGGCATAAAATGTGAATGAATCTAATTTTAAGCGTAATTTACATTAAAAGGACAATTTATCACTTTTTAATGGTGAACCCTCATTAAATATAGTTTTGGTCGCTTAAATACACTCTAATTGACCAAATAAAATCCTTATTTATACTGGGGACATCAAATTTTACTTTGGGTAATTTTTTGGTATTTTTCTGATAAAGTTCATCTTTTAATGAATAGTGAAAAATACTGTATTTTAATTCAAAGGTGCCTTTTAATATAATTTATATATATGGTTATATTATCTTTTAAATTCGTTTCAAAGTTTAATTAGAAAATATTTTTACCATTTAATCCAATGTTGGTCATTGGAATTAATTTCACTTTGAAATTGGACATAAATAAGTGTCAATCTTTTGATAGTTATTGTTTCTTAAAAACACGCTATTTGTTTTAACAACGGGATTTAATTTTAAATTAATTAATTCAAATTTTATGATTATAATTTGTTAGAAAAGACATCATTTTTTAATTCTTAATATCAAATATATCTTTGGATGAATTTTTGGTATTTTTCTGAAAAACTTCAATTTTTGATGAATAGTGAAACCACTTAGTGGTAGTTAAAAAAACTGACTTTTTCATTTAAATGAAAATTTTCCACTTTTTTTATTTGAATTCAAAAATTACAACATACATTGTTTTTATCAAGAAGTAAAATTTGGTTCATTAAGATGAAAATAATTTTTGGTGAATAGTTACTTCTGACTTTTATTTACCACGGTTAAAGGTAAATATGGTAATTCAAGGTTAAAAGAACATTATAATAATTCAAAATTACCTTAACACTTGTCCAAACCTAATTGGTTGAGTATTTTACGACCATTATAATCTTTGGTTCTATTTTGGGACCCCTTTGATCCACTTGGGAGTAATAATGACAATTTAGATTAATTAACTTAATATAAAGGCAAAAATGACAAAAGCAAATATCTTTTAGTAAATTAATTTTTATAAGGGGTTATATAAATTATCTTTTCAACTATAAATATTAATTGGAAAGATAAAACGATTTTATATATCATTTTATTTTTTAATAATTTTTAGATGACAAATAAATTAAATTATTTATGACACAATAATGATGCAGTGTTTACCTCATTAATAAATGCTTTAAATAAATAAGATTATAATGATGAAAATATTATCCAAAACCTGTCCAATTCTTATTGGATGATTCAATTTATACCATGAGTCATCTTATCTTATAACATATTTTTTTGGAACATTAGAAACCGAATATCATTATATAATAAAATAATAGTTTCACACTTTCCTAAAGAGCACCTCCTCTCCCTTATGAAAAGAGACCACTTCTAACCAATTCCTCACACCTCTCAAGCCATTTGGATCATCCAAAATCGGCCCAATTAAGCTCCCTAAATCCCTATCCTCCTCTAATAAGCCTTAACTTAGTCATAAGGCACTTCAATAAGTCCTTTGGTTCAAACCAAAGGGAGTTACCCAAATTAAAGGTAACAGTTTCTCTTAAATTGTTTTCTTTTATTTAAATTATCCAACCCCTAAAATATTTTTATTACATTATTTTGTAACAACACCAGTATCCTCAATATACTATGATGTTTTTATGAGAATAATTCTAACTACACTTACACACACCTCCATCTAATTGATGAAGAACATAATGTTTATGTGGATGACAAACTAAGGCCTCACGAAACAATGATTGTTCAATTACATCTTACCACCTCTCATGGTGGACATTATAATGGAACTATATTTATATATGATATATATTATTTTTATGATTTCTTTATGCTTCTGTACTTCCCATTTATATCACGCCTTTATGGTTTCCATAGTGGGTAAATACGATAATATCATTTGAGTAAATGAGGACTACCGCCCCCTCAAAGTGATTTGATTCGTTAATGCCTTGTGTGGGGTGTATAAAAGATGGATTTAACGATATTATAAATGATATTATACTGGAATTATAATATACCTAGTTATCATTATGTTTTATTTCCATGAAAATAAGAAATAGAAATAAAAGTAGCGTTCATGCATACGTACGACTTACTGTCTCCATGAACGGTGCATTTCATTTCTTACCTCTAAATGTTATGTACTATTATAAAAACATGTATATACTAGATATATATGATATCCAAATCATGAATATCATTCTGGATATAATGAAACTTTGACCACCTGAACAAATTGTAAATATAAGGTGGTCATTTTTACTCAAGTACAAAATATCGACAAAATGAACATTATTAACTTAAATGATTTCATAATGTTTATTACATGGTAATAAGGGATATAAAAGGAATAATAAACTTGAAAAATGTTCTTAAGAAAGTATAGATTAACTTTAGTTTATTATTCAGGATATTAAAGAATGATCGAGTCAAGTTGGACGCGAGGTATGGGACTTCGTCTCAATCTCCATTCCTTGAGGCATTTTTTGTTTTATACAGGACTTTATTTTATACAGTGTATAAACCAAATCGACTTTTCATTTTATTCAAAGGAAATATTTTTATATGAAGCATTTTACTAAACGACAAAAAGGAATGTTTTTTTAACGTAAGTAGTGACAACGACCTTTCTGCCTCCGTGAGAATTATTTGTTCTTTGGAATCCTTAACAAGTCGGAATGTTTTTAAGGAAAAATAAATACCATATACTCTTTTTATGTATTTTGGTATTGAAAATGATTTAGAAAATGGATTTATTATTTCAATATCTTGAAATGATATTCTATTATTGCAATGTGGAAATTTTATCTTTCCTTTATGCTTATGTTATGTATTATGATCATGTGATGGTTCTTAGGCATTATTTACATATACGAGTTGTTCTGTGATAAACCTAGGGCTGGTGAGCCTGAGATAGCTCTCCAATCCATTGGGTAACGTAACAGAGGTAAATGTGAATGTTTCTCCTAAGAGATTTAGGGAATATAGTGTGATGGGTATTCCAAATTAACTCCCTATGTAGCTGTGATAGATACAATGTAAGTATGATATGGATGCCACAAGTTAACTTTATGATTAATGATTTCTATGTGTCTTTCATAAATCTTATGATTTCATGAGGTAAGAAAATGAGTTCATGTTTTGCATGTATTTATGAAAAAATGTTTTCATTCTTTGTTTTATAACCCTTACTGAGCTTTTTATGCTCATTACAAGTATTGAAATGTTTTCACAGGACTTAAAGATGAATAAGGTTGAGTATGAGATCAAGCAAAAGTCATGCTGTCTAAAACATGGAACTATACATGACTTTTTTTTCAAGAGTTTTTATTTTTTGAAAAAACGGAAACTATGTAGATATGTCTACCTAGTAATCTTTTGAGATGTAATATTTATGTCCTAATTATCTAAAACTATAAACCTGAAAATATCCTCAATGTGAATTATTAATTTAATTCAATATTATGTAATGTTTAAGGCTGGGTCCTTAGAGTTGGTATCAGAGGTCATTTTAGATAACTTTAGGAGTTAGGGTATTGTTAAATTAATGTCTATAAATTAATTTATGGTAAAATTGAAATGATATAGCATTTACAGAGTATCATGTTTTTTCGCCTAAGATATTTCTGTGTTAAGAATAGTTTTTTGTAGAGGAAATAGAACCACTTTTCTGGGAAGGAATACAGAGGGAAATGACCTTCCAAATCAGTATCCTGAGAAGGCAGAATCAGAGTTGAACAGTTTGTTGTAGTGATGGATCAGTTGACTCAGGTGATAAATTGCATTTGTGTTTACAGATTCCAAAAGTAAATAGGAACATGAAATTCATTTAAGGGTTGTCTTGAAAACCAAAAAAGAAAATAAAATTTATGGTAAATTCAGAAAGTGTGGGTTTTGGTTACAAAAAATTTCTTTCCTTGGTTGCATTGTTTCAAAAAATGGAATAACTTTTTATCCTTCTAAAACAAAAGTTATTGAAGAATGGACAAGACCCACAAATAGAACTGTGATCCATAGTTTTCTTGGTTTGGCTAGTTATTAACGGAGGTTTGTTGACAAATTTTCATGGTTGTCTAGTCCAATTACTAAGTTAACTCGAAAAGGTGTTAAGTTCATCTGGACAAAGGACCGTGATTGTTTTCAAGAATTGAAAAGGAGATTGGTGAATGATCCAATTTTGGAACTGCCATCTAGAAATGGTGAGTCTGTTATCTACAATGTTGCTTCATTGAAAGGACTTGGATGTGTCCTAATGCAGAATGATCAGGTAATTGCTTATGCTTTACGTCAGTTGAAACCTCATGAGTTAAATTACCATACACATGATTTGGAATTAGTTGTTGTTGTTTTTGCTTTAAAAATTTAGAGGAATCATTTGTATGGAGTGATGTGTTAAATATATATTGCTCACAAAATTTTGAAGTATATATTCACTCAAAAACAATTTAACATGAGATAGAGGAGATGGTTGGAATTAATCAAGGATTATGATTGCACGATCCTTTATCATCTGGGGAAAGCAAATAAAGTGGCTGATGCTTTAAGTAAAAAAATTAATGTCTCATTATCTATGCTACCTCTGGGAAAAGATCCTTTGGATTTTGATTTGATGAAATTCCTCATAGAAGTTATTGTTTCAACAAATTCTTCTGTTTTATATCAGGTGTCAGTGAGATCATCTCTATCATCCAGAATAAAGCAAGCACAAAAGGGAGACAGTGAGTTGCAGAAAAAGGTATAGTTGGTTCAGAAGGGTAAGTTCCCTGAATTTAACATTGATAATGATTGTGTTTTGAGATTTGGGAAGAGATTATGTGTACCTTGTGATTAACAGTTGAATAATGAGTTTTTATGTGAAGATCATAGTTCCCCGTTTTCAGTTCATCCCGACAGTACTAAGATGTACAGAGATCTTCGGGAGTATTACTGATGGGATGGAATGAAAAGTGATATTACTGATTTTACTATGAAGTGTTTGACTTTTCCATAGGTTAAAGCAGATTGACAGTAACCGAAATGAATGCTTCAGTCTTTACCGATGCCAGAGTGGAAATGGAAAAATATATCCATGGACTTTCTTGTGGGATTACCAATGACATCTCGAGGTAATAATTCAATCTGGGTTATAGTTGATTGATTGACTAAATATGCTCATTTCCTTCCTATTAGAGATACTTTGTATCTAGATAAACTTTCTTGGTTGTATGTTAAAGAGATAGTTAGGTTGCATGGAATTCCCCTCTCTATTGTATTTTATCGTGATCTCAAATTCACTTCTAACTTTTGGAAAGGCCTTCAGAAGTCATTGGGTACTGAATTAAATTTTAGTACAGCTTTTCATCCTCAATCAGATGGGTAGTCAGAATGAAAAATTCAGATATTGGAGGATATGTTATGTGCTCGTTCACTAGATTATCATGGAAGTTGGGACCAACACCTTTCTTTGGTTGAATTTTCATATAATAACCTTTTTCATTCCAATATACAGATGGCTCCATTTGAGGCATTATATGGAAAGCGTTGTCAAACTCTAGCTTTTTGGGATGAAGTAGCTGAAAGGAAGCTGATGGGACCAGAATTGGTAGAAGAGATGGTAGAGAAAGTTTAATTGATCTAGAAGAACATGCGAACAGCTCGGAGCGGATAGAAAAGTTATGCAGATAACCAGAGGAAGGATCTTTCTTTTGAGGTAGGTGATCATGTCTTTCTAAAAGTTTCTCCATGGAAAAGTGTGATGTGTTTTGGTAAGAAGGGAAAGTTGAGTCTGAGGTTTATTAGACCTTATGAAATTATGGAGAAATTTGGATCATTTCCGTATAGAGTGGCTTTACCTCCATGTTTATCTCATGTACACAATGTTTTCCATGTTTCGATGTTGAGAAACTATATGCCAGATCCATCCCATGTTTTGAGCCCAGAGGTAGTTCAGTTGGAAGAGAATCTCTCTTATGAAGAACAACCAGTCCAGATTTCTGACTGTAGAGAGCAGGTGTTGCGGAATAAGGTAATTCACTACTTAAAGGTTTTGTGAAAAAACCATATGGTTTAAGAAGCAACGTGGGAATATAAAATGCTATGACGGACAAATACCCCCACTTATTTTGATAAGTGAATAAAAATTGCGTGGACGCAATTTCCAAAAGGGGAAAAGGATGTAACATCCCAGGTAAATAAATAATAAGACATATTTAATATTTATTAATATTTTTAAATTAAATATTAATTTTACTTTAAAAGGGTTTCTATGTTCGATAGCATACCTGATACGCAACAACAGGTTTCTTTGAAATCTTAAGTTGCAGACTAATAATATAATATTATTTTTTTAAATGGTAGCTAAATCCTAGCCGTTTTATTGGAAGGAATGAACGAAACTAACTACAATATTATTATACATGTTTGTTAAATTTATTTACATTATCCAATAAAAACTTAGAGGCTTAAAATTCGAATGAATCAAATTTTAAGCATAATTTACATTAAAAGGCCGATTTATCACCTTTTAATGGAGAACCCTCTTTAAATATAGTTTTGGTCACTTTAATACATTCTAATTGACCAAATAGATTCCTTCTTTAGACTGGGGACATCAAATTTTACTTTGGGTAATTTTTTGGTAATTTTCTGATAAAGTTCATTTTTAATGAATAGTGAAAAATATTGTATTTTAATTCAAAGGTGCCATTTAATCTAATTTATCTATATGGTTAGATTATCTTTTTGATTTGTTTCAAAGTGTAATTTGAAGATATTTTTACCATTTAATCCAATGTTGGTCATTGGAATTAATTTCACTTTGAAATTGGACATAAACAAGTGTCAATCTTTTGATAGTTATTGTTTCTTAAAAACATGCTATTTGTTTTAACAAAAGGATTTAATTTTAAATTAATTATTGAAACTTTTGTGATTATAATTTGTTAGAATAGATATCATTTTGGAATTCGTAATTTCAAATATATCTTAGGCTAAATTTTTGTTATTTTTCTGAAAATCTTCAATTTTTGATGAATAGTGAAACCACTTAGTGGTAGTTAAAAAAATATGACTTTTTCATTTAAATAAAATTTTACCACTTATGTGAATTGAATTTCAAAAATTCAACATACATTGTTCTTATCAAGAAGTAAAATTTGGTTCATTAAGATGAAAATAATTTTTGGTGAATAGTAACATTTGACTTTTATTTACCATGGTTAAAGGTAAATAGGGTAATTCAAGGTTAAAAGAATATTATAATAATTCAAAATTACCTTAACACTTGTCTAAACCTTATTGGTTGAGTAATTTACGACCATGAGCATATTTGGGTTGATTTTGGGACCCCTTTGATCCACTTGGGAGTAATAATGACAATTTAGATTAATTAACTTAAAGTAAAGGAAAAAATGACAAAAGAAAATATCTTTTAGTAAATTAATTTTTATAAGGGGTTATATATATTATAATTTCGACTATAAATATTAATTGGAAAGATAAATTGATTTCCTATATTAGTTTATTTTTTTATAATTTTTAGACAACAAATAAATTAAATTATTTATGACACAATAATGATGCAGTGTTTACCTCATTAATAAATGATTTAAATAAATAAGATTATAATGACTAAAATATTATCCAAAACCTGTACAATTCTTATTTGATGATTTTATTTCGACCATGAGTCATCTTATGTTCGAATATAATTATTTTTGGACCATTATAAACTGAATATAATTATATAATAAAATAATAGTTTCACACTTTCCTAAAGAGCCCCTCCTCTCCCATATAAAAGGAGACTACTTCTAACAAATTCCTCACACCTCTCAAGCCATTTTTCTCATCGAAACTCTGACCAATTATGCTCAGTACATACCTCTCCTACTCTTAGAAGCCTTACCTTCGGCAGAAGACACTTTAAGAAGTCCTTTGGTTCAAACCAAAGGGAGTTACCCAAATTAAAGGTAATGGTTTCTCTTAAAATGTTTTCTTTATTTTACTTCTCCAACCCCTAAAATCTTTTTATTCCTTTCTTTTGTAACAACAACAGTATCATCAATATAATATTATGTTGTTATTAGATGAATTCTAACTACACTTACACACACCTCTATCTAATGGATGAAGAACATAATGTTTCTGTGGATGGAAAACTAAGGCCTCACGAAACGATGATTTTTCAATTACATATTACTGCCTCTCATGGTGTCCATTATGATGGAAATTTATTTATTTATGATATATATTATGTATATGATTTCCTTATGCTTCTGTACTTTCCATTTATAGAATTCCTTTATGGTTTCCATAGTGGATAAATATGATAATCTCATTTGAGGAAGTGAAGACTACCGCCCCCTCAAAGTGTTTTGATTCGTTAATGCCTTATGTGGGATGTATAAAAGATAGAGTTAACTATATTATATATGATATTATAATGGAATTATAATATACCTATGTATCATTATGTTTTATTTCCATTAAAATATGAAATAGAAATGAAAGTAGCGTTCATGCGTACGTACGGCTTACCGTCTCCATGAAAGGTGCATTTCATTTCTTACCTCCAAATGTTATGTACTATTATAAAAACATGTATATACTAGATATATATGATATGTATGATATCCAAATAATTAATATCATTTTGGATATAATGAACCTTTGACCACAGGAACAACTTGTAAATATAAGGTGTTCATTTTTACTCAAGTACCAAATATCGACAAAATGAATGTTATTAACTTAAATGATTGCGTAATGATTATAAAATGGTAGTAAGTGATATAAAAGGAATAATAAACTTGAAAAAGGTTCTTAAGAAAGTATAAATTAACTTTATTTTATTATTCATGAGATTCAATAATGATCGAGTCAATCCAGACGTGAGGTAAGGGACATCGTCTCAATCTCCTTTCATTGAGGCATTTTTAGTTTTATACACGACTTTATTTTATATGGTGTATAAACCCCTTTGACTTTTAATTTTATTCAAAGGGAATATTTTTATACAAAGCATTTAATTAAATGACAAAAAGGAATTTTTTTAACGTAAGCGGTGACAACGACCATTCTGCCGCCGCGAGTATTATTTGTTCTTTGGCTTCCTTAACAATCCGGAATATTTTTAAGGAAAAATAAATACCATATACTCTTTTTATGTATTTTTGTATTGAAAATGATTTTTACAATGGATTTATTTTTTCAATATCTTGAAATGATATTTTATTATTTCAATGTGGAAATGTTATATTTCATTTATGCTTATGTTATGTGTTATGATCATGTTATTGTTCTTGGGAATTATTTACGTATACAGGTGTTTCGGTGATAAACCTATGGCAGGTGAGCCCGAGATAGCTCTCCAATGCATTGTGTAACGTGACAGAGGTAAATGTGAATGTTTCTCCTAAGATATTTAGGGAATATTCTGTGATGGGTATTCCAAAGTAACTCCCTATGTAGCTGTGATAGCTACAATGTAAATATGATATGGATTCCACAAGTTAACTTTATGATTAATGATTTCTATGTGTCTTTCATAAATCTTATAATTTTATGAGATAAGTAAAAGAGTTCATGATTTGTATGTATTTGTGAAAAAATGATTTCATTCTTTGTTTTATAACCCTTACTAATCTTTTTATGCTCATCCCATGTTTTGAAAATTTTTCACAGGACTTAAAGATGAATAAGGTCAAGGATGGGATCAAGGAAAAGTCTTCCTATCTAAAACATGGAAGTAGACAAGACTTTTTTTTCAAGAGTTTTTATTTTATGAAAAAAATGGAAACTATGTAGATATGTCTACCTTTTAATCTTTTGAGATTTAATAGGTATGTACTAATTCTATAAAACTCTAAACCCAAAAAGATCCTCAATGTGAATTTTTCATTTAACTCAATATTATGAAATGTTTAAGGTCGGGTCCTTATAAGTTGGGTGTTGGAATGTTCAGTTTGAATATAATAACATGTTTAATCCCTTCACTACCCATTTTTAAACATAATAAGGAGAAACCAATGCAACATTATACTATCCCCACATATATGAGATATTTACAATATGTTCATGCATATCAACAATCTAAGAAACCAATTCATCTATAAGATAATAGAACCATACAAAGAGATATGATGCACACATTGTTCTAGGTTGTGGCACATGATCAATGCATCACATAGAGTTGTGGGAGGAAAGAGGAGAATCACTTGACTAAAAATGGTGTTTTAATAAAGTATTTTAATATAGGTGGGTTAACTAGTTAAAAAAGGTGAAAAAAAATTATGAAGGAAAAATGGCACCACCAATGACACATTGTTCCATGGTACTATATAGTGCACACCATGATTCCCTATATCAACTGGGAAATTTTCCAAGCATTGCAAGGCACAATGGTACCGGGTGAAAAGGTGCACCTTGGAGCACACCATTAATAAATATGCCTATTATGGATATTTTCTTTCTAATTAGAATATTTTGGTGATTATTTTGTGTGTAGATGACTTTATAATTGTCAAAGGCATGTAGAGTAGTAATACACAGTGGTTTTTTGAGATGTAGCCTTAGGAACATGCCACTCAAATGAAACCTGATTTCCTAATATATTGTTCTTATTTATTTCTATCAAAATCTATTTCAAATATTCTGATACACGAATTTATGTTTTTCGTGTTCTTGTTCTCTAATTAATTACATTAAAAAATTACATGCTTTGATATTTTTATACTCTCATACTCTGATACACATATCCCGTAATCTAATAAATGATATTATACACTTCTAGAAACTACCACGGTTAAGAATAGATGGTATCATTTAAGTGGGAGAAACTAAATAAGTCCCATCTTCTCAAAATTACTCATTTCACAAGAATCAATAATTCTAGAAAGATTTTATGGAATTGAAGAAAACGTTTTATATAATTTATTGAAAATATAATTGGACATACCCATGAGAAATGAAATCAAAAGTAATGTTATATGGTGGTTTCATTATAGAAAACAAATTTGTCTAAATGTTTCACGTTTTTATCTACATTAGGCAAGCCCAAGTAGACAAATAGTTGTCTAGTAGATGGTACATTTCAAGGAAAAATTTGAATTCACCAATCTCACATTGAAATAATTAAAAACTTGTAAAGTGGTTGAATTCATTGTGAGAAGATGATTTTCTTAAAATTAGAAGATATTGATATGTTAATTCCATTCATTGGATGTTTATTTCATACCTATGAGCATGAAGTGAAATTCAAGGATTCCCTAAAATTATAAAAATGGGGAAGACCAAATTTATCTCCTTTTAATTTAGTGTCAATTAGGTAGAGAATTATTGGATTACATCATAATAAAATTCAGAAGTTATAAAAACTCTAAAGGGGGAGATTGATGTTCCTTTGGGCGTGTAAAGAAACAAATTATTTGTTATAATTTAGATAGCATCAATGTATTTTGGAAATTTATATTGGAAGATTTTATTGATGTTTCAAATAAGAAAGTGGATTAAGATAGAAAAGTTAAGTAAAGAGAATAACCATGGAATATAGATAACGAAGATGGTTACTAGGTGAGAACCAATTAAATGTTATGATTTTTGAAATATTCTTCATTTTAATGAAAATTACCAAGGATTTATAACTATTTTCAATAACATTTAAAAATTTGATGGGGTGATAGCTATTTTTTACAATGTGTGAGATGTTATTAAAAAATATTTCAGCCACTTTGAATGGGATATTAAAGTGATATATCTATTGGGAAACTGTCCAATATATATCACACATAAAGGATTATAAATATCAGTGTTTAATACTCGTTTGATTAATTTATGAGAAGAGTAGAGATTAAATAAAGCTTGTTGTTATAGCTCAGTATTAATTTAAATAAAACCATAATTTGAAATCTAAAGATGAAAATGGATATATCTGGATAAATGTGAATGGTTTGTTTCCCTATGATTTTTAATTATTTTATATTCTGTTCATAATTATTATTCATACCATTCATAACCATCATATAGTGTAGCTCAGTGGAAAAATATTAAATATTTCTATGTAATAATTATCCATGTTAACATAAACATCATTTTGCCTCAATGTATGATATATATAGATGAGTGAAATAAATCCTTTTCAACACAAAAAATATTATTTTCCAGTGTATAAATCATTATATCTCTTTGAGAACATTATTTATATTTTTGAAAGAATGAAAAAATCTATATTAGAATCAACACTTAGAGAAATTATAATTTTCTTCATAGTGAAATAAGAATTCTCTAGATTTTATAATTTGAATAGATTGTGTATTTTAATAATTCCAAATTACCTAACATCAAAAACACCAATTTGCTTTTGTGGATGAATTAATAAAAATATGAAATATTGTCAATAATCTTAGAGGTGAAGATAAAAGAAATAAGGATAATATCATAGACTTTTTAAAGTCACAAAATTGGGTTTCTAGATTTCAAGGATTCTAATGAAAATAAAATATAAAGATGCTATGATATGATATTAAGATCATAAAATCATAGAGTCTTGAATATGCATGATCCAATATTGTATGATAACTAAGAAGAAAACTACATGGGTTTTCATCAATAATGAATTTGAAGTTGTGTTACGGATTTGGATATCCTAGTGAGTTTGAATCATTGATTTCCATGCTGAATGTCTATGTTGTTGATCACCTTGCCCGAGATAAAGGAGATAATGATGAGTTAAATGATGTTAATTTACCCAATTTTGATGTGATAAAAGATATATTTTTCAATAAATTTATAAATTAATGAAAAAAATAAAAATATTCAAGATCAGAACTTCCAATAAAAAATATCAAAAATGAATTTTTGATTTATTCATGAGACATAAGAAGAGGTGTTGAGTTTTATATTACTCCAAGATTCATATGAATTTTTATCTTTCATATTATATGTCAGCTAGTATATATGAATTTCTATGTTAGTCTATAAGGCTTTGGTTTATGTTTTTATAAGGCATCCTCTATGCGTATTATTTTATACTTTTTAGAAATTTTATAAATGAATTAGTTGCATCTTAAATGCGTAAAACATCTGATTCAAAATAAGAAATTTTTCATTTGAATTTAAAATAACCTAATAATTCATTTAACTCAACAAACTTTTGGCCTCTATGGGAAATATATATCCACTATATTAGAATTATTTGGCATTATATTCATTTAGAGGAACTGTGTAAGGCATCCTCACAACATATGACATGGAAAATTTCAAGAATATGGATAAGGGGAGCGCGAAATAACAAATAAATGTATTTGAAAATGGTTTACCCATGATCAATGTCTAATTTCTCTAGTTCAACCAAATTATTAAAATATCCTCAACCTTGTCCACATGGATCTAATCCAGCTGGAGAATGATATATTAATCATTGGGAGGAATTTCAAGCCAATGAGAGCATTTAAGAGATGTCAAGCACAAGAAATCAAGACTATTAATCATATAAATATATATATGATTCAACAAAGGAGTTAATCATACACTATATCAAAATCTAGGGGAGTGGAGAAGAGTATGGGCCATAACTTATAAATAATTTTTCATCCTAATTTTAACATGGTGGATCAAATTTTATTCTTTTTCCTTCAACCTTGGAATGGTTTGGTTTAGGATTAAATAATATTCCTTAATTTTAATATATCTACATTAAGTTATGTTAATTTTTCTTTTTTTACATTTCCTATTGATCTTTATTTTGTTTATTATCAATATCACATCCCTGATAGGATGCTCACTCAAGGATGACTCCCATGATGGTAAATATTGATTATAGAGCTCCAACACCTAGCCTTGTGTTTTCCATTTAATTCTATAGATTTTGATATATGGGATTTACGGGAAAATGATAGTATTTAGAGATTAATATTCCCCATTTTTCATTGACATTTCTAAAATCCATCAATCTCTTATAGTTTTATCACTATTTTATGATGGAATCATAAAACACCTTGAACCCACGCTTTTGTGTTCCGCACATATAACTATTGTGCATTTTTCTAGAAAAGCAATTGAACAAATTCACATTTCATTTAAATTCCATGAACCTTTCAGTCAAGGTTATAGATAATAGAAAATTACATTAAAATTAAATAAAATCATTCCAAAATATAATAAAACAACTAAAAAACGTCGAGTGTGAAAACTCCATAAGAGAAGAGAACACCTTCGTATAATTTCTCTTACTCCTGTGTAAAATAAATTTTGAAATATAAGGTGATCAATTATTTTTCCTAGTAAATGGTTTTAAAATCATTGATAAATAATTTTAAAATAGTTTATTTTATTAAATAAATACTAAGAGTAGGTTTTGAAAACATTGAAATATAATAATTTTCATACAATTTTCGAAAAATATCAACTTTATAAATAATAATACTTTAAAATAATTTCTCAGATATCTCAATTTGAAAATAATATTTTTTGAGAAATTAATTATGATACTCAGTAGGCCATAAGAAAACCATAAGGCCACTTATGAATATCTTATGTGGAATAATTTTTGCTTAAGTTCAAGGGTTAACTCCTCATACCATAACTTAACATTCAACACTTTAGTGCCAAAATTTAAAAAAAATATTTTAATAGTCCTATTTTTCTAAATCGTAACCATTTAATGTTTCAAAATAATTCATACATAAATTATTTTCCATAAAATAAAACAATCCCACATACTCTTTAACATGTCATAAATATTTTTTAGAATTTAAAAAATCATATTAAGGATAAATCCATGTTTATAAACAACTAATTTTATTAAAAGTCATAAATATAAATGCATAACAAAATAAATTAATACTTGACTAAAAATGCATGAAATATTGAAGATAACTTAGACGATGACAATGTCTAAATAATTAGTGACATGCATAGACGTACATGGTCTTTTTTTCACATGAAATAATAACTTTTATTTAAAATTCAAGCATAAAATGATAACTTATACATAAAATAATGACATTTCTCATTTTATTTATAAAATAAACAATTTAATGATATTGATAATAAAACAACTCATTTAATATCGTAGAGTAAATATTTAAATCATTTTTTATCAATCATATATTTATATATTTATATCAATGTATATATATATATATATCAATATATAGAGACAGATATTTCTTGAAAATAACAATATTATTAGATTTCATAAAAGGGATATAAATTAAATCAAAATTTGATAACAAATTAGAGACTTTATTTTCTAAAACATATCCTAAATAAAATTAATAACATAAAAATAACATTTTATTTGAAAAATATAGACATAATTAAACATATATGTATGTATGTATAAATGTTTTAATAAAAACATAACCCTTAAAAATTGAACATAAATCAAATAATTAATCTATTAACTTAAATTTAGAATAACTATCAAATCTCGGACATAGAAAAAGCATAGCATTAAGGGTGAAGAAGATAGTGATGGTAGTGTTGTGCTTGTGGAGGGTGTGTATCTAGAGGGTCATACATATATATATATTACTTTGAGGTTTACAGAGGAAGCCTGAATGGAAAAAAGGATGGGTAATTATAAAATTCGTTGACACAACACACACCCATGATTTATAAATTTCTAAATATATATTACGATTAATAAATATAAGATATTCTAAAAAGTGGTGTTGGTTTAAAAAAACGAAAAATTTGATTCATTCACTTTTCTATTTTCCTTTTGACTTTTCCTCCCTTTTTTATTCATTTATTTTACCCTTTCACATTTCCTCTTATTTTGTATCTCATTTCCCTCTTTCTCCCTTTTGTCATGTCATGATTGTTTTTTTATTTCTTATTTTACTATCATTATTTTCACATTTTTTTAATATTAAATCACGTTTTTTAAAACAAAACATGTAACCTTTTTATATATGTATAATTTTTTTTATATTATATATATTTATTATTTTAAAAATATAATAATTCTTAAATTTATATTTTATAAAACATATTGCTTTAATATGAACATTCAAAATTTATTAATTTCAAATTATTTAATTTAAATATTAATTCACATTTATTTTAAACTTACCTTAAAATAACATAACGTAAAAACATTTTAAATTTTAATATTGCAACTTATAATACATTAAATAGTAATTTATTTAATATACTAAAATTATAATAACCATAATTAAATATATTTCTAAATAAACTCATGTATTTATAATGTGAATTATGTTTTAACAATAGGTATATAAAAGTGTTGTTTTAGTACATATTCTCATGTATTGTTTTTATTAAAATAATAAACATAACATATTAATATATCATACTATTATTATTTATATCATCACAAAATTAATAATTTTTTTATATATAAAATTAAATACTTTCATTTAAATTATAATTTCAAAAATTAATTTCAACTAATTTTTTTTAAATAAAAGAAAATATTTAAAATGATTAAATATGAAATAAAGAAGCTTATATTTTAGGTTTGTTAAACAAAAATACAACTATTTAGGAATAAATTAATTTTAAAAAAAATTTCTATTTCTTGAAATATAAAGTAATATTTTATAATTGAGATAAAAAGATATTTTAATTACATAAAATACTTTAGTTTCATAAGATATATTTTATAACTTATTTTATTTAAATTATAATTAATTTATTAATCACTTTGAAATTTCGAGGATGTTACATTCTTCCCCCTTAAAAAAGAATTGTATCCTCACAATTCGTTCTTCGAACTAAATAAACTTTTGAATTTCGATCTTCATAATTAATAAATTTTAGGAATTTTAAACTTATATAATATACCTATTAGATAACATATAATCTCGAAATTTATCTATACCATTTCTATGATACCAATTATAATGCCATGTACACACTCTTCTGGGTTCATCACATATAACTGATGTGTATTCTTTTAGAAAATAAACCTATCAAATACATAGAGTATTTACATTCCAAAAACATTTTTGGTTTAGGTTTTGGAGAATATAAAATTATATTACAAATTATCAAAAAATTTAAAAAATATAATGAAAAATTAAAACACTTTTGATTTTCTAACTCTGTAAGAGAACCAAATTTATTCAGTTAATTTCTATCAAACCAATGGAAAAAAATTTAAAACATAGCGTGATAAATTGTTTTTCCTAGTGAGAAGTTTTAAAATAATTTGTAAATAATTCTAAAATAGTTCTTTTGATTAAATAAATATTTATAATTGGTTTAAAACATTGAATTATATTAATTTTCATTCAATTTTGAAACTATCAATTTAATAAATTATACTATTTTAAAATAATTCCTTGGATATCTCCATTTGAAAATAATAATTTATGATGGATTAATTATGATAATCAGCAGTCCATAAGAAAATCGTAAGTCCACTTAGCTATATATCGGACAATTCTTCTTTTTTGATTTTCCTAAGCTGGTTTAAAGGGATCTGGTTCCCAAGAATACAACCTCAAGAACACCAATAAACAGACAAGAACAACCCACAAACACAACTTACATGTCCTTAAAGCCAATATCCTCTCCGCCTCCCTAGCTGGACTCTTCTTCTCCCGTGGAAGAGGCCATTTCCCAACCTGCAGGCCTCCAGTAGTGAGCACTCTGAACCCGATCCCTGAGCTACTCCAGTACTGGAAGGTCCGGCGATGCCCTTTCTATCATGATATTCTTCGCAAAAGACACTGTCACCTTATATTTCCTCTTAGAGGCAGAACGGGTCTTCATCGGCCGCAGAAGACATGAGTAATCCTTCCTTGGCCGACGTCTTGGGGTTGCAGGAACATGCCCTTCCACAGCCACCGGATTCTGCTTCCCATTCTGCACAACATCACTGAAGGACCGACCAGAAAGTTCACTTACATTCTCTTTACCACCCTCAAGGATCTCCCTTTCTTTGCTAGCTTGATCCCACAAGACCACCTCCGGAGCAGTGTTCTCCCTCAAAGGCAGCAGCACCCCCACAGGGACAGCATTGTCCACAGGCTTCATCGAAACCTTTATCAAGTCACTTGCCGCCTTCTCCTCCTATATCGTAACAACTTTCACCTGATTGGAGCTCCTGTCCTCAGGAAAATTGACAGCCAAGAGTATGTCAGCGGTGTCTTGAACTCTATCTCCCTCCTGGAGAGCCTCCATAGTCTCCTCTCTCACCAAACCGGCTCCGGACTCCAAACATCCAACCGGCTGAGCCTCTGAGCCTTCTTCACCAATCATCTCACCTGAAATACCACCCAATTCTAGGCAATCATTCATTCCATCATCATTCAAGTTATCAATTCTATTACTCAAAGATATAAAAGGAGGAGCCAGAGGATCCAAACCCTTGGGCTCCTTATCACTATCCATGATCCGGATAGTCTCAACCTCTTTCTCCACCGGAGTACTAGAACCAATATTATTCTCACCAGTCACCTTACATGCCTGATTTGAAACACCATCCACAGTATAGTTAGCCACCTCAGAGTGCCTTCCTCTAACCTTAGTATCCCTCGTTCTCAATTCAGGACCCCCTCTGCCTCTGAAAAGAATTCATATCCCTATGCAAAGGGATATTCTTCCCCTTACCAGTGACCTCCCTCGGTCTAGGAGGAAGTCTCCTGCGGCAGTTCTCAACCGAATGCCGCAACCTTCTGCAATAACCGCAATAGTCTATCCAATCCTCATAAACCACACTCTATTTACATCGATACTCTTCCCCAATAGTAATAAAAACAAAATCAAATGGAACACGAGATGCATCAATCTCCACACACACTCTGGGATTCACAGGGTGACAAAGTGCCTCTGTTTTACTATCGAAACACAAATAGCGGCCGACCATGTTTCCAAGCATCCTAATAATTGAAGGGTTTTCAAACGGAAGTGGGAGTTTAGGGAAACTTACCCAAACCACAATTGAAGGAGGATCCTGCTTCACGTGTAGGTCAAAGGACCATCAGAGGAGAAGAAAACTGGATCCCTTGTAGAGTCGAGGAGCCCTCGACCATGCATGAATGAGGTCAGTCTCTGACTCAAAGCGAATCATTATCTGCCTGTGGTCGAGCAAACCTACCACTGCGCGCTCCTGGAGATCCCACGATCCAAAAATGAAACGGTCAAACTCATCAACAGAAGGCCTCTTGTCCTTGAAATGAGTAGCCAGAGTAAGGTTCAATAGGTTAGCGGATTCCGAAAACTCAGATGATGATAATGGGAGATTCGGCACCCCATCAACCAAATATAGGACTTTAGGGTTTAGCAGAACTTTCGGAAAGGGAGGGAGAAAATCAGGATTGGAGAAACGACGGAAGGTCCCCGCTATCCCACGGGACGACGATTCTCCCTCCCCCATCAGAGGGGGAGGGACCGGCACGGTGGCCGTCATCGTCACCTACCAAGGAGAGCCATCAAAGGGGAAAGAATGTAACATCCTTGAACAATGTCCCTTTAAATTCATTGGTTTACTCCCCATACCATAACATAGAATTCTATACTTTAGTGACAAATTTAAGAGAAAATTTTAATGGTCCTTAATTTCTCAATCATAACCCAAAAATGTTTCAAAATAATACATACACAGATTATTATATTTAAAATAATATAATCATATATACTTATTAACATGTCATGAACATTTTCTAGAATTTTTAAAATCATATTTAAGAGAAATATATACTTATAAACATCTATATTTTATAATTTATAAATATAAATGCATAATAAAATAAATTAATACTTGAATAAAATTTCATGGAATGTCAATGATGACTTAGATGATGGCCATATCAAATTATGAGGGACAATAATAGATGTGTAAGGTCATTTTTTCACAAGAAATAATAATTTTTATTTTCAATTAGCACATTAAATGATAACTTATACAAAAAATAATGAATTTTTTCATGATATTTATAAAAGATTCAATTTAAATAAATTAATAATAAAACAACTCATTTAATACCATAGATTACTTATTTAAATTAATGTTTCTCAAAAATATGTATATATATATATATCAATATATATATAGAGGGAGAGAGAGGGATAGAGTTCTTGAAAATGACTATATAATGAGATTTCCTATAAGTTTTATAAATTAATTCCTAATTTGAAAAAAAATTAGAAACTTATTTTTCAAAAATATAGTTCAATTAAAATTAATGAAATAAAAAAACCTTATTTTAAAATATATATATATACCTAAATAAATATATATGTTTGTATAAATTTTTAAATAAAAACATAACCTTTAAGAAATTGATCAAATAAATAAATAATTAATACCTTACCCTAAATTTAGATTTACTACCAAAGCTCGTACACACAGAGAGAGAAGTAGAAATTGTGTAGAAGAAAGTGAAATTTTTGTTGTTATCATGGGGGTGTACGACAAGATGGTTATACATATATAAATTATTTTTAGGCTTTTTGAGGAAGATTGAATGATGAATAGGAAGGGAAATCATATAATTCACTAACACAACACACACCAATGATTTTAAATTTTTTAAATATATATTAATGTAACTAAATATAAGATATTTGAAAATTGGTGTTGATTTAAAAAAACCCAAAAATGTGATTCATTTACATTTCCATTTGTTTTCTTTTTTGACATTTAGTACTTTTTTATTCATTTGTTTTACCCTTTCACATTTTCTCTTAATTTATTTCTCATTTTCCTATTTCTCTCTTCTATAATGTCCTAATTTTTTAAATTTCTTATTTTATTACCATTTTTTAATGTTTTTTAACATATTAAATCACTTTTTTAAACAAAACATGTAACCTTTATATAAATATATATATCAAATGGGTTTTTATATTATATATATTTATTATTTTAAAAATATCATTATTCATATATTTATATTTTATAAAAAAATATTACTTTAGTATGAACTTTAAAATATTATTAATTTCTAATTATTTAATTTAAATATTCATGAACTGTTTTTTAAAACATACATTAAAATAATTCCACTTAAAAATATTTGAAATTTTAATATTAAAAATTATAATTCCTGAAAATAGTAATTTATTTAATGTACTCAATTTGAGATAACCATAAATGATTGTATTTCTAAACAAACGCATGTATTTATTATGTGAAGTACGGTTTAACCATAGATATCTTAAACTGATTATATAGTACATCTACTCATGTATTGTTTTTTTTAAATAATTATCATAACATATTAATATATCATACTAATATTATTTCTGACATTAAAAAATAAATAATTTGTTTAAATATACAGATAAATACTTTCATTTAAATTATAATTTCAAAAAGTACTTTTAAATATATTTTCTTAAAATAATAGAATATATCCAAAACATTTAAATGTGAAATAAAGAACTTTATATTTTTACTTTGTTTAAGAAAAATATTTCTATTTTAGAATATTTTAATTTATAAGAATAATATTTCTTGAAATAAAAAGTAATATTTTATAATTGAGATAAAAAACATTTTTAATTTCAGAAAATACTTTAGCTTCATAAGGTATATTTTCTAACATAATTTATTTAAATTATAATTCATTTATTATTCACTTTGAAATAGCAGGGATGTTATATATCAGTTGTTTAAGGGGTGGATTTACTCACGATTTTTATTTATTTATATGATTAGTGGGATGAGAGCATAGATGTTTTCTAGAGTGTGATGTACAATAAGACAATATTTTCACTAATGATGTGTTTAATCAGTTATGGTTGGACAAAGAGTATGATAAGGGAATAAATGTTATGATATAATGATTTATCACTAAGGTTAAATACAAGGGTATATCAATAAAACAATTTCACTCTATCTATATTGAAATTTTCATTTTGTTGCATTCATTCATCAAATCAATGGTGTTCTATTTACAATTATTTATAAACAAATCAATAAAATTAAGTGTGTGGATAGTGATTCTCCATGACCAGCTATATGAGTGAAAAACCTATACTCAACACTCTATTGTGCCTAAAAATTTTAAAATCAATATTAGCATCCATCTAAAACAATGAACATTCAAACATAGAACCATTTCCATGGAGATGATATGATAGATTAAAATTTCTTACACAGTTTAATTAGTTTTTTTTCATAAATTATTTTCTTTTATAAATGTTATTTATTTATTTCAATATTTCTTTCTTTATTTATTTTTCAACAATTTTATTCATCATGACAGTTGGAAAATTTCTTATAAGATCCCAACATTATTAAAATTTTAAATTGATTTAAATAAATAGTATTAATATTGAGAAACCACACATAATAGAATTGTTTACCACTAATCTATTTATCTTCCCAAAGGAGCCTGAGAAATAATAAACTCAAAGGAAGTAACTTGAGCAGCTATTGGAAACTACTAAATGGTGGGATGATGAATTATATAAAAGGAATGATATTAATTAACATCAGCTACATATTACATGAAACCATATGTGAGAATATGAACCTAAACTAGAGGAGATTCAAGACTATATATCTTTATCATTGTTTTAAAAAAACTGAATGACCAATTGTATGAGATGGGTGAGTTTAAGGACATGTTTTCCATAATATACACTACCTTTTGATCACTTATGGAGGATAGAAAACAACTAATCCAATATTAATAGTAAGAATTTTTCTTATCCATTTTTCAAGAAGTTATATTAGAGGTCAAAGAAATAGTTAAAGATACTTCCCTCAAACACATATTCAAGATTTTTTCCATGGAACTACAGTATAAACCCATGTTACCAACTAAATGTCTGCAATGGGATGATAAAACCATATGCCACATATTTTTAACTTATTCAAGCATATACATTAAAATTCAACCAATATATTTTAATGATGTAGATTCATAATTACAGGAGTATGACTTGTGATAAGATAAATAAAAGGATATATTTAGATTTTAAGTAAAACATATGGATCTATTTCACCCTCTAATTAAATCCAGTCTATAGGCTGTCATTCATGACCAAGAACCCATAAATGAGCCACATAAAAAAAAAAATATCTCTATATTGATTATTCATATGTTTAGATTATTTTTAACGCCCTATTTATTAAAATTTAAACTTTATTTTAGATAAAGTTATCCCTTGATAGTGAAAATGAGTCTTAGGGACCTGACATAGAGTAGAATACCCTAAATACCTTTGGTTGGGAAGTGAACTCAGGAGATGTTACCGTTCGAGATCTGTAATGAGGATGATCATTGGGAGTGGGTGTTCATGTCATAGGTTCACCGATGGATGATGTAGGGAGGCCGTCCTGGAGCAGCATAGGTAAAGAGGTGGGGTGTCCACATTCGGTGGCAGTATCGGGGTGGAGGTTCGGAAAGGATAGCTCATGGTGGGGTGTCCTTGTTCAGTTGCATCAATGGGAAGTGTTGCTAGGGTCACCATTGGGGGATGAGGGTTGTGGATAGGAGGTTGCATGAGTGGCACCATTAGGGAAGGAGGTTCACACATAAAATATGGTAGTGGGAGGGGGTTGCAAAGAGGGGGAAGTCATCCGACTTAATCTGCCCTATTTCCATGGGTTTTAGTAAAGGGTTGATTCAAATACCCATATAGCCACAGTTTTAAATAAATTATAGATATAAATAAAGATATAACTATGAAACTATAAAACAGTGGCTATAGGTCTATGGAGATAGGTTATTTTTCAATAGTGCTAGAAGAGAATAGGTCTCAGCCCTACCGATCCAACTAGTTTACTAGTCCTAGTCTTCCCACCTAGATACCTAGGATTCCCTTCATGATCAATTTCCATTTCACATGACACATAGTTCACCACTTTCACATACCCAAATCATGAAACATAATTTCACATCAAAACCACCATTTTTCAAAAGAAAAACATCTTTTAAACTCATACGCACCTAATCCATTGGGAAACGCACTTCACACCACTTACTCAATTTATAGAACACGCATTAGAAGCACAATAAGGTAGCACATATGAATAAAAAAATTATTTTAGAAACCATATTTACACCCATAATCACCTTGAAAACTTTTTAAAACAAATTTATCACCACACAAATAATCCATAAAACACATTCAAGAAACAAAGATAGCATACCGAAATCATACAATAATGCTAAACCATGGAACCACATTCCTCATGCCGGGAAACTTTAGGAATCTAGTGGAAACCCATAAATTCACCATAAAGGAACCCTATAAAGAAAATATTGAATCATAAACATTAATATTATACCCAAAAACTCAAGATTAAGCCATTATTAGGTCAATCAATCTTCTGGAAAAGAAAAACTCAAAGAGGGATGAAGAATAACCCTACCAGAATGTTGAAATTAAGAGAGGGATTACTTGATGATTCCATGAAGATCCCACACCAAATCCACCAAAACATTGATGTTAAATAAGTAAAAGAATAATAAAAGGAGGTAATAAGGGATTTAAATCCTGAAAGTATTGAATTATGGATTTTTGGGGATAAAATCAGGGAAGGTTAGAAAGATAATTCATCATTTTTAATGACATGTGTAACACCCAAAGATTTTGATAATGAATATAGAATACAATCTATCCTCTAAACACATCTTTTCCTCTTCTGTGTTTAGAATTTTGAATAACAGTCATCTAGAGTTGTATTCAGTAAGTCATTTGGAGTGTGATGGAACAAACATAATTTTCGGTTAATAGTAACCTACCCTTATGAATATTAGTATGAACTTTATGAATAGTAAAAAAATATTATTATTTTATTTTATTAAGGCAATATGATAATGGGATCTTAACTAAATTTTCAATGTCACGTAAAACTAACTGCACTTCAAAATTGTTATTTTTTGAATTAACTATGCACTTATTTAAAAATTAAATTAATAATATTTAGAAAATTTTATTTGAAAATTTTATTTCACTTTTGAATTATACACATTGAAAAATGGTAAGGGTAAATTTTTGGGATTTTTCTGAAACAGTAGATTTTTCAGTGAATAGTAAAAAATATAGTTTTTAGTTTCTGTGTATTTATGACATCATTAATGATGAAATGATGATGTCATAAATCTGGTCGACTTGTGTATAGTTAAATGAAATTTGAGGTGTCCCAAGTGGCTTATAACATGGGCAAATACCATGGGTAAGCCCATGGTTTTGCAAAACCCACTCATGAGTTGTCCCTTGAAAATTATTAAAATAATCCATCACTTTTCTGATAAATACCAACTCTTCCCTTCATTTAATTCCTTCCCAATTCTCCCTCAACGAAGTTTTGGCCTCCTTAACTTCATATTAGTCCTCTAAATGTTTCCTCATGCCCCCAAGGTCCCAAATTTCTAGTTCTAAGGGCTACTCTACGATGTAAGAAAATTCTCAAATTTCTTTCTTTTTCCTTTCAAGTTCTATTTTATGTGGTATATCTTTCAAGATTCCATGCCATGTTCTTATTTATAATATTATTTTTGATCTAAAATATATTATGATTCATTTATATAATGGGTTACTCTTGTATATTCCCTATTTAATATTTTTTAAAACCTTGTCACCGAGTCGTTAGGCTGCACAATTTTTAAAAGCGATTTCAAAATTATTCTTTTATTTTGAGTTCAATATTTATTCTTTATTCATATCATATTACCCAAGAGGAATGAAATCTCCATAATATATTATAATATAGATTTTCTAATGTTCAGAAGAAATTCATCATCAATCTACTTCTTTTCCCCCACTTGTTCAAGGAATTAAAAACATTGTCTGTGACGTGTCAGATTACTGACATCGTAGACAATGTGATTTCAATTTGCAATAATTATTTCAAGTCTGGTCATGAAACCATTTATGTGGTTGAACCAGGTTATAATATATTTTTTATGACTCACCCATGGTTTTGGAATTAATTTTTACCCATGGTTCTAATTTATAAGACAAAATGAGGATGTTATTATCAAAGAACAAATAAAATGATCTAAATAAACATCATTTATGTTTTAACTAATGAATCATCATCGTGGTATATAACTCAAAATAATTATAAGATCTTTAATATCTCCATAATTTAATTAATAATATGTATTGACAATTATTTATGTTTAACCATGTTCAAAATGAACTACCATTCATGGAAACAAGTAAACGAACCATGAAAACCAAGTGAGGAAATGCTTCCAAAACAATAAGATTTAATTTCTTAAAACCTTAAAAGAGACCATTAATGAACATAATAAGGCTATATCATATCAATTACATGTATAGGAGGTTCTGGGAATATTAATTAATGAAGCTAATTTGATTATTCAGGTCATTAAAACAAATGAATAACACACTCGAGCATAAGGTAAGGGTTTCTTCATCCCACTTCCATTTTTGTGAGATATTCTGTAATCACTACTATTACTTTGTATGGTGTATGTATACTGCCCATTATTGTCTCTTATCATTAATATATTTATTTTCATGATATTAAATTTATCATTTGTTGATCATTAATTTTGGGGCATATGATTCAATTGATTACAAAGTTGTAAGGGGTTTCTCATCTCACTTTCATTTCCGTGGGATTTTCATTATTCACCACTTATTTATTGTATGTGGTATATGTGTACTTCCATTTGATATATAGTAACATTATTCTCTTTATATTCATGTTATTAGATAATCCACTTGATATTTATTAAGTTCTGATCATATGATTCGACTGATCACATTATTGTAAGGGTTTCTTCATCTCACTTCCATTTTAGTGAGATATTTCGTAATCACTACTATTACTTTGTATGATATATGTACACTGCCCATTATTGTCTCATATCATGAATATTTTTATTTTCATGATATTCAATATATCATTTTATGATCATGAATTTTGGGGCACACAATTCAATTGATTACAAAGTTGTAAGGGTTTTTCACCCGAACTTCCAGTTTCATTCGGGTTACTTTCATTGTCTAATTACCTCAATGAAATTCTTATGTATTGTTATGTACTCATCATATATTATGTTTGAGTATCATATATATGTTTACAAACCATAACCCCTTATTATTTTATGGATAGTTACTTGTTTTAAAAGGAACTTTAAAAATTGTTTCCAAAATAGAAGCCCAATTCATATCTATTTACAAGGGCACTCTATAATCTGTTTTTGGAAGCCATTATATTTCTAAAAATACTCATTATATTAATAAAATATTATCTTAATTCACTTCTGGTTTTACACAAAGATTTTCCAAAAGAACAATTCTTTTCAAAGTAAAAGAGTATTTATCTCAAAATTGCTTAATGATTTTATAAGAGTATTTTTGTTCAATGCCCTTATTGATTCCATGGTATTAATGGGTTTAATAAATTATGAAGTCATATACCATATTTTATTTAATTTTTTATGACAAACTTATTTGTGGATTATTTATCCTAAAACCATTCATCATATTATTCCGAATGGTTAGTGTTTATGTTCAATAATTGGTGAAAGTTAGTTACATTTCATATGATAGTTTCAATATTAATGTATATGTTGTATATATTGATTCCCGCTCATATGGGGAATACATTGGACTTATTATGTGATGGGTGGGTCCCACTATAGCCCCTCGATGCATCATTAGGTCTCATGAGACAAAATATGGTCTTGGCACGTGGCCTTCACAAAATGATTATGGTCCTAGCATGAGGCTTGGACGGTCTGGTTTAATGTTCGGCATATGCACTTCCCACATTATGATGCTAGTATTTGAAGTTCATGTGGTTATTAGACTAGTATAATACCCATGATTATGTTTAATTATGGAATTATTTATTTATCTCATATTCCTTCCATAATATGTTTCAAGTTTATTATTAAAGGAATGTGTTTTCAATTATTCACCATGTCTAATGTTTATATTATCTTCCACTGTATTTCTTACTCTTACTGAGCATTTGAGCTCACCCCTTTCTTATGTTTCATTTTCTCAGGACATTAAGAAATAATTTTGAATGACTTGCAAGAATAATCTAGGAGACGTGATGTTTCTAGTGGATTAAAATAGTGATTTGTTTCCCTTAATGTTGTAATGATAAACTTATGTTTGTAACTTGTTTCCAAGAATACTAAAATACTCGGTCCTTTGGGATTTGTTTTCCTTGTATGTATGACAATGTAATCAAATAAGGCACCGGCTCAGGGAAACTGGGGTCAGGTATTCACAGTTGGAATCAAAAGGAAGTTTAGTAGAACACTTGGAAACTAGACTAGTAAATTTATAGTATGGAACAAAGCCATAAGGTAGTATTTGAGGATTAACGTACAAGAATATCCTGGTATTTTGGTAAGGAATAGATTATGTGGATATTTTAAGAAATACATCTCTGTCTGGATACGAGTAGGTAGCGGTGGCTCTGGAACAGATGTATCTAGGGGTAATACCTGAAAACAACACTTTCAGCTAAACTCGAATAGGAACTGGTACACTACAACGGGCCTTGTTGTACTCTTGGTTATGACACTCCCGGGGGATATGCTTAGGATAATTCATATTTTTTTACAAGCCATTATAATGGATTTATGTAAATTTTCCTCATAGGATTGGGTCTGAATAACTCTGGAAACCAAAACTGAACAAGTAAAAACTTGCTTAAACAATACTAAGAGCGATGTTTTCTTAATTTTAAAATGGAAAATGAAGGTACAAGTCTTTTGTCCCTTCCCAAGGAAATCCTCAATACTATAATCGTACAGTCATGTATGGAAGACTATGAACCCTTCAGAAACCTTCGACTATCCTGCAAGCTTCTTTACAAAGTGTCGAACCACTCAAATGTCCTTCGAATCTTCCGGGGATCAGAAGTTGTGTATAACCAAATAGCCAATGCACTGTTCGAGAATTATAAAAAGAAAGGGAATTACTAGGAGGGAATCTTCCTATGTTTCACCCTGAATAAGAAAATGTTGGCCTTCATGGCTTTTGGAGAAGCTGCAAAGGAGCTAGACTTCCGTGCAGTCTTTATGTACCAAATCCTATGTTTCAGAATTCTTGGGGACCTCTGCGATTTTGAATCATTCATCGAATCCTTAAAATATGATGTGGTTCGAAAGATCATTAGGAACCAAATCCAAGAGGATTTCGCAGAACTTTATGTTACTCATGCCTATCTCTGGAAAACCACCTGTATCAAATGAGAGCTTGGGTTTAACCACGATCTTAATTTCCGAGAGTGTATTTGGGAAGATGAGACTCACGAGCTTTGTTTTGCCCTGGGAATAGTGTTGAATAAAACCTTCCTCCTTAGGTGGTGGAGGTAGAGGGACATCACCAAGGATGTCAGGAAGTCCATACTAATGTTTTGTGAAAGGGAGCAAGAGATTGTGTAATTTATTGAGTTTTATAAATCATGTCTAAATGAATGATGTTCTATTCTCTATTTTGATATGTCTTTATATAAAACAATAACTTGGTTTAAAATGGATTTTCCATAATGAATGTTGATTTACTAATACTTTTCAGATTGAATATATGAGTCAACCAACCAATATTTTATCACTACCTACCGAGTTGTTAGAGACCATAATTGTCAAGAAATGCTCCAAAGAGGACCAAACCTATGCTAATTTACATCTGACTTGTAAAATACTCCATCAAGTATCGAATCATCCAAACATTATCCATATCTTCCAAGGAAGCAATCTGGTCTATTACCATATTGCATATGCATAATTTGCTGCATATAGGAAAAGAGGGAAGTATCATGAAGCTATTTTTCTATGTGTCACTCTGGCTGATAAATACAGAGCCGTGGGTAAATTTCTGGAAGCTAATTTGGATTGTGACCATGAAGCGACCTACCTATTTCAGATCCTTAGTTTTAGTGTGTACGAAGAACTTTAAGACATCAATATCTTCAAGAATGATGTGGTGCGTGGGAATTATAGGGATTTAGTCCACACTGAAATTTCAGACCTCCACACATCTTATGCCTCTCTATGGAAGCCTGAGTGCTTTAAGCACAGATTCGACCCTAGCTATCTGGAGTGTTTCTGGCTTAAGGAAATCAAGAAGCTGAATACTACCTTAGGAATCCACCTGATGTCGTCAGAACCCTAGCATCGGTAAAGGGACTTCGGGAGTAACATGTGTCCAGTGTAGAGAGATTGAAACCTTTGAACTATGTTGGGGATTCATGTATTGGGGGAATCGGGAAATAATTATCCAAGTTTTACTTTTTTATCGAGTGGTTATATAACAATATAACATGTTGTCTCCTCTGAAAATTGCTTAATGATTTTATAAGAGTGTTTTCGTTCAATGATCTTATTGATTCCATGGTATTAATGGGTTTAACCATTTATGAAGTCATATACCATATTTTATTTAATGGTTTATGACTAACTTTGTTGTGGATGATTTATCCAAAAACCATTCATCATATTATTCTGAATGGTTATTTTTTATGTTCAATAATTGGTGAAAGTTAGTTACATTTCATATGATAGTTTCAATATGAATGTATATGTTGTTTATGTTGATCCTCACTCATATGAGGAATTCATTGGACTTATTATGTGATGGGTGGGGCCCCCTATAGCCCCTCGATGCATCGCTAGGTCTCATGAGACAAACTATGGTCTTGGCACGAGGCCTTGACAAAATGATTATGGTCCTAGCACGACACTTGGACGGTATGGTTATGATGTCCGGTATATGCACTTCCCTCATTATGATGCCAGTATTTGAATTTCATGTGGTTATTAGACTAGTAGAATACCCATGATTGTGTTTAATTATGGAATTTTTTGTTTTTCTCGTATTCCTTCCATAATATGATTCAAGTTTATTATTAAAGGCATGTGCTTTCAGTTATTCACCATGTCTAATGTTTATATTATCTTCTGTTGTATTGCTTACTCTTACTGAGCATTTGAGCTCACCACTTTCTTATGTTTCATTTTCTCAGGACATGAAGAAGTAATTTATGAATGACTTGCAAGCATAATCTAAGAGACGTGATGTTTCTAGTGGATTAAAATAGTGATTTGTTTCCCTTCATTTTGTAATGATAAACTTATGTATGTAACTTGTTTCCAAGAATACTAAACTACTCGGTCCTTTGGGATTCGTTTTCCTTGTATGTATGCCAATGTAATCAAATAAGGCACTGGCTTAGGGCAACAGGGGTGGGGTCCTTATAACATGAATAGGTCATACTATTTTCCTATATATTTTTTTAAACTGTGTGAAAACTTTGTGGTCTCCTTTGTCTAATAGGAAACCAGCTGCATGGTTTCTTAGTGGAGGGTGCATGCTCGAGGGACTTGCTGTGGGACCTGGATAGTGCCTCTATCTAAGGGGCATGGTTTCTCCTGGGTTGGCACATAGTTTCCCCAAACCTTGTTCCAACAATGCATCACCTGTTATAGGGTCCAAAAACTCTATTTTCCTCAAAAGAAATCTGGGAAAACTAAGGTTTAAATACAAGACCAAAAAAAGAATACCTCAAAATAAAATCATGGATGTGACAATTCTCCCCACAGTGAAAACTTTCCATCCCTGTAAAATCATATATAAATATAATTATAGAATAAAAATAGATACTAGTCCTCAATGAACGACTTCCACTCCCATGTATCATTCTCATCATTCCCATGTTTCCAAAGAACTCAGAACAACATTATGGACTTCCCCGGAAGAAATTTCTCCTGGGAATCCACAATCTGCACTGGTTTCTCAAACACAGATAAATAGCGTTTCAACTCCAACTCATCCAAATCGAACACTTGATATATATCTGAATTATACTTTTTCAACTGATAGAAATGGAACACGTCATGAATTGACATCAACTAAGAAGGAAAACCAAACCCGTATTCCACTTTACCAACTCTCTCAGTAATCTCATAAGGTATGACATACCTCGACATCATCTTCCCTTTCTTACAAAGACAATGGTGACCCAAGAAAGGTGCCAAATTCAAAAACACCAGGTCAACCACATATAATCAAAAATATTGACTCTCATGGTCAATATAAGACTTAATATGGATCTTCCTGATCAACAACCAGTGCTGGATTAACTTAACTTTATCATATGTCTTCTATATAAATGTAGCCCCAACAATGAGGTCTCACTCACCTCATCCCATCACTAAGGGGCTGACACGGTGAACCATAAATCACCTCAAAGGGATCCATTAGAAATGATAATTGGTAGTTATAATTGTAAGAAATCTCTACCAACTCAAAATGTATATCTCATTAGCCTTCAAAATCCAACACACGTGACCATATCATGTCTTCCAAGATCTAGTTTTCTTGTTCAATGTGACAATCCATTTGGGGATGGTATTCCATAATCAACATGATTAGTGGCCCCATATCCTTCTAAAGGCCACCCAAAAACTTCAAGGTAAAATGGGGTCCATGTCTAAAAGGGTATCTAATAGCACACCATGAAGCCTCACTATCTCCAAAACATTCAACCGACCCAATACATCCACCTTAACTGAATCCTCGATAAGAATGAAGTGGGATAATTTATTCAGATGGTCAATCAATACCCATATATTATTCCACCCCCAATGTGTATGAGGTTATCCAATAATAAAATACAGGGTGATCTCGTCCCACTTCTATGTGGGAATAGATAAGGTATGAAGCAAGCCAGAGGGCCTCTGGTGCTCCTCTTTAACTTGATGACTCGTATAACACATGGACACTAATTCAACTATATCTTGTCGCATCTATGGCCACTAGAACCAATGTATCACATCATAAAATATATTGGTGTTACCAAGATGAACATCCAACTATGTCTAGTGGCTATACTAAATCACCACCTTCCGCAATGAGAAAGGCACCATGAAGAGATCCTTGAAAACCAAAACTCCCTTAAGAGACAATAAACAATCACTGGGAACCTTTCCACCAATTAGGAACTTCTTAGAACATCACAAAAAATCTTCACTTGTATGCTCTTGCTGAACCAAATCTATAAGGGAAGGTGTCAGGTGAACAATAACCAAGAACACACCTCCACTATACTACCTATATTCTAAATTGATCTGAGAAAAAAGATCCATCAAAGTCCATTCATCAGTGGACTCTTTCAATGATTGCACTCAAACTTTTCTATTCAAAGCATCTCCCACTAAATTACATTTTCTTGGGGTGTAAAAGATATAAAAATCGAGCACATGAAGTTACTCAAACCAGAAACAGTACTTGAAGTTCAAATCCTTCTAAGATATAATGTAATCTGAACTCTTATGATATGAATAAACAACAAACTGCTCCCCATAAAGATAATGATTCCATATCTTTAAGGAATGGATCACTGCTGCTAATTCAAAGTCATGGGTTGGGTAATTATTTTTGTGGGTTCTGAGTTGGAGAGATCCATATGCCACCACATGATCACCATGCATCAACACACACCAAATACCCATACGTGAGGCATTGTAATAGACCAAGTATCCCTTTCCATATTCAGGTAAAATCAAAATAGGGGTTGTGGTCAACCACTACTTAAGCTCCTAAAAATAATCTTGGAACTCTAAAATACCGTCAAATATTACCTAATTTCAGGGTAATAATGGTCATGGGAGTAGCAAAATAAAAGAAATCTAGAACAAACTGACAGTAATACCCTGGAAAGCCCAAAAAGATATGGATCACAAAAAAATTATTCGTTTTTTCCTATAAATTCATAGCATTGATCTTATTGAGGTCCCATAAAACCCCATTCTCATATATCACATGACCCCAAAACATCACCTCTCTAATCTAAAAGGTACACTTGGAAATCTTTACATAGAGGAGATTATCTCAATGAGCGCCCAACACAATCCTCAAAAGCTGGTCATGTAGCTCCTCTATTCTAGAATACACCATGATTTCATCCAAAAATACCAAAATAACGGATTCTTGATAACGGTGTAAAACATAGTTCATAAGAACCATAAGACTATTTGGAGCATTCGTCAACCCGAAAGGCATGACCATATACTCAAAATGGCTATACCTACTTCAGAAGGCAATTTTTTGAACATCTACCCCTCCACCTCAGACTTGATGATACCTGGAATGAAAATCAATCTTGGAGAACCACTTCACGCAATAAAACTAATAAAAAAGGTCATCAATATGGGGAAAAGATTATTTTCCATGATCATCACCTCATTTAGCTTCTGGTAGTCAGTAAATAATTGTAGAGGTTTATCGCCCTTCTTTGAAAACAGAACTGGGGTGGCCATAGGTGAGACACTCAAGAAAATTATTCTTTTGGATTTTAAATCATCCAATTTTACCTTTAATTTCTTATGTTTGTTGGGGTCCATATGGTAAGAGGGAAGATATATATTTTTTCCCTGGTGCCAAATCAATGGTTAAGCCCATGTCTTACTCTAGAGTAAATCCTTATAAGTGATTGGGAAATACCTTTTGGAAATCATACACTATGGGAGGTAATCCACTCTTAGATCCACTACCATCATACTCCAACATAAGCAATTAAATCTGAAGAAAAAAATTATTTCTCAACTCTGTAAGTGGAGGTCTATCATATCCTGACCGAGGATCCCAATCACCTTGAATAACTTGATATATCCCATCGGGTACCACAAAACCCACTATTCATCAATAAAAATCGATGTGTTCTTGGAAATTCACCATTTAATCCATACTAAGGATCATGTAAAAGAGGTCCATTTCTAAACCAAGAAATACCATTCCATATCGACCCCTGACACAGTTAGGGAAAAGGACAGATGCGTGAAACCCTGATCTCGCTTCATACCAAGTAGCATCACCACTCTATTTTATATGGAATAATCTCATACAATAAAATCAACAATCCCAAATTATGGGAGGAAATGAAAGAAACATGGGAACTAGTGTCAAATAGAACAGAAGTTGTAAATGATGCAATAAGAAATGTACCTTTAACTGATGTAGGTCCCAAATCAATTTCCAATTTTTCCTGGTATACTACATGAATATTCCTCTTATCTACCTAAGCCTAAGAATGACCACTAGACTTTGGATCTACTATGAATTTACTCTGACTAGAAGAAGATTCAACCCCATCTCTATGAAAACAAAACTGAGAACCCACCATCCTTTTTAGCTCTGACTAAGATGACATTCCCCTAAAGGTTTCTGAAGCTGCACCACCCAGGTATGGATGTGTAACTCTACAAAACCAATTTAGGTTCTCAATATTTATACATCAATGGAATGGTATACATAGATATGACCATTAAAACCACACATGACCGACTTCCCACACTAATAGCACAAGACTAATCCAACATTTGAAGCCATATACATAGAATTTCGGGAAGGATGGCCTGAACTACCACCTCCCTTATTCTCTTACTCATTCCTCTTCCTCATCTTTTCAGATGAACATACAATAAAATATCCCATTGATGAATCTACTCTAGAGAAACTAGACAATCCACTATGATTGATCTCCATCATCAAAGAAAAATAAACCACCACAACATAGGTCTTCAACTTAAACAGGGAGACTTGAGATTAGATATCCATCCGCAACACCATTTAGAACTTTTCATCCTTAACTAAACATTGGAAACCTTTATTTTTTTAGTAAAAACCTATTTGAAACTCATATGCACACCAAGTCCATTTGGAAACACACTTCACACCACTTACAAAATTTGTAGATCACACTTGAGAATTACAACAAGGAAGCACATACGAAGCATAAAAAATTTCTTTTAGAAAACATTTTTCAACCCATATTCATCTTGAAACCTTTTTTTAACACAGTTCTCACCACACACATAATCTGTAGAAAACATTCAAGAAGAAAAGAAAGAAAACAAAAATTATCCAATAATGCAAAATCATGGAACCACCTAACTCAAGCTTGGAAACATCCAGAATCCAGTGGAAAACTACAACAAAACCAAAAAAACCTTAAAAATGCAAGATAATATCATAAAAATCAAGGTTCTACCCAAAAAACACAAAATTGAACCCTTATTAGGCCAATTAATCCTATATAAAATAATAACTCATAAAAGGAAGAAGAAAAACCCTTTAAGAAAGAAGACATCTAGAAAGAAATGGATTACTTCATGATTACTTGAATATCCCACAACAAATCTACATAATATTAATATTTTAAGGAGAACAAGATGGAGATGAGCATATTACTAGGGCTAAAAATAACTAATGGCTCAAATTAGGGGTGGATTGGTGTTAATATTAGGGAAGGGAACAAAGGTAATTCATCATTTTTAATGGCCTATATAGGTTTCATGGTTAGATTGCATAATTTTCCAAACCTTGTGGAAACCATGAGGTCTCCTCTATCTAAGAGGAAACTGGACGAACATTTTTCTGGGGGCGGGTGTACACCCATGCAGCTAGTTGTGTGACTTTGATTATTCTACTATTCAGGGCACATGGTTTCCCCTGGGCTAGTGCACAGTTTCTCCAAACTATGCACCAACCATGCACCACCTCTTGTAGCTTACAAAAACACCATTTTCCTCTAAAAATACAAGGGAAACCAAGGGATAATTATAATTACAAAAATAAAAAAAATGAATATCTCAAAATAAAATCATGTATTTGATAGTTGTGATTTCTATAGAGATATTTAGGGAATCACTTTGATGGATTTATTTTAGAAGACTCGATGGAAGATTATTTATGGAAATACTAGATATTTATTTTATATATGTCTCTCTATTTGGTAATAAAATAAATATAAACTAAAGAGTAGATATGTGAATGATCTATTAAAAAGAAACTGCTAATAATATTCATATGAAATATTTTCACTTTTGATGAGAGAATTTAAATACTTTTTATATCAAAAATTATCTCACTATGAGAAGGAAAAGGAAAAGAATTCAATCTCACCAAAGAATAAAAATATTACTTGGAGTTTTTTGAAGAATAATAATAAGTCTACATAAAATAGAATATTATTTTACTAATGTTTTTCATTATTGAAGATCAAATACAACTATCAGTTGTTTCTGTAACTGTAAGAAAAATATTTTTTCTCAATCAAATACATATCTATTAACTTGTGTGAGTATCATTTGATTGGACTCAGTCCTAGTTGAGTGTCAAATTCTAAAACTTATCTTTTGATATTTTGGTACCCTATAAAAGAACTCGAAGGACCGGTAAAAGCCTAGTAAGGGGTCATATGCCTATACATAGTTATTGAGGTCTCTGGATAAGAGGACCTACTAGTTAAAATCACCAAGATGAGGGGGTAGAGAATTGGTGGAGTGAATTAGTGGATTTATATTCCCCAAACCACGCTACATCTTCATGTTTTTTTCTTAATTTATTTTCTTTACTCACTCATCTTTAAGGGAGAATGAAAGGATCTCTTCATTTCATGAGGGGTGTCTTAATTTTGTTAATATTTTTAAAATGAAACAATTAACCAAACTCTCTTGTATTCATCATATCCATTTTAACACAACAAGTGGTATCAAATATTTGAATCTATTGAAATATTGAATATTTTTTTTGTATCTAACAAGACTGAGATAAATATTCATGTTGCATGAGTTTTGGGATCTTCTACCTCTATCAAGCCTTCATATACCTAGTTTCATTTCATGTCTTGAAGAAAAATCATCCTTTTATCATATTCCCTACTATCTAATGATAATATAAAAAATTAGGTGCTAATTCATGGATTACTCTTAGCATCTCTATGAACAAGGAGGCCTAAAAGGGTCATATTCTACTGAACATGCAAAGTATGAAAACATATCTTAGTCTTAAAGGAATAGAATTTATTTTTAATGGAATTTAGATATGTTCATATATCACTCGAAGACAGGTAGCCGATATTCTACTACACAACTAGTGTTTTCCATTCAAATTTCTCACATCACTAGAGTGGAGATTTAGGTGTTAGTTCCTCTAAAATCCATTCATCTTATAAATTTTGATGGTATGATTTAATGTTTAAGTAACTATATATTATATTCCTGATACATTGGTGGTAGGAGAAATGATTGTCGTGGCCTTTTAGGTCCATCTCATTTGGATTCGTCATTATTGGGAGATGTATAAAATCATTCTCCATGCAATAGAAAAAGTACCTAAGAAAATGTTTTTGATAGAAGGAATATACCTTAACTTATATTTATTTAATAGATTAATGGCCACAAGGCTTTCATTGTATGCCTTTTTTACCTCTATTCCTAAGGGAATTAGTCATTATTTGGATCTTGAGAGGAGGTTCCCCAATATTTGTTGATTTTTGGGTAGGTATTGAAGCATTGGGAGCCCTAGATTATGAATACACTTCCCACAAACTGAAGGAACCCGAATCTCCTAGTGGCTGTGTTGAAATGATTGATGTTAGGTAGTGTATGGAGTGCTCCTAATGAGGGATATAAAATCTGGAAATTCCCTCTTCCCTATGGGTTGGTAGTCTTAAACATAAGAAAATTCCCCTAACCCTATGGGCTAGGGTGAGGTGGTAAAATGTCCATATTTCTCTCGATGATGGGATAAATGGTATAAAAATGCCCCCATCCTAGTGGTTTTGGGAACTTCACTCTAATAAGGACCTATGTAGGAAGGTGTTGGAATTCAATTATAGGGAATGGATCCTATAAGCATTCCCAAAATTATTGTTCAGATATCTTCATTCTCTCTTTGGAGTTGAGAAATTTTTTCTTCTACTGAAATTCCCTTTTCATCCTTTCATGACAACACACATTCTTTTTTAAATGGTAGAGTTAGTGGATAATGAAGGGGGTATCAACAAGGATCCTAGAGAATGAAAGTTCTATTTCTATTGGGAATATTTTCCATCAATATGGGACTTTGAGGATTCAATAGGGTTGACAGTGCCTTTTGTAATTGTAGTCAAGATACCACTGATCCATCATTCATCAATGTCGGGGAAGAATATGGGTTGAGATTTTGAGGATTGAATGATTGTATAATTTTACAATTATACTCATAAATAATTTCATCATAAAAATCCTTTGAGAATTCATTATATATGGTTGATATCATATTGATGGATACATGGTTGGGTTGGTACTCCTCTTCTATGGTGTATCTCATTTGATGGGTCAGTTCTCGATGTGCAGTTTGGTGGGACAACTCCTATCCTACTATTTCATGGGATGTTTCCCACTTTAATGTTGATCCTAGGGTTTAAAATAATTAATATACCATCACCCATATGGGTTGGGGTTATCCCTAGGGTTCTACAGTCACCAAGGTGAGTTGTGAATCAATTTAAGGCTCCTAGATAGTGATGATATGCGATTGATTATGGGACAATGTTAATATGTATTAATAGTCCTAAGATAAATTAGAATTAGTAAGTATATGGGTTTTCTTTGGATTTTTAGTATGTTTATACCTTAGGAAATCTCTCATGTTGGATTCCCTACCCAGGATGATTTTGGTGGGCACAAATTTCACTGAAAATCCATATAGAACAAGGGTTACATGTCGATGATGATGAAATGAATGTATATGAGCCATCCTAGTTAGATCATGAGTGGTTATTTTGACATAGTTATTTTTCTCATCAACCTCCTTGAGATAGAGAACATATATATATTTTCTCTCTAGGGATAAGTTCCCAACGCATTTCATTGTGGCAGTAGGGGCCATGTCCTTCTTTATGGACTATTGTGGGAAAGACAACCTATAGTGTTTCATCATTTGGAGGATTGCATGAGATACCTTGAGTTTTGGGGTACATTCATTTATGTGGTACTACTAGAATAAAATGTTCACAAACTGGAACTAGAGGTGTCAAGTTGGAGACAGTGTATATCGGGGCATCATGGATAAGGATTCCATGGATGATGAGGCATATGATTGGTGTATCATCTAATTTCTCACAGCAGCTTGAGATGTTCTTCATATATTTTCAGCTTTTACAATGATCTTAAAATCATCATCACATTTTATGATGGTTTTTTTATTATAAGGAGTCTCAAACATTCTTTGGGAGGAAACAAGACACCTTAATAGTGCAACATCATATGTAAGAGTAACTTTTTGATCAATTACTTTCACAGGTAAAGTATATAAAATGTTTGTCCTTTTTTTGAAAGTTATAACACCATTAAATGATTCTCATCAGGTTCACCATTTTTTTGGAACATGCAGAACCGAACGGCCTGATGGGAACTATAAAATCTACCACTTTATATTCATAAAATGGTTGATTTAATTAATGGATTCACATAAGGTTCACCATTTTGGTTTCTCAAACAAATGAATGTGTGTTTGGTGTTTGGAAATGTATCCTCTTTAATTATTTAAATATGAAACATGTTACTTGATTAAGGGGGGTTACTATTGTTTCAAAACCAATTCAGATAATGTTGACCATTTTTTTCTCTCACAGAAACTCCCAATGGTTCCCATATCTATAAAGACCACGAGCCTGATTTCAAAAGGTAGGTGTCCATTTAGGGTTTTAAATCATATGATGCTTACGAACTCACATTGTTCGATAGGATGGGATTTTAGTCTCATCATAAACTTTATGGGGTAATATTTCTTACTCTAGGACTCTATTATAGATTTGATATATGTTCATGAATCTTTCCCAAGCCCCAATGTAGGACTCATTAGCATTGTTCTAATGACATAATAATCACTGTGTGTTGATAATAACAACTTCATGTATCAGAAATTATCCATTATTCTCTACTCTATTTATGATTCTCTAGTTTATAGATATTTTTGAGAACTCTAGAGTTTAGAACCATCAAACAAGGCTTTTTGGGTCTTAGAGCTATGATTAAACCTTCAATATATTTCTTGTGTATCCTATGAGAATAGGAATCAAAACCCATATAGTTTTTTTTGATATAGTCTATGTCTATATTATGGGACTACACTATAAAATTCAATATCATCCAGAAATCACGTATGTGAAGGAATTGGAATATTGATTATATGGATTGATCCATGGAGAGGCATCCTATGTATCTGATGAATACAATAATCAAATATCAAGTAGTTCATATGATGGGTGTTCTTATTGTCAGAGGTGTGTACGTAGAGGTTTTGAACTGGACTTATGTATGTAACATATCCATGTACTACCTCATCAAGAATATGGTCCTTTGAGTGAATAAGAGTTGTAATTAGTATTACATCCCAAAGAAGTCACATATTGGGTTTATCCACGTCATGTTATTTCTACAATCATCACCAGTCCATAATCCCCAATGATTCATGCTTCTTTTCATCAACAAGGGATACTAGAAGATCAAACACATTATTTTATGGAAACTCTATACAGCACATACACAGTGAGGCTGCCCTAATATTTTATTAATAGTCTTGTGGAGAATTTGGTGTGGAGATCAGGCCATTGGAAGGAGTCCTATGTAAATTATTTATAATAGGGTTCAACTTTCTAATTGTTTGATTATTTTTCTAACAATATAATTGGTTTATGGTTCTTGAGGTTATGGTTGGGGCTTACACCTAAGAGGATGCTCGTGTGTAAACCCACTTAACATTCAGATATAGACAAGTAAGGATGATGGTATCATTAATAAATTTGGGTCCTATGAGTTATAGTAATTGGAATATGTATCTAATTACACTAAGGTGGATTCCCATATCATATATACTTCATTTATCAAATTATGGATAGACATATAGATATTTATACTCTTTAGGTTGGAGAGAGATGATGACCATAAAAGGTCTATCAAATACGTTTGGTACCACATGAAGGCCCTTTATAAAGCATGGTGATTTCATGAGTGTATAAATCTGGTCCATTATGAAAACTCCGCTTATATAGGGGGTTCTCAGCTGAAGGTTTGTGTTTAGGGATTAACATTGTACATGTTCATGTGTTCCCGCCTAACAAGGATGACATGTCCAAGTGTGCTCCAAGTGTTCCTGACTAACAAGGATAACATGTCCGTCGGTGTCAACCTAAGAAGGATGACATGTCCAAGGGTGTATTCCTGAAAAGTTTGACATAGTATAGGGTGTCTTCTTACTAATGATGATGTGTCCCAGGGTGTTCTATGTGTGACCTCCTCACAAGGTTAATAAGTCCTATTGTGCCTTCCTGACAAGACCATTATGTCCCAAGGTGTCTACCTAACATGGATGAAATTTCCTTAGGTGTCTTCATGACAAGGATAACATTTTCTAGGGTTCCTACCAAATATTTAAAACATTTTATACATAAAATTTTCAAATATTTTTGGATGTCATGTCCAAGGATATTTGTATGACAAGGATAAAATGTCCTTGGGGGACTTATGTGATCCAAGATTAACTATTTCAAGGTGTCTACCTGACAAGGATGACATGTCCTAGGGTCTCATGTGATTGAATCTATCATTTCATATGACCTTCACATGATGTAATCACAAGACTAGTGAGGAGTATTGTGACCACGTGATCTTAAGGGATTTATGTGATGGGGTCTCTCGAACACATTCAGGATCACATGCATGAAAACATTCGCATGTCCAGGGGTTCAAGTTAAATGTACATGGACACATGATGGAATTAGGATACCTATAAGGAGTCATGTAATCACATAATACCTTTATATGAATGATTCATCATGGTAAATGGTTTTCATGATAAGTTAAGTGAATGTTAAGGGTTCATGTCAAGGCCACAAATCCTAGGTTTTGTATAAAAGGAAGAGTAAAAAACATGAAATCACATGTAGGGAGATTCCATGGGTCAATTTGTGTTTTCATGACATGGACACATGTCTGTATAAATTCTCATGAGTTTTACACGTGATCAAGCGATTTCACTACATGTTCAAGTTGAGGTGTTATGAGACCAATGAGTATTCTAGTTAGTGTCGCATGATAAGGAGGTATGATTCCAATCCACATGCATGTGTAAAATAATATAAAGATCACATGATGTTCACATCATCATGTGATCACATTATCTTAATTGGATCAGGTGATTGAGTCTCTTGATGGGTTCTTATGATGGGGCATCTCAATTACCTAGAGAAATTCTCTGAAGGCAGTATCCCTCTTCTTATCCACTTCCTCTATTTCTTCTTTATATGTTCCTACCTCATTTTCCCCAATCATACATTATTTTTCAATGAGGAGGTAATGGTTTTATATAGGAAATTAAGCCTATATTTCTACCTCTTTTCACAGTGAAAGTTCCACATGCACCAACTTGAGGTGGTGGGTGTCTTATCTTCAAATCTCTACATATCTCATTGTTTTTTAGGTTTATGTGATGTTAATATTGATATAGGATCACATGATCACTAACTTAATCATGTTATTATTGATATATTTTCATGTTCGGATTCTAATTATCAAGCAATGGATCATTGGAAAACTTCCAAGGGCTTTGCATGATCACTTCAAGAGCTTTTTGTGATCATTTTTCTTATTATTAGAAAAGTACTTGACAACTAGTTGAGGAATTCATGTGATGAAAAGATAGAAAATATGGAGAGTTATCATTATAGGAATTTAATTTTTTTCATGATAACCATGTGATGTATGTGTAATTTTCATGATCATGATCACTTGATTGCATGAAATAAAGCAGTGGCATTGATTTTCTCTACGGATAGGGTTTTTTGGGAACCTATGTTTCGGTCCTTTGACTTCACTTTTTAGCAGTGTTGGTTCAGATATTGGTTTCGGTTGTGATTTCCTCATGCGGTAGTGTCATATTTTGAACCATCTTTGTGGTTGTGTCTACTGGGATGATTGTGAAGGTTTTGGGTTCTCTTTTTCTAATTGCTTTGATGTCCATTGGAACAGTGAAGGCTAAGTGATGTTGTCCTTGAGTTGATTCTGGTTCACCATCAAAGGAAACTTTGATAATTGTATAGTGTTTGGTATTGTTCTCAGGTTTGTTCCTTGTTCCATCTGTGATAGTTCACAATGTTTTTTTCTGTCAAAGGTGTTTATTTATGCTAGTTTGGTGTGTTGAGTTAGTGGGTTTTGTTGATCTTTGACTTCGGTTGTGGCTGTCGATGTTGGGGGGTCATGGAGACAAGATCTATCAAGGGCATTGGCTGCTCAGTCCTCTGTCCTTGTATCAGGACTCCACCATTCTCCCCAAGGTAGACCTGAGTGGTGGTCTTCATGAAGCTTGGGAATGTGAGGGAAAGCGACCACAGATGTCTTGTGATGGTTCTATATCAATCGGCAATCAGAGTTTGATGATGTCGAGGATGTTCAACCACTTTTGATTCTTGTTTGTAAAATCACCTATACACTCTATAATGAAATGTTTCAAATGATCAGTTTGAGCAGGAATTTTCTACCAGATCTTGGCTATCCAGATTTGGAAGAACGATAGGGTATAGATTTTTCCATCGGTACAAGGTTCAAGCCACCCTACACGGGATAGCTAGCCGAGCAGTCATGCAAAGGTGGAGACTTGACATAAAATTGTAGTCTCTAGGGAGGGTTAGTTCCTATAGTCACTATCTAAGTTGACTTTATTTTAATGTTTTTAAATGGTTGACATTTTTAGTGTTCAAACTTTCCCTTTAAAAGTGTCATTTGAAAATAAAAAACAAATGTATCTGGGCATGATCCCTTTATTTTCATGTGATGGCCTCATGTGATTAGAATGATAAAAATAACATCAGCCAAAGCTTTGGGTTTGTTGATCATCCCATGGTAGTACCAAGTACTTTGAATAATAACACATGGTGTCTTGAGATTGTATACAAGAACTCATTTTATAGAAGAAGGTTAAAAACAATGGCACTTTTGAATACAATATAGATTCATACAATTGTTAACATTCAAGAGAGGTCTTGGTGGACATGTGATTCACATAATCAGTCATTTTATCACACGATAGCATCGTGTGATGCCCTGATGATCAATGGAATACCTTCATGAAAAGTTTGATGTTCTTGTGATGGAATAATGACTATCTCAATTTGGTCACATAACTCATGGAACCTCTCATGATGGAATCATGTGATCGCATCTCACAGTCATCTATATTCAATGGATTCATTCTCCATAGCACCACATGCGTGAAAAATAATGTTTAATGCAGGCCTTGGGGATGATCTCGAGCCTCAAATTGATCCTTGGATATGGATAGAATGGAGTTCATTTAGTATAAGAGTGAGAATAATACTTTAGACGGCATCTTAGGAACTGAAATAGAATTTCTGAGATGATCGGTGGATGAGAGGAGGTTAATAATGATGTCACAGCTTTATCGGATAGCATATATTAATTTAATCAGACAATTAAGGTTATATGAGGACGTTTTTAATAATAGAATAATCCCAAACCTAAATCCCATCCCACATAAAACTATATCCTACCCAATAACATAAATATATTTTGGATCATTCTATTGGTCTTCCAAAAGTGTGTATTGGGCTCTGCTCGTGACAGTCAATTGCACCGACCCATGTAAACAAACTCCTCTACTACACTGCTAAACCATGGTGAAAATATGCTCCTCTTGCATGAACATGTGTGTGCTCCCAGCCATTCTACCTGGATTTTACCAGTTTTGATGTCACTTTAGCATGGTTGAGGTGACTCCCTCATGATCTATGGTTGATCTAATCGTCTTTCTATCCATGATTGGTCCTTTTTTTCCAAAGTCATACACTTAAAATTATAATAAAATTATAATTAAAATGATTCAAAAAAGGTCCCTAATATATTACATTATAAAATAAATCCCAAGCCTTTATTCCTCATAATTTAACTTCCCCATGTCCATATAATTATTTCATGAAAAAATATTAATTGTATTATCACAGGCTTTACGCTTCTTAAATCATTGAAGGTAAAGTACGAGATACACATTTGTGGGTTCCAATAAGGACATTGAAAAGTATCTCTCTATCTCCAGAATATAGATAGATGGTATGAATTTAATATAATATTTAAATATGTAGTTATATTTATTTTAATATTATATATTTAATTTTACTTATGTATAAATTACTTTGAACAACAATAGTGAAATCAAAACGAAACGGAGTAATTTAATAAAAAAATGACCTTGAAATAATTCATGTTTAACAAATAGTATTATAAAATAGAGTCTTCTAATTAGAATGGATGAATATTTACATAAATAAATATATTTCCCTTCTTGTTTCATATGTTATGAATCCTATCTTTATTATAAAATATGTTTAAACAAGTTGAAACATAACGGGATTTAACATAATGGAATTCTCAAATCCAACTCGATTCTTGGTTATCATCTATTTTTTACATTATTTTTATTCTTTATGTTCCTAATTTGTCCTTAAAATGTACTTTTAATATTATGTACCCACAATTTTTTGATATATACTTGTTTTTACCTTGTAAAATTAATTCATGAAAAGTTAAAAATATTTTTCAAAGAGAGATTGTTTTCTAAATCCCAGCATCAAATCCTCTTATATTATTTCTTCTCCACTATAGGGTGATTATGTTTTATGAAAAAATATTATTTCCCTTTTTCTTTTGGGAATCCAAAATTTTATTTTAGAAATTATTATTTTTAAAAAAATTATGGATCCCATTCCTTTACACTAGTTTATTTCATGACTATGATTGTTAAATGTTTCTTTTCCATGTGGCATAAATGATTATGATAACTTTATAATGTGATGGGTAGGACCATAATTTTATATCCCTCCAAGGAATTGGTTAATGTGGTATATCTCATGAGATTACATGTATAATATGTTAATATTACTCTAGGTTTTTTCATAATTATAATGTTATGATTTATGCACATATGTTATGCATGAACATGATGCTAGAATTTTTCACAACTCTGTGTGGTATTTTACCACAATGTTGTAATGTCTAATTATTATTATTATGAAAAATTCCATGAAATGTTAAAATAATTACCTTGTACTTATGATTATGATCCCATGCTTATGATATAGAAATGATGTTTATGCTCACCCATGGAAAATTGATTCATGTATCTTATTCCTTTTATATTATCCATCCACTTACTAGGATTTTAGATCACCTCATCCATTAATGTATATCCACAGGTTAATACATGTACTAATTAGGACATGTGATCTTTATGATGTCTATGATGAAGGATTTAAACATTGTTTATGCTTAATTATGTACAAGTGATGTATGAACTTAATTTTTAGAAGATATTAAACATGTTGATCCTAGAATGTATTTCTATTATGTTACTTAGATTAAAAATGATTTGATATTCATGTATTAAAATTTTGGGACACTGTATTATCCAAAAAATATTTAGTTATGTGAGAAACATATTGAGAATGATAAGTAAGCCTCATGTTCAATGTTCAGATTTAATGATCAATATCTTTTTTAACTTGATCATACAGTGAATAAAATTTGTGGTTAAGAATATATAAGTATATCTATATAAAATAATAAATTGGATGAGGGTTCTATATTGAATATTTTTAAGACTTGTGGATAATATATTCAAGAGTTGAATAATAAACCCAATGCTTCATGTGATCATTATCATTTGATATGATTTATTGTAACCAGTGGTATGTTGTGTAAAATACTAATGGGATTATAATAAACCATAATAGAGAATGATATATATCCTATTCACTTATATTTAATCAAAATAATTAAGTTTAAGTTTATGGTTTTATGGGGGTTGAACACATAAAGGAGTGGTTACCCACACTGGGTCTAAACCTTGAAAAATTTCCTAAGACTTTTAATTTTTTTCTTGTCCATCCATTATGGGTATGGTTGAGTAAAATACTTGAATACAACAAATACTAATTCATCGCCCCACACCTCTTCTCAAAAGTGCAATAGTTCTTATGGAATTTAAAGCAGTATAAGAGTGAGGTTTCCTCTGTTATATCCTTAAATATTTTTTCATGGATAATATTAATTAGAAAAAAAACTAAGGGGTTCCAATATTTAATGTAAATAAATACCATTATTTGAGGAATGGGATGTTTACCTTTATCTTATCCCTTGCCCTTGAATTTTTTGATGTAGTTATAGATAGTTTTCCACCAATTTAAAGAACTCATAACATGGATTTCAATAATAAACGAAACATGGAGACTAATGGAAATCTAATAATTTCCATTCAAATTTTTTTATATGATAAATTATACACTAAGTTGATAGTTTTACAAAGAATAAATAAATTATAGGATAATATTGAGATCATTTTTAAATAAATATTTAAGTCATAGAAACTATGATATAATACTAGAGAAGTCTGTTTGAAGACATCAAGATTATATATGATTATAAAATTGATGAATTATTTACAATGGTAAATGAAATTTTTTGTAACATCAGAGCTTTTGGTGAAATGTTGGATGATTCAACTATTTTTAACATTTCTATGTGTATTTATTTGGAAATTTTTTGTCCAAAAATTTCAACTCTTGAATACATAAATTATATTTCCCTTTATTATCTATACAAAATTTTTATTACATATAATACGTGAAAGTCTAAAATATTGAAAAATAAAAATAACTATGAAATAGAATTTTAATCCATGTAGAAGATGAATATTAAAAATTAATCAACTGAAAAACCAATTTAAACTGATAGTGAAGATAATAATGATGATGAATATAAGAGATCCATGTCACATATCAATTAGAAATATTGGAAATGAATGGGAAAGTATAAAGTTAATCTCCCACTCAAATTATTTAGTTGTGCCACTTAAGGAATTTTTTTCATTTATTGTCTGAAGAAGAAAAAAGGACAATATACTGCTGAGGATGAAAACCCTCAAAATAATAAATGGATAAATTACACAAAATAATCCTCAAAATCAATAGAGAAGACAAATAAATTTATAAGAATACAAAAAAATATTTTAGGCAATGAGGGATAGAAATATATAACTTCTAGATTCCCATAAAATGAATAATTTGATAAAAAGTTTATAAATTCCATAGCTCATGCAGTTAAATAGGACAAATCTTATAGCATTGAAGGTGAAGAAGATGAAATATCCTACATGAAACATGTGATGTAATTTTAATTGGAGGAATTACTAGAGTAGAATTAACAAATAAATAAATAAATAAATCTATCAAATAAGGAAGATGAAAATAAGGCTAAAGATTATGATAAATTATCTAAAATGGAAACTACCTATATTAAAGATATTATCAACTTCAAGATGAAATTTTCAGAAGAATACAATGTTATGAGTGATCTTGGGGTGAAACTGAGGTTAAAAGAAAAAGAGATTAGAAATACTCAATCTAAATTTTTTAAAGTTAAGCAAGATTTAAATAATATTAATGAATATAATAAAAATATATATAGATATTAGGGAAGATATATAAAAGTTTTTCTAATGTGAACTCAAGGCATCACATCAAAATTGTTTCTGATATGCATGATTATAAATATAAATTTCCTAACTATGTAGCTTCAAATTCAAAATGATGTCATGTATTGGCCAATAAAGGTGATGAGAAATTTTTAATTCGTTTATGTAATAGAATTAAATATCAAGATACACGCTCTCCCAATGTAAAAATCAAGATTATTAAATTCTAGTACAATCATATAACAATTCTTGACAAAACTAAAATTATTATTGAAGAATCATATTTATTTGGTACTACTGGTGTGGTTTTATTTTTTCCATGAATATTAGTTATGATATAAAAATATATATTTACTATTCAGAAGACATTACGATAAGTAGAGTAGTTTTGAGAATGTGAGGATATACCCATATAAAAAGAAAACTAATTGTAAAGGAACTTTTTCTCAACAGAATCAAAATAGATTTTAGTGCTTAGATGAATAATGTGGAAGATATGAACAACAGGTTCATAAAGATGAAAATTGTATGAATAATGTTTCTATAAAAATTCCTTATAATGATATGGGGTAATGAAAATTATAGGTTCAACAAGAATAAATTTCATATTTTTTATGATGTTTCTTTGAAGGCTAGCAAGAGATAAAATTCATAGATCTTGGAAAGTGGTTGTTTTTTACATAATATAGGTGATATAAGACTACAAAAAACATTTAAAAATTATGGAATATGAATAGTGAAATTTGGAAAATAAAACTATCTAATATTTAAATTCTTATATTCTTGTAAATTTGATGAAAATATTCTTAATTGAAAGGATGTTCTTTACATGGAAGGTCTTAAGAATAATATCTTCACTGTAAGCCAACTGTGTGATAAAGACAATGAATTTGTACTTAATAAAAACTCATTCATCATAAAAAATTCTAAATATGAAATTATCATCAGAATAGGATAAATAAAAATGTGGCCACTTATTCTAAATTGGTGATTCAAATAACTCAAGATACATGAATGCAAAATAATAAAATGGGTTCTTCCAAAATATACACGACCATCTTGGCCAGAAAAATCTGAGTAAAATCACATAGTATAACATAGTAATAGGACTTCCCCAATTTAAAGTGGAAATATATATGATTTTTTAAACCTTCCAAAAGTGGGAGATAGTATAATCTATACAAAAAATGGATATTCAGTCATCAATACCACTTGATCTTATTCGTTTTAATTTCTGTAGTCCTGTGAGGAATCAGTATACTATAAGTGACTTTTACTTCATCACATGAATTGATTATTTCACTCATATGACTATATTCGTGTTCATAAATCACAAGTAAAAATATATTAGCCGATTTAAAATCTTTAGAAGACAATTTGAGAAAGAGTTAGGAGTGTATATCTTGAATCTTGTAATAGATATTGGTAGGAAATATACCTACAAAGAATTGAAAAATTAGCTTGAAAATAAAGTAGTTAAACATCAACTCAGTTCCTCGACACTATAGAGAAAAATGAAATATCATAGCAGTAAAATAGAAACCTAGTTGAAATAGAGATAACAATGTTAGCTAACCACAAACATTATACATTTTTATAGTGATAAGTAATGTGTATATAGATCCATATTTAGAATAAATGACTAATGATACCTAAGGTAAACAAGACACATTGTGATATTTGACTCCAAATAAATTATTCATTACAAAACTTTAATGTATTTCTAATCCCATGTTCCATAAAAATAAAAAATATCACTTTGGGAAAATTTGAAGAAAAATAATTTGGAGACATTTTCCTAGGTTACCTTTTACATGAAAATGGGTAAAAGTTTTTGAAAAAAAAGCTACAAAAACTTCTTGATTATTTTTAAGCTAAAATAATTTAAAAATTATTCAAAGATATTATTTTTAGTTTCTGAAGAATATGGATTCTCAAAATTGAATAATGAGAATAATTTTGAAAATCAAAATTTTAAACCAGAAAATAAAAGGTTCATGATTTTGAAGAGCTTAATTTAGATCAGAAATATAATGATGATTAAGATAGTTATATTCTAAGTGTAAGACACTAATGCAAAATAAACATGTTGATATTGAATATATAATTGGTAATTAGGAAGTACCATTCCAAACTAAAAGAAATATAATAATTGTCAACCAAACTATTTCCTTTTCACATATTCAACCAAAATTTATTTCATAAGAATTGGAATATGAAATATGGATTTTTAACATGAATGAATAGCTAGATAAAATGATTAAAACTCCACTTGTAAGCTTCATCTAATTTTAGGAAAATATTTTGTTTATTTCATGGTGGTTCTTTAGAAACAAACATAATGAGAAAGGAGAGGTGTTAATGAAAAAATACTTACTTGTTTATAATGGATACTCAAAACTATGGAGAATTGGTTTTGATGAAATATTTTCTCGAGTTTCGAGGATGGAATCCGTTAAGATGTTATTAGTAGTGGTAGATCATAGAAAATATAGATTTTACAAAAATGAATGTTAAGTATGGTTTTTTTAATGGATATCTTGAAGATGAAATTTTTTTGATTAGATCAAGGGGTTTATTATTGATAAATATGTATTTATGGTTTTCTAATTAAATAATTCATTATATATCTTGAAATAGGCAATTTGGGCATGGAATTACAAATTTATGGATTCTTGAAGAATTTAAAATTTTCAAAATTAAAGGTTGAGTATAAATTATATATGAAAGAATAAACCATATATTATCTCATTGGTATGATCTATATTGATGAAATAATGTTTTTAAGTATACTTTAGTGATTTATTTTCGAGGAGAGATGAGTTGTTTTTTAGGATTTCAAAACATACAAGGAGAATAATTTGTGTTTCTATCTCAAAATAAATATTATAAAGATTGATTGATAAATTTTGTAATGAATAATTCAAATGAGGTTTCAAATATCATTATTGTTGGAATAAAATTAGATAAATATGAGAATTTAAAGGGTATAATCAGAAGTATTATAGAAGAATTTTTTTCATCCGTAGATACAACACTATATTAAGGATAGATATTGTATTTTTAGTGACTATATGTGGAAGATTATAGAGTGATCCAAAATAATTTCATATAACATCACCCAAAGGGATTTTGTGACATATAAATAGAACCCTAAGTATTATCTTACTATATAGAATAAAATTAGACATACAGCTGACAGGGAATACTGATTTAGATCGTTTACGAGATTAAAATGATAAGAATTTCACATCTGATGAATCATTATTTCTTGATGAAAGTTATATCAGCTGGAATATAAATAATTAGTAGTTAGTGTCTTTGAGTATAGGTTATGACTAGCACAATGAAGCTACACATTCTTACAAAAAAATCTAGTGGATGAAAGCATAGCTAGATGACTTGAGTGTGATTTTTGAGAAAACAATTATAGATTTATTATGATAATATGAGTTCCATGTATCTCTCAATGAATCCTATGAATCAAATATGATCCAAGATTATTGACATCATGTTCCACTTCATCAAAGAAATATTGTAAGTGTGTGATTCAAATATTTCTTATATTTCTACTAAGAATAAAACTGTATAAATTTTTACATAGTAAATGGTGAGATAGATAGTGATATTTGAAGAACTTAGGCTGAAATTTAATGTTTATAATCGACCTTGTTCCTATAGGAGTGTGAATAGAATAACCATCAAATTTTTTATTGTAATGAAAATGGGGATTAATGGTTTCAAAAATCATTACTAAATGGGGAGATAATTGTGTTTATAAGTTTGTAGTGTGAATCCTTTTTGACTAGGGAGATGTTTGAATGTGATTAATGGTCGTATGATTGGAGTTTGAGTATATCAAAGGAACTTAACCAAAATTTCCTATCATTGACGGATGCAATTTTCTCAAAAAATATAACCTACCTTTATTGGGGTATAATTACTATTAAAATGTGAGGTATTATATGATTATTGGATTATCATGGTTTTTAATAGATTATGAGATAAATTTTAGCATTTTATAAATAGTTAAATGTATTTTACAATAAATCCAAAATGGGGATACTGAAGTACCATTACATTTAGGGATTTTTTTATAGGTTTGAATTTTTTTATCTTTGATAAACAATTAATTAATTTTTTTGTATTTTTAAGGTGTTTATAACTTCCTTGAGAGTGATAGAGGCCAATTGTAGAAGTTATGAAGCTAATTTGTAAATTTTAGAGATTCATGGGAAAATTCGAAAAGGTATAGATGTTAAGGATTCTTAGATATGAGTGTAAGTATTTCAACAAGTATAATTGCTTGGTGATAATCGTAAGACTTCAAGTCACTGATCATAAGTCTTTGGAATTGATTTTAAGTCTTTAATGCATTGAAAATAAACCTCTAAATTTCCAAACATAGGTCTTTGATCAAACATAATTATTTAATTATAATTCTTTTTTCAAGAATAATACATTGACGTCTTATTATAATTCCTCAACACTTATCAAAATTTTGAGTTTCTACTGGGTGAAAAATCAATTTTCTAGAAACTGAATCTTCAGATGAAATTAAATCTAAGGAAGAAATAATCAATATTCAATGAGAAACTGATCACATCTAGAATTTTATTACTGATTATTTATGTGATTTTTCAAAAATTTTAATTATTATTATTATCTATTTAAAGATCTAAGCTAGAAAATATGAAAATATCTATGGTTCCTTAAGTCGTTGTTTATGGAGAAGCTCCAAATATTAAATGTAGAATGTCTCATTTATGATGTTGATCCATTATTAAGATCGTATATCACAATCTACTTAAGTATTGATGCATGTAAAGTTATTGATAGTAGTTTTAAAAGAAATGTGTGTAATATTATTCATGATATGAGTTATTTAGAAGAAATTGGAATATTTAGGCTTGTCTAATTTATTCAAAGAATAAATAACTGGAGAAGGGGAGTTTTTCTTCTTATGTTATTGAATATCAAGTAGGAAAAAAATATTCTACTCTAGATTCCTACATGCTAAGGAATTTTAGTCATATGATTCAATAAAACATGAAATGAAATTTCACATGAATTAGTTTATTATTTAGTGCAATAAAATTAGAGAGAAACCAAAAGTGGTACTTATATAATCATACTTTTTGGTTGTTAACCTAATATAATTCATAGTTTTCTATTTATGTATACTAATTTTGATGGATCCATTTAATTATTTTAAATGGAATTTATTTTGAGAAGATCAATGATGATAATATTTTGAGAGAGTGTAATAAGAAAAGAGGTGTTGTTATACCAAAAGGTTTGAGTGAAGTGTGAAAGTGACTAAAAAGAATATGTAATCCTCATGTGTGACATTTAGATTTGATGATCTATATCTACATGAACCCGAGAATCCAATGAATGATATTTGAGGTTGAGAGTAGAGAACCAAATCTACATTACATGATGTAGTGGTTGAGTTTTTGGGGTTGAAATTCTAAGGGCTCATAGAGAAGATCTTTATCAGTCAGAGTTGCAACCCAAAGCATCATGTGATTGTTCTCAATTATAACGACTTATTATAACTAGCTGGATGTTCAGTATGACTAGTGTTATATGGTGTAAAATATCATTATTAGGATAATAATCTAGGATAAAGTATGATACCTAGGATATCCACTTATATTTTATTATAATAATTATGTGTAAAATCCATGGATCGACTTAAGTCAAAAATAAAAAAGAGTAGGAACCAAAACTGGGTCAGAACCATATAAAAATTGTTTGTGCCTTGTCTTATTTTTATTCTTCATTCATTTTAGTTATGTGTATATAAATAATATAGTGAATCAAGTCTTAACCAAATTTATAGGTTTATTTATAACTGAAATAAATATAAAAAATGAAACCACCACTCATTCATCCCCACCCCCACTAAGTGACACATCAGTTATTGGGGAATTTCATTGAACATGAAGAAAATCTTTTGAATCTTTTGAGGGGGGAATAATGTAAATTGGGTATATATTGTATGAATTATTGAGTTTTATACCCTTTATTTTCATTAAATGGGTTATTTGGGGGAATGGAGATAAACTTGTGAGGTAACTATAAAAGATACTTAGTCTAACTCTTTGGTATGTTGTAAAAAGGAAATTGAAAATTTGATCAAGGTATGTTTCATTTACCCTAGTAATAATTATTAATGGGTTATTAATTTTAATTTTTGTCTAAGAAAAGTAGTGTATCTTTTATTAGAAATGATAGGGATGAGTTAGTTCAAATTGGGGTTAAAATAGTTTATGAGTGTGTATTTATTATAAGAAACTAAATCAATCCACTCGAAAGGACCATTTCCCCCTCTCTTTTATTGGTTAAATGCGTGAGATTATTTTTGGTAGGATATACTATAATTTTTTGGGTAGATTATATGGTTCTTTTTACTTTCATATTGACCTATAATATCATAATAAAAACACATTAACTTAATCATTTTACACATTTACTTACCAAAGGATTCCATTTGGACTTTGTAATACCCCAAGTACTTTCTAGAGATGACGGTGATTATTTTTTTATAATTTTATTGATAAATTAAAGGATATATATATATATATATGGTTTTATTTTATATTTTTTTTATTTTATTAGAAACTCTTGAGTTTGGGTATGCTTATTCAGTGTTTCACTATCAAAAATATAATTTTGAAATTTAATAAATGTCATTGAATGGTAAATCATGGAATCATCCTTGAACATAGAGTGTTAAAAAATGGAATGGAGGTTGATATATCTAATATATATATGATATTGCATCCTTTCCATAATATATATATGTTTATGATGTCATATCTTTCCTAGGATATACAAATATTTAGAAATTCTTCATTAGATATTTCAGTAATATTACTCTACCCTTATAGAGACTACTTAAAAAGGATCTAACTTTTTATTTGATGATTCATGTATGGTTTCCTTTAAATATAAGAAGAAAAGTCTCACCACACCACCAATCATAGATCCCTAATGGTGAGAGATACCATTTAATTTTATGTGTGATTCTTTAAACTTTGCAGTTAGAGTGTTCATATCTCATAAGTTAAAATGGTGTTCCTATGTGATTTCCTATTTTTCAAGGATTTTTTATCCCATGAAAACTACACCATAATAGAAAATTATTTATTTATATCATATTTTCTTTTAGATAACTTTCATTATTATTTATTAAGATCTAAATTAGGTATATTACCTAACTAGGTTGCTTCGAGATTCCTCTTAAAGAAGATGGATGTGAAGCTAAGATGTACTCATTGGATGCTCCTTATACAAGAGTTTTAAATTTATATAAAGGATAAGAAGGGTTTAGAGACCTTTTTTTCAAACACATTTGAGTGGGATCACTCAAATGTTAGAGCATGATACCCGAATGAGGTACCGCATCAAAAAAAATTTTCTGATAAGCATCTCTAATCCATCTGTGGTATACATACATGGTATGTTGATATAGTAAATTGGTTTATTGCCTTTTTAAAATCTGAAACAACTAAATAATAACAAAGTTAAAAATTTTAAAATTAAGTCTCGGTTTTATGTATGGGATGATCCTTACCTTTGGTGTATTTGTAGCAGGCAAGTTATAAATACATGTGTGACTAATCTAAATTTTGAGTGTATTTTGCATTTTTATCCAACACTTACTTATTTTGAACACTTTTAACCTAAAAGGATAGATAAAAAAATTTGGACTCCATATTATATTGGAAAACCTCATTTCATGATTACATTTTGTTTTTTAAGTTATCCTTGTATTTTCAACACATAGGAAACATTCTAGGATACCAAAGATTCCACAACATCCCATTTCATCCTATAATTGTTTTATGTATTAATAATTTAAATTATCGGTATGTGTTATATTACATTCAATTTATTATAAATTATTATTTTTATTGATTGTGTTAGAAAATGGGTCTAGGTCAAGTCCCCCATGACTTATGATTCTCATGTTATAGTGGATTATGTTAAGGAAAATATTTTTTATATGTTTGGAGTACTGAAGGAAGTCATCAGTGACCAAGGTCAAACTTTTTCAACTAAAATTTGGATTCCCATCTTCATAATAATGGAGTGATACATAATTCTTCAACACCAAACCACCCCCAAATAATTGGATAGGTTGAAGTTCGAAATAAATAGTTGAATAAAATATTGGATAAAATAATTTATCCAAATAGTAAGGATTAGAGAAGGTTCTTGAAATTTTCACTAAGGGATTGTATGATGGAATTAAAAGTACACATTGAAATTCACCCTATCATATTTTTGGGGGAAATCATGTTGTCTCCCTATGAATTCGAGAATCAGACTTATTAGGTGATATTGAAAAGAAACATGGATTGTCCCAAGCTAGAGAATTAATAAAGCTACAACTTTAAGGACTTAATGAGATTATATTTTCATCATATGAGAACTCAAGGATCTATAATAAAATAACAAAACCATATCATGATATACTAATCCAAAAAATGGAGTTTCATCTTGGAGAAAATTTCTTTCTCTATATTTCCTTATTAAATATGATGCATGATAAGTATCATTAGATATAATTAGGTACCTATTTTTTATCTCATATTTCTCAATATATTGTAGTGGAGGTGACACAATAGGTCATATATAGGATATTTATAGTAAAATTAAAATAGTTGAAGTAATGGCTCAATGGATTCCCCACACATGTAGTTATCATAGTGAATGAGCCTGACATCATATTATAACCTCAAATTTTCCCTTACCCTATAACTTTTATGTTATTTGTCCAAATTTTAATTCTAAATTTCATTTTTATAAACCATTTTATAAGGTCACGTTAATGAAAATGTAAAAATTTATGTGTGGGGGGAAGGTATGACATTTTGGGTGGATTTTTTAAGAATTTTATTTATTATGTGTTTTTTCCACTACAATTGTCATTGTTTTTTAAAAAATAAACATAAATATATAAATAAAATTATGCCAAATGCTTATTACCTCTATGGAACTGATTGAAAATATATGTTGGATTTTTCTACTGACATAGGAAGTGTGTTAATTGTATAAATTTTTCGTCATTGGTGGTTGATTTTAGTGAATTTGTAGTTATTCAATGATATGATTTTTTATGAATTTATGAAATGATTGATTTTTAACCTGACTCATTGTGGGGTTTTTGGGAAAATTATATTATTTAATTACTCTAAAAAACTTTAACATATAGTCATAACTTGTGACTTTTAATGCACAATTAATGGTATAGTCATGTTATGTTATTTTTGGTAGATTACAATATTTGTTTCCCATACATTAATTTCTCTTCTAGTCATTTTCATTACTCTATTTGATTTACCTATGTGTGTTTCTAATATTAGACTATTCCATTCCCTAAAAATAAAATATATATATATATATATATATTAAATAGGGTAGTAATAAAATGTACAACATATGGGGATATCTATATAGGGAGCTTAAGGTTTGACTTCCACGAATTCTTAAGTGAGTGGATTTTTGAAATTTGATTACAAATGATGTGGAAAAGGTTTGATTAAATAGAATAAAGTAATTAGAAAATTTAAATTGGCCCAAATATATTGAATAAAAGGTTGATATCTGAGCATGAAATGGTTAGCACACATATACATATGGAATTTGTGGCATAGTGGACTCATAAATTGTTTCAACCAGATTAGTTTCATTAATCTCAGTATATTTTCTTTTGACACAATTTACAAGAAAAATACATCAAAATATATTGGTATTAACTTATGTATTTGATTATTTTTTCTCATATTATTATCGTAGATTAATAAATTTCAACATGAACCATTTTATGGATTGCATGACATGGGATTTTTCATGGCACTACAAAATGGTATGTGTGGGGGAGTTGAAAACCCATGTTTCTATTCAATAAATTATTAATAATTTATTGATATAATTTCACCACATTGATCTTTATTTGATGATTTGAGGAAAATCTATGTTTGAGGTTTAATTTTATAACTCTATTAAAAATTTATGTTTCCTTTAAAGTTCACTCAATTATTTCTATCATAACCTTTGTGTTTCTAAATTTAACATGAAATTTTTTTAAATTATTTTAAACTAATTAAGATCCAATTTCTTTGTTGACCATTATAGTTGAATCTATTGTAAAAAGGGTGTAATGTTTTATGAATTCAATTATTTTATTGATTTAACATATTGGACATTTCCTCATCTTTTGGGTCATAACATCTTCATATGTGTTTATATTGATTTGAAATTAACATAGATTTTATAAAACTTATTTTAGAGAATTTAATTCAATATGATTGATATCTGGTTCATGAGGGAATGTAATAAAAAAATTTCTCAATGTGGATTCAATTTAAGAGGGAGAATTTTACATGTTCCCTGATTAACATATCAGATATTGTCCCTCCCCCACTCTATTTAATTTATATTTTGAACTTGTTGGTAGTTTTTTGTGCCTTTATGACATTGTTTCTAAATAAACTGGTTATATTCCACCCCTCAAATAGAAGGAAGTATTTGTTTAAGGATATCTTCCAAGATGGTGCTCATATTGTTCATCTAATTATTGTTTGATTATTTATACTCAATTTATCTCACTTTTTATTAAATAAAGTTTTATTGTTTTTCATATAAAATAATTTTATTTTAATAATTTTGGATTTTATCTAATATTGGAGATGATATTTTGTTTTATCCTTTCAAATATTTTCTTATGATAATCATATATATGATGAAAATTCCATGCATGGAAGAGTAGTTCCCATTTATATTCAATCTAATTTATACTCCCTTTACTTATTTGTTTTTAATTTATGAGAACTATATATTCCATAAATATTATGAATTCATTGAGTTTTAATTTTTTAGGAACTTGATCAATTTTCAATTATACCATAAGGCCATACTAGTGTAAATCATGAGAGGGGAACTTTATTCTTCAAATATAATCAACAAGGTATCAGTTATTAGGGTTTGAATCAAATCATAAAATCAAATTAATTATTATTTATAGGTTAGAAATAATTCTATAATATTCCACCGAAAAGAAGTTGTATTTTTTACCATAATCAGAAATGGTTCCATAATTGAAGGTCCCAAAGTCACCATATGGTTTATTTCTTCCCATATTAATGGATATGTTCATTTTTATATGGTTCAAAGGTCGAAAATGTTATTGGATCACAATTAAATATATTTAAACATAATTTGAAATGATGATTGAAGAATAAAGTGGTATATTGGATTTATTATATCTTAATGTTAAGGTGTTTTCAAATTAATCATTTTCTTATTTGATTATTATTATTCAGAAATTACAACCACCCACCACCAATTAGGCCACATTTTCCAATTATATTATTTATTTCTTAAAAAATTTAGGGGATTTTTAATTCACTTCCTCCTCAATATAATAACCAAGGTCATCCCATTTTTTTCACTTAGTAAAATTAACAAATCATTTGATAGAACATGTGATAACTCTCATCAGAAACACAATATATATCTTTCTTATTTACATGACATTTATTTCCACTCACATGGAATGTGACGTGTTCTTTGAATGTAATTTTAAATTTATTATCTACTTACATGAAATTCCTTCCAGTACAATTTCTCACAATATTACATAGTATGTTATTTCATGGGATAAAATATGTAGTTGACGCATCATGAATGACCACAAGACATGCCATTAATATACTTGTCAATACATGTAAAGTAAATAGTGTGTATGAAATATATACGCATTGTGTAGTTGTATAATAATGTGTAAAATAATTAATTTATGAATTTAATTCCATAAAACCTTTTAAAAATTACTCAGAATATAAATCATTAGAAAACCCATGTCATGTAGTATCTATAGCCAACTAAATTTTGTGTGGTTTAGTATTTTTATAATTAATTTTATTATATTTTGTTTTATTAACATGAAAATCTTTTCTTGGTATGTACTCCATGTGATTGGGTATGAGTTACATAATGAGTATATCTATTTATATGTCAAGTACTCGTTCCTCTAGTCTCTCTTACAACATGCCTAGGGAATTTATGTTTATTCCACATGGGATATTTACATGTTACACATTGTGTGAATGAGAGAAAAGTCATGCAATCACACATGGACCATGTTTCTCAGCTAGTAGTCAACACATGGAATGTATTTATTACATGTTGTATTCTTTGACCACATCACTTCCACGTTTCTCATGGGTCCAAAGCGTGTGGGGTTATACATTGTGAAAACCAGCTAAATACCATGTAATACTATGATATAATGTTACAACTAGAGGTTAATACGTGCTATGTAATGAAATCTCATATTATTCTCCAACATGGTGTGTTTTGATATATATAGATCACCCTTATATAGTGGACCACAAGTACACGACATGAAGTTTTCCATTACAAGTCATATTTTTATGTCATCCAGCTAAAATATTCAATTCCTCTAGATGGGATATTTATGCCTTCTTCATATTTTATTCTCATATCTTTTGTTATATGAAATTTAAAAATAATATTATTTAGAATTTAAAATTAAATAATAAAAAACTGGAAATAAAATGCTAAAAAATGAATAAATTGATCATTAAATAATAAATAATTATAAATTAAAATGTGAACTCTTCGATACCTATTAAAGGTTATGAAGCGTAGCAGAAGTGGTCTGGCCCAAACCAAATAATTGTTCATCAATTACTTTATATTAAATACCCATAATTAGGTGAATGAAATCCTTTATAATTTATAATTAATTTATAAACAAACATTGTCTTCAATTAGAATTTATTCTTCATTGACAATTAATGTTGATGATCTTATCATACCATCATTTCAATGAAGGGTCTAAATATTAATCTTGGTAACAGTATTCACATGTGCTCCTAGAACCTCTAAACATCAGTGTTGGAACTCTGGATTCTAGCATAGATGATCCAAATATCTTGTTTCATTATCTATTGATCACAATAATAATACCTTTAGTGTTGATGGATTCTAACTAGTTCTATGTATTTGGAAAGGGTATAAAAATAAAATTCTAATTAATTAGATATTTCTTGATAGATTTATCTTTGAAATTAAAAGAATCATCTTGATATAAATATTGCGAACCTAAAATTTTATAAACTAGAAAGGATATAATTTAGTTAATATACTTAGTGTTGGAAAATATGGTTCACACAAAGGCCCTTAAAACTTATTAATTATAAGTAAACCCCATATATAATAATAAAATTATTATTATTATTATTTCATGATGTGTTATAACTCGTGGATATTTAAATACAATTTATTAAATAAATAAAACAATATTTATTTAAATGGTAAAAAATTAAAATATCTTATTTCATTCAAAGTCATAACACACCCCGTCAGTCCACTTTATCATTAACCAAACCTTGAATAATAAATATTTATTTATATAAAAAATACTGGTATATTATTCATTTTATAAATAAATTAATATTGTATTTACTAACTAGTGAATAAATATTTATTTAATATTAAACTCTCATATATTACAATTGGACGAACTAGTGATTGGATTTATGCACTCAATATAACAAGAATAATTATTATTAATCATCCTGGAGAATAATATTTATTCTGAAAATAAATTCCAATAGAAAATAACTGAGGTTCTGGATACACATAGAATGTGACCTTCTGGGGCTATTTCGTAGGGGAAGTAGGTGGTCTATCTTAAATTATAATTTTAGCATCTATGAAAACATCATGAAACCCATAGATAAATAAGATAATGTCATAATGACAACAACCTCATTCAAATATTTCCCATGTAATATGATAATTTTTTCAAGATATCCCACCAATAAGGTTGAATACTTGTGTCATCAACCCGTATTCTTGATATATCTTTCCTTAAATTATTTAAATCTACTCAATGATAAACCACTATGGTCATGGACATAATCAAATAGTTTTATTTTGGTAAAAGGGAATGATATATCTACATCAATTATTGTAGGGGAAAATCCTTTCTTGACTTATTCATTAATATCATATCACTTATGAAAAGAAAAATGTATCCTACCTTTTCATTAGCATATTTCATCATTGTTTTGGTCAACACATCAAATTACATGAATCATGATGTAATGACCTAATGTTTTATCAATGGAATAACCTTATTATAAATATTTCATATAGTCTAATAACATAATATTAGATATAAAACATAATAAAAACTTTATAAATGAATAATGATTGAAATAAAAGGTATCTCTAGAGGTTAATGAACATATACCAAATTTAATAGTAACTTGGCCTTTGGAATAGTAATATGAACCTTATAAATAGTAAACCAACCAATGTAATAGTAACCTCACCGAAGAAAGTATAAATAAAATCTATCCATATAATAAGTGTCAATATGATATAATTATATCATAGTATAAGTAAATAAATATTTTTAAAATTATAAAATAAGTGTTGGTATTTTTGTAAGTCATGTATATTTAATTAAAATTTAAAAATTAATTAAATAAATTAAAACAAAATTTATTTTCTTAAAATGTATTCATGAAATAAAACGTTCTTTTCTTATGACTATAAGATAATTTAATGAGATCATAATTAATTTTTCAAAGTGTTAGAAAAGTAGGTTTTATCTTAAAATTTGTATATTTCAAGTAAATTATGGTTTTAATTAAAAATAAATTTATCATATTTAGAAAATTATTTATATAAAATGGAGTTAATTTTTATATTCTACACATTGAAAAATGTAAATGGTGAATTTTTTGTATTTTTCTAAAATAATTAATTTTTTTGTGAAAAGTAAAATACGATAATTTATGGTATATATACATTATAAGTTATATACACTATTTATTGAGTCATGGATGATGTGATAACCCTTGGTTTGAACTAAAATTATCTAATTACTATTTTTAGTCTCAATAATCAGTATTATTTATTATCTTGAGAAAAATAATAAACTAATGAATTAAATATTGAAAAAACACTCCCCACCTCCTCTATAAATACCACCTCTTCTCTTCACACCTCACAAGCCTTGTACCTTTCCAAATTTCAACTCTAATATCTCCCTAATACCCTATACAACGTATAAGATATATTTTTCTTATTAAAATACCGAAAACCTCTCCCTTAAGGAGGTTCTCAAGTGGAAGGAATCAAGAGGTAAAACCCTCTTCGTTTTTCTTTCAATTTCTTTTCAAGTTATTTTTTTTCTTTTCTATCCTCACTTAGCCTCATTAAAATGGTTTTATAACTACAGTAACAAACATGTACTTGAATTTTGTTATGATAATTTAATAATTCATCATCATCTCTTCTTTCCCCTACTTTTATTCTAGAAATAGAATCACCATTCGAGATGTGTTAATTCATCACATTCGAAGATAACGAGTTTTTAATTTATATTAATGTCTTAAATTATGTTCATGAAACCATTTTTAATCTTGAACAATATTATTATTTATTCAATATATTCTATTTAATTTTATGGAAACTGTTTTTACAAATGTCATTAATTTATAAAACAAAATGAGGTTGTTGTGATAAAAAACTATCAATTAACCCAAACAGTTATCATTGAAGTTTTATATAATGATTCACTCTCACTCCAAATAACAAAATAAATTTCATAAACATTTAATATTTTAGATTTTATCTAATGACATATAAAATCAATTCTGTACAACCATCCAAATATTACATGATTATTTGTACATGTATATAAGTAAACCTATTATAAAAACTAAGAAAACAAATTCTCCCAAACAATGACATTAAACATGTTAACCCATCAAAAAGGCCAATAATGAACCAAATATGGTTATAATAAATAGAATAAATGTATAGTAGGTTATTTAATTACTAATTAATTAATCTAATTGGATTTTATAGGACATTAATATTAAGGGAAAAACACATTCAGACTTAAGGTAAGAGATTCTACTAGAACCTCCATTATTCCTTCGGGTTATTCTTACTCTCTTTTTACCCAAATAAAATTATCAATTCATTTTATGTACATATTATAAATTATTTTATATTTTTCAAACTCATGTGTTAATATCTATTCATTCTTTCTTTTCTAGGATAAACATTTTTTTAAATGATTCCCTTCTCAATTCTTCCTGATATGCAAGCCCGATTTAAGGGAACTTCCCAAACTCTTACCCACATCCAAGTGCACTCCATAATTTATTTTAATCAACCATTATTTTTACAAAACCATTAATTTTATTATGAAAACATTCTTGTTTCACTTCTGGTTTTATATAAAATACTATTCTCTTTTTTGATTTAAAGGATCTTTGATATATTCCTTAAACTGCACAAAAATGTTTTATTTCTAATGTTTCTTAAACCCCGTTTTTTACATGTATTCACTTATAGTATTCATTTTAAAAATATTATGATACCCAATACCTACCATGGGTAACCCATATGTTTATTTATGATTGATTATATATGATTATTTGTGTGGAAAAAAAATATTCATGAACATTTTATGATGGGTTCACCCAGATAGTACTCCAATTCATTGGGTAAGGTTTAGTCTCAGGAGACGTTATGTGAAACGATCTTGGTGTTAGACTTGACTTGTGATCCTTGTGAAATTGTCTTTTTGGTTAACCTTTACATGTTCTACTCATTGTGAAACGATCTTGGATCGTACTAAATTCATGTTTTATATTGCCTCCATATCACTATGATTATAGGATTAAATGATCATGTTTTCTAAATGTAATTATTCCTTATATTTAATCATGTACCATGCCTATTTATATCATTAGGTTATGCCTTATAATACATGTTATAATCTTTATTCTTGTTTTTATTTCTTTATTGGGATTTCTAAATCATCCCTTTTTCATTTTATCCCTAGGTTATCCAATGTAGATGTATAAGCGAAATGGAATTTAGAAGATCAATATGGATATTAAATAAAAGTTTCTTTTATGATGTTAAATTATGTCCCTAGTTTTCCAAATACATTATACTTTAAGATCCTTGGAATTTATTTTGAGGTTTAATTATTCTTAATATCATGTAATGATATGTGTAAAAGGATAGGGTTTCTATAGTTAGTATCAGAGGCATGGTCTAGTTTTTTGTAGATTAGGAATAGATCATTTTAGTAAAAACCCTAGAGATACGATTAAGTATAAGAAAACATATTTATATTTTAACTAGTATAGAGTAAGTGGTTTATCATGGAAATTCATCCATTTCTAGATAATACAAGTAGACATGGGTCTGGAACAGATATACCTAGGAGTAAAAAATATAACAAGGTGTTCCGGGACTGTCTTGGGGTAACCTGGTACATGAAAATGGGTCTCACTGTGCATCTGGTTTGATACTCTCAAGGGATATGCTTTGGTAAATTTATAATCTCATTATGAACCATTATTAAGGGAACAAAAAAAGATCCCATATTTATATTTGTTAAGAAATAGATCAAGGGTAACCGATATTTAAACCTAGGGAATTAGAAGTTAGGATATACTATTCCTTTACAAGTTTATCCTTTTTTGTTAAAATTTTACTTTTATTATTATCATATAAGTATTAAATCACCATAATTATACTTTTTTTTCTTATTTAATGGTGGAAAATATGAGAACACAAGACAAAAACAAATGTTATGAAGAATGTGAATATTTCCCTAATGAAATGTCAAATAGTATGGGAATAGGTGCTCAAAACATTATGATAGTACTTTCTCAACTGGCACAAGTTATGAATAATAACTTGAATCATGAGGAACACCCTCCACCTCCAAGGAATGATTAAGTTGTCATAGAATACTTTATTCAGAAGAGGCCTCCTGTGTTTAGTGTATCTTATGATCTGCTCCTCATAGAACAGTGGGTTAACTGCATTGAAAAGATATTATCATTCCTTCAGTGCTCAGAAGAAGAGAAAGTCATGATGGCAGCCTATTCTTCTGATGAGGAAGCTTATCAATGTTGTACACAGATCAAAAATACAAAGTCCCAGAAGAAATTGATTCCATGTATTGGTAGGATTTCAATAAAAAAATTTCCAATATATATTTTCCATGAACCCTCTATTCAAGATGGAAAGAGAGTTCCTCGGACTTAAGAAGAAAGAAGATGACTCTATCAGGTTGTATGAAACAAACATTACAAGGATTTCAAGATATGCATTTGGATTTTTCATCAACACATAATACATGGTGGATATTTTATTTAGAAGACTAAAGATGAGTCTATGAAAATAATTGATGATTTGTGACTTCGAAATTTTTCAAAAGATTGTCTATTGTGCCCTCAAGGTTAAAATGGAGATTGGAAGCTCTAAATGGTCCCATGGGACCAATGAGAAAAAGTGGAAAATGGATTCTAATATGGGTGGTTAGGCAAATAAATCATGTGATTGAAAAAATATCGAACATCCCATGTGTCAAAACTATGGGAAGAAGCATCCTGGGAATTGATTAAACAGAACAAATAATTTCTTTAAATGGGGAATAATGGAAAATCTTGCTAAGAAATGCCAAAGGGATATGATAAAATTCCAGTAACCTAGAAGAATAAATGATGGTTTATATCAACACTCATCCTGTTTGTAGTGTTTCAGCATCAAGGAACATGGGAATTATGAAAAAAATTTCCCTAAGAAAAGGGCTTTCGGAGAAAATCAACAACAATATCCAAGACAATATGGAAGGGCTTGTGTTATCACTACTGTTGAGGTGGATCTAGAAAATGATGTTTTGATAGGTACACTGATTATTCATTCAATAATAGCGGATGTACTATTTTATTCTTGTTCTACGCATTCTCTCATATCTTGGAGTTTAGTATAACAATTCAAACACCACCTCAAAATATGGAGATGAAATTATCTCTAAGAATAGAAAATGAGGAAATTATTACATCCAAAGTATATAACTCCTAACCAGCTAGTTTTTGTGGACTCAACATCCTATAAAATCTTATCATAATTCCTTTGGTATACTTTGATAACATTTTGGGTATGGGTTCGATATATTTATATAAATCCAAAATTAACTGTCAGGAAAGGGATATCACTATTCACAACCCATATTATCCTCCATTATTTTACAAGTATAAGAAGGAAGATGGATATCCTTTAGAATCGTTGTATCAAGTGTGGGTATTTTTTCTCTATGAGTAAGCATATATTTCTCAAATGATTAAGAAAAATGAGGGAATCATGCCTAAATACATGTCCATCATGAGGGATTACATTGATGTATTTCCTAAAGAGTTCTCTAGTCGTCCGCCAATATGAGTGGTTGAGTTATCAATTAAACTTATTCCTAGATCTCTACCTATATTAAAGACACCTTATATAGTGTCCATTATTGAGTAGGAAGAGCTGAAGATGTATTTACAAAAGAATCTAGAGAAGGTTTTTATATGCCCGAGTGCTTCACCATGGGTTGAAATAGTTTCCTTTGTTAAGAAGAATGATGGATCAATGTGCCTCTCCATTGATTATCGTGAGACCAATAAAATCACGATAATGAACAAGTATCCCATTCCTCATATATATGAATCATTCGATCAGCTATGTGGGGGTAGTTATTTATCTAAGTTAGATATTTAGTCAAGATATCACCAATTAAATCCAAGGAAGAAAGATATTCCCAATATTTCCTTTCAAATGACATATGGATGCTATGAGTTCATAGTCATTCCCTTTAGACTAACTAATTATTCAAAAAAAATAATTGATTAATTAATAGATTCTTTATAGATTACCTTAAAAATATTGGTAGTCTTTATTGATGATGTTATGATATGCTCCAAGATCAAGGAGGGGAATGAGGATCATTTGAATACTATGTTGAATACTTTTTGAAGGGATAATATATATGCCAAGTATAGTAAATGTGAGTTCTGGATGGAAGAAGTATCATTCTTGGGGAATGTTATCACCCGAAAATGGATATGTCTATACCATTCCAAGATAAAGGAAATCGAAGAGTGGCCTAGGCCAGCATCCATAATGAAGATCCATAGTTTCCTTGGCCTGTTTAGGTATTTCCAAAGATTTGTGAAGAACTTATCGTGATTTTCAAACCCAATAACCAAGTTGAAATGGAAGAGAGTGAAATATTTCTAGACTCAAGAATATGAGGAATGTTTTAATGAGCTGAAAAAGAGGCATATCATTGCACTAGTACTCACACTCCCAACAAGTGGACAACATTTTTGGAGTACAGTGATGCTTCAAAGAAATAATTAGATTGTATAGTGATGAAAAATGACAAATTGATAGCCTATTACTTAAGGTAGTTAAAAAATCCATATTCAAAACTATCTCATACATGATCTAGTGTTTACATCTGTGATCTTTGTGTTGAAAATCTGGCAGCATTATATCTATGGGGATAAGTTTGAGATATATACTGATCACAAGAGTCTCAAATATGTATTCACACCAAAAGAGTTTAATATACACCAGTGAAGATGGTTGTAGCTCATTAAATATTATGAATTCTAAATCCACTACCATCTTGGTAAAGAAAATAAGGTAGTATCTGCACTAAATAGAAAGTATCCTACATCTTTATCGATGATGAGAATTTAAAAGGATCCAATCTTCGTATAATGGTCGTGGATGGACATGGAAATCATTAAGGGAAAAACATCATTAATCCTTTCTCACTACAGGAAAACATGCATTTTGGGGCGGTTTTTTCGCGGTGATTTTTAAAACCGTTGTGAAATGTGTAAAAAAAAATTCGAGGATTAGCAGAGGTTTTTTAAAAAACCGCTGCGAAATAGCAGCGGTTTCGGTAAAACCGACGTGAAATAGCGGCGGTTTGGGTAAAACCTCCGTGAAATGAAAATAAAAAAATAAAAAAACATGAGAAACCCCGAAATCACTAAAACGACCATAACTTTTGATTCGGGCATCCGTTAGAGCGCCACGACCAGTCAAATCGAAGCTCATGAAGAGATTTAGAGGCAACTATAATCTAAATCATGAGATCGTCTAAGATGCAGAAGGTATGAGAGTTATAAGAAAGATAAAAAAAGTTCTCCAACTTCAAACAGCCATAACTTTCACTCCGGGTGTCTGTTTGGGCTCTACCACAATCAAATCGAAGCCAACAAAGAGTGCTATGCACCAATTTGACACAGGAAAGATTTTGTTGTGTTTTTCGATCCCAAAAACACCTCCGAAGGCCTCTGAAATCTCGTTTTTGTCAACGGTGTCCCATCAGACTTGTCTTCAAACCGACCTAACTTTTGATCCGGGTGTCAGTTTGGACTCCTCCGCCTGCCAGATTGTAGTTCGTTCCATGAGATTCAGTTTTACTAGTCGTGGAGTCCACATGGACTCCTGGATCATAAGTTATGGTCTTTTTAGTGGGTATTAGGTTTGTTGTGTTTTTCGATGTCTTGTTTCTAGCACCTGTTCCCCGTCAGTTTTTTTAAATGGTCGTAACTTCCGATCCACTGGTCCATATGGCCTCTTTCACCTATCAGCTCGAAGATCGTTTTAGGGTCTTTGATTTGACTGGTCGCGGATCTCGAATGGACTCTCGGATCATAAGTTATCTCTGTTATTGTGAGTCCAATGTATTTGTCACTTTATGACCGTTTTGACAGGTTTTAACGGTTGCTCCATTTATTACTGTTTATTTGGGTTTCCATGACTTGTTATCTTTATCAATGGTTTTTTGTGGGTATTATGATTATTATGTTGAATTATTAAGGGATTTTCCAGAGTTTTCATGAGTTTTTCAGGTGTTCTCTTGCTTTCTAATGCTTCCTTCTTCATGCTTCTCCGTCTGTTTTCATGCGTTTTCATAAATTTTCATCCCTTATCACGCCTTTTCGTACTTTTTCATGTGTTTCATTTATTATTTATTATTTATTATTTATTATTTCTTACTTATAATATACATTAATTTATTTATTATCTATTATTTTTTACTGGTTATTTATTATTTGTTATTTATATTTATTTTTTATTTTTTATTTTTTTATTTTTTATTTTTTATTTTTTATTTTTTATTTTTTATTTTTTATTTTTTATTTTTTATTTTTCATTTTTTATTTATTATTTATTATTTATTATTTATTATTTATTATTTATAATAATAATATTTGTTACTCGTTATTTATTATTTATTATTTATTATTTATTATTATTAATAATTATATATTATATATTATATATTATATATTATATATTATTATATATTATATATTTATTATTATTTATTGTGTATTATTTATTATTTATTGTTTATTGTTTATTGTTTATTATTTATTATTTATTATTTATTATTTATTATTTATTATTTATTATTTATTATTTATTATTTATTATTTATTTATTTATAATTATTAATTATGTGTTATTTATTATTATTTAATATATAATATTTATTGTTTATTGTTATTATTTATTATTATTTATTATTATTATTTCTTATTTCTTATTTATTTGTTATCATTTATTATTTATTATTTATTAATTATTAATTATTTATTTATTATTCATTATATATGTATTATTATCTATTATTAATTGTTGTTTATTATTAATTAATTATTATTATTTAATTAATTAATTATAATTATAAATTGTGTGTTATTTATTATTATTCTTATTTATTATTTATTATTTATTGTTTATTATTATTATAATAATTTATTATTATTATTTATTATTATTATTTATTATTATTATTTATTATTATTTATTATTTATTATTATTTATTATTTATTAGTTATTATTTCTTATTTCTTATTTATTATTTTTCATTTTTTATTTTTTATTTTTTATTTTTTATTTTTTATTTTTTATTTTTTATATATGTATTATTATCTATTATTTATTGTTGTTTATTATTTATTATTATTTATTATTTATTATTTATTATTATTTATTATTTATTTTTTGTTATTTACTATTTATTATTATTTATTATTATTTATTAGTATTTATTAGTATTTATTATTATTTATTATTCATTATTATTTATTATTTATTATTTATTATTTATTATTTATTATTTATTATTTGTTATTTATTATTTATTATTTATTATTTATTATTTATTATTTATTATTTATTATTTTTATTAGTTTTTTGTTTTTTATTATTTATTATTTATTATTTATTATTATTTAATATTTATTATTATTTATTATTATTTATTATTATTTATTATTTATTATTATTTATTGTTTCTTATTTATTTTTATTTATTATTTATTATTTATTATTTATTATTTAGTATCTATTATTTATTATTTATTATTTATTATTTATTATTTATTATTTATTATTTATTATTTATTATTTATTATTTATTATTTATTATTTATTATTTATTACTTATTATTTATTATTTGTTCTTTGTTCTTTCATTTTCGTAATTTTATTATTTTATTATTTTACTTTCATAATTTTATAATTTATGTAAATATTATAAGAATTTATTTGTTATTTATTATAATAAACATGAAATAATAATAAATAACTCAATAAATAACTAATAAATTATTAATTATTAATTATTAATTATTGGTTATTAATTATTGATTATTGCTTATTGTTTAATTATTATTGAGTTTATATCTATTAGTTATGTATTTTTTTCAATTAGTATACATAAGTATATTAAATTTTAATTATTAACCACATGATGAGCTTGCTGGAGTGGTATGGTCTTTGGAAAATATGCAAGAGGTTAGGGGTTCAAATCTCACCAAACACGGTATTTCTTTATATTGCATGGGCATGTGCATGGGCATGGGCACGTCAATGGGCATGCGCATGGGCATGTCCATGGGCATGGGCATGAGCATGCATGCATTGATAAAGTAAATAATGTAATGCGAATTAAATGAAATGAATGAAATAAATACGAAATAAATAAATAAAATACGAAATAAATAAATAAAATACGAAATAAATAAATAAAATACGAAATAAATAAATAAAATATGAAAATAAATAAATAAATACAAAATAAATACAAATAAATAAAAAAATAAATACGAAAAAATAAAATAAATAAATACAAAAATAAATAAAATAAATATGAATATAAATAAAATAAATATGAAAATAAATACAAAAAAAATAAAATAAATAAAATAAATACGAAAATAAATAAAATGAATAAAATAAATAAAAAATAAAAAATAAAAAATAAAAAATAAAAAAACTCCCTCTAAATCATTTAGCGGCAGTTTAAATCACCGCTAAAAACCGCAGTGAAAGGTTCTACAACGGTTTTCAAAAGCGCCGCGAATAGTTTCCCGGCGTACGATTTAGGGGCGGTTTAAACCGCCTCTAAATTGTAATTTTGCCGTAGTGTCTCAAATGTTTTTTTAACCATCCCTGATGAAGAAAAAAAGGACGCTCAATGAAATGATGTGGAAATTTTGAAAAAGATTGAAGCTATAAGAAATAGGAAATCCTCTGAATTCAAGGTTGATGAGGGTGAAGTTGTATGATTTGGTTCATGATTATGTGTACCATCTGATCCATAGATAAAGAATGAGCTTCTAAATGATGCACATAGATCAACCTTCTCTAATCACCCAAGTAGCACAAAGATGTATTGGGATCTCCAAGAGAACTATTTATGGGACAATATGAAGAAGGAGATCGCTGATTATACATCAAATTGCCTGGTATGTCAGCAAGTGAAGGCTGAAAGATAATTGTCTAAGGGGATGATGCAACCAATACCCATACCAACATGGATGTTGGAGAACATTACCATGGACTTTTTCACTGGACTTCCAAGGACATCTGGGGGAAAGAATGCTATGTGGGTTATTCAGGGTCATCTTACAAAGATTGCTCACTATATTAATTTTTGAGAGTACCTCTCACAAGATAAACATTCAAGGATATACATCAATGAAATAGAAAGTCTCCATGGAGTGCCACTATTGATTGTATCCAATCGAGATATGAGATTCACCTCGAAGCTCTGGAAAAGTCACCTACGTGCACTAAGCACTAAGATGATCTTCAGTACGACCTATCATCCTCAAACTAATGGCCAATCAGAGTGAACTATTTAGACACTAAAATACATGTTGAGAGAATGTTCTATGGACTTTAAAGGAGGATGGGACTAACACCTACCTCTAGTTGAGTAATCTTACAACAATAGTTTCCACTCTAGCATCTGAATGGAACCATATGAATCCATTTATGAAAAAATTTGCAAAACATATGAGTTATGGGATAAAGTTAGTGAGAATAATCTATTAGGACCTCAAATGGTCAAAGAAATGGTGAACACGGTGAAACCCATTAAGCAACACATCAAGGTAGCCCAAATTTGACAAAATAACTATGCAGGCAATTGTGGACGTGACCTTAAGTTTAAAGTTGGAGACATGGTATTACTCTAAATATATCCATGGAAAAAGGCCATGATATTTGGGAAGAAAGGAAAGTGGAGTCCTTAGTACATCGGTCCCTTCGAGATTCTTGTTTTTGTCAGAGCTGTGGCCTATCGACTAGCACTTCCACCTACCATGTCTAAAGTACACGATGTGTTCCATGTATCTCTTTTAAGGTTGTACATACTAGACCCTTCACATGTAATATCTTCATCGGTGGTCTCGTTGGAGAATGACCTTTCTTACAAGGAGAAACCAGTGTAGATCTTGGATCATAGATATTAATTTCTATGCAACAAGAATACACAACTAGTCAAAGTACAATAGTGGAACCGCAAGTATAAAGAGGAAACATGGGAACTGGAGGAAGTGATGAAGGAAAAGTAACCGCAACTATTTTCATCTTGTAATGTAAAACAAAATTTCAAAGGAGAAATTTCATAAGGGGGAAGAATGTAATGACCCAATGTTTTATCAATGGAATTCCCTTCTTATAATTATGTCTTATAGAAAAATCACATAATATTAGATATATAATTAAATAAAAACCTTATAAATGAATAATGAGTGAAATAAAAGGTATCTCTAGAAGTTAAAGAACATATACTAATGAAATAGTAACTTGACCATTGGAATTGTAATGATACCCTTATGAATAGTAAACTGGTCAATGTCATAGTAACCTCACCAATGAAAGTATAAATAAAATATATCCCTATTAGAAGTTTCAATATGATATAATCATATCATAGTATAAGTTAATCCATATTTTAAAAATTATTAATTAAGTGTTGGTATTTTTGTAATTATGGTATATTTAATTACAATTTAATGATTAATTTAATAAATTAAAAGAAAATTTAATTTCATAAATGCATTAATAAAATAATATTTTGGTGTCTTATGATTGTAATATAATTTTATAAAACCTTAATTAATTTTTCAAAGTGTTAGAAAAGCAGCTTTAATTTTAAAATTTGTATTTTTCAAGTAAATTATGTTTTTAATTAAAAAAAATTAAAAAAAAAATTAGATATTGATTTTTATAAAATGGAGTTCATTTTTGGATTCTTCACATCGAAAAATGGATAGAGTGAGGTTTTTAGTATTTTTCTAAAATAATTAAATTTTTGGTGAATAGTGAAATACGGTTACTTATAATATATATACATTATGAGTTCAAAACATTATTTATTGAGCCATATCTAATGTAATAACCCCTAGTTCAAACTCACATGATCTAATTACTGTTATTAGTCTCAATAATCATCACTATTTCTTGTATTCAGAAAAATAATAAACTAATGAGTTTAATATTGAGAAAACACTCCCCTCCTCCACTATAAATACGACCACTCACCACCGCTTGTCCTCAAACCTCAAAAGCCTTGTGCCTTAAAACATTTATACGAAAATACTTTCCTAATATCCTATCCAACATCCATGAGATTTTTTACTCATCAAAATACAAAGACCTCTCCCCTAAGGAGGTTCTCAAGAGGAAAGAATCAAGTGGTAAAACCCTCTTCGGTTTTCTTTCAATTTCTTTTCAAGTTCCTTTTCATTCTTTTCTATCCTCTCTTTTACTCATAAATATGGTGGGATAACTATATTAACTTAAATTTATTGTATTTATTTTATGCTAATTGAATAACTCTTCATCATCTCTTCTTTCCCCTCCTTTTATATTATAAATGGAAACATCATCCAAGATGTGTTAATTTTTCACAGTCAAGGATGATGTGTTTTCAATTTCTATTACTATCTTAAATTCTGGTCTTGAAACTATTTTTATGGTTGAAATAGATAATTATATGTGTAATATATCCTATTTTATGTTCTGAAATCATTTTTTACAAATGGTATTAATTTATAAAACAAAATGAGTTCGTTGTGATCAAAAACCGCTAATTAACCCAAACAGTTATCATTAAACTTTTATGTAATGATTCATCCTCACTCCAAATAACAAATTGAATTTTATAACAATTTAATATTATATATTTTATCCAATAAAATATAACTTAAATTCTGTAAAACCATCCCCATATTACATGATTATTCGTACATGTATTTAAGTAAACCGATCATGAAAACCAAGGAAACAAATACTCCCCAACAACGAAATTGAACCTCTTAACACATCAAAAAGGACATGAATGAACTTATTAAGGTTATAATAAATCAATTAAATGTATAATAGGTTCTGTATTTGTTAAATAATTAATCTAATTTGTCTATCCAGAACAATAAGATCAAGGGAAGAACAACTTTGGACTTCAGGTAAGCGATTCTCCCCAAACTGTAACACCTTGAGATTTTATGAGATAGATTTTTTTTATTTTCTTTGTTGTATTATTTTGTATAATAAACCAATATTATCTTGTGATATATGAAACATTTTTTTATCCTACAGTATATGTAACATCAATCTTGTCTTGCATTACATGCAAGAGCGACCTTCCTCGATAGCTTGCGTTGTATATCGTATTAAGTTTCGCTAAATAAGGAAATATTATTAAAATATTTTTATGGGATATAAACTAGACATTATGAATAGTTTTAACTGAATTTTTAATTTCATATAACATTTACTTTTATCTTATGTATTTTCCTGACATGATATAAGAACAAGTTCATTTATTCAGATAAAAGTTGTATTTTTCAAAAAATGTAGTTTTGTCGCATTTTGAAAGATTACCCATTTTAAATATTGTTTTTAACACTTTTATATATTATTTTTAAAAAAATAAACTTCTTATTTGGAATAGGTACATCAAAATTTACTATTTTCGAACTTTCAGTATTTTTCTGAGAAAATTTATATTTTAATGAATAGTGAAAAATACTGCAGTTTAATTCAAAAATGCATTTTCATATAATTTATTTATATTGTAATATTATCTTTTTAATTAGTTTTAAAAGTTAAATTGGATTATGTTTTTTTCATTTAATCAAGTTTTATAAATTTTATGTAATTTTATATTTAAATTGGACATAAACACATGCCAATCTTTTAATGGTTTACTTTTATTTTTTGGATATTATGAATAGTGACTACAGTAATTTTTATTTACCATGGATAAAGGTAAATTATGGGAACTATAAAAATGATAAAGATAATAAAATTACCCTAACACCTTCCAAAATCCTATTGGATGAATTAAATTCGACTAATATCACCTATGGGTAGTAATGGATTCATTTAATTTCCTTTTTCCATGAATGTGATGTAATTATAATTAAAACAAAAGAAGGTGACAACATGTCACTCTTATATATCTTATAAGTATAATAATTTAAATATAGTGATAAACATGATAAAACAAAAAACATAAATAGTCTCTATAAAGATAATGAAATTTTCTAAATTATGTGAATTTATTTATAATTCTTATATATTAAATAATTTCCATTAATGGTGACACAATAGTTATGTAGAATTTATTTTATTAATTTAAATATAAAATAAATGGTTTTAGAAATATTAAAATAAATATCATATGAACTAATTAATGTTCTCTATAAATTGCTAGGTGACTATGACATGTTAGGGGTATATTAAATATTTTTGTTTGAATATATATTCAATGTTGATTTTATTTAAAGACAAATAAATGAATAGTGTCAAAATTTGAACTATTGATAATTTATAAAAATAACATATTATCAAATTATTTAAAAATCACAAAAATATTTAAAAATTAAAAAGTGGAAATTATATGGTCGATAATTTCATAGATTATCAAATTATGGAAAATTTACAACACCTAAATAAATTTATATAACCATTTATTATTTATAATATTATTACCACAATTAAAATTAAATATATTAAATAAGGATAAATAAAAATGATAGGGTTTAAAATAAAATTAAAACATGTAAAAAAATTTAATGGTTGAGAGGATTTGGCCCCAACCTGTTATTATGTTCTAAATAATCAACATTGGATGCATTTGAATTTAAAAATTTATTTATATTAATTTTATATTTTTAGTATTTCCAAAGGTACCACTCCCCCTCTTTTAAAAGGGAACATCTCCTTCTCTTTTTATCACACCTCCAAAGCCCTTTGCATCGGCCAACCCCCATCCAAATCTCCTCTAAACATCCCTCAATTCATCTTGGAGGCTGAACTTTGGGAAAAAAGTCATATTAAAGAGTCCTTTTGTGCACACCAAAAGGAGATACCCGAAAAAGAGGAGTTTCGGACAAAAATAGAAGAAATCAGACCTAAGGTAAGGGATTAGTTTGTCTCATTTTTATTTATGTAGGACTTATGCCTTATACACAATATAATTATTTTTTATTGTGTTTATGTTACCCAAAAAAAATTTATTATACTAATTATGAAGGTTATGATATTTACATATGCATGTAATTTTCTTTATTTTATGAGGCATACGATTTGACTGATTAAAAATTGGTAAAGGATAATTGTACAATCTCATTTATATCCGAGATTGTTTGTATGTAAGTATTTACTAGGGTTTATTTATCAATCACATTCATGTTTCCTAATTATTTAATATTATTCCCATTCTCCAACAATTGTTTAATGTTAATTTTACCCTTTAGTGAAATTTTGTTAAACGGTATGAAAGGAATCGTTTGTCGTTATTTGATTTGAGGTACTTTTTTAACTTTTTTGGAAAAAGTATGGGGATAATGTTTTTTAACTTATATGGCATGAATATAATTTCAAGGTTTCATGAAACCTTATTTCAATGAAGCTTCCTCTAGATCATTTCAAGTTTATCTTCAACTAAATTCTTTTCTTTTAAAATTGAACAGCATTTTGAGAAACAGAACATTTTTTAAAAACAAAGGATATTTTCCTCAAGAATTAAGTTCATGTGTTTTATCAAAATTATTTTCAATCGAAGATGACATAGGGTTATGTTTCCATCACTATTTTTACATTGATTTTATTACATATATGATGGAATTATTTTTATGAAATCCATAAATTTTTAATGGATTATTATGGAATGATGTTTAAGAAACCCATTTTATTTCATGGGTTATTCTATGATAAATGATTTATGTTTTTGTGTGATATGTAAGAAGTTTTTCACTATTAGATGGGTGGGACCTATATATCCCTCCAATTCATTTGGTAAATATTTATATCTCATGAGATAGACATGACTTGAATTACAAGTAAATCCGGTTTAATAATATAGGGCTGGAACAGTAAGTAAATTGGGTTCAGTAATACATGGATGGAATGGAAATTAATATTGGTTCAATAAAGGACTTTTTCCATTATAATGGTCTTGGTAGCAACGACTTGGATACTATATAAATCATATTATGTGATTATTTTTTCCCCATTTTCATGTTTTATGTAAATGCTATGTTATCATGGTCACTTCATTTGTGAATTATTCCTTACTACCTACCAAGATTTATTTCATGACTCAAGATTTTGATATTTAAACTTTATGTTAATGTTTTTACATTCTAATGTTTATGGTTTTTTATGTTCACAATGTTTACCCTTACTGAGCATTTGATCACACCATTATTATGTTTTCTGTTCACCAAGATTTTATTAATGGTTTTAGGTAGTAAAACTAATGGGGATGAACTTTATGGGATATGTTGAAGATATTTCACCAAGTTAGAAGAATGTGTTCCAAGTTTCTAAAGAAAATAAACTACAACACTCTTTGGGAATATATTTTTTTAATGTATTAAGTATTACTAAAAATTAATTTAATGTCTATGTAAATCAAGGTTCGGCCGTAAGAGTTGGTATCAGAGCGAAGATTTAGTCATCCTTTGGAAACTAAGATGCAAAAACTTTAGTGATATCCCTAGAGATATTTCTAAGGTATGTCTAGGGATGTCCCTAAGGTTAAGTCTAAATATCGATTATAGTTCTATAATTATGGTAACGATCATTAATAACCTAGGATTAAACCAAATATGTTAGATATTGAAAGAAATCCCCCTTTATTGTGTTATTTTACTAGTATGATGTTTTCTCTCATACTGTTCTTTTTGGGTTTTAGATGATGGCTAGAACCCAAAGGAACCGTGTTAATGATCAATGCACTGGAAAATGAAATGATTTTCCTCCTGAACAATCAAATGTTATGGGAGATGGAATGAAAAGTCTTATTGTTATACTTACACAGGCTATGAATCATTCTCGACATCCAAATGAGGAGAAAAGGGAACAACGTTCTATTGATTCCTTCATGAGGAAACATGCACTTTATTTCAGTGTGTCTTATGATCCACTTCTTGATGAACAATAGATCAGTACAATTGGAAATATATTTTTCTTCCTTCACTATTTTGAACATGAAAAAGTAATTTTGGTTTTTTATCGTTTAGAATGTGAAGAAGACCAGTGGTGGACTCTAATTAAGAACTCAAGGCAACAAGATGAAATTGGATCCAAATAATGGGATGAATTCAATAACTTATTTTTCAATAAATACTTCCCTCATATTCCTAGAAAAAATATAGAAAAGAAGTTTTTTGAGATTAAGAAAAATGATGATGAATCTATTGGTACATATATGGTGAATTTTACAAGAATTTCAAGGTGTTATTCTATATTTATCATTCAACCTAAATGTAAAGTTGATCGACTTTTCAATGGCTTAAAACCAATTCTTCAAAGGTAATTACCTATAATAGACTTTATTAGCTACGAATAGATTGTTTTTGGTGCTATCAAGGTAGAAATGTAAGTTGGTGTTACCTATCCATATCATGGTTTTGACAAGAAATTAAAGATGGAGTTCAAGGTAAAATCTCAAAACAATGGTGAAAAGAATATGAATGATTCCTTATGCTCAAAGGGTGGAAAGAAGCATGGTGGGGATTGTCTGAAAGGGACTAGAAAATGTTTCACATGTTGAAAAGATGGTCATCAAGCAGTTGAGTGCCGAAGTAATGGAAAAAAGGTTTCTAATGATGTGAATAGAGAAATGACTATAGAGAACTCACCACCAACGCATATATGCTACAAGTTCTAGGAAATGGGAATTATGCAAACCAATTACCTAATCTAACGGTTAATGATGATCGGCATTAGAAACCTCTTAAAGAAAAAGACCACAGGAAGTCACATGTGATCACTATTAGCAATTTTGAGTATGAAAATGAATTGGTGGAATGATTAAATGTTTATATAATTGGATTCCACAATAGTGTTGTTGAATCTCATTTATTGTACTATGGAATATTTGAATATCTATGTATTGATCTTTTGTGGTTTCCCATAATTATATAGTATCAGAAACCATGAAAAGTGATTGAAATATTTTTGGAAAGTATATGATATGCGCATAACGAAGGGATAAAGAGATAATGAGATGTTTGATTGTATTAATGATCTCATGACTAATATAAGTACAAAGTGATGTTATAGTTTGATTATATAGAATTTTTGGTATTTTTGGTGTGTGGAAAGAGTTAATTTAGATAAAATTCATGTTTTCACTAAGTTTATATGGTAATTCATGTTATTATGATGTTTCAAGAGAATCTATGACTAATTTATTAACATGTTTGGAATGTAACAAACAAGAACTGCCAAATGAGATATAAGAGACAAATGTTAAGTAGTTTTAGTTCACCTATTTCTAAAGTTTTATATTTTTAGTTTTTTGGAAGGATTTTAATGTTATAAAATTATGGATAGTATAATTTATATTCCAGATGATTTTTTTAGATTAATGTATTATCTCACAATAGATGGGCTTAAGCATATTTGAAAACATGTTCTAACCTTTTGTTGAGATCGATGGAATGCCCAATCATTCTATCATATGATCTATAAACACATTAAGAATGGAAAATTAAAATTCATTTCATGAAATAAGAGGTGAAGTGGAAATTTTTCAGGGAACGACCAATGGTGATATTGTACTGAAATAAAGTAAGTATTTCTCCTGATGAAAAAAAATCATCAACTATAGGAAAATGATCTTGAAACCAAAAAATGTTATCTTAGAACCTTCTTATCCGATGAATCAGATGGTCCATTAAATCACTGCATATTTATGGATTTTTTGTATTTAACTTTCTCTAAACCTGATTCTCTATCACTATCCATTATAACTTGATGGTTATAATTCTCTTCCATATCCATGTTTTCACTTCACAACTATGTTATCCTATGTGCAAACCCACTGATGAGTTACATTGGGTAACCAGTATGTTTATAAATTCCCTTTTTAAAATGAAGTTTTAGTATTCCTTTTTATTGTGGGTTTCTAAAAGAGAAAGTTTCAATTAGTAATCCTTTTATAACCCCGATTAATTTCAAGGACGAAGTTTATTTTAAGGGAGGTAGAATATAACACCCCTAGATTTTATGAGATAGATTATTTTTTACTTTATTTGATGTATTGTGTTGTATGCTACACCAATATTAGATTCTTCTATACACAACACTGTATTAGGGTGCAGAATACACAATACTATTCTTGGCTTACGTTACATGCAAGAGTGACATTCCTCGATAGCTTTCGCTAACACCATACCGAGTTTCACTAAACAAATATATATTATTAAAATATTATTATGGGATATAAACTAGATGTTATGAATATATTTAATCACATTTTGAATTTAATATAATATTAACCTTAATCTTATATATTTTCTAGACATGATATAAGAACAAGTTCATTTATTCTGATGAAAGAATTTTTTTTCAAAAAATGCAGTTTTGCCATATGTTGATGGAAAACCCATTTTAAATCTAGTTTTTAACAATTTTATATATTATATTTTACAAAATAAACTTCTTATTTGGAATCAGGAAATATAAACTTACTTTTTTTATTTTTTGGTATTTTTCTGATAAAATTAATATTTCAATGAATAGTAAAAAATACAGCATTTTAATTCAAAACTTCCTTTTCATCTAATTTATTTATATAGTTAGATTGTATTTTTAATTTGTTTAAAAGTGTAATTTTATTATGTTTTTATCATTTAATAAAATGTTTTTTATTGGAAGTAATCTCAAATTTAAATTGTACATAAACACATGACAATATTTTGATAAGTTTTTACTTCTTAAAAACCCACTTTTGGTTTTTGACAACAAGAATTAATTTTAAATTAATATCTGCCAACTCTATGTTTTGAATAATTGAAAATGGATTCCATATTTGGAATCATTGTATCCAAATTATGTTAGTGGGTTCCTTTTATTTTTTGGATATTATGAATTGTAACTACGGTAATTTTTATTTACCATAGATAAAGGTAAATCAGGTAAATTAGGGGAACTAACAATATGATAAAGATAATAAAAATACACTAACACCTGAAAAAATCCTATTGGATGAATTATAGTTGACTAATATCCCTTATGGGTTGGAATTGATTTATCTAATTGACTTTTTTCCATGAAATTGAAGTAATTATAATTAAAACAAAAGAAGGTGACAACATGTCAAAATTTTATTGGTTGAGAGGATTTCAAGCCAACCTAATATTATCTTTGAAATAATATACTTTAGATGAATTTGAATTTAAAAAATAATTTATATTAATTTTATGGTTTTGGTATTTCCAAAGGTCCCCTCCCACCTCTTATAAAAGGGCACCTCTCCTTCTCCTTTAATCACACCTCCAAATCCCTTTGCTTCGGCCAACCCCTACCCAAATCTCCTCCCAACTACCCTCACTTCATCCTAGAGGCCACCCTTTGGGAATAAATCCATATTAATGAGTCTTTTGTGTATGCCAAAATGAAAAACCAAAAAAGAGGAGTTTCAGACACAAATGGAAGAAATCAGACCTAATGTAAAGGATTATTTTGTCTCACTTTTATTTCGGTGGGATATATGCCTTATAAACCATATAATTATTTTGTGTGGTGTTTATGTTTCCCATGACTATTTTTATTATTATTATTATTAAGATTTTGATATTTATATATCCATGTAATTTTCTATATTTTATGTGGCATACGAATCGACTAATTAAAAATTGGTAAGGGATAATTTTACAATCTCATTTTTATCTGAGTTTATTTACAAGTAAGTATTTACTAGTTTATATTAATAATCTGAATCCATGTTTCATAATTATGTAATATTATTTATATTAATCAACAATTTTTTAAAGTTATTTTTACCCTTTGGTGAATTTATGTTAAATTTTCTGAAAGGAATCTTTTGTCGTTATTTGATTTGAGGTACTTTTTTACTTTTCTGGAAAAAGTACAAGAAGAATGTTTTTTAACTTATAAGGAATGAATAGAATTTTATAGTTTAATGCGACCATATTTCCATGAAGATTCATCTACACTATTATAAGTTTATTTTCAACTAAATTCTTTTCATTTAAAATTTCTTGGAATTTTCAGAAAAGAGAACATTTTTTAAAAATAAAGGATTTTTTCCTCGGGAATTAAGTTCAAGTGTTTTATCAAAATTATTTTCCATCTAAGATGACATAGGGTTATTTTCCATCCCTGTTATAACTTTTATTTGATTGTGTATATGATGGAATTATTTTAATGAAATCCATTTATTTTAAATGGATTATGATGGAATGGTGTTTAAGAAACCCATTTTTCATGGGTTATGCCATGATAAATGATTTATGTTTTTTTAGAACACATAAGAATGGTTTATTTATGAGATGGGTGGGACCTATATCTCCCTTAAATTCATTGGGTAAATATATATATCCCGTGAGATATACATGACCAGAATGACATGTAAATCTAGTTTAACAATATAAGGATGGAATGGAAAGTAAATTTGGTTCAGTAATACATGACTGGAATGAAAAGTAATCTTAGTTTAGTAAAGGTCTTTTTCTATAATGATGGTCTTGGAAGAAATTCCTTGGATACTATAAAAAACATTTTATGTGCTTTTTTTTCAACAATTCCATGTCTTTAGTCAATGCTTAGTTATCATGGTCATGTTCATCTGTAATTTATGCCTTACTAATTGCCAAGATTTACTTAATGACTCAATATTTTTATATTTAAAACTTTATGTTCATGTTTTTACATTCTAATGTTTATGGTTTATTTTTGTTCTAAATTTTTACCCTTAATGATCATTTTAACTCTCCCTTTTTATGTTTTATTTTCCCCAGGATATAAATATTGGTTTTTGGTAGGAAAACAAAGGGGGAGGAACTCTATCAGAGATATTGAAGATATTTCACCAATCTAGAAGAATACGTTCTGGGTTTCAAAAGACACTAAACTAATACGGTTTTTGGGAATCTATTTGTGTAATGTATTAAGTATTCTGTAAAATAAATTTAATGAACATGTATGTCATGCTAGGGTCGTTAGACGAACCTCCATTATTCCTTTGGGTTATTCTTACTCACTTTTTACCCAAATGAAGTTCTCTTTTATTTTTATATACATATTCAAAATATTTTTTTATATGTTCCAAAATAATGTGTTAGGACCCACTCGTCCATATTTTTTAGGGATAAACATGTTTTTAAATCATTCCCTTCTCAATTATTCCCAATAAGCAAGCCTGGTTTAAGGGAACTTCCCAAACTCTTAACCATTTTCAAGTGCCCTCCATAATCTGATTTAAACCATCACAACATTCATAAAACCACTCATTTTATTATAAAAACCTTCTTTATTCAATTTTGGTTTTATATAAAATATTATTCTCTTTTTCTTTTTTAAATGATCTTTGATATTTTCCTTAAACCGCACCAAAATTTTTTATTTATAAAGTTTCTAAAACCCCATTTTATTTACATGTATTCACTTCAGTTTGTCATAAAATATCATGTTATTTGCCTATTTTATTTTATAAAATTCCATGTATGATTAAAATCCTTTCTTTCATGTACTCATTTGTGATAATCCCTTATGGTATTCCTTTTGAAAAGATTATGATACACAATCCCAATAGTAATAAACCCTTATATTTATGTATGATTGATTATATATGATTATTTATGTTGAAATCATATTCATGAACATGTTATAAAGGGTGCACCCAAATAGTGCTCTAATGTATTGTGTAAAGTTTAGCCTCATGAGACGTTATGTCCAAAGGTCTTTGCGGTTTGCCTTGACTCGTGATCCATGGGTAATTGTCTTGATGGTTAACCTTAACTTGTCCTCCTCTATGTATAATGAGCTTGGATCATGCTAAAATAATTTTTTTGTTACCACCACATTGTTATGATTCTATGATTATATGATCCAAAGTTATAAATGTTATGATTCCTTATTTTTAATCATGTACCAGGCCTCGTTATATCATTATGTTATGCCTTCTAACCCATATGCTAATCTTTATTCCTACGTTTATTCCCTAATTGGGATTTCTTTCTCATCAATTTGTTCATGTTATCCTTATATTATCCTATGTACATGTATGAGCACAATGGATGTTAGGATCTCAATATGAAGACTAACTAGCAATTGCTTTTATGAAGTTTATTTATGTGCCTTGTCTTCCAAAGACAGTAGACTTTACAATCCTTGTATTGTATTTTGATATTTAATTTTTATTAAAATCATGTAATGATATTTGTAAATGGATAGGGTCACTATAAAAGAGGTACAATTATAATAATCTCATGTCTAAAGATTAATACACACATCGGAAAATTGAAATACCTAATGACACATATAACATGTGGAATTCCTATTAGTTCTTCTATTCTCATAACTTTGTCTCTTGGATATTACCAAGTGTGGACTTCATTAGAATTAGTCTCAATGTATTATTATCCCCCAAAACATGATAAGAAACCATCATATATGTCCATTCAGATGGACTTAATATGGCCATATAATATGTGTTTAAGGATATTGTAATAACACTTCAATGATCTCACTATAGTGGGGAACTTATATAACCTTTCAATGTGACTAATACTCTAAGTAAATTATCACTTTAGTGATACATAAATTAATATTCATCATTTGAAAATATATTTATTAATATCCAAGTCCTTGAATATACATATAATTGAAAGTACAAAGTATGTTAGTTCCAGGGAACCAACTCCAACACTATAAAATATATGTGTGTGCATGTGTGTGTGTAAATATGTATTATGTAGAAACACACGAACTCACAAATATATATGTAAATATAAAATGCATTTAATATATATATATATATATATATTAAGGACACAATGCAGTATTATTTATACTTTTATATAATGTATATTAAAATATTTTCTAACCAATATATATATATATATATATAAACACTATGAACATGTGTATGAGATTATATATATAATAACATTTATATTTTTTTGTATACTTTATAAAATACACACACACACAAATATATATATATATACTAAAAAGCATATATATAAATATACAATATATATATTATAAACATAAAATACCATATATATATAACATGAGGAAAAACAGTATATAGATTATATATACATATATATATATATATATTATGAACTTATATACAAACATATAAATATATATATGTATTGTAAAAAACTTATTCATGTAATGTAACAATCGATATTCAATTATAGTAAGTAAGCTTATCTTTCTAAAGAAACAATAATATAATATACATATATTTATTTAGTAATGTGATTAAAAATAGAAATCTCAAATTTTATTAATTTAATTTTATGAAATTAGTTTTTTTAATTCATCATTTCAAAATTAATTTAAGAGGAATTTTTGATATTTTTTAGAAATAGTTGACTTTTTGTTGAATAGTGAAAATACTAATTTAATAAGAACTGTCACTTTTAGGGTAATATAATGATATAATAAAAACTTGAAAGATTGAGAAAACTTCTTTATAGTCAAAATATAGATTTAATAATTCATATAAGTTTTATAAAAATATAATTTTTAACTTATACAAATATGATTACCATTTTGGGAATCTATGTAATGTTTTTATTCAAATAAAAAATTATTTTCAGATATTATTACTTAATCCAGTATAATCAATGTTGATTATTGTTTGTTTTTTGATTTAAAGACAATTTATCATACTATTATTTAACATCATCTAATTAATTCCATTTTAATCAACACTAAACTTTATTTTTCTTTAAAATCATTTTTATGCTTAAAATAACATTTTTCGAAAAGAAGATTTCAGTTTCTTTTGCATAATTAAATTAAAAATAAGTTCTACCAACTCCACAAGTTGAATTCTTTAAAATATATTAAATTTTTTTATTCATCATTATTAATATTAGTTAATAAATTAAAATTAATGTTTCCATAATTAACGGTAAAAGATGTAAACATTTTCTATCACATATAGGGTTAAAATATGTTTCTCAGGGGATTTAAACTAAGTGATAAGGTTAATAATTATAATTAAACTTGTTTAAAAATTATTATTTGAATATATTTATACCTTATATTATCTTAACTTCTAATTCTTATCCATTTTTATCTCTTTCTCAACAAAATTAATTTATATTAATTAAATATTTTAATTAATTCCATACGTGTCTCTCCCCTCACTTATAAAAGGAAACCTATTATTGTCCATTATTAAAAAACTTTGAACACTATAGATCATAAAATACCTGTAAAAAAATTACTATATTACTTCATTTTTTTATTTACATTCTGGTATTTTCCAAAGACCATCATAATAAGGCTTAACGTGTAATCCAAAAGAGGTCTCCCAAGGAAGAGGCAATCACATTTATCAACCCTTTCAAGGTTTATTTATTATTATAATTCCTATAAATACATTTTATTTACAATAAATTAATTAATTTATTATAATAACTATACTTATATTTCATTATGATTATTTTACAACCATTTTCAACCTATTTTCCCTCAAATGGGAAATTAAAGTATCGCTCATGCGTGTGTGTGGACTGTTGACTCCATGCAGATATATGATTCATTTTCCATATGAATATTTCATGGTTTTTTACTATGATAGATTTAAGGTTAATATATTTTATTTATGAAAAAATTATGATTCTTTAATTATAATATCTTAGCAACCTTCTTTCCTTCTCATCCATTAGGAAATGCTAATGCTACCAATCCATATGAGTGGACTACCACCTCCACGAAGTGATTTAAATCATTTTTTACGCTTTACAATGATTCTATTATGGATAGATTTAATTTTTATATATTATATTTATTATATAGAAAAATTTCTCTAAAACTGAATAATTTTTTACCTTTTTATCAAACATAAAATTGAAACATCACTCGTACATACATACAAACTATCGTCTCTACAAAGTTATATAATTAATTTTTCCTCACTACATTATATGAATGGTAATAAAATTTTATATAATGGTTAAATATGATAATTATGACATTATTAATATTATTTAAATTATGGAATCATGATCAATAATCTGGGACTGAAGCTTTTAAACAAAAACATACAAGAAAATGAAACAATTAATACTCAGCAAGGATGATTTTAGTAAATAATTATTAATAAATGGGTGTTGAAATATTATAAGTGGATTATATATGAAATTATATGTATTTATATTATTATATTATATAATTATACTTAATTTATATTTATTATACATGATGTTAAAATCACTTATAAAGAAATTCAAACCGGGGGTAGGGATTATTTCACAATCTCCACCTTATTTAGGATTGTTTATGTTTAAAAATTCATTGGGAGAATTATATGATCTTTATATACAATGCCCAATATATTTTATTCGTCTATGTTTATCTATGTATTTTTCATTTTTTCACATTCTTCTCTCTATGTACTAAAAATTATGAAATTTTTTTTTATAGAAAACAACCTTTGTTTTTCTATTCAATTAGGAATATTTTTCATCCATGTCCATATTTTCTTTAAAATTTATTTAAGAATTATTTTAATATTATCCAATTATTGATAAATTTTATTTCAAACCCTTTCTTACTTTTAAAAAACGTTTTAAATGGGATCCTATTTTTATTTTCCGAATAAGGTATTTTTTAACAAAGGTGTGAACAAAATATTTGTATTAACATTAACCACGTGAACTGTTTTTTCTACCATTATGAATATTCATTTATTTTAATCATAATTTTAAATTTTTAAGGGTTTTTTTAAAATAATTTTTTTCCCATATATTATAGAATTTTTTTAATGATTTATTTCGATATAAAAATGGGTATTTTCCACAAGAAATGTTCTAGTGGTTTTTTAAAAGGATTTTCATCTATACTAGCAACCTTTGATGAATCCTATACTTTATTAGAGATATACTCAAATCATTCCATATGTTGTATATCTATGTATGGATTATGATCATGTTATTTTATATATTTACTATGTAAAATATTAACATTTCAGATACTGGTTTTTCAATATGAATGTTCATGTTGATTATGTAATTCAATTTTTATTTATTTATTTCATATGATGAATGAATTGGACTTTGTAAATGATGGTTGGAGACTGATATAGACCCAAAATATATAAGTATGCCTCATGAGATAAATTAATTTGGGTATTTGTCATATACCTTACCTATTTATGAAGGTATTCTTAGCGTGAAGCCTTAGCTATGAGATTATAATGTCTATAATTATTAATTATTTCATACTGAAACTAGTTTTTGTTATTTATGTGATTAATTTTTTTGTTATGTCATTCATGGATATATTACCATTTTATGATATTAATTATATGTAACATTTTATTATTGTGTATCTCTTCTATACTATTTATGCTTTATTTATTCTATAATAACTTATGCTATATGCTTTCCCTTACTAAGAATTTGAACTCACCCTTTTTTATAGTGACCCCATATTTTCATACATGGGTATTAAATCTTGTTAGATTAATATTAAATATATCACAAAAACAAACACTTGAGAACCGTAATAGTTTGTAACACCTGGAAACATGGAACACAGTCTTCTAAATTCATGAAATATCTATAATGACTAATAAATATCTTTCTATTAAGTACTATTCATAGACATACCCAAATTAAAACCTTTATTTGTTACTTGTGAAAGGAAACATAAGAAAAGGTGAGCTTAGAGGCTTATTAAGGGTAAACAAGGGAGATACCAAATCACAAAATTAACATAAGGGTATGGGAACATAAGTATAAAAATTCAATGTCATTCCCTGAACATCAAATATCATAATCTTGATTCATGTAAAAATTATTTGAAGTTCATAATCAATGAATCATAACGGAATCAAGTAAAATGATCTATGAGAGCATAAATTGGTATAAGATACAAAATTATATCAAACACATAAGCATATAAAATAATTTCTAAAGTAGTCAGGGATTACTACTAAAGCTATCATTTTGGAATTCTTTCACTCTAAAAACCATCGTAGTAGTCAAGGTTTACTCCCAAGACCATCATAATAAAAATATACCTTAAAGAACTGGGTTCACTCCCTATTTCAGTTCTATCTATCCCATGAGATATAAGTAATTACCCAATGAATTAGAGGGATATATAGATCCCACCCATCACATAATTAAAATCATATATATGTGTGCTACAATATCATATAAAATTCACCATTTCATAACCCATGAAATGAAATGGGTTTCAAAAATATTTCATCATATCATAACCTATAGAAAATATATAAGTTTTATAATCATTTCATCATTTCATGATAGCATAACCCCTAGAAAAGAAGTAGGTTTTGTAAGAATTTTATCATGGTATAATCCCATAGAAGTGAAAGAAGTTTAACAAACATCTTTTCATCATAAACCTTTCATAGAAATAATAATAATGGTATACATGGTTGATATACCCAAAAATTCATGATTTACATCAAAGGATTTTACCTTTTATGTTGAATGATTTGGAAAGATATATCACTTTGAACATTTCTTGAACAGGAAAACTTTTATTTGAAAATAAATTTTTTAAAACTAAAACTTCATGAAATAATTTGGAAATAATTTTATTTGAAAATAACCTTGAAACTTTTAACGGAATATTTAAATATTATTTAAACATTTCTTGAGTAAAATATCCTTTCTACTTTAAAAAAACACTTTTAAAAACATTTTCAATAATATTTTTACTTTAAAATCATTTATTTAAAATATAAATATTAAAAAAATATTATGAAAACAATTTTATTTGAAAATAATTTTGAAAAATAAAAATAAAATCTTGAAATCTTTGAATTTTTATGATAGCATTAAATAATTTTTGTGTCATGCATGTAAAAAAAATATTCTTTTCACATTTTCAGTAAAATCCAAACGGGAATTATTTGGAAAATGACATGAATATTCCTTGAAATAAATTGTTAATGAAATTAAAACATGGGTAATGATGTATTTTAAAAACAATAAGATAATAGTAAGACATTTCTTAAAACATTTTTAGAAAACATGGTTTTGGAATAAAATGGATTTCTAACCAAGGAGAGAAATAAAGTCAAATTTTATTAAAAATTTTATTTTAAACTCTTAAATAAATTAAGAGAAAAAAAAGAATGGAAAACATATATTTTCATGACATAACCATATTAGAAACAATTAATGAGTTTCTTGATAAATTTCTTGTAATAATTCATCATCAGAAACATAATCATAAACAATGCTAATAAATGATGATATTGTAACATAAAATCTTTACTACCATAGTAATTTTGAATTGTAATCCCAATTATGAAATAAAATTAAATGAAACATAAAAATAACATAATTAAGAATAAATGTATGATATTGAATGTAAAATGAAATATATATACCCCGCTTAAAAGAATATTGGTGCATAACATAACATATGACTCAAATAAGGAAAATTGAGACAAAATTCCATTACTTCTTTGGTAACTTTTGAACCATAAAACCCTTGAAATATAGATCATAAAATGGATATTAAAATCCCTAAAAAATTTAAGTATGTTCATCATAAAATAAATTCAAGGTTAGTATATAAATCATATAAAATAAACATGTGGTGAATATGGAAAGTGTCTTTCCAAAAAATAAATTGAGACTGAAATTCATTACCATAAGTCTCAAATTTGTTTATAAAAATTATAACCTCGTTTATAATAATTAAAATTTATTATAAATATATTAAAGGACCAAACTTAATTATATCATAAAATATTTTATTTTCATAGGTCCTCTTATTACCTGTTTATTAACAATTCCATGTTAAAGTCGTGTTTTGGGTAATAACTGCTATGTTTTTTGTATATGTTTTGATTTGTTATTTTTTGTATTATTAATTTGATAAAACTTTCATAACAGATAAGAAAATAATAATTACATAACTATAAAATTTATAAATCAATTATACTTTTTATACCAATCATGAAATATGGTTTTGAGAGATGAATTATGTTACGATCATGGAGATGGTAGGTCATATATAAGCATGATTAAAATTTCCATTTATCAATGATCATTATATAAAGGATTTAAGTAGTATATTATCATTAAATATTGATTATAATATCATTAATACCATATAATATCATTAAATATACTTATACATATCATCCATGTGACGTGGTGATGTAAAGAGATAACATCACTTTGTAAAGGCGGTAGTCCACACATACATGAATGATGTTATCATATTTCAGTGAGTGAAAGGGTAAGAAATAATATGAGATGTTATCTTTTAATAATGATAAATATCTCATTAATATCATAATTATTTCATTTATATCACATATATTTATCCTTACTATATTTAAAGTAAAGCATTAGTGAAAACAAATCACATCGCTTCGCAAGGTGACAGTCTGACGTAAACATGAGCGATGTTATCATATGCCCAGCTGAATGGGATGTATAACAAGTTATATATGATTAAATTAATAAGAAAGTATAATAATGTTATAAATATTATATATATATATATATATATTATCCATCCTAATACCCAATCGTAAGAAGTGGTAATGGAAAAATGAATGATATCTATTTGCAAGGTAGTAGTATGTCGTACACATGAATGATGGTTTTATAACCCATTTGATAGAAGTGTAGATGTTTTTAAGTCATAAAAATAACATAAAAAAAAATAATTATATCTTATATACTTATTCTTTTATATCACAATTTTTTAATAATAATTCAAGGATGTGGATGAAGAAATAAAATAAAATCTCTCGTTTAATAATGTTGCCTCTTCTTCGAGTAGCATCCTTATGTTTGCACCAAAATCCTTCTTAGGTTGGATTTATGCCTAAAATAAGGATTATAGAAAGATATTAGTGAATTTTTGAAATTATTTTGGCAGTTATTAGACAAAGTAAAATGGATTTAAGGTGTGAAAAGGAGTAGATAGGGGGTGTCCATTTATAAGTAAGGTAACTCACACACTTGTAATTTTTAAAAATAACATAGTGTAACCCTCTTTTCTCATGAAAATAGGATCCAAAATGAAGTATTATAAATCATTATAAATTATAGGTTCTGAATAGTTCCATAAAATTTATTTTATATAGGTTTTTAATTCATTTTAAACCTTCTGTTTTTATTTTAACCCCTACGTAAACCTATTTTTAACATAACCGTTGTAATTAATTTTTACTATTTTTACTATTAATTTTTGTAAAAAATGTAGTTAATATTATTATAAATTATAAATTAAAATGATTACAAATAATCTACTCATTTTTTCAAATTCCATTTCCAAAATTGGAAAATTTTAATTTAAATTAACCTTGTAGATGCGATGTGAAAACTGGTTTTCAAAGAAAAATGTTCACAATTTTACAAAATTGTTATATCTAATTTCAATATTAATTTGATTCCAATGACCTAAATTGGATTAATAGATATAAAATTTTACTAATTTAACCTTAATAATAATTTAAAATGTAATTTAACTTCATAAATAATTTAAATGAAAAAGAAGTTTTCAATTAAAATTCAGTATTGTTTTACTATTCATAAAAAATTAATCATTTCAAAAAATACTCAAAAAAATCACCTTAATATAATTTTGAAATGCTAATTTTAAAAAGTAATTTTATTTTTTCAAATAAATTTTTTATAATTGGAAAAAATTAAATTTAAATTAAAACAAGAAGACGTGATGAAAAAATTGGTTTTCCAGAAGTGTATTTTTTCAAGAACGATATGATTTTATATTAACTCTATGTATAATAATAATAATTGTATGAATATAAATTAATATTTATCGATATGTTATCTTTAATTTTTATTTAAATTAATCCCTATAAAGGATTATTTTAATTAATTATAATTGAGAAACATTATGAGCTAGAAAAAAGTTTTCATAAAACCCCATTTTTTAAACACAAATATAAACTTATACAAAAATACAATATAATAATGATAAAATTTTAATTAAGTGGATGAAATATTAATAAATAATGTTTATATTAAGTTAAAATATAATTTGGAATTTAAATTACTTAATTTATTGAAAATATAAGATAATTTTAATGAAATCAGTGTTGTTCACAATTCACTAAAAAATCATTATTTTCTATAAAAGATCAAAACATTTCACCATAAGATAATTTAGATATGATAAATTAAAAAAATTAATTTCGTTTTATCAAATAAATTTTCTAAAATATCTATAAATTATTAATAATAATATTTTCATAAAAAACAATAAAAATCATTTTTGAAGAAAAAAATTTCAAGAATGTAATCACGTTACTAAAAATTGATTGATTATTTACTAAGAACTTATAAATATATTTATATTTATTAATAAATCTATATATATGTTTTATAAATTAGTTAATACTATTCATACCTTCTTATTTAAAGGATATGTTATAAGAGTAATAATTATAATAATATCATTTCATGGTTCTCTGAAACTTAGTGTCACATGTCATGCACGTTATTGAAGAAACTTGTTGTGGTGTGTAATAAAAGATAAATTAAGTGTTGCGTATAATTAAATTTATCTAAACATTTAAATTAATTTGAAAAAAAAATAGTAAATCTTGGGATGTTACATTCTCCACCCCCCTGTATAATAATGTTCATCCTCAAAATTCTTCTCAATCCTCAAAGGCATAGCGTTATTGTAGGGTCCTGAAAGTTCCACAAATAGGAAATCTAATTACCTCAAGACTTGGAAAAGGAAAGAACTGGTCCGCGCACTAGCTCCCAACAACAGTATGTGGACCGTTCGGTGAACCACCCTCTCGCGGGCGTTGTCGTTTGTGAACTGGGGGCGGAGTGCCTACGCAGGCGCGAACCAGGAAGACTGCCAGTGAAGCCAGTTCGGTCCACCGCCACGAAGCGCGATAACCGGCCCATGCCGCGCGCACCGTCATTCGCGAAATAGAGGTGGAGCGCCTATGCGGCTGCGGACCACTGTCCTTCGCGGAATAGAGGTGGAGTGGTATCCAGCCGCGGAGCAATTCTGCGGATCTCGGTTCCTAAAATCCCCATTTGACCGAGTCATCCGCGGATGGGGATTAATTCATGGGCTTCCGCAGAATGTGTCATGGGACCATCAATACAACCTCCTTCGTGACTGTATAAATAGTCACCGAGGGGAACCAAAGGAGGGGGAGGAAGGACGGGTGAAACCCCATGGGGAGACGCTGAAGGAATCGCTCCCAGAGGTGTTCCGCGGCCATCTGCAGACCCCATATCGTTTGCAGATGAACTCTTCCATGGAGAGGAGAAACCAGTCCGCAAACCACATATGGCCAGCTCCTCCGCGGCCAGCCCATAGCGGCCATTTCCTTCATGGATAGTCCCTTCGCGGCCACCCCTTCCGTGGACCAGTATCGTTCGTGAAATGGAGGTGGAACTCTTCCGTGGGCACGAAGTAGAACGGGCGCCAGCCCCTTTGCAGACACCCTTCATGGATGACCAGCTCATCCGTGGACAACCTCCTTCATGGACAGCCTCCTCTTCAGAAATCATCCTTTACGGGCAGCCTCCCTCGCGGCCTCCTCCTTCGCGGCCTGATCCCTGGCGGCCAGCTCCTCCGTGGACACCCTTCGAGGACAACCAAACTGTGAACCACATGCGGCCAGTCCCTTGCATCCATTACTTCACGGGTGGATCCTCCACGGCTAGTCCCTCGCGGCCAGCTCTTTCATGGCCAGCCCCATGCAGAAAACCCCATGCACTCGCCGGTCCATACCGTGGGGGTTGCGCCCCGCACCCCTACTTGAGGTCACTTCCTAGCTTCAGTCTCGTCCCTTCGGGCCGGTCCCTTCGCTACCGTCACTAACCCCCATGAAGAATGGAGAGTCGCACCGTAGACTTTTCAGTCATTGTCAACATTATTTTCCATTGCACCCTTATGCCACCCCAACATCCGTCCTATAGATTCCATGAGTCGAGCTACTCCTCATGACTCTCCAAAAATTCCATCACCTATCTCCCATTCTAGGATCATCCAGAAAGGGCCACCCTTGAGTAATTCCCACACCAAACATTTCTAGGTCTCTCCTACCTTGTCTTCCTGACCACATGACGTTAAACTCTATATCCCTCGTCCTAACCACATGACGTTAAACTGTATGGACCCCGTACTATCTATATGACATTAAACTATAAATAAACAGTCCTCTATACATGACTATAAACTATAGCATCCCCTTTCATTCAATGATTGTATTCCTCTTGCTCCATCCAAGAGATACCTTACACTATGTTTACAGTTGCATAACTTCAAGAGTGCTGGAATCTGTTCAAACATTCCATCACTCCGCCCCACGCTTTGCGTGTCCATCATTCGTATCTTTATTCTTTTTCCTGTCTGAAGGGACCCCCCAACGGCCGGGTCCCATGCCACCTCGGCTCACCTACCTTCATGGGCCAATTCCCCGAAAGACTTTTGACAACATTTTGAGTCAGGTCCTGTGTTTCGAACGCGGTCAGCAGTCGACCCTCATTTTTCTCTCCCCATTTCAGCCTAACGTGATATGGATGCTATGTTTCGAACATGGTCAATAGTTATCCTCCATCACCCTGCCACCCTCATTGTGTTCCGAATGTCCGGCATGTAATTTACACTTTTCATCTCCCTTTGTTTGGACTGATTCCAACTCCCTTGGCGTTATCCCGCTTGTGCACTCGCGCATAGGTGTTGGCCCCCATTATATTCCTCAACCCACCAATGGGTTGGGATTCCATCATGGCCAAACCTGAGTAAGACACAATGGTAATCCAACCCAGAGTAATCCCCAACCTAATGGTCCGCCTTTATGCGTAAGCCCCACTCCACTTCTCATGGAAACACCTTTCGCGATGTGATCGTCTGGTCCCTGCTGCCTCTTGTTTCTCACACTGAGCATGAATCACGTAGGCTTAGAGTGAGCATCAACCATGACATCCTATTATGGGCCTCCTCAGAGTGTAAGCCCTAATCCATCATTCTGGGCTGCCTCAGAGCTTAAGTCCCAAGGTAATTCGAACTACAAGGACTTTGATTCCCTACCACAGGGATACGTAGGAAGCCTCCCCAAGGTTCAAGCCTGATCACAACTGGACCCTTGGGTCCACGTTCATGTCGGTTCTCCGAAACCCCTATTCGAACTATGTGGACTTCTATCCCAGTCTTTTAGGCAGGGTACATAGGGAGACTCCCTGAGGTTCAAGCCCAACAACCGATCGATCCGACTATCTTCACATCGGTTCACCGCGCCACTCCTAGTGCCGCCTCAATGAGTTCCGACTCCTCGGAGTCATCAATCCAACGAGGGATGATAAACCTCATGCCTAAATGATTATGAACCCCCTGCATCTAGTTGACCATTTCTCACCAGGGTTAAATCCATGGATACTACGTTTGGGTATAAACCAAAGATTTGCAAACATATGAATACGTCGTAAATCTATAAGAGAGTCCCAGAACAGGAAATAATTCCCCGCAAAAGGGTTCGATGAGCCCGAATTCTCATCCTCTCAACCAATGTGAGTTCTTAAGAGTTACTGGTCGGACCATCCGGCGAATACCTGCCTTTGGAAAGCAGGTCCACGAATCATCGGATATGGAACCGTTGAGTGTTTTGAGGCCGAAACCATGAAACAGTTATAAAATTACTTTATAAAAACACACATCATTCAAATGAACAATAATACTTACATTAAAATGGGAAATTTGGTAATATAAATTTTACCTAAATTAACTCATCTCTATGTTTCCACATAGGATAACATGGGTGGGAAGTGAATATTTGGACCTGACTTACTGAAAAATTGAATTTTGTTAGGCTTGGGAATCAAAGAGAGGACTAAAAAATCACTCAAGGGGGTGAAAGTTGTTCAATCCAAGGGAATATCCTTGAATAATGTCCCTACATTCCAGAGTAAAATAACCCAAACTATCACAAATCATAAGATCTTCCTCAGACCTCCTCCACCGAGAAAGCATATCTACCGCAAAGTTCACCTCCCTATAAACATGGTGGATAATCTAACCTATATTAGTCTCCCTCTTTCATATTTTGTTGAGATAAATCATGTTCCATGGAATTTCTTGATGACCTTGAATAGACATCACCAGCCCCACAGAATCAGACTTAATCTCCACAACCTAAAAACCATGACTTCTACACAAAATCAATTCGGACAGGAGAGCCGTCACCTTCGCACCTAAGGAAAATCCCAAGTCATAAAAAGAGCTAAACCCCATTATCGTTAAACCTCATGAGTCACAAATAACCCCTCCACCTCTCATCAACCCTTGGAAAAAATATCCTTCCTTATTCAACTTCAACCCTCCAAGGGGGGAGACCACGTGATATGTTGGCCCCCCCGTTTTGCCAGGCATGCACGGGTGATTGATCAATCTGTACACTGTAGTCAAAGACTGTCATCCCATTTACATCGGACCCAGATCAAAAATCAATGATTTTAGTCTCATTTTCAAAAACAGAAGGGATTCCCTAGATCCCAACCAGTCTTTTTTCGCGCTTCCTAAAGAGTCTATCTAATAGAGGAGATATCCATACCTAATTTCCTACTGTTTCAGAATTTTCATGAGAAGATATACTTACCTAATTTCATTCTATTTCATAAGTATTCTATCATCCTTTAGTAGTGATTTGATCAATTTTCACATCATCTATTACTCTATGAGATGAATTTTTCATGTCTGAATCACTAAATAAGATCAATAAAATAATGATAAGTCATTCCTTCAACATCTTGTTATAATAAAAAAATGGCTTTCAAAGGTTATTCATAAATCTTCATATGGTGAAATAATACATTAATCTTAAAAAATGCATCCAAAATTCAACTTAAACCATTCCATTAATAGTTAACCTTATAACACTTGAAAAATATAAAATTTATGAATAGGGTCAATAAATTTCTCAAAATCAACTTAACATTAATCCCCCAAATATCATAAAGTAACTCTTGTTTGTAACATACCAAATATGATAAAAAAATTAGTCATATATTTTCTTGAAACATATAAATAACCAGAATTACCAAAAAACCTTAGTGAAAACATACATACATTCTCATTCATTGAATAAGATCATATATTTTTTAATCTCTTTCATCAATCCAATAACCATTTAAACTCTATCAATAAACCACACTTTATAAAAAAACATTATTTAGTTCTTGGATAATTAGTACTATCTAGTTTACTTATTCATGTACAGTATCTCTTTATCCCAACCTAATTATCTCAAAAGCTAGAACATATTAAGGGTTGTCTTATATTAATAAAAAAAATCAACTTTCCATGAAATCACTTTTCTATTCCATCAGTACCATTTAACATATTTTAGAAAATCCTTATCAAACAAATTATACTGAATGATCCTTATATATTTCATGATTCATATAACATAATACATGAATTCCAATACCTTAATACTTAAAGCATCCCACATCCTTATCAAAATATTAACTAGGATTCATAATATTATTCTTTAATACCTATTTTTTGCATATGTCATTCATAATCTCTTCATCATAACATAAAAACTACCACTTATACAACCTTCCAGATTCACTTCACGAGTTTTCCCCTTATGGCATCAATTTTAATAATTACAATACATTACCCATTTAAAAAAATCAATATTCAATGATACCTTAGGGATAAAATTATTCCCATCTATTATATTAACTACTATTTTTATTTTTCCATTAAGGTTACTTGATTTGTTTCCTTCTTTTTCACACCCAAAACATCTTCTCATCCCTATAATACATTCCCTTGAGTGATTCTTCCCACATTCTTGACATATAGGAAACTTAATCTTCTTTACTCTATGCTCATTACCACATAAAATTTCATAAAATTCAATATTCCTCTTATTCAATTTGATAGTAATCTCACCAAAGTTCACATTATTAATCATATATCATGATATCTGATTATGAATAATAAAAATATATTTATACCTAGTCATCATCCAATTTAGTGGGTCATAATCACTAAATTTTTCATCTAATTCAATGTTAACATGATTCTTTCTGGTTCCAAACATTGACTAAAAATGAAAATTATAGTGTGAGAAAAACTAATCATAGTAGAGAACCACATAATATTGAAAAATTACTTATAAGAAGTCTAAATCAAGAAACCTTATATTTAATATATGAAAAATTAGTTTAACCCTAGTTCATTCATGATCACCATCTTTTTAAATTCTTCATGACAGTTCATAAAGAGTTTGTGAATTTCAAATGCATATCCCCCAGGAGTCCCAAATCACGTGTGTAGAAAGGCTAATTTTCATGCACTGGATGGTGATTGAGTCCAGCTCAATACACTTTTTTATAGTTATTACACCTAGGTACCTATATGTCATATCCACTTCCACTTATAGTATCTAGATATGGATTTAATTTCTTAGAAATCACTCACTCTTTCATCTACAAAAAATAATGGGCCTTTTCTTATACATAGACTCATACTTATACTTTTCCTTATAGATGTCCCTAGAAATATCTTTATAAATATACCTTGGTATATCACTAATTTTTTTTCATCCTAATTTCCAAAGGTTAACTAAACTTATCTCTTGATACCAAATATAGTGACCCATCTTTTTATACATAGATATTACATATTTTTAGATGAATATTCAATATATTACACACACAAAATACCTGAGGAAAATATTTTTTTTATGCATTTGAAAACTTAAAACACAATATTATTAATTCAGGAAATATATTAAATGTATCCCATTAGGATCATCCCATTAAGTACTCTTAATAGAAATACCCTACATAAAACCTTCTTTCATAACCTAGGGAAAGGAAACATAAGAAATGGTGATCTTAGATGCTCTGTAAGGGAAAACAAGGGAGATATGTAAGCATAAAATTTATATAATTTTATTGAGAAGATGAGCATAAAAATTTAAATCCATACCCTTAATATTGAAGATTGTAATCTTTAGTCAAAGAAAACATCTTGTAAGTTCAAAATACATGAATCGTAAGGGAATCAAATAACATGATCCATGAGAGAATAACATTAGTATAATACATAAAATTGTGTCATACACATAAGTATAGAAAATAATTTTTATAATATTAAAGGATCATTTCCAAGGATATTATAGTCGAAAGGTTTCAATACCCATACCATCATTGTATTTTAGGTTTAACCCCAAGACCATTATAGCGGTAAAGTTCTCATCCTAAAAATAGTCCAATATTCATTCTACTCCTATATATCTCATGGGATATAAATTTTTACCCAATGCATTGGAGGGAGATATAGGTATCACCCATCATGTAAAGAAACCATATATATGTGTTCCACAGGATTATAAAAATTTCATCATGTCATATCTCATGAAATAAAATAGGTTTCAAGAACATTTCATCATATCATAACCTATGGAAAAGTGATAGGTTTTATAATAATTTAATCATTTCATAATAGCATAACCTATGTAAAATAATCGGGTTTCATAATAAACTTATAATGGAATAATTATATGGAAAAGAAATGGGTTTCATACAAATATTGGCATTACAACCCATTAGAATAAATAATATTATTGGTATTATTGGTTAATATATCTAGAAAATCATAAGTTACATCAAAGGATATCATCTTAGATGGTGAATTATTTTGAAAGATAAATCGCATGGAAAATTTAATGAGGAAGATAACATTTCTTTGAAAATAACTTTTTAAAACTGAAAATTCATAAAATAATTTTGAAAATAATTTTCATTAAAAATAACCTTAAATGCTTAAAAAATAATAATTAAAATCATTTAAATAATTTATTGAGTAAAATATACTTTCTTATTTACAAAAAAATTTAAAAACATTTTCAATATCATTTTTACATTGAAATTATTTAACTAAAATATAATTATTTCTCAAATTTTAAAGATAATAGTTTCATTGAAAAGGAATTTGAAAAATTATAAGAAATTTTTGAAATCTTTGAGCTGTAAGAACCCAGACATTATTTTTAGCTATATTTTCCTTTTTTGGTCGGTTCTGAGAAAAATTTGAATTTCTGGAGGTCGTGCAGGGGCGCACGGTTGGCACATGGTCTGAACGAAACAAGCATCCAACCTAGGAAACTGTGCAACCCTTCATAGTGGGATCTGAATGGGTAGCACATGGTTTATCAGACCATATGGTCAAGTCGTGTCAAATCCCAGGGTGAGACAGTGGCAACCGCTTGGTTACCGCATGGTTTTCCAAACCGTTTGGGGTAACCGTGAAGCCACTTAAAATAAGGGTTTTTAAGTCCCAGGACACTTGGGATTTCCAATTCCTCCACCTTTCTTCCTCCTACTCGTGGATCACATGGGAGTTTCAATTTTTAGAGATTAAGGGATCTCCTTGGCTCTTAAGGAGGCAAATCAAAGGGGTTTCTTGGTGGATCAAAGGCAGTTCTTCTCATATAAGTCCCTCCTCTTGGTTTCTCCTTGGTTTTCCTTATATCTTCTCTTCCCTATCTATAGGTTTTCTAGATCTAAATCTTCTTCATGTAGATCTAGTGTTGGGTGTGCCTTGGGTGTTGATTTTAAGGCTTTTATATGATATGGAAGGAGTTTTAGAGTTATCTTCCGTGAAGCGGCTTCCCAGATTTGTGGGTGCGGTTGATTGTGGATTATATTCACCAGAACCCTAAAGGTATGTGGTTTGTGCCTTTTAATTTAAGGTCTTTGAATTGTATGTGAAAAATCACTAAAACCCATGAATGGGATATTGTGCGTTTACTATTTTTAACCCTGTTATTTTCCTCCTTTGCTGGTGTGTGCGAGTAGAGATTATTTGTATATGAATAGGGTTGCTTTCTATTCTTTGGAGGTGTTTCCCATTAATTTTTTGCTTATGACCATTTGGATATGCTTAGTCTGATAGGATGATTTATTATTTCCATGCCTGGTATTGTAGGATGGAGTGATCTTGTTTATCTGATATGCTGATATACTGTAGAATGCTTGCCAAGTAGTCCTTGAGGTTTACTTTGGCCGATATGTGATTCTATACTTGTTGACTTACACAAGTCCATGAGAACCTGGTGTAGTAGAACATAGATAGAATTGATGTAAGGTCTTCTCCAGAGTGTCCTTCATAATTTACGATGTGAGACCATCAGGGGAATGGGCATTGAGTGCTTCCCCAGAATGTCTGTAGATCCTCGAAGAGGGCCACAGGGGGAATTGACATTGAGTGCTTCCCCAGAGCGCCTTTAGTACGATACGATAGTATAGGGGGAATTGACGGTGAGTGATTCCCCCGAGAGTCTATTCTTAAGCTGAACCAGAGGGGTTAGACTGAGTGTGCTTCCCAGAGGGTTGCTTGTACTTGATAGGTAGGACCATAGGGGATAGGCTGTGGGCACTTCCCAGAGGGTTACCTATTTTTGAGATGCTTGCTTTTATATATTAGGTAGTACTATAGGGGGTAGGCTATGAGTACTTCCTAGAGGGTTACCTATTGTGATTATCTACTCTGTTTAGTTGTAGCTTGATATTTGGACTGTGGATTGTTTACTACTGGGTACTTCATGTTTACTACTTCCTTTACTTTACCTACCATATATTTTCACTAACTATTAGGCACATATCTTTTGGTGGTTGCCTACTAGGATTTTCCTCACACTTTGTTTGGGTCATGCTTTAGGGCCCAAATAGACTATGTTGTTGTAGGTATAGATAAGGGAAAGCACCCTTCTACTTCAGGTACTTGATTGCATTGCAGCTGGAGAGAATGGGACCAAGCTGAGGCTTGCAATGCTGAGGAGTTACTTATCTGCTTTTCCTTTTGTACTTTGATTTAGTAATGTACTCATATTTGTGACTTGTTTGGCTATTTTCATAGACATATATGTATCATTAATCATTTATATATATATATGATCCAGTTGATTCTGTATCTCAGTCTTCTGTTGTTTTCTGTTGTTGGATGTTTACTGCTTTCACTATTTTATATTTGATTCTATTCCAATGTGTTACTCTAATAATGGGGGGAATAGTTTCCCTATTATCACACCCAAGGCCCTCACTACTATTAAGCAGCCTCTCGCGTTCGGGGAAATGCGCTTGAGGCCATGTGACCAACCGTGTACGGGGAGCCTCTGGGTGGCTTTCGGAACTGGTACATTACCAAGTGGTATTAGAGGATTTCTTTTCTCTTGATTTACTATTTGGAGTATTTAGCCAGGGATAGTAAGGAATAGGTACTTGGTATTAATTTGTGCCCAGGAGTAGCTAACCCGTGTACAGGGAAAAGACAATCTACCACGTTGATGCAATTTTCTGGTTTTGAAAGTTTATGGTTGCCTTGATTTTCACCGTTGGTGACTCACATGTTTTGTGCTGGTTATTACTTAACTTATTGAGTTTCTATTTCTATCACAACTTGATGATATGAGGGTATTCCATCTCATTTATCATATAGGCACTTGTTAGAAATCACATGTCAGGCATTCTTGCCATGTCATCTAGGATGCATTAGAAATTACATGTTTTTTTGATAGATGTTGTGTATAATATGCATGCTGCTGTGATAGATTCCTTGATAAAAATATCTGGTTCTTGATAGAGCATTGATTATGTAAGGTTTTGTTTGAATGGGCGCCAAATTTTGGTCCTTGAGGTGTTATGGGCCCTCATGGACCTGAACTTGGTGGATCATTAACTTGTTTACCCTGTTTATAACTTGTGTAAGATTCCATCCTTTGATACGTGGGGAGTATGGGCCCACATGGATCGGAATTTGGCACTTTCAGTGTTCGTTGCAGTGTTTCTCTAGGTTCCAGAGTAGTTTCTAAGGCTTACTGTCCGGAAAAACCCAGAATGCATGCCATGTAGTTTTGACTACAAGACATGTGTTCTTCTGTTTGGGAATAAACAGTCTTTCTTAAGTAAACACCGTGTACTCCTATGTTTCAGTCCCTGTTAATCCTGATCTAACGTGTGCACTTGACCTTGCAGATTCATTCAACCGAGACGTCCTCCAACTGTCTGCCAGTTACATGGCAGTGATCAGATGACAGATACAGCTAATCAGGGACTTCCAGTAGATCTTCCTATTGTGGCAATCTTGGAACCAGCAGTTATAGATTTTACCGGTGCTAATGCACAGTTCAGTGAGGGATTCATAAGGATGATGCAGACATTTCAGGGAGCACCGCCTCCCGCTCCGTTGATGGCTGATCTGACGCGGGACTTCCAGCAGCAGCATCCTCCCACTTTGTTAGGGGAAGAAGGACCTCAGGCTGTAGATTCATGGCTAGAAGCCATGTTGATGATCTTTGAGCATATGGAGATGCCTCTAGTGAGGAGGTTCAAGCTCGCTACCTATATGCTATGAGATTCCTCCAAAATATGGTGGGATGTGATCTCACAGGCAGGTCAGCAGCTGGTTATGGCTTGGGAAGAGTTCGTACACATCTTCTATGACTACTTCTACCCGAAGACCTTAAGGGTTGACCAATCCCGGAAGATCATGAGTCTGGGGCAGGGTACTCTTATTTTCATGTAGTATTCCCCTCATTTCACTGAGCTTCATCATTTCACATCCTTCCTGGGAGGAGATGGGTTATTCCTGGAAAATAATTTTGAGGATGGCCTCAGACAGGACATCCACTCTAAGGTGAATATCTTTAGGTTGACTTTCATCGCTTCCATCATCAAAAAGGCACTGATCATGGAGATGAATCTAAAGGAATCTAAAGTTGTGAGATAGGGCAACTCAACATCTAGGGTTATCATTCCTTCTACTGACAGCAGGAAGCGTCGTAGGGAGTCTTCGCGTGGTGATCCAAGGAGGTGAGACACATCTTCTAGTAGCCAAGTGGGATGCTGCCAGTGTGGGAAGAGTGGGAATATGAGGCCGCAGAGCCAAAGAGACCCAGTGGAGTGCTGATATTACGGCAAGATGGGTCACCTTTAGCGCTTCTGTCAGGTCTTCTCACCAGCTACTGGTGACATGAATTCTTCTATGACTCCTCGTACAGGAGCAGCTCCACCAGTTTCTCACCAGTCAGGGAACTGGAGTTCTTCCAGCCATTTAGGCTGAGGTGGAGGTCGCGGTCATGGTGGTCAGTCTCCAGGCTACTAGCGATATCAGGTTGGATCCGCTCAGAGTAATCAGGCAGGGTCACAGGTCCGTGGAGCTGGCCAGAATTTTGCAGTGGACTATACCCATTAGAAGCATCATCTCATCCCCTCTAAGGTTCGAGGTACGATCCTAGTAGCCTCGGTTTTATCTTTAGCTCTTTTTGATTCTGGTGTTATGCATAGCTTTATATCTGTTGTAATCATGGAGAGCCTTGGGCTCTGTATCTTTTCTTATGCTGATGTCTTGATGCTAGACACTCCGTTGGGGACTAGAATGGCTAGTGTACTTCAGTGCAAGGAGTTCCCTCTTGAGTTTGGTGGGTTTCACATCCTTTGAGATCTTTATGTTCTGGAGATGACTGGCTATAATGTCATTCCTAGAATGGATTGGCCAGTTCCCTTCTAGGTAGTCGTCGACTGCTACCGCCGAAGGGTGAGTTTTATATCACCAAAGGGTGGATCTTTTCTTCATAAGGGTGAGTGGTATGTCTAGGCAAGAAGATTGGGACCAGAGCATCATTGGTTAGGAGAAGTTAAAGCCCAAATTTCTAGTCTTTATCTAGATGAACAGGGGACTTCACAGATAGACTATCCTCCAGTGGTGGATCGTTTCAAAGATATCTTTCCAGAGGACTTTTCAGGTTTTCCTCTAGAGCATGAGGTAGACTTTTCTATTGAGCTTGTGGCATGAGTGGCACCGGTTTACATTACTTCTTATAGGATGGCTACACCTGAGATACAGAAGCTCAAGATGCAGTTAGAGGAGTTGCAGGAAAAGGGTTTCATCCGACCCAGTACTTCTCCTTGGGGTTCGCCTATCCTGTTTGCAAAGAAGGAAGATGGCACTCTTAGGCTTTGAGTGGATTATCAGAAGTTGAACCTGTTGAAGGTCAAGAACCGATATCCCTTGCCTAGTATTGATGACCTATTTTCTAATAATCGAGGAGCCTAGTTTTTCTCAAATATTGACTTGATGTCTGGTTATCATCAGTTGCACGTTAGACCATCTGATATACCTCTCACAGCCTCCTGGAGCAGGTATAGTCTATATGAGTATATGGTTATGTCGTTCGGTCTCACGAACGCACCTGCAGTTTTCATGGCATTGATGAACCGAGTATTCCAACCATACTTGGACTCTTTCATGGTGATTTTCATGGATGATATCGTAGTGTACTCTCGCACTCGACACAACCATGATACCCATCTTGAGATCATTTTGAGTACACTGAGAGAGCATCAGTTATATGCTAAGATCTCGAAATGCCACTTTTGGATGGATCATATTTACTTCATGGGTCATGTTATCTCAGAGACAGGAGTATCGGTAGACCTAGAGAAAGTGAGAGTTGTAGTTTCACGGGAGAAGTCGAAGAATATCTTTGAGGTGTGAAGTTTTTGGGGCAGGCTGGATACTACAAACGTTTCATACAAGACTTTTCATGCTTGGCAGCACCACTGGTAGGTCTGACTAAGAAATATGTGAAGTTCTTATGGTTAGAATCTTGTGAGTCAGCCTTTCAGGAGATGAAAGGGAGGGTGGCTTCAGCACCGATAGTAGTCTTGCTAGAGCTGGGTAAGAACTACACTGTTTTTTGTGATGCTTCAGGTATCCAGCTGGGAGCTATTCTTATACAGGGAGATGGATTAGTTGCGTACGGGTCTCGGTAGTTGAGGCCACATGAAAGGAACTACCCGACCTAGGATCTAGAGTTAGATGTTATTGTCCATGCCTTATGCTATTAGAGACATTACCTTCTGGGAGAGAATTTTTTGGTCTTCACTGAACACAAGAGTCTCAAGTACAACCTTACTCAGTGTGATATGAATTTGAGACAGTGAAGGTGGGTTGAGTACCTTTAGTCCTTTGACTTTGAGCTTGCCTTAATGCCTGGGAAAGGCAACATAGTGGCTAATGCACTGAGAAAGTGGACTCTGATACAGGTCGTTCAGGAGGCCAGCAGTGAGTGGAAGCTTATGGCTCAGTTCTCTAAGATGAATTTATAGGTGCATGATAGGCAAGGGTAGATTTTTCTATCTTTGGTAGTTGTTACCTCTACTCTGCTTGATCGAGTGTGAATGAGGCAGTTATCAGTTTCTGAAGGCCTAGTTCTGCAGGAAAGTGTGTCAAGAGAGGACCATATTCCTAGGTGGACTATAGGAGAGAATGAGATCTTGGGTTTCCAGGGATTCATATGGGTTCCAGTAGATATATGCGAGGAGATGATGGGGGATTTCCATTCCTCGGTTTGGGAAGTTCATCCTAGCATCACTAAGATGTATTGGGATCTACATCGTAAGTATTGGTGGCCAGGTATGAAGAGGGATGTAGCTGGTTTCTTCATGAGATGTTCCAATTTTTAGCAGGTGAAGGCAGAGCATCAGCAACCAATAGGGATTTTGCAGCAGTCACCCATTCCTGAGTGGAAGTGGAATTATGTCGCGATGGATTTCGTGACCAGTTTTTCGAGGTCACCCTGAGGGAATGACGCATTTTGTGTTATCATTGACAGGCTCATGAAGGTCGCTCACTTCTTGTCGATCAAGGAAACCTTCAGTGTCGATGAGATGGGATGGTTGTACATCCGTGAGATTTTACTTCTGCATGGACTTCCACTCTCCATCGTTTCAGAAAGGGATGCTTGTTTTACTTCTTGGGTCTAGAAGGGGATTCAGAAGGCTTTAGGTATATAGGTACTTTTGAGTACAACTTACCATCCCCAAACAGATATCCAGTCCGAGAGTACGATTCAGGTGCTTGAAGATATGCTCCAAGAATGCATCCTGGATTTTGGAGGTTCTTGGGAGAAACATATACATATTTTGAAGTTTTCCTACAATAATAGTTTTCAAGAAACTATTCAGATGGCACCTTATGAGGCTTTGTACAGTAGGCCATGTCAATCACCCTTATGTTGGCTAGAGGAAGGAGAGGCAGCTCTTCTAGGACCTCATCTTTTTCACGAGACCATAGAGCAGATAGAGTTGATTTGGAAGAGGATGGATACTGCACAGTCTCATCAGAAGTCTTATGCTGATCAGCGGAGATGACCTCTGGAGTTCGAGGTTGGGGATCAAGTTTTTCTATGTTTCACACTGAGGTTGGGACACAATAGGATTACAAGGTAGGGTAATCTTTCACCATGGTACGTTGGGCCATTTGATGTGTTGGAGAGAGTTGGGCCAGTTACCTATCAGTTGCAGTTACCTCATAGGTACTAGGATATGCATGAATTTTTCCACGTTTCTCAGCTCTGATGTTACTTTTCAGGCTCGTCTCATGATTTCCAGCCTGAGGAAGTTGAGTTGGAGGTGGATGAATCTTTCTAAGAGCATCCTTTCCAGATTTTTTATCGCAGTATGAAGGTTCTCTATGGACGGTCTGTTCCTCTGGTACGGGTGTTATGTCAGTACAGGCGAGTGTAGGATGAGACTTGGGAGAGGGAGGCCGATGTACGATCACAGTGGCCAGAGTTGTTTTGGGTTTCTTCTTATGCACCGTGCTAGGGAAATTCAAGGACAAATTTATTTAAGAGGGGATGTTTGTAAGAACCTAGACCTTCTTTTTAGGTATGTTTTTCTTTTCTGGTTAGTTCTGAGAAAAAGAGGAATTTCTGGAGGTCATGTAGGGGAGCACAATTGGCACACGGTTGGCGCACGGTCTGAACAAACCATGCGGCCAGCCCAGGACACTGCGCAACCCTTGACAGTGGGCTTTGAATGGGGAGCGCATGGATTTTCAAACCGTGTGGGAAAGCCGTGTGAAATCCTTGAGTGAGATAGTGACAACTGCATGATTGGTGCACGGTTTTCCAAACCATGCGGGGTAACCATGCAACCACTTAAAATTAGGGTTTTAAGCTTCGATCCCCTCGGGATTTCCCATTCCTCCACCTTTCTTCCTCCTACTCATGGATCATGCGGGAGTTAAAATTTTCAAATATTGGGGGATATCATTGGCTTGTTTTGGAGACAAATCGATGGGATTTCTTGGTGGATCGAAATTAGTTCTTCTCGGGTAAGTCCCTCCACTTGGTTTCTCCTTAGTTTTCCATAGATCTTCCCTTACCTCTCTCTAGGTTTTCTATATATACATCCATTTCATGTATATCTAGTGTTGTGTTTGCCTTGGGTGTTTATTTTAAGTCTTTTGGATGATAGGGAAGGAGTTTTAGAGCAGTCTTCCGTGAAGCGGTTGCCTGGATTTTTGGGTGCGGTTGATTGTGGATCATTTTCGTCAGAACCCAAAAGGTAGGTGGTTTGTGCCTTTCGAATTAAGGTATTTGAATTTTATGTGAAAAATAGCCAATATCCATAAATGGGGTATTGTTCGTTTACAGTTTTTAACCCTGTTATTTTCCTTCTTTGCTGGTGTGTGCGAGTAGAGATTATTTGTATGTGAATAGGGATGCCTTATATGATTCGGAGGTGTTGCCCATGCATGTTCTGCTTATGACCGTTTGGTTATACTTATCCTGTTAGGCTGATTTGTTGTTTTCATGATTGGTATTTTAGGATTGAGTGATCTTGTTTATCTGATATGCTAATATGTTATAGAATGCTTTCCATGCAGTCCTTGAGGTTTACTTTGGATGATACGCGATGTTATACTTATTGACTTACACAAGGCCATGAGAACCTGGTGTAGTAGACCATAGGAAGAATTAATATAAGGGCTTCTCCAGAGTGTCTTTTATAATTTATGATGTGAGACCACAGGGGGAATTGACGTTGAGTGTTTCCCCAGAGTGTCTATAGTTCCTTGACGCAGGCCACAGGGAGAATTTATATTGAGTGCTTCCCCAGAGCACCTTTAGTATGATACGAGACTATAGGGGGAATTGACGGTGAGTGCCTCCCTAGAGAGTCTGTACTTAAGCTGAACCAGAGGGGTTAGAATGAGTGTGCTGCCAAGAGGGTTGCTTGTACTTGATAGGTAGGGCCAGATGGGATAGGATGTGGGAACTTCCAATAGGGTTACCTGTTTGTCAGCTGATTTCTTGTATCTATTAGGTAGGACCAGAGGGTATATGCTATGAGTACTTCCCATAGGGTTACCTATTGTGATTATCTGCTTTGTTTAGTTATTGCTTGATATTTGGACCGTGGATTGTTTACTGCTGAGTAATTCTTATTTTCTACTTCATGTACTTTACCTTCTATATATATTCACTTACTATTAGGCACAGATCTTGTGGTTGTTTCCTACTAGGATTTGTCTCACACTGTGTTTAGGCCATGATTTTAGACCTAAACAGACTATGTTGTTGCAGGTATTGATAAGGGAAAGCTCCCATCTACTTCAGGTACTCTATTGCATTGGATCTGGAGAGCATGGGACCAAGCTGAGGCTTGCGATGCTGAGGATTTTCTTATCTACTTTTCCTTATGTACTTTGATTTAGTACTATACTTATCTTTGTCACTTTTTTGGCTATTTTCCTAGATATATATGTATCACGCATCATTTATATATATATATGTGATCTAATTGTTTATTTATCTCAGTATTCTGATATTTTCTGTTGTTGGATGTTTACTACTTCTGCTATTTTAAATTTTCTTCTCTTCCATTGTGTTACTCTGCCAATGAGGGCATAGTTTCCCCATTATCAAACCCAAGGCCCTCGCTGCTAGTCAGTTGCCTCTGGAATTTGGGGTAATGCACTTGGGTCCATGTGAACTACCAGGTACGGGGTACCTCTAGGTGGATTCCAGAACCTGGACGTTACATGAGCGGTTACAACAGTGAGAAATATTTCTCATGTTGTGCATGTTAAAAACAAATACCCTTTTTACATTCTCATTAAAATCCAGTCATTATTTGGAAAATTAAATGATGATTCCATTAAAAAAATATAAAAATTAAAACACAGGTAAAAATTTATTTTAAAATTCATATGTGAATAGTAAAACATTTTTTAAAACATCTATAAAAAAACATGGTTTTGGAAGAGAAGGAATTTATGAACAAAGATATAAATAAAGTGAAATTTTATTAAAATGATTATTTTGAAATCTTGAGTACATAAAGAGAGGAAAATGAAGGTAAATCATATATTCTCATGACATAAACATGGGAGAATAAAAGTTATGATTTTCTTGAGAAATTGATCATAATATTTCATTATTGTAAACATAATCACAAAAAATCCTGAATAATAATGAGATAATAACATAAAATATTTCCCACATTGGTAATATTGAATTGTAAGCCCCATGAAAAAATAAAATAAAATTAAACTTAAAATATCCTGAGTATAAATAAATTAATGATATTACTGTTAAAGGTTCATTTATATATACCTCTTAAAGTAAGATAGGTGAATAACATAACAAATTTCTCAATGAAGGAAAATTGGCACAGAAATCCATTAATCCTTTGGTAAATATTAAACCGTAAGCCCCATGAAGGAGATATCAGAAAATGGATATGTAAATCCAAAAAAAATATGGTAAATAATAATAAAATAAATTCATGGTAGTTATATACACCACATAAAAGAAACATGTGGTGCATATAGAATGTGTCTCACTGAAAAATAAACGTGAGATGGAAATCCAATACCTTAAGCCTCGAATTACTTAATACTTGTTAAAACCTCATGTATAATAAATAAATTATTATAATACATATATTATAGAACATAAATTATATATATCATTACATATATCATTTATTTATATCTTATTTTTCTTTTTTATTAACAATTCGATGTTAGAGTCGCGTTTATGGTAATAACAGCTTTGTTTTTCATATATGTTTTGACTTTTTATTGTCAGTAATCTTACTCTTATAATGGTTCCATAATATATAAAATAATAATAATGAAATAATTATATTATTAACATATAAATTATACTTTTAATACCAATCATGAAATATGGTTTTGATAAATGAAGTTAGTTATGATCATGGAGATGGTAGGTCGTACGTATGCATGAGTAACATTTCCATTTTTTAGAGATCATTGTGTAAATGAGTTAAGTAACATATTATATTTATATAATGATAATAATATCATAAATTCATTATAATTTATTTTAATATACTTTTATATATCATCCATGTGTTTTGGTGATGAAAATAGAGTCACATCGCTTCGTGAAGGTGGTAGTCCACACGTACATGAACGATGTTATCAGCTTTTATTGAGTGAAAGGTAAGAAATAAGAAGAAATATTTTATTTTAAGAATGATAAATGTGTCATTAATATCATAATTACGTTAATTATGTCACACATATTTATGCTTATAATCTTCCATGTAAAGCGTTAGTGAAAATAAATCACATCACTTCGTAAGGCGGTAGTTCGCCGCAATCACGAGCGATGTTATCGTATCCAAAAATGAATGGAAATTAAAAGTTTATATATAATATATTGAATATATAGGTATAATAATGTTTTAACTATCATATAATCATTTTATATTCCTCGTCATAACCAACCATTAGATGTGGTGGTGGAAAAATGAATGACATTGGTTCGTAAGGTGGTAGTCTATCATGCACACGAACAATGATTTCATAAACCATTTGATGAAAGTAGAGCTTTTTATAGGTAATTTCCTTAAAATAACAATGTATCAGTGTATTTAATATACTTAGGTTATAACATAATAATTTTCTAACAATAATTTAAGGAGATGGAGGAATAAATAAAACGAAATTACTCGTTTAGGAATAATACCTCTTTATTGGGTAACATCATAAGGTTTGCACCAAAATTCATCATAGGTTATCTATATTACCAAAATAATTATTCTAGAATTAGATTAGGGGATTTTAGGAGTGATTGTTTTAGGGATTTTCTGAACCAAAAGGATTTTAAGGTGTAAGGAAAAGTGAAGAGTGTAGTCGTTTATAAGAGAGGTGAGTGGTGAACTTGTAATTATTTAAAAGGAAACATGTGTAACCATGATTTTCACATGACATAAAGATAAAAAGGATTATTCTGATAATTAGACATAATATGGTCAAAATATGGTCATTCAATATATTTTAGACAAGTTTGTATGTCATTTTTTCCCTTATATTTTTAGTTTAACCCCCGACGATCCTATTTCTACCTTAATCGTGGTAATTAATTTTTTCTATTTTAACTATTAATTTTGGTAAAAAGATAAGTTTAAATTACTATAAAATATAAATTATAATTATTCTAAATATTAAATAATTTTTTTCAAATTAAATTTATATAAGTGGAAATTTTTAATTTAAAATTAATCTCGCATACGTGATGAGAAAGTGGGTTTTCAAAGAGAAAATGTTCAAAAGTTTACCAAGTTTTTATATCTAATTTCTATTTTAAATTGATTTAAATGATTTAAATTGGATAAATAAATAAAAAATTTAACTAATTTAACTTTAAAACTAAATTAAAATATAATTTATCTTTACAAATAATATAAACCAAAAGGAAGTTTTCATTTAAAAATCAATATTTTTTTACTATTCGTCAAAAATTAATTCTTTGGAAAAATACTCAAAAATTCATCCTAATATAAATATTTCATGATGATTCAAAAATATATATTTTTACAAATAAAATTCTAAAATTTTAAAAAATAAAATATAAAACAGAACCTGTAGACATAGTGAAAAAAGAGGTTTTCGAGAAGTGTATTTTTTCAAGCACAAGATGATTTTATTTTAACTATATATATAATAATAGTCCTTTTATGAATATAAATTAAAATTTATTTATATCTTATTTATAAATTTAATTTAAAACATTTATCATTATGTATTATTTTAATTAATTAAGATGAAGAAACATTATGCATATTAAATTAGTTTTTATAAAAAACCCTTTTTAAACACAAAATTAAACTTATAATAAAATATAATATAAAGCTTATTGAAACATACTTAAAAGGATTTAATATTAATAAATTATAATTTTTTCACTATAAAACATAATTTTTAGATCAAATTACTTAATTTATTGAAAATAAATGAAAATTTTTCAAATAAACGATATTTTTCACGATTCACTGAAAAATGAATATTTCCCAATAAAATCCAAAAATCTCACCATAACTTAATTTGGATATGATAATTTTAAAAGTAAATTTAATTTTATAACAATATTTTTTAAAAATATATTCAAATTAATTATAATATTTTTTCATAAATGAAATAATTTTTTTTTGAAAAATATAATTACTTAACTAAAAAATTATTTATTATTTAAAAAACAATTATAAATAAATATATATTGAGTAGGAAATTTATATATTTTTTTATAAAGTTTTTAATACTATTTACACCCACCTATTTAATGTCCAGGTTATAAAGGTCAATCTGGGTGGAGAAATATTTTCAGGTACTCTAGCAGGACTATAGCGGGAGGAGACATATTTCTGGGTACTGTAGTAGTAATGTAACAGGCACAATATCAGTACTGTAGCATGCACTATAGAAAGTACTTTTTGGTATTGTTGAAGACAAAACTATTCATCCATCTCAGCCTTGGGTCCACTGGTTTTGTCCTCGGGTCATGCAAGGCCTTCGGGCCAGTTGTCTCTCAATGCCTTTGGGCCACCTCGAGCCCTTTGGGCCACCCCAAGGCCTTTGGGCCACATGAATGCGCATATATACCAGTAAAACTATAAGGTACAAGGCTCTAGATGAGGATTAGAGCTAGTACAGTTACCAGAGTAGAGCTAACCGGAATTGGAAGAATGAGAGGGTATGGTATTTCCATCTGTACCAGTCTTATGCAATTCTTAACAGGATAGCTAGCCAACTAGCCTTGTGAAGGGGGAGTTCTGATATCATGAAATGTGCTGGGGAGGATCAGTTCCATGTTTTCATGTATTGGTGATTTCCTCTAAGACCTACGGGTCAGGTAATTGTCTCTAAGCCTTCGTGCCTTGTAAGGGTTCCACCTCACCCCTTAAAAGATGGATTATCAAATTGAAAAAACATCTTTCTAGCCATTCATATTTATAATAATAATATTTCATGGTACACTGAATCTCTGTGTCTCGTGTTATGCATGATATCGAACAAACTCATTATTTCATGTAATTAATGCTTAAATCGATGTTTCGTATAATGTAAGCTGTATAAAAATTTAAATTAATGTCAAAAAAATTTCATAAAATCTCAGGATGTTATATTTACATATTAATATTATAAATAAAATATAAATTAATTACAAAAAACATATATATACTTATGTATAATTCTAAATGTGTGTCTGTGTACATGTGTGTGTGTGTTTGTATCTATGTGTGTGTATATATTCATGTATAAATATATTAATATTTGTATATATAATATTTTCTATGTGTCTCTATTATATATATAACATATGATAATAAAGAGAAATAAAGAACAACTATGAAAAAAATAAAAACTAAAACAATTAATGGCTTGGATAAAAAATTTATTTGAATAAAATATTGTGTATTTTGTTAAAACACCCAAGACTATGTAAAGTTAAGAACCTGTGTAAAATTTTACAATATCATTTATATTTTTTTTAATGTTTGACATATTTTCATAAAACCTAGGAGTGGTTCCTAGAAGTTGGTCTGGGAATTGTGGGTGAAGAAGATTTATAGTTAACTATAATTACTATAGAGGATCCATTATTTAATGATCGGTATGGGACACTATGTGATGGGTGTATGTTAATGAATGTATTTATTAAGTAAGGAGGAGCATCATATGTCTTAGGTAATCAAAATGTTGTGGGGGTTTTCATGTGATAATTGTTCAATCAGTGCACTATATCCAAGGGATTCATAGTGTAGAGTTAAATAATCATGTTGTATTAAAGGGAATCATAGAATAATTATAAACCTTATGTATTTAAACCTAGTGTCATGGATTTTAAATTTTTCATGGGGAATTTTGATCATGCCAATGATGAGGGAGTAACACTACGAAAATGGAATTTATGAATTTTTTAGGGAATCATACATATTTACTCTGTAATATAAATTGAAAAAAAGTGAACATATTTTGACCAATGGGTCACACCATTAAGGGCTAGTGATGGTGTAGGTTGTGAGGGAAGGTTACACCATGGTGTATATCTAAGAAGGTACTTCACATTATGAAGGGGGATGCCACATATGAAAACATGTATTTGAGATTTTGGGATTTTCTTATAGGTGGTGCACCACTGCAAGACAAGAGGGTTCATTATATGATGGCATGGAGCATGGAATTTAGTGGTTCTTATAAAGATAGGTGTTCCATGCTATATCTAGGTGAGGTCACATCTGGAATATTATCTTGAAGGGTCATCACAATGTGGCTAGTGTGGTCACATCATGATTCCTGGCCTAGAATATTTTTTGAAATAAATTAAATTAACAAATGGATTTAAAATTAAAATATATGTAGGAGTGTTCCATATTTACTCTAGTAGCGCAGGTCTTTCCTCTTTTACTTATATCATAATTTCTCTTCTAAGGTGATTTCTCTTTTATCCATCAACCATTTCATGTTCTGCTCAATCTGAGTGATTTCTAGATGTATGATTATCACAACTCTTCAACTATTACTCAATTTCTCTCTTTGTGCATGAGTTCATTCTCGTTATGGTTGTTTGTGTCCTGTTATGGGGTTTTTATCCAATTATTTAATTTATTTCATTTATATTTAGATTTTATTTTAATAATCAATTGTAATCTCTATAAAATCAAAAGGTTTATCATTCCTAAGGTATTCTTTTGTCTACTATTGATTGATACATGTGTATGATGTGAGGTTGTGCCTACAAAATACATGATTTACCTAAATCATAAATAAATGGTTTATGTTTCTGATTTATGTGGAAAACCTCTTCTTTGGGGTTTGAGTAATTTATTGAACAATATAAAGTCCACAATAATTTCCACCAAGTGAGGAGTGCCCAGAATAGATAAAATAAGACATGTTATAGGAAACCAGATGGGTTTTATTAATGGATTTATAACCTAGTAAGTTGAAATTAGTGTCAATTTGATTACTCATAATATGGAATTGTGTTAATAATGTGTACTAGCATATATGTGGCCCTGAGTGAGTGTGGGTTGGGACATTTATCGGGTAAGGGACCCTTAGTAATTAAAATGGAAATTTAAATTGGATATTGATATAACTCGGATTTTAAATAAAATTAGAAAAGTTATAATGTAGTTAATTCTTAAATTATGGATTATTATGAGTTGATTCTGGGGTGGGGTGTCATTTCCCATGAGTGAAATGATGATTTGATATATGTTGGTAATATGGGGTGGGCAATGATCTCTATAGTGTTATGATACATGATGGTTATATGATGCAATTTCTAATCTATATGATGTTATGATATATGACGGTAATATGGGGTTGTAACTAATCCCTCTGATTATGTGATATGTGATTATTATATAGGGAATGAATTAATTACCCAAGTGATATGATATATTATGGTTAGAAATGGTGGTTGTCAATCTCGCTGATATATTACAATGTATTTATGGTATAATAGGAGGCATTATTTGACTCGTGGTTCTAGTTCTATTTCATGTCAGTGGAATTAAACACTGGATAAAGTAGGTACGTTCAATCCAGAGTGTGTCCTTATAAAATGAGGATTGATGGTGGTAAATTTATTTATTCTATCAATTATTTATCCTGTCACATAAGCATGTACTTTTATTAGGCTGGAAATATTTAGGGATATCATTAGTGGCAGCCTAGTAAGATTTACTCTCACCATGATCAAGTTATCATGCAAACCTATGTAGAATTCATGAATATAGTTCAATAAAATTGAAAGTATCCTGACCCCCTCCCCCAAATATTACCCCACCTAGGTTGTAAATAAGATTAGGGAGATGGTGACTGCCCATGACCCACCTTCAGTACGCCGCGAGTTGGAGACTAAAACTAAGGGTATAATAAATATACAAATAAAAGGTATTACCCTCTAATATAACATGAATAATAGAGAGATAATATAGATATATCAATCAAAACCTACTCATAAATATATAATTTAATGACCCATAATTTCCATGTAAATGTTTTTTTAAAATATATAGGAATTTTACGAGTCCTTGAAAATTGACGGCACATGATTCCGAGGCCCGGTGTACCCAGAATGAATTTCTGATCTTTTATTCAGGTACGTTCAGTAAATGTGTGAGTGGGTTTTTGTAACTATTGAACCGGTGCTCGGAATTGAAATCTGACGACACCGTTGAACTCGCACCACCGATATTTTCTTAAGGAGGCATTCACCTCGACGGTAGTTAGTCTAGGGTGAAAGTTAGTTTTTGTGTTTTTGTGAAATAATAAAATAAAATAAAAATGTTTAACATTTTTATTTTTTTGTTGAAACCTCCCATGTGAATGTTATAAAGGTGGGAACCACCTGAACTGAAACCTCCCACATGTATGTAATGGAGGTGGGGACCACTGGGCCTAAAACCCCCATTTTGGAATTCCTAAAGGTGGGGACCACCCAAACCCTCATAATGGGAGAAACCTCTAGAACTCCCCTTTAGTGGGAGATAACCTTTGGTATCCTACCACTTTAATGGTTCTACCTTCCATTAATTAATTTTTTCAATTAATTGTGCCAACAATAAAATTTATAAACTTAATTTATTTGGGTTGGATCCTCATTTTGGGTGGGGGAGAAATCATTGTTGAAAGGGAGGAAATGTGAAACATTTGGATGAACTCAACTCCAACGAAGAACGCACCTTCCCCAATAAAGAATTTGGATGACTCTTGAGCTCGGATCAGAGGAATCTAGTGGAAGGGATGAACGCCAATGCCACCATCCCCAATGACTTTGTCTCATTCCTCATAACCTCCTCCAATGAATGACAAGGTAGGGTGGTTGTTTGAATTTTTCCCCCTTACTCGTTCTTGACAATTCTTCGTAAATCAAGAAGAAATTATAGCAGCTTGCTACTGATCTAACGCAGAGAGTGTGAGCCAAACAAACATGGCCCGACTTCTCTGCAATTCTTGTGATTAATTGTGTGTTCTTCGCAATGGAGGAGGATGGAAACCAACACCGGTGGGGCACAAGAATGGCGGTCGGCACCACGGTCCGCCGCGATGAAGGCATCGGTGCGACTGCGCCGCCCAATGGAAGAGAACCGCGGCTTGTGCCACGGCGGAAAAGAGAGGGCGGATGGCCGAGCTGTCATCCAGCAAAGGTGCGGCACACGACCGCACCGCGCGGAGGGGATGGATGGTCGTCCGACCAGCCGCGGCGGACCACCGCACCGCGGCCTCCGTGCCTCCCCACATCCCCCTTGCACTACCTTGCGGCCCCTTTACACCGCCCCATGGCCCCCTCTCGCTGCCCCACATCTCCAGCGCCACCCCACGCCCCCCGCGCTGCCCCGCATCCCCCTCGCACCGCCCCACGGCCCCCCATGTCGCACAATGTACCACGCGCTGCCCCGCTGCCCCAGCGTTGCACCGCGACCGCCCTACCGCCAGGCCGGGCCACCCGGCATGGGCCGGGCCAGACCCAGTGGGCTGGGTCGATCCAAACTAGGTCAGGTCAGCCCAGGATGGGTCAGACCAGGTATGACCAAACCTGGACCAGATTCGACCCAATTCTTCTCTTTTGTCCATAACATTCGCACTGAGTGTTCATTTGACGAACCGTCTACAGCACTGGATACAATGGTGTGAGACAGTCCCTTTGGTATACCCCACTGAAGATTTGGATAAATTTGGGGAATAGTTGGGTTGGATCGAGCACGAATCCAACCGGGCCCTCGTGAATAAAATCTAATAACATACATACCAGGAATCTGTTTGACGTAAAGTCTATTGCGTTGAGACCCCTATGACGTGGCAGTGCTTTGGGATACTTCTTCGTGGGACTTCATGAAATTTGGATTATCGGCCAGTGGCTTGAGGAGTAGACCCTCCCAAAGACAAGTGAGCTTAGTGTGGGAACCCTATAGCTAGTTGTGACGATGTACTGGGATCATGTGTGGGTCTGACGACGTACTAATGATGTACTAGGATCCTGTGTGGGTCTGACGATGTAATGAAGATGTAATAGGATCCTGTGTGTGTCTGACGACGTACTGACGATGTACTAGGATAATGTGTGTGTCTGACGATGTACTGACGATGTACTTGGTTCATGTGTGGGCATGACGATGTACTTGAAGATGTATTAGGATCATGTGTGGTTCTGACGATGTATTAGGATTCTGTGTGGGTATAACGAGGTACTAAGATATTGTGTGGTTCTGATGATGTACTACGATCCTCTGTGGGTCTGATGATGATTTAGGATCCTTCAAGGGTATGCCTCTTAACAGAGTAAGATGATTTAGTAGTAACATCTAATCATCTTTACTACTGTACCTAAGATATACCTGGTGTGAGATGAGTCTGTACATGTGTGTTACTTTCCTTTGTGGTAATACCTTTGTGGTATTATTCTGTGTGGCGTAACTATGTGGTACTTACCTTTGTGGTACTCCTTAATTTGTGGAATAGTTGAGATTGGGCTTTTGAATTGGACTCTATGTTTCTTCATGATTGAGATGGGCATACTTGATAACTTAGGAATATGTTTGGGCGTATACCTAAGTAGGGTTGTCAGTTGATTTCATGTTTTTTGTTTTATCCTTTGTGGATTTTGTGAGACCTTGAGGGTCTCAGGGTCCCTACTGAGTATTGTTATACTTACCCCTGGTTGGGCTATGCCCGAACCTTGTTGTGTTTCATGCAGACGACGGACATCGCTGACTTAGGAGGAGGGTAGCAGGACTGCACGGTTGCCGGAGGTGGACCATATGGCGTGTCGGTACACAGAGGAGATGGGTGAACGTGGAGTGATGAGGAGGAAATATGTAACTAACCTTCAGGTATGAATCTCAAAGTACGACCTAGTAGTTGTCTTTCTCTTTCTTCAGATGTATTGTATTTCAGTTGTACTTGTACCTTTACTATTGGGCTTGTATTCCGGCCCCTCTTACTTTCAGCACTCTTTTTTCTATACATTTTTACTTGTGTTCATATCTCGCTGTGTGCTTGGTTGTGTGTGTTCATAGGTTATAAAGGCATTTTCTTCTCAATTTTAGGGAATAAGCCTTCCGGTGCTAGTTGCTAGCCCCTGGCCTATGGAAGGTGGGCTTGGGGTAGTCACAGTATGGGCCCCAGGGGACGGGTCGTGAAAAATTAGTATCAGAGGAGTTGTTTCTACCGTAGAACATAGGACTCTGATCTCTTTTAACGGCAATAGTTTTAAGTGTAGTGAATGTGGTTTTCAGTTTAGGTAATCCAGTGTTGGTGTGGCGACCGATGTATCCATACACCAGGAGCCTGACTTCTAACTTCAGACTTAGTACAAGAAAACACTGATTTTTTGTGTGTTTCAAGAGTTTTCTTTGTAATCTCTTTGATTCAGCTCATCAGGTATAACTTATTGACCGTGGAGAACCTGTTTCTTTTCAAGATGCCTCCATAAAGATAGTCAGCTAGGGTTCCAGATATAGTATGCACTAATATCCCATCGAGCGACGAGGCCTCGGTGTAGGACCCTCTTCCAATAGAAGGAGCAGTGGTACCATTACCTGTTGGGACACTGATGCCACCAGCCCCAACATCAGATGGTGCACACCACTTTAGCGCATTTCACGAGTTCCAGTGCAAGAGGACACCCAGGTTATGGGGAGAGACAGACCCACCGGTGGCTGAGGATTTTCTGTAGGTCGTAGTGAGAGTCTTCCGACTGGTAGGGGCACCAGCTGATCTCATGGTGGTCCTTGCCGCCAGTCTTCTACCGGCAGCAGCAGGCAGATGGTGGAGCTTGATGCTCTAAGTTCATGACGAGGTGATGCTTCTTTGGGCAGACTTCGAGAGCCTATTTTGGGTAGAGTTTCTCCCAGCGACTCTTTGTGCAGTGCGCATACATGAGCTTCTTCATCTACAGTAGGGCAGCATTCCTTTGGCTCAGTTTTCAGCGAGGTTCACCGAACTCTCACGCTACTCTACTGATATGGTGCAAGACCCATTCTTCAGGGCCCAGACCTTCAAGTAGGGACTCAGGTGGGAGATCAGGGCTTCGATAATTTCTCTCAGCATCCCGACATAGGAGAGGGTGTTAGAGCGAGCCCTCTTAGTGGAGAGTTTTTTTGTTGACCAGACACAAGCAGCGAGACCCACCACCGGACGTCATGCAGCGGAGTCTTCTGCAGCTGCCAGAAGAAATATGTCACAAAGGACCAGGAGGACTAGACCAATAGGTGGAAGACCACATGACTCAGGATTAGTTGTGTGGGGTACTAGAGACAGGGCTAGTCATTCGAGGAATAGGCAGTGTTTCACATGCGGAGGGCAGGGTCACATGGCTCTTGACTGTCCGACCAACCATACGGATGATCAGAAGATGGTCGAAGGAGTGCCCATTCAGAGATACAGGCTCGACAGAGGAGGTCCGTAGGGAGCAGGCAGACGTGGCAGAGGAGCTGGATGTGTAGCTGGTGGTGGGAGAAAATTTAATATGTTACCACCACCACCACCAGGTGGTTCAACACGACCCTCGGGAGTAGGTGGACAGCGGAAAGCTCAGCTCCAAGTAAGTGAGGCCTACGATCACGACGCTCCAGAGATGATACGAGGTACAATCTGTGTCTAATCCGCCTTAGTTGCTGTACTTATAGACACAGGTTCTAGTAATTCTCTAATTGACACTGCCCTCGTTCGGAGATCGTAGATTATGATAGAGCTATTAGATCGATCCTTATGGCTAGAGACTCCTACGAGAGAGTATTGAACGATTACACATTGGTGCCAGAAGTTTGATCTTACTCTAGGAGGCGAGAGCTTCTGTTGGGATCTCCTTATAGTGGCGTCGAGGCCTTACGACGTCATCTTGGGTGTGTACTGGTTATCTACAGTCCATGCTCAGATTGACTATATTAGGCATAAAGCACGGTGTTTCTGCATGGATGGGACCAAGTCTTCCCTCACCAGTGAGAAAGGAGCCTTTGCAGCACAGGATGGACTTACCCATAGGAGAGTACAGCCGATCACTAATCACTTTGCTAGCCTTACCCTCAGAATAGTTGATGAGGAGAGTCTGAGCTATCCTGTAGTGGTCGACCAGTACATAGATGTCTTCTCTGATGATGTTTTGGGTATACCTCCTCACATAGAGGTGGAATTTTATATTGACTTGTACCGTAGGAAGCCACTGATATCTACACCAATGTATCGGATGGCTCCTACGGAGTTTCTTGAGATGCAGGTACAGCTAGAGGACTTACAAGAGAAGGGATTCATTTGGACCAGTGTTTCTCCTTGGGCATCCCCGATTTTGTTCGCTAAGAAGGTAAATGGGAGCTTGAGCCTTTTTGTTGAATATCGGTGCCTGAACTAGGTGACCGTGAAGAACAAGTACCCACTCCCAAGGATTGATGACCTCTTTGATCAGCTGAAGGGAGCACGGTGGTTCTCGAAGATAGACCTCAGATCAGGCTATCACCAACTCAGAGTGCGAGACGAGGTTGTTTATAAGATGGCCTTCAAATGTCAGAATGGATATTATGAGTTCTTGGTTATTCCATTTGGCGTAACCACCACTCTAGTAGTGTTCATGGGACTCATGAATAGGATCTTTCAGCAATACCTTGATCTCTTTTGGTGGTCTTCATTGATGACATTCCAATCTACTCAGCTCCCTAGGAGGAGCATGCCTATCATTTGCAGGTAGTACTAGACACACTTCAAGAGCACCAACATTATGGTAGGATCTCGAAGTTCTAGTATTGGATACAAGAGGTTCATTTTCTAGGACATGTCATCTCAGAGGCTAGAGTTGCGGTGGATCCAGAGAATATTGAGGCGGTACTTGCTTGGGATTCACCCAAGAGTGTGACAAAGGTACGTAGTTTCCTAGGTTTGGCTGGATACTACTGGAGATTTTTTCCAGATTTCTCTAGAGTTGCAGCACCTCTATCAGCGTTGACGAAGAAGGGGAAACCCTTCGTTTGGTCAGATATATGACAGTGGAGTTTTCAGGACGTGAGTCATAGGCTGACTAGTGCCCCCATCTTGAGGCTACCGGAGTAGGGCATAGGGTACGTAGTCTACTACGACGCATCAGGGACCGGGCTCAGATGTGTCCTGATGCATGAGTGAGTAGTGATCGCATATGTTTCTCGACAGCTGAGACAACATTAGAAGAACTACGCTACCCATGAGTTAGAGTTAGCAGAAGTGGTCTTAACTTTGAAGATTTGGTGACATTACTTGATGGACGAGTGTTTTACATTATACTCAGATCACAAGAGTCTCAGGTATATCTTCTCTCAAAAGGACATGAACCTGTGACAGTGACATTGGATTTAGTTCCCCCAGGACTATGACTTCATGATATTCTATACTCATACTAAGGGGAACGTTGTAGTAGATGCAATCAGCCATAGATCTAGTATACAACAGCTAGGTGAGGCGACAGAGAAGTTGGATGCTTTGCAGATATCCTTTGTGGAATGAGATGGAGCAGTTTTCCCTTAGTCTCTTACAATCACTTCCCCACTTCTTCAGCGAGTCAGGGAGGCACAACATGGGGACGCTGACTGCGAGACTCGACGTTCTCAGATATCCACAGGACATGAACTTGATGAGTTTTATAAAGGTGTGGAGAACGTCATTCTCTTCATAGGATGTACCATGGTACCAAGGTCTCTTTGAGAGGAATTGTTGAGGGAGTTACACACATCCCCTCTAGCAGTACATCCAGGAGTGGCGAAGATGTACCAGGACCTCCGACGACAGCACTGGTAGCTGGGAATGAAGAAAGCAGTAGTAGAGTTTGTCTCTTGGTGCCTCACTTTTCAGCAAGTGAAGGAAGAGCATCAGGTACCAGCAGACTTGGTTCATTCTTTAGAGGTCCTAGAGTGGAAGTGGGATGGGATATCCATGGAATTTTTGAAAGGAATTATATGTACATCTAGGGGTCATGATTCTATCTGGATGATCATCGACCGACTCACCAAGTCAGCCCACTTCCTACCAATTAGAGAGCAGAGTTCAGTAGATATATCGGGATGCCTCTATGTGCAAGAGATTTTGCGGCTACATGGAGTACCCTTGACGATTGTCTCCAATCGTGATACACGTTTCACTTCCCAGATATGGAAGGGGTTGTGGGAGGCTTTCAGGACACCACTTCGTTTGCAAACTTCCTTCCATCCTCAGACGGATGGCCAGACTGAGTAAACCATTCAGACCCTCAGGGACATGTTCTGTGCTTGCGTCCTTGACTTCGGTCGTATCAGGGAGGATCAATTTCCCTTGGTGTAGTTCGCATACAACAATATCTATCACTCCACCATTGGGATGGAAACTTTTGAGGCTTTGTATGGGTGACCTTGCAGATCACCTTTATGCCAGACTGACCCAGGAGAGTCTGCACTCGTGGAACCAGAGATAGTATGGGATATCGCAAAGAAAGTGGAGATCATCTAGGAGTAGATGAAGACTGCACAGAGCAGGTAGAAGTCTTATGCCGATAGGAGATGGAGACCTCTGGAGTTTTAGGATGGCAACCATATGTTTCTACGGGTCTCACCTTGATGAGGTTTGCGGAGATTTGGTCAGGTGGAAAGTTGTCTTTGAGGTTCATTGGAACCTTCCAGGTCCTCAGCGGATTTGGCGAGGGGACTTACCTCCTAGCATATAGCCCCCAGTTGCACCGGGTGCACGACATCTTCCACGTTTCTTAGCTGATGAGATACATGAACGACCAAGAATAAAACCCCCATTTTTGAATTCCTAAAGTTGGGGACCACCCAAACCCTCATAATGGGAGAAACCTCTAGAACTCCCCTTTAATGGGATATAACCTTTGGTATCCTCCCACTTTAATGGTGCCACATTGCATTAATTAATTTTGTCAATTAATTGTACCAACAATTAAATTGATAAACTTAATTTATTTGGGTTGGATCCTCATTTTGGTTGGGGTAGAAATCATCAGCGAAAGAGATGAATTGTGAGAACATTGGAGGAACTCAACTCCAATGAATAATGCACCACCCCTAATGAAGAATGGGGATGAGGCTTGAGCCCAGATCGGGGGTATCTCGCGGAAGCGACGAACACCGAGGCCACCATCCCCAACAACATCATCTAATTCCTCGTGACCTCCTCCAACAAATGAAAAGTTAGAGTGGTTGTTTGAATTTTTCCCCCTTACCCGTTCTTAACAATTCTTCATAAATAAAGAAGAAATTATAGTCACTTACTACCTCTCTAATTCGGAGAGTGTGGGCAAAACAAACATGGCATGACCTCCCCAAAATTCTTATGATTAATTATTGTGTTCTTTGCGATAGAGGAGGATGAAAACTAACACTGGTGGGGCATGAGAATGGTGGCCAGCATCACTGCGGGCTGCGATGAAGGCATCGGCACAACTGCGTCGCCCGACGGAAGATAATCGCGGCTTGTGCCACGGCGGTGAAGGGAGGACGGCCAGGCGAGCTGGCCGCCGATGAAGGCGCGACGCGCGACCGCGCCGTGCGTAGGGGACGGCTTACCATCCGGTCAGCCACAGTGGACTGTCACACCATGGCCCTCGCTCCACCCCGCATCCCCCTCGCGCCGCCCCACGACACCCCACACCGCACCACAGCCGGCACGCCGCCTCGTCGCCCCCCAGCCACCCCGTGGCCCTCGAGTCGCCCTACAGCCACCACGCCGCACAACAGCCACCCCTCCACCAGGCCAGGTCATCCAGCATGGGCCAGGATAAACCCAGCAATCCAAGTCAACCCAAAACAGTTCGGGTCAGCCCAGGCCGGGTCGGGCTGGGTCGGACCGTACTCGGACAAACTTCAACCCATTTCCGCTCTTTTGGCCATAACTTTCGTACCGAGTGTCCATTTGATGAACCGTCTGCAGCACTGGAACCCTTGTTGCAAGAACGTCCTTTTCGTATACCCCACTGGAGATTTGGATAAAGTTGTGGAATATTCTGGTTAGATCGGGCATGAATCCAAATAGGCCCTCGGGACTAAAGGATAATAACTTACAGACCGGGAGTCCATTTGACACACCGTTTGTTGAGCTAGGACCCCTATGTCGTGGCAGTTCTGTGGGATAATTCTTTGTGGGACTTAGTGACAATTGGAGTATAGACCAGTGGCTTGAGGAGAAAACACTCCCAGTGACAAGAGAGATTAGTGTGGGAACCCTGTAGCTGGATATGACAATGTACTAGGATCCTGTGTGGGTCTGACAACTTACTGACGATGTACTAGGATCTTGTGTGGGTCTAACGACGTACTGAAAATGTACTAGGATCCTGTGTGGGTCTGACGACGTACTGATGATGTACTAGGATCCTATGTGGGTCTGATGATGTACTAACTATGTACTAGGATCTTGTGTGGGTCTGACAATGTACTAGGATCCTGTGTGGGTCTGACAAGTTACTAGGATCCTATGTGGGTCTAGAAATGTACTACGATCCTCTGTGGGTTTGATGATGATTTTGGATCCTTCTTTGGTCTGCCTCTTAACAGAGTAAGATGATTCAGTAGTTACATCTAATCATCTTTACTATTGTACCTAAGATATACCTGGTATGAGCTTAATCTGTACTTGTGTGGTACTTTCCTTTGTGGTAATAACTTGGTGGTATTCTTCTGTGTGGCATACCTATGTGGTACTTACCATTATGGTACTCCTTCTTTTGTGGAATAGTTTATCTTGGGATTTTGAGTTGGACTCTATGTTTCCTCATGATTTAGATGAGAATACTTGATAACTTAGGTATATGTATGGGAATATACCTAAGTAGGGTTGTCAGTTGATTTAAAGATTTGTGGTTTATCCTTTGTGAATTTTGTGAGACCTTGAAGGTCTTGAGGTCCCTACTGAGTATCGTTGTACTCACCCTTGCAATGGCTATGCCTGCACCTTGTTGTCTTTGGTGTAGATGATGGAAAATAAGGACTAAGGATGAGGGTACCAGGACTGGATGGTGCCCGGAGGTGGACTATACAGTGTGTCAGTATGCAGAAGAGACGAGCGGACATGGAGTGATGAGGAGGAGATCAATACCTACCCTTTAGGTAGGAACCTTGGAGGATGATCCAATAGTTGTCTTTCTCTTTCTTCAGTTGTATTGTATTTTAGTTGTACTTGTACATTTACTGTTGGTCATGTATTCCAGCCCCTCTTACTTTCAACACTCTTTTTGCTATGCAGTTTAACTAGTGTTCTTATCTCGATGTGTGCTTGGTTGCGTTTGTTCACAGGTTATAAGGGAAATTTCTTCCCAGTTTTAGAGAATACGCCTTCTGGTGCCACTACAACAAAACTGATGTTTAGCGGCGGTTTATAATAAACCACCGCGAAATGTTGTTTTCTTTAACACCCGACCTTCCTTCCCCCGCGACCCTATCCCCCCGCTTCCCCCGGGACCCTGGCCCCCCGCTTCCCCGGGCGACCCCGCGACCCCGACCCCGGCGACCCCGCGCGACCCCAGCAACCCTACGACCCTGCGACCCCTAGCCCCCCGCGACCCCGGAAGCTGCACCATCTTCCCCTCTAGGTAGGGTTTTGTTTCTCCTTTAGGTTTTTTTGGTTTTCTAGTAGGTATAGGAATCAAATATATTTTATCAGCTATTAGTTCTTTGAATCGTGAAGTTCGTCTATAGTGGATTCTCTTTTAGGGTGATCATGAAGAGTTTATGGTGTATTGCAGAAAATTTTAAAGTTAATATTGAGATAATTTATTATCATTGACGTTGAAAGAAATGTAGTGCCAAGAGTTTATCAACCTTCGATATGAGAGTTTGAGTGAGAATGAGATTAGAGTTAGGTTCATGAAACTTCTCTTATATGCTTGCAATATTCTTTATGATGTTACCCCATTATACTATTTATGTAAATTAATGTGCTAGAAAATATTGAGGTGATAGATAATAAGTTATTAAAGTCTCATTCATCTTAATAAAGAAGCCACTATAACTTATTGAAGAGTGGATCTATGAATGCATATATATTTTTAGCTAGATAGTTGATGTTTTGAATAATAGTTTTTTTGTATAAATATTTCTTTTTTTATTTCTCTAGGGATGACAATTCTTATGATTCATCTAGGATCCCTTATGTACTTTGTTTTTTGTGTGTTAGCCATGGAAATTGAAAGCTTTAGCACTCAACCATCCCTGGTGGTCAGTATGGAGGTCATGTCAACTTTTAAATACATCCTCAATAACAGTTTCCTCTAAACATTTCTTATTAATAACATAATCCTTAGGTTTTTATTCTATAGAGGGGTGATAGAGTTGGTGGAAGAAAACCTTGAGATATTCCTAGTTCAAAATGACTAAGGACTAAGCATGGTAGATGTAAAAGATGTCATTAGGGATAGTAAGGAAAAACGAGCAGGGTGTGATCAGTTTCATGCTATGTATTTTCTAGTGTTGGGTGGACCAAACATCATTTGTGTCATGACCCACACAAACATCATTTTTGTCATGAACAAACAACAAATATACTTATACTGCCCGCGGATGTCACTGGACCGGGCCAACACGCTGCGGTCACGCCGCGGTCACACCGCGGTCACGCCGCGGTCACGCCACAGTAATGTCGTGATTTGGCCCTATGGATGTCACTGGACCGGGCCAACATGCTGCGGTCACGCCGCGGTCACGCCGCGGTCACGCCACGGTCACGCCTCGGTCACACCGCGGTCACGCCGTGGTCAACCCCTCCCTTCCCCTCCCCTCCATCCTGCCCAACCCCTCCCCTCCCCTCCCCTCCATCCTGCCCTTCCCCTCCCCTCCCTCCCTCCCCCCTGCCCAACATTTTCCCCCAGACCAGCAGCCCCCCTGCCCCTCCTCTCCCCTCCCCTCCCCTCCATCCTTCCCATCCCCATCCCCTCACCTCCCCTCCCCCCTGCCCAACATTTTCCCCTAGCAGCCCCCCCTGAAATCACCCTCCCCTCCCCTCCCCTCCAACCGGCCCCTCCCCTCCCCTCCCCTTGCCCAAACATTTCCCCAGCAGCCCCCTCCCCCCCGCCCCTCCTCTCCCCTCCCCTCCCCTCCATCCTTCCCAGCCCCTCCCCTCCAACACGTTGTGGTCACACCGTAGTCACCCCGCGGTCAGCCCCTCCCCTCCCCTCCCCTCTATCCTGCCCAGCCCCTCCACTCCTCTCCCCTCCATCCTGCCCCTCCCCTCCCCTCCCCTCCCCCCTACCCAACATTTTCCCCATCCCAGCAGCCCCCCCTTCCCCTCCTCTCCCCTCCCCTCCCCTCCATCCGGCCCAGCCCCATCCCCTCACCTCCCCTCCCCCCTGCCCAACATTTTCCCCCAGCATCCCCCTGCCATCACCCTCCCCTCCAACCTGCCCCTCCCCTCCCCTCCCCCTGCCCAACAATTTCCCCCAGCAGCCCCCTCCCCCTGCCCCTCCTTTCCCCTCCCCTCCCCTCCATCCTGCCTAGCCCATCCCCTCCAACACGCTGTAGTCACACCGCGGCCACTCTGCGGTCATGCCGCGATCATGCCGCGGTCACGCCGCGGTCACGCCGTTGTTAGCCCCTCCCCTCCCCTCCATCCTTCCTAGCCCCTCCCCTCCCCTCCCCTCCATCCTTCCCCTCCCCTCCCCTCCCCTCCCCCTACCCAACATTTTCCCCCAGCCCAGCAGCCCCCCTGCCCCTCCTCTCCCCTCCCCTCCCCTCCCCTCCATCCTGCCCAGCCCCAGCCCCTCACCTCCCCTCCCACCTGCCCAACACTTTCCCCCAGCAGCCCCCCCTACCATCACACTCCCCTCCCCTCCCCTCCCATCCCCCTGCCCTACAATTTCCCCCTGCAGCCCCCTCCCCCTGCCCCTCCTCTCCCCTCCCCTCCCCTCCATCCTGCCCAGCCCCTCCCCTCCAACACGTTGCTGTCACGCCGCGGTCATGCCACGGTCACATCGCGGTCACACCGCGGTCACGCTGCTATCAGCCCCTCCCCTCCCCTCCCCTCCATCCTGCCCCTCCCCTCCCTTCCCCTCCCCCTTCCCAACATTTTCCCCCAGCCCAGCAGCCCCCCTGCCCCTCCTCTCCCCTCACCTCCCCTCCCCTCCATCTTGCCCAGCCCCAGCCCCTCACCTCCCCTCACCCCTACCCAACATTTTCCCCCAGCATCCCCCCTTCCATCACCCTCACCTCCCCTCCCCTCCCCTCCAACCTACCCCTCCCCTCCCCTCACCCTACCCAACAATTTCCCCCAGCATCCCCCTCCCCCTTTCCCCTCATCTCCCCTCCCCTCCCCTCCATGCTGCCCAGCCCCTCCCCTTCAACACGTTGCGGTAACGCTGCGGTCATGCCGCGGTCACACCACAGTCACGCCGCGGTCACGCCGCGGTCACGCCCCTCCCCTCCCCTCCCCTCCATCATGCCCAGCCCCTCCCCTACCCTCCCCTCCATCCTTCCCCTCCCCTCCCCTCCCCTCCATCCTGCCCAGCCCCAGCCCCTCACCTCCCCTCCCCCCTGCCGAACATTTTCCCCCAGCAGCCCCCCTACCATCACCCTCCCCTCCCCTCCCCTCCCCTCCAACCTGTCCCTCCCCTCCCCTCCCCCTACCCAACAATTCCCCCCAGCAGCCCCCTCCCCCCGACCCCTCCTCTCCCCTCCCCTCCACTCCATCCTGCCCAGCCCCTCCCCTCCCCTCCCCTCCCCTCCAACATGCCCAGGCCCAGGCCCTGCCCCTCCCCTCCCACCTGCCCAACAATTTCCCTCAGCAGCCCCCCCACCTTCGCCAACCTTTTCCCCCTACAACCCATCCCCCCTTCCAGAATCCTCCCCTCCCCTCTACTCCATCCTGCCCCTCCCCTCCCCTCCCCTCCCCTCCATATTTTCCCTCCCCTCCCCTCCCCCCTTCCCAACATTTTCCCCCAGTAGCCCCCTCCCCCAGCCCCTCTTCTCCCCTCACCTCCATCATGCCCATCCCCTGCCCCTCCCCTCCTCCCTGCCCAGCATTTTCCCCCAACAGCCCCCTCCCACCTACCATCACCTTCCCTCCCCTCCCCTATAACCTACCCCTCCCCTCCCCCCTACCCAACATTTTCCCCCAGCAGCCCCCTCCCCCTACCCCTCCTCTTTCCTCCCCTCCCCTCCCCTCCATTTTTTCCAACCCCTGCCCCTCTCCTCCCCTCCCCCCTACCCAACATTTTCTCCCAATAGCCCCCTCCCCCTTCCATCACCCTCCCCTCCCCTCCCCTCTAACCTGCCCAACATTTTCCCACAGCATCCCCCCTCCCCCCTTCGCATCCTCTCCCATCTCCTCCCCTCCCCCTCCATCCTGCCCAACCCCTCCCCTCCCCTCCCCTCCAAAATGCCCAGACCATGCCCCTCTCCTCCCCTCCCCCCTGCCCAACAATTTCCCCCAGTAGCCCCCTCAGTGAAATTTCATGCTAAATAAAGATGTTATTGTTGTCCACTGTAATTTTCAAAAAGGATTATTTAGTTCTTATTCCGACCTAGAATACGTGTTGATTTGTTGATGTTAAATCATTTTCAATCTCGGACACCATCATAGGATTCCTGAATCACTATCTTCCTTCATTAAGTTTTTTTCAGTCATGGAAGATAGTTCCACCTAAACCACATAATCAATCAATGGAATTATTGAAAAAATATCCAACCTACTACCATTAGATTCTATTGAATGAGAATGGTATTAGTATTCCACTATTTCTAATGGTCATTCTTCACCAGTTGGTCTCTATTTCTTATTGACTCAGGCATTCATAATGTATTTTTTAAACCTTCCAAAATCATTCTATTCAATGTGATTGTTGTACCCTGAAGTTTAAACATTTGAGAATCATTTTAATAGTTAAATAAATTATTAAATTATATTCTTCTGCACCTTCCAATTTGGGTATGAATCTCTTTTGGATACCCCAAATACATAACATTATATTCTCCTTTTGTAATGTCTTATCAAAACCATGGTCCTTTTCATAGGATATTAAACTTTGTGACATAATGGTCTAAACATCATGACCATAAAATTAATGTCCCCCTCCAAGGTATTATATGATACTAATAAACCTTAATTCACATCAGGTTGTGTTTTGGAATATCTATGAAGACTAACCAATCATTGGTTCTATGTTTTTATATATAAAAATGTTAGCATCTACAGGTCTCAGAACCATGACCATAAAATATCTGAGTCATCCCCTAAGGATATATGCATATGTGTGTCAAGATCTACATCCATATCATATTTTTATTCCTCTCTTATATCGCTTTATATATCACATAATTTTTTTCATGGATACATTACCTTAAACTATATACATAGATCGGTCCATGAACTATGAAATTAAACATAGTGTGAATATCCATGATAAATAAGTCAGGGTTTTATAATAAAACCCCTCCAACAGAGGTGTGCTGTCCGCAAAAACTCACAGTGGTATACCTTGCTTAACATTATTGCATTGATGTTTTCTTTATACTTGATGTCATTCTTAGTCATAAAGCACACGTCGTACTTGACCCTTTTTATATCCCTATAGAGGGTTTTCATATTTATATTAAAATGATTGTTTGAACCAAGACACTCTTTAAGTGTCGTTAGACTTTTAAGATGGGTCCCATGTTGTGTGATCATGTCACATGGCATGTGATATTTAAATCCAACCAAAATCCCAGTTCCACAGCCCAGGGGTCCCACGGTACCAGTAATGTCAGATTACATGTTATGTAACCTATGATTTTCTTGATCCCATGGGGTATTAATTCCTCTAGGTATTCCTACAAATTGCTAGATCTCCAAACCTCACCGAATTAGGTATGTTAATGATGTCCCCTACCCATGAATCCATGGTATGTTAATGATGTCCCCTATCATACATAGGATATATTTCTACATGATATATTTCACCAGAGGCTTATTCATAAATGTACTTATATTATGGAAATTTTTTCATCATTATTTGTTTTTTATGATGGGGTTATATAAGATGTCTCATGTTTTATTCCTTGTTTTTTGTGTAGACACATTGTGATATACATGGATAAAAGCTGGATCATATTACCGAGGAACACACCTCAGTATGTTAAGGGTTTGAATGAATTTTTAGATTTTTCAATTTCTAATCGATCCATTGAGGGGAGAATAAAATGTCCATGTCCTAAATGTAAATTTAGAACATGGTTGAAGAGAGATGAGGTTCATGAACATTTAATACAGAAGCAATTCCCTGCTCAATATTTGTGTTGGATTTGGCATGGAGAATCAAACGTTACAGAAAGATTGAGCACTGATGTTAATCTGCATAATGAGGTCCCAAGTTCATCGACAATGGAAAATGAAATGCAAAACCTAATAAATGATGCATTCGGCACTGTAAGACACCACTATCAGCATCAAAACATATTAGAACAACCAGAAGAGGGTGCTACAAATTGCAACGTGACAAGTGATGTTTTTGAGACTGTAACACTGGCAGATCAAGATTATCACATATCATTGGATCCTCCTCTTGATTCTGTGGAGCCAAATGTAAGAGAAAACTTCACTGAGGAAAATGTGTTTCATGATTTAGTTGATGATGGAAATCAAGAGTTGTATAGTGGGTGTTTGAAATATTCAAAGATTTCATTTTTGCTGAAGTTTTACCATATCAAATGTCTATGTGAAATTACAAATAAGGAAATGTCCATGATATTGGAATTGATTCGTGATGCATTTCCTAAAGAAAAAATCTCAGAATCTTTTTATGATATGAAAAAAGTTGTTAACAAGCTTGGTCTGAATTATACAAAAATACATGTGTGTCTCAATGATTGTATGCTTTATTTGGTAGAGGATTCAAGTAGACAGAATTGAAAGAAATGTTCTTATTCTAGATGGCAGGCAATGGGTGATGTTAGAAGTATGAATGAACATAATTTCATGGAGAAGAATAAAAGGATCACACCTGCAAAGGTTTTGCGTTACTTTCCTTTGAAGCCTCGATTGCAAAGATTATTCATGTCATCGAAAACCGCCGAACACATGAAGTGGCATTCTGTAGATAATAACAATGATGGGTTAATGAGACATCCATGAGATTCCCAATCATGGAAGACATTTGATTCATCACATCTCGATTTCTCAGCTGATCCTAGGAATGTTCGATTGTGATTGGCTGCCGATGGATTCAACCCATTTGGGACTTTGAGTACCAATTATAGTATTTGGCCAGTTGTTTTGACCCCTTATAATCTGCCTCCATGGATGTGTATGCAACAAACATCTTTTATCCTTTCAATGATTATTCCTGGAAAACAAATGCCTGGAAATGATATTGATGTATACTTATAGCCTTTGATTGAATAATTGCAGGAGTTATGGAGCAACGGTGTTGAGACATTTGATTCTTCTTCTAAAAAATGTTCAAAATGCATGCTGCTTTAATGTGGACCATTAGTGACTTCCCTGGGCTTGGGAATTTATCTGGTTGGAACACTTACACGGGTTTGGCTTGTCCCATTTGTAACTTTGATTTTGAGCCCAAACGGCTACCTCACAGTAGAAAATGGTGCTTATTGTGTCATCGAATATTTCTCGATGCATCTCATAGATTTCGGCTAAATAGATCAAAATTTAATGGTTCCATTGATCGTATACCACCTCCAAAGTTGTTAAATGGTTTTGAAATATTGGCACAGCTTGAAAATTTTGAAACAGAATTTGGGAAGGTTCATCATTTGAATGATAGCGGAAAACGGGTCCGAAGTGTATCATCAAGCGAAACCGGAATGCAACAATGGAAGAAAAGAAGTATATTCTTCAAACTTCCGTACTGGGAATTTAATTTGTTGTAGCATAATCTTGATGTGATGCATATTGAGAAGAATTTCTGTGACAATTTGATTTTCACATTGCTTAATGAGCATGGAAAGTTGAAGGATCATCTCAATGCTCGCAAAGACTTACAAGCAATGAACATAAAAAGCGATCTCTGGCTAGATGAGCATGGAAAGTATCCTCTGGCAATTTTTGCAATGAAAAATAGGGATAAAGATACATTATTTCGAATGTTAAAGAATTTTAAGGTATATGATGGGTATTCAAGTAACATCTCGAGGTGTGTTGACTTGAAGAATGGTAAGTTACATGGATTGAAAATCCATGATTTACATATTTTGTTACAACAGTTACTACCATTGGAATTGTGTACATTATTACCTGAAAATATTACTGCTGTTGTACTCCAGTTCTGCACATTTTTCCGAAAACTATGTGAGAAATCTCTACATCCATTTCAGCTTGACAACCTCCAGGAGAGGTTAGAATTGACCCATTGCGCAATAGAGATGATCTTTCCTCCATCCTTTTTTGCTGTAATTATGCATTTAACTGTGCATTTGGTTGAGGAAGCTAAATTAGGAGGCCCCGTTCATTATCGATGGATGTATCCAATTGAGAGGTACTTTATTTATATGTTTTCCAGTTAAGTAAACAATTTTCGGTACTTAATGAAATGCATAATTATGTTTATTTTATTTCATAGATATCTTGGGCATTTGAAATCATACGTGAGAAATAAAGCTAAACCAGAAGGCTCAATTGTTGAAGGCTATGTGGCTGAAGAGTGTCTTAACTTTTGTTCTCGATACTTGGATGATATTGAGACAAGATTTAATCGAGTTGGACGTTTTGACGACACATCGACTCAATCTCAAATACATCAAAAATCCAAAATATTTCCTGCTATTGGCCGATCAGTTGGGAGGACCTCAAATGTGACACTGACTGAATTGGAATTATTACAGGCACATAGATATGTGCTGCTGAATAGTGAAATTTTAGATCCATTTATTGAAGAGTTGAGGATACAAGCAAAGAGACTAATGAGAGGCCGAACATGAAATGAGAAATATATAACGAAATCTGTTAATAAAGAGCTTTTAGAATGATTTTCACGACGTGTAAGTTCATAAATATTTCAGTAAATACGAATATTAGTTTGACACATACATTTTTTAAATCTAATAAAGGATATTTCTTTTTTCAGATCATGAATACTGATACTCGAGGAGACATATCAGAATATTTGATGTTTCTTGCTAGAGGTCCTTTAAAAGAAGTTAAAAAGTTCGACACTTATAATGTGAATGGCTTTAGATTTCGTACAGTCGATCGAGAAGTGGGTTTGAGGACACAGAATAGTGGTATATTTACATTTTATGAAGTGGAATACTATGGAAAGCTGCATGATATTATTGAATTAAACTACCACAGACATTTTTCGGTTGTTTTATTCAAATTCAAATGGGTCGATATTATCAGAGGAATTAAAAGAGATTCCTTTCAATTTACTTCTGTGAACTTCTCTCGCTTGATGGATGTTGGTGATCGTGAACTGCATGATCCATATATCTTAGCATCGCAAGAAAAAATGGTATATTATGTGAATGAGTTTTTCGATGAAGGGTGGAGTGTAGTTGCTCACGTAATACAAAATGATTTGTATGATATGGGTGATGAAGTGGAAAAATTGACCTCTAAAATTGAATTTAATCAGCAACAGGAAGCCGAATTATTTGTCCATCATGATATTGAAAATATTAGTCTAGCAAGGATGAATGAATTGGATGAAGCAATGGAGCAAGAAACTGACATGATTGAAGGGGAAAATGATTGTATGTATAATTACTTATTCATTCAGCAACCACTTGTTTCATTTCTGCAGTCATTCATTATCATTGTTATATATATTTTGTCTAAAAGTACTCCATCTGTTATCATTTTTAATTTTTTTTTCTGCATAATTTTTTTGAAATATATATTCTGAACTTAATTTTATTTGATTAAAAGATAGGAATTCCAAGGAAGAAGTGTTACATTATTTCATCCAGTTCTACGACAGATGAATATCCATATGGCTCCCTCTCCACGACATCTGATGCACCAGCTGCCGACACCCCTGCACCATCTCCCCCTGCACCATCTCTCACACCATCTGTGGATGTCCAAGTAGAGGCTGAGTCATCGACTCCCCCTTCATGAGCCTCAGCAGTGGGGCAGCGGTGCGCCCCTTCCAGTTCATCCTGGACATACTGGAGTGTCACTGTCATAGGTACAAATTTTAATTAAATAAATTTATTTCATTTTGTTTATACTAATTGTTTTCTCATTGAAGATGACAAAAATGAAACCGTGGAGAAAAAAATAAAAATTTCAGATGTTTGGAATCTGAATGGAGAGAAGATTGTTGTGCCATTTGATTCTTACGGGGTCCTTACGGATGATGTTGCAGGGTTGCTTGGCCAGATTTTAGTCCAGCTGGCAGCGGAGCCCATTTCCCTTCCCATTTCATATGAAGATTGGAGACATATGCCTCCAAGATGGAAAAATGAAGTGTTTGATTCTCAAATCAAGGTAAATTTATTACATTATAGTTTAATTTAATTTCATGTTACTAATATTTTCAAAATGAATTTCTATATACAGATGTTCTTCCACTTTACCGTTGCTGATGTGATAGCACTGAAGTGGACGTTGAAAAATCTAGGTAAGAAGTGGAAAGGTTTTAAATGGAGATTGCGGTGTGATGTCAATGATGCTTCGTTGACCACGCTGCAAATGTATGAAAAGCTACCCAGTGGGGTACCAAATGAGCAGTGGAAAGTGTTTATTGACAGGCATCGGGATCAGAAGCAGATGGTATTGAAATATATATATTATTATATTATCCATATTTTACATTTATACATGTATATGAAAAGTACATGACATTCAATACATCAGTATTAAATTTCATTTTATTTATTTCAGGATCTATCAAGACAGAATGCATCAAACCGAGCGAAGCAAGTCATCCCGCACACTGCGGGCTCAAAAAGTTTTTCTAGAAATCAAAGTTCATTGGTAATCTTTTAATTAGTTTAAATATTTATAAGACAATATTATCTGTTTAATATATTGTATTTTTTATTTATCTTTGATTAATGCAGTCACAGAGTTTAGGCCATGAAGAATCCAGAACTGAACTATGGTTGGATGTTCACAAGAAATCAGATGGATGTTTTGTTAATGAGCCTGCTAAAGAAGTTGGGGTATGAAGTCAATTTTTTATCACAATAACTTCTTATCAATTTTTTCTGTGTTAATATAAATTGATATTTGAATTATAGGTCAAAATTAAAGAACTATGGGATTCCAATCCTGCGCATTCCTACTCTGTCTCCCAGGATGACCCGGTTGATAAAGTCCTTGGGAAGGAGCATCCTGGGAGAGTGCGCATGATGGGTTTGGGAACCGTGCCATCTGATGTTTTTAGCAGGCCACCAGGGATAACTGCTGTATCTACTCCTGACTTTAGTCAGCCCGGAGATGCTAAGAAATATATTGTTTCTTTATGAAACACAGTTCACCAACAGGGGGATCAGATATCTGCATTGCAAAAAGAGTTGACTGAACTACGTCAGAAGATGAGTAGATATGACTCCGGTGGGAGTGCATCGATTGGTGGTATGTAGGTAAATCACATAAAATCAGAATCATTTAGTTTTCTAACTTTAATTTGTTTTAAGTTTTAACATAAATATGTAACCGTATTTAATTTTCAATATAATGTTTTTACAGGTGACAGCACAAAGTGGAAATGAAGGTGGAGAGGGTGAAGATGCATCATCGGACCCTAAGTAGTTGTACTATTGATGTGTTGAAAAAAAATGAAAACATTTTTTTTGTATATGTAATATTTGTGGCACATAGTTTCCACCACACATTTTCATGTCCTAAAATTTCCTTGATTTCTCACGTTTCTTTTAATGCATTTTATTGATTTCTGACGTTTGTTTTTATGTCTTCATTTCTCAAGTGTGGTATACATCATTCCATTTAGGTCTATGTTTGAATTGGTAGTCGAGATTTTGGATGACTATGAGTTAAACCCATTGTTGATGTGTTGAACAAATTGGGTCATTTCATAGTGATCAAGGGGATAGTGTTGTGGACACTTTGGTGAGGCCCATTGTTGAAAATGTCTGATTTAAGCGTCAAAAGTATCTAAAAATTCTCTATATCTTCTAAAATGTCATGAGAATGTTCTAAATCAAGGGTGGTTCACTAAGATATAGGTATGACTGAGGGGTGATAAATTAGCATAAGTCCATGAATATAGGCAAGAATTATTTATAAATTAAAATATAATCTCGAAGATGGATGTCAACTTGACGCAAAATTGGTATGTATTATAAAAACATGAATTTTAAGAAAAGAACTTCTACCAAATACTTCAATATTAGGATGGTTACAATGGACCATTTCCAACCATAACTGTTTTGATCACTGAACCGTTACTGCATGACTTGAACTGCATTCCCAACACAATTTCCACTTAATCATGGTATGTCTGGTAATTATTACCTATCATTATATACCTGAATTATTTATATTATGATCTTAATTCCATTTTTTGATTCATTACAAGCTATCCGGTCATGAAACTTTAATTACTGGAATTCCAAAACTTTCTTCTTTACCATTCATAACTATTATTTCTACAACCACTCTCCCAAAGGTTACATTTTCCATGACCTGTGTGATTCTCCCCACCATAGGATTTTAATATTCATCATTTTAATAAAAATAGGAATCTAATTCCCATGAAAAACAATCTGTCCACCACTAAACATGGTTTCTGGATGTGATTCAACATAATTATACCATGTTCCATCACGACAATCCATCCTTGGCATACGCTGAAGCCTCATCTGGAACTAATATTCCATCCTTGAACAACTTGTGGTTCACTTCCTACCACATAGATTTACATCATCCACTTAATAATAAATAGAAATGGTCTATTCATAATCACATGTATTATGCAATCATCATTCTATGCGCACACATTCAATCAACTTCAATAACTACATCTTGAACTTTAACCCAGATTGATGATGTTATAAAACATGATCCTCTTACATAGTCATCCATAGAACTAGGATAACTTAGCTTTTCTACTAAACACTCTGGTCTACATCACTCACCACAGTGTAGTTAATACCTAAACTATATTCCAACATAAAAAGATGTCAACTAAGACTCACTGGAAATATCCACATTCCTATAAAAGCTATATCCCAATGTAACTCTAAAACTATTCCCACAATAGGATTTTTTATAAAAATATATTTCTAATGTGTTATTTAAGCTATTTCTTCAGTTCAAATTTATTATGAGTATTAAGTATGGTTTATAGGCCACAAAACCAAAAAAAATCATTATATAAATGGGTTGGTACTAATATAACTATTAATTCATCAATTATCAATTTTTATAAGTAGAGTGGAATCGCTATGGATGATCTATCCGAAGAAAGTGAAGTTATAAGATTTAGTGGAATCCAGTTTGCGATGTTACAATGTTGTATCAATGGAGTTTTATCATCCTAGTATTTACTATTTAGGATATTGTATACATGAGTATGAGGAATGTATTGGAACCTTTGACTGTTTTTTCGGGTTTTATTTTTTTTTTCAGGGCAGTGGTGCAGGAGAATCCAAGAATTATTTTTTTTATTCTGGGCATCTTTTAGCTGCGGTTTTAACCGCCGCAAAATTTATACTGGCGGCAGTTTAAACCGTCGCTAAACATAAAAAAAATTACTTCTCGCGGCGGTTATAACCGCCGCTAAATAGAATCTTTGTGGCTGCCTCATTCTGCGGCGGTTAACCTGAATTTAGCGGTGGTAAAACTGCAGTTGGAAATTGATTTTATTCGCGGCGGTTATAACCGCTGCAAATAAAGCGATATCCAGGGCTCTTAAAAATGCCTCTAAATTCAGGAAAACTTCCGATAAATGAGGCACCTACGACGCTTTCCTTAAACCGCCGCTAAACGTTGAAAACTGCCGCTAATAGATTGTCGACGCCCTATTAAGTGGCGGTTTCTGTAAACCGCCGCTAAATGGAGATTCTGTTGTAGTGTGCTAGTCGCCAGCCCCTGGCCTATGGAAGGCGGGTTTGGGGTACTCATGGCATGGGCCCCGGGGGATGGTTCGTGACATATAAAAATAAATTACAAGTGCATACACACATTTTCATATAGTACTAAAACATTTGAACGAGAAACTAAAAGTACCAAAAAGGTAAAGATGGCAGTGACCATGAAGCCCAAAATTCTCCTACAAAACCATGAGCTAATAATATCTATGTTGATCTCAAACCTACTCTGGATAACCTGAAAATGGTTTATATATTTGTGTGTTGAGAATTATAGTACACTCAATGGGATCCTTCCCAAAGCCTCTCATGTATAAGATAAAGAAATCATGTTGAAGCATAGTGAATAAAAAGTGAAACTAACTCATCACATAAATGTGTATACAGATTTTTCAGCCTCAGCATGGCTATATCTAACAAAGTAATTCCTAAAATAGATCATGTAATATAACAATGAAACATCAAGGGTAAACCACTATTACATCCCCATTGGTTTTCCAATTGGACCTAACATCACAAATCTTGATCCATCTATCTCAAAAATAAGCCATCCCACATATACCTAGTATAAGTATCATAACATACCCCTCAGGAATCACGTCATCACATAATCCCTTATCACACATTCATATAGTAACAAATTAGTTTTTGGGAGCCACCATAGTCTGTATGAAGTACATTATACAACATGTATTATACCTCAATCCATTACAATCTATACACCGAGTTAGGTACCTCAAGCCAATAAAACCTATAAAAATCATACCTATAATAATCCTTCAGATACTATATCTAGAGATAGATGTTTTTGAAATAACCACAATCAATTATATACCTCTACACACATATATGGGAAACTAACCACTGTGTATACTAGTACATATAACTAGTAAGAAAAGAGATTGGGACCATAGGTGGTAGTCAGCCATCCATCCTCCCACTAGGATATTGGGGAAAACACCCTCCCATAGTATACTAGGTGTTAGTTACCCTAAATTACATAGGTTGTGAAGAACATGAAATAATAGAATATACATGATATAATATAGCACCCAACCACACTATGGGAAAAAACTTGTCCTAGGATCAACTATCGTTATAATCACCCAGAAACCCAGATGCCACTAATATAAAATATATATCATGTAAGAACACATTAATTTAAAGGATATATATGAAATTACTTATTTCATTTCATCAAAAAAATCAATTTAAATTAATTAATTAATTATCCAGTAATTAACCATCAATGTTATTTCACAAAAACCATTATTATCCAACAAATCCAAGTCAATTCCTTCCGAGCATAATCCAAACTGAGTCCATGGTTTTTCAAGAGTAAAATCCCATTTGAATACTAGAAATAACCAACCCCAAGGTTTAAAGATTTATAATTCATTATTAAAGTTATTCCATAATACATGTACTCTAAGAAAATATTCAAATATAAAATAAGAGAACAATGAATCCAAGAATATAATACTACCTCAAGAAATGGTGAAATGAATTAAAATTAATAAGAAACCCATAAATAATATATTAAACATATTAATATAAATATATAATCCTATATCTCATTGTAACATCAATGGGTAAGCTTAGCTTTAACCCATTCCATCATCTTTGGTGATATCCTCAACACCCACATGCATATCCGAATGCACCTTTTTCTCACAGGTTCCAAATTTTGCCACATCATCAGGGAATCCCCACCCCATATCACATTTACCATCCCAGGCTCATCCATCATAGGCTCACATCACAAGAATTGTATCCAGAACACATAAAAAGGAATAAATCATACAAGCATAATCAATCAGGAATCCTTTACCTAAAATAAGGAATTCATCCTTAATAAATAAATGATCCCTTATAACCCCAATATAAGGCATCCAACCTTTATAAGAAATTGGGAAATTATGGGCTCAAAAATATATCTTTATAAACTAGAATAGATATTACTCCCTATTTGATTAACTGATTCATTATTCAAAGGTTTCAACTATGCTCAACCTGATGCATCAAGATATAAAAGCTATAAATATTTAATCAATCTCTTAGAATTAATTTGAGTATTAATAAACTAGATATGTTCCATTATCATTGAACATGAATTTTCAATTTTATAAATAAAAATAAATAATTTGGTTCATTTTATTTATTAAATAAATTAATACATGGAAGATCATATATAATTAAACATGCACATTGCATAAAATTGATTAAAACCAAATTATAAGAAACACTGAATTACAGACATTCATCTGCTTAAAATTATTTAGACAATTGACCAATTAATTCCAAATTTATGTTCATTAATATTTTTAAAAATTCAAATATACTAAACGATGTAATATACATGCTAATAAGCATAGTATAAATAGAACATTGTCTAGAAAATCATGCGGCAAGACATTATCATAGTGTAAAATAACAACATGTGATCGCTAAGCATAAACCACTTTCATTATTTAATCGGGTTCAATATTTATTAGGTTAATTCCATTGTCATCCAAATTGGTAAACCATGATAACATTAAAATTTCATATAAATAAATAGGATAAGAAATTAATCCCCCACCTCAAAAGAGTTAATGTTCTTCACATGAGAACAGCCCATTGTTGTTGTCTCTAGTCACCTCTCCCAAAAGAAACTACAATCTTATGAAAACCTAATTAAAAAAAATCATTATTAAATGATTATAATAACTCTATTATAATAGTGTAGATAAAAATAAAAAGTGTGGAAATAAGAAATGGGAGGAAAATTAATCCAAATAAAGAGAAACTGCTAGAGAAAAGCGGTAGAATGCATCTCGGATCACCGTGGATTGGTCACTAGAATCTGAGATCAAATCCATTGGATAAGTTCATCGATGAAAATCAAAAATAACCATTGGTAGAATTCAGTTTGAGAGATAAAAATGTAAAATAATGGGGTTCATAAATCTCAGGATATTTTTAGACCCAATGAAAAACTGAAGGCCACAACATAGCCCCATTAACCATGTCGTATCACTGTCTATCATAAGGCATTATACGGAATACCCTAGGGAACTATTCCATAACTGCCCTTAGTCAAAATTGATTTTTCTAATTTCGTATGAATCCTATAAAAGTGGATCTAGGGGTTACAGTGTAGCCATAAACAGAACATCTTAGGACCCCCACTACTAAGAACGAGACTATGTCGTAACACACATCCCATTGTGCAACTCCTCCCCCCCCACTTAATTAAGAAATAGTCTCATTTCCCCTACCGAGATCCATTACTCCCTATATAAGGTATAATATTCTACAACCACTAGCACTATGGTGTAAGTCCTACCTACACACTACAGCCATGCTATTTTTGGAGGTGGATCTCCCATTTTCCCTCCAAACTTTTTTAAACCTCCAACAGTTTTCTCAAATTACCAAAACTCACAAAGGAAATGGATATGAATATAAAATACCTTATATAATATACCACTCAAATAATTTACTCCCTTGAGAATTCAAAAATCAAACTAGATAGAATGAGAGAAAACAAGATCGTCTAAATAGCCACCCGATGAGATACCTCTCAAGGATCTCTCCATTAAATGATCTCAACCACCTCATCATAAGAAGAATAACAAAACCATAAAATAGTAAAACCATATCCTAAAAACTCCACCAGGGAATATAGATCTCAAAAAATAAAAAATTTACCAATGAGAATATAAAAAGAGAAAACAATCTCATAACCAAAAAAGGATCAACAAACACAACTATCATCACAACAAGATAAAAGCTAAAAAATAAAAAACTAGGGGTACTGAGTGTGTATATATGAATCATGTTCCTAGGTACTCACCTCTATTCCACCATTAAACCACTATACATGAACTAAGGGAATAGAATTCCCACATAATAGCTTCTCCTGGTAGTCATGGTTCCATGCATACTGCTCCCCAAAGGTCACATCATTATCAACGTTTGTCCCTCCCTAATTGATGATGTGAGAGTCTTCATGAAGTTAACAGAGGATATGTGACACAAGGAAAACATTTTATATTTGGATCATCTATAGGGGAAATTCTATCAGATATACCACATCTCCAACATGGACCAACACCTTGAAAGGTCAGACAAATCGGGGATAAATCTTACTCCCAAGAACAAAACTTTTCTACCCACAATGACAACTAACTTTCAAGAACACGTGATCTACAAAATTGAAATCTAGAGTTCTCCTCCTATGAACAATATTTTATTTTTTATGATAATGACTTTATTTTATCCTCTAACTAATTACCTAAACCATCCTTATCGTGTTCTATACTAGCTCTAGCCCGATAATTGAGGACTCTCCGACCCTAGTCCATCAAAATGTAAAATGGAAATGGTGGTCATAAAAAGAATCAAATGCATTTATCCCAATAGTGGAGTGCAAACTATTGTTATAATAAAACTCAACCAAGGTTAGGTTCCTCATCCATGAACATATAAAATCTAGGAAACAAGAATGCATCATGTCTTCAAGAGTCAAGACATTCCACTCTATTTGACCATCTGTGTGTGGCTGAAACATAGTTATAAGACATAACTGAGATCCAAAATCATGTTGGAGATCTCTCTACACCCTGGAGGTAAAATGAGGATCTTGATAAATTATGATCATCCTACAGAATCTATGAAATATCAACACCACCTCTATATACTTCCTCGAAAAAACCTCTATTGATCTACATTGCCAGATCACTATAAAGTGGGATGATTTCATCAAATGATACACTATCACCAATATGAATAATAGACACCCTAATATGAAGGTAAAATAATAATAAATTCCATCAAGATGTCCTCCTACTTCAAATGGGTGACATCTAACTACTGTAGAGAACTATAGAGAACAAAGTGCTCAGGCTTTAACTTTCGAAGGCCAAGCACTGAGACACAAACTCTAAAACTGTACACTTTAACTTAGTCCACCAAAACTGACCTCTCAAATCATGGTACATCTTTTTCATTCCAGGATACACCTCCATGGTTGAGCTATCAAACTTCTGGAAATCCATCTTAGCATCATTTGGGGGATAAAAATCCTCCCTTAGAACAACACTTGGTGTCATTCATCCTCAGACCAACCATCATGGGAATTGCTAAAGATAACTTGTTCTCTCCATACAACGACTTCACTATCCCCTAGATGGGAATCCTCCACCTGTTGCTCAAAATATTACTACACTATCATCTGAAAAATGCAACCCCTTCCTCTAACCTCTCACTTATCCTAATGCATCATTGATTGTTCTTCCATCACCATACAAAAATATCTAGAATCACGCGTGGAATCATTAAATGACTACCATCTCAATGCATCAATTACGACATTTTCTTTACATATAATATACTAAGTCTTGAATTTTTAATCCTAAAATAATTCCGTCTACCATCATTATCAAAATTTTAAGTCATGTTGGGAGAATACATACCTCAAACTCTTATAATTGGTAAAAACCAAAAAAAAAATACTTTCCAATGAGGTAATGTCACCATGACATCAAAGAAAACACAACTCCCACCAACTCAAGATCCTGGGTCTCATAGTTATGATCATGGGTATGTAACAACTAAGACCTATAAAAATTTATATTTACTATGTCAGAAAATAGGACAAACTATGATGTGAATAATCATAGAAACCCTTAAACACAACTCCATCTACTTGAAAACAAAAAATTGGGGTGTTAAACAACTTATCCTTCAAGTAATAAAAAGATTCCTGGCACTAATTAGTACAATGAAATTCCCGATCCTTTCTAGTTAAGGTTTTTAGATGAGCTACAACCTGAGACAGATCATCTATAAAACTCTTGTAATAGCATTCAAGACCAATTAAACTTCCCACCTCTACTGCCATCTTGGGGGTTTCCTATGAATCAAGTGCCTATATATTCAAAGGATCCATAGATACTCCCTATTGGGACATGAAATTCACTAAGAAATGAAATTTGAATTCCCAAAACTCACACTTCAACAACTTGCCAAATAGATTATTGATAAGAAAATTTCAGGAATATATGTTAGAGTGTTTTAATGTATTGATTTGTGTATTTAATTGAATAATATTTCCAATATTTGGAACAATTAACTTGTTTTATATTATATGGAAGGAAATAATGAATGTTTGAAAAAGGAGTGAAAAGGGATGAAATTTGGAGATAAAATACACATCACACTATGAGAAAAGTGAAGCAGCATGGCGTCGTATTTTTTAGAAAGAATGAAAGATGGAAACCTAAAGCAGAACAATTTCACACCATGTAATGCAAGTACACACCAATAGTTTCCAAAGGAATTTGTCACGTAGGACAAGTCCTGACTCTATTTTATATTGTGAAAGACCATTACACATTATAAATTCACATTACATAATGTGACTTTTTTTTAGACACGTTTTTTTGGAAAGTTATGCTGAGATTTGTGAAGCATGGGGATCGAAGGATTACACATAGTGTACCCCATTTGCACATTGTGATGACAGATGGATGCAGAAAAATAAATTCCATGAAGCCAAGGTTTTTTTGGTGATTTTCTATAAAAACAGTCCCTCGGCCACACCTTGAAGGGAGTCTGGAATATAGAAGATGGATTGATGCAACTCAAGTGAGACGCATGCACGGAGTGACACGACAGGGCCCCTCTTCACCTCCATTCTTTCTTGGCTACCCATGCTGCTCATTTTCATCATTCCTAGAATGAGAGATTAGTTCTTTTTATTTCTGTGATTTGATTATAGGGGGATATGTTTCTATAGCTTATATCTAATTTTTTATTCATGTTTTGGATTTCTGCAAAACTTTTTATCAATTCAAAATTTCTTTCTATTCATATTGCATGACCATTGATGCATTATGAATATTATCATTTCATTGAATAAATTTATTTCCCTATTTTGTGTATGAAATTTATGAAATTTAGGTTATTTATATTAAACAGGTTTGTGGGTCACCTAGTTTTTCATTTTCACCATGTAGATGACCATTCGAATGGTACAATCAGAGGATTAGTGTAGGGTACCCAGACCAAGGATACCTACTGACCCAATTCTGAAACCAAACCTAAATAAACCCATATCAATTGAATCACAAGCAAATGAAACAAAAAATCACTAAACCTGGCATGACACATCTCTTGATTTCAAACCCAATCATTGTTACCATTTTTTTCTTTCTTCAAACAATCAAACAATTTGAATTTCAATTTATTTATTTAATATTAAAATGTATGATCTATTTCTATGGGTTCATAACATGGACATACTAAGTAATATATTTTTAGTAGTTTTTCAGAGTTTAATAAATTATTAAATATTTAAATCCCTATAGTCATTTAATAATTCCATGTTGGGAGTCACTACTCATTATGAAGAACTCCCAAGATGGCATGTGGATACTATACATGATCCTCCTTAGATGTGGAGTACACAAGTATATCTTCAATGAAACAACTATGAACTTATCTAGGAACTCTCTGAAAACAGTATTCATCAAACCCTTGATCATGGTTGAAATGTTCATGACACCTTATTTCATCACAACGAATGCATAAATCTCATTATGACACCAAAAAGTGATTTTAATAATATCCCCATCCTTCACCTATATCTGATGATATCCTGATCACAAATAAATCTTCTAGAACCAACTTTCCTCTTTTAGCTGATCAAATAAATCATCAATCCATAAAATAAGATACTATTTCTTAAATTTCACCTAATTCAATAGATGATAATCCATATAAATTCATAAATGTCCACCACCCATCTTCAAGAAAAAAATGGGTGCACTCCAAGGTGACAAATTCATCCAAACAAAGCCACACTACAATATATTTTCAAGCTTTACTCGTAGCTCTCAAAACTTAGAAGGTGTCATCCTATATGGGGATATGGAGATAGAAGACATTCTTTACTATATATCCTAAAAATTATCTATTCATGATGGGGAAACACTATAACCTACTTATTAAATACATCATGGTACTATTCTACAACCCTAGGAAACACTTTTGGTTAATCCTCTAATAATCATAGAATCATCTTGGTCATCAAGGAAGACAAGGAAGAAACAAACCTATGAACCATATGAGGATCTCACAAGGCAAAAAAACACTTCTGGATCTTTATCAAAATTATAGAACACAACCTTAATCTAAAATAAATCCATAGTATCCCACACTAAATAAAAACAATCCATACTAAGGATGATGTAATATGGTTGTATCTATAAACATAGGAATTCACCCAAAGAGGAGTGTTTCCCTAGATATATATCATAGTCTCTAAATAATTCATATAGTTTAGCTTGACATCTAACTGGATTAGTCAATAACATGAAAATCATAGAAGAGGGAAGTTTATATAAAGGAGTTTTTATATCTTAAATCAAAAACAAATATGCACCCTTATAGAAAAAAACAATGCCTACCTCATATAAAATTTGTCTTGCCTGATAAAGGAAACACTAAAGCATAAAGCTGGACAAGACCAAATCCATGGACTCTATTACCCTTCTAACAATAACCTCCATAGTCATTATCTACTCTCTATGGATGAGGAGAATATTGGGGTTGTCCTATTCATTCTTCATTTCCTCTCTTTGGACCCCAAGCTAGAATGTCCTGTTGAAACTACCTCATCTGAAACTGCATCAATAGAGGAACCTGAAGTGGAACTCTTGGAACATGGTGAATACTCATAAAGTTTATGAAATCTATCTAATGATAAACTCAACCTCTATAAGGCAAAAATTCATATAATCCCTTGGAATATGTTTGAGAGCTTCTGCCCATGGAGAAACAAGGTGATGAGAGCTATGACCTACCATATGCTAACCAAAAACTCTTCTTTCTTTGAAATTCGGAACCCTAGACTATAGCTCTAGTTCATGAGGAATCCTAACAACTCCCCCCTAATGATCTATTTTTTTTCCAGCATCCTCTCAAAAACCAATGCTCTCACCAGCACCTAAAAACATGTCAACAGCATAAATGGGGTGAACTGGCATTGGATCTCTGGACACAAAGCCACCTCGAAATGCTTCACCCTAGCCTCATCATCTAGGAATAGGTCTTAAACATAAATTAAAAGTGTCATGAAACTAATTATAAACTAAAAAACACTATAAATGCCATGTAAAATGGTAAGAAGTTCTCAGTGATTAGCCACCTTCACTGCCCCATGCATCGTCGTCACAGATAATGAAACCTCATTCACTTTCTAAGCACATATCAAACTATAATATCTTCTAACCAGTCTTACATTACTTAATTTGAAATAGAGACCTCATACTTCTATAGAATCTAGCACTGAAACTCTAAGAGGGCATGCCTCTAAGTGTCTTCATCATCAACCTATACTCTACAGTGATCTACTGGCACATCCTTCTATGAATCATTATTGGGAACCAGATGTTGAAGTCAACCTAAATCCATACCTACAAAAAGAAAAAAATAGAGCTTCTAAACTTGGAATATGAAATACTAAAAATTATTTAATTAATTATTTTTTTTATTCCTTAAGGTTGAGCATATCCCAAGTTCTACCCAATTTAAACACAGACACAAAGAAGAATGACACATGATTCCTTCCTAGGTCTCTACCCCATAACCAATATCACTTCACTTATAATATTCAATAAACTTAAAGGTCCATGTATCATATCATAGGGGAGCCTAAATATCCATGTCTCAGTTAATCTTTAATGTTTACATCACTCAGTAAACTTAGTAGACATTGTTTCCCTACCAACCCATGTAGTCTCACTTATCCCTAACTCCAAACTCCATCTTATAACTCAACCTAAACCATTAATACCACTCTTTCATGACCCCCTCCCCTAAAGTGTTCCCTATCAGGGCTAGAAATTAGGGGAGTGAGATGGATACTTCTTGATTCACACCTCCAGTAGGCTTTATATTGGTGACTAGCACCAAGGGTATAATAAACATACAAATGGGACGAATCAACATATAATAGAGTATGAATAATAAAGGGATAAGATAGATAAAAAAATCATCACTTATTCATACATATATATAAATAAATCTCAAGTGCATGCATTCAATGTCTAACAGTACTAAAACATCTAAAAGGGAAACTACAAGTACCAAAAAGATAAAGATGACAATGAACATAAAGCCCAAACAGATCCTGCAAAAACACAATCTAGTAATATAAATATCAATCTATAACTTTCTCTACATAAATTGAAAAACAATTTTTTTGTACATGGTGTGATCATAACAGTATACTTGATAGGATCCTCCCAAGAGCCTCTCCTAAAAAATATAAAGCATACTAAATCATAGGGATCAACGGTGAAACTAACTCATAACCAAAATATATTTACTAAGTTTCTATCCTCATAATGGATATATCTTACAAATAGACACATAAAATTGATAATATAATATAATAATGAAACATAAAGGGTGACCCACTACTACATCCCCATGGGTTTTCTGTTCTGTACCAACGTCGTACATCTAGAGCCATCACTCTTCAAAATAAGCATGCCTACAGATACATGATCTAAGTATTAAAACATGAAACTTGTGCAGCACATCATCGCATCATTATATATTACATCTTCATAGAGTAACCAATTATTTTCCAAGATCCATCATAAGTTGTATGATGTGTATCATACCTGAGGCATTATAACTCAAGCAATCACAACCCATACACCGAGTAAGGTACCACAAGCCATCACATCCTATACACATCAAACCTATAATAATACTTTACATACTATATCCAGATATAAATGTCTTTGAAATAACCATAATCCATTATAGACCTCTAAACACATATATAGAAAACTAACCTCCATGTATACACACACATATAACTTCCAAGAGAAGAGATTCGGGCCACAGATCGTAATCATTCATCCATCCTTCCACCAAGATGTTGGGGGAAACCCATCCAAGAGTCCACTAAGTTTAAAACAGCCTAACCGAGATGGTTGGGGTAGCAAAGGAAATAATATAATATAAAAGATATAATATATCTCATAACCACACTATGAGAAAAAACTGGTCCTTGGATCAATTATACCTATCATCACTTCGACACTCGGCTACCACTACTAGGGACTAAATGTCCAATAACTGCACAAGTATTTTAAGGAGATGCATTAAATAAATCATTTATTTTCATTGACCAATTAACTTTACATTAATTAATTCATTATCCATTAATTAACCATCAATTTTATTCTATATTGAACATTATTATCCAACAAATCCAAGTCGATGCCCTCTAGGCATAATCCAAATTAAGTCCATTGTTTCCCAAGAGTAAAATAGCATTTGCATCTTAGTAAGAACCATACCCATGGGTTAAACATTTATTATTTATTATTAAAATTATTACATAATATAATTACTCTGGGATAACATTCTAAGATATCACATATAGAACAACTCAACCAATAATATCTGATTTAATCGAGTAGTGGGTAAAGTAATATAGACAAAAAAGAAACCTAGACATCAACCATTAAACATTTTCATATCAAGTGAGCGTCCAAACTCTTAGTGTTACATTAGTATTTAAGCTCAGATTCAACTTATTCCATCATCATTGATTCCATCCTTGACACCCACATGCATATCCTAATGCACCTCACCGTCATAGGCTCCAACTACTGCCACATCATCTCAGCCTCCCCATCCTATATCACATCAGATATACAAGGCTCGAAATTCCAAATATCACATCACAAGTCTCATGTCTAGATAAAATTATAAGGAATTAAACAAGAAATATTAAACAATAGAGTAACTTGGGCCTAAAATTATAAATTTATCTTTTTCGCATAAATAGTACCACACAGCCCCAACACAGGGCATCCAACCATTATAAGTAAATAGGAAATCATGCCCTAAAGTATTTATCTTTAGAAAAAATATGATTCTTATTACCTCTTTGATTAACAAATAAATAATTTAAAGGTTACAATTGTGGGTAAACTAAGGCATAAAAATATACAATCTATCAAAATTTAATCATGTTATTATAATTAATTCTGGTTTCAAAAACTTAGATAAGGACAATTATCATTTAACATGTTATTTAATTTTTATCTGCATCGTGAATTTTCATGCCTTGTGTTATTTATCAATTCCAAAAACACATGGAATATCATATTCAATTAATCATGAACATTTCATCAATTTTATTAATTTCAAATTATAAGAAACACTGGATTACAACCATGCCTCTTCTTAATATTCTAAATCCAAATAATTAATTAATTATGTATTTACATTCATTGTCATTTTAATAAATTCTAACATGATAAACCAATAATAACTGCCTGATAAAAAGTATATTATAGATATCAGACTATCTAGAAAAACAAGAGGCAAACTATTGTCACGGTGGAAATCAATAACATACAATCACTAAGAATAAACTACATCCATTATTTAATTGAGTTTAATATTTATTAGGTTCCTTTTTTTAACCCAAAAGGATAAACCATGATAACATTAGGACTACATCAAAATAAAAAGGGGAATGAAAAATAACCTTCCACAAAAGAATCAATGGACTTCACAAAAGAACAGACCAACATTTTGGATATCTGATCACCTCTCCCATAAAAAAATATGATCTCATAAAGACATCGTTCCATGAAAAACTAAAAAATGATAAGAAAAACTCCATTATAATAGTATATATCAAACCTTGAAGAATGGTAATAAGAAACTAAAGGAAAATGAAACAAAATCAAGAGAACTGCTAGAGAGAAAAGGTAGAACACACCTCAAATCATTGTGGAATAGTCACTGGAAGACAAGATAAAATACACTTGAAAGGGAATTTGAACCCCTGATTGGTTGGGGTTTGAGAGAGATAAATATAAAAGAATGGATTTTAGGGGTCTCTAGGTTTTTATAGACCCATTAAAAAACTGAATATAATGGCATAACCCCTTTTACCGTGTTTTAACACCATCTGACATAGGTTATTCTACAGCATAGCCTGGGGAACTATGGTATATCCACCCTCAGTTCAAAGAAATTCTTTGAATCTATGCCTAATCCAATAGAAATGGATTAGAGAGTTATGGCACAACCATAAGAAACACATTACAAGAATCCCACTACCAAGAAAGGTACTGTGTTGTAGTCTACCTCCCATGGTACAACTAACCCCCCCCCATTTGGAAGTAACCTCATTTATCCACCCGATCTCACCTATTCTACAACCAATTTCCATTATTCCATAGCCACTAGCTCTACGGTGTAATTCCTACCTCCACGCTATAGTTATAAATTTTTTGGCAGTGGCACTCCCCCATTTCCTAAAAACTTCCTTTAAACATCTTTTAACCTCTAACATTCAACTCTAATTACTAAAACTTATAAATTAATAGAATACTAATATCAATGAAATTATATAAGTGGAACTGTGATTGATAATTAATATGGCTTGCTAGTATGGAGTACTAGATATGGGGTTGGACTAGAACTGGGGACTAGTTTTTTGGTTTTATAAATTGTTATTATTTTTATTATTTTAAGGTTATTATGTTCATGATCCACCCATGGGGGATACTATTAATTTATATGTAATTTTTTGATAGGTTAACAATATATTGTAGTATAGCATGGTCCAATGTGTTTCTCTATTAGTGTTCAGTTATGATGTTGACATGTACTCGTTTATCTTGATGAGTGTTATTATTAATAATTCAACTATTTTTTATGATTATCAAGTCCATGGGTTATAGCCTCCACAATTTATTATGGATACCATAATATTGGTATATAGCCTCAAGTATGTAGAGAGAAACACTTATGGTAATGTGGTGATTCAATAGAGTTTATGTGGAGTAAACCAAACCGAGAACATTTTAATGCGGTAATAAATATTTTTTTACTCTTTATTTCCCTTACTATTTGGCCATGGTGGACAGGAGATTAGATATTGTTAAAGAATGGTTTGGATCTTGTTTTTGGGAGTTACAAGACCATGTATGAAAAATTACAGGTTACCATTAATGGGATTATTATTCTTTGTTTTTTATTTTATGATTGGGTTACCTCACTTAGGGTGATGTATCTTGGTTTTTATTTATGGTTTATGGTATTTTACTCTTTTACTGTTGAGGAAAGAGAGTGTGTGATTATGAATCACATCAGTCATGTAGGATTAATATGTCATTTTTTTACTTACATGTGATTGGTTATATTGGTTGTGATATGGGGTCCATTTATTTAAAGTGTTATCAGTATCATATATAGAGTCTCCCAATATAAATTGATGGTGTCATTTAATCTAAATGACTCATTTCATTATCTTATTACAGTTTCTAGTGACTATATACCTTGTTTTTTAATTATACCAGTAAAATAAAATGTCAATAGAAACCTATAAATTTTCTCCATGTATAACATTTTAAGGGAATTTCACTAAACTAAAATACATATGTGATATCCTTGTTATAGAGCTAAAATTAAATAGGAATGAAATTATTTTAATTTTATATGGGTTGATAATAACCCTAGGTATGGGTAGATGATTTTAGAGAGATAACCATGGATATAAGAATTTTAGATGGGGGGACATATATTGAGTAATGGAATATTATAAAGGTTACTAATTTCCCAAAATTGTGATATCAATAATAATGAATGGACTGTGTAATGGGGTCTGTTTTTAACATTTCATAGACATGCCATAATTACAAACACTTGTGGAACACCATGAGGGTAGGGATGAGCATTCATAACTAATTTTTGGGCCAAAGAAACCTATAGTTATAGTACCAATGATGGATGATTTGTAAAGACCCCAACCCTAGCTTCTTATATTAAGTGGTTACTTTATTATGTTGTCACTAGATACAAGGGATTATATCTGAAATGACCGGATAGTTTACAAGTCTTGGTAAACTAGATACATAATTGGATTTCACATACATTTTTAAATATAAAATAAAACAAATTAATTTAATTGAGATTATCTTTATTCCCATTATCATGTCCTTACATATCAATTATAAAACATTTTCTGAAATCCTAGGGAAAGGAGAAATAAGAAAGGGGTCAACAATAATGCTCATTACGAGTATGAATACAATGAAAGCTATCATGAATACATAATACATAATCCATATGAAAAGTTAAATAATTAAACACATGACATTTAATCAATAACTTGAACATGGATAATAATATGATAGTAACAAATGATGATAAAATAATTACATATAAACAATATCATAAGCTAAAAAATCATCCATTCAATTCATAAAAAATAAAATAATCACATGGACATCAATAACTGAATTTGTAATGATTGAATAAATAATGTCGGGAATCTAAAACATGCCTTCAATGAATTTTGCTAAGACATCTAAAATAATCTCAAGGAATTATGCTATGAAATATATATAAATGGGTAATGCCTCATCCAAAACCCAATCTAGTTTGTCTCATGGGACATAATTATGCATCAAGAGTCTATAGAAGTCCCAACCTATAACTTACAAAGTCCAATGCATTTCTCATTTCAAAGGGGTGAAAAATAATCAATATAAACATTCATATTGAAAAACTAGTATATAAAATTTTAATAATTTTTCTAATAATAAACTTAATTAATGTAATCATTAATATTTAAAATATATCATATGAAATGTTAATAATTTAATCAATCAATAAACATAATCATAAACTATTCAGATTAATACAGTGATTGGTACCAAAATAGTACATCCTTAGTCAAATTAATCATAAACTATCCAGAGAAATAATAAGGATGGTATCAATACAACATATCCCCGGTTTATTATGAGTAAAATATAGGGTTTTTGTCTCTGATGAATAAAATTAAAATAAAATTTCATTAAAACAGTGTTGAAGAAAATGCCCTTTTTTATTTAAAAGAACTTCTAAAAAACAAATAATTTCCATAATATTAGGAAAAAAATTTATTTGAAAATTAACTTATAAGCCTTTTATAGAATATAAAAATTAATTAGTTTTCATGACGTCATGAAATTTTCTACATGTTGTGTATTTTAAAAAAAATATTCCTTTCACATTTTTTCAATAAAAGTTAAAAAAATATCATGTTTGGAAAACAATGAGAATAATAATTTTAAAATATTTTATAAAAAAAATCAGGTGTTAAAATTTATTTAATAAATCATATATAGAATTTTAAAAATATTTTTTAGATTTTTTTATAAAACATGTATATGAAAGGTAAATAGTTATCAACCTAAGAAAAAATAAAGTTGATTTTCTTAAAAACATTTTCTCAATAATTTTAAGTACAAAAAGGATAAAATTGTACTATTACATGAAAATTTCATGAATAAAAAGAGTAAAATAAAATATATAGGGTTTTATATTGAAATATGCAATAATTCCCATAAGGGATACTTAAATATAAAAAAACTAAACATAATGATGACATGTTGAAACAAACCCTTACCCCTTGGTAATATTTGATTTGTAAGCCCTATGAAAGAAAAAATATAAAGTGAAACTTTAAATAGCCTGAAGATAAATAGATTTATTTTATAACATATAAAATGGGTTGTATATACATCACACAAAATAAAAAATGGTGAATATGGCTTATGTCTCATGGAAGTAAAAGTGAGATGAGAAACCCTTACCTTTGGTCTGATTCCCTTTGTAAACGTTTGAACCTATTGTATAATAAATATAGTGTTATTATAAATATATTACATAATAATAATCAAATATATCATACCATATATTATTTACTTATAGTCCTTTAACGCCCTTTTATTAACAATTCTTTGTTGAAATCACTATTTTGGGTCATAATTAATTTGTTTTTCATATTTATTTTAGTTTGGTGCTTTCATTCCTTTTACATTGATCATGGTTCCATAATTTCCTAATTTTAAAGATGATATAAATATCATATATATTCATTATATATGTTTTTATATTAATTTATAAACATTAAAGATATAAAAAAATAATTAAACTGTTCATGAAGACGGTAGGTCATACGTACGCATAAAAGTTGCTTCCATTTTTAAATGGATAAAAATAGGGAAATGTATAAAATATTTCACCTTTAAAAAATAATTATTATATCATATATATTCATTAAATCTATCCATATTACCATCCATGTCAAAATAAAAAAAAACACTTCTCATCGATACGTGGAAGCAGTGGTCCAGACGTACGCACAAGCAACATTATTGTTATCAAATGGTTGGATGAAAAAAAATATATGTTATATTATAATTATAGAAGTTTATTAATTTAATAAATATCATATAATTATTTTAAATCCGTCAATATATTCATCTGAGATAGTTAGTGATGGAAAACAAACTACATCAGTTCATGAGGTGGTAGTCTTCTATAAACATGATTGATGGTTTCATTTCCCATTAGATAGAAGATGAGATTGATTTAGGTCATGAAATTAACATATTAAACATCATTATATATTATATACTTGTCATATTAATTTTAATTGTTAACTCATAATTTAAGGGGGTGAGATAAGATGTGAAAATATAGTTCTTAGTGAATATAATTACCATTTCTTTGAGAACCCTCCTTTGGATATCTTACTAAGGTCCATAATTTTGGTCTTTTGGGGAGAAAAATAACTCTAGAACATGTATATGGATTTTGGGTAGAGATATTGGTAGTATTGTTTCAAGAAAAATGGCTTACGTTGTGTGAACAAGTGAGGGTATCAAGAGCCCTTTTATAATTGAGGAGTGGAATTTTTGTAAATAGCCAAAACTATTCAATAATGAGACGTAACTTTCACCCAAAGTCCCTAAAAATTTTATAATTAAAGGATTGGAGGGATTATATGGTTTATAAACACCACCAAAATAGAAAAAATGTATTTTTTAAACGTGTTGTTCTATAACTTCTATGTTTCCTTACTTTTACCATTTTAGTTTTCACTATGGTAACCAATCATTTTGCCTAGGTCATTTGTCACTTAAGAATATAAATAAATTAGAATTATTATATACATCATGAAAATTGGTTCTAAATATGAAATAATATTTATAAAATAAAAATCATATAGTTATGGAAAAATAATTTTAACACAATCTCTTATAATGCGCAAAACACTAGTTTACCTTTCACCATGGTAACAATGTTTTTACTATTTAGAGGTTAATAAAATTATTATAAAATGACAATTTTTATATTAATTTACTGTGGTTGAAATATTAAAATAAATACTAATAGATTTTTATATTATATTATTTTTAGTAATTTTAAATCATTTAATAAAACAGGATTTATTATAAAAAAAATTATGTCAATTTTTACATTATTCTGTTAATTTGACTTTAAAAACATCATGACAAAGGTTGAATTAGAATATAATATTTTAAAAGTAATATATAATATTATATTTATCAATTAAAATCATGTATTACAATAATACATTCAATTTATATTACTTTTAATATTTTTAGTATCATTTATTTTATTTTTCTATTAATTAAATAATTATTGCATTGGTGTTTCATAAGAATTTAAAGTAATTATATAATTATTAATAATTTAAAATAAATAACCCTCATGAAATTATTTTCATTATTCCAATAATTTCCATCAATATTTATTCACATCTTTCTTTTTTCTATGTGATCACATAATTGAAATTTAAAGGAAAGAGGGTTATATTTTGTCTTTTTCTTTACTTAAATTGTTATATAGTTAAATTTCATGGAAAAGGGTCTAAAAATAACATAGAAATATATCCTAAGGTAATAAATTCCTACATATATCCATAAAATATAATTTTGACAATTATTTAGTCAATTTTAACCTATATAATTTTGCTTTAACCCCACGGCAAACCTGTTTTAAACTTAATGAGAGTAATTAATTTGTAATGTTTTTACTATTCATTATGACTGAAAATTAAGTTGGAATTATTACATAATATTAATTATCCTGATTAAAAATATAGAACCCATATTTCTAAATTCAATTTATTGAAATGTAAAATTATAATTTAAAATTAAATCCCCAAATATGATGAAAATGTGATTTTCCAAAGAGAAATAGAAAGTTTTAATATAAAACTTTTACATTAATTTATATAAAATGTCCTAAATTATATTTATTATAATATATTTGTACTAATTTTACCTTTAAAAAATAAATCAAAGTGGAACTTTTAACTGCTTTAAATTAAAACATTATTTTTCAATAAAAACCAGTATTTTCACTATTCATCAAAAAATTAATATTTTCTTAAAATTTAAAAACAATAACTCTAAGATAATGTTGAATTAATTATTTCAAAATTAAGTTAATTTTTTAAAATAAATATTCTAAAACTGGTAAATATTAATTTTAAATAATGTATACAAAGCGTGGTGAGACCACCTTTTAGAAAGATACAGTTTTTTAGAAGACATTTTATTTTCTTTTTAAATATTATTATTTTATTTCTAATCAATAGATAGATATTGAATTTATTTTATACATATGGAAACTATATAATATTTATAATTTATTTATTCATATTCATACCTTCTAATTTGACGGCTAGGTTATAAGGCTCATAATAAATATTAATATTTTAATAATATATTTTGGTGGATTTAAACTTAGTGTTTCATGTAACTCAAGCAATATAAGAGATTAAATTTAAATAAATATATTTTTTTGTGATTTAATCTCGATGTTTAATGTCATTTACTCTGTTGAACATAATTTTCCACTTTAAAAATCTTGATTTGTTACAGTATACCCTTTCAAATAAATTATTCCCTCATTAGGATTTGAACCCTGGTTATTTGGATGTAGGTTTACGAGGTGTACCATTCAGGAACCACCCCAATTTTATTTTTCTTTTTTTCGTAATAGGTATATCCTTTATTAAAAACCCACATCATAAAAATGGTTAATAAAGTCCATATTGATATAAAATATAGGAATGTACAATGTTTTTCTTTAATAACACATAACTGGGTTTCCAAGTATGAAAATATTATTGGGAAGTGAAAATATAGACACAGAGGAAAAGCATAAATACATATGGAGAATGATAATGATCATTGGTCAAAATAAATTGAATGATCAAGAGAATGTTAACAACCAGAAATCGATAAATCATTGATGGAAATGAACTTAATAGGATAAAAGTTTCTTTACAAAACCTTTTTCCTAATGAAATGGAATTCCTTTACCATCTAGACAAAAAACATAAGAAAATGTAATTACTTTTTATCTTTTTATTTCATATGAAAATTTTCATCTTTTGATTGTTCTTCTATCAAAATACAATTCATTTCTATCTCTAAGAAATTAATATCCAATATGATTTTTTTTATTCCAAATTCACTAAAATTAACTTTTAATATATTATAAGATCATTAAAAGAGTGAAAAGTCTACATATCTCTAAATATTTACCAAATCCAAAATGGTTAGTGTGACCTATAAATTATAATATAATAATATTTAAACCACAAAAGTAAAACCCAAATTTCAACTTAATTCATCACATAAGTATTTATGAAATTTTTTCAATAAAAACAATTTCAATTAACTAGGACATCACATTAGCTAGTAGTAGGTGATTCGCCCTTATCGACCTTTGGTTGTGGGTTTGAACACCACAACCTTTCTAGATATAATGTGTTTCCACCCAACATATGGGTTGACCATTTTATAAAACTCTATTAATATAATAACTATAACATTCTCAAAAATATGATTAATATCCACAAAAATAAATTTCGACGCCAAATCACTTTTATTTTCCATCAGTACCATTCAATATATATTTTCAAAACATTAAATAAAAACAACTGCAATACAATTATTATATGTTTCATGATTCTTATAACCAAAATACCTCAAGTATAAATACTTCTACAACATTATTCTTTAATAAAATACACAATAAATTTAGTCATTGCACTTTGATTTTATTAATAATATAAGTGTTACCTTGATCCCTTTGCTTCTTCTGAGGTGTATTCCCTTGATTCTTAGAGAATTGGTTTTCATAATGCTTCATCTCCTTATAGTTGAAACACTAAACATTATAGGTTTATTTCTTACCATTTGATTTAAATTCCTGATGTACTTTCGCTCCACGCTTAATGAAAACTCTCATCCCTATAAAGAAAATATCGTGGTGTTTATTTCTATAATTATAACATGTATGAAAATCCTACTTTCCCTTCTTCTACTTATCTATTTTTTTCTCTGGCATCCTCTTCTTATATTTATAAAAATAAAAGACATAATACTTGTACAATTCTTTATATATATTCATAGAACATAATATTATATCCTTATATAATAAGAATTTTTTGACACTACCTCCATTCGAAGTATTGGCTTAATCACATCAAATAAATGGTCAATATTTCTATTTGGATTACATGCATAGTCTGTAGCATTCCTTGTTAACCTTGTAAATATAGCTTCATACTTAGAAATATTTTTATATTCTTTTATCTTAGATGTAGGAATTTTCTTTACATATCTGCTCATTACTCTCTAGGGAAATATTTTACCAATAAAAGTACCAAAAAATACTTCAAATCCATGCTCACTTTTTCCTTCTCATCATTAGTGTTTTGAATCAATGATCATAAGTGATCCACATACCTTGAGATATGATAAACTACAATGGAAGACTTATCGCTTTCATTACTTCCCAAAGTGAGAAATATATTCTCTAAGGAACATATCCACTACTAAGCTACAAATGGATTTGTGGTCTAATTTAATGATGGAATTTGGTGACGCATGAAGTGATATAACATTGTCACACCACATGGTGGATAATAATGATACTATATATAAGAAAGGTTATTACTAACATCTTAAGTCAGCAGCCCCAATATGGTTATAATTTGATCAGTTACAATTTTATCTCTAGCTCTATATTTAGTATCTTTCCTAGGAGTTAAATCCCTGCATAGATTATGTATATTCATATAGTTCCCATTACATTTGTTGGAAGCCATTTATAAAAATAATTACATATACTAGACTATATCATAACATTGTGAAACATAATGTATAATCCCTAAACTAGTGAAATATTGAACATCAATTAAAAGAATTATGCATATAAAATCTCATAATCATAAAATTGGTTTCCTTGGGAAGCTTTCTAGATCATAAAAATATTTTCAAATTCTTTATAATGGATTTTATATAAAATATGAATTTACCCATACATATCCTATGGGAGTTTCAAACCAGGTGCGCAGTAATGGAACACTCACAGTGTACAAGAATGGTGTGAAAGATATACTCAAACAAATAATTTTTGAGGTTATAACCCCTATATAGAATCTATTCTAAAGCCACATCAATGTGTAAAATCTAATCAGGGTCATATTTCTAGTAAAACTACTTAATAACTACCATGAAAAAATGTTAAGGTGTTATTTCATACTGAGACTTATCCTCAAAGTTATTCATAAGGATATATTCTCTAATATATGTTCTCATAGATCTGGTTCCCAAATTTTCTACTAAATTTCCTCTAATACTAACTAAAAAAACACTAACCTCAATAGCCCAAAGTCAGTGGTTACTTTATTACATTTGAACGAGAAACAAGTGATTGTATACCAAAATTCCAAATAGTTTATTAGTCTTCGTAAACTATATACTTACTTGAATTTCACATATAATTGAAAACATAAAATATAATAAACTATTTTCTTTGAGATTATATTTATAACACCTAGTATATCTTTACATATTAATTATAAAATATTTCCTAAAATCCTAGGGAAATGAAACATAAGAAATAGGTTAGATATAATTCCCTCCAAGGGTATGTGCACAGCGGAAGCTATCATGAATACATAATACATAATCAATATGGCATGGTAAATAACTAAAACACATTCCATTTGATCAATAACTTGAATATGAAGAATAATATTTCATGGATAAATGATTATAAAATAATTCCATATAAATAATATCATGATCTATAAACTCATCCATGGAAATCATAACAAATAACATAATCACAAAAGCATCCATAACTAAATTCATAATAATGGAATGATTAATTTCATACATTTGAAATGAACCATCGAGGCCTAAGGCCAATATATCTGAAATAACATTGAGGCCCTGTGCATATATATCTATATAAAGGGGAAATACTACATCTAAAACCCAATATAGTTTGTATCATGATACTTACTAATGCACCAAAAATCTATAGCAGATCCCCTATCACTTACTAAGTCTTATTCATTATTTATATGAAAGGGGTAAAACATAATCAACGTAAACATTCATATTAAAAAACAATAGTACTAAATTTTAGTACATTCCATAATCAATAAACCTAATCAAATTAAATATTCTTTTTAACATTATATTTTTGAAATGTTAATAATTTCCCCAATAAATAAAAAAATTCATAAAACATCTAGAGTAATGGGGTGAATGGTATCATAATAGTGCATTTCTAGTCATACATCATATAAACTATCCAAAGAAAGATAATGAATCTATAATTTAAATATATCCCCAATGGAGTATAATTATAATAAGGTTTTTTTGTCTTTAATGAATAGAAATACCACAATAATCACATTAAAAATATCTTGATGAAAAAATCATTTTCACTTTGAAAATTTCTTTTGAGAAAATAATCATTTCCATGATATTATAAATAAGATTTTCTTTGAAATTTTTGTTTTAAACATGTATAGGAAGTTTCAATTCAATTATTGATTATTAAAGTGGGAAATTGTGTACATATCGGATAAGTTAAAACAAATATTCCTTTCACATTTTTATATGAAAGGTCAAAAAGTAACATTTTGGAAAGAAACATAAAGAATAATTTAAAAAAAAATTAAAATTTCAATAATGGGTAAAAATTTATTTAATAAATAATTTTTATAGTTTTAAATACATTTTTGAAAACATTTTAAGAAAACATTGACATGGAAGAGAACGGATTTTCGACCGAAGAGAGAAATAAAGTCAGTTTTCATAAAAAATATTTTCTCAATAATTTTTAGAACCAAATAGAGGTAATTGAACTATTAATTTAAAATATAATGAATAACTATAGTATAATAAAATATATATTTTGTATATATAAATACCAAATATTTCCCCTAAGGGCGACTTAAACATAAACAATCCCGAATAATGATGAGATTAAGAAATAAACACTTAGCACTTTCAAAACATTGAAATTGTAATCCCCATAAAATAAATAACATTAAAGGACACTAAAATTCCATGAATATAAATTTATTCATAATATAAAATATCAAATGTTGAATTATATACACCACATAAAATAAATAAATGGGTAATATGGCATTTGTCTCATGGAAGTTAATGTGAGATAAGAAACCCTTACCTCATGTTTGATTTCCATCTTACAAGTTTGAACCTCATATATAATAAATATAAGTTTCTATAAATCTATTTAAGAACCATAATCAATTATATAATACCATATGTGATTTTCTTATTGTCTTTTATCACCCATTTATTAAAAATTCATTGTTAAATTCACTCTTCCGGGTGATAATTGCTTTGTTTTACGTGTTTGTTTTGGTTCAGTTTTTTTGGTCCTCTAACTTTGATCATTGTTAAAATATGTAAATAATTTAAAAAATTATATAAATAAAATATAAATTCATTATATATATATATATATATTAATAGTAATCTATAATATTTATATATAGAAAATTTAATTACACCATTCAGGGATATGATAGGTCATACATACGCATGAACGTTGTTTCCATTTATAAATGGATAGACTGAAATAAAGTTAAATAATATTTTAACTTTAAATAATAATTATTATATCATATTTATCATATATATTAATAAAATATATCCTTATTTTCCATCCAAGTGAAAATAAAATTAAAAACATTTTTCATCGCTACATGAAGGTGATGGTCCAAGTGTATGCTCGAGTGACTTTATTGTTCTCCAATAGATTAGAAGGTAAGTAGGTATATGTTATTTATAATTCCCTAAGTTTATTAATGTAATAAATATCATATAACTAGGTTAAATCAATCATTATTTCTTCTTTTGAGAGGTGGTGATGGAAAATGAATTGCATCGGTTCGTAAGTCGGTAATCCATCATACACACGATTGACGGTCTTGTTTCCCACTTGATGGAAGAATAGATAGGTGTAGATCATTTAATTAATAAAATAACATGTGATTATATGTTAGATACTATTTTTATTATATTTGAATTATTAATTTTTAATTGAAGCTGGTAAGAGAAGAAGTGAAATGAAGGTGCTTAGTGAATACAATTACCTTCACATAGAGAAACCTTCTTTGGATCTCTTATAAAGTCCCTGGTGTTGGTATTATGGGTAGGAAAATAACTAGAAAATTTTTAAGTATGTTGGGGATATATTATTTCAATTTTTTTCGATCCAAATGGCTTAATTGGTATAAATATACGAGGGGAGGAAGTTCCCTTTTATAATTGGGGAGGATTGACATTTTTGTAAATACCCAACAATACTCAATAATGGGAAGTCACGCTCAACCAAAGTGCATAAATATATTATAGATAAAATAGTGGAGGGATTATTTGGTCAATCCAAACCCCCACTATAGAAAAAAACATGTTTTAGACATGTTGTTCATTAACTTCTATGTTTCCCTACTTTTACCATTTCAGTTTTCATTGAGGTAACTAGTATTTTTACCTTGGTTATTTATCATTTAAGACTAAAAATAAAATATACTAATTAGATAATTTTTAACCAATGGATGTAAATATGAAATCCAATTTATAAAATAAAAAACAAAGTATGTGGAAAATTAATTTTAACACAATAGCATGTAATTTGCAAAACTAAGTTTTACCCTTAACCATGGTAACAATGTTTTTACTATTTAATGTGAATTTAATTATTATAAAAGGACCATTGGTCCATTAATGGAATATGATTTATATATTTAAACATATACTAATAACTAGATATAGGATAATATTTCTTAATAATTTTAAATCATATAAAAAATTTATTTATTATAAAATAATATTAATGTCAATTTAGACATTATTCATTCAATATGACTTTGAAAAACTAAATAAAGAAGGTGGAATTTGAATATATTATTTTGAAACCAATATATCATGTTATATTTATATAAAAAATTTATGTAATGCAACAATTCATAAAATTTATATTACTTTTAATATATTTAGAATCATTTATTTTATGTTTCTACTAATTAAATAATTTTTGTGTTGTTTCTTCTTATGCATTTAAAGTAATTATATAATTACTAAAAATTAAAATTGAATTTATTACATGAAATTAATTTCATTATTCTCAAAATTTCCATCAATATTCATTCACATATTTATTCTTTCCCCATCAGAACACAAAATTGAAATTTAAAAGCAAGAGTGTGACATTTTGTCTTTTTCTTTACTTAAATTATAATATTAGTCAATTTCATGTAAAATCTTCCACAAATAAAAAAAAGAGCATAAGGTAATAATGTTTTATTTATAGACATCCAATAGAATTTAGAAAGTATTTGTGTCATTCTAAACCTTATCTTTTTGGTTTAACCCCTTATAAACATGTTTTAACTATAACCATAGTAAGAATATGGTATCCATTTTTCCAAATTCCATTCACATAAGTAGAAAATCTTAAATTAATATTAAACCTCTAAATGTGATGAAATGGTAGTTTTTGAAAGAGAAAATTCTCATAAGTATAGAATGTTTTAATATCAAAAATAAAAATAAATTTGAAACTAATGACTTAAATTGTATTTATTATAATAAAATTGAACTAATGTTACTTTTAAAATAATTTTATCTCAAAATTATTATATTTTATTCTTTAAAAAAAAGATGCAATTTTCAAATAAAAACCAACATTTTTCACTATTTATCAAAAAATTAATCTTTTTAAAAAATTCTCAAAACATCAATCTAAGATAATTTTTATATGATGACATAAAATTTTAATTTAATTATTTTAAATAAATTTTCTAAAAGTGTTGAAATTAATTTTATAGAATGTTCTTAAAGCATGACTACACCGCCTTTTAAAAAATAGTTTTTTAAAAAACATTTCCTTTTCTTTTAAATGATTATTATTTTATTTTTAATCAATAGACAACCATTATATTTATTTTATACATATTTAAACCACATAATTATCCAAATTTATTTATTCCAATTCATACTCTCTAATTTAATGGCTAGATTATATTGGTCACAATAAATAATAATATTTTAATAGTATAGCATGGTTTATTTATACTCATTGTTGTGTATAACGCAAGCTATCGAAGAGATTAAATTTAATGAAATATATTTCAAAATTCATTTAGTAATGGTGTTTAATTCCACATATTTTATTAAAAAAATTATTATTTTTAAATCTTGGTATGTTACACGATTAGCTCTATGAGAGAAACCTATTAGTTATACGGTCTATGGATAGAGAGACTCTATGAGATACACCTTCCATGTCTGACCTGACACTAGATTTTTATATATATAACCCAGTATTTTTTAAAGGTGATGGATTCCCCCAGATGATAATATCCTGGTAGAGTATATTAAAATGATTTTTAATCATTTAGAGACATCCCCTAAGAGGATGGTGAAGTTAACAACTTATATACTATAAGTCCAAGAAAACAACTACTGAGATATTCCGATCTAAGAGGATAATCAAATTAGGATATCATGGAGGGAGTTTCTGATCTGGTTTAATGATCTCCATTTTTCAGATACCCTAAGAGTGAAAGGGCTTGTTATTTCAGGCGTCTCACCTTGAGTGGGATGTCAATTATAAATTAAACATCATTATTTATAGAATTATAGTGATTTTACTTGATTTTGGATGTGGATGAGGTATCCTGGGTGAGGTTCATTAAATATAGGTTCAAATGTCCCATCCTAGTTTAGGTAAACATTTTCCCCCTAAAATATTTCTTAGAGGTAGTGAATCAATCCCTCATTATTAAGAGTAACATGAATGAAGATAGAGGTGAAATTCAGATATATCCTATTAAGGTGACAATTAATGATTCCTTCAGAAGAATGTACTAGGCAGAGAAAAGAGAGAAAGAGTTGGTGAATTACCTTTTACAAACTTTATATAAATTAAAACAAAAATATATGAAATTAAAAAAATGAAGATCTGAACTAAAATATAGGAGTAAATGCATAGTGTAAATATGAAATTATAAGATAATTAAGAAGACTTGGATAAAGGAGTTTGGTAATAATCTACTATGTGATCCCAATATATCCTCCACTCAAAATCTTTGAATGTTTTTAGAATAAAACCCTAGGATTTTAATATTATCCAAAAAACTAATAAAAATTAAGACCCTTTATTTTTAATAGTTTTATCAAGAAACCCAATCTCCCTTGTTTTTAGTTGTTGTAGAAAGCAAACTAAATTCATCACACTTTGAAGGTATTATAAACTAAACACTAACACTTAAATGGTTGTCACCACAGAATCTCCCTCACTTAAGGTTGTGAGAAACTAACCCCCTCACACTAAATAGTAGTGATAACCTATGAAAATTAAAATAATAGAAATTATATATCCAAGCCATTTGAATGATTATATCCGTCCTCCAATAAGAATTAGAATAATAAAGAGTAGGAGGATGAGTTATAAGAGTACAAGAGATCATGAGAATAACACAAAGTAGAAAAAGGGAGATCTAAAATGTTCTTAAAGGTATTCAAATGAATCAAAGAACCCTTTTACTATATTTATATCCTCCAATGGACTTAAAACTATTTTGGAACCTCTAATATTCATTGAGAGCTGTTGGGAGTCTAATAATGGTGTTGTGGTCTACTAAAGATGGTTAAATGTTTTTCTTATATGTGCACAGTCGGGTAGCCCATGGGTGACACCGGCTACCCAATGGGTGACACTATCTAGCCGATTGCACCAGGATATAATAAGTGTTTTTTTCAGATCCCATCATCTCAATAGTGTGGTCTATCAGATAATAAGTGGCATCTAGACATGTTTTTGGTTCTATACAACATATACTCACTCATTGGAGTACACTAGTTCCAGCCTCCTTGGGACTTCAAGTCAGGCCTTTATGTGTCTCTTGATCCCACGGTTTGGTCCAATAACTTCTTCGAATTATTTCTCAACATAAAATACTAAAATACATGAAACATTAAACATTAACCCCAAAATTTGGTGTTTTCATAATTAAAACCACCTAAGATGGTGAGGTACAACATAAGTAAGTGTTGGTTCAATGGTTCAGGCTAGGGAGGCAGTGGACAGAGTATCTAAGGTGGTTGTTTATATCATCCACCCTAGATTAGAGGATCAATGGTGCATTACCAGTGTGAATGCCCTGGTCACATCTAATTTTATTGTATATAGCCACTATTTGAGTTTTGATTATATAGGATGATGGATCACCTATATCAGTATTGAAATAGCACTCATCATCTTATTAATGGAAGGAAACTTGGTTAGACACAAGGTTCAGTAGATGGATCGCGTACACCACATCAGACAGGTAGATGAAGAGTTTAACCAGTTTTTCAGGTCAGGATAGAGGAAAGGGTGCATACGTATAAGGATAGTAGTGTTAGTAGGGTAATGTTTCTCAATGGAAATAAGTAGAGGCTTAGGTATGAGGTTATGTCCAGTTTCATGCCAATAATCCTCCTCCTATTGACTAGTATTTCAAACCATCTTCCATTTTAGGTATCGTTTTAGCAGCTTCTAAATGTTAATGTTATCCATTTGATATAGGTGTCATTCATTCTTTTATATCAACTCATTTATTTGATGGATTTTGGTAATCCATATAGTACTTCTATGGCGTGTTGTGTAATGATACACCATCAAGAAAATGATTCAATGGTATTTGATGGTTATAAGAGTGTGCCTTAGATACGCCCGACTATAAACTCCTTTGGGATTTTTTTAATGTTTGAGATAATTAGATTTTATTTTATCTTTATGGTGGATTAGAAAGTTTAATATAAACCTCGTAATATCTAAAATCATTGATGAGTATCATTTATGTTTGTTGAGGGTGATAGTTGTGTTTATATCGTGATCTAGGATATACAATCTGGTAGTGCAGGACTTGAACACCAGCAGCTAGGTCAAATTGTAGTCAAGGTTTCTATTCATGTTTTAGATAGTGTGGAAACATGCTAGATAGTTTTTACTCTCATGGATAATTAGTTCTATGATGTATTTCGTATGTATTTCGCAAGGTTTCCACCAAATATATAGATTTAGTTCATTATGTATCTCTTTCCAAGCATGAACCCTATATCTATTCCTCCCTACATGATTTCTCTTGAAAATATTTGAGAGCTAAAGGTTCGGTTAGAGGACTTGGATATGAAAGGTTTTATAAGGCTGAGTATGTTCCCTTTCGGTTATCTAGTTTTATTTTCTAAGAATATGGATGGATCATTGATATTGTGTGTGGATTATCAAAAATTAAACCAAGTTATGGTCAAGAACCAGTATCCTATTAAATTTATTGAAGATTTATCGGACCAATAGAGAGGTGTGGCAATGTTCTCTAAGATTTATTTTATATTATATTATCGTCGACTGAGATTGAGACCTTTTAAAAAAACCTTGTACTACTTATTGAAGTAGTTATAGTCTATATGATAACCCAATGTAATGTTCAATTGGAACAATTATTGGAAAGTGCTTATATCCCTGATTAATGATGTCTTATATCCTTTTTTTAGATCTTTTTTGGTAAAATTTACTAATTATTTTCTCAGGTACTCTCGAATGGGGGTGGAGAACACACAACACTAGGAGTGAATTTTAAGTATACTTATAGATCACTAGTGTATGTAAAGATCTTGAAGTGTCACTATTTTATTAATTAGGTTCACTTATTAGGGTGTGTTATGTCATGGTCTAGTGTATTAGTGGACCCTAAGAAGTTTGAGGTAATGGTTTCTTAGGAGATTCCCAAGAATGTTATTGAGATCCACATCTTTTTAGGACTATATGGTTATTACTAAATGTTTATAAATAAATTTTATCAATTAGAAGAACTGGTTATATCCCTAAGTAAAAGTTTGGTAAATATATATTGGAAAGATTATTGTGAGGGATATTTTTAAGAGTTAAAACTGATATTGATAACTTCACTATAATGACTCGGAATTATTTTCAATTTATTTTACCTTCTTAAATATAAATGTGTAATATTTAGTAATATAGAATTATATAAAGCACATGTACCCTATGATATATAGCGATATGACCGCAAATTAACCTGAGCCAGTTTCTACTATCAATTACATCAGATTGATTACAAGTAATCAAATCTCAAATTAATGAGAGTTTATTAGTCTTGGTAAACCATATGCATACATGAGAAAAGAATAAACTAATTAAAAAATAATTTTTTATTATGTATAAATAAATTAATTTGATGATAACTATAATCCATCAAGTAAATACTTGTATATCTTTCATAGTACACTTCTTTGATTTTTGAGGAAAGAAAAATAATAAGGGTGAGATCAAATTCTAGGTAAGGGAAGAATATAGAGGAATCAATAATGAATCAATGAGAGAAATAATTATGTAATGGTAAATAAATGAACACACGCACCATGTAATCAAAAAACTGAGAAGGAAGTTCATAAATAATAAGGTAAGGTAATAACTGGAAACACATTCCATTAAAATAACTAGATGTGGAAAAATAAATATGGCAAGGTAAGATATTGAAACACATGCAATATAACCATTGAACTGAAATGAAATTTATCAATAGATATTTCAATGAAAAATAACATGCATGAATAATAAATGAAACTAAATGAAGGAAAGAATTTCTTAATGAAATTCATGTTCAAGGAACTTGAAAACCTATACCATCAAAATCTTTCACAAGATGGTTTAAATTAAGGGTAGAAAACCATTTTTACAACTAATTTGTCTAATGAGATCATGTTGATGCATCGAGGAGCTGTATAAATTTTGGGATCCACCCATCATTTCTAATCTAAAATATTCCTCATATCTAATAATCAAAAAAATATTCCTTATCAAATATCTGTATTGAATAATGAATGTGGAATTAAAAATATTTCCCCTAATAATCAAATAACTATCAAATTTGACATTTTATACAAAATGGTATATGGTTTAGGAAATAATAATATTCTTGATAAATAAAATGAATAATTAGGAGAAATTCAACATTAAATGATCATAGGAAATTGAATGTTTCATGGGGAAAAACAAATTATTCAAGGAATTTAATTTGAGTACTACCCTTAGCCAAATCAATAATAAACCATCTAAAAGAATAATAATGATGGTATCAATACAATAATACCAAGTGGAGAAAAAAACTTTTTTGTGTATGATGAAAAGAAAAAATATAAAATTTCATAATAACATTATTGAGGAAAATATCCTTTTTGTTTTCAAAATCATTTTGAAAAAAAATCTTTAAAAATAACTTTTAAAAACATTTTATTTAAAAAGTAAAATTTAAACATGAAAAGTAAGATTTAAATAAATGACGACGAGTAAACACGTACTTGTCATATGTGGTAAAAATGACATTCCTTTTGCATAGTAAGAATGTTAGAAATATGCCTTATTAAGAAAGAGACATGAATATTCCTTTGAAAGAAGTGGAAAAAGAAAAAACGGTTAAAATGCCTTTAATAATTAATTTTAAAAACATTTTTCAAAATATTATAATAAAATATGGTTTTTATAAGAAAATAGGTTCTCCAACTAAGAGAGGAATAAAGTCCAGTATTCTGAAAAATATTTTGAGTACCAAAGAGTGGGAAAATAGTACTAGTACTTGAAAATGGTCATGAATAAATATATTATAATAAAAGGGTTTATTTAATAATGATTATATAATTTCTCGAATGGAAATTACATTGAAATATCATTATATTAGTCTTGAGTAAAATAATCATTAAACTTTCTAAAGTGTCCCATACCACTTAGGAATATTTTAAATGATAAAACTCAACAAAAAATAATATTAAATGAAAGTTTAAAATACCATGAATATAAAAGTATTTATGATATAATATAACAAAATGGGAATTATATACACCACAAAAAAAGATGTATGTGGTGAACATGACATTTATCTCACAGATGTAAAAAGTGAGATGAGAATCCCTTACCTTGAGTTTCCATTCGGGTAAAGGTCCTTTAACAACTTGTATAATAAAATTATGTTAATTTTATTCTTTCTTGAGAAATTTTTTTATTTTTATCACTACTTATATTTAACTTTTTACTTTGTTTTATACGACTACTTAAACAATTTAGTTTGTGTCAGGTGTTTCGACTAAATTTAGTTTTTGTGTAAAAATTGAATTTTGTAGGTCAACTATTGTCAAAGGGGTAATTATATAACATATGCAGAATAATAACCCTGAAATATTTATCATATTTATACATTATTTATTCTTTTAAAATCAATCAGTAAATATGGTTATGAAAAATTAATCAATGTTCTGATCATGGAGACAGTAGGTTGTATATACGCATGAGTAGCATTCTCATTTTTGAATGATCGATATGGAAAGAAGGTAAGTGGAAATAATTTTTTACATAATTATAATTATATCATATATATAATATTATTTAATCATGTAAAATTATATATAAAATTATTTTTATGAAAAGGGAATCACATCATGTTGAGGAGGCGGTAGTCTACACATCCACAATCGACGTTACAACTTTTTAGTGTGTGTAAGGGTAATAAATAAAATGATATATATATAATTTACATAAAGGTAGTAATGTAATTAATATCAGATAGAGGTTATTTTTTAGCTATGATTAATTATAATCATATTTTATACATTCCATTGATCATTTGAACAAATCACATCGCTTTGACAGGGTGGTGGTCTACACATCCTCAAACGATGTTATCGTATTAATGAAGAAACAATAAGATTAGAGTAATGTGTCATAAAATAATTAAATAAGTATAAATACATAATAAATATCAAATATATATATATATATCATATATAGACATATTTTTCATCATAATTTCCATCATGAGATGTCGTAAGGGAAAACTGAACAGTCATCGTTTCATGCTGTAGTAATTCATCGTAAACAAAAACAGTATGTTCATTACCCATTAGATGGAAGTGTGTATAAGTTTAGGTCGAAAACTTATCATAAAAACATCATAATATATTTAGGATACTATTTCTTTATAAAATAATATAATAAGAAGATATTAAAGGTTCTATAATGGAAATAAAACTAAAACGCTTAAGGAAATATGTTACCTCTTAATCGGGTAACTTCTTTTGGTTTGTACCAAAAGGCGTCCTTGGAAGGAGTTATGCCCAAAATTATGGTTAAAGTTCTAGGGGATAGATTTTTTGGAAACTATATGGTTATATAATGTCCAAACATAAGTCATCTGTGAGGTTTGAGGAATGGGGAGAGGTGGTGGCCTTTTATAGGGAAGGAAAAGGACTCAAATGGAAGTTTTGCAAATAAATTACGTGTACACATGTTCTTACCTAAAAAAGTCATAAAAAACCAACAATACTAAATAATGGAATGTTTATATCCAATATATGGATACTAAATAGGTGTTTTACAAGTGTCTAGGTCATTTGTTCTCTTAAGATAAAGGTTTACTCATTTATTAAGCATAATTTTTCATTAATAATAGTTATTAATTTTAATTAATTTCAATAATATGTTTGGACAAAAACTAAGTTAACTCTATTATATATTATAAGTTATTATTATTCCAAATATAGAATCCATTTTTCCAAATTCCAATCACTTAATTGGCAGAAGTTAATTTAAATTTAATCTCGTAGATAGGATGACAATGCGGGTTTTAAAGTAAAAACGTCTGATAGTTTTCTATGTTTTTATAATCAATTTCAGGGGAAATTGATTCCAATTAAATAAATTGAATTATATAATAAAAAAATTTATCTAATTAAACTTTAAAACAAATTAAAATAATAATTTATCCTTATAAATAAGTTAGATGAAAAAACAGTTTTAAACTAACCTTCAATATTTTTAACTATTCATTAAAAAAAGATATGTTTTTTAAAAATATAAAAAGTTCACCCTAAATTAATTGTGAAATTTGTATTTCAATAAAACTGTTTATTTTAACCTATTAAATTAATTAATGTTTCAAAATTAATATTTAAAATGGGTTCTCCATTAAAAGGAAGTAAAATTGCCATTATAAAAATATAGGTTTTTATGTCTAAAATATTTTTTGTTCTTATCTTCTGACTATAAAACCTAATGGATGAATATAAAAAATATTTTATTAAATATAATATATATATATATATATTAAATTATTATCACTCGATAATTAATTTAATATATTAGCATATGACAACTTTTTTTATCATAAAAATTGTTTTATATAAAAATATTCACTTTATGTTCAATTGAATCTTATTTTCATTTGTAATTAATTTTTAATCAATTAATTCATTATATATTTTTATAAACCATAATTTTCATAATTTATTTATTACTATTCATACATACTAATTTAACGGAAAGTTTATATCTCATTATATTTTAATAGAATATTATTGTTCGATAAAACTCGGTCTTGCGAATAACACAAGCCATAAAGGAAGGTCTATCTTAGGTGTAACGAATGCTAACTTGGTGTTGCATAAATTTAAATATATAAAATATATTTTAAATATTAAATATATTATAAATTATTAGGATATTATATTATATCAAACGCTTAGTGTCGTGTGTCGTACATGTGATGACATCAGAGCTTCTTACTTTAGATTTTCAAGGTGTCACATTCTCCCCGCCTTATTTAAATAGTGTCCTCACAATTTAAACTCGATCATGGTGATATATTATTTGATAATTACTCTATTTGAAATCCCATATCATGATAAGGGTTCATAAGTCATACTTTATAAAATAGATAATGGAAAGTACAATAGTCACATGGACTACCATGTAACTAGGTCTCTAAGTAGAAGAACATTATTGGAAAGTAGAGGTACATACTTAAAGGAAAAGAAAAAATATTTATAGGGATTGAAGGAGGTTATCAATAAAAAAAATGAATGATAAATATAAAGTTGAGAGCCTCAAATCCATAAATCTGCAATGATTTAGAAGACCATTGGTTCAACATAAGTTAAGGTATTAGGATAGAATTTTATTTCTAAGTCATTTTCCTAATGTTGGGTAATTCATTTACTACCTAGGATTGTAAGGAAATATTCTTATATGATAGGTTTCAATTTCATATGAAAATCCTAAATTTTGATTATGCTTCTATAAAATTCTAATTCATACCTTTACTCCTAAAAATTAATTACCAATAATGAATTTTTTAGGCCAAAAAAACTAAAATATACTTTTAATGGATCATAAGTCCTATAAAAGAGTGACAAGTATAACTATTGTCATTAACTATATTCCAAAACCAATATATTTTATAGATTAATATCTAATCATAAAAAAATTATACTACTAGTTAATCATTAATATATATTCTTCAAATGGTTTATGTAAAAATAATGAAAAATAAACTAGGGTGTTACGTAGGTCATTGGTTGGCGGGAAACCCTTATCTTCTTTTGGTCATGGATTCAAGACTCGCTACCTTAATAAATATGATTGGTTGTCCCCTGTCTTACAGTTTTCCATTTTCTTAAACCATATTAATATAATTTCTGAAATATGATAGAAATCGTGGAAATAAAGTTAATCATTAAATATTCCTTTAATTATGGTTTTCAATACTACCTCAACATATATATACTTTATCCATTTATTTTCCAAAAAGTTCCTTCCTTGGTCTATGGTTTATCTATGAAATCCAATGGCCCGAAGGCCATAATTGTTTATTGATTTTGATAATCCACCTTTCAAGGGGTGGGGTGGAACCCTTACAAGGCATGTAGGCATAAGTATTAAATGGCATGTAGGCCTTAGAGGAATATATTGCTCGTAGTATTCAAACATTACATACAACCCAGACTAACTACTTAGAAATGCTCCTCCTCAGCATCTTCATCGTGAAATCATCTCTCCACCTTCGCACGATTGTTCGGCTGGGCTCTCTCATGCATGCACAGGTTTTTCCTGTTGGAAGGTGTCATACCCTCTCATTCTTGCAATCTGTGTAGATTCTGATATAGTGAAAGCTCCTTACTCATCCCCCTATAGATCTTGTTCCTTGTAGGTTTTCTAGTTTGAATCTGCACTTAAGGTGGACCGAAGGCCTTGAGGTGGCCCAAAGGCCTTACTGACCTGAAGGCTTGGGTGGCCCGAAGGCCTTAAAGGACTGGGGGACCAAATCGATGGTCCAAAGGCCCAAGAGTCAGGCCTGAAACACCTTGTTAGAGTTATTACTCATAGTTACATATCTTCAAAAACCATATCCACTTATATTATCATGATAGGGATTTATTCCTAGGAAGACCCACATAATCAATACCTTAACAAAATTATAGGATTTTCTTCTTTTATTATTCTCAATTTCTACCTTAAAGTTATGTACTCTAACCTATGTTTTCGAAAATATAGTTCCCAAGGTTTCTACTAAACTTCCTTTTATACCAACTATATCAACCTAACACCAAATAGCCAAGAGTCGGTGTCTACTATGAATTACAATGGCTTGATTATAAGGACTAAAATCTTTAAGGAATTGGAGTTTATTATTTATGGTAAACCAGATACATACATGAGAAAAGAATACACTAATTACAACATGATGTTTTTCTTATTTCTAAATAAATTAATTTAAGAATAACTCTAATACATCTAGTAAATAACTACATATCTTTCATAGTACCCTTCCTGGAATCATAGGGAAAGAAACATAATAAGGGTGAGATCAAATCCTTAGTAAGGGAAAAATATAAAAGAAGCAATAATGATTCAATGAGATCAATAATCATGGCATGGTAAATAAGTTAACAAACATACCATGTATTCAAAAAACAAATAATGGATTTCATAACCAATATGGAAAGTTAATAACTAGAAACACATTCCATTAAAATAACATGATAAGGAAAAATAAATATGTCATGGTAAGAAACTGAAAAAATTACATTTAATAAATGAACTAAAATGAAATGTATCCAAAGATATGTCGATGCAAAATCAAATGGATGAATAATAACTGAAACTAAATGAATGAAATTATTTCTTAATAGATGTATTTTCTAAGGCATAGGAAAACTGATACCATCAAGACCTTTCACAATACCATTGAAATTAATGGTAGATTCCTATTTTTACAACCTATTTTACTCATGATAACTTATCGATACATCAAGTAGCTATATATGTTTGAGATCCACCATTAATATCCAGTCTAAAACATTCCTCATATCGAATAATCAAAATGAATAATATGAATTGTCAAATATCTGTATTGAATAAAGAAAATGGAATTATCAATAATTTTCCCAAAAAATAAATTAACCAGCAAAGTAGACTTTTTATAAAAAATGGTACATGGTTTAGGAAATAGTAATATCCACGATGAATGAAATGAATTATTATGGGGAAATTCAATGTTCAATGATCATAGAAAATTGAATATTTTAAGGGAAATAAAAAATTATTCGAGGAATTGAATGTGAATTTTATACTTGGAAAAATCAATAATAAACCATCCAGAAGAAGAATAAGGATGGTAACAATACAAAAAATCCCAAGTGGAGTAAAAATAAAGGGTTTTTATTATTGTTAAATAGAAATACCATAAAAATATCATAAAAATATCTTGAGGAAAATATCCTTTTATTTTGAAAACCCCTTTGAAATCACTACTTAAAACATTTTAATTAAAAATTATACTTTTATACATTAAAAGTAAGATTCAAAAAAATTATGGTGATTAAATCCATACTTTTCATATAAGGTAAAAAGAACAATCATTTTTCAAAGTAAAAAGGTTGCAAAAAATACCTTGTTCAGAAAGCGATAAGAAGATTCCATTAAAAGCATTGGAAAAATAAAAAATTAAAAAAATACTTAACAAATAATTTTAAAAAATTTTGAAAACATTTTAATAAAACATTGTTTTTATATGAAAATAGGTTCTCCAACTAAGAGAGGAATAAATTTGGGTTTTCTGAAAAACATTTTATAAAACATTTTGAGTAATAATGAGTGTGAAAATGGTACTAATAATTGAAAATGATCATAAATAAATAAATAATAATGAATAGATTTATTGAACAATGTTTATATAATTTCCTCTAAAGGAAATTCAATTTAAAGATCATTAGTTTTAGTCTTGAGAAAAATAATCATTAAACATTCCAAAGTGTCTCATACCACTTTGAAACATATTAAATAATAAAACTCAGGAAGGAATAATATTAAATTAAATTTTAAAATAACATGAAGATAAAAATATTAATGACATAATATAAAAAAAGGGTATTAGATACACCACATAAAATATGTATGTGGTGAGCATGAAATTTATCTCACGGATGTAAAAAGTGATATAAGAATCGCTTACCTTGCTTTTTATTTTAGGTGGAAATCCTTTAAAATCATGTATAATAAACTTATGTTAATTTGATACTTGATTTAGAACCTTTTTCATGTTTATAATTACTTTTATTTCACATTTTACTATGTTGTATACAACGACTTAAACAATTAAGTTTACGTCCTGTGTTTTGACCAAATTCACTTTATGTATCAGAAACAAATTTGGTAGGTCAACTATGGTCAAAGGTGTCATTATATAACATCTCCAGGATAATAAACATGAAGTAATAATCATAATTATACTTTAATTATACTTTTTAAATCATTCATTAAATTTTTTTATGAAAAATGAATCAGTGTTATGATCCTGGAGACGGTAGGTCGTACGTACACATAAGTAAATTTCTCATTTTTCAATGATCATTATGGAAAGAAAATAATTAGAATTACAAATTTTGAGAATGATAATTATATAATAAATACAATATTATTTAATCATGTATAATTATATATATAATTCTTGTGATGAAAAAGGAATAACATCGTGTCGGGGATGCAATAGTCTATACATCCATGATCGACGTTTTCACTTTTTATTGTGTGTGAAAAGGTAATAAATAAAATGATATATATATATATATTTGATTTATATAAAGTTAATAATGTCGTTAATATAATATATAGTTTATTTATTTTACCAATTATTAATTATAATTGACCTTTATACATTCCATTTATTGTGTGAACAAATCACATTGCTTTGAGTGGGAGGTAGTCTACACTTCCTCAAATAATGTTAACATATTAACATCGATCAGAAACTATTAAAGGTATGTATTATAAAAGTGTTAAATAAGTATAAATACATAATAAATATCATTAATATAATATATAGATATATATTCCATCATAATGTCCACCATGATAGGTGGTAAGGGAAAAATGAACAATCATCCTTTCATGAGGCAGTAATTCGTCATACACAAAAATAGTATGTTTGTTACCCATTAGATTAAAGTGTGTGTAATTTTAGGTTGAAACGTTAGCATAAAAACATCCTTGTATATTGAGGATACTGGTTATTTGTTACAATAATATAATAATAATATATGAGGGGTTGTATAATAGAAATAAAACTAAAAAGCTTAAGGAAGGATGTTGCCTCTTATTTGGTTAACTTATTTTTGATTGTACCAAAAAGATTCCATGGAAGGATTTATTCTAAAAGGGAGGATAAAAGTTAGAGGGGAGGGATATTTTGAAACTATATGTTCATATATTCTCATAACCTAACTAGTTTGAGAGGTTTTAGAAATGGGGATAGGTGGTGGCTTTTTAAGGGGAAGGAATATGACTCACTAGGGATTTTTGGAAAAAAGTTTTGTGTCCACATATTCTTACCTAAAAAAAGTCATAAAAACAAACCAAACTCAAGATTTTATGTTTTATTGACTAAATATGTCAATCCAATCAGTTTTTTAAAAGTGGATAGGCCATTTGGGCCCTTAAGTTAAATATTTAGTCCTTTGTTAAGCTTAATTTTGCCATAATAATTGTAATTAATTATAATTAATTTCACTAATATTATTGGTCAAAAACTATGTTTACATTATTAGAAATTATAAATTATTATGATTAAAAATATGGACTCCATTTTATTAAATTAATTTCATGTTATTGGAAGAAATTAATTTACATTTAATCCCAGAGACGGAATGACAATGCCAGTTTTAAAGTAAAAACGTCTGAATGTTTGCTATGTTTTTATAATCAATATCAAAGTAAAATTGATTCGAATGAGATAAATTGCATTAGTTAATGAAAATATTATATAACTAAACTATAAAACCAACTAAATTTATAATTTATCATCATAAATAAATTATATGTAAAAGTAGGTTTAAACTAAAATTTTGTACTTTAACTATTCATTAGAAAATGATGTGTTTCCAAAAAATATCAAAAAAATTCCCTAACCTAATTATTATATCTCAAATTAAAATATGAAGTTTATTTTTACCTATTAAATTAATTAACATTTCAAAATTTATATTTAAAATGGGTTTACAATTAAAAGGTGGTAAAATTCCTTTTATAAAAATATAGCTTTTTATGTGTAAAATAGTGTTTGTTTTTATCTTATGTCTATAAAACCTAATGGATTAAAATAAAAATTATTTTATTGAATATTTATTATATATATTAAATTAATATATCTCACTAATTAATTTAATCTATAATGATAAAACAACTTTTTTATAATAAAAATTCCTTTATATAAAATTTTTCACATCATATTCAATTTTTTCTTATATAAATTTATAATTAATTTGTAACTAATTAATTAATTATATATTTTTATAAACCATAATTTTCATAATCTCTTTATTACTATTCATAACTACTAATTTAAATTCTATTTTATATCTCATTTTATTTTAATAATATATTATCGTTCAATAAAATGCAGTCTTTTGTATAACGCAACCCATCAAAGAAGGTCACTCTTTTGTGTAATGCATGCTAACATAGAGTTGAATGAATTGAAATGTATAGAATATATTTTAACTACTAAATATATCATAAACTATTTTGATATTATATTACCTCACAAGCTTGGTATTGCGTGTCATACATGCTATCAAATACAAGGTTCTTAGTTTAGATGTTCAGGGCATCACATGATATAAACAAAAAATATTATTATATTTACTTGAACATTAAATTTAGACAATAAATATAACTATAATAATTTAAAGTGTTAAAATGGGAAAAAAATAGAAAATTATATACCTATAATATGAAAATTCAGATCTTCCCAATCCCCTAGAATGATAACACTCATGAACAACATTATAAAAATGAAACAACATATTAGTAATATAATATTAATTTTTAAAATTAAAATATATATAATCATGAGAGAAAATATAGGTGAATAAATAAATAATTAAATATAATGAATTTTTAGATGTTTCGAGACCTATATGATCATTACAAATCTGACAATTTGAAAAGTAATCTGACCATTATGAATAGTAACCTAGTCGTTAGAATGCAAATCTCACAATTTTAATTGTAATAAAATATTTATTTACAATATAAAACTAAAATATATCAAATTTATATCATGATAAAAAAAACTAATTGTTTTCAAAATGATAAAATAAGTGTTTAGTATTTTATATAACACATATGTATTATTTATATTTTTATGAAAATATAAAAATATAAAAATATAAATAAGGTTTTTATTTAAAAAAAATATCATTTTTAGAAAATTATTGTCCTAAAATTGATTTCATTTTTTGAGTTTACATGTTGAAAAATTTTAAGGATGAATTATTCGTATTTTTATGAAATAGTAGAATATTTGGTGAACAGTGAAATACAATAAAATATGGTATATAACATTATAAGCCAAATATATTAATTAATGAGTCATGTACGATATAATAAACAATTATTTCAAAATATCATAAAATAATTAATTTATTTATTCATAATATTCATCACTATTTATATTCTTTGAAAAAATTTATAAACTAATGAATATTATATACAAAAACATCCCTCACCTCCCTTTATAAATACCACCCCCTAAACTCACCCTTTATATTCCATGGAGATTTCCAAATTTCTACACAATTCTCTTCTTAATACTATAACCCATGTCCAAGTTCTTTTGGTGTAACTAAAGAGCATTCTAAGGATCCTTATGGGGTATCCTAAGAGGAGACGTCCAAAAGAAAAGGTAAATTCTTAACTAAAACTCTTTCAATTTTATTCATCTTCTACCACCCTTAAATGTTTTCCATACACCATAAAATAGTTTCATATGTATCAAAAATATATTTATATATTATTATTATAGTTTAATATCTATTTTAGACCCTCACCATAATCAATTCTGACATGAAAATGGTTATACATATTGGGGTAGGTCCACCGCCTTCATTTACAATGTGCTTTGTTTTTCACAATCTCCTTCATGAATGGTCTAAATAAGATTATTATGGTTAAAAAGTGTCTAAATAATAAAATTTTATTTTATTTCATATTATTTTTTGGATTAATATTCCTAAACTTAAATTAAATCATATAAGTTCACAATGGTTAGAAAACCCACCTAAGTGAATAATTGTATAATGATAATAATTAAACTCTATGAACTGTGTGTATTTTTACTACTTTTTAATTTTACAACAATTTTTAACTCCTAGAATAACATGAGATTAATTACAACATACTTATAGGTTTATGGAACCATTTTAAAAATAAATTACATAATTTCCTATAAGTGATGCAACCTTGAAACCATGACAAAAACAACTTTTAGAAATTGGAAATAGAACTGATATCTCAGTTAAATGATTGAATATTAACATAAAATCTTGATAATAAATCAAATATATTATAATAAATTTATAAATAATTTATTTAATAAATCTAATCACATTTTTTAGAATATTAAGAAATAGTTTAGAGTGAATCCATACCTGAGGTAAGGGAACTTCTGAACCACCCTCCTATATTTTGGGTCATGCACATTCCTAAAAGAATCACCTCACCATGCTATTATTCTTATGTATTTCTTTAGTATTATTTATATTTATTCCCCTCAGACATATAACTGGTTATTATTAACTTTATTTATTGTGGATATACATGTTTTTAAGGTTTTTGTCTCCAATTCATTTGTTATGAAAACATAATTAAAGGGAACTTCTCTACTACCTAACTCATTTAAAGTACTACTCCCTAAATTTTTTTAAACCATAAAAGGTTTCTAATGTTGATAATTTTATTATAGTAATATTTTTACTTCATTTATAGCTTTATGTAAATTATTATTTATGAAAATCTCATGTTGATGGTTGATCAGTATGGTTGTGCTTATTATCAATATATAAGAAGGAATAAATATTCAACATATGATGGATTACTCTATGATTAGTGATTAATCGTGGATTGAGAAAGTGTGAAAGAGTTTGAGAAATATTCAATAAGTCTGGTGATGATTCCCAGATAATTTTTATGGACCCATTGGTTATCATTTGTTAAAACAATTCTCCCTGAGAGGTAATGATTCCTAGAGAATTGTTATTGATTCATAGCATTGGATGTCACACTGGAGAAATTCTCCATGTTTTCAACTCTGATAATTTTTAAATTGTTCTTATTTTCAAAAACATGTTCTTATTATACTAGGTTAGTACACATTTTCTTTAATATTTGTTAAGGAGAATTCAATGCCCATGTTCTTATGCATGATTCATTTATTTGTGAATTAAGATTTGAATATTTTCCATGAGAATAATTTATATATTCAATTATGATATGAAACGTTAACTAAAAATTTACTTTAGGGCCATTAAATTGAGATATTATTTCATAATGATTTGAATATGGTATTAAATAATAAATTAAGGTCATGAAATATTAATTTTATTTCATGAGGAGTTTCTAATTGATGAATAGCATGCAAAGATTAATTTTCATTACGAAGAAAAATTAAGAGAATAAATAAAAGGAGACTTCACATTTGTTGATGGTAATTACTTGGATTAAAGTTATATTTATTTGTATTTTATACAAGGTATAATATATGGGTCCTTTTTAAAAAATATGGGCTAACCACTTGGTAGCCAAGGCCACCCTCAACCGAGGGTGCATGGGGGACCCATGGGGTCAACCACACCTAAGGTTGGGTAGCCCTAGACATCCTTAAGGGGGTAGAGAAGTTGGGATGTGTATAATCCCATATGAACCCATGTATAAGGAATATGAATGATAGTGCCACCATGTGGGGTGGATTCGTTCTAGGGAGAATGGTATGGGTCAATACTGGGAGGGAGAGGAGATTTCTGGACTGTTATTCACAAACCTTAATTGAAATATCGGAGAGGAGGCACCAGGATATTTCGATGTTGGACACATTCTAAGTGTGTACTATTAATCCACATTAAATATATATATATAACATAGAACATTTTATTTCCTTTATCTAGGTCACCTGATATCCCATGATCCTTGTATTTGAAAGAAGATGCGCATATTTTTAAATATGTTGTCATCTGCTTCGTCTTCCACACCTTCAACTATTCTGAAGAAACTGTTTTGATGGAAACCTGATCATCAGGCCATATCCAGTGATAAAATAAATAGAATGAGACACCTAGAATCAAACTAAATCCGTACGTGCAATATCTATATTTCATGCATGAGAATAAATGTAATATGTTCTTTGGTAGACTACAAACATAGTTTTAGTAAGAGTTTGGGAATCTTATATTAAAGGATTTTGAGATTTTGGGTAAATGAGGAGCATGAGTCCTTTTACATGAATGTAATGGTTTCACCATAAAGGAGGTTTGTTAATATGAGACGCCTTGTTTTCCAGTGTCACATTAAGAAATAATTAACCCAATATCAGTAAAAATTTAATTATCCAAGACTTGGAATTATTTTTGGGGTTTTAATATGGCTTAATATGTGGAGTTTTAGAAGGTTAAAGTTAATGAATATTTTCATTTAAATATAGAAGACCCACAACCCGATAGGGTGCTACTTATCGAGAATTATCTTGTTTCTCCCTGAAACAGAGCACTGTGAAACCTTATTTCATGAGGAAGAAGTTTGGAAAGTCTTTATACCTACATAAATAATGGAAGTTCCTATGGTTTCTCAACTTGTTCCGGGAACACTCATAGTACTTTGTAAAGAACAATGTTTTGGGAATCAAATGGGATAGTGTGGTGATGCATCTCCCGATATTTTTTAAAGATTTCCCACATAGCCCTCTACTTTCACGAAGAGAAAATCCCCTGAGCCTAAGTTGGCATCATGGAGGAGATGAGATTCTAAGAAATTGTTTCACCTGCACTATGATTCATAAATAAGAATAAGTTTTTTGGTAAAACTTTTGAAAAGAAGACATATTGTACAAGTTATTGTGAGGTAGAGTGATGGAAATAAAAATTCATCTATGAGATCTAAGTGATAAGTTCAGAAGATCATGAAAGATGAATTTTCATAGTGGATGTGAATATACATGATACCAATACATTAAAACAAAACTTGTGAAACAAAGGGATAGAGGGTTTCACACATACTTGAGAATATTTACATGAAATGTATGCATGTGATTACATACATGCATAAGACCAAGTAAGGTGTGTGTAGTTTAAAATAAGAATATGAACATGGGGAATTCATACAACCATGTGTATGTACAAACCATGAATAATTCAGATCCTCAAACATAATATAAGAAGAACATCAATTAACAAATAATATCATTTATTTTTTACAAGTTGAGAATTCAATAAGAAAACAATAAGATGACTTATATTTTGTTGAGAATTATTCAGTTGTTCCTCCTCAAAATGAATACTGAGTTAAATTGGATGTATAAAATTCAACTTATTAAAGAGTATAAGGTCATTGTGCATAAAATATTATTTACTTAGTGGTAGTCCAAGTCCTTTAATTATGGAACAATATTATTCAGTTGATGCAAGGTCATCCAGTGCAGTAAAGAGATCCTTTTTATTGTGTTTATTGAATACCATTAAACAACTTTTGGTTTCAGTAGAAACAGTACCATTAAATACTAGTGGAACCATTATAAAGAAAACCACTAACTCAAGAAGATTTCAAATTTCCTCCATAAACTTTATGTGCCAATTCCAGGCATTTTTAATCACTATAAAGAAATAGTGATAAGAGAATCTGTGAATCAACCACATGTTGGTCACAAAAAGGATTAGGTCTTTGTACCAAACCTTGTAAAATAATTATGTGATGATGTCTCTTTTATTATATGAATTGCATGTGATTATAAATTTTAAGATCACACAATATATCCATTCATCTTAATTGGGGAATAGGTTCATGGGTAAATGGTTTCATTTAAAGAAAGTAAAATTTGGTAAAACTTTGGGTACTCTAATTCTCCCCCACCCCACACCACAGTGTCTTTACATGATCTATATGGGCATTACAAGTGGCTTCAAATCCTTTTTTATACTATTGGATCAAATTTTTTATTTTGATTTGTTTTTACAAGTTTTATATGAAGTGCATATTTAGAGATGATTCTGAAGCACCTCTGGTGGAAACTTTAACATCCACTCATGTTAAAGAAAACATGAAGGTATCTTCCAATTATATGAAAAATATAAATAAGTGAGAATGAAATAGATTAACTAAAATATAAAATAATGAAGATAAGGATTGATTTTCTCTTATTAAATTGGTTGACAATGATTCTTATAGTGAAACTAGATCAATCTGTAGAGAGTGTGGGGAAGTTGAATCTATCAAAATTGTTGAAGTATTATCCTCTCAATTTGGATGATATATGAATAATGTTATTGAAGAACTGGTTTAATGTGTAATTTTCTCATTCAAGGATATCTTTTATGAAAGATTATATCTTAAAGAAGAAATTAATAAATAGGATATTTCACTCACAAATAAATTCAAAAGGTGTATTATTCTCACAGACCTTTTTGAATCAAAAGAATAAATTTTTATTCTTTGAAATAGAAATATTTAAATCATTGAAGAAGAATTGAAATAGAATAATTGTGAGATTACTATTATTAAACATTAATTTTTTGAACTAATCCATGCACTTAAAACATTGTTCAATGTTTCCATTAATGTCAGAGATGCTCAAATTGAAGAAAAAAACATGTAATGTTAAAGAGATTGACATGTTATTGGAAGAAAATACAATGTTTCATGATGATTATATGTAGAATATTAATTCTTTATAATAATCTCATAAAGCTACTATCAATTTCATGTAATCCCAATTATAAGTTAAATCCCGAAGAATCAAAGACCTTGACAACATTGTGAGTGATGGTAGTAAGCATCGTGAAGATCAAAATATTAAATTGATAAGTGATTGGGAAGGAAATATTTCATCGATTAATAATGAGAATTTTTTTAGCATGAAGTGTCCTAAATGAGAGCTTGAATTAATAAATTTTAATGATACAGATTCTAGAAATTCCCAATTTTCTAAGAAGAATAATTCTTCCAACCAAACATATAAATAGATTCAAACTCCAAGAAAATATGTTGCTAGAAAAACTATTGATAAGCCTCATGTCTCTAAAGATATGAACATTTTTGGAAAAAATAACTCAAGATCATCTCTTGATCAACCATCTATAAGCTCATGGAATAAGTTAAATCATAATCTAGGTAATTCTGTTTCTACAAATGCAGTCTCATCTGCTAGTGCAGGTTCAAATCCAAAGTTGGGAAAATGTGGGATGATAAATCTTTTGATACATCCACCAAAACATCAAGGGTGGATATTAGAAATATCAATAAAAATAACGCCCAAAATGATGCTCCAAATAAGTAAATTCATATCCATAAACACAATGGCATTAAGACTAGTTAGATTGGTAATTCATATAAAATAAAGAGATTTGTTGTATATTTTTAGTGCTACTATAAATTTGGGAATCATGAAAATTATTTTTGGAATAATGTTTTAGCTTAATAAAATTATATAAGTCCATTAGTTTGGGATATTAAAGGTGAATAAGTGAACAAACCAGGAAAACTGAAGCAAAATACACATATGAAGAATAATCTACCAATCGAGAATATATTTTGTTATATTAAATAATTATATGATTTTGAAAACATAAGTTGTCACATTTATGATAATTGATGGTATATTGCAACCATGAATAATTCATGTGTTTATAATAATAAAAGGACATGAAAATATAGAAGCAATTAATAAAAGCTTAAAATTCTTCCTTCAGGAATATGCAAAAGTCAGAAGTTATGAAAACTGTGAAACAAGTTACTCTAAAGCAAAATGATGAGTTATATTCTAATAATTTCATGTCAAACCATAAAATATGTTTTTACTATGAAAATAGAGTTAATACCATATGCCACTGTAAATAAGACCATGAAATGAATATATTCATGCCAAAATTAAGAAGGTAATCAATCAATGATACAAATCGGAATATATGATTGATTGAATACATTCTTAAAGAAGATTTTGATAAGTTACCTAATAAAGGTAAATCAAAATAATTTAATTATATATGTGGAAACTCTAAGATTGAATATTTTAATAAGTATTTCTTAATCATCTTCCCTAATCAATTATAAGATTCTAGAAAATTGAAAAAAATATAAGGATGAAGAACAAGCTAAAGAAAAGGCAATGGTAAAATAGATTGTTCCACATGAAGATCTAAATTTCATGAGAGTTTTTCAACACATGAAAATTCAAGAGTTTCACCTAAATTGTGTGTTAGGTTCAAGGAGGTTTTATATAATGAAAATAATTGTATAATTTTTTTACAAGTTCAAAAGAATATTTTGAAGATAGAAAAAAAGAACCATGGGAAGATACTACATTATTATCATAAGGATACAAATCCACACAAGATGAAGGTGAATAGAAGTAAGTTGTCCATGCTATCAAAAAACATCAAATTTTCAATGTAAAGGAGATGCAAGAATGATGAGTACCATACACTATAGAGCTACAAGGAAAGGAGTCTTCGGGTTGCGAGGAAATTCTCAGCCCTGCTAAACCTATTAAGAAGCTCAAAACTTTTATACCTTATTCCCTTATTCTTATATAGTATTTGTTCATTAATTTAAAGGAATTGAAGGTGAAGTTCATTGTCAATATGATAGATGAGTAAAAAAATGGAAGAAAAAAAGTTTGAATGGTTATTCAAGATCTGATATAAACTTTAATTTTTTTCACTATAGTGGATCATCAATATGAATATCCTGAAGATTATCTGATGAAATTTTCTACCAGGTCAAATCAAAGTTTGTGCACCCGTTAAGGGGGATCAAACACAAAGGATATAAAATCCATACTTATTTCATGAGTATATAGAAGATCAATTCATCTCTAGAAAAGTTGAAAATAGAGGAAACCCAATTACACTTCTTTCTATTATATTGATTATATAAAATATGATCATTGAGGGGGTGTTAATTGGTGAGTAAGTTCATGTATTTGAGGAGTAAATATTTGTGCACGTGAATTTTCTGATTTATTTATTGAGGTGTGTAGTATAATATATTTCTTGATAAATTGTTTTTAGATAGCCCCCTCTTTGAGGAATAAATATGTTATGAGCATGATATCACAAGCATGTTTGTTAATGGATACCATAGACAACCTTTTTTATATCTATCTCTTTTTCTATACTAGGTTAGCCCATGTAGACTTGTAGAAGAACAACTAAAGGTTAATTTTCAAGTGAACCATCTATTACTTGCCTTCTTTCATAAAAATGATTAGTAATTTCCAGGTCCCTTGAAGGGTGGTAGAAAACCCCTGCATTAATCATTTGGAATTATTTTCAATAAGGGGGTGAATGACATTTAATTTAAGGAAGTGGTATTGACAAAAAATCCAAAGGTGCTATTTGAAAAGCCCATATTGATATTTGATGAGTATGTTTGTGTTTTTTGGAAATATATAAGAAGGAATCAAAAGTCAATATATGATGAATTCCTCTATGATTGTTGATTAATCATGTAATGAGAAAGTTGGAAATATTTTTATAAATATTCAAGAAGTCCGGTGATGATGCATGTAGAGTTATTATAGACTCCTTGTTCATCATTTGGTAATAAAATTCCCTATATGTGGTGATAAGGTGAATACCATGCAAATATTCTTTTTCATGATGAATTTATTTATGAAAGAATATTTGAATATTTTCAATGAGAAGAATTTATATATTGCATGATGATATGAAGAGTTCTATTAAAAATTACTTAAAGTCCATGCAATTGAAATATTATTTCATGATTATTTGAAGATGGTATTAAATAATAAATGATCACCATGTGATTTTAATATTATTTTATGAGGGGTTACTAATTGATGAAGATCATGTAAATATTAATTTTCATGATGAAGAAAAATAAAGAGAACAAATAATAGGAATCTTGGAATTTTTTAATTGGATTTACTTCTCTTAAGGTTGGATTTATATTATATTTTTTACTTATTATTTACTAGGTATATTATAAGGGTCCTTTATAAAAAATATGGGCCAAATCCCAGGCATCCTAGTCCACCCTCAACCGAGGGAACATACAGGACCCATGGGGTCAACCACGCCCAAGGGTGGGTAGCCCAAGCTAGCCCAATGCGATAGAGAAGTTAGTCCATATATAAGACCAGTTGTCTATATGGATAAGGAGTGAGTATGGAGGTGCCACCATGAGGGGTGGAACAGTGACAGGGAGAATGGTACGGTTCAGTACCAGTAGGTAGATGAGAATTATAAACCGCTATCCATAGACCTTGATTGATATACTAGAGAGGATGTGGAAGGTTTTTTGATGTACGATGTATTCTGAGCATCTATTATTCATCTATCATTACAAAGATAGATAAAATGTGGACTATTTGATTGCCTAAATCTTGGATGTTTTATCTCTTGCACCGATAGTATTTGAATGAATCTATGCATATTTTTAAATATGTCATCATGTTCTTCCTTCTTCATGCTTTCATCCTTCCCAAACGCACTAGTTTGATTCAGAGATCATCATCAGGCCATCTCTAGTGATCAACTCAAGAGAATGAGACAGCTCAAACCAAACTGAATATATTAATGTAATCATCATATTGCATTCATGAGAATAAATCCAAGATGTTCTTAGTTTGACTATAAATATAGTTGTAGGAGGATTTTGTGCATCCTCCATTTAAGGAGTTCAATATTTTAGGTATATGAAGATCATGATTCCTCATTGCATGCACATAAGGCTTCCACTCGAAAAAGTGGTTTGTGAAGTCGATACGCCATGTTTTCGGAATTATATGAAGATATAATTAACCTGAGATCATCAGGAATTTAACAGGATGAGAATTATAATTATTTTAGGGTTCTTAATGTAGCCTAATATGTGGAGTTTAAAGTGGTGAGAGGCAACGAATATTTGCCTATAAATATCAGATACCCTCAACCTGAGAGGGTTATTCTTATCCAGAAAGCTCTCATTGTCCTTAAAATTGAGCACCAAAAAACCTTTTTTGATGAGGAAGAAATTTTACAAGGTCTTATAACTATGAGAATAAGGTAAGATCATGCAGATGTTCAAACTGTTCATTTCACACTCATAGTACTTCATGAAGAACAATGTTATGTGAATAAAATGGGATAGAGTTGAAATGCATCTCTGAGGATTTTGTGAAGAGGACCCCCATAACCCTCTACTTATGAGAAGAGAAACTCCCATGATCCTATGTTGAAATCATTAAGGATATTAGATTCCTTAAAACAGTGTCACCTATACTATGCTTCACGAAGAAGAAGGAGGAGGAAAAGTTAAGCCTTTTGAAAAATAGATAGTTTGTACTGGTTTGTATGAGGCATAGCACTTGCGTGAAAATGAATATGTGATATCTAAGTGAGGAGTTCAACCAATATTGAAGGAAGAATTTTCATAGTGGATGTGCACAAGCATAATACCCATAAAATTAATCTAAACATTTGAAAAACATTGGATAGAGGGTTTCACACACACTCGTAGATATTTTTATGATATGTATTCATGTAATTACATGCATGACTAAAAATTTGTTTTTTATTGGTTTTTCAAATGCTGATTTTTTGGTTGAGAAGTAACCCATGCACACCAAGCATAAACCACAATACCCGATATCAAAGTTCAAAATACAAAAAATTACACTACACCCAATAATATCACAATCCAAAATTCACCCACATAAGTCAATTCACCATCCAGTATCAACATGAATAACCATTATCATCATCACCATCCATCACCACCACCATCATTAAGAGGATCACCAAACCCCACAAAAAACCCAAAATCCAAAAACCAAGTTCAAATTTCAAAAATTAGAAAAGAAACTTCTTGTTCCCTGTGACTTAGACGAAACAAGGTCCTGTGATGCTTGATACATACCCTCTTTTTTCCTTACACTATGAATGAGACCTCTATTTTGGGTTTATGTATGGGAGTTCGAGATTCTTGTGTCAGTAATAGTGGTGGTGCTAGGTGTTCCTATTCTCCACTTATCTTATTGTATAACCCATCGGGCTCGACCCCATCTTGGTTGGGCTCAATTAGGGTTTTAGGAGAACTTGGTATGGTGTTGGAGGGGGTGCTGCTATGGTCTCAGTGCATTATCTCACCGGAATTGGCTTCTCACATCTGTTGGGTTCCTTCTTCGGCTTCACTAAGGCTTATTTATAGAGATGTCTTATAGTTATAATTTCGATTCATTTTCATTTTTTATGGTGTTGTTCGGATGATAGAGTGTTTTTCAGATGGTTTTTCTATAGTTTATGATCTTTTTTTCTGTGATTTGTTGTTTAGTTTTGGTCTTTCTATAATGATGATGATGGTTCATTCATGATGTAAATGACAAAAATGATTGAGGTATGTGATTACATGCATTCATAAGACCAGGTATCATGTGTGCAGTTTGAAATATGAAGGTGAATGTTGTGCATGGATTATTCAATGTGTACATACAAACATTGAGTATTTAAGATACTCAAACAGAATATAAGAAGCACATCAATTAATAAAAAACATAATTTGTTATGAGAAAGTAGATAATTCAAGAATAAAGGAAGAATAAAACATGTATTGTTTTAATAATTATTCATTTGGTCATTCTGAGAAAACAGTGAGTTAAAGAGGTAAAAACTTCAAATTAGTAAAGAGTATAATGCCAGAATGCATAAAATATTTTTGATTCAATGGTATTCAAAGTCCTTCCGTTGTGGAACAACATTATTCAGTGGATGAAATGTCATCCAGTGCAGAAAAGAGATCTTGATTAGTGTGTTTACTAAATACCTTTAAAGAATATGTGGTTCCAATATAAACAATTCCATTGAATACAGGTAGAACCAGAATAATGAACATCACTAACTCAGGAATATTTTTTATTTCCTCCATAAAAATTGTGTTTCAATTCCAAAAATTTGTAATCTCTATAAATAAATTGCGATAAGATAATTCACGATTAAACCATAAGTTGATCACGACAAGGAGTAGGTCTTTATACAGAACCTTGTTAAAATATTAGTGTGTTTTTGTCTCTTTTTTATCTTTGTTTCATGTGTATGTAATTGTTTAGAGCACATAACAAATCTATCCCACTTAGTTGGGGAAGAGGTTTAAGAGTATAGGGGTTAATTGAATTAAAGTAAAATCCATTAAAAAAATTGGGTGCACTAATTCAACCCCCCCCCCACCCCACCCTCTTAGTGTCCTTACATGATCAATTTAGTATCTACTATTTTATTACCCTCTTTAATTATTCTTTACCCTTTTCCCTAAAACCATGTTTTAGAGGTAAATTTCCATAGATAATTTTACATTACTTTTCAAATCTTCACTCCACTTGGACATCATTTTTTATGGACTATTCTTATTTTCACTTATAAACATCCAATAATTATTTAATATCTACTTTCATTTAAACCATTATGGTCTACTACTTGGTTATTCTATAAGAAAATATTATGTAGTCCATTAATTTCCATGAGTATTTCTTATGGTTATTCATTATGTTTGAATTCATCTTATAACACATATATACATGTACATGTTGTGATGGGTGTTCATATATATCACTACAATGCCTTTGGGTATTTTTTATATCTCATGATATGATATGTATAGGATTAGGGAGTAAAACTGATTCATTATGGGACTTTATCCATCATGTTATGATGGATCTATAGTGGTCCTTGAGCTATTCTTATAATATCATATATTATGATGTTGCCACATTTATATGATTCCAAAATCTTATGATGTCATATTCTTTATGTCATTTTTTATTGTGATTATTCATGAATATTTATTTTTATGATATCATATAATCTTAATTAACTCATATGTTATAATAGTGACTCGAGCATAACATACACAAATATTACATCATTTTATATAAATATTCAAAACATAACATAAATATAAACTCCATATAATCATGAAGGGTCAGTGTTTTTAGAAACTATATAAATTAATATATTATTTCATAAATCATCATCAACATCTCTAGGAAATTTCTTCTACCATAATACTTTCATTAGACATTACCTAATTAAAACCTTTCTTCATAACCTAGGGAAAATAGAAACATAAGAAAGGGTGATCTTAGATACTTATTAAGGGTAAAAATTGATGATATAAATCAATGATCACAAGTAAGAATATGGTTATTAGAGCTTGATCATAACATAATAAATTATAACCCAAAAAAATAAATCTAATTAATCATGAGTCATGGAATCATAAATTTTCATAACAAAAGACAAAATTCATAAGAGTGAAGAATCATCAACAATGAAACCTGGTCTATTAGAGTATATCATAAATGTAGAAATGTTGCAAAAACATAAGATTATAACACTGTGAAAATGTATAAATAGTAACAGGTTCACTCTTTAAGTTAAGGACATGAAATTATATCCTATCATAAACTTATAGACATGAATCCAAGTCCACACATTAACTTATGGATATGAAACTTGGTCTATGAATTAACTTATATACATCAAACATGGTCCATGCATATTTTTGTGAACATGAAATCATGTTCACACATAACATATTTATCTCAAGAGATAGCTATCTTTAATTAATAAATTAGAGGGATATAATGGATTCAACCAACACATAAATTTAAACCATAAATATAAAAAAGTATCATAAAACTTTTTTCATTTCGTCATTATATAACATATGGAAAATAAATAGGTTTCAAAAAAGTTTCATCATAACTTAATTTACCTGTGGGAAAGACATGGGTTTCATATAATTGTTTTAATATTATCATCATCACAAACCATATAAATAAATAAAGTTCTTTGTATCAAAAGATCATGTACTTAGTGAACTATAACAATCCTTAAAGTATATTTTCAAAGATTAAATATACTATTAAAATATCATTCAAACCTTTCCTTGAAAACATGAGAAAATATCATTTTCTTTTGATAACATTTTAACTAAAATTAACTATAATATTGAGAAAATAATTCTCTTTGATAACAAATAAGAAAAATTCAAATGAAATATTCAAATAAAATAATGGTCATGATGGAAATAAAATATTTTCATGCCATTTATGTTAAAATTAAATGTTCTTTCCACACCTTTGTAAAAAGTAAAAAACAACTTGTTTGGAAAACATGTTTCTTTAAAAAGATTACCTTTGAAACCTGTATACACAAACCAAAAGTTAGTGAAAATATAATTTTTAAAAAACAATCTGGTATAGAAATTAACTTTAATATACTTTTTTTGAAGAGTTTGAACATCTAATAAAAATTTCATCGACCAAATAGAAAAAAAGTGGACTTTTCTTTAGAAACATTTTATTAATAATTTTAAGTAACAAAGAGTAAAAATGGTATAAATACATAAAAACTATATAAATAACAATATTAGAAAAATAATATTTTTTTGAATGAAAATATCTATATAATTTCCCTTAATTAATATTCAAGAATAAATAGTCCTTATTAAGATGAAATTGAAACATAAATCACTTACTACATTGATAAATTCTGAATCAAAATATCATGAAAGTGGTAATATTTTATTTATTTTTAAATACCCATAATTTTTATTATAATAATTATAAAATACATTAATGGGTATTATATTCACCAAATAAAATAAAAAATTGGTGAATATGGCATATGTCTCACAGAAATAAAAGTGAGATGGGAAACCCTAACCTGAAGTGTAATCTTGCTTCATATGTGTTCAAAAATCATATAAAAAATATAAATCTATTATATATGTATTACATAACCATATTCATACATAAATTACTATGTATCAATCCTTTATAATTTCCAATTGTCACTTTTTGGCAATTCCTCCTCAAAATGGACATTGTGGGGAAAACTAGTTCATTTTCCGTGCATGTATCGGTTTAGAAGTTCCAAAACATGCACCTTGAACATATTTTAATCATATAAAAAATATTAATCATGATATAAGTTTCATATTTATTCATTATATACATTCTTATAACCATGAATACAAAGTGGTGATGAAAAATGGATTACATAACTTTGTGAAGATGAATGCCTGTACGAATGCACGAGTGATCTTTTCACTTTTCAACGGATAAAAATATAGGAATTTAAATAAAAATGAAAATTTAATGAATCCTTATTATATCATAAATATAGTATATATTCATTAAATAAATCCTTATTATCATCGATGTAAATAAGAGATGAAAAAAATCGCATCACTTTGTGGAGGTGGTAGTCTACACTTACGCACCCGTAATGTTATTATTTGCCAACACATGGAAAATGATATGGATAAAGGTTATAAAATAAACATAAAAAATTCTATCAAATGGTATATACTAATTTTATTATATTTAAATGGTTTTTATAGTATTTAAGGAGGTAAAATAAGAAGTAAAATGAAACATAATGATTAAAATAATTACCTCATATTTGTGAGACCTCCTTTGGATTTCATCTTAAGGATCCTATGGGTGGAATTTTGAGGATATTAGAACATCTAGAAATTGTATTATAATTTTTATAACAGTTTTTTGGTAGTTTTTTTCCAATATAGGTGCCTAAATGAGGTTTTATTAATAGGGGATAGGTGCTATCCTTTTATAGTAAAGGAAAGGACACACTCGGAATTACATAAAAATTTTAAATATAATAAATTATTTTTCAAGTGAAAGATTCAAAAATTGGAAAATATTTATAAGATAATATTGTGAGAGGTTTAAATCACTTAAAACAATACAATTTAAATAGATTTATACACTATTTTAAAACTTATTGTTTGGTTTAACCCCTTCATTAACCAATTTTAACCCTCACCATGGTAATAACTTTTTCTACACTAAATGTTACAAATTTAATTATAACATAAAAATTGGATAACAAATGATCAAGTTATAAACTTTTAGACCATATAATATACACTTTTTCCTCTTTCAAGATTTTAATAATTTTTAATCATTTAAAAATATATTATTTCACATAAAATACTATTAAATTTTATTAAGAACTCTTCACATATTTTGACTTTTAAATACATCACAAAAGGTAAGGAATTAAAATATAAACTATTTAAAATTAAATTATACATTATAATTTACCATAAAATTTACTAAAACCATAATTAACACAAAAATATTGCTTTTTTTCAAATCATTCACTTTGATTTTTCTACAGCTTGCACAGGCACAATGTCAGCGTTGTGTAAGAATTTGAGGTAATTATAACATTACTCAAAATTGAAAATAAATTTCCATAATAAAACAAAATTAATTTTTTTCAAAATATACTTTTATATTAACTCATAAAATCTTATTATCCTTATGTGACCATATAAGATAAATTAAAAGCAAGAGAGTGACATTTTGGAATTTTCCTTAACTTAAAATCATATAAAGGTCTCTATCAAAACCAAGTGGAACCAATATTACATATTATATAATATATTAAGGTGGTGGTATAATTAATACCAAAAAATAAAATATATTCAATAGTATTGATGAATTTTAAGCTTTATTCTATAGTTTTAACCATGTTTATCCCATTTTCACCTTGTCGAAGTGATGAATTTTAACACGATCAGTATTCATAATGCCAAAAAATAAAATACAATTATTTAAAAAAATTAAACTCTTGATTAAAAATATTTAATAAATTTTTTATGATTCAATTTCTATAAGTTTCATAAATAGATATTAATACAAATGCATAAAATGAAAAGAAAATTAGATTTCAGAACAAATATGTTTTTAAGCCCAAAAATAAACCTATACCAAAAACAAGAATGATTAAGATTATTGTGTAAATTATTATATTATATATAATTAAATTAGACTTATTTTACTTTTATATAAAATTCAAAACATAATGGTTTTTTAAATAAATATATTTAATGAAAATAAGTTACACTTTTACAAAAATGGATATTTTAACTATTTACATAGAAATAAATATTTTTAGAAAATACCATACATATAACCTCTGTAAATATTTATATAATGATTTAAAAATGGTATTAATTTCATAAAATAATTATTTTTAATAAATTTTTATATTAATTTTAATTTTCGTAAAAAAATACAATAAAACCATTTTTAAAAAAATATTTTTTGAAACATAAATTGACTTTAATAAAAATTGGGTAATTATTTATTATATATTAATAAATAAATAATATTTATATAAAAAAATTGATATATATTTCGTAATGTTGTTAATTCAATTCATACATGTCAATTTAATGGCTATGTTATTATATATCATGGTTCGTTTTAAGATTGGTGTTGCGTTTCAAAAAAGCTTACAAACACTTAGAAATTATTTAAAATGAAATGTATTTTTAAATAATAGGGTGTTACATTCTACCCACTTTAAATAAATTTAACCCTATAAATTTCAATTATCACTTACTAGAATTTGTTTATCATGACATAGTAATAAAATCTAATGTAGATTCTATCATGATAACTAATTTCTATTTCACTTCTAGGAAACTTAGTATTTCCTAATTAATTATTTCTAAAACCAAGTTTTTATCAATATAAGACTCATGGTTTCCAAAAACAATAACTTGACAGTTGAGTGATACTTTCCATATAAGACTTAATAGATTTATCTTTCTCTTTAGTTGAGGAAAAAATTTACCAATCAGGTCGAGAAAATGTGATAAGATGTTTGATTTCCTTCCATATCATAAGAATAATTTCATCCATTGATTGTGATTAGAGTACTTTTATATCCCTGCCGCATTTCATATTCAATATGATAAATAATAGTGATGAGTTTTTTCAAGCATTAACTAATAAAATTAACTTTTAATGAATCATAGGATCTATAAAATAATGAAAAGTCATTCCTCCTCTATCTAGATATTAACTAAAACATGAATGGTTATCACAAGTTATCCAATATGAATAAATATCCATACACCAATCTCCAAAATCACTATAATAACCCATAAAGTTAAATTTAAATCATTATGTAATTTACCATCCTTAAAACTCTTCAAAATATGTAAGACCAAAATTGGAACCCAAATATTATAATGATTTTATCACATATTCTTCTTTGATCGATTTAACAATTATCTCCAAATAATATCAATCACTCATAAGTATGACTACCAGAAATGTATATAACCTAATCATATAATCCCAAAAATATGTTAATTATTCCATAAATATCCAGAATCACTGTAATTAAACAATAATATTATATATACTTCCAAAAATTAACTCTACACCAACTATCAAATATTTTCAACGAATCAAAAAAACTATAAGCTTAAACATAAATCAATTTTTCATCAAATAAAAAATCAATTTCAAGTTCACTAATAATATCCAATTTTATTTATCAATATAAATCATCTCTTTATCCTAACTAAACATTATTATCTCAACTTCATAAACATATTAAGGGTTATCTATCAATCAATTATGTTTTTTTCAAAAAAAATAACCTTACCAATAAATAACTTTTCTAGGTTATCAGTATCATTCCATATATTCATGAAAATACTTAAATAAAAACTAATACAGAATAGACCTTATATGTCTCATGATTAGGATAAATATAACATAAATAAAAAAATAGTTCTACAATATAATTCCCAAATCCCAATAAATAAACACCTCCATAATTCAAATTTAATAACTAGAATAACATAATCCCATCACTAGCCTAGGATTTATACCTTGTATTTCGGAATTAACATAACTAATTCCTAAGTTTCCCACATATAAGACATTCAACTATAAATAGTGCCTTAGGATGAACTTCATTTCCCTTTATTGAACTCATAATTTTTCCTCAGAAATTACATAACCTATTACCTTATTTTCCATACATAAAAAATATTTTTGTTCCTTTGATACATTTCCATAGTTGGTTCTCCCTTTGTTCTTGAAATTTTAGAATATTAATCTTCTTCCCTAAATGGTATTCATAATTAAAATCTCACGAAACACCATTTTTTATTATAGTGTGTTAAAAAACTCACCAATATTGAAGTTGCTAATGATAAAATGAGATAGATGTTTAGTAAGAACCATCAGTTTATACATTCTAGACAAAATTTCATTTGGTTTCTCATGAGGATAATCATTCCATTGTCTATCACATTCATAATTAACAAAACTCCTCCTGGATCCAATCATTGACTAAAATAAAAAAGCATAGTGTGAGCACAATCTCCTAAGTTTTTCACTAAATTTATGTAACACCCCAGGTAAATAAAGAATATGAAATTTTTATATTTATCCCTATTTTTGAATAAAATGTTAATATTAATTTAAATGGAACTCTATGCTTGATGGCTTACCCAATACACAACAATGAGTTCCTTTGAAATCTTACGTTGCACTCTAATAATAAAAAAATATTATTTTAAAAGTTAGTTAACACGTAGTTGTTGTATTGGCTGGAATGAATAGAAATAAATAAAATATGATTATATATGTTTGTTAAATGTTTTTAAATTTATCCAATAAAGGATAAAGGCTTAAAATATGAAAAGAATTCAATTTTAGGCATATATACTCTAATTTTCACTAAAAGTCCACTTATCAACTTTTGATGGAGAACCGTCATTAAATATAGTTTTTGTCACTCTTATACATTTTATTTGACCAAATAAAACTCTTCTTTATAATTGGAACATCAAAATTCACTTTGTGTAAATTTTTTGGTATTTTTCCGATAAAGATCATTTTTTAATGAATAGTGAAAAATGTTGTATTTTAATTCAAAACCTCTTTTCAATCTAATTTATTTACATGATTAGATTATCTTTTGAATTAGTTATAAAGGAAAATTAGATTATATTTTTACCATTTAATCCAAAAGTATTCATTGGAATTAATTTCACTTTGAAATCGGACTTAAACTAGTGTCAATCTTTTGATACATTTTGTTTCATAAAAACACACGATTTGTTTTGACAGCGGGAATTAATTATTAAATTTATTAATGAAACTTATATGTTTTGAAATTTTTAAAATATAAATCATTTTTGAATTCGGAAAATCAAATATAGCTTAGGGTGAAGTTTTGGTATTTTTCTGAAAAACTTCAATTTTTGATGAATAGTGAAACTACTAAGTGGTACTTAAAAACTGATTTTTTTTCGTTTAAATGAAATTTTACCCCCTTTGTGTTTTGAATTTAAAAAATTTGACATACATGGTTATCATTAAAAAGTAAAATTTGGTTCAATGGGATTAAAATAATTATTTTGTGAATAGTAACTTTTAAGTTTTTAATCGCGATTAGATGTAATTAGTGTAGTTTAAGGTAAAAATAATGTTTTAATAATATGAAATGAACTTGACACATGTTTTAACCTTATTGGATGTGTCATGTCCGACCTAGACAATCCATGGGTCAACTTGGGGACCCCATGGAGCCACTTTGGTTGGAAAATGACATTAATATCTTTTTATTTAATGTTAAAATAAAAATGTCACAAACATGAGTTTTTTTTACTAAAACATTTTTTACATGGGGTTATACAAGTTAGATTTTTTACTATAAATATTCATTGGAAAGATAAAAATATTTCCTATAAATATTCAGTGATTACCTCATTATTTTTTGATTTAAATAAAATGGAAAGATAATGACAAATATAAGACCTACACAAGTCAAAAACCTATTGGATGGGTGGATTTGGAACCCTTATCATCTTATCCTTGAAACACATCAATTTGGGACCATTAAAATCCGAAACTCATTCTAAAATGAAGTATCATTTCCTTACTTTCCAAGAGTGGCCATTCCCTCCTCTTATAAAAGACCCCCACCTCTACCTCCTTACCCACACCTCTCAAGCCTTTGGATCGCCCAAACCCTGCCCATTTTGTCTCTACATATCTCTCTATTACTCCTAGAATCCTCACTTTGTGCAGAAGTCTTCCCAAGGAATCCTTTGAGCTCAAATCAAAAAGAGTTACCCGATTTAAAGGTAGTGTCTTCTCTTGTGTTCTTTTTTTTTTATTTTGCTTCTCCAACACCCTAAACTCTTTTCATTCATTTATTTTGAAACAACACCAGTATCCTCAATATACTAGGATGTTTTTATAAGAATTAATCTAGCTACACTTACACACACCTTCATCTAATGGTTAAATAATATACTGTTTCTATGGAAGGCGAATTTCTGCCTCACGAAACGATAATTGTTCAACACTCATATAACACCTTCAAAGGTGGCCATTAAGATGACACTATATTTATATATGATATATAATATTTTTTCATTTTACTTAAGCATCTGTATTTTTCATTTGTGGCATACCTTTATGGTTTCCATTATGGGTAAACACGATAATTTCATTTTAGGAAGTGCGGACTACCGCCCCCTCAAAGTGATTTGATTCATTAATGCCATATGTGGGACTTATAAAGCATTGATTTAAAGATATTATATATGATGTTATACTGGAATTATAATATACCATTATATCATTATTATTTTCTTTCCATTAAGGTATGAGATAGAAATGAAAGTAGCGTTCATGCGTATGTACGGTTTACCGTCTCCATGAACGGTGCATTTCATTTCTTATCCCCAAATGTAATGTACTATTATAAGTACATATATATAATGGATATATATGATATATGTTACATCTAAATGATTAATATAATTCTAGAATTAAAATATACATATCTCTCATTTATTTTTAATTCCATTAATATGACATAGAAATGAAAGTAGCGTTCATGCGTACGTATGGCTTACCGTCTCCATGAACGGTGCATTTCATTTCTTACCTCTAAATGATTATGTAATATTATAAATACATGTATATTCTAGATATATATGATATATATGATATCCAAATAATGAATATCATTCTGGATATAATGAACCTTTGACTACACGAACAACATGTAATTGTAAGAAGTCTACTTTCGACTTAAGAACAAAATATCTACAAAACAAACATTATTAACTTAAATGATTACATAATGTTTATAACATGGTAATAAGTCATATAAAAGTAATAATTAACTTGAAAAAGGTTCTTAAGCAAGTATAAATTAACTAAAGTTTATTATTCAGGACGTTAAAGAACGATCGAGTCAAGTCGGACCCGAGGTAAGGGATCCTACCTCTCTCATTCTTTTTAAGTACTCTCTTTTATGTCACTTCTTTTAAGATCATATTTCATATGTTTGGGGATGTTATTTTATATTCCTAATTCTTTAATTTTTATGTTCATATCATGAGAGACCCTATTTGATCTCAACAATCCATTTTTGGAAGTTTTAAGTGGCACCGTTAGGCTGCCGAGTTTTCATAAGGGATTTTTCATCTCACTTTTATTCCTGTGACATTTATGCTATGTTTGCCACTATTTCCTTTGAGTGGTGTATGTAATGCCCATTATTATACTCTTTGTGTATTATAATTTAATTTATGGGTATTTAAATCTTCATTGAATGACCCTTCTTCCCTGGGGTGCACGTTTCAAAAGTTACCCAACTCGGTAAGGGGACGTTTCACCCTCCTCTTTTTAAAAGACTGCTTTTGTTATGTCTTTTAATTTTCATCTTAATATGTTGGGATATGTTATTCTATATCCTTATTGATGTAAAGTTTATGTACAAGTGATGAGATTCCATTCACTCTCTCATCGACTAATTTTCTGAATTTTGAAGTGATGCCATTAGGCTGTCGAATTTTTATAAGGGAACATCTTAACCCAATTTCAATTTATTTGGGTTCAACTTGTACTTCATGAACATGTCATCCTATGAATATGTGTGAATGACCTCTGATTGTTTCACACTTAATATCCACTTATATTGGGTGTATTTTTATTTATCACACATAATTATGTGATAGATTTATCCTTAATTTAAGGATACCATCTTTATAATGGATTCCATCTCAATTTACATTTCCATTGAGACGTCATTGTTGTTATGCACCAAATTCACTCTTATATGGTGTGTATACTGTCCTTTGACATATTATATCATCAATCCCTTTATTCTCATGATATTATAAAGTTCGGATTAAATGTTATTCTGCAATTATTTTTATTCAAGAGTCCCTCATTTTATTAAAAACTCTCTAACAAAAAAATATCATTTTAAATGTTTTGAAGATTTATTATTATAAATATTTATCTTTAATGTCCATGTTTTCAAAATGGTTTTCAGTATTTATTTATATGGACATTAATGTTTTAAAATTTTAATTCCATTAAAAGCTTCAAAGTGGTATGGGACACTTTGATTCAAAAATATCTTTTAATTGGTTTTTGAAAATGGATTGATTAATTCAATATCTTGGAATTACTTATTGTGATTGAAAATGAAATGTTGTTATTGAAAAGTTTATATTTTAAATATTTTATTTGTAATGATGGTACTTGGACATTTTACGGGTGTTTACGTGACCATATGATGAGTGGTGTCGTGAATACCAGGACGGGTGGTATTTTATAACCTCCAATGCATTGGGTATGGAAGTCAGACGTATGGCTATTCTATTAAGTTATATGTGTGGAAGTCTAAAGTATGGTTATTCCATTTAAGTATGTTTATGTACCAAGTTACCTTTATATATTATGTGTTCTTTATATGGGTTTTATGGTAATCTTTTGGTTACAAAAGGGTAAGTAATGATATTTTATTCAGTGAAGATTTTTTAATACTTCCTAAAGGTGAAAGGTATTACTCTGATAAAGTATACATGGTTTACTTTTTGTTTTGAAAAACTAATAGTTTTCAATCTTTGTGTATCCCTTACTGAGCTTTTTATGCTCACCCCAAGTTTTTTTTTTGAAATGTTTTTCACAGGACTTAATGTGGAATAGGGTCAAGTATGGGATCAAGGGAAAGTCATGTTATCTAAAACATGGAACTAGACATGTTTATTTTTAAGAGATTTTATTTTATGGAAATTTAGTAGAAGTGAATACTTTGTAATCTTTTGAGATGTAATAGTTATTTCCTAATTCTCTAAAACTCTAAACCTGAAAAGATCCTCAATGTGAATTATTCATTTAATTCAATATTAAGTAAGGTTTAAGGCAGGGGCCTTATAATTTATCTGATCCTAGTCTCAAAAAATTAAAAAATTATACTCGAATACCAAAAATATTTAACCAAAAACAGCATACATAAATATTAAATCATTTTAGATGAATATTAAATACATAACATTATTATACACACCCCAAAACTATAATTGTTTTTTGTCTTTATAGACTACATACATAAAAATCTTATTTAATAAAGGATATTCAGTGTCTATTATAAAGTTTTTCTATCATAGCACTTTTCTTAGAAATACTCTACTTAAAAATTTCATTATAACCTAGGGAAAATGGAAACAAAATAAATGGTTATCTCAGATAGTCTATAAGGGTAAATATAAGATATATAAATTAATCATCATAAGTAAGAAAATGGGTATTAGAACATGATCATAACATAATAAATTCCTGACCAATTAATAGAATACTTGTAATCATGATTCATGGCATAAGGCTTTGTCATAAAAATATACAAAATTCATAAGAGTGTGGAATCAAAAATAATAAAACATGATCCAAGAGAGTATATCATAAACATACGAATGTAAAAAAACATAAGATTATAACATTATGAACATGTATAAATAGTAATAAGTTCACTATTTAAGATAGGTATAAAAAATCCGGTCCTCATATAAACATATGGACATGAAAATAGGTTCATTTATTAACTTATGGATTGAGACCTGGTACACACATTAACTTATGGACAAGAAACTAGCTCCATGCATAATATTTGGACATAAATTCGGATTCATGCATAATGTGATTATCACATGAATTATCCATCTTTACCGAACTCATTAGAGGGATATGAAGGACCCAACATTCACATAAATTTAAATAATAAATTTGACACAATATCATAAAAATATTTATCATTCCATCACCATATAAAACATGGTAAAGAAACTGTTTTCATAAAGGTTCTGTCATAACTTAATTAACCCATGGGAAAGACACAAGTTTCATAGAATCATCCTTAGAACATCATCATCATTATGCATCTAGATAATTAAAGTGTATGGTTACATATCATGTCTATGATGAAGCATAAAATTCCTTAAAGTATGTTGATATATATGAAATATACCTTTAAAAGATCATTCAAAACTTTCTTTGAAAACATGAGGAAATTAATTTTTCTTTTGAAAATATTTCACTATAAAGTACTAAAATATTGAAAAATTACATTTATTTGAAAATTTTCAGTATAAATTGTAAATTAATCTTCAAATAAAATAAATATCGTCATGGTAGTATAATACGTTCATTTTTTATATGTTAAAAAAACATTCCTCTCACACCTTTATAAAAAGTAAAAATTGGATTTTCAAAAAAATCATTAAAAATATACATTTTTAAACATTAATACATAAAGTAAAAGGTAGTGAAAATTAAAATTTTAAAATATTACAAGAATAGGTAAGAACCATCATAAAATTATTTTTAAGAGTATGAACATGGAATAAAAATTTCATCAACCAAAGATAAAATAAAGCCATATTTTATTTAAAAACATTTCCTTGATAATTTTGTATCCCAAATAGAGTAAAATGATACTAATACATAAAAAACATAAATAAATATATTATAAGAAAATATATCAGGTTTAAAATTAAATATCTAAATAATTTCTCTCAATGTAAATTCAAGCGTGTGTAGTCCTAATTAAAAGGTGACTGGAAAATAAATTCATTACTTATTTCTTAATTTATGAATAAAAACCTCATGAAAGAGTGAAACAAAGATTATTTCAAAATCCACATAACTTTCATGAGAAAAATCATAAAATAAATTCTTTTTCAGTATATACACCACACAAAATAAACAAGTGGTGAATATAACAAATGTCTAACCGAAAAAAAAAGTGAGATGGGAAACCCATACCTCAAGCATAGTCTAACTTAGTACACATTCAATCCTCCAATATATTAAATATAAAATTATAATAATTCTATTACAAAACCATATTCATATACAAATTACTATGTATCATTCTTTTATAACTTCCAAATATCCTTTTATTGACAATTCTTCCTTAAAATATACATTTCAGTGAAAACATTTATGTTTTACATGAAAATTTCAAATAAGAGATTCTATTAGTCACACCTTGGTCATGGTTTAATCATAAAAATAATATTAATAATTATATAATTTTCATATTTATTCATTATATACACTATTATAACCATTCAAAAAAGTTGGTGGTGACAAATGGATTATATCACTTCGTGGAGATGGTAATTCGTATAAACTCAGAAGTGATGTTTTCACTTTTCGATGGATGGAAAGAAATAAATTTAAATAAAAATAAGACATTGAAGAATAATTATTATATCATATATATCATATATATTTATTCAATATATCCTTATTACCATTTATTTAAAACTTAAATGAAAAATAAATCACATCTCTTTGTAGCGGTGGTGGTCCACACATACTCATAAGCGATCTTATCATTTCCCAATGGACGGAAAAAGAAATGTATAAATATTATTATATCAAAATAATAACATATTATTATATTTTAGAAACTTATATTATTATATTTCAATGGTTATTAAATAATTTAAATAGGTAAAAGAATAATTAGAATGAAATATATTGGTTAAAATGATTGCCTCTTCTTTTAGAGACCTCCTTTGGATTTATTCTTAAGGATCATAGGCACGGTATTTTGGGGGTAATAGTTCCTCCAAAAAATGTATAAGTATTTTTCTAACAGATTTTTCAGGTTTTTTCAATCTAATTTTTCCAAGGTTGTATGAATAATAGAATATTGGTGGTGAATTTTTATAGGGAAGGAAAGGATTAACATGGAATTACTTAAAATATTGAAATATAATAAATTCATTTTCATGTGAAAATGGAACTAGTTGGAAAACATTTCAATGATAATATATTATAAGGTTTAAATACCTTCAAAAAATAAATTTTTTAAAGTATATTTACCATTATAATCCAATTTTTTTGGTTTATCACCTTCATTAACCAATTTTAACCTCAACTATGGTAACAGCTTTTTCAATACTCAAGGGTTATAAAATTACTTATCAGGTAAACATTAGCTCAAAATGGTCAAGTGATGAAATTTTAGACCATATAACATAATAATTTTCCTATTTCAATATTTTTATGATTTTTAAATTGTTTAATAATATATTATTTAAAATAAAATACCATCAAAGTCATTTTAATAAATTTTCACATATTTTGACTTTAAATACATAAATATAGGTATGGAATTATAATATAAACTCTTTAACCATAAATTATAAATTATATGTAATGGTAAATTTTATTTCAAACCATAATTAGCCAAATAATTATTACTTTTTATATTTTTAAAATCATTTAATTTTATTTTTATACTACTTGAACAAGTATTGTGTCAGTGTTGTGCAATAATTTAAGGAAATTATACCATTATTTAAAATTAGAAATAAATTTCCAACAAAAATAAATAAATTTATTACATTCAAAATCATATTTTATATTCATTCATGTCATCTTTTTATCCCTATGTGATCATATAATAGAAATTAAAAGCAAGAGAGTAACATTTTGGAATTTTCCTTAAATTAAATTAATATAAAGGTCATTACCTGTGAAAAATGAAACCAATGTGACATATTATTTAATATATGAATGGGTTGGTCGAATTAAATTAATAAAATAAAATATATTCATGTTTATGGATTATTTTGAAGCCTTATTCTATAGTTTTGACCTTCTTTATCCCATTTTATCTATTACCAAGGTAATAAATTTTACCACGACTACTATTAATAATGACTAAAAATAAATAGATTTATTTTAAAATTTTGAAACTCGTTATTTGAAATATGTAATCCATTTCTCAAGAATCAATTTATGTAATTGGTAGAAAGCAAATTTAATATATAAGTTAAAACACAATGAAAATCTGTTTTCATAAAAATTTATTGTTGAACCCAAAAATTAACTTATAACAAAATTAAGTATAATGGTGATTCCTATTTAAATAATTAGATTATTTATAATTAAATGAGACTTATGTTAATTTAATGTAAAATTAAAAATAACAATGTTACTTCTAAAGTACTTTATTTAGTGAAAATAAATGAAACTTTTATAAAAAAACATGGTATTCTTCACTATTCACTTAAATATAATTCTTTTGAGAAAATTCCAAAAAATTTCCCTAAGTTATTATTTACTTGATAATTTAAAAAAATTAATTTCCTCAAATATAATTTCATAAAAATTAATAAATTCATTATAATATCTGTATACAAAATTCAATAAAATCATTTTTGAAGAAAACATATTTTTTGATACAATAAATGACTTTATTAAAAATTGTGTAGTTATTTATTATGCATTAATCAATAAATTTTAATTAAATAAAACATGTATATACATATATATATTTCATAATTTCTCTAATATTGCTCCTATACACTAATTTAATAGCTAGTCTATAATATATCAGGGTTCATTTTAAGCTTGGTGTTACATTTCAAGAAAGTTGTCAAACACTTACAATTTATTTAAAGTGAAATATATTCTAAACTCTTGGGTAATTGGATTTATGCTTAACTATCATTCTAATTTTCTAACTAGGATTTATAGATAACCCCATTTACTTATGTAATCCTGATGTTATCCAATTTAATTTTAGAATCTCAAAGGGAATTAGAATCACATTATGATAAATAAAATAAATATATTGTATTTTTTGTTTCATGTTGATGTGTTGTGAAACTAGTATTTGAAATACAATATGACATTGCATTTGGGGTTTTTTATTGGATATTAATGCTAATAATATTGTAATATTCTTTTTAGGAGTCTTGGGTCACTATAGTTGGTATCATAAAAATTTATAGTTATTATTAGGGATTAATGAAATAATATATTAGTAAAAACCCTTGGAATAAGTCTAGGTATAGGAAAACATACTAAATTTTTGTTATAGTATAGAGTTATTGATTTAAAAGTGATTGGTTTAAAATTGATGAAATCCATATTTAGATAATATAGTAACACGTGGATCTGGTATAGTTTTACCTATGGGTGATAAACCTAAAAGGGATTATTGGGTATTAACTAGACATACACCTAGTACATGATAAAGAGGACTTCTTCACACCGGGTTTGAAAATTTTGGGGGATATGCTTTGGTAAATTCACAAGCTATTTACAAACCATTATGAATTACTTGAATGGATTTTTCATCTAGAAAAACCTTATAGGAATATTATCATCGATAAACTATATTGAAAATTATAGACTCACAAGTTAGGATATACATGTAATTTATAAGTTAGTATTTCTAAGTTCATAGTTTCTATATTTGTTTGGTTATTTGTTTAATTATTCCCATCCCTAATTTTGTATTTATTTTAGTTGATGGGATGAAATGTGAGGAATCATGGCAATAGATAATATGATGGGTAATGATATGATTGAGCTAATTAATTAACGAAAATTGATAATAGAGGGATTCAGTAATTTTATGGAAGTACTAGCTCAACTAACACAATTTATTAATAATAAATTGAATTACGTGGAACTAATTTATTCTCCTAAGAAATAAAACATTATAGTAGAGTCCTTTATTAAAACAATCCCTCCGACCTTTAGGGGATCTTCTAAACCCTTCATCATAGAACAATGGATTAACTTCATTAAGAAGATATTATTTTTCCTCCAATACTCTAAACAAGATAAAGTCATATATATCATTTATCACCTGGAGGGAAAAGTTGATAAATTGTGGACATCGATCAAGAACATGAATCCCTTGGGGGAAATCAAATCCATGTAATAGGAAGGATTCAAGAAAATAATTTTCAGTAAATATTTTCCCTGAACTCTCCATATTAAAATGGAGAGGGAGTTCCTCATACTAAATTAAAAGTAATATACATATATTAAAGAATATAAGGAAAATTCACAAAGCCTTCACAACACACCTTTAAATTTTTCATCAACCTAAAAAGTAAGGTGGGAAACTTCTATAGTGGATTAAAGTTTATTCTAGGAAAACCTTTTATAGTTTTATAATTTGATAGGTATAATGATATTTTTTATTAAACCATTATGGTAATATATTGATTAGTGATTCATAGTGGTATCAAGGGGTTAGAGATAAAAAGAAAAAAATAGAGTTTAATTTTGAAGGATCAATGGATAAATCCCATGAATAAAGAAAAAACTAACTTCTGATGTTTCAAATGTGTGGGAATAATCATATAGAAACTGTCTCAAGGGAATAGGTAGATGCTACAAATGTGTAAAAGACAGGAATTAGGCTAATAAATTTCAAAGGGGGACAAATAATCCTTTTAATATAGAAGAATAAAATAAGGTTTTGATCAAACCTCATCTTGTATTTCATTGTTTCAACTAAAAGTAACATAAACATTATCTAGAACAATGTAATTAGCCAAGGGTTCTTGAGATAATCAATGGAAACAACCTTCAATGCCTAGAGAGAAAGTAAGGTATTATTTTATCATTACTAATGATGTGGAAACTAATAAGTAAGTGGTGATAGGCACTCTAGTTACTCATTTAATAATGGGAAATATATTATTGGATTCTGTTTCTACACATTATTTCATGTCAATCAAGTTTATTAGAAATATTCAAAAGCTACCTCAAAAAATGGAGGTTGAGACATCTGTGAGAATAGAAAACTAAGAAATCGTTGCATTCCAAATATATAACTCCTATCTAGTCATTGTTTATGGATTGAACCTATGAAAAATCTTGTTATACTTATTTTAGTGTAATTTGATGTTATACTAGGAATGAATTTTCTATCTTTATTTGAATCCACATCAAATTTTAGGATATGGAAGTAACTCTCTATATCTTGAATCATTCTATTATTTTTTACAAGTGTTAGAAGCAGGATGAATCTTATTTTGAATATTCTTCTCAAGAATGGATATTATTGCCTTATGAATAAGCATATATAGCACAAATGATTTATACAAAGGAGATAATCATGCTTAAACACATTCCTATTTTGATGGATTATACTAATGTATTTCCTAAAGAGTTTCTTGGTCTTACTCCTAACCAAGAAGTTGATTTTTCAATTAAAATTATACCTATATCTCAACACATATCCAAAAAAAACATACGGAATGGACACTATTGATTTAAAAGAAAAATATAAGCATTTAAAAGAGAATTTTGACAATATTTTTATACACCCAAGTGCATCACTATGGAGCAAGTTTTTCATCTTCATCAAGAATAATAATGGGTCAATGTGCCTCTTCATTGATTATCATAAACTCAACATGATCCTGATAAAGGAAAATTATCCCCTACCATGGATTGATGATTTTTTCAATCAGTTATATGGGGTTCAGTACTTCTCTAAGGTCTAACTTCAATAAAGATATCACCAACTAAAGGTGGAGAGGAAAGATAATCCCAAGACTTCATTTCAAACAACTTATTGACATTATGAGTTAATAAATATTCCCTTCTGACTCACTAATGCTTCATCAATATTTTTTTACTTAATAAATATATACTTTATATATTAGCTCAAAACAAGTGTCGTATTCATTAGAAAATATATTCTTACATACTCCAAAAGGAAAGAGGATCATAAAAAGTATTTTAATATTGTGAAAATTACTTTATAGAAGGATGATTTACATAAAAAAGTATAGTAAATGTGATTTTTTGAGTGGTTGATTGTAATTATTGTAGAATTTTATCACCATAAAAGGGATATATGTGGATCCTAATAATATAAAGGTGATTGAGGAGTTACTTAGACCCATATCTCTGATATATATATGTAGTTTTCTTAGAATATATGGGTATTATCGATGATATTTGAGAAACTTATAATGATTTTCAAACCCATTGACCCAGTAAACATGGAATGGAGTGAAATATTTATGGACTAATTAATGTTAATATTGCCTCAAATAATTAAATAAAAGTCTTATCACTACACCAGTACTCACACTACCCTCAAATGCATAATTTGATGGGGTATACAGTGATGCTTAAAAGAATGGTTTAGGTTTTTTACTAATAAAAAATAATAAACCGGTATCTTACAAATCAAGGAAGTTGAAATTTCTTGAGTAGAACTATTCAACACATGATCTGTAGTTGGTTTCAGTGATCTTCACATTGATGATTTGTCAAATTTTTCTCTATAGGGAGAAGTGTGAAATATATATAGATCATAAGAGACTTTAATACATATTCACACTGAAGAAGCAAACTATGTTCCAGTGATAATGGTTGGAGTTGATCAATGATTATGACTACTGAATACATTACTATCTTAGGATAGTGAATAGCCTGTAAGATTCTGTAAGTAGGATGGATCATATAACCTTATCAATAATGAGAATTGATAAGTATCTAATCTTAACAGACTTGAAAAGGATGGATGTATAAGTCATCAATTAAGCTATAACATCTTACCTATCTTAATTGATTACCTTACCAACCATTATAGAGAATATAAAGTATGTTTTAATGGGAGATGTGGAAAATATAAGAATGTTAACTGGTTAAAAAATAGGTTTTTTACAATAGTTTTTTATATTTTTAATGTTAATTTTTTAGGAGACATCTTTTAAATTGATGTAGTAAATATATTTTTCGTGTTGTTTATTAAAACTAATGTTAAAAAATATTTTTTATTATTTTTTATTTCATTTTTTAAAAAAACAGCATAAAAAATGTTTTGAAAAAAATTTTATAGACCATAAAACCATACACACTATTGTTTTATAGAGTTAACAAGAACAACTATAGTTTTCCATACTGAAATATGTAGTTTACAATTATATAATTGAAAAAAATATATGATTCAAGGATATAATGGTTATAATCAAACAATATTTATTGTAACATCATAGAAATTTTAAAAAAGAATAAATAAAATCATTCTAGGGATTTTATCTCTATTAAATGTTCCATGATATATCAAAGAGTTGATGTAAAACCCTGAGAAATCTAAAAGAGTAACCTGTATACAATTGTATGATTAACACACGACAAAAAATCGTAAGGGAATATAATATCCCAAGTATTTATAATATATTTAATATTTTAATTAAATTAAATATATTTTTTATCTTTCAATGCACGGGATACTGATTTAGCGTACATCGTACCCAACAACGATTTTCTTTAATGGCTTGCATTACACGCAAGACCGAGTTTTACAAAACAACAATATATTATTAAAATATAACTATTTAATATAATAAGATGTGAAGTATTCATTATTAAAAGTATTAACTAACTTATGAACTATAATTTTTACACAACTAATTTATTGGTTACAAATTAATTATAAATGAAAATAATATACAATTGGAAATAAAGGGATTACTTTATAGAAAACTATTCATATAGTCAAAAATTTGTTTTATATGAAATAATTAAATTAATTAAAATTATTGAGTAATATTAATGTAATAAATTTATTATCTATCAAATAAAATATTTTTTATATTCATTAAATAGATTTTATAAGCATAATATTAAAACAAATCCAATTTTATGTATAAAATACTATATTTTTGTAAAATCTTTTTTACCATATTTTAATAAAGAACCTATTTTAAATCCAATTTATGGAACTTTTTTTATTTATATATTTAAAAATAAACTAATTATTTTAAATATAAACATAAATATTAGGTTATGGTAAATTTTTAGTATTTTTCTATGAAGTTTTATTTTTTAATGAATAGTGAAAAATACTGAATTTTAGTTCAAAACTACTTTTTAATATAATTTATTTATATGGTAAAATTACATTTTTAATTAATTTTAAATTATAATTACATAATATTTTTATAAATTAATATAATTTAGTTCATTTTTTCAATTTTAATTTTAAATTGACTATAAAAACATAGAAAACTTTCGCACGTTTTTACTTGAAAACCCCATATTGTTGAACTGTCTGTGGGATTAAATTTAAATTAATTTCTTCGAATTTTGTGATTATAATTTGAAAAAATAGAATCCATATTTGGAATAAGAATAATTTCTAATTTTTAATAAGTTTAACTTAGTTTTTGACAAAAAATATTATTGAAAGTAATTAAAATTAATTGCATCGATTAAGGTAAAATTAAGCTTAATGAGGGACTAAACCTTAATATTAATGGTACAAATGACTTATAAACATGTATTGCACATATTTTATGGCCATACTTAGGCCGCACCACCAATAAGGATCAATAATTATCCATTTGTACACTTTTATAACAAGTAATACTTTGGTAATACTCAATTCTTTTCAAAAACACCTAGTGTGTCTTTTCCCTCCACTATAAAAAGACACTCGAGCCTCACCATTCCTCACACCTCTAAAGTAACTTTGTATTGACCAATATCAACACAAATATCTCATATAAATCCTTACCCTCATCCTATAAGCACCATTAGGAAGTAATCAATCCAATGAATCCCTTTGGTTCAAACCCAGTGGATTTACCCGATTAAGAGGTGGCATCTTTCCTTATGCTCTTTAGTTTTATTTTCATTATCCACCAACTAAAATCTTATTATTTCATTATAATATAAAAAACACAGTATATTACATATACTTTTATGTGTTTATACTAATTTTTTAACCTACACTCACACACACTTCCATTTAGTGGGTAACAAACATATTGTTTATGTTTACGGTGAACTAAGGCCTCACGAAATGATGATTGTTCCTTTTTCATTTACCACCTTTCATAGTTGGAAATTATGATTGAAAATATATTTATATATGTTATATATGATATTTATTATGTGTTTAATATTTTTTAATTATTTTACAACACACATATTTATACTTTCCATTTTTTTTTAAAACAATAACATCGTTTGTGGATGTATGGACAACCACACCGTTAAAGTGATGTGATTTATTCAAATGATCCATGGAATGTATAAAAATGATATTAATTAATAAATATTTGGAATACACAACATCTAAATGATATTCATAACATAATTACCTTTCTGTAAATAAAATAAATATTTATGACATAATTCCCTTGTCTAGTTTTTTGAATGGCATGTGTTTTCATTTACCTTGAAATATTATTTATTCACTTCATTTTCACCATAATGATTAATTGTAATGTGAATTCTATTAGTTACCTTGGAATAATTTTTGTTATCACTGATTCATTATTTATTCAACTTTATTTTTCCCTTACTTAGCATTTGAGTTTACCTTTATTATGTATCCTTTAGCCAGGAAGCCAATAAGTGTACTGTGAAAGGTATGAAATGATATAATAAATGAAATAAAGTTATCCTCAAAGTTATTTATTTAATTAGAAAAAATTATGTTTTAATTAGTGTATTAATTTTTAATAAAATTCTCAAGATTGTATCTAGTTTACAAAGAATAGTAAACTGATCAGTACTTTAGGATTTGATTCCTTATAATCATGTCAATATAATTGATAACAGACATCGGTTTCAGGCCTTCTAGGTTCAGGTCACTACAGTTTCTATAAAATTATGTTTAGTAGAAACCTTTAGAAATTTATTGATGAAAACATATATTTTATAAAATTAACCTAGGGTATAATGTTAGGATAAGTATAGAATAATAGCTAGAATTTTGGTAAAATAGAGATTATGTGAGTCTTCCTAGAAATACATCCTTATATGGATACTACAAGTGGATGTGGTTTTAGAAAAGATATACCTAGGAGTAAAACATCTGACAAGGTGTATCGGTTTTAACTTTTCATAACCTGGTATGCAATAATGAGCCTTATTTGACACCTCGTTTGATACTCCTAGGGAATATTCTTAGGATAATTCACATTTTCTTTACAAACCATTATGAAGGACGTTGATAATGAATAATCTAGTGACAATTAATAACTTAGGTTAAACCTAAGCTAAATTAAATTGAAGATAAGGTTTCATGATTTACAAATCCTATAAATTATATTGTGGATAATCTCTAGTTCAAGGAAGGACCTATGTGTAAATAAATGGATAAGATATTTATGTATTGAGGTTGTATGGAAAACTATAGTTAAGAGGATATTTAGTGATTAACCTTATTTAAAGTAGGTCTATCATATTTATTTTTTAAATTATATTAATATGGTTCTAGAAAAGGGTTACCTATATTCGGGGTGACAACCCATCGAATTTGTTAAGTCTACGAGACTTGAACCCGTGACTGAAGGATGATAAGGGTTCGACGACAACCACTGATCTATGCAATGTTCTGGTTAATTTGTCATTGTTTTTAGTAAAACAATCTGATAAATAAATAATAATGATGAACCAGAAGTGTAAATATTTATTTTTGGAGATTAATTTATTAACCATATTATTTTTGGAAAATAGTTAGATAAAATAGAAAGATTTTTCACACTTTTATGGTCCTTAAGATCCGTTAAAAAAATTATTCTTTAGGAATCAAAGTTAATTTTTGTATATCCATTTCATAAAGTAACTGATAAATTATAATTAGATAAAATCACAACCAAAGGATTAAATGGTTTTTATAGTAATATATCAAGTAAGTATACATGGCTAGTAAAAGAATTACCCAACATTTGGAAAATGACTTAGAAATAAAAAGTTGTCCTAATACCTAAATATGTGTCGAACCGATGGTCTTGTAAATCATTGTAGATTTATGGATTTGAGGCCATCAACATTATATTTATCTTTAAATTGTTTTTCATTGATTACCTCAATCAAAAACTAAAAATATTTATGCTTTTCCTCCAAGTATGCATGTCTACTTGCCGCAAATGTTCTTCTAATTAGAGACCTAGTTACATTTTAGTGAATATGAACATTGTAATTCTCATTATCTCTTTCATATAGGATCGCATAGAAACCATTCTCATGATGTGGGATTTAAAACATAGGAAATATAAAAATATTATATCACCCTGTTGGAGTTGAAATTTAGAGGATTCAATTTAATTATGGTGGGGATAATGTAACACCCCAAAAAATCTAAAAGACTAACTTGTATTTGATAGTATGTATGACACATGACACCAATAATGAAAGGAAATATAATATCCAGAGTATTTATAATATATTTACTCTTTTAAATAAATTCAACATATTTTATATCTTTCAATGTATGTGACACTGAGTTAGCGTACATCGCACGCAACAACGAGTGTCCTTAAAGGCTTACATTACACGCAAGACCGGGTTTTACAAAAAACAATATATTATTAAAATATTACTATTTAATATAATAAGGTATAAACTATTCATTATGAATAGTATTAACTAACTTATGAATATATATATTTTAGACAACTAATTCATTGGTTACAAATTAATTATAAAAGAATATAAGATACAATTAAAAAAAAAGGGAATATTTTATAGAAAACAATTCTTATAGTCACAAAGTTATTTTATCCTAATAGATTAAATTAATTACAATTAGTGAGTGATATTACTATAATATATTTATATATATTAAATATAGTATTTTTTTATATTCATTCAATAGCTTTTATAAGAATAAGATAAAACCAAAGACAATTTTACGAATAAAATACTATATTTTTATTAAAACATTTTTACCACCATTTAATGGAGAATCTACTTTAAATCTAATTTTTGGAAATTTTATGAATTATATATGTCAAAATAAAATTAATATTTGAAATAAAAACATAAAAATTATGTGAGGGTAAATTTTTGGTATTTTCCTATGAAGTTTCATTTTTTAATGAATAGTGAGAAGTACTAAATTTTAGTTCAAAACTAATTTTTCATATAATTTATTTATAAGGTTAGATTATATTTTGAACTAGTTTTTAAATTTAATTAGATCATATTTTTATCAATTAATCTAATTTTTTTTCATTGGAGTCAATTTCACATTGAAATTGACTATAAAAACATAGCAAACTTTTAGATATTTTTACTTTAAAAACCCACATTGTTGTCCCATCTGCAAAATTAAATTGAAATTAATTTACTCTAATTATGTCATTGGAATTCCAGAAGATAGATTGAATATTTGAAATCAGAATAATTTATAATTTCTAATATGGTTCAAATTATTTTTTGATTAAAAATATTAGTGGAATTAATTAAAATTAATTACATCGATTATGGTAAAATTATGCTTAACAAGGGACTAAACCTTAATCTTAAGAGAGAAAATAAACTAAAAACTTGTCCAAAAACTATTATATGTCCATATTTTATAAATTACACCTATAATGTTCTATAATGATCCATTTAGACACTTTTCAAATAATTAATACTTGGGGAACACATAATTCTTTTCAAAAATATCAAGTGTGCCCTTCCCCTCCACTATAAAACGAAACTCAAGCCTCCCCCTTCATCACACCACTCAAGAAAATTTTTAATGAAAAAGATCTGAAAAAAATATATATCCTAAACATATATCCCCTCATCCTATAAGACTCACCTAGGTTAATAAAAAATTCGAGAAATCCCTTTGGTTCAAACTAAAAGGAGTTGCTCGATTAAGAGGTAACATTTTTCCTTAATCTCTTCAGTTTTATTTAAATTATCAACCCCCTAAAATAATATTATTTCATTATTATATAACCAAACCATTATAATAAATATACTAGGATCTTTTTATACTAATAGTTCTACCTATACTCACACACACTTCTATCTAATTCGTAATAAATATACTGTTTATGTGTGTGGTGAATTATCACATCATGAAATGATGATTGTTCATTTTTCCTTAACCACCATTTTTAGTTGGGGATTATGATGGACTCTCTATTTATATATTTTATCTATTATATTTATTAGTTCTGTAATTTTCTCTAATTATTTTATGACGCAAATATTTATACTTTCCATTTTGTGTAAAAATGATAACATCGTTTGTGGATGTGTTGACTACTACCCCCTCAAAGCGATGTGATTCATTCACATGATACATGGAATGTATAAAAAATGATTTTAATTAAACATATATAAAATAGAAAACATATATATTATATTAATTATATAATTATATTTCTACAAATATATTATATAGCATTTTCTTTATTACCCATTCACACAAAAGTTATCACGTCGTTTGTAGACATGTGGACTACCGCCTCCTCATCATGATTTTATTCCTTTTAAATCACAATAATTATATATATAATTATATATGATCTAATAACATGGTATTTTTTATATAAATATCCTTCTGGAAAGATATAATTTTACTTTCTTTCTTTCTGTAACGGTCATTGATAAATAAGAATGTCACTAATGTGTACGTATAGCTTACTATCTCCATGATTGTAACGGTGATTCAATTTTCATAACCATGTTTAATTAATATTTTTAAAAATATAATTTATGTATAAATATGTTAATTATTTCATGATTATTATTATAGGGATGTTATATAATGACCTCTTCGACCATAGTTGACCTACCAAAGTTGTTTTTGATACATAAACTGAATTTGGTCAAGACACCTGACATAAACTTAATTATTTAAGTTGTTTTGTATAAAATAGTAAAAAGTGGAATAAAAGTTATTATAAACATGAAAATTATCTCAATAAATTAAATAATTAACATTAGTTTGTTATTCATGAATACAAATACACACAAGACAAGTCAAACACAAGTTAAGGGATTTTCGTCTCACTTTTTAAATATGTGAGATAAATGTTATATTCACCGCTAAATTCATTGTGTGGTGTATATAATATCAATTAGGATATATTAAGTCATGAATTATTTTATTTTAATTGTGTTTTAATATTTCATTTAATTTTATTCCCGCTTGAGGTTTATGATTTAAAATGTTTCAAAGTGGTGTGAGGCACTCTATAATGTTTAAGGATTAATTTCCTCAGGAATAATTATAATGATATTTCATTTAAATTTGAGGAAATTATATGAAGCTTTTTTAATAAACACTTTCATTTTGTTATCATATAGTTATATATGACCTTTTTCAACTATTGGTGCCATTTTTCCAATATTTGGTAGTTTTTAAGAAAACCCAACTCCATTTCTCTCTTGGGTCTGAGATCTGATTTCTACCAAAACCATGTTTTATATAAATATTTTCAAGAATTATTTTTAACATTTTAATAATGATTCATCAAAGTAATTTTTACCCCTTAAAAAAATTTATGTTTTTAAATTTTATTTTCAATGAAAAGATTTTTCAAAAGTTTTTTCAAAACAAAGGGATATTTTATTAAGAATGTTTTTAAAGTTATTATTATATTTCATCAATGCCAAAAACCCTTATTCTTAATAAAATGGGTATGTGTCATATTGATACCATCCTTATTATTTCTCAGGATTTCTTATGATTTATTTTTTCAAGGATATTATAGGCATACACTTACTTGATTCCGTTTTCAGTCCCCCTAAATTATTAAATTTACTATGATCATTGAACAATGATATTCCCTTAATTATCCATATCATTTATCATGGATATGTTTATTTCTTAACTGAATATCATTTTTCATGTGGTGTTCACTTTGATGGTGTTATATTATTTTCATGATTCCTTGATATTATTTTATTCTTGGCATGAAGCCTTGAAAGTATTTGACTCGTGGTGTGAAGCCTTGACAGTATTAGATTCTTAGCATAAAGCCTTGAAAGTATTTTATTCTTGGAATTAATCCCTGATAGTATTATATTCTTGTCCTGAATCCTAGACATTATTATATTCTTGGTATTAATCTTTGAAATTATTAGATCCTTGGCACAAATACTAGGTGGTATGTTATAGATATCCATCATTATTAATTACCTTGTTTAGTTTTGGTTATTATTAATCAATGAGATTATTTGTCGAAATATCTATGGAAACATTTAATTTTCAGTTATTTGATTAAATGGCATGTGTTTCAGTTTCTTACCTTTCCATATTTATTTTTAATTATCTAATTATTTCAACTTCATGTTTTTTTATTTACCATGACTTAGTTTTTATTAACTTACCTTTCAACCTATTGGTTACTTTTCATGTGTGTTCAGCAAATTATCTTTCAAAAATTATTATTCTCATTGATTAATTATTTATTTAATGGTATTTTTCCCTTACCGAACATTCGAGCTCACCATTATTATGTTTCCTTTCCCCAGGAATCCATGAAGTGTACTATGAAAGATATTCAGGGATATACTAGATAGAATAAATATATCCTATAAGATATTTACTTAGTTAAAAAAATATGTTCTAATTAGTGTATTAATTTTCAATACAAGACTCATGTATGTATCTGGTTTACCAAGACTACTAAACTGATCTGTCCTTTAGGATTTGATTTCATTCAATCATGTCAATGTAACTGATAGCAGACACTAGCTTTAGGCCTTCTGGGGTCGGGTCACTATAGTTAAAAAAAATATCCATCATTTCTCTAACAATCTCCTTGGTCTCCATCTCCAAAATGAATATTCAGTCTTCATTTTGAATTTATGAATAAATAATTAAAGGATAAATAATGTTTTATAGGAATAAAAAATGTTTGAGGGTGAGAAAGGAAATCTAGATAATTAATTGTAATAAATATTGCTCTAGGAAATATATTTATAGGTGGGAATTAAAATTTTAGCGCAATGAGAAAATTTGAAAATTCTATGTGTAGTGGGGTAAATTTATATGTAGGAAGGTTAAATAAAATTGGTGGGATGTGAAAAAATTAAATCTTCATATCATGTTTGGATTTCTAACATCTTTTATTAAAATAATCAATGTTAAAAATATTTTATAGAATATTTTTAATGACATTAATTTAAATAACCAACATTAAAAATGTTTTCTGGAGTATTTTTAACATTAGTTATTTGAATAAATGATGTTAAAAATACCCATGTGATTGTATTAGTTTAGGTTATTTAATAACTAATTTCAAAATATTGACATTATAAATAATTTTTGAACTATTGATAGAATATACAAGAAAAGGGAAATCCTCAGAATTCAAAATTAATGAATAAGAAGTTGTTGGATATGGGTCACAACTCCTTGTGCCATAAAATCCTAAGATAAATAATGATTTTTTTAATTTTTTATATGGAAAGACATTCTCAATCCACACAAAGAGTTTTAAATTGTATTGGGATATCCAAGAGCACTATTAATGGGATATAATGAATAAGAAGTTCATGGAATATATATAAAAGTGAATTTTATGTTAGAAAGTGAAGGTAGAAAGGAAAAAAAAATCCAAGGTTATAATGAAATCATTACCCATACCTATATATAAATGGAAAAAATATCACAATAGACTATTCTATAGGTCTTCAAAAGACATCCAATGAATATAACTCCATATGGGTTATATTGGATTGTCTGAGAAAGACAAATCACTTGAAACCAATTCAAGAGGACTTATCACTTCATCAACTTTCAAGGATATACATTGAGGAAATTATGAAGCTACATGTAACACCACTATCAATGGTATCTAATTGAGATTCAAGTATTACCTCCAAGTTGTGAAAAAATCTCTAACGTACTCTAAACACAGAGTTGAATTGTGTATGGATTATCACCCCCAAACTGATTTTTGGTCTGATCATATTATCTAAACACTTGAGAATATGCTAAGATAATTATTAATGGACATTAAAGGAGGAAGGAGTCAATATATTCCTTTGTTAAAATTATCATTAAATAATAGCTTCCACTTAATCATTAAAATGTCTCAATATGAATCCCTCTATTTGAATAGATATAGTATACCTATGTGTTGGGATGAAGTTAGTGAACACAAACTATTGAGACCTACAATTTTTAAAAGAATTGTAGAAAAGGTCAATACCATTCAACATCACATCAAGTTATATTAGAGTCAAAAAAAGATCAATGATGATAATCATTGAAGAGACATGTAGTTTGAGGTTATAGATAAAGTGTTCCTTTGCATATCTACATGCAAGATATCCATGAGATTTTGGAAGGAGGGAAAGTTACATCCTAGTTACATCAGCCCCTTTAAGATTCTTGTTTTCATAAGAGTTGTGGCCTATCGAATAGCAATTCCACCAAATCTATCTCAGTTATAAGATTTATTCCTCATAACCCTCTTAAAGATGTATTTACTAAATCCCTCACATGTATTTAATATAAAGGTGGTATTTTTGAAACATTATCTCTATTATCAGGATCAACCAGTGAAGATCTTGGAATATTGAAAAAAAGTTACATACAACAATACTACCCATCTAGTCAAAGTATTCTAGAAGAACCATAAGTGTGAGGAGGAGACATTAGAACCAAAGGAAGTAATGAAACATAATTACCCTAATATCTTTTCATCTTAGTAGGGAAAACAAAATTTTTAGGGAGGAATTTCTTTAGGGGAAAGAATATAACAACTTAAATCTTTTCAATGGAATTACCTTTTTTATTATATAAATGTGTAATATTTAGTAATGTAGTATTGTATAAATTATATATTCATATAATGGAACGAACAATATTTTATTATATTAACTTGAACATTATATTTATAGGATAAATATATCCATTAGAATTTAAAGTGTTGCAATGGAACAAAAATAGAAAATAAGGTAACTATAATATGAAAATTTGGATATTCTAGATTACCTAGAATGTTCATATTCATGAACAACACTGTAGAAATGATACAGAATGTTAGTACTAAAATATTAATTATGAAAATGAAAATATATATAATCTTTAGAGAAAATATAATTGAATTAATAATTAATGAAATAGGAGGCATTTATAGATGGTTGGGATCCCATTTGACCATTACAAATATGGCAGTTGGAATAGTAATCCTATCATTTGAATTATAATATGACCATTGGGAATAGTAACCTGACCATTAGAATAATAACCTCACCTACGAAATTTTAAAATAATATTAAATTATCTTACCAAGTGAAAATAAATCAAGTTTATATCATGATACAAATAAATAAATATTTTAAAAAAATAATTAAATAAGTGTTTGGTTTATTGTAAAACTCATGTGTTTTGTTTATATTTTTATGGTTAACATAAAAATTTATAAGAAACACCATTTTCATAAAATAGGTTTATAAAATAATTTTATATTTTATTATAATGATAAAATAATTTTTTGAGATCTTAAGTAATTTTTCAAAGGGTCAGAAAATTAATCATAACATAAAAATATGTATTTTTAAAATAAATAAATATTTTATTTAAAATTTATATTTATCATATTAAGAAAACTATTTTCATAAAATGGATTTCATTTTTGGAATCTATAAATAAAACAATAAGGGTAATTTTTTTGTATTTTTCCAAAATAGTTTTATTTGTGGTGAATAGTGAAATACAAAAAAATATAGTATTTAACATTATAAGTCAAATACATGAGTTAATGAGTCATATCCGATATGATAACCCATTATTTTGAACTCAAATTAACTAATTACTATATTTATTCACAATAATCATAAATATTGATAGTCTTGATCAAAAATAATAAACTAATGAATATTATATTCAAAACCGCTCATCACCTCCCCTTATAAATACCACCCCTCATAAATCATTCTCCTCACTCCTTATAATCATTTTATATTTCCAAATTTATACCCAATTATCTTCCTAATACTCTACCTTATTAATTATTTCTTTTTGTATCACTAAATACCATTCCAAGGAGCCTTAAGGGGTAGCCTAATAGGAGACGCCCAAATGAAAAAGGTAAATTCTAAACGGAACCTCTTTCAATGTAATTCTTCCTCTACCAACCCCAAATTATTTTAATACAGATTTATATAGTTACATAAATATCTTAAATATACTTATATTTTTTTATCATGTTGGAATATCCATTTTCTACCCTCCACTCAATTGATTCTAAAATGAAAATCATTGTTCATATTATGGTTGGTTCACCACCTCCAGGAACAACTTACTTTAATTTTTACCACTTCCTTCATGGATGGTCTTAATACAATTATTATGGTTAAAAATTATACAAATAAGTATATTTTATTTTTTTCATATTCTTTAATTTATTAATATTAATAAATTTAAAGTAAACCATATAAGTTCATTGTGGTTAGAAAACCCACCTATGTGAATTAACTATATAACGATAGTAATTAAACTCTATGAACCATGTGTATTTTTAACACCATTTAACTTTTATAAAAATTTGAACTCATGAAATAATATGAACATAATTTCATCACACTTATGTTGTTATGAAACCATTTCATAAAGAACTTCCATAATTACCTATAAGTGATGTGACTCTCGAAACATGACACGAAAGACCTTAAGACAGAAGAAATAGAAACAATATCTCAATTAAAAGACTCTAAATTAAAATAAAATACTGATAATAAATCAAATATATTATAATAAGGTAATAAATCATGTATTTAATTAATATAATTTTATTATTTAAGATGTTTTGGGAAATTTCAGGGTGAATATGGACCTTAGGTAAGGGAACTTTCAAACCAAACTCTTTTATTTTGGGTTATTCCTTTTCCTCAAAAACACAATTAATCACACTATTATTCACATTTATTACATTAATATTCTATATATATTACCCTCAAATAAATACCTAGTTATTATTATTGTTCATTGTTTTTCATATAGAATTGACCGAAGGTCTTAATGGTCATCAAATTTTCTATATTTTCCTACTCTTTTTCATAATGGTAAGAAGGGTTGGACCATAAGGAAGGAGGTCGAGAATGATCCTTTAGATTATTTAGACCTAATATAAAAAAATAGGGGCTAAAAACGGTGAAAAATAATTGTGATATTTTCTGATAATTTAAATAATAAAGAGAGGAATAATTTTTATAGAGTTTAGGTTTAATCTATATTAGTCATCCGAAGCATGATGAAACATTATGAAGAGAATACAGTTAAATATATTTGATGAATTAATAAACCTATTAAAATAATTAAATAAACATCATCTGAAAACAGTATTTTAAATCATAAAATAAACTCTCATACATCTATGAAAGCTTATACCGCTATTTCTATGACTCAATATCTCGATTTGAAACCATATAAAAAAATTTCAATTATTACTAAATTAACTCTTCACCACTTGGTACATCAAGTAAAAATAGTAACTAAAATAAAACTGTGAAAAATAATAACAATAAGTTGAAAAATGAAAAATAAAATAGAGAAATAAATGTTGAATCAAACAAAGCAGATTAAGCACATCAATAATTGAATTAAAAAAATGGATAGAAGATCTTATCTCTATCGAGTTAAATTTTATCTCCTCCCACTCTATCTTTAATTTCCACTCATGATAAATCTTTATGTCATTATTTTAGAAATATATCCTACTATCATCTCTCATTTGGAGCTCTGATGTTAGTCCCTTCAGTCCAATAGATGTTTACATGAATGATATTTCAATCAAGTCACCCTCTCTTGATCTAAATTTATTTATTTAATTTGTACAATAAAACCAGCATCAAAGATAGTGTCTCCATATTATTCATTAATATTTACCTCAAGAGACTCCACAAGGAAACCTCTGAATAATCACCATCACATACAAATGACAAAATAATTATTCTTCTAACAAATTTTACATTCCCACATCATCTTTTAAATGACTCTAACATTCCATAAACCTCCCCAAAGAACAATATAAATTCATCACTTTGATTGCTCAGCACATTGCTTGTAAAAAATCACATGATAGTTCCATCCTTCATAAATTTCACATAAAACACAAACCTAATTGAGTCATTCCATCAAATATTGATTTCACAACAGTAATAAAAATAGGAAATAGTGACCAATGATCAACATGACCTCTCCCTCATTGAATAAGAAAATTAACTCTTCATATTCAAAAACAACTTAACCAAGATTAAATATTATTGATCTTGAGTATTCAATATAATACTAGTGCTAACATGTCTTCAACCTAACACTGGTGTCTATTAAAATAGGCACTTTTGGCATCAAATTCACATAAAAATCGATCAAAGACCTGGTTTTCATGATAACGATACCTTACAGTTTTAGAATTTAAGACCAACTAAATCCCAATTAATCATATTTATCATCTCCTTGTAGAAATAAAATATAGTGATTGATTTCATCTTCTAATTAAATCTAAAGTATTACCACTTTGGACAGTAAAAAATTATAGTATTCCTAAATCTCAATTTATTGTCTAAATAAAAAATTGATTCTCATTGTTTATCCCTTAAACTGCCCTCTTCTATGTTGACATCATAATTTTTTACGTAGTTTATCATAAATTGAAATTGTACTACACAATCTCATCAAGAACAATAAATCTTTTGAAAACAAGCTTCAAAATCCTCTTTATCTAATTCTACAACCCTAAAAACCCAATTTCACACAATTCTAGAGATCAATCCCCCATGTTTAGACAAATTTGGTGATGAAATCTACTACATAACCTTTGATACTGGTTTGGATACCTCCAACATGATCCGTCTACATGCTCAGGACAAAGTTCAAACTCTATTAGATTTATGGTAAGGTTTCATTCTTTAATAAAATGAGACCAGGTTATATTCCATTAGTGATGTAGACAAAACCTTGTCTTCTTCATGAATCAAATACGACTGAGCTAATATTTTGAAATTTTATTCAACCCGTTTTGGTATCCACTTCATCAAAAAATTATTGATTTCAATTCTTAGAATCAGGTTGCTTTAATCAGTAAAAAAACTCAGGGATTAGGATGTCTTATATTTGATCTGGTTTAGTTCGGTAAATGATGTCAACTAAAATCCTCAATTTTCAAATAGTTCTAGTTTATTTTTTAACATCAATTTAGTATCAATATTTATTTCTCTGGGTTCTGCTCTAGATGTTTCTCTTGAACTCTATACCAAGCTTTAATATTTCTTGGATGAAATGGTTGTAGAAAGGAAGTACCATGAGTGGAATGGCAGCATGGGAATTGGAGTATTGGTATTATAATTTCTCCATAGTAGAAAAGGTTATTTTATATGGTGGTAGTATAATCAAGGGAGGTAGAGGAAGGAAAAATTGTAGACAGTAGTGGCAGCAAGAAAAAATATGGTGGAAGTAAGAAATAGTGGATGGTTGTGCAATTTTATATAATGGTAGTAGATTTTTATAACCAATTTAGTTGTTTTTTCGTTTTTTAAACATATCAATATGAGTTTAAATAAGAAATATAAGAGAATATGTTTCTAGAGTTAGGTAGGAAGATTTTCTTATATACTTTCCTTATGGATGTTAAGAAACATTCCTTATGAATTGTATGGAACTTTCCTTATGAAGAGTGGTAAAGTTTCATAACTAAGCAATACAATGCTATGATGTTCTTCAAGTTCCTAATATCATGAAGTTTTCATGGATCAACCATAAGTCCAAATATGGAGATTGAGGTTATTATATTGAAGGAAATAGAATGAGTTTTTTTTGGACATATGATTCTATACAAAGAAATCAGAATGAATACTAATAAATAGATTCTTCAAATGGATATTTATAAGAAGACAAAGTGTGAGCCACCAAATTTAGATCATCTGGTATCCTATTAGTATAAATTTTCATAATGATAATCTAATAGAAATACTCTGTATTATTAGGTAAGGATGTATGTAGTACAATGTTTTTAAGAGAATATAAAATGGGGAGAAGTAAATATTTACATAATTTGATGATATAGTGGAAGTATAAAGTCTCTAGACTAAAGGAAATGGGTCAAATCTTCCAGACATAGATCATTGTAAGTATTTTTCCAAATATATGGTTTGTATAAAGTTTGAGCAGGAGTACATAGTTGAAATTGCTTTCCTGAAAGGAGTAGTGTAATGGATAGAGATTAATTCTGTAACATATGTATTTATAGGTTTCAATAATAATATTAAAATCCAATGGATTGAGTGAACAAGACAAATAAAGGTAAAAATACATGATAAATATTTTTTAAGAAGTTTAAGTGGATATTTTTTGTTACATTTTGTATGAATTTAATGGTTGGAGTTCTATCAGATGCATGAATAGAATACAAAAGAATATTTTAGTAATTCAAATAAGATGAATAAATCAAATGGAGATAGGTTATGTCATCATACACATATATGTGGATACAAATGGATATAGGTTTCCTAATATAGGGAAACCAAAATAAGTTCTATTATAAAGGAATGTTGAAGCTATATAAATAGATAGATAATTCCAAATAAAGTAAATGGAAAGACATAAAATGGATAGAGGAGTAATAAGGATATTTACATAAATTATGTAAGTTCTTAAATATGATGATGAAAATTTAATCTTCAGTGATTTTAATCTTTTTGATAATAGATAATTTCGTTGAAGTTAATTTACAATGATGTTAACAAATTTCAAACAAGGTTGTAGAAGCTTCAAGGTAAACCTATAATAATTTAGAAGATTCCAATGAATTACATATGAGAGATATATATTAAATTATAGTTTTAAATGAGTGTAAAATACATTTGAGTTCCCTCAAAACCCCTAAGAATCGCACCTATTTAAAGGGGAGTTCGTATAGTATGAAATAACATTATTCACATGTGAAAAGTAGAAGTGTTGAAGAATTAATTTCATGAGTATCTAACTAAGTTAACTATCATTTTGAAAAACAATATTCCCATTTAGATCTATTAGATAGAGAATAAGAACTATGAGTAGCCAATTATGTTCTTACTCAGTTAAAATAAAGTGCATTGGATTAAGAAGATTCAATCGGAGAGCCAGTAGATAGATACTCAATGGATAGAGAACCATCAGATAGAGGTATATCAAAAGGATTCATCAGAATGAGATACTAACCATAAGCCACTAAACTAAAGTGCAATTAGTATAATCGTATGATGAAAAAAAAATATTAGTCATTGGACAAAGGAAAACTGGATAAAGTCATCGAATGGAAATTTTCTATGGAATATTTCTAGAAAGTTATGGAAATTATATGAATGGGATTATCTAGGTTTTATAAAGATCAGGAAGAAGTTTAAGGCTAATATATTCTTAATATAGTCATTAAATATCATGAATATAATGGAAAATTAAAGGTGATCCAACTAGATTGTGTAGTAATGTAAGATCTATCTTTATCATATCAAAAAAGAATAAGAAAATGTCTTCTATTTGTGGGGTATAACTAATTGTTGAAAAGGATCATTGACTAGGGGTATATCCATCTATAACTTTAGTGGATATAGTAAGGATAGTTGGGGGTATAACCAATTGTGGTATAAGATATTTTTATTAGGGTGTAGAACTAGGTTTGTCTGGAGGAACATTACTAGGAATATAAATGATTATTGCATGTGCCTTTGTAATCCTCAAAGAAGTATGTAACAAAATCCATTTTGGGGTGTATAACCAACATGTAAAGGGGAAAGTATTTCTAAAAACCCATTTAAATATTGTGTACTAATATCACTTTATATTTGTTTCATAAGATAGGTGAGGTTTTTATTTATACTTAAGGGGATTATAAATCTAACCAGTTTTCAGAGGTTAAGAAAAGTTCCCTTATTAATTTAAGAAACGTTTTTTATAAAAGAAAAAATGATCCCTGATTTACCACCTAGTAAAAAAATAATTGGTCTTAGGTAAATTCAAGTGTATCAAATCCTAGGTTCCATTTTAAAGATATGTCTCTAAGAATGGAGGATTTTAATTCAATGAACAATATGGGTTTATAAGTCTTCAGTGAAAAAAACTATCACAGTTGGAAGAATAGGATATTATTATATCTTATATATTTTTGAAATTAAGTTATAGATGCATCAACATTGGTATTTCCTCAAATTAATAAAGCTTCTATAATATCTTATAATAAAATAAATTTGAAAGTATATGGAAAATCACAAAATTCCATGTTCATTACTCTCACATAGAATATTTATTTAAATATTATGGGGATTCCAATGGCTAAAAAATGTAGGATAATTTGAGAAATATCTATAAAGAAAATGAGAAAGTTAATGAAGCTAATTTAAAAATTTACAGAAGCAATTTTAAAGATGTTAAGATAAATTATGAAGAAAGTATTAAATAATACTTTACAAGAGTTAATTTTATTGTCAAAAATATCATAGCTTTTAGTGAGAAGATGAAATATTATCCTTAAGAAACTAATGAGGACCATTCCCGGTATATTTGATTCTAAATTATCATCTTTATAAGATGATGAACATTTATCTCTATATAAACTTTATAATATTATTGGGGTATATAAAATGTGAAAAGTTTCTATCTTTAAAAAACATTCTATGAATGAAATAGATTTTGAATATTTTTTAAAAAATAATAAAAGAGATAAATAATTTTCGGAATAATAAAATGATTCGGGGATAGAGGAAAATGAAGAGGACTTCAACACAATCATCACTCTACATTCTAATAGATGTAGAAAGAGAAAATATAAAGTTAAACATATTATTAAATGTTATAATTGTAAGAACAAATGACATATTGTAGAAGATTTTTCTAATAATAAAGATGATGATTTTGATTTAGAATAATAATATAATAATTAAGGTAAACTGAAATAGAAGAAATATAAGAAAATGTTTCCCAACAATAAGAAGATAATTTTTTTCAGTAGAAGATATCACGATGATTATTTATTCAATAATGAATTTTACTATCATGTCGGATTCTTTTATCAAGTTATAAAAAGAAATTCTTCATCAGATAGTGATGATAATGGCGAAGAAAGAACAAAAATCGATCTAATTATAAAATAAAATTTATAAGCATCAATTGAGTAAAATTCAAAACTCAATAATAAAATAAAGAAGTTGAAGAGAGATCATTAGGATGTAACATTTGATAATGATAAGTGAATAAAAAATTAGTAGATAAACCTTAATATTATTAAAGAATAGAAAACAATAGTCGGCTATCTTGTGAGAAAATGGAAAATATAGGAAGAAACATCACTCGGGCATGAAAAAATCAACAAAGAAGAAAATACACTTGTTTAGGAAAGTAAGTAGAACATTATGAAGATAAATAAACTAATAAATATGGTGAATGTTATAAAAGGATTTTTTTAAGAAATAAGAAGATATTTTAGAAACACAATCAATGTTTCTTACATTACAAATTGATTTACAAAATATCAAATAATATTTCACTTTTAGTATTTGATGTGATAGTATAAGCCTCTAAAGATTGTAAAAATAAGGGTTTATAGAGGAAGGTTATTTGTATTCTAAAATAATCATAATAAAAATATGATTTTAGTATTAATAAAAGTATAAAATTGACGGTGTATAACAAATCTTCTACCACTAAGAAATATTGGATTTAAACTAGAAAGTATCTCTATGTAAAATTTCTCCCAATGTTCATAGAAATATAGAAACAAAATTCTTCAAAGTAGTATTATTATTAGTCTGAAATATCAAGATTTATAGGTCATTAATGGTTTTCTGAATTTTTGGGTAATAGTGAATACTTATGTTGGTACAATATTTTTTACTAGTAAATTGGTAGGAATCAAGGGGTCTATAATGAGAAAATAAGAACAAACATTCCAATAAAGTATGATGAGTAAAAAAAGAAAGTTTATAAGGTGAATAATTTTAAATCTTCACAGAGACAAATATGAATCTTAATAAATTTGAGAAAAGAAATGAGTTCAAGAAAGTTGAGTAGGCTAATAAAGTTTAGAAATAAAAGAAAGATTGCTTAGTAATTTAGAGAGAACAAATATCCATGGCTATAAAGACGGTAGAATCACAAAAAAATACTCAAGAAAAGGGAATGAAACTAGTTTCAGAAAATCAGAAAAAATTTGATAACAAATTTTCAATGGATAAAGAGGTAAAAATTTGGAAGAAATATAAGACGTGTGATAAAGAATGTGATGTTACTAAAATTTATATGAAAATATTACCAAGATAATAAGAAATAATAACTAATATTTTACATACTCAATGTAAAAAATATGTTAAAAAGGTTTAAGAGAATATGAAAGCCTCATTTGAAGATTCAGTATATGATAAGAAAATCATTACTAAATCCATGAAGAAAACAAAGAATTTGAGACTAAGAGAATATTATCAAGCTGAATGTTACTTCTAAGGAACAATGAGGTTCCTTAGTATTCCCAATATACATGATTATTTTTACTAACTTTCAGAGAATTTAGAGAGAATAAGTAAGGAAACTAGTTGAGTGAATTTGTATTTTTTATAGTAGGAATAAATCAATATTGGATACATTAAAATCACCATGATTAGGAATGGAATTCTACCCTTAAGGGGGGTCAAGTATGAAGTTGGGTTATGAGTATCTTATTTTTTTATTAAAGATGAAATTAAAGAAGTTATGAATTTTGAGATGTTAGGGAAGATGTATTTATACACTTGAACTATTGTAATATTTTTTTGAGAAGGGTGTAGGATTTATCTTAACAAATATTCTCACATTTCCCCTAATATAAAGATATTGGAAGAATCTTAAGGAAGGTATTTCATAAAATAACTGTTAAGTAAAACATTGATCACCTTGATTATAAATTATTTTTTTCTATGCAAGGATCACCCACATAGACTTAGAGTTGTTTATTTAAATTATCATCATTACAAATTTCAGGTGATGCTATTTTTACCTAAGAACATTTTTCATGTTTTTGAGATAAAGGAATATAAGCTGAGATGGCCCCTCAAAATTTGATTTAAAATAAGGGGTGAAGTAAATTATAGGAGCAAGAAGATGTAAAAATCATATAGGGAGAATATATTTGTGTACACATATAAATTATTATGATGATGATGATGTTTTAATTTTTATATGTGTATTGAAAGAAAACATGAAGGGGGATTGTTAGGATCTAAGAAGTTTTGGTTGAATTTTTTTATAAATATAAATATGTGTTTAGAGAATAAATTTGAGGGAATATATTGTTTTTGTAGAGTAGGAATAATTCCTTATCCACTTTGTTTATGGATGTTAAGAAATTTTCCTTATGAAGTGTATAAAACTTTCCCTATGGAGTATGAGAAATTTTTGTAACTATGTAAGAGGGTGTTATTTTTTTTTCATAAAATTCCCAACATCATGAAGTTTATCATAATTCAAGAATAATTCCAAAGATGAAAATTAAGGCTATTGGACTGAAGGTAATAGACTGAGTGTTTCCAGACATATGTTTTTAGACATATACTTCTAGATGAAGACCAAAGCATAGATGCTTTAGAAAAAAATTTATAAGAAGTCCAAGTGTGATCCACCAGACATGGATCATGAGAAAAATATTTGTATAAAGTTTCATAATGATAATTGTATTTACATACTCATTATTACAAGATAAATATGAATTTGTTCTAATTCTATTAAAATAAAAGAAAAGGGGTGGGGAAGTAAATAGTTGTAGAAGTTGATGATATAGTGATAGTATAAAGTTACAAGGCTTAGGGAAATTGATTGATTCATCCAGACACAAATCACTGGATAAAATTTTGTAGATAGAATATTTGTATAAACTTTGAGATTAAGTACCAAGTTGAAGTTTTTTTACTAAATAAAGCATTGTAATGGACAGGGAAGGCTGTAGTAATATAATTCCTTATAATTTGCAATAATGTTATGAAAATTGAATAGATTTAGTCTATTGGACAAGGAAATATTAGTTTAATAGATAGATAGTTGGTTTGAAGTTCAAGTGGTGATTTTTTTGTTATGAGATGTATGAGTTAATGGTTGGAGTTCCATTAGAAAAACAAACATTTGATGGAAGAACATTGAACTATGTTTCACTGGATAGACACACTAGATATAGATATATAATACCATCAGACAAACATATATTGATACAAACAGACAGTGGTTTCCTAATATAGTAAAGTTAGATAGAGGTCTACCAGAAAAAGAATGTTGAACATGTAATAGTGGATAAAGAAGTCCTAAAAAGGAATTGACATATATACCCTAGAAAAAGGAAATCTAATGAGCATTACATAAACTATGTAAATCCTATATTTGTAAAAATATGATGTTAATATTTCATGTTTTTATCTTCTTAAGAATAGGGAAGTTTGTTGAAGTTATTTAACACTGATATTAAGGAATTTCAAAGAAGTTTGTAAAAGCTTAAAGGTCATTATAGAAGAATTGATAAGAGTACAATGATTTTCATATGAGGGAGAGATCTAAAATTCAAGTCTCATATGACTGGGAAAATACATTTGAGTTCCCACCAAAAATTATGAGAGGTACACCTATATAAATGGGAGTTCATACATTAAAAACTAACATTGTTCACATGTGAAAATGTGGAAGTGCTGAATAGTTAATTATGTGAGTTTTGGCCAAGTTAACTTCTAGGTTAAGGAAGATATACCAAAATGATATTTATTAAATGTATAAGAGTCATGGTGAGTATCCAACTGATTTATTACTCAGTTGAATAAGGGTTCACAGGACAGATTATATTAGATTAATGACCCAATGGATGGAGAACCATCAGATAAAGGTGTATTGGATAGAATAATTGGACAAAGTCATTGAACATATTCTATCCAACCAAAGAACAATGGGGAGTATTGTATGGATACATAATGGGAGAATTCATCAAACTATAGAAAATTGGATAGAGTCATCAGATGAACATTTTCTAAATAAGTTTTCTGAATGATTTTCAGGAAAGGTTTTTAATGATATTATTCAAGTCTTATAAATATTAGGAGGAAGTTTAGAGGATATTAGTCTCTTAAGAGAGTTATTAAAGATATTTAAGATTGTAGACAAGTAAATCTGATCCAAATTTCTTTTGGAGGAAAAGAAGATATTTCTATAATGGATTGGAAAAATAAAATGGAAAGAGATTTTAGCTAGTGGTATAACTAATTACAGAAAAGGATTGTTGGTTGGGGGTATAACAAGTTGTGAATTTAGTGGATAAATTTAGGATATTTGGGGGTATAAACAACTTTGGTAAAACAAAAAATTATTGGGAGAAAAAACTAGGTATGGATAGAGGATGAATATTGAGAGTTATAACCAGTTGTTTCATGTTATATGGTAATCCTCAAAGAAGTTAGTTAGAGAATTCATTTTGGTGAGTATAATCAACTTTAAAAAAGGGGTGGTTCTTTGTACTTAACCTTTTAAATATTGTGTTGTGATCTTTGTTTATATTATTTTCATATGAAATGTGAGTTTTAGATTTATCCTTGAGTGGATCATAAATATAATAAGTTTTCAGAGGTTAAGAATAGTTTCCTTATGAAGTTAAGAAACATTTCTTATTAAAGAAAAATTGATCACTAATTCACTCCCTCCCCTTCTCATTAATCATATAATTGATCCTAGGGAACTATACAAATAGATATGGTGGTAGTAGTAAATGGTGGAGGAAGAAAAATAATTGGTGGCGGTAACATGTGGGGATAGTAATGGATTGAAGGGTTAGTAGTAGCGGAGATAACTACACTATTTGAAAACTGAAAATACAAGAACAATGAAAATTATAAATTAAAATTTAAAACACTAAAACATTTAAAAGCAATAAATTGTTTAAAATTAAAAAAATTAACTAAATAAAATTTTAAAGATTAAAACAAATTTTTAATAGTTAATTAATTAATTAACTAACTAAACATTTTAACATTTAAAATCAAAAGATTTAAAATTAATTCAATCTCAAAAAAAATTAAAATAATAAAGGATTTTTAAATTATCATAAAAAAAGAAACAAAATATTAAATACAAAAAATAAAAAAAATTAACCAAATCATTAATAACAAAAATAAAATTAAAAAAATTTAATAAATAACACAAATATTGAAGAATTTATAAATTAAACCAGAAACAAATTATAATAAACTTCATTGATTTAAAAAACCACTATACATTTACTAAAAATATATAAATAACCATGAAATAATCGAATTATACATTAAAATTCATAATTGATATAATAAACAACATGTAAAACCCTTGAAAATAAATGCCTCATCAAATTTACCCACACTTAAGGTGTTGTTTGTCCTCAACCAATCCCTTAGTCCAAAGTTGAAAAATGAATCTCAAATTTGAAAAACTGAAATTCCAAAGTGAATTGATTTTAAAAATAATTTTACCTCATGGTTTATATTAAGTAAAAGAGTATTTTTTTTTCTTCCAAAACTAAAAATTAATAGTTAAAAAGTCGTTATTGTTTTATATAAATGATAGAATTGGAAAAAAATTAAATGAATTAAAAAACATCAATTTTCATTTCCCTAGGACTTTCAAACTTCTCTTTACCTTCAGATTAGTAGACACATATAATTAAATAGTCGATCATAATTTAAACACACTCCTACATGAGTGGGAGTTAATAAAGAGAATGACAACATAAATAACCCATCCAGTAGTTTGAAAAAATAATGAGAAATAATAGATTTAACCGCGATAACGATTTTCATTTCATAGCTTATGTAAATTTATATCTTACAAGTATTAATACAAATCAAAATCTTTAAAACTAAATTATAATTTTAAATAATTCTCCCAAAGATATCCAAAAAATGAGTAATCTCAAGAGGACAAGAAAAATGATTTTCCCCAAAAGACCCATGAGGTATTATAGATTAATCTCCTCAAAGTGACATCACAACAATAAAATTTAATAAATATTTCCACACTAAAAATTATTGAGTAGGGATTAAAGAATACAAATTTTGATAAAAGATTATGTGGTTTTTAGGGGTTACATTTAAGCACATTTTAACTCATTTAAGACCCCTCATCCATACTTAAAACTCATCATTGTATTCACTATTGAAATTCAAAGTAGGAGAAACATTTAAAACAATTTGGTTCAAATTGATTTGAAAACAAATAATATAAAAACATATTATAAGGGGTAATAGGTTGGATGAAATATAATTTTTCCATACAAAAATCACACAAACCAAAAAAACATATAATATCCTTATTTTCTATTATCTAGAAACAAAGTACATGAAAAGAATTTGTTAATGTTTTTTGCAGTTGGTGAGTTCAAGAATGATTTTCAATGAAAAATAATAAAATTTGCATAAAATGAAAATAGTTAAATACCAAAGCAGTAACATTAAGTGTTACATAAATCGATAGAGATTAATCAAGAAGTTTAGCATGTAATTTTTTTATAAAAATAGATTAAAGAATTTTAATACCATGATACAAGAAATAGTATTAAATAAATTAATGGTAGTAATAAATAATTATAGATCTAAGACAATTACTCATCTATTTAAATATGATTTATATATTTAAATATATATTTTTTAATCGCCCTTAAAGAAATCATTAAGATAATACTTTGGTTGAAAATTAAACCTCTCTAGATGCAGCTCCTTGATTCCTTGGTAAAACATTAAAACTCATGACACTTTTTGGTTCCACATTTTCATCCAGTCACTAAATATACTATTCCAAATCCTCATGTAGAATCACTATATAAAAATCACCCCCCCCCCCATGATAATATAATCTATACTTTTTCACTCGAGTAAAAATCCAGGGGGGTGATTTTTATGGAGTGATTGTGCTTGAGGAGTGGTGATTTCCTAAGAAGAAACCACCACATGTGTTTTGAATATTTATTATTAATTGAAGACAAAGTTATTTGGGAACCTAAAATTTATAAACAAATATCCACTCTACTAACAGTAGAAAATTTCACTATAAAACACACTTCGACATTAAGTGATTACTCAGAGAAGTCTTCAAGTGGAGTAGAAAATTCATCACACATTCCCACTTTCATAGTGATTTCAAGGCATTAAGACTCAAGTTTTAAAATAATAATCTCACTAAAGTTATACCAAGAAACACTTAAGATATTATATATAAATTAATATCATTTTAATAACTCCAAGTAGTAGTGGGGTCCACTTCTGAAATTAACTTAGATTTGACACTTTTTAAATTTTCATGAAGGGAAAGTTGAGAAATGGATGATCTTAGAGGTAAAACATTATCCTCATAACTCTATCTATTAAAATCAACCTCACGTTTTTTGAAGATAGTTATGAAAGGGGTTTATTTTTGGAAAACATGTTTAAAAGGTGTTTCTTTAAGAGTGTCAGATGTAATTTTTGAATTAACAATAAAAAAGGATTCTACTTCCAAATTATTATTCAGTTTAAAGAATAAGATTAACTTCCCTAGTTTTTAATTAAACAAGGAAATTAGTGTCTAAAAAATGATCAAATATAATCAATTTAACCTCCAACAAAACAAACTCTACAAACTAAAAATCACAAACATCATTTTTCATCATTTGTTTTGTGGGTGCATTTGTTACCCGAAAATCATAATGAAACTATAGAATTTCAATAGAGTGAACATAATTCCTTAATTATTCTTATATGATTTTTATTTTTATATGTTTTCCTTGAGAAGTTGAAATAATTTAATCTCTATGAAATTGTTCATAGGGTCACTATTATCGAATTTTTCATCTAGCACGGCATACTAATAATTAATCAATTGGAAATACTCTTGAAACATTTTTTAAAACTTTTTTTCCATTAAAACCATTTTTCATGGAGGAACCTCAAAATAAGAGTTAAACTATTATCCTCAATTTCATTAGTTTCTAGTAAAAAAACTATAAGAATCCATGAATAAAAAATAAGAATGTTTCTTTTATTTTTTTTATGTTTTATTTTTTTAAGTTTTACTATTGTTTTTTTAATCCCTCTGACAATCACTGTACGCCTTTCTAAAAAATGGCATAAAACTTTTTAATGGTTCAAAGATAATCATTAACAAAAAATTACCATTTATATTTTCCTACTATTAAATATTGTGGTGAGTGGGGTCGCACCACTATGATGGATCCCAAGAATGATCCTAGTGTTTTTTTTAACAAATCTACTGAAAATGGGGACAAAAATGGTGAAAATGATTATTACTTTGTGTGAAAATGAAAAAAAAATGAGTATAAAAAGAAGTGTTAGAGAGGTAAGGTCTAATATTTATTAGTGAGTATGAGTATGATGAAACATTATGAAGAGAATATAGTTAATTAGGTTTGATGAAATTATGATTCTATTGAAAGAATGAAATTAATAGAAAATGAAAATAATATTTTTTAAACACAAAATGAACTCTCATCCATCTTTGAAATCTCATCCAACTAGTTCTATGTATGAATATCTCAATTTGAAACCATAGAAAACTACTCTATCAGTCCTAAAGTCACTCTTCAACTCTCAATACATTGAGAGAAAATAGGAACTAAATTGAAAGTGTGAAATCCAGTAAGAATTCATTGTTGAACTAAAGAATAAAATAGAGAAAGAAATGTTAAATCAAATGAATCTGAAAAAAATCCCATAGTAATTACACAAATATCATGTTCAAAAATTTCAAGTCTGAATCCTAACAACATAAATAATAGAGTTTTAAAAGAAAATAAATAAATGAGAAATAAGATCTTCTCCCTATTGAGTTGAATTTCATCTCCTCCAACTCTATGTTCAATTTACTCTCACGATGAAGCTATGGATAATTATTTTGAAATAATGTCATACTCACATCTCTCCACTTGAGTTATAGTGTTAGTCCATTCAGTCTTCTAGATGTGGGTATGGATGATCTTTTGATCAAGTCCCCCTCTCACAAATCCAAATTTCTTTATTTTAGTTGCGTGTTAAACCCAGCAACAAAGATTGTGTCATCATCTTCTGCAATAATCATTGGCTCAAAATCCTTCACCTTGAAACATTATACTATTCACTATCATATAGTTGTGACACAATAATTACCCTTATAAAAAATTCAACAATCCCATATCATTTTGAAACAAATTCAAGTTTCTAGAAACCTCCCCAAAGAAAAACCTAAATTAATCACTTTGTTTTCTCCACACATGGATTGTCAATAAAAGCACATGACAGTTCCATATTTCAAAAAAAAATCTCCTCAAAAACAAAATCAATTGAGGTATACCATTATATATTAATTTCATAAACACAATAAAATTAAATAATAATAGCCATTGATCAAGATGATATCTCTAAATTTGAACATGAAAATTAGACCTTTGACTTCAAAAATCACTTAACCAAGATTCAAAGTAGATAAAATCTAGTCTAAACTCTATAATACTTCCATTGTTTCCTCAACCCAGCATTGGTGTCCATCAAAATAGGAACTTTTGGATTCATCTTCACAAACACAACTGATCAGACATAAGGTGTGCATGAGAACTATACCATTTTTCTAGATAATTTGAGTCCAAAGAAGTCCCCTTAATCATATTCATCACCTACCAGTAGGAAAAAAATGAATGATTGATGACCTATTCTTATTAAATCTTAAGAATTAAATTTTTATCCACCAATAAATATTTTTATTCCTCAACCTCAGTTTATCGTCAAAATAATCAATTAATTATCATTTTTCTGCCCTGTAACCTCCCTCTTCTAAGTTGAAATCATCAAGTTTGTCACAGTTTATCATCAAATCGTAAGGGCATGACATAGTCTCATAAATTACTAGAAACCATTAGAAAACCAACTTTTAAATCATCTTCACTAGATTATCTAACCCTAAAAACCCAATTTTATACAATGCTAAAGCTAAATTTACCCCTCATTCAGCCCGATATAGTGAAGAAATCACTTTTATCTCCTTATATACTAGTTAGACTACCTCCAATTCAATCCTTCATCAATATTAGGAATAAGATCCCATTAGAATTAAATTATAGAAATGTTTCAACCTCAAATTAAATAAGCCCAGGGTCATCTTCCAATAGTAAAATGAAAGAAACCCTATCTTCAACATGTAATATTTGTACCTGATCTACACCATTGAAATATTCATCAACCAGTTTAATTATCCACTTCATAAAACAAGGATCTATTATAATGCTTGACCTCAGGTTTCGTCAGTCGGTGGCAGCACACAAGGCATTAAATTCGTTAATATCAATTTTTCTCACTTTTTAGGAGTGATGGTAACTCAAACCTGCATTTTTTGTCTAGTTATAGTGCATAAGTCGGCATCAAGTTGGAATAAAGATCCACGAATTAGGGTTATTCATGGGATGCATATCACAACATTACTTCAGAGCTTCAATGTTCTTTGAACAAAATCGTGGTAGCAAGATGATATCATTGGGTGAACAATATAATGGAAATGATCATAACAGTATTAAAATTTCTTAATTTTAGCATAGATATTTTACTCGAGAACTAGTACAATCATGGATTGTAGAGGTAGGATAAATGGTAGGAAATAGTAGTAGAAAGGTTAAAGGATGTGGTGGTAGGGAAGAGTGTAAGATAGTGTAATTTTCTATAATAGTAGTATATGGGGGTGGTGGTAGTAGTGAATGGTGGTGGAAGAAGCACCAGTTGGGGAAACATATGTTTGTGGTGATGAAAAACTCACAAATGAGAAGGAAATTTGGAAAATATAAAGAATTCATGTTGTTTGGTAGGGGTTCCTACATCCATAGTAGAAAGGGGATCATTTCTTTATTCCCCTATGAATCAAACTTTAGAGGATCATAATGATTTCATCTTACAATTCATGAGATTTTAATCCTATTAAAAAGAGAAGATATTCTCAAATGTCAAGGGTTGTTCAGGTAGATGATCCATCCTGGAAAATGTATGTGTTGCTAGCTACTCTCTTGTGGCGTTGGTTCCCAACCAAATAATACATCAATAGGAGTATTTTCTGACAAACCTCCTGTGAATTCTTCCTCCAAAAATCAACTCCCATAATAGAGAGTGGACCCAAAAAATATCACCCTCACAACCAATTTGGGGTAGAAGCTAGACCTACAGTCTCCTTGTAGGCATATAGTGTCTCTTTCGGTAGAAACTTCATCATAATGTCCTCCATATTATCATTGGTTTGGATTTTCTAAACTTAAAAAATATTTATTCTAACATATTATGGATCCAGTGATATTGGGTGTCGATGTGTTTGGACCTGAAATGAAATTTTGTGTTCTTTCTGAGATTAATAGCACTCTAACTATTGAAATATAGAATATAATTCACCTGACATTTTTCCAGCTCCTCTAAAAATTTCTTCATCCATAGCATCTTTTTAAAACCCTCAGTGACTATAATATATTCAAATTCTATGTTATACAAGGCAACACACTTCAAAAGTTGTGATTTCGAAGAGACTACTCCCCTACAAATAATATGAGGTACCCGGATATGGATTTCCTCATTTGTACATCTCCAACCATATTTTCATCAGAGTATACTTCTAAAATAGGATCACTATTTCAAAAATATAAATGATAACAAGATATACCTCAGAGATACCTCAATATTCATTTGACCACTATCCAATAATCCTTTCCTGGATTACTGAAAACAGACTCTGATAGGCTAAGTTATAACCAAAATAGTTTCAACGTTCTAAATTGAAGGATAAGATGGGTTTGGTATGGCTCACTATAATAGTGGCTGTAAAAGTCACCGAAATTCACCCCTAGTATGAAAATTATTGCCTTCTCCGGCAATGGGGTATAGTAGCACCCTCGGTTTGATTGAAACTTTGACCAGCTCTATCGACTACATTTCAGCTTCATATTTTGACGCTGCTTGCACCATTAGAATCATCTCGTCGAGCTCTTCACTAATCTAAACAAATTGACCACTTTCAATTTTCGAGTCACTTGAAATCTTTTTTGTAGGGTTTCTATTTTTCTCTATGTCCCAATGATACCACTTTGTTGGGGAAGCAGATGTTCATGGTGATAAAAAACACACAAACAAGAATGAAAAATGGAGAACACAAAGAATTAATGTGGTTCGGTAGGGGTGCCTACATCCATGGGATAAAGGGGGTCGTTTCTTTATTCTTCTCCAGATCAAACATCACAGGATTGCAATGATTACATCTTACAGATCAAGGGATTTTAATCCCATTATAAAGAGAAGATATTTTGCAATATGAAGGGTTTTTCGGGTAGATGATCTAGCCTTTGAAAGTGTCCATGTCACCAACCGCTTGTCCACGGCAATGGTTTCCAACAAAAGAATACATCAATAGGTGCAGTTTCCGAAAAACTACCCATGAATTCTTCCTCCACAATTCAACTCTCATAATTGGGATTGGCCCCCCACAGAACCATATATTGTGGTAGCATATATGGATCATAAAGGATTGAAAGGCTATAGGAAACACTCTAGTAGTAGCGAATCTAACAGCATAGTTGTCAAACTAAAATACAATAAAAATAAAAATTATGAATTAACATTTAAAATATTAAAACATTTAAAAATAATTGAATTTTGAAAATTACAAAAAAAAATAACTACATAAAATATTAATAATTAAAATCAAGTATCAATAGTTAATTAATTAATTAATTGAAAAAAAATTTAAAATCAAAAGATTTAAAATTAATTTAAACTCAAAAAATATTAAAGGAATAAATGATTAATTAATTATCAAGAAAAGGAAATAAGATATTTAATTCCCAAAACACAAAAATTAATCATTAACTAAAAAATTAACATTAAAAAGAAAATTCAAAATAAATTTAATAAATAACTTAAAGATTTAATCATTTATCGAAAAATAATTTTTTAATAAATTTTATTTATTTCCTAAAATCAATATAAATTAACCAAAAAGTTATAAAAACCCAATAATTGAAAAACTTAGAAATTAAAATACTTAATTAATATAAAAAATATGTGGAAAATGTCGTAAATAAATAACACCTAAGATATATATGTTTTATGGTTTCCCTCACAATTTCATTAATTAAAAAAAATTAAAGGGAAATTGTTTATTCCTTACCTCATTTCGAGTACTACACCATAAAATTTTTTAAACCATCCAAGGTTTTTTAAATTTTAAATTTTATTATAGAAAAAAATTCCTTCCTTTTAGGTTTTATAAAAATTATTATTCCATTGCCCTGTTTAATGATTCTTTACCCCTTTCCATAAAACCTTGCTTAAGACATACATTTCTAAAGTTGCTTATTCTCTCATTTTCATGCATTCACCCCACTTGGACGAAATTTTCCCTAAAATATGCTTATTTTCACCTATAAATGTCCAAGAATGCTTTAATCTCTTATTTCATGGAAATTATTATGATATTCTATTTTTTATGATATAAGACATGATTATATAACCCATTAAATTCTTGGGGTATTTCTTATGAAAATGTCTTATATTTGATTTCTTCATGTGGAACACATATACATTTACAAGCTATGATGGTTGCACCCAGATAGCACTACAATTCATTGGGCAGTGTTTATATCTCATGAGATGATATATATGGGATTAGAGAGTAAAACTAATCTATTATAGGACTTAGTACACCATATTATGGTGTCATAGAAATAAAACTTAACTTATTATTATTATTTCATGTATTATGATGTTGTCACATTCCTATGATTCCATGATCTTATGATTTCATGTTCATTATGTCAGGCTTCCATATGATTATTCTTAATAATTTTTATTTATAATATCATGTTATTCCATTTGACTCATATGATATGGTTTTTTATCATGCTCATTTGTTTACTAGGATTTATAGCACACCCATTTTATTTATATATTTCCTAGATTAACCAATGTAGTTTCAGAAGATCAAAGGTAATTAGGAGAACATTTTCAAAAATAAAATAAATAGTTTATTTTTTTAGTTTCATGATAATGTATTATGAACCTAGTCTTACCAAGAATATAGGAATATATATTATAGGGTTGTATTTAATGTATTTTTATGTTAAAAATAATGTAATAAAATTTTTAAGAGGATTGGGTCACTATATGTGTCAATATTAACCTTACCTGAGACGGTTTATTAGTGTACTCAATATTTTGATGCTTTAAAAGTCATACTTGTAAAAGTTTTGATACAGTAGGTTCATGTAGTTTATTATAGGTCTAGGAAGTTGAGTTTGTATGAGAAAAACTACTCAATGCATAACCTTGAGTTGGAATTAGTAGTGCATACTCTAAGGTATGGTAACTGTTATCTTTCAGGTGAGTGGCTTATAATATACACTAACTACAAGAGTTTGAAATATATTTTCTTACAATGTGACTTGATCCTTAAATAAAAAAGGTGGGTTGATTACCTATATTTCTTCAATATCAATTGGTATTATACCCCTATAAAGGGAGATGTCATCATTGATTCACTAAGTGAAAATACTCAGGAATAGAAATTATAGGAATTGAGCAGTCAGTGGAAGATGATGGATTTATTTTCTAAGTTTCACTTGGATGTTGAGAGGGGGGATGAATTTTTGTTCACTGATTTTTATGTTTTCTTCATCTAAAAAAACCTTCACCTCCTATTAAATAAAAATGAATCTACTGAATTCTAAAAACAAACACTCCCATATGAACATGGGAATTTAAAAGGTTCACTACTCAATATGAGTATCTAGTCCTTCTCATGATCTAAAAATGATATGAGATCACACAATAAACTACAAAACAATACTTTTGGTTTACATCAAGAAGATTATATTCATTACTTTTGATTCACTATATTCCTTTAACAATGATTTTTCTCCCCATACAGTTGATATGATAATACTAATTATTTTTTAAAATGGAATAAACCCTCACCAAAAGGCTTTAACACTTCATCGTTACACTACAAATATTATTTAAACCTTCACTACATTAAATATAATCTTTTTCTTCTTCAAAATCTTTCATAACAGTGATAAATAACCTCTTATATTCTTTTTCTCTATATCTTCTTCTCACATTCATGCATTCCCCAGAACTACAACAACTATAAATTATATAACAAGTAGTTTCAGTTACTTCTTATCGTTGTTATTTATTAAAATATTTATGATAAAATATAGATAATTTAGAATTAAAATTACTATAATTATCTTATCTATTATTCACAATAACTTCCACAAGAAACAACTTCCATAAATGATTGTAGTAGCATGTAAAGCTGTAAAAATATAATGACCTTTTCAGACTTATTTAAATCTATATTTCTTCCACATTAAATACTATAAAATAATATTCACATTTAACACACTCTTTAAATGATCATGGTATCTTTTTTTTTGAAAAGCAAGAATTAAGGCTTCAATTAAGAAAAACAAATTACAAGAGTCTGAATGAGGGGATTTTACATTTGTCTCTAGTAATAATATAAAGTATCTCCTCATCAATAATGGTCAAATGCACACCCCAGTCTTCAGAAATACCTTGATTTTCAAGTTTATCAGCAAGAGAGTTGGCTTCCCGGTAAACATGTGTGATGATGAAGTTCTTTGAAGAAAGAGTATCAAGACACTTGATCCATTTCAATGTAAGCTTCCAGGCAAGATGGATCTGATTTTTCCGAACAGCATGGACAATAGTAGAAGAATTACTTTCAAACTAGAGATCGTTCCAATTTCTTTGATGAGCAATCTCCACTGGTTTAATTAATGCCATTATTTCAGCTTCAATGGCAGTAGACTGACCACAAGGACTATAGAATCCATCAATTAAATCACTGTTGTGATCATGGAAGACAATACCATATCCAGCGGGTCCCGGATTGCCTTTCGAAGCACCATACAGGTTACATTTGATCTAACTTTCAAAGGGGGGAGTCCAGAAAATTTCCATAGTACCCATGGGTTTAGGAAGATTACCTGACAGATGGAGCCTCCTCAAGACAGCAAAGTCTTTGATATAATTATGTCATTGTTCAATCTTGGTATGATTTCTTAAAAATACTAACTACAAACACCTCAAGTTCACTAAGTCTTTAAGACTTATGTATATGCCTATCCTAGGGATTAGGAAAAAGGCATACACTTACATGGAGATCTACTCTCTAACATATTTAAATCAAATCCATGACTCATTTTCATACATGATACAATTATTGTATGTTTATAACTATAATTCACAAGAAAATCATGTACATGAACCATTTTCCTACATGGTCTATTCACGTACATACTAAAATCGCCTATGTGACCAATTTACAAATACATAAAAACATGTGGGTCTATAGATTCTCGTATTAAGGAAAACCCATTCATGGATATTCATATATGTAGACATTTATTTGGGTACACATATTCATTTATATCGGAAATACCACATGCATATATTTCCTTACACAAATCACATATGAAAATTCATTCATGTGGTTCTATACTTCTTCAACTAGCTACCAGACTTTATCTTCTTCTATTTTCATCCTTCTTTATTCTTTCAAAATTCATCCAAGATTCTTATTTCAAGAATCATAAAAACCAATATCATTATATTTAAACATTTAAAAAAATATCACACTTTTAATTGACTAAATTTATATTTATTATCTCCTTATCCAAATGTTTGATCTTCCTTGAGGATAATAGTATGGTTGATCAACCTATTATGTGAGATGATAGTCACTAAACCTAACATGAGTTTCCATGGTCAGTAAAACTGCTATGTGAGTCCATGACCACTTGACCAACCATTCGTGAGATAATAAATCATTCATGTGGTAGGTTTAATTTTCTTTATAAGTTAGGTTACTTTTTCTTCATGCGGTAGGTTCCCTTTTCTTTATGTGGTCAGTACACATTCCTTCATGCATTCAGTTCACATTCCTTTATGTGGTCAGTTAGAATTCCATCATGTAGTTAGTTATATATTCATCATGAATTTGCTTCTAATTCCTTCATGTGGTCAGTTTTCATTCCTTCATGCAATCAGTTTTCTTTTCATCATGTGATTACTTCTTATTCCTTCATGTGGATAGTTCACCAACTTGGATTTCACACATCATTTAGTTTCTTTAATTATCATGTTGGATTCTTCATTATTTTAAACAATTTTCACTCTCCAATACTAACACATGTTATGAATATTATAAACCAAAAAACAATAATTAAAAATTAGAAATTTTCCTACCCTAACTTATTAATTAATGTGTTGGAAACAAAATAAAACACCATAAGAAATCCAACTTACTATTCACCAGTTTCTTCACCAATATTGAAACAACTTAAAACAACTTAGTCTTAAAAATCTTCCACTTTGGATTTTTTTGTCATCTAAGGAAAATAAATCATTGAAGCTATAAAACTCAATCTATATGTAACTATATAATAATTATAAGACAACATGATATTGTTGGGTGTAGGAAACAACAATAATTAAACAATAATTCTATTTTTTCATAAATAAGTGATCAATAATCATGATAAATTTTTTATTTATTCAAAACTTCATCATCGCATCTTTGCAACTAAAAATTTTTACAACCTATAAGATATGTTCCTTGCACTCAATTAAACAAATAGTTAAAATAGTTAGCATATATTACACATACTGACACCAAAACTACTATAAAATGAACCTATACCCATGGTTTTGGAATACCGTGGGAATAGGTTGTAAATTTTCAACTGTACCTATGGTTTTTGAAAAAAAATGTGGCTATAGGGTTTTTCTAAAGCCCAATAACTATGGTTTGGAAAAACCATTGGTATAGGGTTTTTTTAAAGCCGTATACCCATAGTTCTTAGAAAACTGTGTGTATAGTTTATGCCTATACCCATGATTTTCCAAAACCATGGGTATAGCTTTCCTAGGTTAAGGTGGAAAATAAATATTTCCAAAGGACAAAAAAAATCACTAAAACACCTATTACCATGGTTTTCCACCTATAGACATGGTTTAGATATATATATATATATATTAGTCAATGTGGTGTATTGTTAGGTGTAAGAATTGTACACAGGTGGTCTAGGGATCAAAATCCACGACTGGAGATTTTTTAAAAACTATACCCATAATTTTGAAATCATGGGTATAGGGTTAATTGAACATTGGAATACACATGTACCCATGGTTTTGAAACTGTGGGTATATAATTTTTAAACCGTAGATATATCTTAGAGTTATACTGATGGCTAAGCTCCCCATGGTTCCCAAAACCATGGTTATAGGTGCATTTTCTAGTACTACTCATCTTACCCCTTTTAAACATTATCTTAAATATATTCTCTCCATAAATTTGTATTGAACATATCAATGGATAGATTTATGATTTCACATTTATTACACTTTGAAAAAAAAATACAAAGAAAATATGAGGAGGGAATGGAAAAAACATAACTTATACTTGAATAAGGTGAGGTTGAACACCCATAATCGACTTTAACTTTTGAAAAGTATCTATCAGAAATGGTTTAGTAAAAATATCAACGACCTATTCTACCATATGTAAAAACACTAGATTTAGTCCATTTTTCTATAATATCTTTGAAAATTTGATATTTAATATCATTGTGCTTTGATCTTAAATGATTCACCATATTTCTTTTGTCATTGATAGAACTTTGATTATCACAACATAATAGAATTAGTTATTTCACATCAGCCAACAATTCTTCCAACTATGTCTTCACCCACATTAATTTCATTGTAGATTGGGTGTTAGCTACAAAATCAGATTCTACAGTACTGAGTGTCATTAAACGTTTCTTATTTTCATTCCAACTCATACATATTTCTATTAGAAATAAAACTCCATCATATGTGGAACTTCTATCATTGACATAGTCTGCCTAGCCTGTATCAATATATCTAAATAAATAAAAATCTCATTCAATATCATATTTTATCATATAATATATAGTTAACTTAATTTTTTTGATAATTATTTTTCTATCTATAAAATTTTACATTTTCAGTGCACTTTTAAATTATCAAAAATTATAATAGCATAAACCAGGTATGGTCTAGAAGCTGTTCGATATAAAAAGATTCCAATCAAATTTCTAAATTATTAAATAAGAACATCCCTCCCAAATTCATCCTTAAATATCTTTATTACCACTAATATAGGTGTGTAAATAAGTTTTAAAACTTCTATGAAAAATCTTTTAAGTATATCCTTGGAATATTTTTATTATGATATAAAAATATGATCCTTTTCTTGAGATATTTTCAAGACAAGAATTTAATTCATTTCTCCTAGCATATACATGTCAAATAACATCCTTATCTCTTAGGAAAACCCATTATAGGAATCTTCATTATTCCCTAAAAATATGACATCATCGATATAAACAATAATAATGGGATAAACTTATTGATTTTCTTTTATTTAGAGGTAAATTTCCACTCGTACCTACTTGAAGTTAAGTTTATTTAAACATGAATCCATCATAGAATAACAAGCTATTGGATATTTCATTAACCCATATAAATATTTATTCAATTTAGAAACATAGTTATCTTATTTTCTTAGAAATATATCACCTAGATTCAAAATATATACTTCTAATTCCAACTCTCTATTTATAAAGGTAGACTCAAAATCCATTTGTAAAATCATATATTTCCTTTTTAAAATAATAGAAAGCAATATTATCATGGTATTAACTCGTGCAACTAGTGAAAATGTATCATAAACATCAATGTCTACAACCAATGAATATACCTTACAAACTAGTCTTTCTTTGTTTCTTTTCCACTTCATCATTTCCATTCAACTTATTCCAGAAAACCAAATTTTTATTAGTCACATTTTTATATTTAGGTTAGGGTACCATCTATTTTCTATCATTGTTCTCAATTTTATCTAATTACTCATTCATGGAATCAATTAAATCTTGATGCTCTAATGTTTCTTCAACATCTCTTTTCTCAACCTATGAAAACAAATAGACATGTGAATCTTTTCTCAATGTTCTTCTATTTTGATCATATTATCCTTGATCCCCAATGATATTTTTAACCTCTATTTGATTTATTATCCTTGGATGAGATAATCAGGATTACCCATCATCACTTGAAATAGATAAATATTCATCTTCAACTTGTATGGATTTTACATCATCACTATTGATATATAATTTTACATTTTATTTAATATAAATTGATTTATTTTCATTTCATTTATATATATATATATCTAACTATGAAGGTTTTCTAATTAAATGTTCTCTAACTTTCACATAATTTGAATAAAAAATTCCTCTAATTTTTTTATTATGGAATTTATATCCTCTACTATTTAGAGTGTATCCAAGAAATATTTCATTAAAACCTCTTTGATAAAACTTCCCAATATTCACAAAATAAACTTTGATAATACAAGGTATGTAAAACACAATTTGGTACTTCAAAATTTGGGTTTTCTTATAATACAACTCATGTGGATACATATCAAAATTTAGTCTATAAAAATAGTGAATTTGGATGTGGATTGATACACATGGTTTAAGATATCTCAACCAAGATTCTATTCATTCTTTTATCCACAACATTTTTTTGTGTTGTACAGAGTGAACTAATATCATGAATAATACTATGCTAATCAAGATAACCTTGTAATTTAACCCTTGTGTATTTAGAACCATTATCAATTCAGATATTCTTTATAGAGTACCCATAATCCTTTTCATCGCTTCTCATAAAATTTATGAATATCATAAGAGCCTGTGATTTATGTTTCAAAAAAATAACACTTAAAATAGGATTGAAATAATAAATAAATAAAATAAAATATCTATCTCCATTCTTTATTGCTTCCTCATAGGCCCATATATGTCATAATGAATAAGTAATAAGGTATGGGATATATATATCTTAAGCTTCTTGTGTGAAGAATTAGAAAATTTCCTTTTATAGAATATAGAACAACACCAATAACTACTTCTTATAAATTTAAAGACATCACAAACACTTCTTATATGTGTTAAATTTTTTAAGTTTCTCTATAACATATTTTCAATCCTTATATTCTGTAATTAATTTTCCTCCTTTAAACTCAAATAACATGAATTTTTTACATAACTAACTTGGAATAGATTTCCCTTGATTTGTTGTACAATTATCACAACATATTCATATTTAATCCTTTTAACTATAAAACCATAACTTCAAAATATAATTTCATTTCCTTTATTATGAATCTATGAATCACATAATTAATTATTTTTTTTCATCAATAAATAACGCACTTCTGGATTCTAACTTTTATTTTCCAATGATAGTAGTTTAAATGAATTTTATTCTAAGAGACTCATTATTTCCAAAATTATTTGTTACTTCTTTTTAGCCTTTCACATTCTTCAATACTAAAAAATATTTGGTCATGTGTGAAGAACACTCACTGTCCAAAATCCAAGGTTTTTTTCCATTTGTATCCTTTAGCATAGTTTCAACCACAAGAGAATTTTATTTTCCCTTTTGATTCTTCACATGATTCATTTAAGTCTTTTCATACAACTATTTTTGAGATATAATCATCCCAAGACACACTTTTGAAAGATTTCTAGGCTGATCACACCTCTTACATGGGGTTTCAAGAGGATGGAATATGTTCTCAATATTTAAATTGTATTTTTCAGATTTCATTTCAGTCTATATTATTTGATTGGTATGAATCCCCATAAACCTCTACTTCCAATGCCTCCTAGATCCATTTCATTATTAATTATTGGCCTAGTATATCTTTTTTATTCCAAAATACTATATAATGAAAATAATTTCCATACAATTCATTTGTTTTCATTGAAACCTATATGTTGTCTAGAACTGTGTATCTATTTTCTAATATCTTTCTTACCATAAATATTACCTTCATATCTGTGAACCTAAATTTTTATAGTATCTTAGTATCTTATTCTTCATATTTTATTTCTTATCATACTTATTAGAGTCTATAACTATAGTGGTATTTTATTCAAAATATTATTTCTTAGTAATTCCAAAAATTTGGAATTCACTTATTTAGGCTACATACATGACCTTTTTCACTTTATTATTCTTATAAGTCCATTTCAAAATATCTTAAGCATTATTACTAGATTTTTAGGATGATATTTTCTAATATTTATAAGATTCACATTCTTTATAAATTTCATCAAGTTCAAAAATTTGATTTTGGAAGTTATATCTTCCTTGTTCAGTTTCAATCATTTTTTATCATAAAAGGTTAAATTATTTCTCCTTCTGACTCATGTTTTCTTCAATATTGATGTTGAGTATTTCGTATTCATTAATTAAATTATTCCTACCGTTAATATCTTTTAACAATATGGATTTTTATTCTTCATACAATATTTATTTATTGTTAATCGGTTAATAATATTTCTTTAATTTCTTTTACTCTTTCTATATCTTTAATATTTTTGGGAAATTCTTTAAATTTTATTTTTAACTTGAATTCCATATAATTTTCATCTTATTATTATTTAGAGTTACTGATTTCATCACTATTAAAACTCTCACCATTCATCATTGTAATAAGAAACTTCTCAGAACCTTTATCACTAAAATTTTCAACTTCTACATCTTATTAACTATCATTATCTACCTCACATTTAGACAACATTTTTTTATTTTTTTGCATAAAAAAATTTTCATTCCATTATTTTGAATAATATATTTAGTTTTCATCCATATTATTTAGTGATATTATTGATATTTTATATTATTCATCACTATCTTCACCTTCTTTTAGTCATGGAAAATTTACTAAAAAATGTGTAATGGATCCATAGATAAATTAAATAAATAACTTTACTTTATACATTCATGTGCCACTTTTAATATTTCTATAAAATAAAGACATAAATTTATTAAAATTATTACGCATTTCACATCTTGAATCAAAATAAATATCCCTGTTGTCAACCATAAATTTCATTGACTTTTCTTGGTTAATGGATTTTTAGAATATTTCATGATCATATTTTTTCTTTATTTTGATAGTATTATCTTTTATCATCTCATATAAAATGACAATGTTATACAAATCATCCAGACAGATTGTTTAGAGAACTAAATCTTCTTATGACTAAACATTGGATTCAAATATGTTAGGAAGATTTTTTAATATCTTTTCAACGCCTGTGAGTATTCTAATTTTTTCTCCAAGTATTCTTAAGGTTCTTACAATATCATTAATAATTGTTAATAACTCACTAATATATTCATAATATCCCATTTTAAAATCTTCGTATTTAAATATCGAAATTTTTAACTTAGATTTATTCACTTTCATATTCCCTATATAAATATTATTCAACATATCCTATGTGTATTTATTCATTCCAATTACTTTAACCCATAAGAATTAACTTTCTCAGAGAGAAGAAAGAATAAAATCATTGGCTCATTCATCATTATTTATATTCCTCTTGTATGTTTTTATTAATAGATTACCCTTTTTAATAGGATTAAAACATTTTCAGTAGATTCCAAAAAATCATTGCTGGTTGATAATAGATAGGGTGTCTTTTTTTCTTCCAAATATGATAGTTCTTACCATATAAAATAGAAATACCCAAATAAATAAATAAGTTATTAGTATCCATTATATTATTCGTCTTCTTAAAACTAAAAATATTATATATTCAATGAAGCTTCCTTTGCTCTGATACCAATTGAGAGGGTCATACATGATTTGTGTGGCCACTGAGAGGGGTTGAATCAATGTTCAACTCTTTTTATGTTCTATTATTATTTTTAAATTATCCTATTATTAAATAGAAATGAATCTAATGAATGAAAAAAATCACACCAATAAGAACATAGAAATTTAAAATGGTCACTACTAGATAAGAGTATATAGTCCTGAGTATGATCTGGAAATAATTCAATATCACAATGTCTACTAGAAAAAAATCATTTTAGTTTACAGCAAGAAGGGTATATCCATCACTTGATTTTGACTATAGTCCTTTGAAAGTGCATATGATCCTCACTTGGTTTATATGATAATAAAGAAAAATGAATAACAAAATGAAACTTCACTGACAAACTTTTACACACCGTTACTATGATTCTTGTATTAATAAAAATTGTGCTACTACAAATCAGATCTTATACTTCTTTGATTTCTTTCACTGTAGCGTGTAATAACTTCTTCTTTGATTTTTCACTCTATATTCTTCTCACATTAATGAAAATCCCACAATATATAACAAATTTATATTATATAACATTAAACATTGGTTACTTATTATCTTTCTTCTTTATTCAAATATTTATAACACCACATAAATAATTTAGAATTCAAATTACAAGAATTAGCAGATCTTTTCTTCACAATAACTTCCATAAGAAACCACTTCCATAATTTATTGTAACTACATGTAAACCTACAAAAATATCACAGCCTCTTGAAATTCCTTTGAATCTTCATTTATTCGACATTAAATCCAACAAAATATTATTCACATTTAAAACATCATTTAGAAAATCAGGGTAACTTCAATCTTGGAATTATTCTTTCATAAATTCTATAACACCTAAGGTATTAAAAATAAATTTAACATATAATGTAATGAATGAAATACTGAGTCTCTTAGACATAACACTTTTCTATTATAACCTATCTGTTAAACTTAATTTTTCCCCCTCTATGTTTTGAATTTTGAAAAATGAACATACACGGTTGTGGTCAATAAGATGTTTAGAGTTTGATAGGACCAACTTATATTTTTGGTGAATAGAAAATTGACACTTATGAATAGTAATGTACACTTATGAATAGTAATATGAGCCCTATAAATAGTAACCTCACCCATGTAAGTATAAATAAAATTTAGGCACCTTATAAATAAGAGTGAATTATTTAAAAATAATAATTAAGTGTTGGTATTTTTGTGAGTAATAAATATTCAATTACAATTTTAAATTAATAAATTGATTTAAAATAAAATTAATTTTCAAAAAATTAATTCCTAAATAAATATTTTGTTTTTATATTATTTTAATATAATTTTATGAGACCTCAGTTAATTTTTGAAAGTATTATAAAATCAATTTTAAATTTAAAATCTGTATTTTTAAAGTAAATAGTGATTTTATTTAAAAATTAAATTTAAAATATTTAGAAAATTATTTTGATAAAATGTATTTTATTTTTTAATTATACGTGTTGGAAATGGTTACTGTTGTTTTTTGTATTTTTCAAAAATACTTGAATTTTTTGTGAATAGTAAAATACAATAATTAATAACAAATGCTAAATACAAGATTTATTGAGTCATAAGATATGTACGGTTGATGTAAGCACACATTTTGAACTCACATTCACAAATTAAATTTTTTTTCACAATAATCAACATTATTTCATGTCTTAAGCTAAATAATAAAATAATGAATAAGATATTCAAAAATCACCCCTCTCCTATACTATAAAACAACCCCTCACTCTCTCTTCTCCTCACTCATATAAGCCTTGAATATTCTAAAATTTATTCCCAAATAATCTTCCCTAGTCTCTACCAACATCCTAGAGCTATTTATATTTCCAAAATATTAAAACCCCTTACCTTAAGGATATTCTCAATGAGGATATTTCAAGAGGTAAACCCTCTTCCTTTTTCTTTCAATTTATTTTTCAATTTATTTTTCTTTTCTTATCATATCCTCAAATCCTATGTTCAAATGATCATGATAACTCCAGTATCATATATATACTGTAATGATATCTTGTTAATAGAATATTCTTCCTCAAAATATTATCTCTCTATCTTTTTTTAAACGAAATCATCGTCTAGGAGGTGTCGATTTACAACCTTCGAGGATGACGAACCTTTGTTATTCAATTTCTCCTTCAAGGATGGTCATAAAAAAAATTTAGGGTTGAACCAAAATATAATATGTGAATTCTAACCTACTTAATGTTCTTGAACCAGTATATATACATAATATTAACTCATATGACAAAACTAGTTCTTAATAATCAAAATACTGCCAAAATAATCTAAATGATTATTACTGATGTTTTGCATAATGATTCATACTCGTACATGGAAAAAATTCATAATAAAAATTAAATTTATGGGTGTTAATTAATAATATATAACTTCAATTATAGAGAATTATTTCCCTTCCATATTAACTTTTATACTCATATACAAGAATATCAATTGCGAAAACCAAGCAAACGAATGCTCCCTAGCGATAAATTTGTATCCTATAAATCATCCAAAAGGCCATAAATGAACTTAATAAAATTATAATAAATAAAATAAATATATAGGAGGTTATTAATTAATTAATTAACGGATTTAATTTTATTATCAAGGATTTTAAGTTCAAGTGACATAAGGTAAGGGTTTTCTACCTAAACCTCCATTTTCTTTCAGGTTACTCTTTGTCTCTCCTAATCTCAATTAAATTATTAATTATTATTATTTACTCTTCATAAATTCTATTTTAATGTTCTATAAATGTGTACCAATCATAATTTTTCTTTATTTTATAGGGATTTAAATTTTTTATAAATATCTTTCTCAATTCTTCCTGATAAACAGGCATGATACAAGGGAACTTCTCAAATTATTATCTTTTTTAAAGTACACTCTATAATATGTTTTAAGATAGTGTTATTTTTATAAAACCACTAATTTTATCATAGAAAAACTAGATTATTTCATTTCTTTTTTCATACAAATATTTTTTCAAAATATCTCTTCTTTTTAAAGTAAAAGTGTATTTCTTTAAAAAAATCCTCAATGATTTTATTAGAATATTTTTGTCTATTTCAACACATATGTTGAATTTTATGTCTTATTAAGGTTAACACATTATTTTTATCATCTAAAATAATTTATTAAATTTTTTATGATCAGTTTTATTGTGGGTGTGCTTTCTTGATACCATTCACCATACTACTCAGAACGGTTAGTGTTTATGTGTATAGATTGGGGAAAGTTATCTCATATGTTCATGTTGTTTATGTTTATCCCCTTTCATATAAGGAATTAATTGTACTTAGATAGTGATGTGTGGGGCCTGCTATAGACCCCTGATGCATCGATAGGTCTCATGAGACAAAATAAAATTGGGTTTTGGTCGAGGACTTACCCTAGTATTTTCAAACGCATTGGTTGAGGCCTTGACAATATGTTTTAGAAGTCCAACATTTTAAATTCCCTCATTATGGTATTTGTAATTGATAAAACATGTTATTATTAGATGAGTAGAATATATATTTTTATGTTTCATTCTCTTATGATCATTTATATGGCCTTATTTAATCATCTTCCATTCCTTACATATTATTCTCATGTATATTTTTAAAGGCATGTGTCTTTAGTTTTTCACCATGCCTAGTGTTTATTTTCATGATAACTTCTATTGTATTACTTACCCTTTCTGATTATATGATCTCACCCCATTCTTTTGTTTTATTTTCCACAATTTTTAAATATTAATATTATAAATAACTTTTCAGGATAATCTAGGATTCATCGATGTTTCCAATGGAATTTCTGTTATGTATTTCATTTCAAGTTGTAGTGTTGAACTTATGTTTGTATCTTGTTTTCCAAAACTACTAAAGTATTCGTTCCTTTTGGATATAAATTTATTTTAATCATGAAAATGTAATAAAATAATATTCTATCTTTAGGAAACTGGGGTCAAGGCCTTACAAATACCATCAAAACTATAAACCCAAAAAAATTTCTAAGACTTGAAGTCTTACACATACTCTTAGCCAGAGGATTACAGATAAGTCATATGGTTATGTAGATATTTTCTCTTTGATGTAACCAAATCCCATAAATGACTCATTCACATATGTGATGAAACTCTCATGCATGTCTAATTCTCATCCGCAATAAAAATAACAAATCTAAACCATTCAGCCACATGGTACATTCATGTACATAACTAAATTTTCAACTTGGCTAGTTTATATACATGGTAGAACATTTGGATCCACAAATTACCTTACACAGGAAAAATCATACATCGATATTTACATACTATCCTCCTATTTGGGTAAAAGTATTTATCTATATAGTAATCACATATATATATACATTTCTCTATTTGTATCATGTATGTAGAATCACATATGTGGTTCAATACTTCTTTAACAAGCTTCTAAAATTAATATTCTTATAATTTTATTTTCTCTACCTTATTTAAAATTTAATTTTAAAAACTTATTAAAAGAATCATGACAACTATTATCCTGATATTTTAAGTTTTTAAGAACATATCACTTTGCATCGAATGAATTTAAGCTAATTATCTCCTTCTCCGAATGTTTTATCTTCTTTTAGGTTAATCGTGCAGTCGATCAACCTACCATGTGAGCCCATAGTCACTAAACTAGTGTGTCCATGGTCACTAGACCTACCATGCGACTCCATTGTCACTTGACCAACCATTTGTGTGCTAAAAACCCTTCATGCAGTAGGTTCAGTTATTTCATGCAGTAGGTTCACTTTTCATCATGTGTTAGGTTTCTTTTTATTTATATGATCGGTTTATATTACTTCATGTGGTCATTTTACATTCCTTGATGTGTTTCTTTTTCATTCCTTCATGAGGTCTATTCACTTATCATAATGTTTTTATTTCTCATTCCTTCATGTGGTCAGTTTAAATTCCTTCTTATAGTCATTTCTCTTTTCATCAATTTTTCACTTCTCATTCCTTCATAGAGTCAATTTAACAATCATGATTTCACACTCCATGAAATTTGTTTATAATAATGATTGATTCTTCATTGTTTTAGAAAATTTTCACTCTCTAATACTAGAACATGTTATGAAACTTATATACCAAACAACAATCATCATAAATAATAAATTTTCCTATTATAACTTACTGATTTATGTGATGACAATCAAAGACAACACCACAAGAAATCATACTTCCTATACACCAACTTCTTCAAAAATCCAAAAATAACTCAAAAAATCTTATCCTAAATAGATTTTAATGAGTATAAAATCAAAACCACCATTTAAATGGACTATTGATACTAATGAGATAATTTATGTATGAGGTTTACTAGTCATCCCAATGAGTATGGGTGAGGAGTTGATGTGGGATACGCATACCTCAAGTTGGGATATTAATCCTAAATTTACTAATATATACCATGATATTAACATATAGTATGGTATCCTAGGATGAAGAGTGGTATTATGTGTTTTGATACATGGTACATTATTTATAACTAGGCGGAGGTCAAGCACCAATTGTCCACTAGTGTCACACCCATTTTTTTTTCTTTTCATGTCTTGGTATTTATTTGGTTCATTGGAAATAAAAATCCTTTTATTAGGTTTTGGGTGAGGTTAATTTTTATTTTTTAACATCCATATATTTCTAATCATCCTACCATTTTTTCCTCGTAGACTTTTGGAGAAAAGGGTGGTTACTTCATGATTTGGGCCAACCATGAGCCCATTTCCAAATTTAAAAACAAAATTTGTTTCTTTTATAAATCCTTCATTTTTCAAAAAAATTCACTAATTACACTTCCCAATTTTCATCCATTTACTGATTAGAACTACCATATCCTTTGGTGTAAATTATAAATTCATAATAATGGTTAATTTGGGTTATATATTTAGGTATTGGGCTAGCCCGAGGGCCCATTTCCAATTTTAAAAGAATAATTGTTTCTTTTAAATATTATTCATTTTTTCTATAATTTTATATGATTACACCTCTTAATCGATTCCAATAACACTATTCTCAATCCAATGTTCCATTGTATCTCTTTGGAGTTCATATTGTCATGGATTAGGGAAAATATACTCAATGGTTCTCAAATCATCTAGTTTTTTCAAAGGTATTTTGTCTCCTTAAAAAATCATTAAATATGTTCTATGTTTACCACAAATATTCTTCCCATATTTCTTTCAGACCTTAGGAGACTCTCCAATGAGTTTCAATCCATTATCATTCCTCTATGGGTGCAGATATAAGGGAAGACAAAGATTTTTCTGGTTTTTGAGGTGAGATTCCTTATCAGTTCTCCTCCCTCTTCTTCCTCCTTTTATTATATCTTGGTTTTATATTCTCCTCTGGTCATTATTAACCTTGGGTTTTGTTATCCCATGATTTTTTATGGGGGTTTTTTTCATTTGGGGTTGGTCATCATAGGTTTAGGGTTTATAAACCCTCGTATGGTGATATTGGGTGTGGGTTTCCATTATACCAAGGATTTGAGGTATGATATCCCTTGAACATGCCTTTATCATTTAAGTTTCATAATTTTATTATTTTTTTCACCTGATATATATGTTTATTACTATTTTTCTACCTTATTATAATTTTCTTGGTGTGAAAAATGGATTTTTAAGCATTGTTTTGTGAAAGGTAGTGTTGTTTTGTCATAAAAGTGCACACCAAGTGTTTGTTTAAATGTTCTGGTATCTTTTGCACCTGATTTGTGAGGTTTAGAACATTTTTTATGTTATTTTAAAAAATTTATAGTATCTTGAATAAAATATGGCATGGAATTAGTGTTTTATTCCTTTTCAAGTGCTTAAAATAAATTGTTTTGTTTAAAAGTGCATGTAATGTGTTCAGTAAATTACCCGGTTGGCTTTTATGTGTTAAGTGTGATTTAAAAATTATGTGTTTTGATTTGTAAATGAATTGGAATAATTAAAAATGCTATTTTTATTTAATTATATGGCTTTACAATTTTTATTTGGTTTTAAAAACAAATGGGTTGTGGTTTACAACATGTTTGGCCCGAGTTGCCGGAAAATGGCCCGTTTCACATCCTTATAAAAATGGATGTGTTTTGAATATGTAACCTAAGTGTTTTAATGTATTTATTAATGTGGTTTTATTCTTTAAATGGGGTTTATACACCACCTTAATAAAATTTAAATTCATACCTTTGTCAAATCTGAGTTTTGAGACAGGATTACAGGCCTATTTGGCATTTTCTTTGTAAAAATGGTTTCCATGTGTATTTCATGTTATGTATTTTAGGGAAATTTTATGGTCCATGAAATTGATTTATTAACTATTTTTGTGGATTCCAAGTCTAGTTTGATATGTTATTGATGGTTTTTTTTCCTTAAAAGAGCATTTTTTTTAATAGATTTTATGTGCAAGCCTTGTTATACTCCTTGAAATTGTTTTAAGAAACTTGATTCGTGAAAGAAATGTGAATCATGTTTATGGTATATTTGTGTGTTTATGGTTTGTTAATGAAACTTTGATGTTAAAATGGTATTTTATAATATGTTTAACTTTATTTATCACTAAGGGTAATCCCGGGTATTTAGGTGGGCGGACGTGTACTAGTATGTTAGTGATCATGTGGGGTCTGGCCCCTTTTTCACTTAGAAAGTTTGACGATGACAACACTAATTAAACTATGATGATGATTATGTTGTGGGACCACTAGGTTTTTTTTATTCTCCCTACTAGTGGATCATGTGTACAAGAATGGATATTTATTATGGTTACTTTCACCGAGATATGAGGTACTTAGGGATCACAACTAACTAATATCTAGGGGTGTTCCCATGACTTGTGCTCATTGGATGTTGTGTACTCATCATCGACATACAGCGTGTTTGGTTGGTAAATTCATAAGTGTGTGTGATTTATTTAAAATTTTACATTCTTTAATTCAACCCTCTTGAAAACTATTTTCATTTTTAAGTTGCACCTCTTTGAAAATTGTTACTAGCATTCTTGTTTATAAGACATGCTAGTTTTTTTGTGGTAATTGTTTTATAACATGGGACCTAATTTGGAAAAAATAATTTATATATTGTATTTAAAACTTGAAATTGATGTTATTTTTTATTTTAAATGATGTGCATTGGGAATACAATATTGTTCTAACCTATTGAGTTTTAATACTCACGCCTATAGTCTTCTTCAGTTTTTAGCCCTTATGCAGGTTTCATCTTGAGTTTGATCACCTTGGGTGATGTGTGATCATTGTGTTGAAGAGTGAACAGAGGGGTCACATGGAGTTAGTTGGTTATCAGGTTTTTTCTATTGAGTTTTTGGTTTATTTTTACTTTTAGTTTCTTGTAAAAATAATGTTCAGATATATTTTTAGGTAAATGTATTTTGGGATATCCATTTCTTTTTTATGTTTGTTTTATTGTTTATATTTGGTATAAATTTTTCCCTTGTGTACTCTATTGATTCCCTCGGTGCTTGTGTCCATCCCGGGAATATCGTGAACGCCTCTCGAGACTTTTCGTGGGCTAGCCTAGGAGACCGGTTCAGGGTCGACTTGGGATAGTTTGTGACAACTAGACTTCTTTAATCACTATTTATTCCAAAGTGTATGTATGATGATTTGACTATGGTCTTATTAATAGGTTTTCTGAGGACACACCAAGGTAGTCATGTTGTGTGTGTTATTATAAATCTAATAACTAAGGTTGTAAATTTTCTACTAATTCGAGATATGTTCTCTATTGATAAGATGGTAAAGATCTTTGTGTAGGTTTTGGTATGCCTATACGGTGTTCATCGAATTACTTTTTAGACCAAGATTCATTTTTTACATTTCACTTCTAAACAGGTTCATAGAAATTTTCAGATATGCAGATGCATCTAATCACTGCTCATCATCCTCATAAAAATGATCATTTTGATCTTACTATATGGATATTAGTGGAAATTATATGATTGTGTTTCCTCTATTTCATTGATTCTTAGTAGATCCATTTAGTTATTATGGAGTTTCCTACAAAAATAGTTTCCAAGAATCAATTCAGATGGTGAATTTTTAGGCCTTATATAGTATTCCATATAGATCACATTTAGATTTGATAGAGCTTGAAGAGTTATTAATTATTAAAAAAAGTATTTTGTATGAGACATTAGAGCATATCCATTTGATCAGGAAGTGAGGGGAAATTTCTCAAGGCAATTATAGGTTATATAAAAACAGGTGATTTCAATCTATAGTTTTCGAGGTGGGTGATCGGGTATTTCTAAAGGTGGAACATAGATTTGGACATCATTATATGTGTGTGTGTGTGTGTGTTTGGGAAAATGACACCCATGTATGTGGGGTTGTTCAATATTGTGGAGAGGATAAATTGAGTAACATACCATTTCTATCTTCCTTAGTGATTTGGTGCCATGAATGATGTGTTTCATGTATTATTGCTTTGAAAATATCAACATGATATATATCATGTGTTTATAACTGACAATTTCAATCTTTAGGTTGATGTTTTTTCTAAGGATAATATAGTTAAGATCATGGATCAGATAGAAAATAGTTCACATGGAAATATAATTACTCTAGTATGAGTTCAGTAAAATCATGGTCATATATAGTATGAGATGAGGGGGTAGGAGTCTAACATGTAGGCACAGTGGTCAAAATTGTTCACCAATGAGGCCTGGTGATATTTGGGAAAGAAGATATGGGATGATCATCTATATAGTGGGGAGGTTATAATAATATGGACTATTTAAAAGTTTTAACCTATTTTAAAAAATCGACCTCATGTATATTTTATCATTTATGAATGTTTGAGGTGTTGATTTGTGACCTCAGAGTTGTTTCTCGGTATTAGCCTAGGATTTGGGGCAGAATAAGTGTGGAAAGTGACTAGAGTTTTCTTCAAAGGATCCATCACATTGTCACCAATAGGGGCTAGTTTGTGACAAGTTCCAATGAAATAATTGATTTCATAAGTTATCAAGATTCACATCATGGCCTAAAGAATCATGGTGTGGTGGGGTTTCGCATGTGATGGGTGGTTGAAGAACACACTGTGTCCAAGGGCTTCATATAGTGGGGTTTGGGAGTCACATCATGGTGAAGGGAATCACATTGTGCTGATAAACCTTACATATTTAACTATAATGTCATGCCAATGTGAAATTTCATGAGGAAGGTCAGTTAGGCCATAGCGGAGAGAGTCAGATTATGGATATGACTATTATATATTATTTTAGAAAAACTTATATATTTATTTTATAAATTTCATGGAGAAAAGGTTATCACACCATGACTAATGGATCACTCCATGATGGGCTGGAAAAGGTGTAGGTCATGAGTGAAGGCCACACCAGGAAGCCAGACCAGGAAGGTGATTCACACTATGAAGGGTGGGACACATAGAAAAGGATTGAACATGAGATTTTTTGTTCTTCCTATAGTCACGGTGTCATGATATAACTAAATAGTTCATTTTTTGAAGACATAGAGTTTGGAATTTAGTGGTTCTCTCTACGTGTGGTGTTTCATGATGTGTTTAAGAGAGACCACACTGTGATGAGGACCCCAATGGTTCATCAAGGCATGACCAGTGTGGTCACACTATGATGTATAAACTGCATAGTTTTTTAAAATATATTAATTTAATAAATGAAACTAAAATTAAAAATATATTAAGGAGGGTTCCTCCCACTATCCAGTCATGCATGGACTACCTCCTCTCCCTCTCTTTCCCTTCCTCTTCAAATTAAATTTATTCTTCATTTACAAATCAATTTGAGTTTCATTCAATCTAGGTGACAGCTAGAGTAAATTATATCACTATTATTTGACTCTTCCAAAATATATCTTGTTGTTCATTGGATTGTACTAGTTGTGGGTTTTTATGCCCAAATTTGTGGTTTTTTGTCAGATTCTTCAATTTTCTCCAATTGATCGGGGATAATCTATCAATACTCAATGATAATGTTCCTACAAGAATAAGGTATATGGTCGAAAATATATCTCTAATTCGACTCGTGTTTCCATATATGTATGATTTGGGGTCAAACCTACCTAATGCACATTTGACCTAAAAAATAATGTAATTAATTTTAATTCTGATTTATGTGTAAAACCTCATCTCTAGGTCATGAGCAGTCCATTGATGAATATAAATTCTAAACTTTTCGCACCTAAGTGAGGTGTTCCCTGAACTAATGAAATGAAAAATTTTGTAGGTTACTCAAGTTTCGTTTTAAAGGAATTCTTGGCCAATTAAGTTAAACTTAGAGGTCCTTGTATGGCTCCTAGGATGAAATTGTGTGGATAATGTGGGCTAACATGGTGGTGTCCATGAGTGAGTTTTGTTTGGGAAATTTTTTAGAAAACAAATCCTTGATAAAAATAAAATAAATTTTTTATTTATTTATTAAAAACATATATATATGATACATATGACTTAAAGATATATAATATCCAACAATCCTTAAGTAGGATCCTGACATTACATTGGTGCCAATATATTTTGGTGTGCATGTGATGTAACTTGAGACTATGTTTCATACAATGTTGTATATGATTAGTGTGTGGAACTTCTAATTCACTCCCAAATGGTTCTTTTAGTTAAGAAATAATGAATTGGTTACTTCATGTATTTTCTCATTCATTTAAATATTCAATGAATTTCAAACCAATGGGCAGTGACGTATATAATACAGGCCAATGCTCTTCATTGAATGAACAGTGTCAGGAACTATCTATGTAAAGGAAAACAATTTCCCTTTATTTTTTGGTGATAATGATCATTAGTTTCAGGAAAATATTATAATAGCTCTTTTATCCTCAGCACATTGTTTATCACTTCATAATGAAGGTACTAAAACCACTTTGTGCATTTGATAATTCTCAAAAATAATTTTGGGATCCTTTAGATGTTGTAATTCCTGAGAGGAATGAAACCTTTGCACAATTATCATATGATATTTATTAAAAAAACACATTTGATATTGATACCAGTGAACTAGTGATATATTATCCATTAAATATTTATTAATATAAGATGTTAATGGTATTAAGGTGGGATTAAAAATTATATCCAGTGATCCTCTCAAAGGAAAATATAATTACAACTAAGGGGAAGGGATCCTAATCTAAAGAAAATCTGAATAGGATCATTTGAGATACCTTTAGAAGTAAAAGGGTCTGATTATTTTTTCCCTCATTCCAATTTTGTGATATATTCAAGACCGGGTCAAATAGGATAATGCATTCCTTGATATCATAACTGACCTATGGGTATAGGTACTACATTTCAAAGATAATGCAATAAAAGTCAGTTCCTTTTCCAGTTCACATAGGTTGATGTCATATAGACTACTTAATAGTAAACCATTATCTATTATACAAAATTATTTGAATATATAATTTACCTCCCTCTAAAAACTACGAAAATAAAGAATGATAGAGCCTTAGGCATCCCAAATAATCTCACCTCCATACATCATACCTTTTATTCATGCTCCATCAGTATTAATCTTAAACCCATTAGACGTCTTCCATGATTCCACCTAATGACTATGTGATATCATAAAAGGTGATGAGTTTTGTTACCTACAAATCATCTATAGACTCTGAAAATATGTATAAAAGTAAAATCTTCCTTGTACATGGAAAGATCCCTAATAAAATGGGAGAGTTTATACTTTAGGCCTTATTTTCTCACCCAAGAATTTAAGAACCTAGACTCATTTTATGACTCCAAATTTCACCAGTAACCTACAATGATATCTATAATTAAAGAACAAATAACTAGAGAAGTATACATCATGTAACTAAACCAAATCAAATAACACGATTGTAGTTTTTTAGAGAAACTTGATTATCTATGATTTCTTATAGGAAGTTCCATGTGAAGTGCTCCCAATCCCCTTTCATAAATAGGTGATCACCAGACTCCAAGTTAGCATGACTACAACAAAAACATATGAACACCAAATTCACACCTTTAAATTCGATATTTTCATCATTAGGTATGAAATAATTCCCAATTTACCTAATAAGAAAAACGATATTGACTGGGATACTCGATCTCCAATGGAACTTGGGCAAGGGTTAGAATCCTTAGCCACATGAGTGATTTTCCAAAAATAACTCATAAATAAAAGATATGAATTGTTGGGGGTGAAGGCTAAAATATTATCTTACTCTATGATCTTTATGATAGAATAAATGAACTTCCACTATTATTATAATATATAATTAATTAAATATGGGTGAATAACAGCTTCATGAAACCATATGTTAGGGGTTGGGTAGCTAATAATGAAGAGAAAATGGCTAGAACAATTATCAAACCAGAAGGTGATATAATTGTAGCCATCGGTCCATCTTGAGTGGTAATTGATAATATGGAAGAACTCTTTGATACAATTACATAGTTGGGAGATCCTCAGCCTCTAGTTAGGATCCATATGATTAACCTTCCCATATTTCTCCATTTTAAATTGATCCCACTGGGAATACTAGGTACCTTATACATTCTTATTATTTTCATCTTAATTCTATCAAGGATGGATCAAAAATATGTGGGTTTTCTTTTTATACCATTGTTTATTTGATGAACACCCAAAACCCATCAGTGTTATTGGATCCATCATCTTTAACAAATCAATGTGTTTCTTTAATTGTTTAATGGATAACAAATTTTATGAAACATAAACTAGTTTTCCCCACTTAAAATTAAATTATAGTTCAGTGTAACATCAGATGCTCTACCAAGACATTACGTGAGGTATACAATATATTATGCATTGAGAATAAGAAATTACATTAATATATTAGCGTAATGTGGAGTGTGAGGCATATAATACGTTATTAGATTAATATATCTTGTGTTACATGTTTTGGAAAATAGAGCATCATTTTTCTCTACCTAATGTTGTGTTAAGTGTCAACATAATGTCAATATTGGTCTTAAAATTGCATTGTGATACAACATAATTTTAGGTATGGAGCTTAGTATGAACGTTTAAATATTGAATATTTCCCTCTTAATTTGGGTCTCAAATAATACTTTCCCTTGGGAGAGAGCTTGATCATTACCATGATCACTTTAAGGGGGGTCATTGAATTCCCATGAAGTTTCCCCACTATATGGACATTGTCACCTTGTCACCCCATACAGTGGTTCTCTTACCAAAAACCACCGAATTCTCTTCTTGTGTCAACCCACTCTGGCTCTATACATTACAATGTTACATTGACGGTCAATATAATTTCAAGTGACAGTATAAAAAACTAAAATTTTATATTTAGTAAAAACAATTATTATAGTTTATAAACTATTTATAGATTATAAGTGTTAGGATTTATAAAATGTGATTTTATGAGGCTAAATTTAAATATGAAATGTATATATTTCTTTTTTATGTTAAATAAATTGTTTATTTAATCATTTATTCCTTTATATTATTCATTTTTATAATTTTTTATAGAATTCAAATAATTATTATGCTTATATTTATGTGATAAATTTCTCTTAAGAGATAGATTCCTATATTTTATGCTAGGTTTGATATCATAAGATCTAGTTTTCATCCACCTTGAACATTAATTAAAGTTACTATCTTGAATTTAGTTATTGGTCATAGTTTTTACATATTAGGTTTCAGAATTTTTATGACTTGGATTCACTCTTGTGTAACGTATTCTCAAGTGTATGGACTTTGGGTTGGACTTACCAGTGGACAAGAGTCTTATGGATTGCTTTAGAAAGGTTAGGGTTGGCTATCTATGGATTTAGGTTTACTCATGTGGAGTTTTTCAGTTTTATATATTTATAAACCTTTATATGAAGAGTTCATATAACTTATGAAAAATATTCATTCAGGTATATATAAATATGTTTGAATTATATTTTTAGGTGAGTAACGCAAACTTATGGGTTGTGTAAATAGTTACACATTAATGGGGTGAGAACGTATTAATTTGGTAAATATAATCGGGATGCATAAAATAAATCATTAGAATCATTCATGCATAATGGAATAAAATTTGAGAACAAAAAGATTTAATATAATTCAATAGTTATGAACTCAAAATGTATATAACGTATATTAAGTTAGTGATACATTGAAATAAAACCCCTAAAACAATAAGTGTGATATTCCTTCCAGAGAGACACTTTTCAATACCTGTATCATTCATTATGGGTGACCCCAATGGTTAGGTTCCCATGAATTATCTTTTATAAGTAAAGCGAATAATAAGGTGGCCCTAATGATTAGGTGCCTTGTTTTTTGAATTTTATTTCGGTTACATAGTTGGGAAATCCTAATAGTTAGGATAAAAAGGAATATAGTTGATTATATCTATATGATAGATTTGGATAATGTTTTTATCCACTAAAATATCTAAGATTCATATAAAAATATTATTAAAAAGTTTTTTTCTACCAGATATAGTCATGGATTATTTACATGATCAAAATAGTGTAAGTCATGATGAAATGTTGATCTTGGATCAGTAAATAATTATGATATATGGGGTAATCATTTTAACTGGGAGTGATTTCATTAAAATCTCTTGATGAAAATATATAATACATAATACCCACCCATAAATATGTCTTTGTTATAGGTTATGGATTACTTCATGGTAATAATATTTAGATCCCTTATAGTTATGACATATAAAGTTGTTATAGATTGGTATATAGGGTTTAGAAAAGTTCTCAAAGAGAATAATTCAAAGAATGCGAATGTGAATTCTATATAGATCAATTCCACTAACTCTCACTCATGGGGATTAGATATTGAGTGTGTGCCAAACTTTTTTTTGGTAAATACATAATCAAAGATAGAAGTGAATTGATGAATGGTGAAATAGATATTTTGTGTCAGTGATGGATCAAGAGTTATCTCAAAATATTTAAACAATTATGTTCTAATTTTACCAAGTGTGGTATTACTAGAATTGGAAGACTGATATTATATTCTCTCCATAAACAGAAATTTTATTTTTGTATCTAGTTTGGATAAGAAGGGATTCTCATTCATTGTTAAGAAAAATATTTGTTCTATATATAATAATGATATTTTTTATAGAATATAGAATATGATAAATGGTTTTTATATTTTTGATACATGGAATAAAATTTATAAAATTCAAAATAAGAATATTAGGGTTAATTCTATTAACACCTACCTTTGGTATTGCCACTTTAGACAAATAAATGAGAGAGACATTCAAAGACTTCATGAATATCGATTGCTAGACTCAGTTGATTATAAATTTTTTGATAATTTTGAATCTTGTTTATTGGGAAATATTCCCAAAACTACTTTTAATAGAAAATTTGAAAGAGCTGGTATACTATTCAATCTCATACATAGTGATATATATAAACCAATGAGTACTTAGAAAATTGGTGGTTTTTACCAATGACTTTAGTTAGTATGGATATATGTTTCAAATGGGACATGAGTATGAAACTTTTGAAATTTTCAAAGAGTTTCATAACAAAGTATGTAATCAACTAAGAAATGTATTAATATTCCTTAATCAGATCTAGGTTGGGAATACTTGAGCCATAAATTCATTGTTAATCTAATGTATTGTGAAATTTTTTCATAAATTACACCTCTAAGAACACTAAAATGTAATAGTGGGTCTGGGAGGAGAGTTTATAACTTTTTATACATGGTTTGATCGATGATGAGTCAATGTGACCTTTCTATTTTATTCTAGGGTTATTCACTAGATGTTGTTGTATTTCTACTAAATCGTGTTCTATCTAAAACAGTCATAAAGACTCTATATAAGATATGGACTAGCAAATATCTCGTTATGTCTTTTATCAAGACTTTGGGATGCATAAAACTTATAAAATGTTTTTATTTTTATAATCTTGAATCTAAATCTATAATATTCTTATTTTTTGGTCATCTCAAGGAAATTATGGGGTATTATTTCTGTAATCCTAGTAAACATAATGTTTTTGTGGACCAACATAGTGTTTTTCTTAAGAAAGAACAAATAATTCATGGAGTTATTGGAAGGAAATTTTAACTTGGAGAATTTCATGACCCACAAATAGGAAGTGTTCATGAGGTAGAGGTTTAGTCAGTTCCATAAATATTTATGGAAGAAGAACTGAATCAAGTTACATAATAACCTCAAAGGTCTAGTAGGATTCATCAAGAGATCAGGGGATATTGAGTTTTGCTATAAAATTATGATGAGGTGATGTTCATGGGAACCTGACACCTACTTGGAGTTTATTTAGATTTCTGATTCCATGAAATGGTTAATATCCATGGAATACAAAATAAGATCCATGTACACCAACCATGTTTGCAACTTAACGGACGCAGCTGAAGGGCTAAAACTCCTAGGGTATAGGTAGGGTTTCTTTTAGAAAAATAATATGGATGGTAGATTGTATACCTATAAAGTAAACATATTTAATAAAATTTACATGTAAGATGATGTTATTTACTAGAAGAAACCCTGTCACTTTTGAAATGAAAATTTCCATTCGGATATTTCCCACCATAGTAGCTTATATTGATTATGAGATATATCATATGGATTTTGAAATAGATTTACTAAATGAGAATTTAGTAAATAAAAAGTATATAACACATCTCAATGATTTTTAAGTTCTAATGAGACTACTAAGGTATAAAATCTACAACAATTCATTTGGGGATTGAAGCATTCTTCTCAGAGTTGGAATAGCATGTTTGATGATGAAATCAAAGAGTTTTATTTCATCAAGAATACAGATTATTCCTATATATATAAGTGTGTTCGTGGTATTTTTTTAGTTTTCTTTATATTTTATATTTATGAAATACTACTTATTAGAAATAATATATTGAATCTTCATTTAGTGAAGATTTTATTGGGTAAATTATTCTCGATGAAAGATATAGATAAAGTTTCCTATATACTAGGTATTAATATTTATTGATATAGATCTAAGAATATTCTTAGACTCAGTCAAAAACCTTACATCAGTAAAGTGATAAATTGTTTTAGCATAGGGAACTCCAAAAAAGGATCTTTTATAGTGTTGTTTGGAACAAATATTAGGAAGTTTTGAGTTTTTTATAAAGAGTTATCAAGGATAGATATGAAGGACCCCGGGACACCCTAAGAGGGGAGGGGTGAATCAGGGTGACAACTTTTTATTTTAATGTGATGGATCTTGTTCCCACGTTGGTAGGAAATTGTTGAACCTGTAAGATGAATATGATCAGAAAGAAAACATTCACATTGACAGATAAGACACAGCACTTTTTACTTGGTTCACCACTAAGGGATACGTCCAAGGAGCATACGCCGACAAGTTGTCGGTCATACCTAATTCCACTAATCTTCACAAGCTGTGGATTACAAAGGTCCGGGCACAGTCACTCTGTCCCAGGCTCACTGCCTTTACAAAGGTTCATGGATAGCTCACTGCTTCCCTCGGGTCACTCCCATTGACTCCCCCTGGCTCACTGCCCTTAGGTGAATTCCGACACAGTTTATAGACGTGAAGGTCTCTTCATCATTGCATAAGAATTCATCGTCTGTCGTATGTAGATGCTCTGTTGAAGTCCAACTCTTACCAGAAGACTAATCTCAATTTGTGCTAAGGGTACCGGGTGATCTTCCATCTTCCGTGTAACTTCATAAGGACAGATAAACTTTAACAACCCTGGCGCGCTTATCCAAGCCTGACGTGCAAGTTTCAATCATGGCGCGCAAGTCACTTTCGCGGTAAAAATTCAGCGTGCAGGTGACACAAAAAATACTTGCGCGACACTGCCTCCTTCAACTCCAAACTTTCGCGATGTTGCGCCTTTAACTCCCCAACTGCCTTGGTCGCGCAACCAACAATCGGCACGCAGCCTCTACTTGCGCGACCCAACAACCACTTGCGCAACTCAACCACTTGCGCGACGAGAGCTCGAAAAATCTCTAAGTATTGAACTTCGTTACAAATGAAGTGGGTGGTCCTCTATTTATAGGCAAAATGGACCCCCTGCGCGGTGGTGCGCAAGTCTTCCCTCGGCACGCAGGTTCCGGCGCGCAGCTCATCCTCCCTAGCCTCTGTCGCGCTACTCACTTGTGCGACCTACACAAATACTTGCGCGACCTACTTTCCTTTACCATATTTTGAAGTTATGATATTGAAAAACAAAAGGCGCTCAAGTTTCCAATCCTCCTAGGCATTGGCGCCCAAGTCTCTTCAAGGCGCGCAGGCCTCTTGCATGACCAGACCAAAACTTGCGCAGACCTTATCCCTTTTCCATTTTCCCATGTTCTGATCCTGAAAAACATATGATGTGCAAGTTTCCTCTTCATCCAGTACACGACGCGCAAGTCTCTTTTCCAAAAAAAAATTCTCCATTTGTCGATTTTCAGGCCCAATAATTTGGAAAACACTGGGAAACGGCGCCACCTTTAGTACTGTTGTCTGCTTGAACTGTATGATCTCTTTACGGGTACACATTCTGAACTTCCACTGGTGATTGAAAACAAACACAAACCATACTCCAAATCATGCATAGAAGACAATGGTTCCAACAATCTCCCCCTTTGGGTTTGTTGGCAATCAGAAAATAAAATCAACAGATCTCCATCCATGTGAAAACCAAAAACGCAAGAATCAACTCAGCCAACACTCTAAGTCTACGTGAGCTATGCTCGATGTAAAAAACAAGATAGGAAGCTTGAATTGGGTTCCAATGTTTTCCTTCTCATTATTCTCATCACATAAGAATTACTTCCAATGTTTTCCTTCTCATTCTTCTCATCACGGAAGCATTACTTGACTAAATTTATTCCTCCCCCCCCCCCATTGATAATAAATCCAAAGACCAGTAATTTGTTCAATGTTCATCTCAAACCATACTCCCCTTGGATAGTATCTCCCCTATAAACCTGCATCATAGCCATAAACAGATAAAAACAGTTATCACAAATGGGGATAGGGGTAATGTGTAACCTCCTTATGCACTGGGAGGTGGCTGAACACCGAGGTTCAACCGATGCTTCTCAAACACAGCCACAGACAGTGGATTGGTCAGGATATCAGCCACTTGCTCATCAGTTCCCACATGATTCATTCTAATCACCCCTTGTTCAACTTTTTCTTTGATAAAGTGATACCTGATATCAATATCTTTCATACGGGAATGATAAATAGGATTCTTCGTAAGATCAATTGCGCTCTTGTTATCACAGTAAATTACCATTGGTTGCTTTACCTCATCACTAATATCTGTTAATTGTTGCTTCATCTATCTCAGCTTCAGTAGTACTAAGAGAGGTAATTTATTGTTTCTTTCTCAACCAGCCAACACATTTCTTCCCAATATGGAAAGCTCCACCACTAGTGGACTTTCTGTCTATTACATCACCAGCCCAGTCAGCATAAGAAAATGCCGATAATTCACTGTCCCTGTCTGCAGCAAAAAATAACCCAAAGTTATGTGTACCTTTAATGTACCTCATGATTCTTTTTACTGCCGCCATATGTTCCTCCTTTGGATTACTCTGAAAGCGGGTCGCAAGGCATGTGGCAAAGACAATATCTGGTCATGTCGCTGTCAGGTACAGTAGGCTCCCAATGATCCTCCTATACATGGTGGGATCAACAGTGTCCCCGTCCTCATGCTTTCCAAGTTTAGTTCCAACTGCAATCAGAGTTGACATTGGTTTGGATTCTTGCATATTAAACTTCTTCAGAAGCTCTCTTGCATATTTTTCCTGAGAAATGAAAGTGTATTCCTTCATTTGAATCACCTGCATCCCCAAGAAATATGTGAGCTCCCCAATCATAGACATTTCAAATTCTGATTTCATGTGGTTGGAAAATTCATCCAATGATTTCTGCCTGCTGCCACCAAATATGATATCATCAATGTAGACTAGAACCATGAATTGATCTTTTGGAGAATTCTTCACATAGAGATTGTGATCAACTGCTCCTCTTTTGAATTCCAGCTTCTTGAGATATGAATCCAGTTGTGAGTACAACGCCCGTGGTGCCTGCTTCAAACCATATAGAGCTTTCTTTAGTTTGCAGACCTTTGTTTCATCAGTACCCAAAACAAATCTCATTGGTTGTTCAATGTAGACTTCTTCTTCAAGTACACCATTCAAGAAGGTTTTCTTGACATCCATTTGATATACTTTATATCCTCTTTGGAGTGCCATGGCAAGGAAAAGCATGATTGACTCCAGTCTAGCCACTGGAGAAAAGGTTTCTTCAACATCAATGCCTTCAATCTGGGAGTATCCTTTACATAGCAGTCGTGCCTTGTTTCTGATGACACTTCCATGCTCATCAAACTTATTTTTGAAGATCCATTTGGTACCAATCACATTGTGACCTTCGGGTCTCTTGACAAGATCTCATGTCTGATTCTTATCAATCTGATCTAATTCATCATTCATGGCTTTCACCCAAGATTCATCATTTTCATATTCTTCAAATGAAGATGGCTCTACAACTGATAGAAATGCAGATTGCATGTTATTCCTCATCCTTCTTGTTTGAGTGGGTACACTCTTGTCCCCAATTATGTTGGATGGATCAATCTCAGCTCTTCGATTTCTCATGTGAGGTTCAGTAGCATTCTCTTCAGCCACAGTTTCCTCTTCAGATTCTTCTTCTGAGTCAACATCATGATGTGACTGCTGAGTATTTTGAGCAACTTCCTCTATTTCTGTATTTGTATTTTCTTCACGTTCAATTTCTTCCTGACTTTCTATCACATCAGCATATGACGTCCTTGAATCATTTGTGATTTTCTCTTCAATTATCTTAACATCACTGCTTTCCAGAATCCTTCTTACATGCTTGTTGAAACATTTGCAGGCTTTGCTGTTCATTGAGTAACTGAGGAAAATTCCTTCATCTGTATTGTCTCCATATTTACCTTGATTTCCTTCTTTTTTCCTAATGAAGCATTTACTGCCAAAGACACGAAAGTATTTTAAAAAAGGCTTCCGTCCATGCCACAATTCATATGGTGTCTTCATCTTACCCATATAAAGTCTTGTTCGATTCTAAATGTACACTGCAGCTTGAACAGCCTCTTTCCAGTAATGTCATGGAATACGACTCTCAATCAGCATAGTTCATTCCATGTTTTTAACCTATCGATTCCTACGTTCAACAACTCCATTTTGTTGTGGAGTTCTCACAGCAGCTACCTCATGCTATATCGCATGCTTCTCCAGATAATTTTCAAATTCAATGGATGTGTATTCTCCTCCATTGTCAGATCGCAACACTTTGATTGTTCGTCCAGTATAATTCTCGGTGATTAGCTGATATGTTTTCATGCAGTCAAGGACTTGTCGTTTCCTTTGAATGATCATCACACATTCCATTCTACTGTAATCATCTATGAAAAGGACAAAGTAACTTTCTCCATGAGTTCTGGAAACATTTATCGGTCCACATATATCTGTATGAATCAGATCAAGAAGGTGAGATTCCCTTTTCTTCTTTGGCCGATATGAACTGCAGACCAGCTTCCCACGAATGCAAGCATCACAATATTTTTCACGTTCACGCTTCAGGTTGGGAATGTCCATGAAAATTCCCAGTTTTGATATTTTCTCCATGTCTTGTTGATTGATGTGTCCCAGTCTACGATGCCATAAATTGTTTTCTTATTCAATAGTCATGTAACATACATTTTTCTCAATATCAACCTGATACAAGTTTCCTTTTGTTCTGCATCCCTTCATAAGTGAATTTCCTGTCTTTCCCTTGATGGTGCAGCCTTTCTGATTAAAAGTAACTATAAGTCCCGAGTCACAGAGTTGACTCACGCTGAGGAGATTATGACGTAGGCCATCTACATAAAAGAATTCAGTCTTCTTTAGTGCTCCATTAGTTAATTCGGTACTTACACTCCCCTTGATTTTCAGAGCCCCATCATTACCAAATCGTACTGTACCATCGACCGTCATTTTGATATCTGTTACCAGGCCCACATTACCTATCATATGAGATGAACAACTGCTATCCAGAATCCAGGTACTGTTGTTCTCTATAGCATTGAGTGCCACCTCTACAAGGTTGGATTTCTCAATCTTCCTCATTTCCTTCCATGAGAAATTGGATTGAGTATATAGTACTGATGTCCTTTCAATTATCTCTTCCACATACCCAGGCTCATCATTGTCAAAATCTTCTTTGAGAGGAGAAAACCCATTTGAAAGAGCAACACTTTCTTGCTAACGAGACTTGACTTGTCTTGAACTTCGGTATGAGGTATCCATGTCCCTTATCTGCCTGCAATTACCAGCCTTATGACCAAAGTTAGAACAACGATAACAATATCAATAGAAATTTTTTCTTCTATAAGAATTAGGATATGAATTTGTTCTTCTTTGTCAAACTTCTATATCTTCTCCATTCAGATAGCTTCTTTCCTCTTCGCAACAAGACATGGTATGGCTCAGATAGCCAAAGAACTGACACTTCATGAGAGGAAATTTCTTCTCACTTGAATTTCTCCTCATACCTTCTTCCATGGGAGAAAACTTCGACTGTCTATCATTTCTGAATTTTTTAGGATAATTTTCAGTTCTCCTTTTAGTTTAGATTGAGGGTTCCTTTTTCAGCACTTTAGGTAACGTTTCAACATGTTCAACTTTCATCTTATCTTTCTTTTGGATCTTTTCACTTCCGGCAGTTGATGTCTCAGCCTCACAGCCAATTCCACTCTTTCCCATGCAAGCGGGTCTTTGATAACTCAAGATATTTCCAACCCCATCTGAACCACACTTGGCTCTTGCTAGTAATTTTTCATCTGAGAATCTTCCAAACTGTATTTTCTTCCTCAATTCTTTTGGAATTGATTCAGTCTCAAGTTTACTCCTTAGAGTAACAACTTCCTCTTCAAGACCCTCGGCAGTCTTGGATTTTTCATAAAGTCTGGAGGTGAGGTCATTGATGACCTTTGCCTGTTCTTCAATTATCAGCTTCAGATCCACTACATCATCATTGCTTTCAATGATTTTAGACTGTACCTTCACAAATTATTCCAGTCGTTCAATTTCAGCTTCAATTTGATCAATGTATTCAGTTGATTCTTCTACAGTTGATTTCCACTTATTGCAACTCTTACATTTAATCTTAAGATTACTAACAGCATCCTTAAGTTGTATCTCGGGATCTACACAAGTTCTCAGTTGTTCTTCTCCATCAGTATCTTCTGACTTTTCAACAGTGGCCATCATGGAAGCATGGTTCCCAGTTTTGAATTCTGGTTCTTCTTCATCACAGAATTCCTTATCATCTTCTTCCTCTTCACATAAAAAACTATTCCTTTGCATTTTCTTTCCAGATTTGAAGTCTCCAGTTTTGAAGAACCTTCTCCGAGGCTTCTCAAACCTTTCATCTTCACTATCTTCATCATTGATCTTTCTTAAGCACTGAGAGGCAATGTGCCTAACTTCTCCACAATGAAAACATGCGAGAGGTAACTTCCCTTTGAATTTCCCTTTCCCCTTCTGGAACTTATTTTCAATGATAGAAAGAATTTATTTTTCTTCTTCATCTTCACCACTACTATATTTTGAGATTTTCAGTTTATCCAGGGACTTGAATGCCATTTCCTTGCTCACATGAGTCATAGCATCTTCTGGTTTGACTCTCATTTCATATGCTACCAAGCTGCTAAGTAGATCATCCAGAGAATGTTTTGAAAGATCTCTTTCCTCAACGACTGACACCTTTGAATTGTACAGAGGTGGAAGTCTTCTTAATATTTTCTTTAAAATATTAATGTCTTTGATTTCTTTACCTAGACCCGAAATTGCTCCAACCACTTCAGTAATTCGATTGAAGAAAGATTTTGCATTCTCGTCTGGATGCATCTTCAGATCATCAAACCAATTGTGCAGCACTTGAAGTTTCGCCTCCTTAACTTTGATATATCCTTCAAAAATATTCTCAAGTTTATCCCACATGGATTTTTCTGAGGTGCAATTCATCACCTTTAGATAGATCTGATCATAAAGGGCTGCAGTAAGTGCATTTTGTGCTTTAGCATCTGCATCAAGAATTTTCCTGTCTGTTTCAGTCATAGCCAGACCTATTGGGTCAGTGACTTGTATTCCTTTCACAGTAGAAAAGAGAGCTTTCATTCTAAGAGATCTTAGATGAGATCTCATTCTGTTCTTACGGATCTAGAAATTACTTCCATCTAAGTGAGGGAATCCCCTGATATTGACTTCATTCTCCATGATGATAAAGGACAGATTCAACACCAGCAACCTTTACCCTCTGATAAAACTTGAAGGACCCCGGGACACCCTGAGTGGGGAGGGGTGAATCAGGGTGACAACTTTGTATTTTAATGTGATGGATCTTATTCCCACGTTGGTAGGAACTTGTTGAACCTGTAAGATGAATATGATCAGAAAGCAAACATTCGCATGCACAGAGAAGACACAGCACTTTTTACTTGGTTCACCACTAAGGGCTACGTCCAAGGAGCATACACCAACAAGTTGTCGGTCATACCTAATTCCACTAATCTTCACTAGCTGTGGATTAAAAAGGTTTGGGCACAGTCACTCTGTCCCAGGCTCACTTCCTTTACAAAGGTTCAGGTATAGGTCACTGCTTCCCTCGGGTCACTCCCATTGACTCCCCCTGGATCACTGCCCTTAGGTGAATTCCCACTCAGTTTATAGACGTGAAGGTCTCTTCATCATTGCATAAGAATTCATCCTCTGTCATATGTAGATGCTCCGTTGAAGTCCAACTCTTACCAGAAGACTAATCTCACTTTGTGCTAAGCGTACCGGGCGATCTTCCAACTTTATTGCAACTTCAGAAGGACAGATGAACTTTAACAACCCTGGCGCGCTTATCCAAGCCTGGTGCGCAAGTTTCAATCCTGGCGCGCAAGTCACTTGTGCGGTAAAAATTCAGCGTGAAGGTGACACAAAAACTACCTGTGCGACATTGCCTCCTTCAACTCCAAACTTGCGCAATGTTGCGCCTTTAACTCCCCAACCGCCTTGGTCGTGGAGCCAATAATCGGCGCGTAGCCTCTACTTGTGCGACCCAACAACCACTTGCATGACTCAAACACTTGCGCGAAGAGAGATCGAAAAATATATAAGTCTTGAACTTCATTACAAATGAAGTGGGCGTCCTCTATTTATCATAAAACTGGACCCCCTACGCGGTGGCGCACAAGTCTTCCCTCGGCGCGCAGGTTCCGGAGCGCAGCTCATCCTCCCTAGCATCTGTCGCGATACTCACTTGCGTGACCTACACAAATACTTGTGCGACCTAATTTCATTTACTATATTTTGAAGTTATTATATTGAAAAACAAAAGGCACTAAAGTTTCTAATCCTCCTAGGCATTGGCGCCCAAGTATCTTCACAGCACGCAGGTCACTTGCGCAACTAGACCAAAACTTGCACGGACCTTATCCCTTTGCCATTTTCCCATGTTCTGATCTTGAAAAACATATGGCTCAAGTTTACTCTTCATCCAGTACACGTCACGCAAGTCTCTTTTCCAAAAACACTTTTCTCCATTTGTCGATTTTCAGGCCCAAATATTTGTCAAACACTGGGAAACGGCACCACTTTCAGTACTATTGTCTGCTTGAACTGTATGATCTCTTTGCAGGTACACATTCTGAACTTCCACTACTGATTGACAACAAACACAAACCATACTCCAAATCATGCATAGAAGACCATGATTCTGGTTCCAACAAGATAGAATTTCATATGTTTCTACCATAGGTTCTTTCATGTATGATATGTTGTATACTCAACCATATGTCTCGTATGATCTTAATTTTACTTATAGATACCAATATAATCCCAGTTAAAGCCATTAGATTTATACGAATAAAATTATTAAGTACTTGAGTAGTACTGAGGATATTTTTTTGACCTTAGAATAGAAGATGATCTATGTGTAAATGTTTATATGGATGAAAGTTTCCTATATGATAGAGATAATATGAATTTTCAATATTGTTTTCATTTTTCTTAAATTGATGATTAATTAGTTGGAAGAGTTATAAAAAAGAAAATATATCCAAGTCAACAATAGAGGTGAAATACATCGCTATATCAGATTCTATAAAGGAATATTTTGGATTATAAATTTCATCTCTGAACTAGACGTGGTTCCTATAATTGATGGAGAGAAAGATATTTACTTTAAAAACAATAGAGAAATATCTCATTTTAGGGACTCATACCCCAGTTTCCTAGATTTGGTGACTTATATTAATAAATTGGAAGGATTACAAGAAATTTGTATCCCAAAGAAATGAATAGTTTAGTATTTTTGGAAAACAATATAAAAATATAAGTTCAAAATTTCAACTTGAAATGGAATACATAACTTAAAATCCAATGGAAACATATATTAATCCTAGGTTATTCCTAAAATTAATTCATAATATTCATATTCACAACCTGGGGAAAATAAAAAATAAAAAATGGGTCAGCTCAGATGCTCAGTAAGGGTAAGTAATGTAGCGGAAGTTATCATAAAAAAACACTAAGCATGGTGAACAACTAAAAACACATGCCTTTAAAAATATACTTGAGTGAAATATGGAAATAATGAAAGCAGATTAAATAAGGCTATATAAATGATCATAAGAGAATGAAACATAACCATTGATATTTTACTAGTCAAATAATCACATGGTTTTTCAATTACTAATACCATAATGAGGGAATGAATAATGTTGGACATCTGAAGCATATTTCCAAGGACTCAGTCAAGATGTCTTAAAATACAAGGGTAAGGCCTCAGCTAATACCCAATTACATTTGTTTCATGAGACCTACAGATGCATCGATGGGATATAGAGGGCCCCACCAATCACTTATTAAGTCCAATTAATTCCTAAAATGAAAGGATCTAAACATAAAAACACATGAACATATAAAATAACTTTCCTCAATCCGTACACATAAACACTAACTGTTATGAGTAGTATGGTGAAAGGTATCAAGGTAGAACATCCACGGTCAAACTGATCATATACCATTTAATACAATATGTTATATGATGAACATAATATATTATCCATAATAAGACATAAAATAAATAGAGGTGTTGAAATATAAAAAAAATACTCTAATAAAATCATCGAGGAATATTTGAGAGAAATACACATTTACTTTGAAAAGAAGATTTATTTTTGAAAAAACTTTGCATAAAACCAAAGATGAACTAAGTTATATTTTCCATGATGAAATGAGTGGTTCTATAAAAATAATGGTGGATTAAAACTGATTATAGAGTGTACTTAAAAATAGGTAACAATTTGAGAAGTTCCCTCGAATTTTATTTTTTTATCTGGAATAATTGAGAAAGATATTTATAAAACATTTAACTCCCCATAAGATAAATAAGGATTCTTATTTTTACACATTTATAGAAAATTCACACCTATTTATGAGGATTAAATAAGAATAATTAACAATTTAATTGGTATTAAAATAAACAAAGTGTAACCTGAAATAAAATGGAGGTTTGGGTAGAAAACGCTTACCTTATGTCTGAATGTGTTCTTCACTTGACCTTAACATCTTGGATAATAAAATTAAATAAATTAATTAATTAATACAGAACCTCTTATATATTTATTTCATTTATTAACATTTTATTTAGTTCATTTTTTCCTTTTGATGAGTTATAAAATACAATTCTATTTCTTGGGAGCATTTGATTCCTTGGTTTAAGGATCGGTATACTTGTATATGGTCATTTGGAATGGCCTGAAGGCCTTAAGTTTTTTATTATTTTGATAATCCACCTTTCAAGGGGTGAGGTGGAACCCTTACAAGGCCTGAAGGATTGGATACAATTACATGACCCATAGGTCTTAGAGGGAATCACCCAGATCAGACAACTTGGAACTGCTCCTCCCCAATATATGTCGTGATATTAGCACTCCACCTTCACAGGGCTGGTCGGCTAGTTATCCTATGAAAAGCTACATAGGCTTGGTACCGATGGCAAAGCCATACCCTCTCATTCTTCCAATTCTGGTTAGCTCTGCTCTTGTGAATACACCTGCCCTGAATCCTCCTCTGAAGCCTTGTCCCTTGAATTCTGATTGGTGAATCTAAATTTCATGTGGTGTGAGGATGAGTTATTATAATGAACCTTAGTGATAATCATTATATTATTTTGGAACTATTTCTATTATTACAAATTAGTTTTCTCGTATGAATTATTATAATGAATATATACCAATTACAGAACATTGAATAGGTTAATACATATATTATAGTTTTTTTAATCTATAAAAATGTTTTCATGATCATCCTTGAAGGATAAATTAAATAATGAAGGTCCATTGTCCTTGAAGGTTGTAAATCAGTACCTTCAAGATGATGATTTCATTTTTAAAATCAAAGATATATATATATAGTGGTTTGAGGAATGATATTCCATTAAAATGATATAATTATAGTATATAGATGATACTATATTCATCATGATCATTTGGATAGAGGAGGTTAGTAGAAGCTAATAAATAAAATAAATTGAAAATGAAATTAAAAGAAAAATGAAGAGGGTTTACCTCTTGAAATATCCTCCTTGATAACCTCCTTAAGGGAAGGGGTTTTGGTATTTTGGAAAGACAAAGAGATCTTGGACATTGGGATAGACAAGGTAAGGGTATTTGGATAGAACATTGAGAAGATTCAAGGCTTATAGTAGTAAAGAGAAGAGCAAAAGAGGGGAGGTTTTTATAGTGGAGGTGGGGGTGATTTTTAATATCTTATTCATTATTTTATTATTTTTCTCAAGACAACCAATAGTGTTGATTATTGGGACCAAAAATAGTAATAATTTCATGTGATTTTGAACCAAGTGTACTTACATCAGTGATGACTCAAGGAATAGTGTATTTAGCTTCTAATGTATCTATACCATAAATTGTTGTATTTTATTATTCACTAAAAATTCAAGTATTTCAGAAAAATACAAAAAATTCACCCTAACCATTTTTCAATGTGTAGAATTAAAAAATGGACTCCATTTTATCAAAATAATTTTCTAAAAATTTTAAATTTCATTTATAAATAAAAGCATCATTTACTTGAAAAATACATTTTTTTAACTAAAATTGATTTTATAACACCTTGAAAAATTAACTTAGATATTATTAAATTATCCTAAAATAATAAAAAAACAAAATTTTTATTTAGCTATACATTTTATGAAAATTAATTTTATTTTAAATCAATTTATTAATTTAAAATTCCAATTAAATATTCACTACTCACAAAAATACGAACGCTTAATTATTAATTTTTAAAACATTCACTCTCAATTGTAGGGTGCCTGAACTTTATTTATACTTACATGGATGAGGTTAAGGGTCTTATTACTATTCATAAGGTTGCATTAATATTCACAAGGTTTAATTTACTATTCACCAGAAAATGTAAGTTAACCATATCAGACTCTAAATATCTTACTAATCGCAACCGTGTATGTCCATTTTTCAAAATTCAAAACATAGAAGTGGAAAAATTATGTTTAACAGGTGGATTATAACTATCACCTATAACAAAGTGTTTTTATCATACAGATTCAGTGTTTTATGCATTAAATATTAAATTTATTTGTAAATCCTTAAGGTGTTTCATTCTTCCCCTCTTATAAAAATTGTGTCCTTGAAATTACAAGAATGTTACCTCATAAAAAGATTTGTGTAGTTCTTCATCATAAGATCCTCAGGCTCCAAAATCACCTCATAAATTTTATGATTTTTCCAATGTACCTTTACCATCCAAGTCATCTGATTCCTCAATACCTATTCTTTAGTGTCTAGAATCCAGATAGGTTCTTCATAGTAAGATAATTCGGGTTCTAATTTTATAACTTCAGAAGTGAGGAAATTCATTGGGTTTTTCATGTTCTTTCTCAACAATGAGACATGGAATATATTGTGTACCTTATAAATGCTAGATGACATAAAAAATGATAATCCACAACTCCAAATCTCTCTATAATTTTAAAAGGACAAATGTAACTCAGGTTTAGCTTCTCTTTCTTCTCAAATCTTATAACACCATTCCTTGAAGATACTTTCAAGAAAAAGTGATCTCCCACTTGAAATTCCAAACCGTTACGTCAATTATCAGCATATAAATTTTTTCTAATTTGAGATTATTTGATATGGGTTTGAATATTATTTACCTTCGTTGTTGTTTTCTCTAAAATCTATGGGCCTACAAGCTTCCTCTCACCAACTTCACCCTAACATGTTGGTGTACGACATCTATTTCCATACAACGCTTCATACGGTTCCATTTGAATACAATAATGGAAACTATTGTTATAGGAAAACTTGACCAAAGGTAAATATTGATCCCATATACCTTTAAAATCAAGTGACCATGATCTCAACTTGTCTTCTAAAGTTGTATCGTCCTTTCTGATTGTCCTTCAGTTTGAGGCTGATAAGTAATATTCAAATGAAGCTCAGTGTCCATAGATTTCTGAATAATTTTCCATAATTTTGATGTAAGTCATGTATTATGATCATACACAATCGAGATGTATTCTCTATAAAGTCTCACAACTTCATTGATATATTCGTGTAAGGCACTAGTGGAAACTCTTCTCTTGTAGAGAGGAAATGTGAAAATTTGGTAAGTCGATCCAAAATTACCCATATTCCATCACTCCTTCTTGGAGTTTTTGGTAATATATTGAACAATTACATGTTTATTTCATCCCATTTATATGTAGTAACAGGTAGAGGTTGCTTGAAACCTCTGGGATGTTGTCTCTCAGCCTTCACTTGTTAATAGACTAAACATCTTGATACATAATTATCTATTTCATGCTTCATGTTGTCCCACCAAAACTTTTCTTTCAAATATCTATAAATCTTTGTGCAACCATGGTGTATAGAGAAATATGAACTATTTTAATTATCTCATAACTCCCTTTTTAGCTCGGGTATAGAGGAAATGCATATCCCTCTCAAAAATTTCAAAAATTCCATCATAACACCTGAAGTTCGGAAATTTCCCATCATTTACAACCTTGTTTTTTTTTAATATTCACATCATCTGATTTAGAACTTTTAATTATTTATAATAAATATGGTTGAAAAACAATTTGAAAAACAATTTGAAAAAACAATTATGATTTACCTTCTTTGATAATTTCTATATTCATCCTCTCATATCCATGTACATAGGATCCTTGTCAATCCTCATTCTATTCAGAACTTCATGATCCTTCATTCTCAATGTATCTTCCACCATATTTTCATTACATGGATGGTAGTGTATAGAACAATCATAATCTTTGAGTATCTAGAGCCATTACCTTTTCCTCATGTTGAGTTCTTTCTCTGATATGATATATTTCAAGATCGTATGATCAATATATATCTCACACCTTTTACCATAGAGATAATGTCTCCATATCTTCAAATAAAATATTACATCTACTAACTCAAGATCATGAGTGGGGTAGTTTTTTTCATGAATTTTTAACTGCCTTTATGCATAAGCAATAACACTATCATTATACATAAGAAAATAACCAAGTCCTTTCTTTGATGCATCACTATAAATCACAAATCCACTATTTCCCAATGGTAGAGTCAAGATTAGAGCATTCACTAACCTCTTATTCAATTCTTCAAAACGTTATTCAAATTCTTTTGGCCATATGAACTTAACCCCTTTACGAGTAAATTTGGTTAACGGGTTAGCTAATCAGGTGATGTTCTGAACAAAACACTAATAATAACTTGCTAAACCAATAAAACTAAGTACCTCAGTTACGTTATTTGGTGTAGGACATTCCTAAATAGCCTTTGTATTTGTTGGATCCACTAAGATTCCATCCTTAGAGACAATATGGCCAAGAAAATAAATTTTTTGAAGCTAGAATTCAAACTTTCTAAACTTCCAATAAAACTCATTTCCTCTAAGAGTCTTCAGAATAATGTCCAAGTGACTCTCATGTTCTTCATATCTTTTATATTATATCAATATATCATCAATAAATACCAAAACAATGTAATCAAGATATTACTTAAAATATCTATTCGTTAGATCCATGAAAACAGAGGGTGCAATAGTAAGTCCAAAAGGCATTACTGTAAACTCATAATTCTGATACCTGGTTTGAAATGATTTCTTTGGAATATATTCCTTCCTCACACACAACTAATTTCCTCTCCATATCTTTTCGCTGTTCTCGAGGAAAATATTTTTCTAATAATATTTCCTTAAAGTCCCTCAATTCCATTTCTTCTATTTATTCATCCTCCTTCATGTTTTGAATTAATGACCACCACAGATCTATATATCCCGACATATGATACACTTCCATGATAAATTTATCCTTTTCATTATATCCCAAAGAGAGAAATGTCTTCTCTAAGGAACTTATATGCTACTCTGTTATGAATGGGTTTATAGTATAATTCAATGAGGAAGGTTTTTGTCCCAAAAAGTGGTCTAAAATTTCTCCCCGACATTGTGGATCGAGATGCTCCATATGGGTAAGGCTATTGTTCATAACCTCAATCAGTTGTCCCGATATAGCAATAAGCTTCTTAGAACCAGTTGCAGCTCCAATACTAGCTTCATTATCTTGCATAGGATGAAAATACCTACATGGGATAAATAAATTCATGAAGTTTCCATTCCTTGAACTAATTTCCATTTCAAAATAATGGAATACACTAAATTAGGTTATGAATCATAATGTATAATGTCAGACTAGAAAAACACTTCACATGAATTAAAATTTTATGCATGTCTAATCTCATAATCATAAGCATGGTTAATTTGAGGACATATTTACATTTAAATACTTCATAATGGTTTATAAATAAAATTTGAATTATCTTAAGCCTATCCCCTAGGAGAATCAAATTGTGTGTGTAGTAAGTCCCGTTTTCGTGTACTTAGTTACCCCGAGTCAAGCTCGAAACACCTTTTCAGAGTTATTACTCCTACGTATATTTGTGCCAGAATGAAATCCACTTGTAGTATAGATACAAGGATATATTTTCTATATTTATCCACATAATCCATACATTACCAAAATTCTAGGATGTTCTTGTATACTTATCCTCAAAGTCTATCTTAGGTTTTTATTCCCTAATCTACATTTACTAAATCTAGTTTCCAATTTTTCTACTAAACTTCATTTGAAACCAAAAGTAAGGACCCAAACCCTAGATACCCAGATCTGATGCCTTATATTAATAAATTGGAATGATTACAAGAAAGTTGTATCCCTAAGGACATAATAGTTTATTAGTTATTTAAAACAAGATACAAACATAAGTTCAACATTACAACTTGAAATGGAATATATAATAGAAAATCCATTGGAAAAATCTATGACTCCTAGGTTATCCTTGAAAGTAATTCATAATATTAATAGTCACAACCTTGTGAAAATAAAACATAAGAAAGGGGTGAGCTTAGATGATCAATAAGGGTAAGTAATACATCATAAGTTATTATAAAAATAAACATTGAGCATGGTGAAAACTAAAAACAGATGCCTTTAAAAATATACTTGAGTGTAATATGGAAGGAATGAAAGCTGGTTAAATAAGGCCATATAAATGATCATAAGAGAATTAAACATAACCATTTATATTATACTAGTCAAATAATCACATGGTTTATCAATTACTAATACTATAATGTGGGAATTAATAATGTCGAACATCTGAAACATATTGTCAAGGCCTTGGCCAAGACGTCTCAAAATACTAGGGTATGGCCTCGGCCAAAAATTAATTATGGTTTGTCTCATGATACCTAACTATGCATTTATAGTATATATAAGGCCCAAACTATAACTTTTTATGTCCAATTAATTCCTCATATGAAAGGGGCTAAACATAAACAATATGAACATATGAAATAACTTTCCCCTGTCTGTACACAGAAACACTAATCATCCAAAGTAGTATAGTGAATGGTATCAAGATAAAACATCTAAAATAAAACTAATAATATACCATTTAATAAAATATGGTAGATTATAAACATAATAAATTAACCTCAAGAAAACATAAAATCAATAAAGGTGTTGAAATAGACAAAAATACTCTAATAAAATCATCGAGGATTTTTTTAGGGAAATTCACTTTTACTTTAAAAAGAAGAGTTATTTTGGAAAAATATTTACATTAAACTACAAATTAAATAAGTTATATTTTCCATGATGAAATAATTTTTTTATAAAAATAATGGTGGATTAAAACAAATTATATAACGTACTTGGAAGTAGGTAAGAATTTGAGAAGTTCCCTTGAATCGGGCTTGTTTATAAGGAAGAATTGAGAAATATCTTTATAAAACATTTAACTGTCCATAAGATAAATAATGATTTTGATTTTTAAACATATATAGAACATTTAAAAATAATTTATGAGGATTACCTAATAATAATTAAGAAATTAACTGGGATAAGAGAGACAAAGAGTAACCCAAAAGAAAATGGAGGTTCAAAAGAAAACCTTTACCTTATGTCTGGACGTGTTCAGCAGTCGACCTTAATGTCCTGGATAATAAAATTAAATACATTAACTAATTAATTAATTAATTAATATTTATTTATTTTATTTATTATAATTTTATTTAAGTTCATTTTTATCCTTTTAATGAGTTATAAGATATAATTTTATCGATTGGGAGAGTTTGATTCATTGGTTTTCATGATCGGAATACTTGTATATGAGTACGGAAGTTCACATGGAATTAGTATAATTATCCTGAATTGAATTTATATAAAAATAATGTACATATAGAATATTAAATTTTGATATATTTCATTTGTTTATATGGTATTAGTATGAGTCATTGAATAAAATATTAGTGATAATCATTTAGATTATTTTGGTAATATCTCAATTATTATCAACTATTTTTGTCATGTGAATTAGAATTATGTATATATACTGGTTAAAAAACATTTAATATTTATAATACATATATTATATTCTTGTTAAACTATAAAATGGTTTCATTACCAACCTTGAAAGATAAATTGAAGAATGAAGGTTCGTCATCCATGAAGTTTTTAAATTGGCACCTCCCGGACGATGATTTCATTTTTAAAACAAAATAGAGAGAAATAATATTTTAAGGAAGGATATTACATTAACATGATAATATTATAGAATATAGATGATACTATATTTATCATGATCATTTTTACAGAGTATTTTAGGAGAATATATGAAAAAAAATTGAAAATGAAATTAAAAGAAAAGGAAGAGGGTTTACTTCTTGAAATATCCCCCTTTAGAACCTCATTAAGGGAAGGGGTTTTGGTCTTTTGGAAATACTAAGATCTCTTATACATGGGTAGATACTAGAGAAGGGTATTTGGGAAAAACTTTTAGAATCATAAAGTCTTAGAAGAGTGAGAAGAAGAGTGAGTGAGGGGTGGTTCTTGTAGTGGAGGAGGGGGTGATTTTTGAATATCATATTCATTATTTTATTATTTTACTAAAGACAGCCAATAGTGTTAATTATTATTACCAAAAATATTAATAATTTCATGTGAGTTCAAACCAAGTGTTCTTACATCAGTGATAACTCAAGGAATAGTGTATTTAGCTTCTAATGTATCTATACCGTAAATTATTGTATTTTTCTATTCACTAAAAACTCAAGTAATTCATAAAAATCCTGAAAATTAATCCTAACCATTTTTAAACATGTAGAATTAAAAAATGTACTCTATTTTATCAAAATAATTTTCAAAAACTGTTATATTTTATTTTTTTTAAAATCATCATTTACTTGAAAAATATAGTTTTTTCAATACTAAAACTGATTTTATAACACCCTGAAAAATTAGCTAAGATCGTATTAAATTATCGTAAAATAATTGGACAAAAAATTATTTATTTAGGAATACATTTTATGAAAATTAATTTTATTTTAAATCAATTTATTAATTTAAAATTACAATTAAATATTCTTTACTCACAAAAATGACAACACTTAATTGTAAATTTGTAAAGTATTCACTCTCATTTATAAGGTGCATAAATTTTATTTATACTTACATGGGTGAGGTTAAGTGTCATATTACTATTCATAAGGTTACATTACTATTCATAAGGGTCAAGTTACTATTCACCAAAAATGTAAGTTGATCCCATTAGACTCTAAATATCTTACTGATCATAACCGTGTATTTCCATTTTTCAAAATTCAAAACATAGAAGTAGAAAAATTATGTTTAACAACTAGGTTATAATAATATCCTATAATAAAGTGTTTTCATCACAGAGACTCAGTGTTGCATTCATTCTATATTAAATTTATTTGTAAAACCTTGTGGTGTTATAATCATGATATGGAAACTTATTCTCAATAAAGGTCCAAACACATCCTTTAAAAAAACCATCTCATATGAGAGATTATTGAGAGAGGTAATGTAAATATTTATTGGGTGGATACATAGGATAATTTTGTGGATCTATTAATGAAATCATTATCACAGAAGAAGCATGAGGGTTATATAGAGTCTCTTGGTATATTATAGTTAATAGATAGATGTAATGGTTAAATAATCTATCATGTTATCCTAAAAAATGAAATATCCATTTATCATACATTCATGTGTGCTGTAATTTACTTTACCTAAATAGTGGAATGAAAATATCCCCTCAAAGTATGACTTTGAGTTATCCCTTGTAGATGATCACCACGGATTATTATGGTTTTTTATGAAATGTTAATATTATATTGAATATAATATTTTACTTGTTATAAATAGTTGTACATATGATAAAAAATATTTTCATGAGGTAATTTGTAGATATTTTTTACTTGGTTTTATCTACAAATTTATATCTCATTGAATATCATATAGTCATAGATATAATTAGGGGTGTATGATATTAAAAAATCCTTCTTACCTATAGTTATATAGATTCCAAGAATTAGGACCTTAATTCATTGATACCTTTCTTATAAAATTCATTATGACATAGAAAATAAGGGGTGGTTGGGTATGTTGTTGATCATGTCGTTGGTTGGACAATAAACAACATGGGATTTTTTTCACATTCATGATAAGAAAAGGAACATGAATAATGATTAAATTATACTCTGCATGGGAATTATTATTTCATTCACATGAGATGTGTCTAGCTAATTGGATGAGGAACATGTGATGTTCTCATTTTCTAGATGGATGGCATGCGATATATTCATCGATCTGGTCAGTCTATTTTGGAGGATCGATAAATATAAGTTATACTACACTAGCTTTTCATGTTCTATATTGAGTGATTACTTTATGTCATAGGAAAAGGGATTATATAGGTATATATATAATGTATATTATACTTATTTTGGAGGACATGTTCCTAAAGATATATGAGTGTGTTTGATATAGATCCCACCAGACCCCTCAGTAGCTTGAGTAGCATTGGTTCTTTAATAGAGGCAGGTCTTTTCTTATATATATATAAAATAGGGATTTAATACATATTTTTCAATTCTAATGAAGGCCATAGTGTTACAACATCCATCCAAAATTATGATTTCTATTCATAAAAGTTATCCCAAATGGACCATACAAGGAAAAGGAAACCATCATTAGGGGGAAGGAAAAAATACAGGCCAAGGGAATCACCACAAATTAGATTCACCCCCTCCGGTTTGAACTGGGACACATTAGAGAAACAGAACACCGGGACACCAGGAACCTCCAAAGAGGCCAGATAGTCTGACACTTTATTCATCTTACGCCAAGTATGTGTGACATTGACATTGTTGTTAAGTAGTGCCTTGCACTGTCTAATAGTATAGGAAATTGCCTAGGGAATGGTGGCTTTACCATAGCGAGCATCATAAATAATCATACAATTCGTTTCCAGGTGGGCGATGGAAATGTCCCTTTGACTAAAAAAGGATAGACCGGTAAGAACCACAAGAGCCTCTGCCCGAATAGAATTTCCACTTCCATAATGGGCTATGAAAGCCAGTACCAGACTCTCTCTGATGTCCCGAATAACACCTCCTCCCCGTATGTCCCCCAAAACACAAGAATCGCCTATATTGAGCTTGAGATCGCCCTCAGGAGGTCTCCACTAAATCCATCTTCCCTGATCCCCTACACCATTCCGCATGGATCCCCTCTAAGACACATGCAGCGCACGAAGAGATGGTTCTTCCCTCTCGATGCCCGAAATACCATGCACGTCGACCAGGAGACATCTAGTGTTAGCAACCCTGGACCTACTAGTGGAAATGTTCCCCTCATATCTGGCATGATTCCTACTTTTCATAAACCCCTGCAGGCCACATTGAATATGATGGCCCGTGCCTCTGACTCCATAGCAGACTCATTGGCCCCCTGAAACTAGCACTCCATAAATAGCTCGATGATATCCGCTTGGGAGAAGAACCCTGTGGAAATTCCAAATAAACTCAAAACCTTCCAATCCCATTCTCCCTCGAATAATATGTGATTCACGCTCTCTTTTCTTTTATTCCTGCAACATTAAAAACAAGAAGCCTGAATAATTCCTAATCGTTTATGTGATCATCAGAGGGAATCGCCTGATTATGAATCCTCCATGTGAGGAAGTTAAGTATGGTCTGAATCTTGTTGCACCAATCCATACTATTATACCTATCGTATTTCCCCTCTAATTCATTCCTCCTAAGAAAATATTTTGATTTGAATTTACCCGAGGTGGAAGGAGTATAAACGCACCTGTCTTGCTCGGAGTTGATAATAACGGAGTCAAAGACTTCTTGCTCGAATGCATCTAAGACCAATCTAAAAAATAGAGGATGCATGGTATCCTCCTTGAAGGATATAGGGGGGGGTCGGGCATCCTTGATAACCTAGCACTCTTCTCGACCAATTATGATACCTGTAAAGAATGATCCCCTCCCCAATTATCCATTGAGAAAATGGGAGGAGATTCGGGATAATGATAAACATCGAGGACCATAAAGTTGACCACCTTGTAGAATCTGATGTAGTATCATCCCTGTATTTTTGAGACATCTTCTTCCCCCACACGGTGTGATCCTCAATGATCTCCCATGAAAGCTTCGCATGCATGAAATAGATTATGTCCACCATACTCCTAAAATTGATTCCCCTTCATAGATGGGTTGGGCCAGTTTACCCCATGACACCCACTACTCTTCCCCTCGGCTAACTTGTCCCAAATGAAGCATGCAAGGATTCTATCAATGGAACTTATCACCCCCTTTGGCACACTGGTATAAGCTAGAGCATGCACCGGAATTGTCGATAGCACACTATTCACCATGGTGATCCTCCCTCCGAAAGATAGGAAAAGATTTTTCCAATTCAGAATAAGTATTGTAATCCTGTTCACCACCTTGTCGAATTCCCTAGTCTGCAGCCTTCCTGGAGAAATAGGAGTACCGAGGTACTCCATGAGAAAATAACCTATCCTCATGCCCAGCTTTCTGCCCATCCCTACCACCTTGTTCGAATTTCATAAGATAGGAACATAGAAACTACTCTTCTCCCTGTTTATGATTTGGTCTCTCCAATAGCAGTTATCTACAAGGATCCTATTAACCGCCTAGAGGGAGATCTAGCCAACATTCATGAATATAATCGAATCATTAGCAAACATCAAATGTGATACCAGGGGAAGACTAAACTTTCTATGATATGGAAGAATGGTCTCCATCACATATGTCTTTTTTAATCAACCTACTCAGTGTTGAGTCAATAAGGTTTTCCTTATAACTTTTCCATTCATTCTTGTTTTGAAAATCACAAACACCTTATCTTAAGAAAAGTTGTTTTTATAAGGAAAGTTGCTTTTATAAGAAAAATTACTTTCCCAAGGAAAATCGCTTTTATAAGGAAAATCGCTTTTATAAGAAAAATTATCCTTATCATATTTTCATCCATATTTTTCTTAAGTATGAGATTCGGATTCATTTCTATCTTCATGGATTCTTTGAAACTTTGATATGAAGCATTCTGTTTTTAGGATCCGATTTCTGGATAAGAACTGTAAGGAAGTTTCATTCCGAATTCCGGATATGAACTCTGACTAAGATCTATATTCAGGATACGAATTCTTATGAAGTTCGATAACGAATTCTCAATACGAATTCTAATGATCAATTCTCATTACGAATTCTGATGACGAATACTCATTCCGAATTCAGATGAGGAATTCTCATTACAAATTCTGAAGAAGAATTCTCATTACGAATTCTGATGAAGAATTCTCATTACGAATTCTGATGACGAATTCTAATTCCGAATTCCCATTCCGAATTCACCTATTAAACAGAATCTAATCATCTTTGTTTTATACACTCTGAATTAATTCAGACTCCGAAAAATTATTTTTGGTTAGACTCCGAACTTTCATTTTGCTTATGCCTTTATATTTTGACTAATCTTTATTATTGTTCCTTACACTCCGAACCTTCACTCCAAAGTTTTCTTTCTGAACTTTTGAGTTAGATTTAAAATGATGTCGTCTATTTTGTTATAAACTAACCGTTGTCTAAGTGACATGTGTACAAGTCCCTCCGATCTTTAAGGAAAATATGACTGTTGGGAAGGAGGCCGACCTTACCTATAAATAGGAGCTCATTTGAAAGAGCTCATAACGGATGGATGAACAACTTGATTTTGTGCATACATGTTGTTGAAGTGATTTCTAGAGAGCGAGGCTCTTATTAACTCTCAAAGCTTCATGAGACTCCGAATTTTGGTGATTACATTCGAGGGCTTCCGGGGATAGGAAGACAGAGGTTCCGACTACCTTGAAGATCGAGGGCTTCCTTGCTGAGGAAGACAGAGGTTGCCAACTACCTTGAAGTTGAGGGCTTGTGGGGAAAGCAAGATAGAGACTCCGATCTTCGTATCGAGGGCTTACCCTGGTGTGGGTAAGACAGACTTGCTTGAAAGTATAAATCAAGGGACCTTTATCCAAGGTTGTTGGATACCCTTCTCTTTGGGTTAAAAGACTTATATCATGTTACTAGTAGTTCTACTACTTGTTTTATTCCGCTGCATTTTGTATTATAAAGAAAGTATAACTTTCTTATACTTTCTTATTTGTACTCTGTTTCACTTAGATTCTATACGCTTTAAGGTAGAATCTCATATTGTAATCTTTTGTTAAGTTTCATTTTCCGGAACCATATTTCCGGAACCTACTTTCGGAATCTCTTTCCAAGTTTGCATTTGGTGTTAGAGGTGTTGTGAATTTGCTTAGTTTAACTTTGTTAAACTCAGCCCTTTCCTTCTCTTAAGGAAAACATAGTTATTCTTAACTAACTTTAAAGGTTCCAAAGGAATTTTTAAAGTGTATAATTCACCCCCCCCCCCTCTAGTAAATTGAGCATCTACATCACTATTTCGATCCTACAATTGGTATCAAAGGTTGGAAACCTCTTACTCTATACCAATCTTACAATTGGTATCAGAGGAGGTCTCTGAAATACTTATACTCACGAATAAGTTTTTCTTGCTCACTTTGTCATTCCAAACTTTCTCTTTCCAAACTTGTAGTTACGAACTTTTTCTACTAACAAATTTGTGTGAAAAGTTATTTTAAGTATGGCAGGAATCAATGTCGGTTAAATTGACAATCTGAATCCTACAAGACCACCTATCTTTGATGGTAATGATTATGAATACTGGAGAGATCGTATGAAAACTTTTGTTATCAACACTGGAGTAGACAAATTTGTTATGCTTACTGGTGATTATAAAATTCCTGACAAGGAAGTCAGAACTTTTACTAACCAGGAAAAGCAGGAATATCAACTCAACTATAAGGTACGCAATACTTTACTATGTTCAATGACCAGAAATATATATAGCCAAATTTCTTCATGTGAAGCAGCTAATTGTATATGGAAGAAGTTAGAGGTAACACACTTTGGAACTTCTATGGTGATTGAGACTAGAAGAGCTATGCTTAGAGATGAATATCATGGCTCCAATTTTCCTTATGGAGAACCTATCTGTAAAGTTCAACAGAGATTTATGACTATAGTTAACAGTCTACAATCTATGGGAGAGAAAGGTTTAGATGATGAAGCTCTTGTGGATAAGATAATTGATATTATGCCCAATGAGTGGGAGTCCAAGAGAACAGCTATAGATGAGAACAGGAAGGTTACTCAAATTACTCTTGATGAGCTATTTGGAACCCTTCTACAACAAGAAACAAGAATGAAGAGAGATGCTGACAACATCAAGAAGAAGAATGGAAATGGTACTGTTGCTTTTACAACAACTTCAAATCAAATGAAAGCTAAGACTCCTGAGAGGGTAACCAGATCCAAGTCTAAGAAAGTTATTTTCCAATCTTAATCTAGTGAGAGTGAAGTCTCTGAAAATGAACTAGCTAATCTTGCTCGAAGAATGAACAAGATAGCTGGACAAAGAAATTTTCAATCTAAGTATAAGAAAAAGGACAGGAAATATAAGAAAGATGGAGAAGTTACTTGTTATGAATGTAAGAGAGCTGGACATATTAGACCAGATTGTCCTATGCTAAAAAAGAAAGAAAGGAAGGAAAGACATTCAGACAGGAACAGAAAGAAGTATTATAAAGCCAAGGCTAAGAAAGTTCTGAAAGCTAATGACACCTGGAGTGCTAGTGGTGGTGACTCTTCAGATGAATCTTCTGATTATGAATCTTCAGTACATAAGAATCTTGGTCTTATAGCCAGATTACCTATTGATAATCATTGTTTTATGGCTAAGGTACGAAATGCTGAATCTTTGACCAATGTTTCTTTAAATTCTAATGATAGTAAGTATTATAACTCTTCTGATGAAGAATCATCTTCTGATAAAGAAAATACTTTACCTACTTATGAAGAAGTTTCTAGGTTTGCTGAACTTCTTGAGATTGAGAATTCCAAACTCAATAAGAAACTTGATAAGGCAAACTCTAGGAATTCTATTCTTACAAAAGAGATATCAGATCTTTCTAAAGATCTTGATAGGAAAAATGCTGATTTTGAAAGTATTTCAAAAAATATTGAGGAAGTAAGTTCTGAGAAGAACAAACTTTCTAAAGAATTAGAAAAAGTAATTTCTAATAAAAAAATTTTCAAGCCTAACTCTAGTTCAAAAAATAATGATTTTGAGGATAAAAACTTAGTTGTAAAACTCAAGTCCGAAATTTTTTCCTTAAAGAAGTGTTTATCAAACTTTACCCATGTTAAGGAAAATTTTGATAAAATGTATTCACAAATACGACCTTTAAGAAATAAATCTGGATTTGGTTATACCCATGCAAAACCAATTTTTAGTAACAATTATTTTGTTCCTCAAAGTGCCCCATTTTGTACTAAATGTCAATGTGGTGGTCACTGGGCAAAGAATTGTTCCTTAAACAAAACCCAATCCTTAGGTTTTCATAAAGCTTATTTTTCTAAGAAAATGTGGGTACCTAAAATTTTATTGTCAGGAAATCTCGGATCCAAACAAGTTTGGATTCCGAAAGTCTAATTTTCTTCTTGATTTCAGGAAAATAAAGAGAGTACCAGCAACAATACATGGTACATGGATAGTGGATGTTCCCGACACATGACTGGTAACAAAAGCTATTTTGAAAAGATTATCAAAACGAAAGGAGGAAAGGTAACTTTCGGAGATAATGCTAAGGGAGAGATTGTTGGTATTGGTAATATTGTTCTTCTTGGTAAAACCTTGATTTCAAATGTTCTTTTTGTTAAGGGTCTTAAGCACAACCTCATTAGCATAAGTCAATTATGTGATGAAGGTTACCTTGTGAATTTTAGAAATGATAAGTGCTTAGTTCATAATTCCAAGGAAGAATTTATTCTCTCATCCAACAGGCAAGATAATGTTTACACCTTAAACTTATAAGATCTTAGAAGCCAAGATTTACCTTACCTAAGTAAAATGGAAGATTATTCTTGGTTATGGCATAGAAGACTAGGTCACTGTAATCTTAGGAACCTATGTAAACTCTCTAAGAAGAAAATAGTTAAGGATCTACCGGAGCTTAGATTTGATTCTTCTAAAGTTTGTGATCCTTGTCAATATGGAAAGAAACATAAATCTAGTTTTAAATCGATCGGTGAAGTCTCAACAACTGATGCATTACAGTTAATGCACATGGATCTTTTTGGTCCAACACAAACTGGAAGTATTGGAGGCAAATACTATATGTTTGTTCTAGTTGATGATTACACTAGATTTACTTGGGTCTATTTTCTAGCAAAGAAGTCTGAAGCTTTTTCTTATTTCAAAAGTTTTAGAGCTCAAGTTAAAAATGAGAAAAACCTTCCATTAGAAACTATTCATAGTGATCATGGAGGAGAATTTCAAAACTCTGATTTTGAAACTTTTTGTAGTAAGAAAGGTATTACTCACAATTTTTCAGCACCTAGAACTCCTCAACAGAATGGTGTAGTTGAAAGAAGAAATAGAATTCTTCAAGAGATAACTAGAACCATGTTGAGTGAATATTCTATTGCTAGACATTTCTGGGCTGAAGCTGTAAGTACTGCTTGTTATACTATAAATCGAGTTTTAATTAGACCTTTTCTTAATAAAACTCCTTATGAGTTATGGAATGGTAGAAAACCAAGACTTTCCTACTTCAAAGTTTTTGGTTGCAAAGTATTCATTTTGAATACTAAAGATAACTTACATAAATTCACACCAAAATCAGATGAAGGGATTTTCTTAGGTTATTCCACAACATCTAAGGCTTATAGAGTTTTTAATAAAAATACCTGCACTGTTGAGGAAACAGTACATGTAAAATTTGATGAGTTAGATCCTTTTGTTTTTAAACCATCCCTACCTATATCCTCGGATGTGTTTTCAAAAGTTGATTATCAACCTTTGATAGAAGAACCTTCTGATAAGGATAATGTTCTAGAAGATACTTCTGAAACATTTACCCCAGAAGACTTTCTACCCTATGTTGATGAACAGGTTTTACAAAACCCAAATCAGGTGTTTCTTAAGAATCATCCCAGTGATAGTATCATTGGTGATGTAAATCAACCTGTAAGGACTAGAAGTTCCTTAAGAAATGAAGTAGAACATCTAGCATTTCTTTCCCAATTAGAACCTAAAAGTACTGATGAAGCTTTAAGTGATGATGATTGGATTAAAGCCATGCAAGATGAACTAAATGAATTTGAAAGGAATAAAGTCTGGACCTTGGTTGAAAGACCAAAGGAAACTTCTGTTATTGGAGTAAAATGGGTCTTTAGAAATAAATGTGATGAAAATGGAGTCATTGTTAGAAATAAAGCTAGACTTGTTGCTAAAGGCTATAATCAGCAAGAGGGAATAGACTATGAAGAAACCTATGCTCCAGTAGATAGACTTGAATCTATCCGTATTCTACTCGCCTTTGCAGCATTCTTTAATTTCAAACTTTTCCAAATGGATGTGAAATGTGCTTTTCTTAACGGTTATGTTCAAGAGGAAGTTTTTGTTGAACAACCTCCTGGATTTGAAGATAAAAAACATCCTAATCATGTTTTTAGACTTACCAAAGCTTTGTATGGCCTTAAACAAGCCCCACGAGCATGGTATGATAGACTCACTAGATTTTTGCTTCAAAATAACTATGTTAAGGGAAATGCAGATCCAACCTTGTTTATAAAGAAAGATAAGAAAAATGTTTTGATTGTTCAAATTTACGTTGATGACATTATATTTGGTTCAACTCAGCAATCTTTGACTGACTCTTTTGCTAGTCTAATGAAATCTGAGTTTGAAATGAGTATGATAGGTGAGTTAACTTTTTTCGTTGGTTTTAAAATTTCTCAAAAACCAGAAGGAAGCTACATATCTCAAAATAAGTATATTAAAGATCTTCTTAAAAAGTATGGTTATGACAACACTAAGAGTATAAGTACTCTCATTGGTACCTCAAACTCTTTAGATCTTGATGAATCTGGGAAACTAGTAGATCAAACATCTTTTAGAGGTATGATAGGAAGTCTACTTTACTTAACAGCTAGTCGACCAGACTTAATGTTTTCAGTATGCTTATGTGCAAGATACAAATCCAATCCTAAGAAATCTCACTTAAAGGCAGTAAAAAGAATTTTTCACTACCTTAAGGGAACCATGGATCTAGGATTATTTTATAATTTTGGAAATGATTTTGTTCTAAAAAGTTTTTCTGATGCTGACTTTGGTGGATGTAGAATGGATAGAAAAAGTACATCTGGAACTTGTCATTTATTAGGAGATTCATTAGTTTCTTAGTCCTACAAGAAGCAACATTCTGTAGCACTCTCCACTGCTAAAGCTGAATATGTAGCTGCTGGAAGTTGTTGTGCTCAAGTGTTGTGGATACAACACACACTCACAGACTATGGCTTGAGTTTTACTAAAACTCAAATTTTGTGTGATAACACAAGTGACATTGCCCTAAGTAAGAACCCTGCACATCACTCTCATGCAAAACACATAGATATTAGGCATCACTTTCTTAGGTATCACACACTTAAAGGAGATATTATTCTTCAGTTTATTGGAACACAAGATCAACTTGCTGATATTTTCATAAAATCTTTACCTTCTGATAGATTTGAATATATTAAACAGAAGTTAGGAATGATATCTGTAAGGTAATCCTCCTTAATTAACTTTCTGTTGAAAAAGTCTCCTTACAGTAATAAACTCCTTTTCATAGGGGGAGTACATTTGATTGTTAGTTTAACAAATTTTTTCAAAATTTGTTTTCCAACTTTTCAGAACGAAGATTTCCAGAATGGAGCTTCCGGAACTACAATTTTCCAAAATGAAAATTTTTGTACAGAATACTACTGGAATAGAAGTATTCGTATTAAAAACATCCGGAATGGAAAATTTCGTACTGGCAGTTTCATAACCATATTTTTGTACCAATTTTTCATAATGTGTTTTTCGTACTGATTTTTTTTTATACTGAGTTTTTCGTACTGGTTTTTCTTTCTCGTACTGAGATTGTTTTCCGTAGTGAAATTTTTGAGAACTTTGTCTTTCTCATAATAAAGTTTATTTTGTATTATTTTTATATTATCCATTACGAATAATCCTCCTCAGCTAATCCGAAAGGTATGATTTCCAACTCAAGTTTTCGTAGTCATACATTACTTGCTGGCATTTTCTTGTATTATGTTTTCGGATTATAGTTTTCTTAATTCTATGTTTTAATAAAAACCTCAAAAAGATTGGATTCAAGTTTTCAACCGTCAGATCTGATCTCAGATTATTCCAACTGTTAGATCAACCGAGGATGTTGAACCGTCGTTCCATTGCCTATATAAAGGGGACCCAAATACTCGTCCCACGTCGATTTCAAGCTCTTGCGTCCCGAATCTCTGCCTCTCTGTTTTAAGGCCGTTCCGAACTTCAGATTTATCAGTTCCGAACTTCTCAGAGGACTTCAGATCCGAATGTCTGCGGAGTTAGTGTCTCAAGAGATTTCATCCACTAAACCTATTTCACAATGGTTAGTTTACAGAGAAAGGTTAGTCCATCCGGATTTCTTCAATAACAATGATTATCTTATTTCGAAGAACATTAAGTTGAATGGTTGGGAAGATGTTGTTGCATCCAAACCGGGGACTCAAGACGATGTTTTTACGGAATTACTTATTGAGTTCTATGAAACAGTTTCCTTCTTTCAGGAAGATAATAGGGAGAAGTTTTCTTTTAAGTCTTATGGAAAGACCTATAAGCTTTCTTATACCAAGTATGCAAGCTTGGTAGGGTTGTCCTATGAAGGAGAAGACGAGTTTATTTCTCATGTATTGCCAGACTCTAAGGGTAGCTCCGACAAGGAAAAAGCCTTATAAACTCTCGGACTGGCTGATGACAAGGCTCCGAAGATTGCTAGTTTGCCTACAAACTTTCGGATTCTAGAGTTGTGGGTGCAAGGGCTTATCATACCGAGGAAAGGTGATAAAGACAGCTTGAAGAAGAATGAGATCTATATCTTAGATTTCCTGATAAATCTAAGGAAGTTTAACTTCATGAGGCACATTCTTATAACCATTGAGAATCTTAAGAAAGGAAATCTCAGAGCCCAGATCGTAATGTATCCAGCAATATTATCAAAGTTGATAGTTCGGTGCCTTGAATCTTTCAAGGAAGCCTGCAGATCTAAGCCAAGGATATGCAAAATTTTGTTAGTCAGTGATGATACACTTAAGAGGATGGATGTGGCATTCAATAAGGAGATTGGTGAGTTCGTGGATCTTCCTAATCAAGAAGAAGCGGCTCTGAAGGCTGCTGAACCGGAATCATCTAAACCAGTAAAGAAAAGAAAGTTGAAGGAAGTTGTAGCTGAAGTTGAAGATCCTAAATCTAAGGAAGCTCAAACTGCACCTCCCAAACCAAAGAAGAAGAAAGCCTTCCCTGATGAGTTTGTTGCGAAGTGGAGATCAGATAAAGAGAAAAGGAAAGAAGGGGATCCGCCGTTCGGATTGGACCCTGCGGAAGCTAAGGCATTAAAGGAGAAAACTGCTGATGAGATTGAAAAACAAGTAAAGGAAAAGAATCTCAAGAAGAAGATGTCAGAAGCCGAGGCTGTCCAAGAATTATTGAAATTCAATGAGATGGTATCCGGAAGCATTCCAGTTCCAAGATCTTTCTCCTTGGAATCTCTACCTGAGACTCCAGGAAGAAACCTTGATTTTCTAGAAGAGACTACAGCTGAGCATGTTGAGCAACTCGAGCAGATTCAGCAAGTGGGAGAGGAAGAAGTAGTTGCTGAAGGAAGTGGTGAAACAGGAGATCTTTTGAAACAGGTAGATGATTATAAAGGATCACCTTCGGAACATCTATCACTCCGAACTTCAGAGGCTGAATCCTCTAAGTTAGTAACTCCAGAGAAGGATAAGAATGAGGAAGATGTTGTTCAAAATGTTGTTGATGATATTATTCAAGTGTCTACTGGTGAGCAGAAAACTCCTGGTCAAGAATCGAAAGCAACTCCTTGTGAAGACTCCGAAATCAGTAGCAAGAAAGAAAAGAGATTGTGGTGATTCGTCTAAAAGGAAGTTGGAGCTCATTGAGGAAGAAAACTCTCCAAGCAAAGTTTCGGATTCAGAGTCATCCTTGTTGGGGCATAACTTTGTTGTTCAGTCCTTAAAGAAGTTGGTGGTAACCATTCCGACCTTCTCTAGTATTGATTCAAGATGCCAAATGCTCCAACATGCTTTGAATCAGAAAACTGACTCCATATCTATGGTTATGGACAAGTGCGTTGACATTGAGGCTCAGTTCAAAACCTTCTTTGTTGGCTACGAAGCTCATAGAAAATCTTTCAAGAGGATGACAAACTAGTCGAAAAAGACTGTTGAAGAGATGAGGTTATTCGATGAGTTTCAAGACAATGTTAAAGATGCCTTTGAGACCGAGGACAAGAAGATAAATGAGTTAACTTCATCCTTTGAAGAGAATCTGACAGAAGAAAAGAACTTCCGGATTCAAGAAGTGAGAGATCTGAATGGGAAGCTGAATTTCGCTTCTCAAAACTAGAAGTTTGAAAGGGATCATCGGATTGATTTTGAAGAAAGGATGAAGGCTCAGGAAGAAAAGATCAAAGCTCAGGAAGAAAAGATGAAAGCCCAGGAAGAAAAAATTGAAGCTCAATCTGCAAGAATAGTTGTCTTAGAGAAGAAAGCTGAAGAAGATCATAAAGACCTGAAGAAGATCAAGACTATTATAAAGGGGCTCATGTCAAAGGAAAAAGATCCAAAATAACCAAATCCAATCTTTTTGTTGTATTTTTTTGTTGCTGAGATTACAAACTTAATGAAATTTGTGCTTGTCGTTTCTATTGTTGTCATTACTAATTTTTCAGGTACTCTGTTTTTTTTTCATTCCCTCCAATTCTTTTTGAAAATCACAAAGGGGGAGAAGGAAAAGATCCTTAATAAAAAGAAGAACTCTAATAAGAGTTTATAAAAGGGGGATAAGGAAAAGATCCTTAATAAAAAGAAGAACTCTAATAAGAGTTTACAAAAGGGGGATAAGGAAAAGATCCTTAAGAAAAAGAAAAACTCTAATAAGAGTTTGTTTAAGGGGGAGTTTTTCATTAAAGAAGACCTTCTTATTTGCAATGTTTTATCACTCCGAAAATCTGAATACGATCCTTAGAGTTTCAAAGACTAAGGGGGAGTTAGTCGTATTCATCAATATCCTTAAAGCAATGGGAGATAAGCCTTAATGTGTTTCTTTCTTCTTAAGAATTTCTTTTTCGTAAGGATGTTTGTGCTTTCCAAAAATGGGGAGATTGTTGAGTCAATAAGGTTTTCCTTATGACTTTTCCATTCCTTCTTGTTTTGAAAATCACAAACACCTTATCTTAAGAAAAGTTGCTTTTATAAGTAAAGTTTCTTTTATAAGAAAAATTACTTTCCCAAGGAAAATCGCATTTATAAGGAAAATCGCTTTTATAAGAAAAATTATCCTTATCATATTTTCATCCATATTTTTCTTAAGTATGAGATTCGGATTCATTTTTATCTTCACGGATTCGTTGAAACTTTGATATGAAGTATTCTGTTTTTAGGATCTGATTTCTGGATAAGAACTGTAAGGAAGTTTCATTCCGAATTCCAGATATGAACTCTGACTAAGTTCTATATTCAGGATACGAATTCTTATGAAGTTTGATAACGAATTCTCAATACGAATTCTAATGATCAATTCTCATTACGAATTCTGATGACGAATACTCATTCCGAATTCAGATGAGGAATTCTCATTACAGATTCTGAAGAAGAATTCTCATTACGAATTTTGATGAAGAATTCTCATTACGAATTCTGATGACGAATTCTCATTCCGAATTCCCATTCTGAATTCACCTATTAAATAGAATCTAATCATCTTTGTTTTATACACTCTGAATTAATTCAGACTCCGAAAAATTATTTTTGGTTAGACTCCGAACTTTCATTTTGCTTATGCCTTTATATTTTGACTAATCTTTATTATTGTTCCTTACACTCCGAACCTTCACTCCGAAGTTTTCTTTCCGAACTTTTGAGTTAGATTTAAAATGATGTCATCTATTTTGTTATAAACTAACCATTGTCTAAGTGACACGTGTACAGGTCCCTCCGATCTTTAAGGAAAATATGACCGTTGGGAAGGAGGCCGACCTTACCTATAAATAGGAGCTCATTTGAAAGAGCTCATAACAGATGGATGAACAACTTGATTTTGTGCATACATGTTGTTGAAGTGATTTCGAGAGAGAGAGGCTCTTATTAACTCTCAAAGATTTGTGCGACTCCGAATGTTGTTGATTACATTCGAGGGCTTCCGGGGATAGGAAGACAGAGGTGTCGACTACCTTGAAGATCGAGGGCTTCCTTGCTGAGGAAGACAGAGGTTGCCAACTACCTTGAAGTTGAGGGCTTGTGGGGAAAGCAAGGCAGATACTTCGATCTTCGTATCGAGGGCTTACCCTGGTGTGGGTAAGATAGACTTTCTTGAAAGTATAAATCAAGGGACCTTTATCCAAGGTTGTTGGATACCCTTCTCTTTGGGTTAAAAGGCTTATATCTTGTTACTAGTAGTTCTACTACTTGTTTTATTCCGCTGCATTTTGTATTATAAGGAAAGTATAACTTTTTTATACTTCCTTATTTGTACTCTGTTTCACTTAGATTCTATATGCTTTAAGGTAGAATCTCATATTGTAATCTTTTGTTAAGTTTCATTTTCCGGAACCATATTTCCGAAACCTACTTTAGGAATCTCTTTCCAAGTTTTCATTTGGTGTTAGAGGTGTTGTGAATTTGCTCAGTTTAACTTTGTTAAACTCAGCCCTTTACTTCTATTAAGGAAAACATAGTTATTCTTAACTAACTTTAAAGGTTCCAAAGGAATTTTTAAAGTGTACAATTCACCCACCCTCTTGTAAATTGAGAATCTACATCACTATTTTGATCCTACACTCAGAGTGTCTTTCATGAGAATAAATATACTCACGGAAAGAATATTACCTTGCCTAAGGACACGTACAGTCTTGAAGAACCCATGAGTTCTACCCAAAAACGACACAGCCATCCACGATGAAGACACACACCTGAAAATGACATCACATGCCCAGTTAGATAGTCCCATATTTTCAAGGACTATGTTGATGAATCCCCACTCCATCCTATCGTAAGACTTATTCATATCCAGTTTAATAGCCACGTTGGAGCCATGGGAGGAAGTATTAAGATCTCTCAGTATCTCATGTGTCATCGCCACTACTCTGTAAATCGAATGGTCTTTAATGAAGCCATGTTGCTCCAAGGATATCCACTGAGGAAGAATACTGGACAACCTTCTATTGATGATTCTCTCCATGAATTTATAGGGAAAATTACACATGCTAACATGCCAATAATGGAGGAGGCAAGATGGGTCTTTGATCTTTGGAAAGAGATCCAGGGTGGTCGTTGACACTATCCGAGGAAGTCCACCCCCTCGGAAGAAATCCTGAATATCCAAAATGATATTGCATTTTACCTCCTCCCAAGATCCCTTGTAGAATGATCCAGGGAAGCTGTCGGGACCTACCACACTATCAGGGTTCAGATTCCTCATGGCCGGATGCACTTCCTCTTCATCAGGAATACCCGCAAGCAGAACATTATCCTGCATAGAGATAAGATGTGGGATCCCTTCCCAAATATGATCCTCCCCATAAGGATACCCTTGAGTCATATTCACATTCGTTCCCACAAGGAGGTCTTCAAATAACTAGCAGGCCATGCCCCCAACCACCTCCCTATTTTCAATGTACGAGCCATCCTCTAGAACAAGATTGGGATTCAAGACATGCCTCCTTTCCCTAATACATGCATGAAAATATGAAATGTTCTTGTCCTCTTCCTTCAACCATTTAACACTAGAGTGGTCCCTTACCTATCGCTCCTAAGAGAGCACCATCACTGCCAGAGAATTATTCAACTCAGAGAGTTCATCAAAAACCACATTATCCCAAATCTCCCCTAAACTGGCCTCCAGACTCTGGATGTCCTGTTTGATTATAGTCATCTCCTGATCCAGAGGAGGAAGAGACCTATCCCACACTATGAGTTCTTGGTTTAAACACCTCAACTTAGAGTGAATATCCACCCATGAGTTACCTCGAGGAGTCTCATTTCAAATCCTCTTAACCACATGGTGGTAATCCAGATTACACACCCACTGATTGTATCTAGAAGGAGTTTTGGATGGATTTATAAAGAGTTGAAAAGTTTTTCATAAATTACTTATGGATTATATTAAAAATTGGATATTTTTGGTTAAACACTAAAAACATATGTATATGATACATATGTTTTAAGAATATGGTATATAAAACATATCCTTATATAGGAGCCTAAAATTACATTGGTCACAAAATAGTTTGGTGTACATGTGATGTTGTTGGAGACTACAATACATCCAACATGTATTTTTATTGTGTGTGGAACTACCATTTTCACTCCCACATGGTTTTCATCAATTATTAACCAAAGGGTTGGTTCATTCTTGTCACTTTTCATTCATTTAAATGTTTAATTAATGTACACCAATGGGAAAAGGGTATATTAAGTGGATTCACACTCTTAATTGAATGAATAGCATTGAGAATTACCTATATAAAGGAAAAGGATTTCCCTTTGTTTATTGGGTAAGAATGAACATCGTTTTCATGGAAATATTATAAAATAACTATTCTGTGAGGACCCCGGCCCCAGAAACCTAGGAGCTGGTGCCTTCTGAACATGTTGTGTTGTTTTGACATAAAAAATGCACTGATAAACTACACATCATGTCCCATACAGAGGATCATGTGTGGTTCGGGTTCTGGGAAACCGGTGATTTCTGAAACGATTCATCTTTTAGAAGCTGATACCTGAAAATTTTAAATCAAAACATAGGGTGAGCATTGAAATACTCAGTAAGGGGTTTTAAAAATAGAAACAGTGTATTTTTTTTGAAATCATTCGTTTAAAATCATTCTCTTAAGAAAAACTGTAACACATAACATCAAAATTCTCAATCAATAGTTTCAAGAAATATATGAAACCCTTATAACATTTCCCAAAGTAGTAATTATGGACATCATAAACAAGTACGACATGTGATTACTTAAGCATAAAATCAAACAGTTAAGAGTAATTCATAATCAGAGTTGTGCATAAAGGAAATAACTAAAATTTTCATATGCTGGTTACTATTCTACTAAGTTATAAACACTAATCATGCTCTAAACTTATACTAGTGAAATAATAACTTTATGAAAACATAAAGGCATTGGTCGTGAAAGAATAAGCATTTTATCTTGAAAAGATCTTGTTACATAACTTTAATTATGTGGAATCAACATTTAACTTAGACAATCATGAACATATCACCAAGGTAAACCCCAAGGTGTCATTTGATATTACCAAGTTAAACCCCAAGGTATCGTTAAAATTGTAATCTCTAGTGGTTACATCATTACCCAATGCATTGGAGCACTATCGGGGCACACCCTTAAATTTGTCTTTATTATCATGTGAGACACATCGTTCATACTTTTCTTAAATAGTTTGTATATTCAAGATGTCCCATGCAACCTTGAATAACTCATTCAATTTCATATTACCCAAGGTGTCCCATACCACTTTGGGTAATCTAATTTCTTAGTTCATTTAGTGATATGTCATTAGTATGCATTGTGTACAATAATAACTAAAATAAATAATGAGCCGCCACACATTTTTCTAATACATGATATAATAGTTGACATTGAAAAATATGTTTAATAACTAATCAAAGGAACACATAGTTTAGTAAAACATTCTTTTCACATAAGCTAATTACTAAAGCATATAAAATGATGATGTAATAAATGATGAATCTTTAAAACTATTATTCCATGGAAGTGGAACACTCAAAGAAAACTCTTTCCATTAATTATGGTGATAAACAGGCCCTTGAAAAAAAATTAAACCATAACTTGATTAATTAGTAACATTCACCAAAGTAGGATCATGGTGTAAAAAGTCAATAAATGAACACAACAAGACGACATGATCCCATAAATCTTAAATCCTGTAATACATATTAATCAAGCCAAAATATACAATTTATCATAAAATATGTCATGGGAAATGTAAAATAAACTCCTTTAATAAAACATGCTCATTTCTGTGTACATATATACAAAATACATGTTGGTTTAGTAACGCCAAAATTATCCTTTATTAAAATCACACAGGTATCAAAACCTAAAGTGAGTCCTGGTAATCATTACTAAAAATTATGGTTTTGGACTTTATACTTATAATTATATACACACATCAACATATATTCACCAAGAATGTACATAAGGGTTTTTACACTAAATAAACAAGGCCATTATAATTTCTTGAGTTCTGAAAAACTCTTAATTTTATTTAGTTAAGAACCAAAAACTTTAAGTGGGTTTAATATTCATGAAACTATAAATACATAAACATGTGAAAAACTTTGGTTTTAAACTACAACATAAATGTACCTAGGCCAATAGACTAGATTGCATCCAAAATATCTTTCACGGATAGGCATTCATCCCCTAAAGTCATACTGTCTTGTTTTGAAAAGTACATAGACATGCAGAAATATTTAGTTATATATATATAAGGTTTACATAAATAATATATGTTAAGCGTCGGTTAAAATGAAACCTCAATATACATATATTACTTAGTATAACCTACCGAATGATCTTGGATACCCTAAACCAAAGGGGTTTGGGTTCTATGTATTCACATATTTATATATATACAAAACTGTATATACACTTATATACGTAAATATAAGTTTTGGGTTTTTTTCACAAACTGAATCATTAAAAACAATATTAAAAGGATTAATATATACAACTCTTCTAATAATGCAAGGAAAACACCCTTTGATGGTATTACAAACTGAAGGGTTTGTAGAACACATATGCATATACAAACTGTATACATATACCGAGTGTTTAACGATATGGGTTTCTCCAAAGGAAATCAAAACATGAAAACACCCTTACATATGCACCATACTGAAAACACAACGGCAAATTTCTTGAAATAAATACAATCTGAGGGGTTTATATTTAAGTATATATATACAAATATAAACTGTATATATACACCGGGAGTATAAAATAGAGGTCCCTCCAAAAGAAGGCAAGCATGCAATAACCCTTACCTTGCTTTGAGGAGGAAGCTCGGTCCAGAGGTACTTTGCTGGATTGCTGCTAGTCCATGGAAAAGAAAGAGGAGAGAAGTCGCCCTGGATTTCAAGAGGTAGGAGGGGTTTATATAGGGCTTCGGTGCACTTGGGTGACTCGACCCATGGGTTGGACGGTGTGGGGAAGACAAGGGAACAGAGACCAAGGAGGGGGGTGTGCGGGGTTCAAGAGGAACGGTGCAAAAAAAAGAGAAGTCGAGGCATCCTTGGTGAGGGCCTACTAGTGCAGGAACCCGGTGCGAGGAAGAAGATGCTGAAGAGGTCGACGCGGGAGAGGAATGGATGGGGTGGATTTAAAATAGAGAGATCAGACGGTTGGAGGCGGCGCGGAAATTGGGTTGATCGGTTTAAAAGAAACTGAGGGCCGCGATTAGATCTCAGGAGATATCGGACGGTCACAGTGATATGCGGGGGCGATCACATGGTTAAGAGGGTTGGGCGGACGAGATCAAAGCAGGATTCTATAGGACGGTCCTGATCATGCGGAACGCGTCCCACATCGAAACGAAACGTGGATGAGGCACGGTTTAATATACGAAGCGTGCTACCAATGGAGAAATAACACCAACACACACACCAGGGCCTTATACACAGTCCCCATGTAGGCCTTGGCCCACCCCTATGCAAAGCGCACCATGGCCTTACACACGGGCCCGCGTGCGACTGGATGAACCTTTGCTTGACTCGGGCCTTGGGACTGTTTGACACTCTCTATACACACCTGGGACTCCGATGGTCTGTACCTCGGGTCCCTAGGGCTTGGTCTTGGCCTTGAGGGCTTGTCCCTAAGGGATTCCCTTGGCTTGGTCGGGCCCCAACATAATTTTTTATAAAAAAAATTATTTATGTTTATAAAATAACTAGTGTAAGTATACTTAGTTCAAAATAGTGTGCAATATAAATATTTGTAAAAATTGAGTTAATAAACAATAAAAAATAGTTTTACCTTAAAATTTTCAAATCTAAAACCCTTTTCTAGCTTATGTAAAATACTTTACATCTTGATATAAATATTTTTAAAAGATACACCTTTCATAATTTACATACTAAACGTTTATAATTATTAGGATCTTTAAAATACACCACTATTTGTTTCATAAAATTCCTTTTTTTTAAAAGACCAATAGTTTTCCCCAATTCAAAAGTACATAATTTTAGAGATCCAAAAAGATATAATTATTACAAATACCCTTTAAACATTACTTTAAATAAAAAGATACTAAGTTTTCAACCATATTGGTATCCATCGGGATTTTGTAAAAACAATTAGATTTGTTTTCAAGAATATTCTTTATATTTTAAAACTATGATTCTTTTGTGAAAAACATCTTAGACATATTATAATATTTGAAATATCATTATAAGATAATTAAAAACCAAGTTTTCATATAAATATAAACTTTATCAATAGAAACCCAAAGGTTGTTTTGAAAACCCGATGGTTATATATTTAACGGTCATAACTTAAAGGACCATTATAAAAACAGGGGTATATGGTGTTTATCAAAAATCAAGACACTTAACCCTAGGTGGATGGCTCTCCTCATACCATTGGTTCTGAGTACGTATTCCATGGCTCTAGCTATTATATTTTTCACACTGATGGACCCAGAAGAAGACAACTATCTGATTACTCGAGTTGTGATTCTTAGTAGTCTTGTTGTGGCCATGTTAGGTCTTGTACATGGTATTTTCAATTAGTTTGGGTCTTTGTTGCAATGTAGCATTTTAATATATATGATTTCACCTTATTCTCCCTGATTTCCATCTATTTAGTTTCAAATTATTTATTAGTACCAACACATGCCATGTATAACAAGAGACATCAAACTAAAACACCACAATGATCACTCAGACAAGTTCATAAAACCTGGGGTGTCACATATTCTCCCTGTTATATTGTTCATCACTTAATATTTAATGTTCTAGCATCCCTTCATGTGTATGGAAATTCTAAAAAACTATTAATCCTTTGGAAAGTGTAATCCCTTGAAATTAGGAAGCTATTTTTTGTTTCTCTTGTGATCTTCATCATAAAAACTCAATTTAGATAGAGGAAAATGAATTAGTTATATAGGTATTTTGTTCTTATATATTCATTTCACATTGATTCTATCGATTATAAATAAAGCATATATGAGTTTCATTCCACTACAATTATTCATATGATGTGTCACGAACCAACTCAGTTCAACCTGAAAAGTCACCCAGTTTATATTGTGACAAGGTCCGAGGGGAATTTTGGATCCCCACAGGCTTTAAAATAGTGAAGGGTATCAATAGAAACTCTATTGGGGATGATTTTTTTCAAAAAATGACAATAAACATGATACTCCCACACAAAAGTAAGGTGTGAACATTTTGTATTTCAAATGACCATTCAAAAAAATAAGTAGCTTAAATAAATAAAAAACCAAGAAATACATAACCAATATAAACTACTAAACCTACATCTGATAAAAAACATCAAATAAGATATATCATGGGAACCAATGTAAAGACCTGATCTCAGTTTCTCGGAGTCGGTGCCTTATTACATTACATTAGCATGATTAGAAGAAAGTCATATCTCAAAGCAATGAATAGTTTAGTAGATTTGGAAATCCATATACATATATAAATTTAACATTAAAACTTGAAATGAAAAACAACAAATAAGTTATATTGGGAACATCCACCACTCTAAGTTTATCCCTTCAAGACAATTATAATATACCTCTTCATGTCCTGGGAAGAATGAAACATAAGAAAGGGTGAGCTCAGATGCTCAATAAGGGTAAACATTACAGTGGAAGAAAACATAAATATTTGGCATGGTGAATAATTGAAAACACGAGCCTTTAAAAATAAACTTGGACATAATATGATAGTAATATGAGCTAAGTAAAAATTTTCATAATGAAACATAATCATGGGTATTCTAATAGTAGAATAACCTCATAAACTATGAGTTTATAGCATCATAATGATGGAAATTCATATTTAATACATTCTGAAACATACCGTCAAGGCCTCAGCCAAGACAACTAAAAATGATTAATGTCTCGGCCAAAACCATACCTAAAAATGGGCAAGGCCTCAGCCAAGTCCATATCTATTTGTCTCATGAGACCTACCGATGCATCGAGGGGATATAGAAGGCCCCACCCATAACATTATAATTCCAATTAATTCCTCATATGATTGGATATAAACATAAAAAAACAAATACATTCATATTGAAACTAACATATTAAATTTAAATAACCTTCCCCAAACATTAAACATAAACACTAATCATTCAGAGTAAATTGGGGAATGGTTTTAAGACATCACATCCACATTCAAAATAATCATAAAACATTCAATTAAATATGGTAGATGATATCATAAAATATTAAACCCAATAATACATAATAATCAATAATATTGTTGAAACAGATGAATATACTCTTATAAAATCATCAAGTAATTCTTGAAATAAATACTCTTTTATTTTAAAAAGAAGAGTTCTTTTGGAAAATCCTTTGTATAAAACCAAAAATAAATTAATATGGTATTTTCATAATAAAATGATTTATTTTATAAATATAATGGTTTCTAAAAATAGATTATAAAGTACCCTTGAAAATAGGTAATAATTAGATAAATTCCCTTGAATTGGGCTTGTATTTCGGAAATAATTTTTAAAGTTCCTTTTAAAAAATGTATCTCTCCATAAAAATACAGATGGATTATGTTTGGTAAACATATATAGAACAATATCACACATAATTTATGAGTAGTACATAATAATAAATAATAACTTCATTGAGGTAATTAGATAATAAATGTAACCTGAATGAAAATGGAGGTTCGGGTGGAAAACCCTTACCTTAAGTTTGAAGGTGTTCCTCACTTGATCTTAATGACCTAAATAATCACATTTAGGTTCATAAATTATTGACTCCATAACCTCTTACACATTTAATTGATTTATTTTAACCATATTAGTTTCGTTCATAGCCTTTTTATTGGTAAAGAGATTCAATTCCATTGTTTGGGAGTGTTTTCTTCCTTTGTTTTCATGATGATTTTACTTATATTCATGTAAGGATAAACATGTATAATGAGAATGGTTGTCCAAAATAGAATTTGTATGTTATTAGTTAAAATCAAGAAGATTACATGGTTATAAAATTTGTTTATTTATTGGGATTGAATATGAATCATTATATAAAACTTTAATGACAATTGTTTGTGTTAATTGGCAGTTTTGGATCACAATGAACTCGTTTTGATTTATAAATTTTTATCATGTGTAAAAAAGGATCAAATAACCTTAAATAAGTTATAATATATATATTATAGTCTGTTTTATTAATAAAAATAATTTCATGGCCATAATTAAAGATGTTAAAAGAAATTGAAAACTCGTTGTCCTTGAATGTGATAAATTAACACATCTCAAATGGTGTTTTCATTTCTAAAATAAAAGAAGGAAAAATGAGATATGATTAAGAATTATTCCATTACCATAATAAAATTCCATTACATGTAAGGTACTGGATTCATCAAAAAATTTGGATTAAAGGATGTCAGGAAAGAAAGAGAAAATAATTGAACTTCAAATAAAAGAAATGCAAAGAGGGATTTACTTCTTAAAGTAATCTTCCTTGAGAGCCTCTTTAGGGGAGATGTCATGGTCTTTTTATGAAACCAAGGGATACTGTACATGGGGTAGGATATTGGGAGAATATTTGGAAAGAATTTAGAGAATACATAAGGCTTGGGAGGAGTGAAGAAAAGAGTTAGTGAGGGGGTTTATAGTAGAGGAGAGGTATGATTTGTGAAAATTTTATTCATTAATTTATTATTTTCCACAAGACAACCAATAATGGTGATTCATGTAACCCATAATAGTAATAACTGCATGTGAGTTTAAAACTAGTTGTCTTAAATCATCCGTACATCACCTATGACTCAATAAATCATGTATTTAGCATTTATAGTAAATTTTCGTATTTTACTATTCACCTAAAATTCATGTATTTTAGAAAAATCCCAAAAATTCACCCCAACCATTTTTTGAAATATAGAATTCAAAAATGAAATAAATCTTTAAAAAATAATTTTCTACATATTTTTAATTTTATTTTTAAATAAAATCATAATTTATTCTAAAAAAACAACATTAAAACTATAACTCATTTTATAACACCTTGAAAAATTATTCAAGGACCAATAAAATTATCTTATAACCATAACAGAATAAAATAAAAATTTATGATTAGATTTTATAAAAATATATTTCCATTTTAAATTATTAAATTAATCATAAAATTTTGATTAAAATATTTATGACATACAAACATACCAATACTTATATTATGATCGTTTCTTCACTTATAAGATGTCTAAATTGTATTTATATATTCATGGCTGAAGTTTCAATTTTTTGTCTAATTTACTATTCATTACTATTCATAAGGGTATGTAACTATTCATAAGGGTATGTTACTATTCATAAAAAAACTAAGTTTCTCTTATCAGACTCTAAATATCCTACTAAACACAACTGTGTATGTCAATTTTTTGAAATTCAAATTAGAGAGGTGGTAAAATTATGTTTACTAGCTAGGTTATAAGATCGTGGTGTTTTGTAGAGACATAGTGGTTCATGCATTCAATATTAAATTTATTTACAAAATCTTGGGGTGTTACATTATCTCATCCTTCCAAAAATTTCATCCTCTAAATTATCATAATGTTACCTCACAAAATGATTGGGGTAGTTATTCATCATAAGATCCTTAGGCTCCCATGTTGCCCCTTCAATTTTATGATTTTCTAATGTATCTTTACTAGTCAAGTCATCTGATTCCTCAACACATGTTCTTTAGTGTCTAGAATCCAGATAGGCTCCTCACAGTAAGATAGATCAGGTTCCAATTCTATACCTTCATAAGTGAGGATATGTATTGGGTATGGTATGTACTTTCTCAAAAATGATACATGGAACACATTGTGTACTTTAGACAGGCTAGGTTTCATAGCTAAACGATATGCAATAGATCCAATTCACTCTAGAATTTCAAAAGGGCCTATGTACCTCGGGCTCAGTTTCCTTTTCTTCCCAAATCTTACAACACACATCCATGGTGATACTTTTATGAATACATGATCTCCCACTTGAAATTCCAAATCCTTCCTTCAATTATAAGCATAGATTTTTATCTTCTTTGAACTGTTTTTATAGGGCCTTGAATAGACTTTACCTTCATTGTTGTTTCCGCCAAAAGCTTGGGGCCCACAAGCCTCCTTTCTCCGACGTCATCCCAACAAGTTGGAGTATGACATCTCTTTCTGTACAATGTTTCATATGGTGCCATTTGAATACTTGAATGGAAACTATTATTGTAGGAAAACTCCACTAAATGAAAATATTGATCCCACATACCTTGAAAGTAAAGTGAACAAGATCTCAACATGTCCTCTAAGGTTTGGATCATCCTTGCTGATTTCCCATCAGTTTGTAGGTGATAAGCAGCACTCAATCAAAGATAAATATCCAAATATTTCTAAAAACATTCTCATAATTTTGATGCAAATCATGGATCATGATCAAAAACAATTGATAGAGGTTCTCCATGAAGTCTCAAAACATCATTGATATAGATTCGTGATAGGAGATCCTGTGGAAAATCCTTTCTTATAGCGAGGGAATGTGTAGATTTAATAATTTGATCAATAATTACACATATCGCATCATTATTCCTTCGAGTTTTGGGTAATCTAGTGAAAAAATCCCTGGTGATATCGTCCGATTTTTATGTAGGAATAGGTAGTGGTTTCATGACTCCTCTAAGATGTTGTCTTTCAGCCTTTACTTGTTGACAAACTAGATATCTTGATACATAATTATCAATTTCCCGCTTCATGTTGTCCCACCTGAAATATTCTTTCAAATCTCTATACATTTTAGTGCTCCCATGATGTATAGAGAAATTCAAGCTATGAATGTCATCCAATAACTCCCTTTTAAGTTGAGGTATAGAGGGAACACATAGCCTCTTCCCAAATTTCATAATTCCATCTTCACACACGAATTCAGTCAACTTCCCATATTTCAAAGAATTAATTTTCTTTTGAATATTCTCATTATCAGACTGTGAAGATTTAATTATTTCCAATAAATATGGTTGGGAAACCATTTGAAAAATTAGTTATGTTTCTTCTTCTTTGATAGTTCTCATATCCATCCTCACTAGATCCATGTACAAAGGATCCTTTTCAATCCTTATTTTGTTGAGAACACCATGATCCTTCCTACTCAATGCATCAGCTACCTTATTTTCCTTTCTGAGGTGGTAGTGTACGGAACAATCAAAGTCTTTGATTAGTTCTAGTCATTGGTTGTGCCTCATGTTGAGTTCTTTCTATGAGAAGATATACTTCATAATTTTGTGATCCACATATATGTCACATTTTTTACCATAGAGATAATGTATCCATATCATCAAAGAAAATATTATGGATGCTAACTCAAGATAATTAGTAGGATACTTTTTTTCATTAATTTTTAACTGTTGTGATTCATAGGAAATAACTCTATCATTTTGTATAGGGACACAACAAAGTCCTTTCTTAGATGCTTCACTATAGATCTCCAATACATCATTCCCCGACGGTAGAGTTAGGATCGAAGCATTTAATAATCTCATATTCAATTCCTCAAAACAATATTCACATTATTTTTTCCATACGAACTTAACCCCTTTATGTGTAAGTTTGGTCGTTGGATTGTCTAAATGGGTGAAGTTTGGAACAAAACACTGATAATAACCCTGTAAACCAATAAAAATATGTACCTCAGTTATGTTCATTTGAGTAGTCCATTCCTTCACAACCTTTTTCCTTAAGGATCAATATGTATTCCATCCTTAGAGATAATGTGTCCAAGAAAGAAAACTTACTAAAGCCAAAATTCACACTTTCTAACCTTCTCATATAATTTATTTCTTCTAAGAGTCTTCAAAATAGTGTGTAAGTGATTTTCATGATCTTCATAGCTTTTGGAGTATACCAAGATATCATTAATAAATAGAACCACAAATTCATCAAGATATTCCTTGAAAACTCTATTAATTATATCCATGAAAATTGAGGTTTCATTAGTTAGTCCAAAAGGAATTACTGTAAACTCGTAATGTCCATACCTAGTTCAAAATGTTGTCTTGGGAAAATCATTCTTCCTCACACACAACTGATTATATCTAGATCAAATATCAATCTTTGAAAAATATTGGGCTCTGTAAAGTTGATCAAATAAATCATCAATGAAAGGTAGGGGATACTTGTTTTTTATTTTTATATAATTTATCTCCCAATAGTCAACACACAACCTCATAGATCCATCATTCTTCTTAACTAAAAGAACAGGGGCTTCCGATGGAGAAACACTAGGGAAAATAAATCCTTTACCACTCAATTCCTTTAGTTGCTTCTTCAGTTCCACTAATTCCACAGTGGCCATTCTATAAGGGGTATTTTATATGGGCCTTGAATCAGGAACTAATTAAATGGAAAAATAAAATTCCTTCTCTAGAGGATGTCCAAGTAAATCCTCTAGAAACACATCAATATATTATTACATAATAGGTACATCCTTTATTTGAACATTCCTTTCCTCACCCATAGTTATTTTATTCCCTTCCTCCCTAATAAATGAATTTAGTAGATCTACTGAGGGTAGATATAGATGAAAATCAGATGGTGATGTTTCTACTTTAAAGAAAGGAGATTTCACATCATCCTCAAAATTTGTAACCTTCGTCTTCTTGAAATAAATTTTTTCATCATGGTTTGAAATCCAATACATTATGCAAACACCAGCATGATGGCCTTTCTATCCACACTTGTATCACACCCATTTTCCTTTTAATAAGGCACTAGGGTGTTTCCTTACACAACTATCATAGGGTGGAAAGTCAACTCTTCTATTATTCTCCATTTCCTTATTTCCTTTTCCATAATTTTCAGAAAACCTCTTCCACTCTTACTTTCCTTTAAATTCATAAGACTTAGAGAACTCATTTTTCATTTTGATAGAACATGAGACTATATTTTCATATGATGAGAAATTTTGGCAGACCATCCCTTGCCATAGTAATGGATTTAGGCCATAAAAGTATCAATCAATCTTGATCCTTAGATTAAATATATATTCCACATCATTCCTTGTTAAACTTTTGAAGTTAGCTTCATACTTTGCAACATTCTCATCATTCTTTTGCCTCAAATTTAGAAACTCCCTTTCTTTATCTGATCATTGTTCATAAGGAAAGTATTTCTAAAAGAAAAACTCTTTAAATTTACTCCATTCCATGTTTTATGTCTCTTCCTCTACCTTTTTTTTTGAATTAGTGACCACCATTGATCAGAATCTCTTGAAAAATGATACAATTTCCTGAGAACCTTCTCCCTTTCTTTACTTCCCAGGGATAAAAATATCTTCTCTAAAGAACTTATCCACTGCTCAACTAAAAATGGGTTTGTAGTCCCATTAAATTAAGGAAGTTGTTTTCACATAAATTTATCTAACACAACTTCTCTACATTGTGGATCCAGATGATCCATATAGGTAAAGTTATTGTTCATAACCTGAGTAATTTGTCCCAGTATAGTTATAAGTTTCTCTATACCAGTCGCATATCTAGATCCAACATCATTATCTTGCATGGGATGAAAATCCCTACATGGGATATGTGCATTCATCTGGTTTTCATTCCTTACACTAAAGGCCATTTCTAAATAATGGCATACATTATATTAGGTTATTAATCATAATGTATAATCTCAACTTAGCAAAATACTTAGTATAAATTTAAATCCTATGCATGGATAATCCCATTATCATAAACATGGTTTATTTGAGGAAAAATTTACATTTAAATACTTCATAGTGGATTGAAAAGAAAATGTGAATTATCCTAAGAATATCCCCTGGGAGTGTCAAACCAAATGCACAGTAAGTCAGGTTGTCGTTTACCATGATACCCCGAGTCAAGCCTGAAACTCCTTTTTAGAATTTTCAATCTTAGGTACATATATTCTAGAACAACATCCACTTGTAGTATCTATATAGGGATGTATTTTATAGAAAGATTCACATAATATGTTCCTTAATAAAATACCAGGATGTTATTGTTTTTTTATCCTTAAAGACTATCTTAGGGATTTTTTCCCTAATTAACATTTTCTTAATCAAATTTCCAAGTTTTCTACTAAACTTCCTCTGATACCAACTGTAAAGACCCGATCCTAGTTTCCTGAAGTTGGTTCCTTATTACATTATATTGGAATGATTACAAGAAAGTCATATCCTGAAGGAAAGAATAGTTTAGTAGATTTGGAAAGACAGATAAATACATAAATTAGACATTACAACTTGAAATGAAAAACAAAAAATAGGTTCCTTTGGGAACATCCACCACTCTAATTTTATCACTGTAAGTCAATAATAATATAACTCTTCATGTCCTGGGAAAAATGAAACATAAGAAGGGGTGATATCAGATGCTCAGTAAGGGTAAAAATTACAGTGGAAGAAAACATAGACATTAGTCATTGTAAATAATTGAAAACGCATTCCTTTAAAAATAAACTTTAACATAATATGATAGGGATATGAGCTGAGTAAATATTTTAATAATAAAACATAATCATAGTTATTATACTAGTGAAATAACCTCCTGAACTATGAATTTATATCTTCATAATTAGGTAAATGCATCTTCCGGACATTCTAAGACATACCATAAAATCCTCATCCAGGACATCTAAAAATGATTAAGGCCTCATACAAAACCATATATAAAAATGGGCAAGACATCGGCCAAGTCCATATCTATTTCTCTCATGAGACCTATAGATGAATTAAGAGACTATTATGGGCCCCATGCATCACATAATAAGTCCAATGTATTCCTCATAATAATGGGGATAATCATAAATAACATATACATTCATATTGAAACTAACATATGAAATGTAAATAATTTTCCCCAAACATTAAGCATAAACACTAACCATTCGAAGAAAATTGGTGAATGGTTTTAAGATAGAACATCCACAGTCAAAATAATCATAAACCTTTAAATTAAATATAGTATATGATATCATAAAATATTAATCCCAATAATACAAAATAATCAACAAGAGTGTTGAAACTGTTGAATATACTCTTATAAAATCATCGAGTAATTCTTGAGATAAATACTCTTTTATTTTGAAAAGAAGAGTTCTTTTGAAAAATCCTTTTTATAAAACTAGAACATAAGAAATATCATATTTTCATAATAAAATGAGTGATTTAAGAAAGATAATGGTTGCTAAAAACATATTATAGAGTTTCCTTGAAAATAGGTAAGAATTTGAGAAATTCCCATGAATCGGGGTTGTATTTTGGAAATAATTTTGAAAGCTCCTTTTAAAATGTGTAACTCCCCAAAAAATACGGAAGGATTATGGTTGTTAAAAATATATAGAATAGTATCACAAATAATTTATGAGGAGTAAATAATAATATATAACAATTTCATTGAGGTAATTAGACAATAAAAGTAACCCAGATGAAAATGGAGGTTCGGGTTGAAAACCCTTACCTTAAGTCTGAAGGTGTTCCTCACTTGATATTAATAACCAGAATAATCAAATTTAGGTTTATAAATTAATGATTCCATGAAATCAACCACATTTAATTGATTTATTAAAACCTTATTAGTTTCATTCATGGCCTTTTGATGGGTTAAGAGATTCAATTCCGTTGTTTGGGAGCGTTTTCTTCCTTGGTTTTCATGATCGGTTTACTTATATTCATGTAAGGATAAACATGTAGAATTAGAATAGTTTTTTAGATTATAATTTGTATGTTATTAGTGAAAACCCATAATATTACATGGTTATAAAATTTTATTGGTTATTTGGAGTGAATGTGAATCATTATATAAAACTTTAATGATAATTGTTTGGGTTAATTGGTGGTTTTTTATCACAATAAACTCATTTTGATATATAAATTTATATAATGTGTAAAAAAGGATTCCAAAACCTCAAATAAGTTATAATACATATATTATAGTCTGGTTAAACTATAAAAATTATTTTATGACAATAATTAAATATGGTAATAGAAATTTAAACCCCGTCATCCTTGAATGTGATAAATTAACACATCTCGAATGGTGTTTTCGTTTCTAATATAAAAGAATGTGAAAGGATAGATGATGAAGAATTATTCCTTTATCATAACAAAAGTCCATTACATATAAGTTACTTGATTCATCACAACATTTGGATGAAATGATGTGAGGAAATAAAAATAAAATAATTGAACTTGAAATAAAAGAAATTAAAAGAGGGATTTACCTCTTAAAGTACTCTTCCTTGATAGCCTCTTTAGGCGAGAGGTTTTGGTCATTTTATTAGACCAAGGGCTGATGAATGTGGGGGAGGATATTGGGAGGATATTTGGGTAGAATTTAGAAAAGTCAAAAGGCTTGGGAGGACCGAAGAGAAGAGGGAGTGATGGGGGGTTTTATAGTGGAGGAGAGGGGTGATTTGTGAATATTTTATTCATTATTTTATAATTTCCCTCAAGACAACCAGTATTGTTGATTCATGTGACCCATAATAGTAATAAGTTCATGTGAGTTCGAACCTAGTGGGCTTACATCATCCTTATATCACCTATGACTCAATAAATCATATATTTAGCAATTATAATAAATTGTTATATTTTACTATTCACCCAAAAATAATGTATTTTAGAAAAATATAAAAAAATAACCCCAACCATTTTTTGAAATGTAGAATTAGAAAATGAAATCCATTTTTTAAGATAATTTTTTGAATATTTTTAATTTTATTTTTAAATAAAATCATAATTTATTTGAAAAAAAACATTAAAACTATAACTCATTTTATAACACCTTGAAAAATTAATCAAGGCCCCATAAAATTATCTTATAACCCTAAGAAAATAAAATAAAAAATTGTGATTAAATTTTATGAAAATACATTTCCATTTTAAGTTATTAAATTAATCATAAATTGTAATTAAAATATTTATGACATATGAAAATATCAATACTTATACTATGACCTTTTCATCACTTATAAGATGTCTAAATTGTATTTATACAATCATGGGTGAAGTTTCTATTTTTTCGATTTACTATTCATAAGGGTTTTTTACTATTTATCAAAAACTAATTTTGTCTTATGATACTCTAAATATCCTACTGAACGCAATCTTGTATGTCAGTTTTTCAAAATTCAAATCACAAAGGTGGTAAAATTATGTTTACTGAATAGGTTATAACAAAGTGGAGTTTTTTAGAGACTTAGTGTTTCATTCATTCAATATTAAATTTATTTCCAAATTCTTGGGGTGTTACAACCAATAAAAAAGGGATCAAATTAAATAAAAAGGGATGAAGTGGATGATAAATCAATTATCCCTAATGAACCACCAAACCAAAGCTACAATATAAACATCACTATGTGGCTCAAGGCCGCCTCTATAACCTAATACATCCAACAACTAGTAAAATTGGGTATGCTTCCCAAATCAACAATAACCAATGCATCCGCATAATTCATAAGAATTTCACACATCAGGGTGTGAGTGTAGGGTGTGAGATATACCTTACCAGTAGGTTTCAACCAACAAAAAAATCTATGAAATTACTTTGATAAGATAGTTCAATAATATTACTTTTAAAACAACCTCATGAAAATAATATTTTCAATGTTTATTCAATAAAAACACATCTATATGCCACATTTACTTTTTTTTAAATAGAACCACCATTTAAAATCAAGAGGAATGGTTCATTTGAAAATATTTTACAAAATAATCAAAAAAAATACTATTAATTTCATGGGAGGATAATATTTGAGTTTAGAAACTTGAATTTGAACTTTTATCTCCCAAAACCATTTGTTAGTTTGTTTTAAACTAATAAATTAAATATAGCTAAACCAAAAAACAAAATATAAATGCGTAAGTAATAACATAAATATGAAGAATATAAAACTAAACAACTGAGATATAATCTATTATATGAACATGAATATAAAAATGGTCAATATAAAGTGATCATGTAACTATAATTAAATTAAGGTGGATCTAAATTAAATAAATAAATATTTTAACATAAATGGAAATAACATATCAATATAATAAGATAAGATAACCAAAAGTAATCTACGTCATGGGTGTGGCCTTAGTAAAACTAAGGTCAAGAAACCATAGGACACTATACTATCTCGATAATCAAACACATCATTTACAATTGTGTGTGTGAGCCACTAAGGAGTAAATTCCCCTAGCCTAGAAGCATGATGACACCCATTCATGGCACCACAACCAATTATAAATCTAATAAGGTGTACGTTCCCTTGGACTAGTGGTATGGTGAAACCTATCCATGGAACCAAAACCAAGTCCTATAAATGTTTAGTTAGTTTTGTAGAATAATATAGTGTTTATTTATGTTTCACCCTTCCTAATAGTAATTTTTTTAGTATTCCTTACTCGGGTCCCTGATTTCCCATGACAATGGTTAGCAATGTCATCTATAAAATCAAGCATATTAAATCTTAACATTATATATAATATATCAGCACAGACCCATGCACCAAATTATAGTGACAAAAAAACTACTTTCATATTGTCTTATATATCAAATTTAGTTACCTAAACATAAACTTCAATAGCTACAATATCAATAACAAATATTGAGTCACTTATATACCAAAGATCTTTTGAGGTTTATAGTTTTAATAATTTATGAAAAAAACCATCACATAACAAAACTCATGTCTTTCTCAAAAGAATGGAATTTTTTATATTATATCAAGAAATTTTTATTTAATAATAAGTCTCCAATATCTCCCAAAAAATTATTTACACATGATACTATTCTCATTCATATCTTACTTAATGACTTCCTTCATAACCTAGGTAAATGGAAATATAAGAAATGGCGAGCATATGTACTTAGTAAGGGTAAACATGTGAGATATAAATCGATGATCATAAGTGAGAATAAGATAAGAATAAGGTTATTATATCATGATCAAAACTTATAAAAACATACATAACAATTCATAGACCATAAATCATTATTTTTGGTGTGAGGGTTTATCATAAAATACAAAAAGAGTTATAATAGTGTTGAATAATAAATAATCAGTCATGAGTTTTAGGAGAATATCATAAGAATAAGAAATGGTGAGCATATGTACTTAGTAAGGGTAAACATGTGAGATATAAATCGATGATCATAAGTGAGAATAAGATAAGAATAAGGTTATTATATCATGATCAAAACTTATAAAAACATACATAACAATTCATAGACCATAAATCATTATTTGTGGTGTGAGGCTTTATCATAAAATACAAAAAGAGTTATAATAGTGTTGAATAATAAATAATCAGTCATGAGTTTTAGGAGAATATCATAAGAATAAGTCATAAGTTTTTGTAATGAATAAAAACAAAGACAATCATAATATTATCAACCTAGATAACTATAATCATGTCCACCAAAAAAATTATGAACATAGCTACCCGATATCATGTTCACCCACTAGCTTATGAACATAAATAAACACAATAATTTCCATGAAAAAATATGTGAACATAGCTACCCGCAATCATTTCCATGCAAAAAAATACATTATATAAAGAGATATAAAACTTTAACTAATGAATTGGAGGGTTATAAAAGACCCACCCATCACATAAAGATAAACCACAGATATGTATTCTAGAAGATTACAACATTTATCTTTCAATCATGGCTTAATTAAACCATGGGAAAGAAACGGGTTTAATGAAAGTATCATTAAAATTTCATACTCTTAAACTATACAAATAAATGAAGTAGATGGTATCATAAGAGTATATCCTTGGTTAACTATAATATTCCCCAATGAATATAATATCTCGGCCTTATTACATTACATAATATTGAATTTTAGTCCAGAAATAAATTTCTTTAACATTGAGGATCTTTTCAAGTTTAGATTTTTAGATAATTGGGATATAACACATACATAACATTCCACATTTATACAGTGCGGATACCCCAAAAATAGTATCCATTTATTTGAAAATATTAAACTTTTGAAATAAAACATGTTTCCATTGAAAAATCTTCATAACATTTAACTTTCATTCCTTATTGGTCTTAAAAATACTTATAACTTGTGAAAAACATTTAAATATTTTGGATGGGAAAAAATCAAAGTAAGATATATAAAAAGAAGAAAAGAAATCATTAGTCAATGAATACTTGTAATGTATAAAATCATTTTCAAAAAGACATATTTGTCACCCGTATAAACTTAATTTGTGAAACTTGAAATTTCAATGAGATTTCTCCAAAACCTATAGAACATAAATAGAACCATAAATGTATCCTAGTGAATTACTTAATTATTTTTGTAACCATCATGGATACCTTGTGATTTGTAACCCTTGCAGCTACCTTATAATGTAACCCTCAGCGCTACCTTATTGTGTAACCATCGCAGTTACACTTGGAGTAACCATACGGCCAACCACCAACTTACACATACCCAATGAATTTTACTAAGATATAGATCCCACCATTCATCATAAACAATTCCCAAGATCTATAACATAATCATAACAAATGAATAATTTCATAAAAATATTTCTTTTTAATTTCGTAAAACAGAATTTTAAAAGAGGATTTTAAAAGAAAATCCCCTTACAAATTACATATAATTGAAGAGAGAATTAATAGAGTGGGTAGAATATGTATATACACTATAAATACACATAATTAAACATAATATAAACAAAATTAATCACACAAAAAATTTTAATACCATATAAATAATGAAGTATAAGGTTAACCATAGGAATGGAAATCGGGTTAAGAATTCCCTTACCTCAGGGTTTTCTTACTTCAAAGTTGTTTATAACTCTAGTATTATGGCTAAAAGAGAGTTATTAATATATTATAGAAACATTTTCATGTTTTTGACACCTTATATGATCATTTTATAACATCATTTCACCCTTTAGTTATTATTATTTTGTTCCTTCCACTGTCTCGAGTGTATTCTTTACATGATTTTCACAACCGGTTTGTATTTAATTTTATTGTCTTGTGGAAATAAAATTCTATAAGTGTAATGAAATGGTATTAGTAGGTTTCCATAATATATAATGATACCATAAATCATTTTATTATCATATATGATGATTAATCATTAGATTAAACATTAATGATATTTGTTTAGATCATTTTTGGCGGTTCCTCGATAATCATGAACTCGTTTCATTATATAATTTAATGTCATGCATATAAGTTCATTCCAGAATATAAAATAGGTAAAATCATAAAATTTAAATTCTGTTTCAACCATTAAAATGGATTTATGATCAGATTTTAAGGAATTAATGTAAATTGAAAACACATCGTCCACGATTTTGGTAAATCGGCACATCGTGGATGGTGTTTTTATTTTTAGAATAAGAGGGAGAGGAGAATAAGAAAGATGAAAATTGTTTATATGAACATGATAACATAAATATTGTATAAGATTATAGATATTTAATACCTCTTTGATAAGGGGAGGGGAAGAGAGTATAAGAAAAGAATGGAATTGAAAAGAAAACGCATGAAAATGGAAGGGGATTCTTACCTCTTAATCTCTTCTCCTTGAGATCCTCCTTAAGGCCTTTGGTTTTGACCTTTTGGTGAGACCATATGGTCTTGGACGTGGGGAAGAGACATGGGGAGGTGATCTGGAAGAACTTAGAAAATTATAAAGGATTGAGAGGTATGTGAGGAAGAGGAGAATGAGGGTGGTATTTGTAGTGGAGGAGACGGGGGATTTACATTATTTTAATATTTTTGATCAAAAATATGAATAGTATTGATTCATGTGACACCAAATAGTAATAATTGAATGTGAGTTATAAAAAAATGGGCTTACATCATCCTTACATCACCTATGATGCAGTAAAACAAGTATTTACCATTTAACATAATTTATAGTATTTTATTATTCATCAAAAATTTAAGAATTTCAGAAAAATCCCAAAAATTCATCATAACCATTTTTTGACATGTATAATTCAAAAATGAACTCTATTTTTAGAAAATGATTTTCTAAATATAATTAATTTAATTTTTAAATACAATCATAATTTATTTAAAAATAACAATTTTAAATCTATAACTTGTTTTTTTAACACCATGAAAAATTAATCAACATCTCATTACCCTATAAACTTAATAAAAATAAAATAATAATATGATTTACTATTCATAAGGGTCATATTACTATTCATATTACTATTCATAATGGTATGTTAGTATTCACCAAAAAAACAAGTTGATTTTATCAGAATCCAAATAACTTACTAATCACAAACTTAGATGACCATTTTTTGAAGTTTAAATCATAGAAGAGGCAAAATTATGTTTAAAGGATAGTTATAACTATATACTTAAAACAAAGATTCATGCATTTCAATATATTTTTAAAAACATGGGGTGTTACAATCCCCCCACCTTCTAGAAATTGCATCCTCCCAGTTTTATTTACTTATAAAAAAAGTGTAGATATCTTTCCCTCATAGAATTTTCATATTCCCATGTTACTTATTTAACCATGTGGTTTTTCCACAAAACATTTACCTGGTGGACTGCCTTATTCCTCAATACATGTTCTCTTCATTCAAGAATCTGAATAGGTTTCTCTTCATAATAAAGGTTCTCTTCCAGCTAAATTGCTTCTGGGATCAAAACATGAGATGAATCTCGCACATACGTTCTCAACATCAAAACATGAAAAACATTGTATACCTGAGATAAACTCGGAGGAAAATCTACTCGATATGTGACTGGTCGAACTTTATCTAGAATTTCATAAGTTATAATGTACCATGGACTTATCTTTATTTTCTTAACAAAATGCATAACACTTTTCCATGTTAAGATTCTAAGAAAAACATTATCACTTACCTCAATAGAAAATTATTTTTTCTTATTGTCTGCATAACTTTTTGCCTATTTTGAGTTGTCCTCATGTGTTGTTGGATCATCTTCACTTTCTCATCCACTTCCTCAACTAATTTTGGTCCCATCAACTTCCTTTCCATGAATTCATCCCAAAATTCTAGAGTTTGAAACCAATTGTCATACAATGCCTCAAAAGGTGTCATCTGTATACTAGAATGAAAATTATTATTATAATAAAACTCAACTAAAGAAATATATTGATACCAACCTCCTAGGTATTCCATTGAACAAGATCAAAGAATATAATACAAATTTTGAATCATTTATCCTAACTTCCCATATAATTGAGGATAGAAAGCTATACTAAAATTTAATTCAGTGTCGAACAACTTCTGAAAGCCCTTTCAAAAATTTGAAGTGAACCTGGGATCCTATTCAGATACAATAGAAAGAGGAACTCCATGTAACCTCACAATATCTTTGAGGTACAGTCAAGAAAGCTTATCCAAACACATTGTATCTCAAATAGGAAGGAAATGTACAGATTTAGTCAATCAGTCAATAATAACCTATATTTCATTGTTACCTCAAGAAGTCTTTGGTAGTCCTTCAATGAAGTCTATGGATATATTTTCTAATTTCCACACTTACACTCATAAAGTCTAAAGAATCCTCTTTGGTAACTATCACTTTACTTTATCCTATTGACATTTCAAACATTTAACAGAAAATTTTGCAATATCTATTTTCATTCCATCCCAGCAGTAATACTCCTGAAGGTCTCTGTATATCTTAGAACTACCAGGATGAAATAAAAATGGATAACTATGAGCTTCACACAATAAATATTTCTTAAATTGGGAATCACAAGGCATATATAATCTTTTTCCAAATCTCAAAACACAAAATATATCGAGATAAAACTCTAAAAACTTACCCATTTTAACTATTTCTAACTTTTTCTATAGCTCACTGATGAGGCCGGAGGTCTCAAAATTACATTTATTAACCTACACTAGCAAAGTGGTGTAGGATAGATCCATAGAGAAAGAAGGTGAGTGCTCTAAGGTTTTTTATAAACCCCACTATTGTCTGTAGTGGAGGAAGTGAACATTTTTTTTTATTTTTTTTTTGATGATGTAGTGCAACAATATGTGGAAAAAATATTTTTTAAAAAGAAACTAAAATTTACACTAAGTACTTATAAACTAAAGAAATATAGCAACTAACATTCAGCAGTAAAGACAAAGGATCTAAGATCAATAATTTTCTCAGGAATTACAAACTTGATGGTTAAAAGGATAACTCTCTACTAAATTTAATTGAATCAAACCTTATAAATTGGTTGATATATCTACCTCACCAGAAGACACATCAAACAGAGGTATTACCTTTATAGCTTGCCACTCTAAATATCATTCTCTATTAAAATTTTGAAAAAGAATACAGTTCAAATTAAACTCTCTGCAATACTCCAACTATAATTACATTAACACTTCAACAAAATGATGATCAAGTTCAATATCACCAATTGATCTTGAAACTATGAATTTTATTAAAAAAAAGGTGTAAATAATTTAATTTAACATCAGAACTGATCTCTCTGATTAATTCTAATGTCAATCAAAGAGAAACTGAAAATTTTAATGGATAAACCAACAAACCTTAAAGCTCCCGAGATAGAAAATCATCTTATGTTCATAATGAAATCTATCATTGAAAACAACCGAAAACACAGTACAAGGATTAAAGAAAGGAGGAGAAATTACTCCCAAACTGATGTTCTACCATCGAGCTCCTCAGTCTCCAACTTGTCTCCAGTGCTGCTCCTCAGAGTCTGCTCTCGGATGGATGTGATTGTGAAAGTCGAATGAGAGTGTTTGGATCTGACCTCCAAATGTGTGTTTATGGAATGAGAATGAGTGTCTCCTTGAATTCACTATTTGGTCTACTTTTAAATATTACTCTCACCAGTTGTACATCTACCATTGTTTTTCATCGACTTTAAATGTCCTTCACTTATGCACCGCACACATGCGTTTTTTTGTGACTTGCACGCCGTGCTAGTTTTTCTCACATAACTAACTCCCACTGAGTTAGTTGAGTGAACCTGGATGTGTATTAGGCTTTAGTGTGAACCTGCACATTAAAGAAAAACTAAAAAAAGTTAAAACTATTAAAACATGATAGTAAAACAATTGACAACAATAGATAAATTACTTAACAATCTTTAGCCTGATATTTTTTTTATTTAATTCAAAAATTAAATTATTAATTATTAATTATTATTTTTAAGTAAATAAGTAATTCACTTATTTAATTTAAAAAATTTATTAATGTTAATTTAGTTATGAATTAAGATATCAAATGGTTCATTAATAAATTAAATTAAGTTACTTCATTTAAACTTATAATTTGTTAAATTTTTAATTTTAAATAATATATTAAAAGTTAAGTTGATATTTATGATTAATTAATAATTTTAATATAAATAATTAATTTGAAAATTGATGTGTTAACTTATTAAATAGTATATTTTATACTAATTTCATTTATAAATTATTATTTGAATTTTATTTTATATATTTTATTAAAAATTACTTATTTCATATACAGCATTAAATAATATTTTATTTAAATTAAATTTAGAAGATTAGTTAGTTTAGTTTAATAAAGTTTTATTTTAGTTAATTTAATTGAAAATTATGTTAAAATTATTTATCTTTTATGTATTATTTATTTATAATTTTTAATATTTAAAATATTTAGTTAAGTTATTATATTAAATTTTTATTTTATATTTAAATTTAATTTTGTTTTTTACTTATTTATTTTTTTTAAGAATTTTTTTCTCCCCCCCCCAATTCGGTGAAAACCTAAGGGAGGGGAGGGTCTTCTTCAGCGTCGCTAGAGCGGCTTGTCCCTCCATGGACTGGCGTCGGCCAGCGGCCTCTCTCAACCTCCTTGCACAGCAGCGGTGGTGTGGTTCTCCTCCTCAGCACCAATGGAACTCCTCAAGGCGGATCCTTCTCCTCCAGTCGCGCAGCCTCATATTATTTTTTATTCTCTGGTCTCATGCAACAAACCAATAGCAATGCTGCGGCTCTGAATTCATACCTCGGTGGTGATGGGATCTCAGATCATGGCTCCCCACAGGGCATCGCGGCTTGTCCACAATAGGAACGTCGCAGCCTCCTCAGAGAAGATAGAAAAACATGGAATAGCTTCCTCCTTCAAGTTGCGGAGATGGTTCCCAATCCATATCCTAGGCAGACCAGGGATCGGGTTCGACTTTAGCGACTACACTCTTCTTCGCGGTGAGTGGAGTAGAGTCTTAGTGATGAAATCTGGTTCGATTGAAAAGTATTGATGAGTGAAACTGGTTTGAGTGCATGAACTGAAATTGTTGAAATTTGAATCAGTTTTTAGTAATGGGTGTGTTTGTGATGAAAGAATATGGTGGTGGGATGTTTGAAAATGGCTGTAGAAGCGGCAGTAGTGATAGTGCGGTGACTCAGGAAGACAGTGGAGAAAATCGGTGTGTCGGTACGAGGATGATGAAACTGATAGTGAAATGGTATGAGGGCGAGAAACCGATGGTGTATCAATGGGTTATCGGTGTGTGATGGTGAGACTAATAGTTTTATCGATGAGTGTGTGAAAATTAGTGAGTGGAAAGTGGAAAATAGGGGAGGCCTTCAGTTTGACACAAGACATTGATGGTTAAAATGGGAGCAGAAAGAGGATCGGTGGGTTAATGATGCACCAATAGATAAAAAATATCGGTGACAATAAGTCACTGATAGTTTTAATAAATTGACTCCCTGAAAGAAACAATAAAAAATAATTAATTGGTGAGACATGAAACCGATGAAAGGGATAAAACAGTGAGTAAATGAATCACTGATAATTAAAAACGAGTCACCGTTAGATAAAAAAAAGTATTCGTGAGTCAACTCACTGATTGTTAAAAAAACGAGAGACCGATGTTGTTTCAAAGTGATCGGTGATTCACGGCATCGGTGCATCAACTCACGGATAGAACAAATCGATATGTTAAAATATTAATTTAAAAATAATAATAAAATTAATTAAAAATTAATTTATTAAAACATAAAGAGAAATTAACTAAACTGTTAAAGATTAAATAATTAACTGTAACGAAAGTCTAACTAAATTATTTAACAAACTAAAAATAAAATTAAATAAATTATTAAATAAGAATAAAAATATTAAGATTAATTAAATATATGTCTAAATAAATGAAAAATACATAAAAATATTTTACCACAAACATAAAATTAAAATAATTAAAATTAACAATAGATATTAGTCAACAAAGTTAATTAGTTAAATGACAAAATGAAAACTTAAGATTAAAAGAACATTATTTTATTAAACTTAAACTTATATTATTAACTTATTTATTTAATAGAATATTTAAACTAGTTAATAAATAATGCTAATTTATTTTAATAAATCTAATTTAAAGAGTAAAGTTTTAAATTAAAAACTAAATTAGATTATTGAAAATAACAATGAACAATTAATTAATTAATAAACATTAAAAATTTAACCAAATTAAGATTATTAAACTAAAAAGTAATTTAATATAATTAGAATATTTAGAATGACTAAATGAAAAGACAAAAAACACATATTTAATTTTAAAAAATGATTAATTAAAAATTTTAGTATAAGAAATACAAAAGTTCCATTAATTATTAAAAAGTGTTAAAATACATAACTAAATTGTTAAAAATTAAATAAAATATGTGGGAAAACTATGTAAAAATATATCCATGTCAAATTCCCCCATACTTAATCATTGTTTGTCCTCAAATAATTTCTTGCTTTTTCATCTTTGAAAAATAGTAAAGTGTATTTATGATTCAGATCACACTATAACATGTTCAGCACTTAAAAATAGGGGACAAAAACTGTCAATAGACTTTTGAAAAATATGTTTCTAATGATGTATTTCCTAGAACAAATACTCAAAGATTAATCTATAAATCTATGAATCATCAAGCAATGAAGATTTCATGCCTCATATGTGAGAAAACTTAATGACTCATTTCAATCCAAGCTCAAGTTCTAAGTCCAAAAGTGACTAGAGGTGAAATATCAGTGGAATTCAAAACTTAACAGTAGGAAATTTTTACCTTATCTAATCACCTAGGTTCCAATATATATATATATATATATATATATATATATATTATTAATCACCTTAATGGTATAACCTAAATGATTCCCATATAAACAATTTTCCCCCTTCTTCATTTGTCGTTGATCATTCACCTCACCTTAATGAATTCATTTTTGACCCTAGATAATTTATTTAATTTTTTACAATCCATGTATAACATTCTAAGCACTATGCAATAAACTTATTCAAATTGTACAGATGGATTATAGTAAACAGAAACACACCCAGCATCTAGGGTCTCAAAGATTCACCGTGGGATCCGAGATGCCCAAACTACTCTAATTTCAAAATATTTATATCCAAAATCATTTATATTGTCTCATTAAGATGATTACTTTAATAATTAAAAGAAAATAATAAGGATGAATCCCCAAAGATATAGTCAAACTTCTAGTTCTAGAAGTTATGATCATAACTCCACAAACATGAAACCCAAATCACTTTCAAAGATAGTCCCTAAACCAAGATATCCATTCAATCACTAATTTAATATCACTCAGCAATCATACATTATCATTAATTTCATTCTCAATTCACCACTTAACTACCAAAGCAATATTGTCCATAGGCCAAAACCATTTGAAAAACAGTGTAAAGCCTAAAATTGTGCAAGAATTTTGAAAACTTTTCCCATTTTTTTACAAAAAGTTTGAAGTGAAGTGGGAATTAATGGGCTTTCAATTTAGCACAATTTAGCACAGTCAATAATTAATCCCCTCCCCGCACTTAAAATCTAACTTTTTCCCAAAATTTGACTTCCAAATATGAAGAAAAACAATTTAATAGTTTAAGTTCAAAATAGATTTTCAATATAGTGGATTTATGACATGTATAATGGGTCTCTTTGAAGTTCAAAAATTATTTTTTTCCACAATGAATAACTTATCAGTAGTTTTATAAGAAATTAAATTCATTAATATTTAGTCCAGTGAATAATTTTCAATATAGCTCAAAAGTAAATGTGAGGTGTAAGTGCGTTGTGAATTGGGGTGAAAGAAAGTTTAGAAGAATTTATTAAGTTTTAAATTTAATATAGAAGACAAAGTTCATGCTTAATACCTCAACCTAAAGTAGATTCAAAAGATCAGCAGAATGTACCCCCCCCCCCCCGCCACACACACTTAGTTTCATGCAATGAATGGCTTTAATAACATTGAAATTCAGTTTTCAACAGAAAAGTACATGCAGAAATTTTTTATTTACACAATGACATACAGTAGAAAAAATTTTAAATATACAAGACATGTAGCAGATTTTCTAATAAAGAATAAGGGAGCAAAAAAATGAAATAAAAATTAACATTAAGGTGCTTCCCTGACTTAAATATTCATTAATCCTTCAACATGGTTATTACCCTCCTTAGATGACAGCAGCAGCATCCTATAAACACAAAGCATGCAGAAAGAGACAAAAATTTCTAGAAGAGACATAACAAACATACGGCATCAAAATAGCACATTATTGAAAGTAAAATAGGAACAAAAACAAAACAAAGAACATGGGTTGACTCCCATGAAGCACTGAATTTAAAGTCTTCAGTGGGACTTTATTTAATTACATCTTTTTATTTATTAACATAACAAAAATCATGGGTGGCCTCTCATGCAGTGCTAGATTTATAGTCCCCAGCTGGACTCACCTAGAAACTAATAGTAGTCACTAGGTGGATGTGGTTTCCATAATAAGAAGAACCACATATGTTTGGCCCAATTTTTTTGAACAAAAGTTAAATTATGTGTGCACCAAAACTTAAGCAGACTAAGACCAATTTCTCATTAGCTACAAAAATCCCCAAACAGTTCCCATTAGTAGTTATGGACATGGTGCTCTCAACTTCTATAAAAGTTTCTGATTTGACAATATTAACTTTTTTAGGAAGTGGAAGGAATTTATTAGATGATTTAAATGGTATGAAAATGTCCTCACAGCTATGTTCTTCAACTTAAACACTAAAAGATTCACATTCAAGGGTTCAAATGGGTAAATTCTAATTAGCAGGTTCAAGAGGATATTCAATAGAGTGTTGAACAGAATTATGAACATTGATACTCAAGTGTGATTCCCCCTCTAGAATACTAATAGTATCATAAGAAGGCTCATCAACCCTCATAGTTGAGAATGGAAGTGATAGAAAAGAAAGGGAATTTATTTGACCAACAGCAGATTCAGGTTTAACAATGTTGTAAATAACTTCTAAAAGTCCCTCCTCAGTGAATGAACACTCAACATCTACTCCATCTAACAAATCAATTATGCCTAACTCAAGTGTGTGTTCAACCTCTACTTCAAGTTGATGTTCAAATGGATCACTTCCCAAAACCATGTCATTTGAGTGTTGTAAAAAGTTTAAATCAGGAGGAGTTATGTTCAATTCAGCATACATAAATTGAGATTCATGATTCTTAAAATTTAAACATTTACCCCCAGATATTTCAACACTGTTTTCAATTTCAAAGAGAAAAGTTTCAGAAAAGAGATTTCTATAGGAATAGGTAAATGAAAAATAATTAGTTAGTCTTTCTTCAAATATCATTCCCTCATCCTCATCATCCAACAACATTTTAGAATTTATTAGGTTTATAGGTTCAAAACATGGAAGATAAGTTTTCAATTGAAGTTCAAATATTTCAGATTCTATGTTATCTAGTTTAATGTTCTCTTCCAAAGTGTTCCCAATACTTTGTTCAAAAATTCAGAAAAGTTGGGTGAAGAGTTTTTAACATTCAAATTTTCATTTTCTAATATATTTTCAACCCGAGTGACCTTCTTTTCAAAAATCCTAAAACAATGATTTTTCTCAAATGTAGGAATTATAAAAAGAACTGGGCATTCCTTTTAAAATTGCTTCAATTCATCTTCAGAATTATCCAACTCAAAATCATTAAAGTTCTTTTTGGGTTCTTTATTAATGTTTTCTTCATTAGGTGAGTTGGTTATTTCCAGATTTAGTTCAACAAAATTATATTTTTCAAAGACAATGGTTTCTTGCCCAGTTTCACCATCACTTTTTTCTTCCACTTGATTTTAAAATATTTTATACACTTTTTCTTTTTCTTTTTCTTCAAATTCTTCTTGTTATTTAGCCCTTTGTTTTAATTTCAAAATCATGTTTTCTAATCTTTTCATTCTTTGATCTTGCTCTTGAAAATCTCTAAATTGAATTTCATGGGTTTTATTAAACCAAGAATTCCAAGAATCCTCCCTAGTATACAATTTGGTTTCAATTAATTTAATTTTAGGTAAGAATTAAGGATTAGACTCATATTGTTCATTTTTTTCAATTTAAAAAACTTTGTGTGGTTGGTTATAAGCACACTGTCTGGAAGTGTATCCATAATAGTCACTACAAACACAATGAGACCTCGATTGATCCCAGTTTTCATGAAATTCCATTTTTTTTAAATAGAAACAAGTAAGTATAATCACAAACAAGTAGTATAGTTGAGAAAATTATTCAAAAACAGCACAAGTAGTAGATATCATTCAAAGCAGTTTTTTTTTAATCAGATTTTTTTAAATGATTTTTTTATGTTTTTTTTAATTTTTTTCAAAAATTTTTAAAACTTAAAACACTAAATGTGTGCCTTCCATGGAAAAAACGCCAAATTTTTATGAGGATGAAGGTCTTCACATCCCTCAAAATTACATTTATTAACCTACACTAGTATAGTGGTGCAAGGTCGATCCATAGAAAATGAGGGTGAGTGCTCTGAGGTTTTATTTCAAACCCCACTGTTGTCAGCAGTGGAGGAAGTGAACAATTTTTTTATGATGTAGTGCAACAAGATGAGAAAATAAGTTTTTTTATAAAGAAACTAAAATTTACACTAAGTACTGATAAACTAAAGAAATATAGAAACTAACATTCAACAGCAAAGATAAAGGAGTTAAGATCAACAATTTTCTCGGGAATTGAAAACTTAATGGTTAAAAGGATAACTCTCCACTAAATTTAATTGAATCACACCTTAGAAATTTGTTGATATATCTTCCTTGCAAGAAGACACATCAAATAGAGGTATGACTTTTAGAGTTCTCTACTCTAAAGATCATCGTCTATTAAAAATTTGAAAAATAATACAGTTGAAATTAAACTCGCCGTAAAACTCCAACTGTAATGACATTAACACTTAAACAAAATGATGATCAACTTCAATCTCCCAAATTGAACTTGAAACCAAGAATTTTCTTACAGAAATGTGTGAAAAATTTAATTTAACATCAAAACTGATCTCACCGATTAATTCTGATGTCAATCAAAGAGGAAGTGAAAAATTTAACGGATAGACCAACAAATTTTAATACTCCCGAGATAGAAAATAATATTATGTTCATAATTAAATGTAGCATTAAAAACAACTGAAAATAGAGTAAAATGATTAAATAAAGGAGGAGGAATGCATCTCTAAGTGATGCTCTGCCTTCAGGCTCCTTAGTCTCTAGCTTGTCTCCAGCACTGCTCCTCAGAGTCTGCTCTCGGAAGGATGTGATCGTGAAAGTCGAACGAGAGTGTTTGGATTCTCTCTCCAAATGTGTGTTTGTGGAATGAGAATGAGCATCTCCTTGCATTATCTGCTTGCCTGATTTAAAATATTATTTTCACCGGCTGCATGTCACCCATTTTTTCCACCGACTTCAAATGTCCTTCACTTGTGCACAGTACACATGCTTTTTTTCGTGACTGCAACATCACGCTAGTTTTTCTCACATAACTAACTTTTGCTGAGTTAGTTGAGTGAAATTGGACATGTTTTAGGCTTTGTTGTGAACCTACACATTAAATAACAATGAAACAAAGTCAAAATTGTTAAAACATGATAGTAAAACAATTGACAACAATAGAAAAATTACTTAACAATATTTAGCTAGATATTTTATTTATTTAATTCATAACTTAAATTATTAATTATTAATTATTATTATTAAGTAATTTAGTAATTCACTTATTTAATTTAATATATTTATGAATATTAATTTAGTTACGAATTAAGATATCAAATGGTCCATTAATGAATTAAATTAAGTTACTTCATTTAAACTTATAATTTGTTAAAATTTTAATTCTAAATATTATATTAAAAAGTTAAGTTGATATTTATGATTAATTAATAATGTTAATACAAATAATTAATTTGAACATTGATTTGTTAACTTATTAAATTGTATATTTTATTATAATTTCATTTCTAAATTATCATTGGTATTTTATTTTATATATTTTATTAAAAATCACTTATCTAATACGCAACGTTAAATAATATTTTATTTAAATTAAATTTAGAAGATTAGTTAATTTAGTTTAATGAAGTTTTATTTAAGTTAATTTAATTTTAAATTCTGTTAAAATTATTTATCTTTTATGTATTATTTATTTATAATTATTAATATTTAAAATATTTAGTTAAGTTATTATATTAATTTTTTTTATATTTAAATTTATTTTTGTTTTATATTTTAATTATTTATTTTTTTAAGAATTTTTTCTACCCCCCCCCCCCCAATTTGGCACAACCCTAGGGGAGGGGAGGGTCTTCTTCAGCACCGCTACAGCGGCTTCTCCTTCTGCAAATTGACGTCAGCCAGCGGCCTATCTCAACCTCCTTGCACAGTAGCGGCAGTGCGATTCTCTTCCTCACCAACAATGGAACTCCTCAAGGTGACTTCTTCTCCTCCATCCCTGTAGCCTTGGATTCTCCTATGTTCTCCGGTCTCGTGCAACAAACCAACTGCAGTGCTATGGCTCCGACTTCATACCTCGGTGGTGATGGGATCTCAGATCGTGGCTCCTCACTTGTTTTTGTGGCTTGTCCACAACAGCAACATCGCCGCCTCCCTAGAGAATATAGAAAAATATAAAACATCATCCACCTTCATGTCACTGAGATGGTGCTCAATCCATATAATTGGCGGACCGGGGACTGGGTTCGGCTTCAATGACTGCCCGCTTCTTCGTGATGAGTGGTGTAGCATATTAGTGATGAAATCCGGTTCGATTCAAAAGTATTGATGAGTGAAATTGGTTTGAGTGCATGAACTAAAATTGTTGAAATTTGAATCTGGCTTTAGTCTTGGGTGAGTTTCTGATCAAAGAAGACGGTGGTGGGATGTTTGACAATGCTTGGAGGAGCGTTAGCGGTGATGGCGTGGTGACTCGGGAAGACGGTGGAGAAAATACGTGTGCCAGTGCGAGGATAATGAAACGGATAGTGAAATGGTATGTGGGAGAGAAACTGATGGTGTATCAATGGGTTATCGGTGTGTAATCGTGAGACTGATAGTTGTATCAATGAGTGCATGAAAATCGGTGAGTGGAAAGTGGAAAATAGGGGAGGCCTTCGGTTTGACATAAGATACCAATAGTTAAAATAGTAGCAGAAAGAGTATCGGTGGGTAAATGACTCACCGATAGATAAAAAATATTGTTGAAAATAAGTCACCGATCATTTTAATAAATTGAATCAACAAAAGATGCAATAAAAAATAATTAATCGGTGAGACGTGAAACTGATGAAAGGGATAAAATGGTGAGTAAATTAATCACTGATAATTAAAAACGATTCACTGTTAGATAAAAAAAGTATCCGTGAGTCGACTCAGTGATAGTTAAAAAAATGAGAGACTGATGTTGTTTCAAAGTGATCAGTGAGTCACGGCATCGGTGCGTCAACTCACCGATAGAAAAAATTGATATGTTAAAAGATTAATTTAAAATAAATAATAAAATGAATAAAACATTAATTTATTAAAAACATAAAGAGAAATTAACTAAACTGTTAAAGATTAAATGATTAACTGTAACTAAAATCTAACTATATTATTTAACAAACTAAAAATAAAAGTAACTAAATTATTAACTAAGAATAAAAATATTAAGATTAATTAAATATAAATCTAAATAAATGTAAAACACATAAAAAGATTTTACCGTGAACATGAAATGAAAATAATTAAAATTAACAATAGATATTAATCAACAAAGTTAATTAGTGAGATGACAAAATGAAAACTTAATATTAAAAACACATTATTTTCTTAAACTTAAACTTAGATTGTTAACTTATTTATTTAACAGAATAATTAAACTAGTTAATAAATAATGTTAATTTATTTTAATAAATAAAATTTAAATAGTAAAGTTTTAAATTAAAAACTAAATTAGATTAAGGCAAATAATAATCAACAATTAATTAATTAATAGACATTAAAAAGTTAACTAGATTAAGATTATTAAACTAAAAAGTAATTTAATATAATTAGAATATTTAGAATGACTAAATCAAAAGACTAAAAACACATATTTAACTATAAAAAATGATTTATTAATAGATTTAGTATAAGAAATAAAAAAGTGCCATTATTTATTAAAAAGTGTAAAAATACATTATTAAATTGTTAATAATTAAATAAAAGATGTGGAAAAACTATATAAAAATAGAGCCACATCACTCACGATCTTCCTTTTACGCTTTACTAATTCTGTCTAATAATGATGACAGCACTAAAACTTGAAACAAAATAGATGTATTTCTTGCACCAAAAATTTCTAATTCAAAATTAATCAAATCATTAATCAAGGGATCATTTTCCAAATGTAACATGGTTAATGATGTGTGATGTTTCCGACTCAAGGAATCTGCCACTTTATTTGATTTTCCTCGAGGGTAATTGATTATGAAATCATAATCTTTTATCAATTCAAGCCACCTTATCTGCCTCATGTTTAATTTCTTCTGAGTGAATATATACAGAAAACTTTTATGGTGAGTATATATTTGACATTTGGCTCCATATAAATGATGCCTCTAAATTTACAAAGTAAAAAACCACAGCTGCCAATTCCAAATCATGTGTGGGATAATTTAACTCATGAGGTTTTAGTTGTCTTGAATCATAATCAATTACCTAATCATTCTGCATCATAACCAAACCTGGTACCTTCAATGAAGCATCATTGTAGATGAAAAACTCACCATTTCGGGAAGGCAAGGCCAAAACTGAAGTATTCACCAATATCTTCTTCAAATCCTGAAAACAAACATCACATTCTTCTGTCCAAATAAATTTAACCCCTTTTCATGTTAACTTAGTTTGTGGGCTAGATAACTGTGAAATTTTTTTAACAAACCATTGGTAATAACCTACTAATCCAAGAAAAATACGAATCTTTATAACATTTTTAGGCCTTTTCCATTCATCCATCACTTTTTTTGGTAGGTTCAACTATTATTGCATTCTTATTTACAATGTTCCCAATAAAATAAATTTTTTACAACCAAAAATCACATTTTCTGAATTTTCCATATAGTTTCTTTTCCTTTAAGGTTTGAAAAATAACCCTTAAATGTTCTTCATGCTCCTCTTTACTCTTAGAAAATACCATAATGATATCAATAAATACAACCAAAAATATATCCAAGAACTCATGAAATATTCTATTCATAAGATCCATGAATATAGGAGGGGCATTAGTTAACCCAAATGGTATAAAAACAAATTCATAATTCCCATATCTAGTATGAAAAGGCTATTTTTGGGATGCCATCCTCCTTCACCTTCAGCTGATGGTATCCATATCTCAAGTAAATCTTTGAAAAAGTACTGATCTCCCTAGATATGATCAAACAATTCATCGATATGAGGTAAAGGATACTTGTTTTTAACAGTGATGTTATTCAAGGATCTATAATCAATGCAAAGTCTCATAGAACCATCTTTCTTTTTAATTAACAAAATAGTATCACCCGATGGTGAAGTGCTTGGATGAATGAAGCCTTTATCAAGAAACTCCTGCAAATAATATTTCAATTCAATAAGTTCCATTTGATCCATTTGATATGGGGGTTTTGAAATTAGATTAGCATCAGGAACTAAGTCAATTATGAATTCAAATTCCCAATTAGGTATGACACTGGGTAACTCATCCAGAAAAACATGAAGGTGTTTATTTACCACCAGAACATTATTAATCTGAATAGTTCCTTTTTTCAAAAATATGATCAAGATAACTTTCATTTCCATCATTCAACACTTTCTCATCTTTCGGATATATTATCAATTGTATGGGTTCGTTCTTGTATACAAACTGAAACTCTTTCTGAAAAACAACTTCTTTAACTCTATAGTCAATCTTAGCATGATAAATTGAAATCCAATCCACTCCCAGAATGACATCAAACTCTACTAAGGGAAAAACAAAAGGGTTTATAGGTAATGTCTTTCTATATACCATAACAAAAAGATTCCTATAATTCCTATTTTCTATAATATTTCCCCCGGGTTTTTAAACAATAAGTTTCAGTCTCATTTTTTGAGGTAATATTTCTAATTTACCAGAACATTCCTCATAAATAAAGAAATGTGTAGACCCCATATCAAATAATACTTTATCAAAATATCAGTAAAAAACAGGGTACCTGATACAGCTTAATTGGATGGCTTGACGTCTACTGACGTAGTCGCAAAGGACCTCACTACACCTTTCTACTTATAGTCTAGCTTCTTTGCATCATTCGGATCTCTCTTTGGGAAGTCATTTGTATAATGTCCAATCTCACTAAATTTAAAACAATTTATAGTTTTCTTATCCAGATTAGTCTTAGGATCATTTTCATTATAATCTCGGGCAATGTTTCCAAACTAACCACATTAAAAACACTTCCCAATTTTTTTAAGGCATTCCCCAGGGTACTTTTTTCCACACCTTTCACAAACTGGAAATTGGAATTTCTTACCATCATATTTCATTGATTGATTCCTACCCATCAATTTTCATTCAGACCCCTTCTTCTCCTTATTTTCAAAGTGCATGTGATCACCAGTAAACTCCATATCTACCCTCTCAGCACATCAGATAAGTTTATCATGACTTTTGAATTCATAGAATGTCAATTCCCTTCAATACCATGGCTTTAATCCTAAGTAAAAGTGGTTGATTTTGATATCAAGATCCAGAATAAGATTTGGAGCATACCTCTCCAGTTGGGTGAAGTTTTCTTCATACATAGCCATTGAATCTTCCTGTTTTTAATTAAATTCAAGGAATTGCTTCTCCATCCTAAGTTGCACCACCTTAGGAAAATATTTTTCAATGAAAAGACTTTTAAATTCATCCCACTCTAAGGAATCAATCTCCTCTCTATCCCTAATATTTTTGACCATTGACCACCACTGATCAGCTACACCTTCAAAATGATAAATGAAAAGACTTAACTTTTGATTATCTGAATATCCCATAACATCTAATATCCTTTCAAGGGATTTAATCCATCCTTTAGATGCTGCTAGATCAGAAGATCCACTGAAAGTAGGAGGGTGTAACCTCATAAAATGTTTCACTATTGTCATAATCCTTTGTGGTAGTTCTGTTTATTTCCTTTCATGGATTCCACCCCCATTTATTGAGTGTGTTAGATGATCTATTACTATCACAAAATACTCAGTTCCAATTCCTACCATTCTGGGTTGCAAATTCTGAAGGATATTATTCTATCAGTGCCTTTCCACTTTATCTTCCCTATTTATTCTATGGAAAACCATTCTGAACTAACATATATTAGTTGAAGTAACATGGTAATACTTAAATTATATAGCATTTAAAATTAACCATAGAGTAAGAATAATTTATGGTATTCTATTATCATCATACTAACCCCTAATTTTATCTAAACCATTCTTTGATACCAACTATAAGGACCCAGCCTTATTACATTACATAATCTTGAATTTTATCCAAGAACTCACTTCCTTTCACATTGAGTATCTTTTAAATTTTAGTGTTTTAGAGAATTTGGATATAAGTTATACATAACATTACATATTTATACAGTTTTAATACCCCAAAAATAGTATCCATTTCTTCCAAAATATAAAATTATTCAAATAAAACAAGTTTCCTTTGACAAATATTTAGAAAATTTAACTTGGATTACTTATTTGTCTTACACATACTTATAAACTATGAAAATATTTTAAACACTTGGGTTGAGTACAAAAAAATATGTAAGGGATATAAAAATAAGGAAAGAAAACATTAGTCCATGAATACTTGTAACGTATGAAATCATTTTCAAAAATACATACTTGTCACCCATATAAAATTAATTTTTGAAACTTGAGATTTCCATGAGATTCCCAAAAAACAAATAAAACATAAATTGAACAACAAAGGTATCTTGGGGAATTACTTACTTAGTTTTGTAACCATCATTTCTACCTTATGATTTGTAACCCTTATATCTACCTTACAATGTAACCCTCATGGCTACTTTATTGTGTAACCATCGCATTTACACTTGGAGTAACCATACGGACAACCTCCAACTTACACATACCCAATGAATTGAAGGGAGATATAGGTCCCACCCTTAATCATAATAATTTCCCAATATCCAGAACATAATCATAATACATGAAAAATTTCATAAAAACATTTCTTTTGAATTTTGTAAAACAAAATTTTAAAAGAGGATTTTAAATGAAAATCCCCTTAAATATATCATATAGTTGAAGAGAGACTTAATAGAGTGGATGGAATATGTATATACACTATAAATATACATAATTAATCATAATATAAATAAAAATTTTCACACAAACAATTTTAATACCACATAAATAATGGAGTAGAAGGTTAACCCTAAAAATGTAAATTGGGTTAAGAATTCCCCTACCTTGGGTTTGTCTTACTTAAAACTTGTTTAAACCGACTGTATAATGGTTAAAAGAGTGTTATTAATATCTTATAGAAACATTTTCATGTTTATAACACCTTATATGATCATTTTATAACATCATTTTACCCTTTATTTATTAATATTTTGTTTCTTCCATTGTTTCTGGTGCATTCCTTACACGATTTTCATGGTCTGTTTGTATTTGATTTTCTTTTCATATGGAAATGAAATTCCAGAAGTGTAATGAAATGGTATTTATATGTTTCTAGAATATATAATTATACCATAAATAATTATTTTCATATATGATAATGATTCTTTAGATAAAACATTAAGGATATTTGTTTAGATCATTTTTTCCAGTTCCTCAGTAATCATGAACAAGTTTCATTATATAATTTAATTTAATGCATAAAATTTCATTCCATAATATAAAATAGGTTACATAATACAATTTAAATTCTATTTCAACCATTAAAATATTTTTATGATCATATTTTAAGGAATTAATGGAAATCAAAAACACATCATCCACGATTTTAGTAAATCGGCACATCGTGGACAGTGTTTTTATTTTTAGAATAAGATTGAGAGGAGAGGAAGAAAGATGATAAATTTTTTACATGAGCATGATAACATACAGAATTTATAATATTATAGAGATTTCATACTTTTTGTATATGGGGAGAGGAAGATAGTATAAGAAAATATATGAATTGAAAAGAAAACACATGAAAAAAGAAGAGGATTTTTACCTCTTGATCTCTTCTCCTTGAGATCCTACTTTAGGCCTTTGGTTTTGGAATTTTGGTGAGACCAGATGATCTTGTATGTGAGGAAGATATTTTGGGACATAATTTGACAGAACATAGATAGTGATCAAGGGTTGATAGTTGTGTGAGGAAGAGGGGAATGAGGGTCATATTTATAGTGGAGGAGAGGAGATATTTTACATTATTTTAATATTTTTTTTCTCAAGACTATAAATAGTATTGATTAATGTGACCCCAAATAGTAACAATTTCATGAGAGTTCGAAAAAGGTGGGCTTACATCAGCCTTGCATCACCTATGATGCAGTAAAACAAGTATTTAGCATTTATCATAAATTATAGTATTTTACTATTCATCAAAAAATCATGAATTTCATAAAAATCCAAAAAATTCACCCTAAAATTTTTTCAACATGTAAAACTAAAAAAGAAATCAATTTTTTGAAAATATTTTTCTAAATATTATTAATTTAATTTTTAAATAAAAAACATAATTTATTCAAAAATAACAATTTTAAATCTATAACTCTTTTTTAACACATTGAAAAATTAATCAACATCTCATTACCTTGTTACCTTAATAAAAATAAAATAACAATATGATTTACTATTCATAATGGTCATATTACTATTCATATTACTATTCATAAGGGTATGTTACTATTCACCAAAAAACAATTTGATTCTATCAGACTTCAACTAACTTATTGATCACAACCGTAGATGACTATTTTTTGAAATTCAAATCATAGAAGCGGAAAAATTATGTTTAAAGGATATTTATAACTATCTACTTAAAACAAAGTTTAATTCATTTGAATTTATTTTTAAAAACTTGGGGTGTTACAATGTCTGTTCACATATATGAAAACTACTTTTATAAAATCATTATAAATATACTTTGAGATTTAAGAAGAAATACCTATTTATAGTAATTTATAAAAAAAATTATTAGGAAAATGGGAATAGTATTTTCTTTATAAAAAAAATTAAAAGTTTAGAGGAAAATTTATGATGAAGAAATTACATAGTAGTGGGAGAATCTCTTCATGCCATAAATGTTTCAAAAACCTTATTTTTACAACTTTGTAAAGGAATTAAAAAATGAACCATTAAGAAAAAAACAAGAATATTACTTTAAATAATTTATAAATAAATTAAAATATAGTATTAAATTATTTAAAAATAAATAAAACCCTTCATAAAACAATTTTTAAGAATTTTTACATAGAGGAGAATGATTCTTGACCAAAAAGGAGAAATAAGGTTGACTTTTCTTAAAAAAATTCCTTCTGTCTTTTTGAGTAAAAAAGACGGTAAGAATGGAAATAATACTTGAAAACCATAGAAATAACTTGAGGAGAATAAAATATTTGAGTTTTAATAGAGAAATATAATACAATTTACCTTATAGAAATTGAAACATAAGAAATCCCTATAAAAAAGTGAACTTTTATCATAAAAACTTATGACTTTGGTAACTTTTGAATCAAACCCCATTTGAAATATAAAACCATATATGGATAATTAGATAAATATAATTTTAATTAAAATAATTATAAATGAAACTAATTTGTATTATAAACACCATAAAAAAAATTTGGTGAATATAGAACATATCTCAATGAAGGGAAATTGAGATAAAGAAATCCTTAAAAAGATCATGTCCTTTGAACTAGGAATAAATCAATCAAGTGATTAAGTGAAAATAATTTAAATCCACATAAAAAAAATTTAAATACAATATAAAATAATCATGAGTAATAACACATTTAATATTCACATAATAGAGTCTATGAAGAAGTGATATAACCCAATGAAAGGAAATTGAGTTAAAAATTCCCTTACCTTGGACTTTCTATTGGCTAAACATGCTCTAGCCACCTGTATAATAAATTTAGATTTATTATAAATATATATAAAAACCATTATTATATTTATATTACTATATACCATTCACCTATAATTTCTTCTTTCCCATTTATTAATAATTATTTTCCAAAAATTTAAATTTATGTGTTAACTATTAAATATTCCATGCATGTTTTGATTTGATAGTTTGGTTCATTACATCTGTTTCATGGTTTTAATATCTGAAAAATATTTATCATGTCCTAAATATCATATTTATTAATTATATTAACTTTTAGAACTATCCGTGTAAAATAGTGATGGAAAATGAATCACATCACTTTGTGGAGGCGATAATATGCACGTACAAATGGGTAATGTTTTCATTTTTCAATGGATAAAAATAAAGTAATGTAAATAATTAATTATATTTAAAGGATATTAATTATTTTATAAATATAATATATATTTATTAAATACATCCTTATTACCATCCAGGTGATACGGTGATGAAAAATGAATTACATCACTTTATGGAGGAGGTAGTCTTTACATACGCACAAGAAATTTCCATTTTCCAACGGGTGTAAAGGAGGTATAAAATAGTAATTTCATCCATATAATAACATATTATTATTGTATAGATACCTATTTCATTATATTATTATGTTTATAATAAATTTTAAGGATTTTTAATAAGAAATAAACTTGAAAGAATTTAGTTAAAACCTATACCTTCTTATTGGATATATTTCTTTATCTTACAACTTAATCCTTCTAGGATTAGTATTTTTGTGATATTGAAACATATATAATATGGGGAGTATATTTTGGGAGGTATTTTGGTAGGGATTGGTTGAGTTGTGGTGCTCAAAGTGTGTGTATATGTGAAAAGATGAGGTTTCCTTTTAAAGTGTGGGTGGTGAATTAGTTGGGACCTTTATACTGTCCATTGTTTTGTCTAACCTATTTACCCTCATCTATAATAAAAATATCTATATAAAATACTTACACACTTGAAAAATTCTCCTTTTAATTTCCAAAAATTTCTTAGGAGAATCATCTTACATTTAGAGGATATATGAGAGTGATTTTTCTTTCCTTCATGTGACTTATCATTCAAGTTTTCATGAAACTTAATTTAATGTTTATTATATTTAAATCCATGGGAATGATGATATTATCTAGTTTTTATTTCTACCTTAAGCATGAATATAATAATTTATTAATATCTATCAAATTATCCTATTGCTAATTCATTTTGGAGAATAGGTTTTAAGGTATTGAAGAACAGATCGATCTTTCTTTCAAATTCAGTAATAAAACTGGAGTTGTACCCTGTATTCCCCATTAATTTTTACTCATAGATTCCAATTGATACATAATAATTTTTTTCATCTATAAAATATCACTTCATTTTAATTTAAAGAGTTTGTGGAAAATACTTATTTAAAAATTCCTTTTTAAAATCCTCTCATTTCATAGAGTTAATTTTTTTATTCTAGTGTTATGTTCATAATAAGGGTAAACTATTGGTAAACCGCACCTTACAAGTGATATAAAGATAAAAAAACCTTCTCATGGACTAGAACTATATAATGAAAAATATTTTTTCCATTTCATTTATTTATTTCTCAGTAACTAGTGCATCATAAGACCCACTAAAAGAAGGTGGGAATTGTAGTATGGAGGACTCTATAGAAAGTTTCTCTCTCCTTAGTGCATTTGGGAGATAAAAATGGTTCTCCTTATTATTAATTTATTTAGATATTTGAGCTATCATTACCATGATATTTTTTACTCCATATTATATTCCATTTGGTTTCTTATAGGGATAATCACTGCATTATCCTTTTCACCCATTATTAACACAACATCTCATAGTTCTGGCCATTTACAAAAATAAAGTAAATTTAGGGATGATAATACTTATTAAAGTAAAACTATAAACTTATAATAAATAAAACATGAATAATTTGTATAACCTAATCATATATTCTCTAAAATATATTAATTTTTTTCCAAAATAACCTAAATCAATATTACATGAGACTATATTGTTTAAAAATGTGAATTAATATTTATACCTCAAGAAAAATGTATCATCATATTACACACAAGAAACCATATAATATAACCACTAAATTTAGTGAAATTCATCCTAAATCACTTTTTCATATAATTTCTATTTAATACTAATGGTTATATATATTTTCCTAAAAAAAGATAACCATTTTTACAAAAAATTACTTCAACATCAAAGAACATATTAATATTAAATTTTAACTATAACTTTAAAATCATGTCCTAAAAAATATAATAAAATTATCCCCAAATAACATTCATACTTAATCATATAAAAACCACAAGGGTTATATAAACATTAATCATATGGTCCTTGTACAACCCCATAAACATTTTCAAAAATATATATAATCAATTTAAAATATAGTCACTTGAGTCTTTAAAATGGTCTTTAAACCTTTGAACTTATGATCAAACTTCAACTTATTAACCCATTATGGTATCTAAATATATTAAAATATCCTCATATTATATCATCTTAACCTCTAAAGTTATATATACCCATATCTAAGACCAACTATAATGCCCCTAACCCATACACCTGGATATAGTGAAAAAACACTATTTAAATATTGTATTTAATACCAGATTAAGTGAAAAAAAATTAAACTTCTATAGTTACATTGTCAATAACAAATTTTGAGTCACTTATATACATAATAACTGTTTATGTTAAGTGTTTTAGAGGATTTGTAAAAACTGTTTACATAAAAAACCCATGTATTTCTTGTCAAATGGTCATTTTTTCATTATACCAAGAACACCTTATTTTATAACATGTCTTCAACTACTCCCATATAATTCTCTACACATGATTCTCTTGTTACCCATATCCTATTTAGTACATTCCTTCATAACCTAGGTAAAAAGAAAGATAATAAATGGTGATCTCATATGATTAATAAGGGTAAACATGGGAGATATCAATTGATGATCATAAGTCAGCATATAATAATATTAAGGGTATGACATAATGATCATAACTTATGAAAACACACAAATAATTCATAGACCAAAAATAATTATTCATGGAATAATTATTTTTTATAACAAAATACAAGATTCATAAGATTCTAGAATCATCAATAATCAATCATGATCCATGGGAGTATATCGTAACCATAAATCAGAATTTTGTGGTATAAATATAAGAATAAACAATATAACATTATTATAATAGATAACTAAAATCATGTACACCCACAAAATTTTTAACATAGATACCTAATATCATGTCCTCCCACTAACTTTTGAACATAGATAACTACAATCATATCCATGCATAAATATGTAAACATGACTACCAATAATCATGTAAACACAAAAACATAATTATCTCATGAAATACAAAACTTTACCCAATGAAATGGAGTGATATAATAGACTCACCCATAACATAATGATAAATAGTGCATATATACTATAATATAACAACATTCACATTTCCTTCATAGCTTAATTAACCCATAAGAAATAAATGGGTTTCATGAAAACATAATTAAAACATTGTCATCATCATAAACCATATGGATAAATAAAGTGGATGGTATCATAAGAAAATATCCCCATTTAATCATAATATTCCATAAAATATGTTTACATTGACGAAGAACACTTTTACTAAATTATAAGAAATATGGTTTGAAAAAATAGAAGAAATATCATTTTATTGTCAAAATTTTAAAACTAAAAATTCACAAAAAAAAGCGAATATTATATTCTTTGTAAACCCATAGAAAAATGTAAATTAATCCTCATGGTAAATAAATGACATGATTGTGGGAGAATCCATTCTTTTTGTAAATATTTAAAAAAACTTATTTTCACAACTTTGTATGAAAAGAAAAAAATGACCCATTCAAAAAATGACAATAATATTCCTTTAAAAAAATTGTAAATAAAATATAATATAATATAGAAATACTTTTTAAATAATTTAAAAATAAAAAATAAACTCTATAAAATAATTTTTAAGAATATGGATATGGAATAGAATGACTCATGACCAAAAGGTAGAAATAAGGTTGGATTTTATTAAAAACATTTAGGATTTTTATAGTGACAGAGAGGGTAATAATGGAAATAATACTTAAAAATCCTAGAAATAATAGGTGAATAATAAAATATTTTATTTTTAAGAGAGAAATAATATACAATTTCCCCTATATAAATTTAAACACATACAATTCTGATAAAAAGTGACATTGTATTATAAACCCTTATGACTTTGGTAACTTTTGAATCAAAACCATTTAAAAAATAGAGCCTTATATGGTTTAGTAAATCCCTATAATTTGAATAAAAATTATCATAAAATTAATTAATGGTTATTATATACACCATGCAAAAAAAAATAAGATGGTTAATATAGAATATATCTTGATGAAAGGAAATTTAGAAGAGGAAACCCTTCCAAATATCACAACATTTGAAGTGGGGATAAATAAATGAAGCGATTATGTGAAAAATAAACTAAACAAAAAAATATAATATAATATAATATAATAATATTTCATAACACACATAATCTTGGCATAACATAGTTAATGAAGAAGTTATATAACCCAAAGAAATGAAATTGAGTTAAAAATATCCTTACCATGAACTTCCACTTGGTTGGAAATGATATAACATCATGTATAATAAAGTTGGACATATAATAAACCTATATAAGAATAATTTTTACATTTATCATATTATGTAACATTCACTAATAATTTCTTCTTACCCATTTATAAATAGTTATTTGTTAAAAATTAATATTCATGTTTAACTATTCAGTTTTCCACACAAGTTTGGATTCAAAGGTTTGGGTAATTGAAACTTGGTCATAGTTTAATCATTTAAAAAAATATAATAATTTAATAAATATAATATTTATTAATTATATACACTTTTTCAATTATCCATGTAATTTGTTTATGAAAAATGAATCACATTACTTCATGGAGGTGATAGTCCGTACATACGCACGTGTGATTATTTCATTTGTAAATGGATGAAAATAAAGGAATTTAGATAATAAATTATCATTAAAGAATCATAATTATATTATAGATATAATATATATTTGTAAAATACATCCTTATAATAGTCCATGCAAGATGATGATGAAAAATGAATTACATCGCTTCGTGGTGGTGGCAGTCAGCACTTATGCACGATCAACGTTTCCATTTTCCATTAGATTGAAAGGAAGTATAAAATAGTTGTTAAATAAAAATAATAACATATTATTAGAGTTAATATAATAATTTAATAACATTATGATGGTTATAATATATTTTAAGGGGTAGAATAAGAAATAAACTAGGTTACGACTTATACTTCGTCCTTGGATATCTTCCGTTGGCTGACACCTTAATCCTTTTAAGATTGGAATTTTGATGAGATTATGACCTCTAAGGGATTTTTAGGATATTTTTTGAGGTATTTATTAAAATTTGGTTGATATATAGTGCTATAAGTCTGTGTATAAGTGAGGATAGGAGGTTTCCTTTTATAAGTGAGAGGAGTGGCACCATTATAAATAATTAGAACCTCAGAATATAATAAATGTATTTTTCAAGTAAAGTCTCTACAATCTAGTCCAATTTGGAATATATTATAATATAGGGTATAAATACACTCATATAATCTCATTTATACAATTTTTAGATATATTTTAAACCTTATATCTTAGTTTAACTGCCACTTTAATCATTTTAACCATTACCTTGGTGAAAAACTTTTACCATGGTAGCTATTCATTATAAAAAAAATGAAATATAACATATTGAATAATTTAAATATGATAATTGAAAATATTTAATACATTTTCTAATATTAAATTTCTTTAATTGATAAAAATTACTTTTAATATAAGTACACATAATGCAACGAAAAATAGTTTTTTAGAAAAATGTCTTTTAAAGAATAAAAATTATTTTACACAAAAATCATGTATATAATTGATCCCCATTATTTTTATTGGTTTATTATTAAAATATTAAGTTTATTATATATTTAAATCAATACAAAACCGAATGGATCTTTACAAATACTTAATTAGATTCAAATAACTAAAAATAATTTTTTATTTGATTAAAATATAACTTAGCTTCCAAAAAGTCAAGCATGGGTTTCCAAATTCAACATACTAATTTTAAATATTTTATTTTACTCTTTAAATACATATTTAGTTTATAAAATCTTTTATATAATTTTAATTCATCCTTTTATCATAATTATTTCATAATAGTTACATTTTTTGTAAAATCGATATTTTTCACTATTCACCCAAAATTCAATATTTTCTAGAAAAATCACAAAAATTCACTCTAAGAAAATTTTTACATTATGAATTTATAAATTAATATCATTTTAACAAATTAAAATTTTAAAATTCATAAATTTATTTTTTAAATGAAAATACAAATTATGAAGAAAAACTACTTTTATAGAAAAAGGACCTTTCAAACTTGAAGTGATTTTAATTTTATTTCATATAAATTACTAATTTATTGAATATTAATATATTAATTAATTAATTTAAAAATTATATATAATCATAATTATCATTTAAAAGGGATCATGTGAGATAAAATCACAACACTTTAAAACCAGTTCTTTGAAAAATTGACCTCTTTAACATTAAATAATATTGCTTATTTATCCTCTAAATGTACTAATTTTTAATTGATTAATGTCATTTAATTTATCGGAGGTTTTATTCTTTTTATAATTGTACTATTTCATTGATCATTTTAGTTTAGTTTTTTGGGAGATAAAATTTATTCAATAATATATTTTTTAAATTAATATAGATTAATTTTAGGGTGTTGTATATAAAAATATAGAAATCATAAATTAACCCCTCATCCCACCTCCCTACGCCCTTTAATAAGCATCCCCTTTTATTACCCATAAGAATTTAACAATGATAAACTTCATTTCCAAATATACACAAACCCATATAAATAATAAAGAAAAAGGGTCTCAAACCAAGGGTGTAGACTATATTATAAAAAACGTTAATATAAGGTTCCAAATGAGCCTCTAGTTTTTAACCTGACTTTAGAAAACTTTTAAACTATCTTTGAAACCATTTTAAAACCTTTTTTGGATTATAAATCACATTTAACTCAAGGGGGAGAAAAACCCAAAATTAACATGTCCAAAAAATCATAATAGAAATTAAAAATAAATTGAACAATTATAATATAACATAAACATAACAAAATATATATGTCATCATAAAAAAATCAAAGGAAAGAAATAATCCTAATAACAAATTCACTTTTATCAAAACTGCCACCTATCCCTTTTTAAACATTCTCTTAATTTATGAAATATCATATAGGAATCATTTTGAATTCATTTGAAATCCCAAACCCCACTTTCAATATTAATATTTTTTAAAAGGATCCTCTTAGAAATTTCATCAAACACAGAAGTTGCACTTAATTTCATTTTAGGTGTATATAATAAAGAAACCATTAAAAACCCACCTTTTATGTCAATATTAAAAAACTATAAATGCGTAAAAACTAATATAACATCCTCAAAATTAATATTCATAAGTATATTTTAATTTAAATATGAGTTTAGAAAACTCAAGCACACATGGTATGCTAAATAAATGGAAGTTCATAGAACCACCTACCTTAGTCAAATGGAAACATGTGTCATTTGACTAAAAAGGGAAGAATAGTTCTCAAGAGGAGCTTCCCATTACCGAAATATCAGGAGCCCCATATTTAAAACAAACCTAGGAATTATGTTTGTCCAAAATATACATTAGGGAAAATAAAAAGGAAAATAGGAAAAACTGGAAAGAGAAGAAGGGAGGAGGAAGAAAATGAATGTAAATGAGGATTCACCTTGAAGATCTAAGAAGAAATCCACTATGGATCCATAGATAAGGAATGGGAGTCATTGTTGAAGGCTATCCAGATTCTTCATTTGAATGGGGGAGGAAAAGGTGAAAACCCAAATTAAAATCACTTCAAAAGTTCATAATACCGCACTCTAAGAAGGTCTCGTGGTTTACCTGCACAGTTTTGCAAACCATGAGAAAATTGTGTGATTGTTACTGTACAAAAATGAATTTGTACCCAAACACATAGGCTACACCATTTATATAACCATTTAGTAGAAATGTTTCTAGGATAAAGTTCCCAAAATAAAAATTTTCAAGACCTATCACTTAAGAATCAAGAGAAATTGTTATAGTATAAGTATACACGCTTAAAAGTGACTTTGTTGTGTGATAACTCTCCAAAACATGCCACTTTATACCCCCAAAAATTCATCACTGAATTTTAATGGAACTGAAATTAGATTCGTGAATGAGATGCTCAAGGATCAATATAAGATATATACTAGATGATTCAAATTTTCCTTTACACAATAGACTCCATTATATGACTAGCGCAACAAAGATTCATTCAATTTACCATTGAAATATACAAAATTATAAAATGAATGGATCTATCACTGGATAAATATCATTCACCTTTTCAAAAGATATGGTATAACTGATATCAATAGATTCACACTCAACCCATGCCACACAAGGAAACACTCAGTATATTTTTACATGGAAGGGTGAGAACAGCTACAGGTAACCCCACCATAAAATGTTTCACCTTAATATGGTTAAAGAGATAAGGTCACACTCTCATAGTAGAACCATTTCAAGAAAATAAATTTCTAATGAGTCCATAACCTAAACCATCCAAATGATATTAATAACTCCAAAGGGACATGAAACATGGGAACATCCTAAGAGTTAACCCACAATTAGAGAGAAAAATTACAGGGGGAAATGTAAGAAATGGGGAACTGGTTGATAGGTTTTTCTAGAACTCAACTTTAACTAATCACAATGACTGGGTTTTATTAAAGAATGAATAATATGGGATTATAGGAACCAAATTTACTAATCTAAAAGTAAATGAGTAATATCTCCTCTTTTGAGGAAGGGATAATAGAAAGATTTTACTGACTTGAATCACCATACTTTCACTAGATAGATTTTGGAACCATTCATTAATTTAAATCCTGGATAGATAAAGAAAATTCTAGTTTTAGTTCTAGTAAAAGACTCATTTTAAGGGATTGGGTTCCCCAATGAGTACTTAATACCTCAATCTAAAGAAAAAATTGGGTAAGAAAAGACTTTATCTTGAGTACTTTTTTCTAATTTTGGGTCAACTCACTAACTATAAAGGTCGTACTAATATTGCAATAATAACCATGCGGGAAAGAACCTATCAATAAAAACTCCCCACACTCTACTGAAACCTCTCTTTAGGAGAAAATTTAGACAACAATATACAAAACTCAAGTAGGTACATCTTAAGATCCAAAACACATAATCCAACCAAACCCCAAAATGTAAATTTAAAACATAATTCTTATAAATAGAACAAGAACATATTTTAAAAATACTACATTATTTAAAAACATTTCAATTTGATTAAATAACCCAAGAAAATCCATTTCACAACTCTATCACAGGTTAAGAACCCAACTTCCTATCAAGGGTAAATTTTAAAATATTTTAGTTGGATTTTAAATATAGAAATTTTATTTCAAAACACTAATTGGATTTCCATTTAAAAACTAACCATTTAAAAAAATAATGAGTATCAAAATTCCTTTCACAACCATCACAAAAACTACTTTAATTAACCTAATAATAATGATAAACACCATTTCACCCAATTTGGAAAAAATGGAGGCAAAATAATATATCTGATAGAATTGTTTAATTATGTATGGTTTGTTCATGTGGTATGGAGAGCCATACAATTACCTCTAAGAAATTCTACAGACCTACATGCATAGACCCCACACGGTTTTCCATACCATGTGAGATAATTGTGTGACTATAGTTCTTCCTTCATCTTCACATAAATACTAATAAAACCTCAAAATAACCCATATAAGTTAAGTGTTGGTCAAAATAACATCAATAAATTTCAAAAAAATCAAAAAATATCAAAAATGAAACACAATTTTAGGACTCAAAACCCTAATACCCCTGGTAAGTCAAGTTTTGTCACAAAATGTGGTGAACATGCACATACTCATGACATGCCTCTTAATTTCAAAAAATCATATCTCTAGTCTAAAATTACTCCATAAATAACAAGATTGATTCAATTATATTTTATTAAGAACAAACTCATATCAACTAGACATGTTACCCAGATTGGCCCATGATAAGGACTGAGGGAAATTCTCGATCCCCATGGGCTGGAAAATAGTATTGAGAATGAAGAGAAACTCTATTAGGAATGATTTTTCCTAGTAAAATGATAATAAACATTGTAATTCCCCTTATAAGTCTATTATAACCATTCTGTACATCGATTAGTATTTTGATAATATAAGTTGTTTCAATAAATAAATAGAACTAAGAAATATATAACCAATATAAATGGCCAAACCCACATTTGATAGAAACCATCAAATAACATACATCATGGATACCAATATAAAATGGACCAAAATTAAAGAAAATGGTTGAATTTTTTGATAGATCAATGATCAAAGATAAACCACCAAACCCAAGCTACCATAAAAACTTCCCCATCTGTCCTAAGGACACCTCTATGACCCAATACATCCAACAACCAGAAAATGGTGCATTATATGAACATAAATCATAACATATTCATCTGAAAATGGTATAATAAGTATACACTCACTACGGTGTGTATATAGGGTATCAGATACATGTGCCTAGTAGGTTTCCATTAATAAAATATTTTATTCCATTACTTTTATAAGATAATACAATGATGTTTTTTTGAAATTTAACACATGAAAATAATATTTTTAATGTTTATTAAATAAAACCACATCCACACACATATTACCTTTTTTATAAAACTGTACATCCCTTTGAAATCAATAGTAATTCTTCATTTAAAAACATTTTACAAAATAATAATAAAAATTCCTTCTATTTCATGGGAGGATAATAATTGGGTTTAGAAAACTAGATTTTCCATTCTATTTTCCAAAACCATTTTTTAGTTAGGTTTAAACTAATAAAAAAATATGTAAACCAAAACATATAATAGCAATTCATATTAAATAGAATAAATAAGTAGAATATAAAACAAAAAAACCTATATATAATATATTATATGAAGATTAATATAAAAATGGATAACATAAAGTGATCATACAATGATAATTAAAATAAAGTGGTGCTAAAACAAAGAAATAAATATCTAAACATAAAAAGAATTAACATATCAAAAAAAATAAGAGATGAGGATTTAAAGTAAATGATTACATGGGAGTGGCCTTATGGAAACTAAGGTCAAGACAGCCTAGGGCCCTAAACTATCTCAGTGATCAAACACATCACATCCAAATACATGTGAAATACACTTAGGAGTACAATCCCTTGGTTTAACATCATGGTGACACTCATCCAAAGCACTAAAACCAATTCTAAATCTAATAAGAAGTACATTTCCTTACCCCACTAGAGTGGTGACACCCATCCATGGAACCACAATCAAGTGCTAGAAATGTTAGGTTAGTGTTTTAACATAATTAAAATTCTAGGTATGGAACATCATGCCTAGAAGTACATTTCCTAGTATTCCTTCCCTAGGTCATTAGGTTCCCATGACTAACCAAGTGAAGATAATAAATTTCATCTAATAAATTAGGAATATCAAATTAAATGGTATACATAAACTTATAAAACCCATAAATTAACCCTTCATCCCACCTCCCTAAAACCTTTAAAAATATTCCTCCTTTTATTACCCATAATCATTTCACCATAATCAACATCATTTCAAAATATACTCAAACCCATGTAAATCATAATGAAAAAGGGTCCCAAACCATGTGTGTAGATTATATTATAAAAACCTTCAATAAAAGGTTCCAAAGTTCCCTTTAGTTTTTAACTTAACTTCAGAAAACATAAAAATCATATCTGAAACCATTTTGAACCCATTTTATGATTATAAATCACAATTAAATCTAAGGGAGAAAAAAACCAAATTAACCAGTAAAAATTTTCATAATATAAATTAAACATAAATTGAATTGTACCTATACAAAATTGACATAATTGAAAATATATTTAATCATAAAAAATTGAAGTAAATTAATAATCCTGATAACAAATGTATTTCCATCAAATACACAACTTAACCCTTTTAAAACATTCACTTAATATATAAAATATCACATGGAAATCATTTAGAAGTCAATTGAAATCCTAAAACCCCACTTTAAGTATCGATTCTTATAAAAGGAGCCTCTTGGGAATTTTATCAAACACATAAGGTGCACTTAATTTCATTTTAGGTGTATATAAATTTGAAACCACTAAAAACTACCTTTTTCAAGATTCAAAAACACAAATATAAAATAAAGAATATAACCTTATCAGCATTAATATTCATAAGTAAAATCTAATTGAGATATGAGTTTGGAAAAATAAATCACTCATGATATTTCGATAAATGGAAGTGCATAGAACCACCAACCTTAATTCAATGGAATTATTCCACCTTCAAATAAAAATGCTATAATAAGTCTCTAGAGAAGTTTATTATACCATAAATATAAAAATACACATGTTTAGACTAACCCTAAGAATAAGGTTTGTCTAACATAACCACTAGGGAAATGAAGAAGAAGAAAAAGAGGGGGAAATGGAATGAGAATAGCAAAGGAGGAATAAAATAAAGGTAGATGAGGATTAACCTTGAAGATCCAAAAAGAAATCCACTATTTAGCCATAGAGGAGGGAGGATAATATCCCTTAAAGAACATCTGGGTGCATCATTAAAATGGGGGGGAACCCCCAATTAGAAAGAACTTGAAAATACTAAAATAACCAACTTTGAGTAGGTATCATGGTTTACCCACATAGTTTTTCAAATCATGTAGGAACTATGTGATATCTACTAGACACAAATTTTTTCAGACCCACATGATTGGGCCAAAAGGTTTACAAAACCATGTGTCCTGGAAAAAGTTCCCAAAATAAAATATTTCATGTTCAGTCACTTAATACTCAAGGGAACACATTATAGTGTCAATTTACCATTTAAATATAATTAATTATTGAATAAAATAATTTATCCCATGAAAAATATCATTCACTGGTGCTTTTCTTCCAAACTAATTGCTTTTTAGTGACCCAGATTAAATTCTACCCAATTCTATAACGAGTATAGTGGAAGTATGGGGTTGATCCTTGGAGAACCTTGGGTATTTTCCAATTTTAATTCTTGGCCAATTATTTTAAGATTCAATTTTTTTTTTGATAACCATGTATTCCATGAACCAACCTAATTCAATCCCAAACTAGTCACCCATGTCGGCCCGTGACAAGGCTCAAGAGGTATTCACGATCCTCCAGAACTAGAAACTAGTGTCAGGCATTAAGAATATGTAGTTGGGAATGATTTATCCCATGAAAAACATTATAATAATAAAAAATAAACATAACAATAAAAATAAATGCTAGTAGTGGGAATAAATAAAACTAGACATACCTTCATGTAACCCTATGAGTCACCATCGACCACTAAACCAATGTTGTACCATGGAAATTAGGTCCAAGTTTTAAACCGCACTAGAAGATAAGAACAAAGATATAACTATAGGCGTTAGTATTAAAACTCAATAGGTGTGACCAAATAAACTATTCCCTAGGAATTACCTTTAAAAATAAAATCAAATCATGCCAGTTTAAAAATAATACATATAAAAATAGGGGTTTCTACTTTCTAAGAAAAGGCAGCGACAAGATACCATTTTTATTAAAAAAATATTTTACAACATATTTTTCAAAACAATATTCAAATACCAGAATACATTTTAATAAAATTATTTACAAAAGATAATTTTATAAGAATATATGGAACAGTATAGAAATATAACAACAAAGTACATTTTAAAACTACTACGATGGAAAACATGAGTAAAGTTAAGAAAGAACCATTGTAAATTCCTAAGTATCTACGGTTGGTGTAGTCCTTGGATCCTTGTACCTCGGTGATAATCACATAAAACCAAAACCCACAATGTCATCATGCACGAGACACTAGAGGGGAACACATCCCAAGGTATACTGGTCTCTAATCATATTTCAAAACCCATAGCATCCTCATGCACAGGCCACTATAGGGTAATGCATCCCATGGTCCAGTGGTCTCCGATCATAATCATATGTTTAGTTAGTGTTGTAGTTTCAATCCTTCTTGGAGGAACTGGGCATCATCCCTACCAATCCGCCAAGAGTACTAGGCCTAGTCTACCAACTATTAGGAAAAAATCCCTCAAGTTAACATTGAAGAATTTTTGGGTTGGTTGTATTTGTTGACAACGTAGGTTTTCATGGTGAATTTTCGAGTTCCAGTGAAGTTGTTAACAATCCATTTTGACAAAAAAACATGAAAAATGAATAAAATATCTAGAGGCAATGAGAAACAATAGATACAAGGTGGCACCATTTTCCAGTGTTTGCCAAATTTTTGGGTTCCAAAATTCAGAGTTTGGTGAGCATCGTGAAAAGTGGATTTCCTTGAATATATCATCAAAACATGGAAAAGGAATGAATTTTGTGAAGATGTGCTTCATGAATTGTATTACTAAAAGACATGAAAAATGTTGATAGTGAAGCTATGCGATTATGATGAGATTTGAGAATATTAGAGGTGAAGAGAATTGTGAGGGAACATTGTGTTGGCAGAACAAAGTAATTGATGGAATGCTCCATGATTACAATGAGATCTTTGATCCAAAAAAAATCGTGGTGCTTTGTGATATAGAGATAATTTCAGTGTAAATTTCAGAGATTTGTGATTTGATCTGACGTGGCACTGACATTTCATGGAAGGTTCTCAAGTTGGTGGAATCACTTATAAATAGGCCCTAAACCCCTTGATAATAGTAGATATTTTTTCAAGAAAGATTTGTAGCTCTCAAATTGAAAATGAGGTTTGCGGAGGTAGTGTGCTTGACAAAAGGTAGGAGCTTCGTGGTGGCTAATCTAGCTCCGCAAAAGAGATATGTTCTACGTTGGCTTAGTGAGATTCGCAAAGGAATTCAATTTGTGATGGCTTGAGCTCTGCGATGGCCTGAGATCTATGAAGTTGTGCGCTTTGTGAATATATAGGGACTTCATGAAGGCATGTTTGAGATTTTAGAAATTTGGATCTTCTCTAAGTAGGGAGCTTTGTGAAGGTATTTCCAAATATGGTTTCCTAGTGATTAGTGAAAAAGGGGTATTCATCAGTGGATGAAATTTGAACTTCAACAGAGTATCTATATATAACTGAGGATATATTCATTTTTGATAATGAAGAGACCTACATGTCTATAAATTGTGAGTGGATCTTCTGAAGAAGCAATGAGCTCACTTCAGTTGAGAGAGAAGTTGGTTCTAAAATTTTGAGTGGTTGTAAACCATAAGGGATAGTGATTCTGCTTCAAACTTGTAAATAGAAATGTGATTTTAGGGGATTTGGTACATCAGCACATTGTCAGTGTATGCTCCTTGGACATAGCCTAGTGAGGGTAAACCAAGTAAAATTGATGTGTCATGTTCATTCTTTAAGATTTTTTTTATACTTTGCAATGGGAAGGAGAGAGAGAAGAGAGTTTTGTCTAATAATGAAACAAGATCAAAGGGAAATTGTTTTTATCTTCCATACCCTGATTCCCCTCCCCCCCCCCTCAAGGTATCTGGCCTAGTGTACCTAACAATTGGTATCATAGGGAAAGGTTGATATCAGTGTTTCTCTCTCAAATGGAGGTCACCAACCATAAAGGGATTCCAATCTTTGATGGGAACAATTTTCAGCTATAGAAGAATTGGATGCAATAATAATTCCAATATTTGGGAATGGATGTGTTTATAGAATCAATTCATGGTATAATAGTTGATATTAATAGAGTGCTTTATAGGAAGCTGGGAAAAGGGAATTGGATGTTGACGCCAAGGGAATCAATGCTTTAGAGGGATACCTGTAAAATGATATCTATTCAAATGTGATTTCATGAAAAACATAACATTCCATGTGGGAAAATATATTGAATATATATGAAGTAGATACAAAGGTCAGAGATGCAAAGTTGCAAGTTATGTGGAACTAGTATGAAGATCTCATAATGAACCTGAATGAGTCTACGGATTGATTCTTTGATAGGGTAAATATTGTTGTGAAAGATATTCATGGTCTTGGAGAAGTCATTGAAGACATAAAGATTGTGAAAAATATTTTGAGGAAACTTCCACCTTACTTCAATCCAAAGGTTTTAGTATTGGAAGATAAGGATATGAAAGTGCTGACACTTGATAACTTACATAGTACCCTTGTAGCATATGAAATTTGAAATGATGATAATGATGCTATTGAAAAGGGTAAATCCAAAGAGGTGGCATCCAAATCCGTGAAGACTCTCACTATTGAATACTCTCAGGAAGAAGGAAAGACGAATGAGGTGATGTCATTCCTTTACTCAAATATTCAAAGAGGAAAAGGAAAATTTAAAGGGAAACTTCCACTTGCCTGCTTGAGATGTGTAAAGGTTGGTCATCTTGCATCAAGGTGTCCCAAAAAGTTTCAAGAAGATAATGATGTCGATGAAGCCAAAATTCCCAAGAATAATTCTTCAGCCTAGGTGAAAGGAAATAAACAATTCAAGAGAAATTTATTTAAGAATAAGAATCTTTTTTCACAAGAGTGTGACTATTCAAATGATTCTAAGGTTGAGGAGGTTGCAGAGATAGAGAACTACAAATATTGTTGAGAAAATGATATGATGGAAGTTGTCGGTAATACTCGGAAAGAGGAAGAAAATGACATTGATGAAGAAGAATAATTTGAAGGAAGAGTTCATATGCAAGCTGAGTTAGAGTCTTCTCTTGATGAAATATATGTTTGGAGAGCCAAAACAAATAAATCCAACAAATTAGTTCATGATGCCAAAATATATTTGCAGTAGCAAGAAGAAGAGAAGTCTGAGTTGATGGAATAAATTGAGAAACTCAAGTCATCAACACCTGAGGACTCAGAATCAGTTAGTGAGTATAAAATCAAGGTTGAAGAATAGAAAATGGAGATTGATGGATTGAATAACATAATTAAAGATCAAATCAATCGTATTGAATAACTTGAAGAACAAGTTTTCAGTTTGCATAAAAAGGTTCAGGATCAAGAAAAACTTTTGACTACTTATATGACATTAGGAAAGAAATTCACTCAAAAAATTGAGAAGCTGAAAGTGGATCACAGTGGTTCCATGGAAAGGAAACATCAATTATGTTCAGATGTTAAGGCTGATGTGGGTCTTTAACGAAAACAAAATACTGTTAAAATTGAAGTTAGGCCGCAAACACTCATTACGAGATTGAAGGTGAATTTGGGTATTGTTTCCTCTTGAAATGGGGATGACCTTGTTTATTTTAAGGTTCAAACATTCCAATAGATTTCTAACAGGTTTATTCGTAGAACTAGAAACATCCAATGATTATATATCCATTTGGACCTACTTTCCAAAGTCAGGTGCTCATTAGTTGTGGACTAATGAGGCTTAATAATTTGCATTGGTCGAGAGGATGGGAGGTCAGACTCATCACACCTTTTTGGGGAGAATTATTGTCTAATCTGGGACTCTATTTATAGATTTAAGTAATGTTCGTGAATCCTTATTAAATTACCAAGTATGAAAATGAGTTTTCCTTAGATCTGACAATCAATGATTGATATGTATGAGATTTAGAGAATCTTTTATATGTATTTGAGTTTCTTCATAGATAGAGAATCATCTATATTTGTTAGAGATTCTTATTCAATGGTACCCTTCAACATATTATATAGAAATCTCTTGGTCATTATGATAACCATACTAGTTTTAAATCCACTCAGTGGGGCACGTGAAGTTTATTGTCGTTCATAAGGACATGGATTATTTCAAAGTTGGGATCATACCCAAAGATGGGCTACCTATGTATCCTTGTTTATAAAAGGAATCAGAACCCACGTAGTTTGGGAATTAAGATATAGTTTAACGTCATATAGGACGGATGAGAATTAATGGGTGATGGGATTGAACCTTATAAAGGATTCCTACGTACTCTACTTTTAAAGTATAGATCAAATTCCACATAGTTCGGTTAAGAATTGTGGGGATTACGTATCATTAACGGCCCAAAGAGATGTGTCGTGGTTACCTTTACACTCTAAGCTCATGTGAGTCATGCTCGGTATGAAAAACAAGAGGTATGAGTAAACCTGACAGTTTGTGCCATGAAAGATGCAGTTACAAGGAATTTTATGGGGCTTATGTTTGTATGATTGCCCAAATAGATAAAGATCGGGACTTATTTCAAAGAATAAGTCTGGGAACAGGGTTCATAAAGGTATATGTGATTTTATGGAGATTTGGATACTCTAACTTGGGGCTTACTCCTGAGTAAGATGACCAAATTAGGAGGGGAAACGGGGCTTACTCCTAAGGAGGATGCCCAAATCAAAAGAAATTAAGACTGGTTAATAGAAATTATGACTGGGACTTATTCCTGATAAGGAGTCCCAGGTTAAAGGGACTTGAGAACTGGGGCTTATTCCTGATAAGGAGGACCAGGTTAAGGGAATTTGGGATTTGGGGATTACTCCTAAGGAGGATTCCCATATTTGGGAACTTGGGGCTTACTCTTAAGGAGGATGCCCAAATTAGGGAACTTGGACTGGGGATTACTCCTGAAAAGGAGGCCCAGGTTAGGGGAATTATGACTGGGGATTACTCCTGAAAAGGAGGCCCACGTTAAGAGAACTTTAACTGAGGATTACTCTTGAAAATAAGGCCTAGGTTAAAGATCTTCTCATCTTAAAGGATGAGGTTGAATGAATGAAATCTCTCACCTTAGTGACAAGAAGATATTTAAATCACTAAGTTTTGAGAGATTTCACATAATTCCTTTCAGATAAGGAATCCAACCAAGGAATCATTTCATAAATGGCTTGGAAGAGGATTCTGAAGGATAAATCTTGAATAGGAGATGTAGATTTTAAGAAAAGAGATGAATGGACAAGAGGGACACCCAAAAAGAGGTAGGCGCGCAGGTCATGTTTGGGTGCGCAGGTCCTGGTCGTGTAGGTATACCTGCGCGACACTTGGGTACTTGTGCACCGGTCAACCCATAGGGTAATAATTGAGTGAGGATTGGCTCAAGCCCTTAGTATTATCCCTATAGGCTTATAAAAGGGTGGCGTGTAGGTTCTGTTGAAGGGATAAGGCGTCGTGCAAGTATGACCATTTCCCGTAAGGGCTGGACATTTAGGCGCACAGTTGTTGATAAATTTAAACACTTAGTCCTTGTTCCCTCTCTTTAAATCTTCCATTCTAGGTAGGAAATTACCTTAGAAGTATTCGGAAGACTTCAAGAATAGACTAGGGCACCGAGAGCTGAAATCTGAGTTTCTGGATTTTTTGTCCTCGAAATGGGGGGCCCACAAGGGGTATTTATAGGTTTTTGAAGACCTTGGGTGAAAATCAGAAAGGGCACACAGGTCACCTATGCGCCCAATATGTGGCGCACAGGTATACCTACATGACCATGATGAAACCTGCGCGGCCCATTCTTAACAAAATCTTACTTCATGCCTTTGTCAATTTTTGATGTTTCTTCAAAGGATGAATCACTTTATGCTAAGGTATTCCCCTCTTTCAGTATTTAGACTCTATGATGGAAAGGAGAGTCAACAAAAGTCCCCCCTCAGATTTGGATCCGAAAGGAATGAGGATGTGACTCTAAGGTAAAGAAGAAAACCAAGGAAGGGTGGCGCGCATGTTTTGAGTGCGCAGATAGCGGCACGCAGGTGAGAGGCGTGCAGGCTTTGGCGCACAGGGGTGCGGCCTGGCCTATAAATATGTAGCCATTCTCGCGCAAAGAACCCGGCTTTGAAAAGTTTGAGCTCTCATCGCGCAGGTTGCTCTCGTCACGCAGGTTGCTGATTTTCCATTATTTCATTACTTCTATTCATGTCACTCTGCTGTAGAGGTATTTTGACCTGCGTGGTGATACTTGCACACCAAAAACCTACGCGACCCAGTTACACCTGCGCGCCAACTTTGGACTTGTGCGCCTTAATTCCTTAGCTATTTTTTCGAATTTCTTCACAAATTTTATGAAAAATTAACTTACTTAAGAGTTAATTTATTTGAACTTTGTGTAGATTCAATGGCTCTTAGAAGAATTGGAATGGCTGATGAACTGGAGAGCAAGCGGATTGATGATATGATGAACATTTTTGGCCATGATTACTATGATATCTGTGGCAAAACTCTCCCAGATTTGGCCAAGTACTTGAAGAAGTATCATCTTAATTTTACACAGAGCATCTACTTGCCTCTATATGGGCATGGTCATCTACAAGATGTCAACCTTCCAGAGGCAAAGAACTATCTCCCACATTCTTGTTTTCAGAATTACACCAATTTTTCTTCCACAAATATCTCAAGTGGAGGATAATTTATAAATACTAGAATAGTGGAGAAGGCCTATATGATGAATCACATCCCTTGTGCGCCAGATCTGAAACCTCACAAGCCTGGGCTCAACCACATTGTTATCCTTCAATCTTCCGAAATTTCCAAATGGATCAATCCAAAGTCAGGAAGAAGAGTTGGGACTTCTATCCTGGAGGAGGTGTGAATCCAACTTGGATGTGGGCATACTGGGTGCGACAAACCTGTGCAGAGTTTATCAAGGATTTGAAAGGAGCTGCAATATATGAAGTCATCTGGGCTGGGCAGACATATGTCTACAGGAATGATGAGTTTGTGTCGGATCTAATCAGCCGCTGGAGCCCAGAAACCAATTCTTTCCATCTAAATCATGGAGAAGTAGGCATCAGTTTGTGGGATGTTTATAAGATCTTGGGGGCTTCAATTCTGGGCGACATTTATGATGAATTCATCCCCCCCCCAAGGCGACTTAGAATGATTCTGAGAAGACTCCGACTTTGGATTGGGAGTATTTGAAAATATTATACAAGATCAAGAATTCCAAGACCTCCAAAACTCATTCCAGAAAGGATATTCATCTAGAGGAGTGGATGGATATGTTTCTTACCAGTAAGGAGGGTGAGTGTCTCACCTGTACTCGTCCTACTATTTTCCCCAAAATAGAGAAGAGGGGTGCTCCTGACACATTCTGGACGACTCTAGAAACAGGATAATTTGATAAGTGGGGGTACGGAGTGGATCAGAGAATCCCAAAAAAGACCCGTTTGGCGGGCTTTTTAGCCTTGTGTCTCAGTGTTTATCTTCTTCCAATCAGGGATTTGAAGGGAGGCATCAGGCCAGGGACCTTTGTTGTGGCGTCCAAGTTGGCTGAGAAGAAAATGGTTGGGTTGGCCACCCCCATTTTGGTGAAGATTCATAGGAGCTTACTCCATGTCTTTAAGGGTAAGTCTCCTTTGAGAATATTTGGACCATTCCAAGTTTTGTGGGGATATATCACCAATCATTTTAGAACATATAATGTACAAAATGGAGTACAGGTTCCTGGAAGTTCTTTCAGGATATCAGTGCAAGAATTTTCTGGAGTTTCTCCATTAGATCTCAACATCTATGATATGAATGTGAGGATGGGAATGTAGAAGGAATTCAATTTATTTCCTTATGGAAACCAACCAACCGTGCGGTTTCTTGATGATGGAACCGCCGATCTAGAATTGAGGTCGTACATGCTGGCTTGCAGAGATGGTGTACTGGCCACCAGGATTGACGGAGAGATTATATGTGAGGCCTATGCTCCATAAAGATTTGCACACCAATTAAAGTGTCTGTAGTAGACTATTGTATCCCCTCCTGTGCATGTCAGGTCAGAGCAGCATCTGATGGTTGCCCGAAAACTATGGTTGCTGGCATCTATGGAGAAGACTGGGGAAGGGTTTGATCTACCAGTTCATAAAGCAGTGAGTAACTTGACTACATGGTATGTTGAGAACTGGATAGCATCATACCCTGAAGGGGTGTTGAATTTTCTGGTTTATCAGGTGGGGAAAAAGAAAAGAACTGTAGATAAAGAAACCCTTCAATAGGAAGGTGACGCTTCCCCCACCTAGAGTTGATTCACCAGGTTCCTCACCTAGGGCTGACTCGCCAGATTCCCAAGATGGGGATGATAAGGAACAACATGCGGAAAAGTGGCCTCATGCCAGATATAATCCCACTGTAAGAATCAAGAGACCAACTCCATCAACTCCTAGTGAGTTACTTCATTGGGGAAATTTAATCACCATTACTTTATAGAGAAACAAGCCTTATTTTCTTATCCTTTATCTGTAGTTTCAGGAGCTGGGAACAAGCTAAAGTCTAAGATTGTACGACTCCACTCACAGCCTTCTCGTACACATGATGAATATTTACGACCAGAGGCTGTCCAGACATGGCAGAGTTTATATTACAATACTGAAACTGCCTGGATTAATTTATGCGAAGGGCTACACATCCCTGAAATAGGGAATCTTCAGGCTTCTAATGATATCTGTTTCGAGGATAATCCCTATGAAGTGCGGTCTTACATCAGAGAGATGGAGATGCTCATATATTCCATTGACGATTCCATTCTTGTCACCAAGTGGGTGAAGGAAATGATAGATCATGGCACCACTGAGGGGACTGGTGGTTCCGAAGATGAGGTGTGGCACGATTACGTGGCTCCTGAACATGTAAGTTTCTTTCCTTATTTTCTTTTCAACTTGATTTTAGTCAAAGCTTTTTTACTCAAGGAAATTAATTTCTTCTTCCTACAGCTTGCAAAGAAAGGAACTACTGAGGTTAATTCACCACAGTATAGCCCTGGTGGTACTTCCATCGAGGATGATGAATCTCCTCATGAGCCGGGTGAGATATCTTCAGGACAGAAAGCCATGGATGAAGAATTAGAAAGGTCTTTTCACTCTCCAACACCTACATTTGGATAGGAGAATTTCAACACTCCCAAAATTCCAAATAAGTAAAAGCATCGAAGGAGGAAGTCCACAGGTAAATGTTTCATCATTTGTGGTAAGTCCTTCGGATATTCATGAGTCTTAACCCATGAAAAGGTTGCTCATACTTCTTGGGATTGCAGGGGCCTCTTCAGTTTCCCCTTTGTGGGAGAGGACTGACCCTCCTCTAAGAACAACGGAGGGTGCTGGTGAACAATAACATGTTCATGCTGGCTTGGCTACTCCTAAAGAGGAGCCAGTGTCTGTTCCCAGTACCACTCCTACTGCCGCTGCAAGGATAGAAGAGCCTGCTTTAGGTAAATTAACAATTATTCATTAGATATTGAATGAAAACATCAAATAACTTCCATTCTGTGATACTTTAGGTTCAACCCCTGCACCGAAACATTTAGTAGCCACTGCAACTGATGCCGGAATTTTATTTGAAGACGATGTCCGGGGTCAGAGGCCGCAGAATGAGGATCGCCAAAAAGATGTATCGAATGCTCCCACTGGTGAGACTAACCAAGAATATGAGATAACAATAGATTAAATGATGGAACTTGGCCCATCTTTTGAAGATTTTTTAGATCATGTTAAATTACCATGTAATTTAGAAGATTTTGGACATGAGTGTTATCATTCATCCTGTTAAAATAACTTCTTATTACATCTCTAACCATGATTGGTTCAAATGTGAAGTTCCATATGAGCAAGCTGCTAAACTGCCAATGCCTGAAGGCGGTACAGACAACCCTACTATTGCAGAGACACTAGCTCAAGTGGAGCTGAACCCGATAGAGCTTCCTGAAACTCGTCCTGAAAATCCTGTTGAAGCTAGGAAAGATAGGGAGGAGCCTTCTCCTACTGTTGATCTACCATTGGCTAAGAGATAACAGTATTTGTGGCTATAATTAATTCTCAATACAACTTAATCAACTTTTTTCCTCCTTTGAAACCAACCAAAAACTTTCAATTGACTATGTAGGGCCGTCAATTTCAGTGGCTAGATCTGGAGGTGAAGCCTCAGCCTCCGCCCCAACGGGAATAGAAAGTGGAATAAAAAGGGTCAGGGGGTAAGGAGAAGAACAAGGCACTTCTCTAAGTGCATTAATCCCAGATTATATTCCCCCCTTTAACAGTGATGCTGAGTCAGACCCAAAGATACAAAAGACGCTCCAATTTTCACGACGCAAGGCATGTCAGAACATATGGAAAATCATATCTGAAGTGCCTCTTGAGGATCTATATTCGAAGATCCCATGACTATCATCCCTTTTCTTCATGTTGGGACTTGGAGGTTTTGTATATCAAGAGGTCCATGTCGTGGGGAAACAAGTCATTTTAAGGAGGGAGAAGGAGCATAGGTATCGTCAAGACTTGACCAAAGTGAGGTTGTTGGCCAATATCAGTGAATTTGAAGTTGCGGTGTCCTGAGCTGAGGCTGATCATGATGCCAAGTTGAAGGAGCTAAAGCATAAGATCAAGGAGAAAGTTGTCCAGCAGATGCACCTCCAGCAACAGTTAGATGTTGTTACTGGGGAACTTGACCATCTGAACAATTCACTGGAATGATTTCAAACAAATGGTATGAAATCCATCGCTGAATCCAAGAAAGCACTCTATCAAGCTGAAAAGAGTGAAATTGTTCAAGTGCATGAAATTCAAGTGGCTGCTAATGAATCTCAGGATTCTGTAAATAAAATGAAGACTTATGTTGACAGCCTCTTGTAGTTCTTGGAAAAGATAAGATACTCCAGTATGTGGATGTCCTTCTAACTTTTTTGCATCAATGAAAGACACTTTCATCTTCAATCATTTGTGCATGCCTTCTTTTGCTACCTGCTTTAAATTTTTACCTAATCCAGTGGTCTTAGTAAGCATAGTTTGATTTTTTTTCTAGGATTATTATAAATAACCCTACAAACTTTGAATCTTTCTACTTCTCAATATTACCTAAATCGTACAAAATGTATGTTTAGTGAGCTGGGACTTGACTTTTATTCAGAGTTCCCTTTTCTTTTGTGTTCATTTTAAACTCATGCACATCGGACATAAATCTAATGTTTAAGGTCAAAATAGCTTTGACTGAATGGATTAAAATTGACTCAATTCCTTCATAATTTATCTGAAAACATATTACCATATTCAAGTATGGGGGAAAAATGTAAACTATGACTTAAGAAATTTTGAATCTGAGGAATGATATGAAAAAAAAGGGCTAAAAGTCATTATAATAAGTATTTCCTAAGAGTGAAGTTACCATTATTTAACAAACCTGTTAGGGGGTTGAATTATGTAGGTCCACCTAAGGGAATTGGTTGCATAGTCAAATAATAGCATCTTTTGGCTGACAAGTCTGTTATGTAGATTGTTTATGCAAATCCGCCTAAGGGCACATGCTGCATAGTTAGGCAAAATAACTCTCAAAAATTATACTTTTCTATTGCTAAAAATCCAGTGAAAGTTTATGGATATTCAAACTTTCCAAATCACAGAGTCTGTTGTATGGTGTGAGGTACTTGAATATGGAGAGGATATTTTCAATCAAAATTTTCTACGAATTGGGTGAATGTCACTCCTACGAAGGTCTGACCCAAACGTATGGAAGTAAAATATAAACCACAGACTTAAATACTTCCAGATCATGAAAAAGAGTATGGGAAAAATATGTTAAGGATGACTATTTTTTGCAGATCCCTACATATTTTCATTATGAAAAATAAAGACAAAAGAGGTTTTCCTCCCAAGAATGAATTTACAACTATTTGACAAACCTGTTAGGGGGTTGAATTATGCAGGGAAACCTAAGGGCATTGGCTGCATAGTCAAATAATAGCATCTTTTGGCTGAAAGTTCTATTATGTAGACTACTTATGAAAGGCCACCTAAGGGCACGTACTACATGGTAAAGCAAAAGAACTCTTAGGTATTAGACTTTTTGTGACCAGAATTCAAGAAAAGGGTTATGAAGATCTGAAATTATTTAATGTTAGGAGTATAACACATCAAAAATGGGCATTTTCCAATGTATGTAGAGATACACAGATCAATGATAACCATAATCATGTTGTGGCTGGGTCATGAATTGAGGTGTTGGATTTCACTATATATCCCATAAGTATGGGAATCAATCCATACGTAGTTCTTGAAATACAGTTTAACATAATGTGGGACAAGAGTGTAGGATATCTTAGTTTAGGGTCATAGATCTCGGACCATAATGAGGAATACATGTTGTGTGTTTTTTATAAACTTGATGTGAATGAAGACTAGGGTTTTCATACCACATTCATTTTTTCATAGGGGGATCTTCAGCCAAGGGACTGAAAGTGGAATTTAGAGTTAGGCCCAAAGACTTGGGGCTAGATTCGATGGATTCTCGAACGTTCCTATGTATCCCATAAGTATGGGAATCAAGCCACACATAGTTCTTGAAATACCCTCTGTACAAATTTGGTTCATACAAGGGAAGAGTGAAAGGGGACCTTAGTGCAATGATGGATTGATCCAAGATAAAAAGTTCAGGCATTTCCATGTATGCACGTAATCTTTGGAATATAACATGATTGAAAATCAATGTAAATAATAATTCCCTCTCAGGTGAGGGTATCAAAGAATGTTGTAGTTTATTGTCTTACAGGACAAAAGTGTGAATAGTTTAACGTCATATAGCAAGGATGATGGTGAACCAATGTAAAAAATATTGGTTTTGGGGGCGGTTTCACGAATCAACGTCGTATAAGAAAGAGGTGAGACGATGGGAAGAGATTGGTTTTGGGCTTGAACCTCAGAAGGTTGCCTACGTACCCAGCCTAGAAGGTAAAGATCAAAGTCTGCATAGTTCGATTGAAGAATGAATTGGTGATCAAATTGTTCTTGAGGACAACGACCTAAAAATGGTGTCGGGACTTACACATGGTTAGCAGCCTAGAGAGGGTGTTATGGTTTAATTTTACTCTAAGATCACGTGAGTCATACTCGGTGTGAGAAACAAGTGGTAGAAACAAACTTAACGATGCACAGTTTAATGTCATATAGGACATATGAAGGGACTATGCAGTTTAAAGTCTTGCAGTGAGGACTATTGGTGCTGCATATTTTAGTGTCATATAGCAGGGATAACATACAGTTTAACGTCATGTAGGACGTATTAAGGGACTTTGTTCAGTTTTACATCATGTAGGATGAATGAACAGTACAGTTTAACGTCATGTAGGACAAATATAGGGACACATTTTAACGTCATGTTGGATGTGAACAAAGTTTTGCATCATGTTGGACAATAAGGATGTTGTACAGTTTAGCTTCCTCTAGCTAAGACGATGTGGAAAATACAGTTTAATATCATGTTGGAAAAAAGGGGGACTGTGCAGTTTAATGTCATGCAGTAAGGAAAAAAGAGGGGTTGTATAGTTTAATGTCATATAGCGAGGACGACACAATTTAACGCCGTGTTGGATGAGTGCTGCACAGTTTAGTGTCATGTATCTAGGAGGTTGGTTATGCAGTTTAACGTCTTGTTGTACATATTAGAGATTTTTCCATAGTTTAACGTCATGTTGGATGACACGGTTTAATCTCATGCTAGACATAAGTGCAAAAAATTTAAGGTCATATGCATGGACCATGAGATGTATTTGTATTATAAAAAATACTTCTTTAGAAATCTGGCATTGGTTGGAGTCGTGATGAGTTCTCCATCCATTGAGATTAAAGAATAAGCTCCATTGGAGTAGACCTTATGTATTGAGTAAGGTCCTTCCCAATTTGGATCAAGATTGGGAGGTTTCTTTCCAGGTATCATTGGAGTTCTGAGAACCAATACCAATTCTCCCTGAACGAATGAACGAAGATGAACTTTTTTGTTCAAATCTCATGCTATTCGATTCTGATATACTTCCAAGTGGTGCAAGGTGCATAATCTTTTCTCATCTAATCATTCCAATTCATCCAATCGCTTTTGAGATTGTTCATCTGTAGATGATTGATCACAAATGGCTACTCTGAGTGAGGGTAATTGAACCTCAATGGGAAAGACTGCTTCTATTCCATACACCAAATGAATATGGAGTTGGCCACGTTGCAGTGCGGGTGGTGGTCCGATAAGCCCATAAAGAATGAAAAAGTTTATCATGACATGACTTATTATCTTTATCCACCATCTTTTGTAGTATGTTTGAAAGATTCTTGTTGAAGGCTTTTATTTGGTCGTTGGCCACTGCATGATACCGAGATGAATGATTGGATTTGATGTTGTATTCTTGATACAACTTCCTTACCTTCGATGAACAGAAATTGGTTCCATTGTCTGTTGATATGGTATGAGAGACACCAAATCTGGTGATGATGTTAGACTTGATGAAGCTAATGATGCTCTTATAAATAACTTCTTTGAGAGGTATTGCCTCTGACCATTTGGAAAAGAAGTCAATAGCAGTAAGAATATACTTAAACTGCTTGGATGTAGCCTAAGGGTAAGGTCCTACTACATCCATTCCCCATGTGGCAAATGGATATGAGTATTTATCTGTATGAATCAACTCTAGGGGTTGATGAATGAAGTTGTAATGTACTTGGAAATAATGACACTTTTTGGTGAAATAATCACAATATTTTATCATTAAAGGCCAAAAGTATCCAAGCCTTTGAATTTGATCAGATAGTCTATATCCAGACTGGTGGGCACCACAGGCTCCTGTATGTACTTCTTTCATGACAGCCATTGTCTCTTCACCATCAATGCATCTGAAGAGAACTACATCAAAACCACTTTTGTAGAGAATTTTTTCTAGGTGATTAGGGCTATCATAAAGAGTAAAATTGACCACACATCGCTGGATTTGTTCTATCCTGGCTCTATCAGGTGGAAGTGTTTTGTTTTAAAGGTATTCCCTGATAGGTGTCATTCATCCTGTAGTATGACCATATGGTTCAATAAAGGGGCTAATTTCATTGATTTCATCTGTTATGATTTGAACAAAAGGTGAAATTGTATGATGGTGGGCAATACTGATGATTGTCTCATCCCGATTTGGATCTGTCAGAGTTGTGGCTATATTAACCAGTGCATCATCTTGGGCATTTTTTTGATCGCAGGACATAAGAAAATGTCGGTTTCGAAGGAAATTCCTCCATTAACTCTCTGACATAATCATACAAAGGGATTTAATCTTCTTTTCTAATGGAATAATCCCCATTGACTTGTTTGATTACCAGGTCTGGATCACCTTTAACTTTTAAGTGATTCACTTGTGCTTGAAGTGCCAACTCTAATCCTATGATGAGGGCTTGATATTCTACTTTATTGTTTGTACCTCCCTCCCGCAATAAGAAGGAATAAGGTAGCACTGCATTTTTCGGGAAAATAAGCCCAATTCCCAACCCAACTTTGTTGAATTTAGGATCTTCCATTTTCTTCCCTGTTGGACTTCTAGAAGCACCATCAAAGTACATTTCCCATGTTTGAAGACTATCTTGAATAGAGAAGAATTCCTTGTCAAGAAGTTCAATATCTAAAGATGTATCTTCTACTGAAGGGTTTTCAGCAAGGAAATCAGCCAGAGCTTAGCCCTTTATTGCCTTTTGAGACACATACTGAATATCAAATTGCAGCAAAATAACTGCCCATCTTTCCAGAAGTCATGTAAGCATTGGACGGATAAGGATAAATTTGATCGGGTTATTGTGAGTTACCAATTGGACCTCATGATGTTGCAAGTAGTGTCTCAACTTTTGAACTACAAAGATTAATGCTAGACAGCACTTTTCAACACTTTAATATCAGGTTTCTGCTTCAAGAATAGTCCTACTGAGATAGTAAAGGATGTTTTCATACCCAGAATCATTCTTCTGGGCAAGGAATGTTGAAGTTGGTGGCCTAGAACCAACTACTTTTTACTTTATTCATTAATAAATGTCTTATCACATATTGATTGTTCTTCTGCGTGACAATGCATGTGATAATGTTCTACGGACAGCTGTTGCATTAATGGGTCATAGCGGATCCCTACTATGATAAGAACCCGGAAGTGCCATAACACTGTTCTTGAATATATGTTCTATGGCCGGATGATGTTATTTGAGGGACACAAATAATACAGGCCATTAGGGTTGAGGACTCATAAAACTTTGAGGCACCTTCTCATGGTGTGCACCCATGGTAATATCCAGGAGGATATTATGAGAACGAGACCCGCCAGTAGAAAATCCGAATTTCATAGTGTCATTGGATGTTCCTATCTGCGGACGTGTGTATTGGTCCTCAGACTTTAAGATTATTATTAATGGATATTACAACTCGCGCACTTAGATGTATTGACGAAAACTGTGACGACACACTGTTCGCAGCGAGGTAGGATATGTTGGGTGTGTCACGAGTAATACTGCATTAATAGATAATGTGAGAAAGGATTTGTCCCTTCTGTTCCATAACGGAAGTAGATATCTCAGGCCCTTTGATGGAATTGATATAGCCTAAATAAATCCATGGTCATGGTAAGGTATGGGCGATTTCAGTTCCAGGAAGTCAAAGAAAGAATAATCGAGTACATGGATTGATGGCACTATCATGCAACCCGCTTGATTAGAGATATTGAGACAAAGGGATTATATTACACGGTAAGCGTTCGTAGGAGATGACGCGTCATTGCGGTGTTAACTTCTTTCTCTATGGGTGCCTTGGCATGTTGCTAGATGCTAACCATGTAATTTAGGTAGGCTCCACCTAATGACACTAAGAAAGAGGCCTAGAGGGTCACACACTAAGTGTGTCCATGTATCTCAGTTAAATATTAATTTAACAAGTTAAATAAAGATTATTCTCGACTATGGTTTAATAATTATTTAAGGATGCCTGATCGCATTTATTTAGACACAAGTTATTTGAGAGAATATATTGTGGGTGAAATAATATATTTATTAGCGAGTAATGCAGTTACATTTATTTAAGAAATAAATAGCCATTACTCAAGGTCTAATAAATGTGGAGGAGAAAATAAAGGAAAGTGGAAAATAAAAGTACACGCCATGTATATTAAATATACACACCGTGTAGTTTTAAGGAAAACAAGTACAAGCCGTGTATTAATTATTACACGGCGTGTAGTTTTTCTAGTCGGGATTTTGAGGAAATAATATCATTATTGTGATATCAATTATAATCAGTGTGGACACATGTCAAGGAATTAATAATTCGACATGGGGGTTTTAAATAAGATTTAATGAAATAAATAAAACGCGTAACGCGTTTATTTATTGTCATAACTCTATAACCTCGAACCTGATTATAAATATCCTCACAACCCAACAATTTTCGTACCAATCGTTGTGCACAACAATTATGGAGAATTCTTTCAAGACCGAAAGAACTCCTTCCTCCAAAAATGCTCTCAAGACTGAGTGACCAAGACAATCGAAGGCGGACATCACAATTGAAGGTTCTTCTACGCTAGCACCCGGAGATCCCTTCGGTGATGTCCGGAGATACATGGAACATGTGTGGATCGCCGCTAGAGGAATCCTACACTTTTATTTTACAACGCAACGACGGATCACAGGATCGTGACCGGAGACATCAATGAATAAAGAATTTCACCAAGGTAATTTTTGTGAATTAATTAAATTAATTATAACCAATATATTATGATCCTATCTCTATGGTTCCGGGATTCCCTCTTAAGTTTTTCATTATTCGTTCTATTCTAAAGATTCGGCGTTTTAAATCATGACGGATCTCGGATTGAACGTTTCTTAAAGTTAAAATTAAAGTTGGGCAAACCCACCAACACGCTTCCGCTGCACCCGGAACCTACAAGTGGTATCAATGGGGTCATATCGTTGATTATAATTATTTAGTTTTTTGTTGGTGATTTATTCATTTAATAATTTAGTTATTTCAATTCATGTTTAATCATTCTGGAAATCTGAATCTCGAGATCTGTTCCTCCTCCCTCATTTCTCTTTCACCTCACAGAAATGAATTTTTCTTTTAATTTTGATTAAAATAAAATATAAGAACTCATCCAGAGGAGCCAAATGTTTCTGGACATACAACACCATAATACACGGCGTGTATTTGAAAGTACACGTCATGTAGTCTAGGTTCAATGTATTGACTGATCCTCCAAATCAGGTCGTGTATTGGATTCTTTCTAAGAATTTAAGACACTGTGTGTTCACCAGAAATAGGTGGCACACGGTTTCTGGATTACAGGCCGTGTGGTCCAATGAACACGGTGTGTAGTCCCTTTGGGTTAGGGTTGGGTCGTGTACCCCATACACAGCTTGCCCGGCTAGAAACCGTATAACGCGGAAACTACATGATGTGTGTCCCACTATACACGTCGTGTACTCCGAAAATTTCTAAAGTACATTAACACATCATGTCCCTGGGCATGTACTTCGAATGGACGGTGAAGAAAAGTACATGTTGTGTAGTCGGAACTACATGCCGTGTACTCACCCAAATTACGCAAATTTATTAAAATTTATTATTATATTATACAAACCCTTGAGACGTGTACCATAGTGCAGGCATAAAGCTATGGTACAACACGTGATAGGTGTTTTATATATATGTGTTTAATTTAACATCTGTGTAATAAATGGGAATTCACCGAGTTGCCTCCAAGGTACAAGTTACGTACAAGGATAATTTAAAATGAATTTATTTGTTTAAAATTATGATGGATGAGAATCTCAAGGAAGTTCATAAAAGGGTTTAAGATAAAAGGATTGATTAATTAAAGATAATTAATTGATTCGAGTGTGATTTATCTTAAACAAAGAACGATTAAAGAATTGAATGCTAGTTTTATTTATGCATAAATATCGTTGCATGTATGGATGTTCATGAGCTAAACCGAGACCATTGTATGTGAATGGTTTTATTTAATTTATTTATTTAAATTAAATTTGTTGGCCCACGAGCCATATCCTCATTAATATGTAGGGTCTGCGCGCCCAAGGATTATTTTATGTAAAAACCCCTTTTTACCCCTCACCTGTGTGTGAGATAAATTCATATGTAATGGATGGAGCTCCCAAGCTAGTGGAGGCATCTCAAGTCAGGAGCCAAGGTGAAACCAATCCAAAGAGATACAAAGGTGGAGATGTGGAAATTTGTAAACACGAACCCGAAAGGTTCAAGGTGTTTCTCCCCTAGTTCTTGGGTTAGTTTATCAACCGATAGATAAACTAACCAATAGAAAAAGTTCATGATCATTCCATTTATTTTATTTCTATCATTTTCATGGTTTATTTATTGTGGATGTGTTGTCATGATCACACAATTAATGAATTAAATGAGCATGTAAGATGGAACTAAAATAAAAACCAGCTTATACGTAAATATTATATTAGACATGATTAATCACTTAAGCATATCCCACTTAATATTAAAAAGCATGTAATCAAAGATAATAAAATGGAAATTTACGTATAAGGATAAAATCCCTCAAAAGAAATATTAAGTCTGTATAGCCTTCCATAATCTTGGTTAGAATCAAACCATAGTTCAAAGTGCTTGACCAACCCTAGTTGGGGTGCTTTCAATTATCGGTGAATTCTAATTCAAGGTTTTGGTTTGACTTGACTTGGTTCACATCAAGGGTTGACTACCACAGCAGTACTTGGTGTGACCAAGAGGCAAAGGTTGAGGAAATCCAAAATAAAAGGATTTCAGGATTGGGGAGTTCACTCAGAGGATCAAGGAGCTACAAGTTAATGCAGTTGGAATTTGGAATGCCTACCTAAAACCCTTCAAGTTGCTTGACCAACCATAGTTGGAGTAATGCAAAGGGAAATATGGATCCTTTTCACTAGAATATTTAGGCAATAGAATATTCTGAAGTCAATGGTGAGGGCTATTGGATTTCGATAAAATAGTGGGAGACTAATAAGTATTAATTTATTTATTTGTCTCGGTTTTGTAATAAAGTACTAAACCTTTGCTCATCTTAATTTGTAGAAACGACAAGAAAATGACTTCAAACATATCATTGCAAACCATACTCGAGAAGGAAAACCTTCTCACCGGCACCAATTTCCAAGAGTGGAAAAGGAGTTTATGCGTCATCCTTCACCATGAAAGGAAATTGTATGTGCTGGAAAAGCCTATTCCAGTTGCACCTGGGAAAGAGGCAAGTGATGAGGAATTATCACTCTATATGAAACACATGGATGATTCCATAGATGTCCAGTGTTTCATGTTATCGGTCGTGTCCAATGAGCTCTTGAAGCAACATGAAAACATGGACGCGTATAACATGATGTCTCACCTTAAGGATCTCTACCAAGAGAAGGCGAGACAGGAGAGGTATGAGATCTACAATGCTTTGTTTATAACTAAGCTTATAGAGTATGCGCCAGCTGGGCCTCATGTAGTCAAGCTCATTGGTTACATTGAATGCCTGGACATCTTAGGGATTAAATTATCGGAAGAGTTGCGTACAGATATCATTCTATCATCACTGCCCAAGACCTTCTCTAGCTTTATTGTCAATTAAAACATGAGAAACAATGAGAAGAGTATATCGGAACTTCTGACCATGATTCGCCAGGTAGATAAGGACATGGGGTGTGAAAAACCTGCATTCCTTATGGTGAATAGGAAAAGGAAGGACAAGGCAAAGGGGCCAAAGACTTATAAACGGTCTGAAGCCCCTGAGCATCGTCCTTCCAAGAAGGTGAAGATCCAGAGGTAGGGCAAGGAATGGGAGGCGATGTGTTTTTCATGTGGCAAGAAAGGCCACTCGAAGAGGAACTGCACCCAGAAGCGTGGGGACTCTAAAGGTGCATTTGTTATCAAGTGTAATCTTTCTATTTCTATACATTGGGTATTAGATACAGCTTGTGGGGCTCACATCTATATTCTAATTCAGGAACCAAGTAGATTTAGAAAGATTTCCAGAGTAGAGGTGGATCTTCGGGCTTCCAATGGCGCAAGGCTGGCTGCGTTGGCTATTGGTGATTACCACCTCTCACTGCCGACTGGGATGATTCTGGTTTTACAAAACATTTATTATGTGCCTAGTGTTACCAAGAACATAATTTCTGTATCTTGTTTGGATATGGATGAATTTGTTTTCAAATTTGGAAATAAGGGTTTTCTCTTTTATAAGAACAATATATGTTATGGTATGGCACATTTAAATAATGGTTTGTATGTATTAAATTACGAAAACCAAGTGTTGTCAATCGATAACGAAAAAAACTCACATAACTCATACATCACCCAGTTGTGGAATCGCCATCTCGGTCATGTAAATGAGAAGCGCTTGACAAAGCTCTGCCAAGATGGCTATTTAGACTCTACTAAGCTAAAACCACTTGATAGATGTCACGCTTGTTTACAAGGGAAATTGACCAAGCCTCCTTTTGGCAGACATGGTGAAAGGGCCACAGAGATTCTAGGATTGGTCCACATGGATGTGTGTGGACCATTTCTAGTAGAATCTAGAGGTGGATATTCTTAATTCATTAATTTTACTAATAATTTGAGTAGATATAGATATGTCTACTTAATGAGGTATAAGTCAGAGGCCTTAGAGAAATTTAAGGAATTCAAGAATGAAGTAGAGAATCAGCTTGGTAAGAAGATAAAGAAACTTCGATCGGATCGAGGTGGAGAATATCTAAACCAAGAGTTCATCGATCTTCTACGGGAGTCTAGGATTCTATCTCAGCTCACTCCTCCTTATACACCACAGTGTAATGGTGTTAGTGAAAGGAGGAACCGCACCTTGTTGGACATGGTGAGGTCGATGATGAGTAATGTGGATCTTCCATTATCCTTTTGGGGATATGCATTACAAACTGCAGCATACACATTAAACCGAGTACCAACTAAGACGAAAAATAGAATTTCCTCCGAGCTATGGAATGGAAAGAAACCCATTTTGTCGCACACACGTGTATAGGGATACGAGGCATTTGTTAAGGCCTCCTCAAGAAACAAACTAGTACCCAAGGGCATGAGGTTTATCTTTATAGGATATCCCAAGGAAACGAAAGGATATTACCTATATAACCCTCAAGACAAGAAAGTAATTGTCGCCATACAAGCCATCTTTATTGAGAGGGAGCACATCCTCAAGAAGGATAGTGGGAGAAAGATTGAATTCGATGAAGTTGATACTTAAGATACACAAGAGTTGGTACAGGAACAAGTTCCACAGGTCCCTGTGGAGGAGGTTCCAGAAACACAAGTATTGCGTAGGAGCTCGAGAGAGGTAAGGGAACCAGAGAGATTTGGTTTCCTAGTCACCCGGGATGGTGAATCATTATTGTTGGACAATGATGAGCCTCTCTCATACAAGGAAGCATTATAAAGCTCAGAAGCTACAAGATGGCTAGAAGCTACGAATTCTGAGATGGATTCCATGTATCAGAACCAATTCTGGGTTCTGGTCGATGAGCCAGTTGATGTAAAGCATGTTGGATGCAAATGGGTATTCAAGAGAAAGCTGGACATGAAAGGTCAAGTTAGCACCTATAAAGAAAGGCTAGTGGCTAAAAGATTCAGACAGCGTCAAGGAATTGACTATGATGAAACCTTCTCGCCAGTTTCCATGTTTAAATCCATAAGAATCATACTTGCCATAGCATCTTACCATGACTACGACATTTGGCAGATGGATGTCAAAACAGCATTCCTTAATGGGAACCTTCAGGAAGATGTCTATATGACACAACTAGAAGGGTTTTTGACACCAAGTGAATCCAAACGGTTTTGCAAGTTGCAAAAATCCATTTATGGATTAAAGAAAGCATCTAGGTCATGGAACATTCGATTTGATGAAGCCATAAAGGAATTTGGGTTCATTAAAAATGAATGTGAGCCATGTGTTTATAAACGGTTTAATGGGAATGCGATCGTTATCCTAATAGTATATGTTTATGACATATTTCTTATTGGAAATGATGTACCAGTCTTACGGTCAGTTAAGGACTGGTTGAACAAGTGTTTCTCCATAAAGGACTTGGGTGAAGCAGCCTACATTCTAGGGATCAAGATCATTCATGATAGATCCAAGAGGCTTCTTGGACTAAGTCAGAGTACATATATTGACCAGATACTAAAGAGATTTAGTATGGAACAATCCAAGAGGGGATTGGTTCCAGTGTCACATGGCCTACATCTTTCTAAGAAAATTTTTCCTCAGACACAACAAGAGAAAGATAGAATTAGTAAGATCCCATACGCTTTGGCTATAGGATCCATCATGTATGTCATGTTATGTACCAGGCTTGATGTTGCCTATGCACTGAGCATGGTAGGCAAATATCAAGCAGATCCAGGAGAACAGCATTGGACTGCTGTTAAGATTATCCTTAAGTATCTGAGAAGAACTAAGGATATGTTCCTGGTGTATGGAGGAGACGAGGAGATTGTCATTAGAGGGTATGCTGATTCTGGTTTTCAGATAGATCAGAATGATCTAAAGTCGCAATCTGGATATATTTTCTGTCTCAATGGAGGAGTTGTGAGCTGAAAGAGTTCAAAGCAACCAGTTGTCGCCGATTCTACAGCGGAGTCTGAGTATATAACGGCATCTGATGTAGCCAAAGAAAGATTTCTGGATTCGGAACATTGTCTAGGAGCTTGATGTGGTGCCTAGCAGTAAAGATCCCATTACATTGTATTGTGATAATACTGCAGCGGTGTCTCTTGCAAAAGAACCAAGGTCACATCAACGGACAAAGCACATACTCCGGAAGTATCACCTCTTGAGTTATTTCTATCAAAGGGGTGAAGTTGCAGTTAGTAGAGTGTCCACGGAAGAGAACGTGGCAGACCCTATAACTAAAGGCATATCTCAGTAGAAGCATGAATATCATGTGAGAGCTAGCGGGTTAAAGTTTGTTTGCAGTTGGCTCTAGTCCAAGTGGGAGTCTGTTGGAGTTGGTGGCATATAACCAACTACTTTGTACTTTATTCATTAATAAATGTCTTATCACATCTTGATTGTTCTTCTGTGTGACAATGCATGTGATAATGTCCTAAGGACAGCTGTTTTATTAATGGGTCATAGTGGATCCCTGCTACGATGAGAACCTGGAAGTGCCATAACACTATTCTTGAATATATGTTCTATGGCCGGATGATGTTATTTGAGGGACACAAATAATACAGGCCATTAGGGGTGAGGACTCATAAAACCTTGAGGCACCTTCTCATGGTGTGCACCCCTGGTAATATCGAGGATATTATGAGAACGAGACCCGCCAGTAGGAAATCCGCATTTCATAGTGTTATTGGATGTTCTTATCTGCAGACATGTGTATTGGTCTTTAGTCTTTAAGATTATTATTAATGGGTATTACAACTCGTGCACATATATTTATTGAAAAAAACTGTGACGACACACTGTTCGCAGCGAGGTAGGATACGTTGGGTGTGTCACGAGTAATACTGCATTAATAGATAATGTGAGAAAGGATTTGTCCCTTCTGTTCCATAACGGAAGTAGATATCTCAGGCCCTTTGATAGAATTGATATAGCCTAAATAAATTCATGGCCATGGTAAGGTATGGGCGAGTTCAGTTCCAGGAAGTCAAGGAAAGAATAATTGATCACATGGGTTGATGGCACTAGCATGCAACCCGCTTTATTAGAGATATTGAGATAAAGGGATTATATTACATGCTAAGCGTTTGTATGAGGTGACACGTCATTGCGGCGTTAACGCCTTTCTCTATGGGTGCCTTGGCGTGTTGCTAGATGAAAACCTTGTACTTTAGGTAGGCTCCGCCTAATGCCACTGAGAAAGAGGCCTAGAGGGTCACACACTAAGTGTGTCCATGTATCTCAGTTAAATATTAATTTAACAAGTTAAATAAATATTATTCCCGACTGTGGTTTAATAATTATTTAAGGATGCCTGGTCTCATTTATTTCGACACTAGTTATTCGAGAGAATATATTGTGACTGAAATAATATATTTATTAGCGAGTAATGCAATTACATTTATTTGAGAAATAAATAGCCATTACTCAAGGTCTAATAAATGTGGAGGAGAAAATAAAGGAAAGTGGAAAATAAAAGTACACGCCGTGTATATTAAATATAAACACTGTGTAGTTTTAAGGAAAACAAGTACACGCTGTGTATTAATTATTACACGGTGTGTAGTTTTTCTAGTCAGGATTTTGAGGAAATAATATCATTATTGTGATATTAATTATAATCAGTGTGGACACATGTCAAGGAATTAATAATTCGACATGGGGGTTTTTAATAAGAGTTAATGAAATAAATAAAACGTGTAACGCGTTTATTTATTGTTATAACTCTATAACCTCAAACCTGATTATAAATATCCTCACAACCCAAGACTTTTCGTACTAATCGTTGTGCACAACAATTCTGGAGAATTCTTTCAAGACCGAAAGAACTCCTTCCTCCAAGAACGCTCTCAAGACCGAGATACCAAGGCGATCGAAGGAGGAGATCGCAAGTGAAGGTTCTTCCACGCTAGAACCCAGAGATCCCTTCAGTGACGTCTGGGGATACGTGGCACATGTGTGGATCACTGCTAGAGGAATCCTACACTTGGATTCTACGACGCAACGATGGATCACAGGATCGTGACCGGAGAAATCAATGAAGAAAGAATTCCACCAGGGTAATTCTTATGAATTAATTAAATTAATTATAACCAACATATGATGATACTATCTCTATGGTTCCAGGATTCCCTCTTAAGTTTTTCATTCTTCGTTCTATTCTGAAGATTCGTCATTTTAAATCGTGATGGATATCGGATTGAACATTACTTAACGTTAAAATTGAATTTGGGCAAACCCACCAACGCGCTTCCGCTGTGCCCAGAACCTACAAGGAAGGATCCCAGTGATCACTCTAAAGTTGTCACATAAATAATAAGTGGTCTTACTTCAACATGTGGCATTAATACTGGTGGACTCAAGAGATATTTCTTGAGAATATTGAATGCTTCTTGACATTCTTTAGTCCATTTGTAAGTAACTCCCTTCTTTATCAATTTGGTGAAGGTTAAACTTTTTACTGCCAGATTGGAGATGAAACACCGAATATAGGCCAAGTTTCCTTGAAGTCCTATCAATTATTTCAAATTTCATAGAGGTGACATACCAAGGATTGACTTTGTCATATCAGGATTGACTTTGATACCATGATGGTGTACAACAAAGCCGAGAAATTTTCCTAAGGTTACCCCAAAAGCACATTTCAAGGGGTTTATCTTCAAATTGTGTTGTCAAAGTTTGTGGAATATGACTTCAAAATCATCCAAGTGATTAGAACATTGTTGGGATTTAACCACCAAATCGTCCACATAACATTCAACAAATTTCCCTAAAAAAGGTTTGAAGATATGGTGCATGGCACGCTGATATGTTGCGCCTGCATTCTTCAGGCCAAAGGGCATTACCCGATAGCAAAACACACCTTGAGGGGATCTGAAGGTTATAGATTCTTCATATTCTGGAGCAATTTGGATTTTATTATACCTATAATATCCATCCATGAAGGAAAGTGCTTCATAGCCATCTGTTGCATCGATTAAGAGTTCTGTGATCGGAACTGGAAATCCATCCATGGGACAATGCTGATTAAGATCTATAAAATCAATGAAAACTCTAATTTTTACATTCTTCTTTCTCACAGGGACAATATTAGACAACCACTTTGGATATTGAACTTCTCTAATGAAGTTATCTTTGATAAGCTTATTCACTTCAGCTTCAATTTTGGAAGCATAAGTTGGATGTGTTCTTCTTGCAGCTTGTTTGAATCCTCGATGTTCTTCTAGAAAAACCAAAAGATGAGTAGCAACATTAGGATCAAGACCTAGCATTTCTGTATAATTCCAAGAAAATATATCTTGATTTTTCTTTAAAAATGAAATATACATTTCTTGCTCTTCAAGAGTCATGACCGCACTAATTAAAGTAGGGTGTGGATCTTATTTTATACCCAGATTTATTTCTCTAATTTCATCCCCAGTAGTGGAGATACACTATTCAAATGCTGGAGGAGCATCACTGAGATCTTCATCTTCTTATTTAACATGTGTTACTTCTTCTATTTCTACTTGCATAGTATATGATGAATCAAGATTTCCATGATCAGGAGAGATGTTAAAATTTGAACATCTTGAAGAAGATGCTTACATTTCTGACCCTATTGATGATGAAGGGTCTTCCTTGGGTAATAAAGAGGAGATGATGGATTGAGAATCGACATCATCGTTCACCTCTGACATTACTATAACTTCTTCTGGCCTGGTTGGCGAAGTATAGACTTTCTGGATTTTAGCAGATGAAATGAAGACATCTCCATTTGAGCTTTAATCATTGCTTAGTGAATCACCACTTTCTCCCATGTTGTCTGGCTTGATTGTCATAATTGGCATTATGGAAGTTTCTATAAGAGTATTTGGATTTTGTTCTATCTTGTCAATTTGACTGATAGGAAACACATAATCTATACTCACATGTATGAATGGGTTTACTGGAATCTTTTCCAAACCATATAGAGCATTAACTTTGGTAACCTCCCTTATTGTGGATTTCTCCTTACCCTTTATGTGATAAAATTCCACCTCAATGTATTGAGATTCACATGTTTTGAATGGGTTTTATCACCATACAATGTCCCAATTTGACCATTGAAACAATATTTGAGACATTTATGGTATGATGAAGGGATAGCCACATGTTGATGTAGCCAAGGTCTTCCAAGAAAAACGTTGAAGGCTGTATCGTGATCAACAACCATGAAATATGAATTGAATACAAGGTCTCCAAACTGAGTTCTGGGTGTAATCTCACCTAGTGGTTCTTGTTCATTTTTATCATATCCTTGTAACATCAAAGTATAAGGAGATAAATCAGATACTGTGAGGCCCAATTGATGAAGTGTACGAATGTGGATGAGGTTGACTCCTGAACCATTATCAATAAAAGCTCTTCGGATGTCTACACCATTGACCTTTCCAGATAAATACAAAGGTCTAATATGTCCATGCACAAAATCATCTTCATCTTCATCTGTAAAAGATATCACTACATGGCATTCTGGAGGACCATTCTCAACATGGTAGACTTTAGCCGCAGCAATTTCAGTTTTGAATTCCTGAGGACTTGACAAAGCCTCAATGAGTTCCTCCCAAAGATCCTTTGATAGATTCAAGGCATCCAGAATTGATAACTTGGCTGGTACTTGGGAAAAATGTTTCAAGACATCATATTTTTTATCCAAAGGTCTGTGTTTCCAAACAGGAACATGTGGTTTCATAGGTTCCTTAAAAGTTGATGCTTTGGAAGTATATGCATCTTTTATCGGGGTAAGAGTTGGAAATTCTCCTTCTGGATTTGGAAGATTAGACTGAATAGGTCTATTTACTTGCTGACAGGAAGAAGGTGGAACCTCTAACCGATTCTCCAGAATAATTGTCCCAGGACTAAATCTGCTATTAGTGGAAGAATTTTCTTATTCTTGTTGAGCCCGCTGAAGGGATCTACCATGAGTTTTGGCTGCATATACAGTTCTAGCTGGGATAGGATTGTAATAGTGGTTTTTGGCATATCCATGTCTTCCTCTATATCCTAGAACTCTGGAACTCCCTCTAATTCCTCTGTTTGATACAGGGAACTCAGGCTCATCAGGATCGAAACTGTGATTGGAATAAGGATCTGTTAAATTAATCATGTTAATAGAACCAAATATCAACTCTTCTTCTGAGGAAGACTCTGCATGATTAGCCAGTTTAGGTTGTGCCATTTGGTGGGGTAGTGCTCGTGGATTTGAAGTAGATGGCATAAAATCTGCCAGAGTCAAAGACAACATGGGCTTTGACACGATTTCATCTTTTTCTGATTGTTCCTCTTTCTTTTAATTATGTCGTTTCTTCGAGGATTTTCCCTCTGATGAAGAGGGTTTTTCTATGGCATTCATAGAAGAAGACACAATTGGTTTCTTCAATTGCATTTGAAAAATGGCATGAGTTCGGTTGATTGTTTTTCTGACCATCCAATCATCATATTTCTATGAATTTTTGTTTTTGACTTCTTTCCACTCTCCTTCTTCTTCTGGATCTATAGCGGTAACACATGCTACCTGAGCTGGAGAACCTTTCAATGTGACTTGTCCCGATTCCACCATATTTTGAAGGAGGTCTTTGAAGACAAAACACTCCTGAATGGGATTCCCCAACATCTGATGAAATGGGCAATAGTTGGGACAGTCTTTATCTCCTTCCTTGTTCAGCCTTTTGGGCCTTGGAAACTGAACCAAATTATTTTCCAGAGCCAAAATAAAGTAACCAGGAATTTGTTAATTTCAGAAAGAGTAAACTTTTCTCTTTAGATCCTCAAATTGTTTTTGTCTTTGATCTCTTTGATCATATTGATGAAACGGCCTCTGTTGTTGATGCTCAGGAGGTGGAGCCCTTCGATAAGATGAAGTTTTTGAAGTAGAAGTAGGTACAGGTGATTGTTTAAGTGTAACGGTAGCATTCTCTGATTTACCCATTCTCCTTCCTGGAGTTAATGGAATTACATGAGTTTTATCCATAGTCTTCATAAGAGAGTCTTCAATCTATTGAGTGATCTAAGTAATGTCTCAAAACCCTCCTGTGTATTTCACAAGGATCAATGGTGTGAAAAACTCATCATGAAAATTTTCCACACAAATTGGCAAAAATTCTTCTTGAGGGAGTGCTAAGCTTAGGGAATATGTTAATCCCTTCTGGTGAGCAATGAAATATGAAACCCTTTCATTCTCCCTTTGCTTACAATTTGTAAGATCAAAAACTGTTGTCTTTGGCAATGTTGAGCTGAATTGAAGAAGGAATCTTTGGAAGAGATCCTCCCATCTGGTAATTGACCGGGATTGCAATCTTGTATACCAAACAAAAGCAGGCCCTTATAATGACTATACAAAACACCTGAGATTAACTGCTTCCTGTTTCTAAGGGGTTCCCATCATAGGATCACAATGAGAAACAAAATGTGTTAAGTGTTTCTCTGGGTCTCCCAAACCATTAAAGATTGGGAATGTGGTACTTTCAAAATTTAATAGGGGAGGAATTTCATCAACCCATTCAGGGTAATCTCTCTTTTCTAGTTGAATTTGAGCACATTTTCCCTCCATAGCTTCTAACTGATCTGTTAATGACTCAATAGTAGTTATTAACTTTTGAGAAACATCTGGTTGAGCTTGGACCTGAGTAGGTGTAATAATTGCAGCTTGGATAGGTATGGTGGCTGGTACTACAACTGAGGATAACACCACCGGTTGTTGTTGCACCTGACCCATAGGATTGGACCTATGAGGGTGTACTAATAAAGGAGGATAATCTTGATCCATCTCAGTAGCTGCAAAAAAATCCCTTGGCTGACTGACTCCAGCACGCTTAGGAGGAATACTACCTTGAAGTAGTTCTGCATTCAACCTCCTTAATCCCTTCATTTCTTCCTCTTGTTGTGCGAATCTTTGCTCTAGTGAGAGTGATTGGCCTTCTCCAGAGGAAGGGTATGTAACCTGATTCTTTCCTTTCCCATTTTTTGATGCCTTTCGGAGAGGGGGAAGTTGGTTACATGAAGGAATACCTAGATTCTGGGTAATCCTTTGATTTTGTGTATGCACACCTTCTTCATTTTCCTCTGTGTGAACAGCCTCTTGAGCTGGAACTTATTTATCTGATCCCTCTAAGTGATCCTCATCTGGGGGATCATCATCAACGGCATTAATGACATTAATTGATGCATAACGCATTGCATCCCTTATATTGGAATTTCTACGATATTGTCTTCTTCCATGTCCTTGATGAGACATTGCCTTTTGTTGATTTGATCCCTCAGGAACTTCTTGACAAACCGTAATTTGGAGGGAATCTCCTAATAATTCGGCTCTTCGTTCCTCTTGGGGATTCTTCCCTAATCGAGAGAAGACTAAATTTCTCCAATGAAGAGATTGAGGATTTGAAAAAGTCCCTAGTCCAGTGGACTGGGGCTGTTCTTGCTATTCCTGCTCAACTCCTTGAATCCTATTTGTTGATTCCGAGGGTTGGGCTAAAAGAGTCCCCAATCTGGCAAGCTGGGGTGGTTCTTGAGTTGCTATATCTGAGACTTTATTAAATCACCCAGTTCAAATGAACTTTGGATGATTTCTGACACTTCTATCACCTGATGATGTGCTCTCTCTAAAAGAGAAGCATGTTCGATATTCTCATTTGCTTGATGCAAGAGTAATTCTACAACTTGTAATTTGTATGCCTGACTTTGGGAAGAACTAGTTGAGGCTTGTTCCTGAGCAAGCCTTTGATTACAAACAAACACAATTGGTTGTGGTCGGCCATGGGAAATAACATTGCATGCGACCATTTTATGCGAGCTTTGTTGGCTGGAGAGTACAGTGAAATGTAGTGCTCCATGGACACCCATCTCCTGATATGAATACCATATGGGGCCTTGGAAATTAACTGGCGCAATCTACTTAATGCGCCAGGGAATGAACGCTGAAGGTCTCTCTGCTTCTTTTCAGCCTTCGGATATCGAGAAACTGAGAGAGAGAACAAATAAATTTGGCATTGTAACCCTTCTATTATCATGACATGATTTTCATATTCATCATAAGATAATATTTTCTTTTTCAATTGACAAATATTTTTCCACATGTTGAGATGAATATCTTGAATACAATCTTCCATCAAAATCTCGGGAATGTCATACAGAGAGTCATCCAAAGGCCAAAACATGACTGGCACTTCACCTTTTTTCAGTTGTTTTCTCATATTCAGCACTTCCGCTTTATCATTCAATGAAGATTCTTCAACCTGATTAGACCAGAGTCGGTGCTTCCTTGTTGCTTCATCAGATTCAACAAGATTGGTAGAGAATTAACTTATCAAACTAGAAGATGAACGACCTAGGGGTGGTTCAAATAATGACTTACACCCCGGGTTATCTTCTAATTGAGAAAGTATTTCACATGCTAACGGTAAAGCATCAGACATGACTGGCTTCACATTTGCAAGTGCCTCAAGATAAGAGGGATTTCTCGTCACTACATTTTCCATTGGATCATTTTCCAGGCAATTTTAATTACTACTATGGAGAGGACTTTCACAGCTAAATTCATCATCATAGGGAGGACCACCATGGTGGGTTACAGCAAAAGATGAAACATTTTTCTCCTTAGTCTTCTGGCCACACATAAGGTTCTTTTTGATCTCATCTAAAGATGAAACTTCGAGATCGACTGAACTTTCATGAAGAAAGACTTCATGAGTAAGTGTCTAATGAAGACCTTCGGAATTAATGTTTCCACTATTGGGAAATGAGATAGTAGAATCTTGAATTCCAACAGATAATTGTCTGAGGGCTTCAAGAACTCCCACATCGATCAAGGCCTTATCACAGATTAGCCCTTGATTTTTTGACTGTGTTGGATAGGTCTTCTTCTTAGATGCCTTCTTAATCACTTTAGGAACCACTTGTTGACAAAAGTGGTTATTATTGGCAGGTGTATGTGTCACTAAACTGGTAGGGATAGATTTTCATTTCTTTCCCTGTGATGCTACTGAAGCTGTTATAATATTCTGACAGGCATCCAGAATATGAGCAGGGATTTGCTTCTACTCTTTCACCATTGACAGAACATTCTTGGTGACTTCAGCTATCGGAACGGGGATATACATCCATTCCGTGCTTGGAGTAGGTGTGTGTTTCTGCTTCTATCCTCCTTTTCCTATCAGTAAATTCTGACAATACTCATGTGTAGGGGCAGAGAGTTGAGTCTACCTCCTGTTTGTCATTGGGGATTTCCAATTGACTTCTCTGGGTGCTACCAAATGAGACTGTTGGTAGGCTTGATCAATACTAGCAGGTGTATGTGCCTGCTAATTGCACTCCACCAAATGTGGTTGATGAACTTACTTCAATACTGGTAGACGAGACTGCTGGCAGGATTGATGAGTGAAAACAAGTGTATGTGCATGTTTACCAGTTGTCAACACATTGGGTTGGTGGGCTTCATCATATGTAGTCATACGAGCCTACTGACTAGCTGATAATTTATAAACAGGTGTATATTCCAATCTATAGTACCCCGCTGGAATTTCCTGGCGGTAATGGCGTTTTGCTTCTAGACGAGTCTACTAGATAGCGGAATTAAAATGGACAGGTGTGTATGCCCACTCGTTTCTTTCCACCAAGTTAGGTTGGTGGACTTCTCCGGAAATGGTAGAGATAATAACCTGCTCATTGTTCACCGGTCTTTGCCTCTGGTGGTTTGTCTTTCCTGCTTGGGTTCGAGGAACCTGAACCGAATGCCTAGAGATGACACCCTCATCATGTTGAGGGCGCACTACCGCACGAGTCTGGCGGCGATTATTGGAGGGAGTCCTCGGGAATGACTCCTGTCTCCTTGAATGAATTCCTTGAGTGACCTTCTCATTCACCTCCCCACAATATGGGAAGGACTGGTGATTGTGTTTCAGGGATAACGACCCAAAATAGTTGGAGACGGTGGTTGGCACCACCTGCTTCTTGATTTATGGTCGTCGTTTTCCGGACAACCAGGGTGAATTATTGACTTGGAGGACTTGTCAAGCGGCCTCTAGAGTCGGAATGGTACCGTGTTGATGGTATTCCTTAACCATTGCATTTGATATCCAGCATTGAAGATGCTGAGTAGGTGATGTCGTCCTCAGATCGGACAAAGATCCAGCAGGAGTAGCAGTAGAGGTATTTACAGCAGAGGCATTCACAGGTTTGACTGGGGATTACTCTTGAGAAAGATGCCCAAATTAGGAGGGTAATTGGGGATTACTCCTAAGGAGGATGCCCAAATCCAAAGAAATTAATACTAGTTAAGAGAAATTATGGCTGGGTCTTATTCCTGATAAGGAGGCCTAGGTTAAAGGGACTTGAGAACTGGGGCTTACTCCTGATAAAGAGGCCTAGGTTAAGGGAATTTGGGATTTGGGGCTTACTCCTAAGGAGGATGCCCATATTTGGGAACTTGGGGATTACTCTTAAGGAGGATGCCCAAAATAGGGAACTTGGACTGGGGCTTACTCCTAAAAAGGTGGCCCAGGTTAATAGAACTTGAACTGGGGCTTACTCCTAAAAAGAATGCCCAGGTTAAAGATCTTCTCATCTTAAAGGATGAGGTTTAATTAATGAAATCTCTCACCTTAGTGACATGAAGATATGTAAATCACTAGGTTTTGAGAGATTTTGTAGAATTCCTTTCAGATAAGGAATCCAACCAAGGAATCATTACATAAATGGATTTGAAGAGTATTCTAAAGGCTAAATCTTGAATAGGAGATGTAGATTTGAAGAAAAGAGATGAATGGACAAGAGGGACACCCAAAAAGAGGTAGGCGCACAGGTCCTGTTTGGGCGCGCAGGTCCTGGTCGCGCAGGTATACCTGCGCGACACTTGGGTACTTGCGCGCCGATCAACCCATAGGGTAATACTTGAGCGAGTCTTGGCTCAAACCTTTAGTATTATACCTAAAGGATTATAAAAGGGTGGCATGCAGGTTCTGTTGAAGGGATAAGGCGACGCGCAAGTGTGAACATTTCCCATAAGGGATGGACACTTAGGCGCACAGTTGTTGATGAATTTCAACACTTAGGACTTGTTCCCTCTCTTTAGATCTTCCATTCTAGGTATGAAATTACCTTATAAGTGTTCGGAAGACTTCAATAAGAGACTAGGTAGCTGAGAGCTGAAATATGAGTTTCTGGATTTTTCCTCCTCGAAATGAGGGGCCCACAAGGGGTATTTATAGGTTGCTGAAGACCTTGGGTGAAAATCAGATAGGGTGCGCAGGTCTCATGCACGCCCAATATGTGGCACGTAGGTATACCTGTGCGACCATGATGAAACCTGTGCGGCCCATTATTAACCAAATCCTTATTCATGCCTTTGTCAATTTTTGATGTTTCTTCAAAGGATGAATCTCTTTATGCTAAGGTATTCCCCTTTTTCAGTCATTAGACTCTGTGATGGAAAGGAGTGTCAACAGGTATGAAGGAGAATCTAAAGATTAATATAACCCAATGGAGACCTAGTGGTGTAGAATTTATGCACAGGAATTCACCCTATATCAGATGTTATTGTTGTGGAAAGATGGTATATTCACAATATGTGTGTTTTATATCCAATAGATATCGAAGGGAATATGAACAAAAGTGGCACCCAAACAGAGCTTGATATTATATAACATCCTTTGAGGGACTTTTTTTTGTGCAGATAATTTGGGAACATGGATAGATATTTTAAATCAACAATACAGAGGAATGTGCCAAGGCAGAATCAAAGCAGTCTCAAGCAGAAAATTAACAAACCAATAGGTGAGTTGAAAATTCAAAATCGATTTTCAACTCTACAAGATAAAACAGGTCCATCACACTCTAAGGAAGATCAAGATTTTAAAACTACACTGAGTGTGAGGTTAAGGACAAGGATCAAAAATAAAAAGAATGAGAAGGAAGTGGTGGCAGAAATTTCCCGTAAAGCATCAGATCATTCTAGTGTATGGAACCTTGATAGTGGTTTCAAATATTACATGACTGGTAATAAATATCCTTTCATAGGAAAAAATAATGACAAAAAAGGGGTTTTAGGTTTGTAAATGATGAAGGCCTAATGATTATTGGCTCTGGGAAGGCCAGGTTTGGGGAAAAGAGATGAGATGTGCTGCTATATTAGCAGTACAAAGTCTCAGTCACAATTTGCTTAGCGTCACCCAACTATGTGACTCAGGGAATTCTATAAGGTTTACTAAGAATGTGTGTATCATAAAAGGAAAATATGGTGTAGTGGTTCTATAGGTAAAAGGAAAAAATAGAAATCTCTACCTTGTAAGCAGAGAAGAAAATATGTGCTTTTTGTCTAGAAAGGAAAAAAACAAGTTGTGGCATAAACGACTTGGTCATATATGACAACCATCCCTAGAAGATCTTGTGAAATTTGATTCATCTAGATACCTCCATAAGCTATCAAACGATCGTACACATACATGTGATGCATTTAAACAAGGGAAAATCATTAGAAAAATGTACAAGGCTAAGGAAAAGAAGTCATCAAGAGTGCTTGAATTTGTGCATGAAGATGTTTGTGGACCCATCTCACCAAGAGGCATTTATGGGAATAGGTATTATTTTCTTATCATTTATTATTATAGATGAATGGAATGGGTATTAATCATTTCCTATAAGTCTAATGTGTTCAATTTCCTAAAACAGTATCAGAGGGAATCTGAAAGGATGATTGGACAGAAAATTCTGAATTTTCGTACTAATAATGGTACGGAATTTACAAACTATCAGGTGGAAGAATATATTGAGAAACATGGGATAAGGAATCAAGTTTCTTTAGTGAGAACTTCTAACAGAATAGAGTGGTTTAAAGGAGAAATTGGTTCATCAATAACATGGCAAGAACAAAGCTTATTGAAAAATACCTACCATAGAAATTTTGGAAGGAAGTAGTATTGACATCGGTTAACATTTCTAACAAGACTCTATTATATCCGAAGGAAGGAAAGAATATTTATGAGATGTGGTACAGAAAGAATCCAATAGTGAATTACTTTCGAATTTTTTTAAGTAAGAGCTTTATACTCAAACAAAAAAAACCCAAAAAGTTTGAGTCATGTGGAGATGAGGGGATATTCCTTGGATACTCGGGAAAAATAAAATAATATAAATTCTTTAATAAAAGGATGAGAAAAGTAGTTGAGAGAAATGATGTCACTGTTGTGAAAAATAAAGATAATATTCAACAGTCTAGTAAACAGTTTCCTCATGAAAGTGATGACGAGAAAATAAATGCAGGGGTCCAGAAGTGGAAGATGCTGATTCAAAAGAAGATATAGATGATGAATAAGATGAATTCAAGTCTATATCTAAAAAGAAACCAAGGAGTCAAGCTGAAATTGACAGGAATAATATCATTGGTGATAATTCAACTCCAGTTTAGATAAGAAGAATGAAATCACTGCAGTAGACATCTTTCCTATCTCAGGTAGAGCCAAATTGCTTTTCTAATGTATCTGAAGATGAAAACTAGGTTCAAGCTATGAATAAAGAGCTAGATTAGATTGAGAAGAATCATACTTGGTAGATTGTTTCAAGACCAAAAGATAAGAATGTTAGTGGGACTAAATGGTTCTATTACAATAAGATGAATGAAGATAGAACAGTGACTCAAAACAAAGCACAACTAGTGTGCAAAGGATACTCCCATATATAGGGTATAGATGTTGATGATACATTTTCATCGGTTCCAAGGCTGGAGACAATTAGATTATTCCTAGCCATTATAGTGCAATGGAAGTTCAAAGTGTTCCAGATGGATGTCAAATCTTCATTCTAGAATGGGGTTCTAGAAAATTAAGTTTATATTGTGAAACTAGATGGTTTTCTCATTCATGAAGATGAGAAAAAAGTTTTTTGGTTGAAGAAAGCACTATATCGGCTGAAACAAGAACTAAGATAATGGTACTCGAGGCTTGATCAGTATTTGAAGAAGATTGAATTTTATCATGGTGGATTTGATTACAATATCTATTTCAATTATTACAGTAATCAAAGGATGATAGTGTTGGTTTATGTCGATGACATAATCTATGGTGGATCAGATGAATCACAGTGCAAACAATTTTCTGAATTCATGAAAAATGAGTTTGAAATGTCAACGATCGGTGAGCTGACATTTTTCCTTGGTTTACAGGTGACACGGGGAAGGAATGGTACTTCAATTTCTAAATCCAAATGTGATAAGGAAGTTCTGAGGATATTTGGAATGGACAGTTCCAAGGAGATGAATACTTTGGTTGCTACCCAGATGAAACAGTCCAAATATGATTATGGTAAGGCAGTTAACATCATAGAATACTAGAAAATCATTAGAAGTTTGTTGTACTTGACTACGACAAGTATTGAAATTGTATTCACCACATACCAAGAAGAAAGATATCAATTCAATCCCAAGGAAAGCCACATGATTGCTAGGAAAAGAATACTTCAGTATATCAAGAGAACAGTAGATCTCAGCTTGATATATAAGGACAAATATCAGTCTGAGTTATTGGGATATACAGATGTAGATTGGGCTAGATTAGTAGATTACAGAAAATCAACATCAGGAGGTTCTTTCTATCTTGGTGAATTGTGTATCTATTTTCTAATAAAGAAGCAATATTGCATTTTATTGATCACCGTAGAAGCTGAATATATTTTCCTCACTCAAGAATGTTGTAATGCCCCGACCCCAGTTACCCAGAGTCGGTGCATTATTACATAACATTGGTATGATCACAAAATATCAAGTCTTGAAAGACTGATTAGTTTGGTAGCCTTGGAATCACTAGATATATTCATATGTCTTACATTACATGATAAAATGAAAAACTACAACAACATATTGTATCCACACTCATATCCCCTTATATTATCCCTATAGGTCATTCATAAAATACTTCTTCACATCCTGGGAAAAATAAAACATAGAAAGGGGTGAGCTCAAATGCCCAGTAAGTATAACAATATAGCAGAAACTTTCATAAATAACTGTAAACATTTAAGGCAATGTATAATAAAAAAAAGCCTTTTAAACTTGAACTTCAGCATAATATGCCAAAAATAAAATGAAATAATTCCATTTACTTATTCACATGGATATTATACTAGTCGAATAATCACATGCAATACCAATAACCACTTTCATAATGATGGAATGCATAATGCCAGACTATCATAACCACATAGTCAAGGCCTTGTGCCAAGACTACAAATAAGATTTTGTCAAGGACTTGTGCCAAGACACTAGTTTGTCTCATGATACCTACCGATGCATCGAGGAGCTATAGCGGGCTCCACCCTTCACTTATTAAGTCTAATTCATTCCTCATATGAACAGGTTTAAACATAACATAAACATTCATATTAAAACTAGCATACAAAATGTCAATAATTTCTCCATAAACCATGAATGTTATAAAAATAGCACATCCATAGTCAAACATATCACAAAATCTTCAATACAATTTGAAAGTTTTGTATCATAATAAATAAACTTCAAATAATCTTATAATCCATTAAAGGATGTTGACATAGATGAAATCAAAACTATTTGAGAGAAATGTCTCTTTTTGAAAATCATTTAAAAGTAACATAATTATAAAATAAAACATTTACTTTGAAAATATTCTTATAAGCTTGTAAGGTAAGCTTCGACAATTTTATAACGGTGGAAAATAGCCACACCCACCGTATAAGTTAAAAAAATATTCTTACCTTAATTCTGTCGAAAAGGTTAAAAAGGACCTTGTTTGGAAAACGACAAAAATATTCCTTTATAAACTTCTTATAAAAAGTCAACAAGGGTATAAATTAATTTAACCCATAGTTTTTAAAATATTAATAATGATTTGAAATACATTTTTAAGAAACATGGATGTGGATGATAAAGAGGTCCCAGTAGATAATTACGTAGAAACAACCTCGGATAATGAAGAGATTGTGAAATAAACCCTTACCTTGTACTTTTCCTTGGTTGAGGGGAGTTTAAACTCCTGTATAATGGTAAAATAATTGTTATTAAATTATACAATAATCATATATATTAATATGATATCATTTATTATCTTTTAACATTGCTTTGTTAATAATATCTTAGTATTATCGTCGTTTCAGTTGTTAACTTACTCATTTTCTTTTATATGTTTTGTAACATAAGTCGTGTTTTCTATTGATAGGTTGTATATTATTCATATCCAGAATGATATCAAGTCCTTAAACATTATTTTTATTCAAAAAATGATAATTAGACTTGAATGGATACGATGGGGAATGAATCTCATCGCCTTCGTGGAGACGGTAGTCCGTACGTACGCACAAGCGATAATATCACTCTTTTGATATTAAAATAATATATAATTGGATAGTATATAATATATACAGAATAATTATCATGTTATATTTATTATTTACATGAATTACACATCATTATTATACCCATACAAATAATAATGTATTGAATAACAATTACACCACGACGTGGAGATGGTAGGCCATACGTACGCACGTATGGTGACATGTCATTCAAAGGATTGATAGAATACTGAATATGGTTCTACCATATTTATAATAACATCACAGTATATAGAAGATACTGGAGTTATTTTTTTAGAATGTAAATAACAAATAAAGAAGAAGTTGAAGAAGAAAGGAACTTGAAATAGGGTGGTGAAAACATTACCTCTTCTTCAGGTTCTTCCTTTTGATTTGATCAAAAGGGCTCCTTAGGTTGGCTTTCGGATCAAACTAAGGCCTCTAGGTTGAATTTAGGGATGTTTAGAGGATATTTTGGCAGGTTTTGGCCGAGCCAAAACGCTTTGAAGGTGTGAATTAGAGAGAAGGGGGAGTGCCCTTTAATAAGAGGGGTGAGGGGAACCTTTGGAAAAGTTAGAAATATTATTTTATAATAAATTCATATTCGGTTTATAATGGCTCAAAATTGATTTATTTAGAGGATAAGGTAGGTATGGGTCGAAATACATTCAACCAATAGGTTTTAGACAGGTTTTGGTCACTTTATTAACCTTATCTTTTAGTTTTAACTCTTAGTTAATTAGTTTGACATTTACCATGTCTCTTTGTATTTTTATATTTTATGGTTAATAAACTTACTATAAACTTACAATAGACCCCAAAGTGGTCCATTAATGATACAAATATCATGATATAAGTCTTTTGGCTGAACCTTAGATTTTTAGGAATAGAATATCAATTAATAATATAATATTTGTTTTAAAAACTTTTTTATGTCAATTTTGACACTATTGGGTATTTTGTTTTTTGATAAATTCATAACAGCATTATTAATTCAAAAAAATCCCTATAACCAATCCTAATATGTCATATTAACCTATAAAATTATTTTAATTCATAAAAAGTCTCAAATTACATTTATTTGGGTATTTATAATATCAATTATCTTAATCTTTCATTAATACGGTAATTACTGTATCATTATTGTGTCATAAATAAATTAAATTATTTAATGTCTAAAAATTATAAATAAACTACCATTATGTAGTAAATATTTTTATATTTCTAATTAATATTTATAATCGAATTTATCTTATGTATAACCCTATATTAAAAATGTTTTAGTTATTAAACTTTGATTTTATCTCTTTTAACTCTTTTTTGAATTAAATAATAATAAATGTCCTAATCTAATCCAAGTGGACCTAAAGGATAATATTTTATTCCTAAGGTTTTTTTTGGTCGAGATACACATTTCCAATAAAATTAGGACATTTGTTAGGATAATATTAATGTCATTTTTACCCTTAATTACCGTATTTACTTTTAACCGTGGTAAATAAAAGTAAAAAAGTTACTATTCACAAAAAATTATTTTTATCTTATTAAACCAAATTTTACTCCTTGATATTAACCGTGTCTCTCAGATTTTCAAAATTCCACTCACAGAAGCGGTAAAATTAAGTTTTATGTGAATTTCCAAATTCTCCAAGGAGGTGGGTAAAAGACGGTGAAAAGTTCAATAAAATTTTTATATATCTAAAATTATTCTAAACTAACTCCAATGAATTACATTGAACTTATATAGGTATTATGTATCTATTTTGACCTTAATTAAATTTAAATAAAATAAATAATTATTTAAATAACAATTTGGTTTTAAACTATAACTCAGTGTTTTTTCACTATTCATCAAAAATTGAAAGTTTTCAGAAAAATACCAAAATTTCACCCTAGGATAATTTCGATATTCCGAATCCAAAAATGAAGTCCATTTTGAAAGGTAAAATGTTTAAATTTTCAAAAAGTGGGTATTACTATTCATAATGGCTAGTTTGATTGGTTGTGGTGTGTTAGAACTCGAAGTTGCATACAACACACGCTATTGTATTATTCAAAGAGAAGCGTATCGTGGAAGCTTGGGGTGTTACATTCTCCCCTCCTTCAAATAATTTTGTCCTCAAAATTTCTAGAATACTACCGCATGAAAAGACTCAGGTTATTCTTCATCATAAGTTCCTCGGATTCCCACGTTGCCTCTTCCATTTTATGGTTTCTCCATAGAACTTTTACCAGATGAGTCGTCCGGTTTCTCAGCACTTGTTCTCTTGTATCAAGAATCCTGATGGGCTCTTCGCAATAAGATAGATCAGGTTCCAGTTCTAATTCCTCATAGGTGAGTACATTCATTGGGTCAAGCATGTATTTTCTCAACAGTGATACGTGGAACACATCGTGAACTTTGGAGAGATTTATTGGCATTGCCAAACAGTAAGCTACAACACCAATTTGTTCTATAATTTCGAAAGGTTCAATGTACCTGGGACTCAATTTACCTTTCTTACTGAAACGTATAACTCCCTTCCATGGATATACCTTCAAGAAAACGTGATCTCCTACCTGAAATTCCAAATCCTTCCTTCGATTATCGGCATATCTCTTCTGCCTACTTTGAGCTACTTTGATGTGGTTTTAGATTACCTTCACCTTTTCCATCATTTCCTCCACCAGTTCTAGGCCTACAAGTTTTCTTTCACCAACGTTATCCCAACAGGTTGGTGTGCGACATCTCTTTCCGTACAACGCTTCATATGGTGCCATTCGAATACTTGAATGGAAGCTATTGTTATAGGAAAATTCCACCAGAGGTAAATATTGATCCCACATACCCTAAAAGTCAAGTGAGCATGATCTCAACATGTCTTCTAAGGTTTTAATTGTCCATTCTGATTGTCCATCTATTTGAGGGTGGTAGGCAGTGCTCAAACGAAGTTCAGTATCCAAGGCCTTCTGAATACTCTTCCAGAATCTTGAAGTAAAACGGGGATCACGATCAGAAACAATCGATAGGGGTACTCCATGAAGTCTCACAACTTCATAAATATATAGTCTTGCTAGACTTTCCAGTGGTAGATCTTCTCTTATAGCAAGAAAATGGGCTGACTTGGTAAGACGATCAACAATAACCCATATTGCATCATTCCTTCTAGGAGTATTTGGTATCCCCCTGACAAATTCCATCGTAATATTTTCCCATTTCCACTCCGGTATGAGAAGAGGTTGCATGACTCATCCAGGTTGTTGCCTTCTAGCTTTCAATTTTTGACAAACCATACATCTTGATACAAAATCAGCAATATCCCTCTTCATGTTGTCCCACCAAAAATGTTCCTTCAAATCTCTATACATTTTGGTGCTCCTAGGGTGTATAGAGAAATTGGAACTATGAGCATCATCTAACAATTCCCTTTTCAGATTAGGTATATCGGGAACACAAAGTCTCTTACCAAATTTCAAAATTCCTTATTCATACAAAAAGTTTATAAATCTCCCATCATTCACAGCTTTAATCTTCTTTTTAAATTATTCATCATCGGTCTGATAACTCTTAATCCTTTCTAGTAAATATGGTTTGGAAACCATTTGAAAAAGCATTGATGTTTCACCTTCCATGGTAATTCCCATATCCATCTTCACTAGATCCATGAAAATATGATCCCTTTAAATTCTCATCATGTTCAAAACTCCATGATCTTTTCTACTCAAAGAATCTTCCACCTTATTTTCCTTCCTCGGGTGGTAGTGTATCGTGCAATCATAATCCTTGAGTAGTTCAAACCATCACCTTTTCCTCATGTTGAGTTCTTTCTGTGAGAAAATATACTTTAAACTCTTGTGATCAGTATAAATATCACATTTTTCACCATAGAGATAATGTATCCATATCTTCAAATCAAAAATTACAGTAGCTAACTCAAGATCATGAGTAGGATAGTTTTTATCATGAATTTTTAGCTATCGTGATGCATAGGCAATAACCCTATCATTCTGCATAAGGACACAACCAAGTCCTTTCTTCAATGCATCACTATAAATAATGAATCCATCATTCCCCGATGGTAGATTAAATATAAGAGAACTAAATAATCTTCTATTCATTTATTCAAAACATTCTTCACACTCTTTTGTCCAAACAAATTTAACCCCTTTACGTGTGAGCTTCGTTAATGGGTTAGCCAATTGGGGAAAATTCTGGACGAAACGTCGATAATAACCTGCTAAACCAATAAAACTACGTACCGCGGTTATACTCATTGGTTATAGCCATTCTTGGACTGCTCTTATCTTAGAAGGATCAACAGAGATTCCATCCTTAGAGACAATAGGACCAAGAAAAGAGATCTCCTGAAGCCATAATTCACACTTGGTAAACTTCCCATATAATTCATGTCTTCTAAGAGTCTTCAGGATAATGCGCAAGTGATTTTCATGATCTTAATAGCTTTTAGAGTATACCAAGATATCATCAATAAATAACACCACAAAATCATCGATATATTCCTTGAAAAATCTATTCATTAGATCCATGAATACAGAGGGTGCATTAGCCAATCCAAAAGGCATTACTGTAAACTCATAATGCCCATGCCTGGTTCGAAATGCTGTCTTCGGAATGTCTTCCTTCTTCACACACAACTGATGGTATCCAGATCGAAGGTCAATCTTTGAAAAGTATTGAGCTCCATTCAGTTGGTCAAATAAATCATCAATGTGAGGTAGGGGATACTTTTTCTTTATTGTTATAGCATTGATTTCCCTGTAGTCGATTCATAACCTCATAGATCCATCTTTCTTCTTAACAAAAAGGACAGGGGATCCCCATGGAGAAACACTAGGGTGAATAAATCCCTTATTAGTCAATTACTCTAGTTTTTTCTTTAGTTCAACTAATTCCACAGTGTCCATTCTATAAGGGGTCTTCGATATAGGCCTTGAACCAGGAATTAAATCAATGAAAAACTCAATTTCTCGTTCTGGAGGATGTCCAGGTAAATCTTCTGGAAACACATCAACATATTCTCTCACAATTGGTACATACTATATTTGAACATTCCTTTCCTCACCCATAGTCATTTCATTCTCTTCCTCCCCAATAATTGGATTTAGTTGAGCTACTGAGAGTGGATCTAGATAAGAATTAGGTGGTGGCGATTCTGCTCTAAAGATAAGGTATTCCTTATCATCATCATCAAAAATCTTAACCTCCTTCTTCTTAAAATAAATCTTCACATCATGGTCTGAAATCCAATCCAAACCGAGGATTATATCAAACTCAATCATGGGTATGACGATGAGATCAAAATATAAAGAACATTTATGTGCTCTGATGGGGACTGATTCACAAAACTTTTTTGCAATGATACTTCCCTTAGGAGTTTTGACTGAAAACTCCCTTGTTAAATCAAATTGGAAATATCTAATTTTCTTATCAAATTGGGAAGATATGAAACAATGTGATGATCCAGAATCAAATAATTCATTTTCTAAACTTAAGGAAACCATTAAATTACCTGCCACCACGTCTTTCGGAGATTCTACCTCAGCAGTATTGATATCATAAGCTTGGCCTTGATCCCTTGGCCTTTTCTGAGGTAAGTTACACTGATTCTTAGGACATTCATTTGCATAATTCCCCATATCCCTGTAGTTATAGCATTTAACATCGGTAGCTTCTTTCTTCCCCTTGCAATCACGATCTTGGTGGCCTTTTTCACCACACTTGTAACAGACTCCCATTCCCTTCAAGAAAGTACTGGGGTGTTTCTTCCCACATTTACTGCACGATGGATATTTAACTTTTCCCTTCTTCCCCTTATTTCCATTTCCAGAGTGATCAGCAGATCTTTTCTTTTCTTTCTTTTCTTTAAAGTCGTAAGACTTAGAGAATTCATTTTCAGTCTTGATAGCACATGAGACAATGTCTTCGTATAACGAGAAGGATTGTGAGACTAATGCTCGATGAAGAAATGGTTTTAACCCATCAAATAAATGATCAATCTTACTCCTTAGGTTACGTATATAATCTATTTCATGCCTCACTAACCTTGTAAAGTTAGCTTCATACTTTGCGACATTCTCATCCTCTTTTTGTCTCAGAATCAGAAATTGCCTTTCCATATCTGCTTGATTGTCACGAGGAAAGTATTTTTCTAAAAACAGATATTTAAAATCCCTCTATTTGATATTTGATACTTCATCATCTTCCTTTGTGTTTTGAATCAATGACCACCATTGGTCAGCATCTCCAGTGAGGCAGTAAACTGCAATGATAACTTTTTCCCTTTCACTACTCCCCAAAGCTTGAAATATTTTCTCTAGGGAACTTATCCATTGCACAGTTACCAATGGATTTGTACTCCCATTTAATGTAGGTGGCTCTTACCTCATGAAGCGATCTAACATTGTTTCTCCATGCTGTGGATCCATGTGCTCCATTTTGGTAAGGTTATTATTCATAACCTAAGTGAGTTGTCCCAATATGGTGATTAGTTGATCAGCACCAGTTGTATCACCAGCTCCACTATAACTATCTAGAGCAGGAGGGAAATCCCTACATGGAGTGCATGCATTGATATGGTTTCCATTTCTTCTACTAGGCACCATTTCTAAACAATGGCATAAACTAGATCAGTTTATGAATCAAAATACATAATTCCATACTTGTAAAACACTTAAAATAAATTGAACTATTTATGGATATAATCCATAATCATAAAAATGTTTTCTTTGAGGAATTATATACTCATAAACCCTTCATAATGGTTTTTAAAGAAAATGATAATTATCCTAAGCATATCCCCCGGGAGTGTCGTAACCAAGAGTGCAGCAAGGCCCGTAGTCATGCACCAGTTCCCGTTCGAGTCTAGCTCAAAGAGGTGTTTTCGGGTTTTACCCCTAGGTGCATCTATGCCAGATCCACCTATACCTGCTTGTATCCAGACAGTGATGTATTGCTTAGAAAACTCACAAAATTTATACAATACCAAAATTCTAGGAAGTTCTTCTATAATAATCCTCAAAGTCTATCTTAGGGCTATGTGATCTAATCAGAGTTTATCTAAATCTAGTTTCCAAGGTTTGTACTAAACTTCCTCTGATACCAACTGTAATGCCCTGACCCCAGTTACCCAGAGTCGGTGCATTATTACATAACATTGGCATGATCATAAAAGATCAAGTCTCGAAAGACCGATTAGTTTGGTAGCCTTGGAATCACTAGATACATTCATATGTCTTACATTAGATGATAAAATGAAAAAATAAAACAACATATTGTCTCCACACTCATATCCCTTTATACTATCCCTACAAGTCATTCATAAAATACTTCTTCACATCCTGGGAAAAATAAAACATAAAAAGGGGTGAGCTTAAATGCCCAGTAAGGATAAAAATATAGCGGAAACTTTCATAAATAAGCATAAACATTTAAGGCAATTTATAAATAAAACAAAAGACTTTTAAACTTTAACTTCAACATAATATGGAAAAAATAAAATGAAATAATTCCATTTACTTATTCACATTGATATTCTACTAGTTGAATAATCACATTCAATACCAATAACCACTTTCATAATGATGGAATGAATAATGCCAGACTATCATAACCACATAGTCAAGGCCTTGTGCCAAGACTACAAATAAGATTTTGTCAAGGCCTTGTGCCAAGACACTAGTTTGTCTCATGAGACCTACCGATGCATCGAGGAGCTATAGTGGGCTCCACCCGTCACTTATTAAGTCCAATTCATTCCTCATATGAATAGGTTTAAACATAACATAAACATTTGTATTAAAACTAGCATATGAAATGTCAATACTTTCTCCATAAACCATGAATGGTATAAAAATATCACATCCATAGTCAAACATATCACAAAACCTTCAATACAATATAGAAGTTTTTTATTATAATAAATAAACTTTAAATAAGCTTAAAATCCATCAAAGGATGTTGACATAGATGAAATGAAAACTATTTGAGAGAAATATACCTTTTTGAGAATAATTTAAAAGTCACATAATTATAAAAGAAAACATTTAATTTGAAAATATTCTTATAAGATTTTAAGGGAAGCTTCGATGATTTTATAACGGTGGAAAATATCCGCACCTGCCGTATAAGTTAAAAAAACATTATTACCTTAATTCTGTCAAAAAGTTTAAAAAGGACCTTGTTTGGAAAACGATAGAAAGATTCATTTATAAACTACTTATAAAAAGTCAAAAATGGTATAAATGACTTTAACCCATAGTCTTTAAAATAGTAAGAATGATTTGAAATACATTTTTAAGAAACATGGATGTGGATGATAAAGAGGTCCCAGTAGATAATTACGTATAAACAACCTCAGATAATGAAGAGATTGTAAAATAAACCCTTACCTTGTACTTTTCCTTGGTTGAGGGTAGGTTAACCTCCTGTATAATGGTGAAATAATTGTTATTAAATTATAAAAGAATCATATATATTAATATGATATCATTTATGATCTTTTAACATTGCTTTGTTAATAATATCTTAGTATTATAGTCGTTTCGGGTGTTAACTTACTCGTTTACTTTTATATGTTTTGTTACATGAGAAATGTTTGTTATGGATAGGTTGTATATTATTCATATCCAGAATGATATAAAGTCCTTAAACATTATTTTTATTCATAAAATGATAGTTATACTAGAATGGATATGATGGGGAATGAATCTCATCGCGTTTGTGGAGACGGTAGTCCGTACGTACGCACGAGCGAAAATATCACTCTTTTGATATTAAAATAATATATAATTGGATAGTATATCATATATACAGAATAATTATCATGTTATATTTATTATTTACACGAATTACACATCATTATTATACCCATCTAAATAATAATGTATTGAATAACAATTACACCACGACGTGGAGACGGTAGGCCGTACGTACGCACGTACGGTGACATGTCATTCAAAAGATCGATAGAATACTGAATATGGTTGTACCATATTTATAATAACATCACAGTATATAGAATATAATGGAGTTATTATTTTAGAATGGAAATAACAAAGAAAGAAGAAGTTGAAGAAGAAAGGAACTTGAAACAGGGTGGTGAAAACATTACCTCTTCTTTAGGTTCTTCCTTTGATTTGATCAAAAGGGCTCCTTAGGTTGGATTTATGATCAAAATAAGGCCTCTAGGTTGAAGTTGGGGAAGTTGAGAGGATATTTGGGCAGGGTTTGGCTGAGCCAAAAGGCTTTGAAGGTGTGAATTAGAGAGAAGGGGGAGTTCCCTTTTATAAGAGGGGTGAGGGGCACCTTTGGAAAATCTTGAAATATTATTTTATAATAAATTCATATTCGGATTATAATGGCTCAAAATTGATTTATTCCAAGGATAAGGTGGGGATTGGTCTGAATCCATTCAACCAAAAAGTTTTAGATAGGTTTTGATCACTTTATTAACCTTATCTTTTAGTTTTAACTCTTAGTTAATTAGTTTGACATTTACCATGTCTCTTTGTATTTTTATATTATATGGTTAATAAAATTACTATAAACGCCCAATCGACCCCAAAGTGGTCCATTAATGATGAAAATATCATGATATAAGTCATTTGGCCGAACCTTATATTTTTAGGAATATAATATCAATTAATAATATAATATTTGTTTTAAAAACTCTTTTATGTCAATTTTGACACTATTGGGTATTTTGTTTTTTGATAAACTCATAACAGCATTATTAATTAGAAAAAAATTCATATAACCAATAATAATATGTCATTTTAACCTAGAAAATTATTTTAATTCATAAAAGTCTCAAATTACATTTATTTGGGTATTTATAATATCAATTATCTTAATCTTTCATTAATATGATAATTACTGCATCATCATTGTATCATAAATAAATTAAATTATTTAATTTCTAAAAATTATAAATAAAATACCATTATGTAGGAAATATTTTTATATTTCTAATGAATATTTATAATCGAATTTATTTTATGTATAACCCTATATTAAAAATATTTTAGTTATTAAAATTTGATTTTATCTCTTTTAACTCTTCTTTGAATTAAATAATAATAAATGTCCTAATCTAATCCAAGTGGACTTAAATGACAATATTTTATTCCTAAGGTTTTTTTTTGTCGATAAAAACTTGTCCAATAGAATTAGGACATGTGTTAGGGTAATATTAATATCATTTTTACCCTTAATTATGCTATTTACTTTTAACTGTGGTAAATAAAAGTAAAAAGTTACTATTCACTAAAAAAAATTATCTTATTGAACCACATTTTACTCCTTGATATTAATCGTGTCACTCAGATTTTCTAAATCCCACTCACAGAAGCGGTAAAATTATGTTTTATGTGAATTTCCAAATTCTCCGAGGAGGTGGGTAAAAGACGGTGAAAATTTCAATAAAATTTTTATATATCTAAAATTATTCTAAACTAACTCCAATGAATTAAATTGAACTTATATAGGTATTATGTATCTATTTTGACCTTAATTATATTTAAATAAAATAAATAATTATTTAAATAAAAATTCGGTTTTAAACTATAACTCAGTGTTTTTTCACTATTCATTAAAAATTGAAAGTTTTCAGAAAAATACCAAAATTTCACCCTAGGATAATTTTTATATTCTGAATCCAAAAATGAATTCCATTTTGAAAGATAAAATGTTAAATATTTCAAAACATAGGTATTACTATTCATAACGGCTAGTTTGATTCGTTGTGGTGTGTTAGAACTCGAAGTTTCGTACAACACACGCTACTGTATTATTCATAGAGAAGAGTACCATGGAAGCTTGGGGTATTACACATACACATAGTAATTATGGATGAAGTATCAGCTTGTTGATGTGGGTGTTTAAGTGAAGTATCCAATAGGAATCTAGTGTGATAATTCAAGTGCTATCAATATTAGAAAAAATTCAGTCCATCACTCAAGGACAAAGAACATTGAGATAAAATATCATTTTATCAAGTAGAAGGTGGAGTAAAGACTTGTGAAGTTGGGGTATGTGCCTACATAGTTACAGGTTGTAGACATTTTGACAAAGTCCTTACCCAAGGAAGCTTTTGAGAATCATCGACTGGCTTTGGGAGTCCAGTTGACTCCCCGTACTTGAAAAATTGTGGATGTGGACCCCCCCCCCACCCTGAGGTAAGTTGTGTTTTCCCCTAATATGACAATTTTTGTTCTTTATGATGTTGTCGACCCCAAAAAAGTGACCTTTGGTTTTGTTGATAAAGGGGAAGAAATTGTGGTTCTTTGAGGGGGAGAAAATGTCTTAGTTAAGACATGGGGAGAAGCTGACAGGTGGAGCAATGAGATAGAGGGATTAATGAGATAAGGGGAGAGTTTTAAATATGATGATGTTTGAAGTGATCGATAAAATATTATATATCATGGGATCTGAGGTTCATGATGAAATAATTTTATTGTTATCAGTATGGTATCAAAGATTGGTGTCACAAATGAAGTGATTCATTTATGAACTTTTCGTTATACTCTTGTTTCTCAAACCGAGAATTGTTCATGTGGGCTTATAGTATATGGTGAGTGAATATTTGGTCACTATCTGAATCACAAGAGGAAAATTATGGTAGATAGTGGAATGGGCTTCAGTAAGGTATTAAAGTGCAGAGAATCGATATGAGAAGAGTTTCCAACAAACCCAAAGGGGGAGATTGTTGGGAAAAATCCCTCAAGGTAACATTGCAGAATTTTTTGGTTGGTTCTATTTATTGGAAAAGAAAATTTTCATGGTGAATTGTCGAGTTATGGATAATTTTTTGAAAATCCATGTTGAAAAATAACCAATACCAAGGAATATAATATCTAGAGGTAGTACGAATGAACAGATAAAAGGTGGTTCTATTTTCCAGTGTTTGCCACATTTTTTGGGTTCAAAATTTGGAGTTTGGTGAGCATCACAAAAAGTGAATTTCCTTGAAGATCTTGTCAAAAAATGGAAAAGGCATGAATTTCTCAAATATGGGCATCATGAATTGTATTTCTCAAAGGCATGAAGAATTTTTATGGTGAATCTCTGTGATTATAACAATCTTTGAGAATAGTATAGGTTAAGAGAATTGCGAGGGAGCATTATAGCTATGGTACAAAAATAATTTAGGTAACACTCTGTGATTACAATGAGCTCTATGATTTGAAAATTTCCTTAGTGCTTTGTGATATAGAGATAATTTTGGCAGGAATTTTGAAGCTTTGCGATTTGAGCTGATGTGGCACTAAATTTGCACAGAAGGTTCTCGATTCGGTGGAATTACCTATAAATAGACCACAAACCCCTTGAGTAGAGTAGAGAGTTTTTCAAAAAAAAATTGTAGCTATCAAACCAAAAAGGAGGTTCGTGGAGGAAGTGTTCTTGGCGAAAGGTAGGAGCTTCACGGAGGATAATTTAGCTCTACGAAAGAGGTGTGTTCTAAGTTGTCTCAGTGAGCTTCGCAAAGGAAGTCACTTTGCGAAGGCCTAAGCACTGTGATGGCCTAAGCTCTATGAAGGTGTGTGCTTTGAAAAAAAGTAGGGACTTCGTGAAGGCTTGTTTTAGCTTTGCAAAATTGGAAGCTTTGCGAAGTAGGGTGCTTTTTGAAGGTATTTCAAAATATTTTTTCCCGTTGATCAGTGAAAAAGGGGTATTTATTAGTGGATGAAATTTGAACTTCAACAGAGCATCTATATAAAAACGGGGATATATTCATTAGTGCCAACAAAGAGACCTACAGGTCTATAAAATGTGAGTGGATCTTCTGAAGAAGTAGTGATCTCACTTCAACTGAGAGATAAGTGAGTTCTCAATTTGTGAATGGTTATAAACCAGAAGGGACAGTTAGTCTATTTTGAACTTTTAAACATCAGTGTGATTTTAGGGGATTTGGTACGTTGGCACATTTTTGGTGTATGATCCTTGGATGTAGCCCAGTGAGGGTGAACCAAGTAAAATTGGTGTGTCATGTTCAAGCTTTAATATTTGTTTATACTCTGCAATGGGAAGGAGAGAGAGAAGAGAGTTTTGTCTAACAACAAAACAAGATCAAAGGGGTAGTTGTTTTAATATGTCATACCATGATTCACCCACCCCCCCAGGTAATCTAGCGTAGTGGACCTAACACCCACCTAGGAACCCAAGGTCCCATGTGCTTATTCCAAATGGTGGTGATTTTTTATCAATCTAGAATATACATACATATCACATTCTTTACCCAAAACTCATCCAACTCCTCGTCGCATATCTCCCTCCTTAAGCGTATCCCCCCTTTTAAGCCATAAAACAAAGTACAAGACTCTTCATAAGGCACATATCACAAATAACACATTTAACACACACATTATATTTCTAAAACAAGGGGGCATGACTCAAGAGGGGTTTTCCATATTCATAAAACATTATCAAAGTGCCAAATGGGCATCGTAGTTTTACAAGAAATAATTTCACTTTAGAAAACACTATTTCCCAAAACTTTTAATTCAAAAACCATTTAAAAGTCCAATTGAACAACCAAGGCATCACACATTTAAAAAAATCTTGAAAAAATGATCTCCATCCCTAAGAACATCCCCCTTTTTAAGTCACACAATAATGTACAGGCCTCTTCACTAGGCACATATCATAAATCACACATTTAACACACACATCATATTTCTAAAATAAGGTGGAATGCCTCAAGTGGGGTTTTTCACTTCCATAAAATATTCTAAAAGTTCCAAATAGGCCTCATTGTTTTAAAGGGAATACTTTCACATTATAAAAAACTGTTACCCAACATGGGACCTCGGGTACCTAGGTGGGAAACTAGTTCTAGTACACTAAGTGGATTTATAGGGCTGAGGCCCAATTACACCTTGTAGTATTGACACTATAACACTAACTAAACATATGATTATGATCAAAGACCACTAGACCTTAGGATTTTTTCCCTTGTAGTGGATCATTCATTTGAACATTGTTGGTTTTTTCATATAATCGAAGACTGCTAGACCTTGGGATGTGTTCCACTCTTGTGGATATTACATGAGGACATTATGGGTTTTTGTTTTGTGTACTTATCACTAAGGTATAAGGATCCTAGGACTACACTAACCCTAGCTACTCACATAGTGCTTGCTTACCTTTACTCATGCTTTCCATGGTAGTAGTTTTAAAATGTACTTCATTATCATATTTATATTTAGTGGAATCTCTTCTTATGAAATTATATTTTATAAAAAAAATCATGAAATTTAATCTAGGATATGAATACTTTTTAAAAAATATGATGAAAAGTAGTTTTTTTATAAAAATGGTAGTTTGTCACTTGTTTTCTTAAAAATTAGAAAACTCTATTTCTATATGTCTTATTTTCAAACTAGTGTGACTTTATATTCTTTTTAAAGGTAAGGTATAGAGAAAATTTTATTCTAGAATGCCTACTGAGTTTTAATACTCACACCTATAGTTCTATATTTATTATCTTTTGGTGTAGTTTCAAGCTTAGACTCAGTTTCCGTGGTACGGCATTGGTTTAGTGGTCAGTGGTGACCTTCATGGTCACATGAAGGTATGTCTAGTTTTATTTATTTCCCATTCTATAATTTATTTTTATATTTTAGTTCATTTTTTTATTAGTCTCTTGTTCATGAGATAAATCATTCCCAACTATGTATTCTTTATTACTGGCACTATTTTCCAACCCAAGAGGATCGAGAACACCTCTCAGGCCTTGTTGCACGCTGGCTTGGGTGGCCATTTTGGAGTTGACCAGGGTTGGTTCATGAAAATTTCAGCTTTAATTGATTAAAATTAAATATTTAAATATGTATTTCCCCAAAAAAATAAAATTAAATAAAATGGATTTTTTAATTAATGAAAAATGTGCATAGAGGTTAGGGATTCAATGGATATTAATGTAATTGTTTTTATCATGTGTTTTCATGTTAATCACAACAAGTTTCACTAATGAGATTCAAGTATGTGACAACCTCCTTGATCCGGTGGGTTTTGATGAAGTTCATCAAAATTGATATCTTATTATGAGAACCAATTTTTCAAAAAAATTGTTAAATAAAACCCTAAAGTGATGATAAATGTATCTAATAGTAATATATTCATTCATCATAATTTCTTTAGATATCCCTAAATATGTCATTCTTAGTCCTAGAGAGCATATCCAGTGAATGGAGGAAATATGACATGAAGAAACTATGAAAAAAATATACGAGTTACATTAACACAACAAAAATAATTCAATTTTTCACACCAAAACCCGTTGTCACCGATAGCCCTAACTTATATAGGAAATATTGACAAACAATAAAGACTTACAATAGGTGTCCATGAAAGAAAGGTAGAGGTCAAGATAAAATAGAGAAAATGTATCAAATACTTTCTTTGACAAGTTTTCATCCCCTTCCCCTAGCCAAGGTTTCTCTCCTGGATGATTACCCCCCCCCCCTCCAATTGATCAGTTCCATCCTTAATTATTCATCCCCAATTATCTATGGGTAGTTAGGGGTCTAAATCTTGGTTCAAAGGGTTTTTAAGAAGGTATATGAGATGTGGTGGCAAAGCTAAATAGGTCACATGGTTAAAGTGAATGGTTTGGTAAAATGTGAACCTACCATGTGGTTTGATATATCCACCCATCTTCAAGTTTTATGGTTCCTAGTTGAGTATGCATGATTTTTTAAACCATACAGACAATGTAAAAAAGAATCTTTCCCTTAAATTTTTACCTTTCATTGTAGTTGGGTGATCCTGAATGGTTTAGTTAACTATGTAGAGACCATGTGGACTGTATTGTCTCCTAAAATTATGTCTCACATAGTATCCTAGTATAGGGCTTAGGGTTTCAGAATTCCAATGAAAATTGTGCACAGTATGAAATGTTCTTAAGCACCTCTATTTTTCCTTTATAACTCTAGGTACATGCCAAATTCAATAAATTCTTTATCAATTTCTCATTTTATATCTATCAAAACACATTGAGTCCATAAATACATGACATGTGAATATAAAATTAATTTTCAAAGTGAATTTCATTATGATATTGTCTCATTCATGCAAGTGCATTAAAATACCCCACACTTGATAAATTGTTTTCCCTTAAACAATCACCTAGAAAATTATTCCAAGGGACCACTAAATAAATGGGTATAAATATCAAAATTCATATTAACTAAATTAACATTATTTTGAATAAAAAATCATTTAAAGTTATACACTCTCCTTTCATAACTCCCCAATATCCAAAGCAAGTAAGAATAATATATTCAAGCACATTTTTTAACTTTTCATCTTGAATATTTTTTTTATGTGTGAAATATCCCTTATTCATTTAAAGGAAAGTAAACCTATTCATATCTATCTTCTCAAGCCATCAAGAAATATAAATAAAGATTTATTCAATACAAATTAGAGGGTAACCATTCTTATAGGCCATATAATATCATTGAATTGAAAGTTTGAAGCATAATGTAAGGTCGTTATCATATTATGCATGTTTTTAATACCACAAATTTTTCATTAAAGTGGGATGATGGAATTTAAATTTTGGTACCCAAATTTTTTTATGACATGCCATGACAAATTATAAACATAATATAAGAGCTCATGAAATTAAGACCATGTAATAGCCACATGTATGATATCAAAAAATTACAGGCATCACTTCCCCAAAATACATAAGTAAGACTTCAAATTTAAAGGTTTCCTTAATTTAGATTACTCCATCAAAATATCATACTTAAATAAAAAAATTTAAGAAGATAATTTAAAATATTTTACTTGTACTTTCTTAATAAAAATCACTAAAAATAATGGTTTATCATTCTTATTATATTCCAACTGTCAAGATGATTCTCCCAATATATTTTATCATTTAAAAAATATTCATGTAAGAAATAAATAATAACCCTTTAATTGGTATCTAAGGAAAACATTTCATCCTTGTAAAAATCAAGGCAATGAACCAATGGTGTTCCCAAAATTGAGGTTCCCTCCCCCACACTTAAGACTAAGCATATTCACCCAAGATAATGTTAAGGTGGATAAGGGTGAGCAGTGAAAATGCATGAAATTAGAGAAGGAGATACAAGAAAGAAGTGAATGATCAGGAAAAAAAATAAGAATCCCCTAAAATGTTTTCCAATAGCATAGGTATGGATGGTGTATGAGATCCCATTGAGTAGAAGAGTGTGATTTGAAAAAAATGAGTAAGTACACCTTATGTATAGATCATAGAATCAAGAAATAATAAAGAAAGAAAATTAAAACTATAGTAAGGGATAAACAATAAAAATACATAATCACACCATAGAAACAATTGAAGAGGACAAATGATTTGTTGAGGTTGAAACTGTTGTCAATTAATTAAGAATATGATAATTCAATTGATCCTTAATTATGAAAATTTCATATCTAGTTTGTAGTTCATAAATTATGTCATTGGTGATTTTATTTTGACACATTGTTTACAACAGTAAAAAGAAGTGCAAAGTACTAGAATAATTGGATTGATTTTTCCTAGGATTTTGAATTAAAGATTATTAGGAATTTAATATAAGAAAATAGAAACCTATAGCTATCTCAACCAACTAAGGGAGCCAGATCAGTCCAATGATGGGTAGTGTTGTAGAGCTCGCCTACATAAAGGGCATTAAGGTACATATGTGATGGAGCATAGGCATAGGGGGTGGTAGGGAGGACTAACATTGTGTGGTTCCAAGCGGTGGTAAGTCCTCTTGGTAACCATTTCTTAGCCAATGGAGTAGTTGGTTGCATTATAAATGATCCACATGGGATGATCCTATTTTGATGTGGGATTACGAAGAATAGATCAGAACCATCCGATCATTTAGTCGACTTATCATGGTCATTGATTGACTTTACTGAGGTCTAAAAAAATAATGTTGTTCGATCTACCGATTAGAAGATCTAGGACCATCTAATCCATCCAGATGTTTTGACTTCTCCAGGAATCCATGAGAGATTTTGTTCATCTGAAGCTCCAATTCAATGAGGATTGAAGTGTAGGAAATTGTCTTCATATAAAGGGAATAAAAAAACAAATTCCATAAATAGGGTACTTGGGAAACTATTTTCCAATGTACCCTAATTTGCTTATGCTTGGGGAAACTATTTCCCAAAATAATGTTGTTTTTCTTCCTCCCACCAAAAATTTGGGTTACATTGGGAAATATTTTCCCAAGTAACCTAATTAGGGAATATTTTTGTTTCAATCCCATTATATACAGAAAATTTCCAAGATTTATCTGACTTCTCCCATCATCGATTTATCATTCTAAAAATATGACGATGATCAAAATATGATGCAATTTCATTTGCATCATAAATCTAAGATAAAACCATGGATTTGCAGTCTCTGTAAAATATATAATATTGGTGATGGTGACACTTAGAATCACAAAAGTATGGTAGTGGATATGAACTAGGTTGGTTGTGATTATAGAAGATTATGCTACGATGAACACTGCCTATAAATACCTGAGGGCAGTTTCATTAGTTTATAAGTTTTTTAAGAGAGCTTCATTTTTCAGAAGAAATATCGCATTTTTGGTCTCTCTGGTTCACAGAACTCTATTCTATACAAACTCTATCTTGTGTGAAGTATAAGAGATGCCAAAAACCTTCGATAAGTGTTTTACACTGTCGAAGTTGATTTGTGAAGAACTGAGTTTTTCAAATAAAATATAATAGAACAATATTATTATGTTTTTTTTCTTCTAGTTTGAGTAAAGATATTGAAATAGTGTGATATATTGAAAATTATTTCTCATTAATTGCATGAAAGACCAATATTTATTGCCATATAGTGTGAAGGTTTTAATGAAGGAGACAGTGCTAATCAGTTTTGCGTGAAAGAGAAAAGTGCACATAAGTGTTCATGATGCAGTGAATGTAGTGAAATTCATATTTTCACATAGTTTGTACAAATATTTTTGAAAGTGAACAGAGTGTGTGAAGGTGAGTACACAAGAATACAAACTGTGTGTGTAAATGGTTTGTGTTTGAACTGAATAGTGTGTATTCATGAATTTGAGAAGTGAATAAGTATGTGTGACAACATTAATCTACATGTTCTTAAGAATGTATAAAATTTGCGTAAATTTTTCTTGTATTTTTTTTACAAAGTAAGAAGACCATGCATTGTATTATTCACATGCATGAAGATTTTAGTAGTGAACATTAAATTTATATTGCTTAATCAAAGTGTAGTATTTTGAAAATAAAACTGGGTCATTTTGACTATCAGTTATTCATAAAAATTTTGTATCTGAGTTTTCAGTGTTTAGTGAGGCTAGGTCTTCTGTAGAAGAAGGGATTTCCCAAATAGTATTATACTGATGCGGCTGATTATATGTAGGTGATCATAATTTATTAAGAAATACCAGCACCAGTGAAAAGGTTTTTTATTTGTACATGGGTTAGTTTTATTCATCAAGCTCATGGAGGAAGATTATAAAATCATCCTATCAGTGGATGAAATATTGTGTGACTCAAGAATGTGAAGTCTTTAGTGGGACTCTAAAGTAGTGGAAGTATCTAGTGGGACTCTGGAGAAGGCTGATGGGATACTGGTAACACTGTGGGATGCAGTATAAATATCCTCCTATGAGACTTAGAAGTCATTAGTGTATGTGGGAACTAGTAAACTCTAGTGGGACTCAATGTTGATTAGAATGGGACTTTCCCTTGTTTTAACTATCTATATTTAGTGAAAAATCTATAACCATGGGTAATTATCGGTTGCAGCAAGGACATAGGTCTTAGTAAAAAACCTTGTAAAAATATTGTGTGTTGTGTTTCATTTAAATTATTCATTGAACACAATATCTAATCATCCTAACATGTGATAGAGGTTTTAAGGGTTTTATAAAAAGAAAATAATTTATTAAAAATAAGCCGCACCGGATTCACCCCCCCCCCCCCTCAGTGTGACTGCATAATCCTTGGACACCTCAATTTCTATCATAGGATAGGTTACCTCTAATTGGATCTACAATACTTATATAGTTGTTTTTATCAGAATCATATGAAGTACAGATTTTAGTTTCAAGAAAATTCAGAAGAGATTCAGATGGAAGATCCTATCTCTACTCCTAATATTAGAAATGTTGATGTTTTAGTCAAGACAGAGAAAAAAGGTAGAAAATTGTGTCAAAGAATCTAAAGAATAATACAAAGATAAATTAAAATAAACTTGTATCTAAAGGAACTTAGAGTGTAAATTTTGTATTGAAATCAGTTGATGAATCAATTTCAAGTTGTGGTGATGATATAATCAATTCTGAAATCAAAAAGCATCTAAAGAAACTTTTGAAATAAGTATCCACATGTATAACTAGAGTTTTCAAGGAACTTTTTTATGAAAAATTACAGCTAGAAGAAGATGGAGATGCTATGTAAGAGGTATTGAATAAAAAGCTCAGCACTTCCAACACTCTCACAAGACTTGTGAAAACAAAGGAAAAATATATATCTTTGTGAAGAAATATATTCTTGTGCTATTGAAGAATTGGAAAGTAATTTTTATGAGAAAGAAATTTTGAAATTTTTTTACAGCAGTTATCCACACACTTGAAAATTTTCATAATGTATCTATTAATTCCAAATATGCTCAGGTAATTGAAAAGGTAGAAAGAATCAAAGAGATAAGAAATTTGTTACTAAAGGAAAATCAGATGAATGAAGATTAGATTCAGAAGATGAATTTTCAGTGGGAAGAAGGCATGAAATCTGTTGAAGATTAGAAGATTACTCTCAAATTTATTTTTCTTAAACTAGAAATGAAACTGATAAATTTAGAAGATACACAAGCTAAAACTTCTCATGTTAATGAGAAAATAAGTATTTCCAAAGATTCATTTGATAAGAGTCTTTTTTTTAAATACTGAATCTAGTGGTAATAAGATTTTGAGATTATACAGAGATAAATCTACTATAGACTCATTGAATAAGGTAACCATTTTCCTAATAAATATTTGTGTACTAATGTAGATTTGATGACTAGTGAAGATTCAACTTTAAAATTCAGACAAACTTGGGTAAAGAAAAATTCTTGTTCCCCAAACAAAGCACAAAAGAATAAATGTGCTACCCAAAAGTAGAAAAATGTCAAAGACCACCATAATGTGTTACATAAGAAGAAATCAATATTTTTTGGCTACTGTGTGTGTTGTTTGAAGTTTGGGCATCAGGAAATTAATTGTTGGCACAAAATTTCATTTTATGAAAATAATAGCATGCCTACATTTAGGGGGAGAAAATCTGAAGAAAAATTGAAACTTGCACAACAGAACTATAATTCATAGAAATATAATCAGTTTATCAAGAACAGATTTGATTACTTTGAAGGTTTCTATGATTATTGAAAAAGAAGTGGTCATTGTTATAATAAGTGCTGGTATATACCAATCATGCACAAATCATTTTTTGATGTGAATAGAGGACCACAACAGAAAGTGAAGCAGGTAAGAAATAAATTTGACAGGCTAACCTTGGGATGTGAACACAAGAAGAAATTTTTTAAACAAACAAATACCAATAATTTTGTGAATAATGATGTGAAGAGTGTCTCACCAAATAAAATATGTTTCTATTGTGGTAAGAAAGCTCACATCATGGACCAGTGTCAATTGTCCATGAACATTCATACTAAAGGAAGAAAATTGGAATCAAATAAAGAATCCTTTTAGAATAGAAATAACAATATTGATTTTGTGAAAGAAATTACTGATGAAGAATTAGAAAAGTTTCCTAAAAGTGGCGACTTGTATAATTTTAAAGTTGTGTGTGATAGGAGAAACATTTCTGGACATTCAAATAAAAAATTGTTTTACACTGTTATCTGGTCAAAAAGAATTATTTAATAAAAACAAGAAATCATCTATGAATTCAAATGTTGGGAAAAAATAAGTCTACACATAGATTGAAGACTGGTCATGTTCCTAAAGAGTGTTTGATCATATGAATAAAACAGTTGGAAGAGGAAAGAAAGATGGAGCAAGCATAGAAAAATGAAACTGCATTACTAGAAAATATGAAGAAGCCTTTTCATCTAAGAAGATTGTTGGGTTGAGAAACAACTCTCAGCCCTGTATCTCTAACTAAGTAGCGCTGAAGAAACACCTTATTCCCATTTATATTGTGTTTTATTTTCATGTAGGGAATTTAAGGTGCATCATATATTCTTGGTGAGACCGGAATTTGATAAAATATGTGAATATTTTATAACTAGAAATATATTTATCATGAAAGACTATTGGAATCATGTTTTTAATTTGCAATATCTCAAATAATATAAGAATAAATTTGGAACTTATTCTTGAAAAAAGTCAATCATGATGAAGAATTATTGTGTGCATCTCTTGAGGGGGGCACAAAATGAGTTATCAGATATTTCTATCTCAGTTGACATCATATGAATATCAGAAGTTCTAGAGAGGTGTGAATCTGATAATTCTAAAAATTTCAAGAAATTGAAACTTGTCATAATTGAGTTATATTTATTACATTATTTTATTTTCATATTAAAAAAATAATTCCAAGGGAAGATATTGATCACTTGATGATAAAAGGAAAATAATTTTAAAGTGTAAATACATTCTTGAACTTGAATGTTTTTAATCTATTTGCAGATATGTATGAAGGAGATTTTTTGGAATTCATTTGAACAACCCCTAGTAAAAGGTTTTAGTGATTGGTATCACATTATAGAAGTATATAGATAACATTGATGTTCAATTTGATCACTCTTGTTTTTTACACAGATCATTGCTCAAGTAGAATTAGAGTTGATTGATTTTAGATCTTTGATAAGTTAGTAGTGATTTCATCCTTATCAAAAGTAAATTAGACAATAAGAGTTGGAAGATAAGAGTATTTTCATAAAATTTGAATTTTGGAAATGAGAACTATTTCCCATACTTTTAACTTTGTCTTTATTTCCAATAAGGAGGAGAAGATTTCATTGAGTTTTATGATGAATTAGGTATTGAAAAAAAATCCAAAGGGGGAGATTGAATATTTCAAATTATTTTTTGAGGTTGGAATTGTTTTCAATTAATTAGGAATATAAAAATTAAATGAATCCTTAATTATGAATATTGCAGAGTTAGTTGGTAGTTCAAAAAATTTGTGTCATTGGTGATTTGATTTTGACGCATTTTTTACAATGGTAAAAATAAGTGCAAAGTATTGGAATAATTGGAGTGATTTTGGCTATGATTTTGGATTATGGATTATTAGGCATTGCATATAAAAAATAAGCTACCATTATCTAGATCAACCAACTAAGGGGGCCATCCTGGGATAAGAAAGGCATTATAATGGCCAATGCAGTGGAGATCTCCCACATAAAGGGAATGGAGGCGCATATGCGATGGAGCGTTGGTGTGTGGGGCGGAAGGACAGTAGAAGGGAGGCATGGCATGGTGTGGTGACAAGTGGTGGTAAATCCTATTAGTAACCATTTCTGATCTAATAAAGTAGTAGGTTTTATTATAAAAAATTTACATGGGGTGAGCCTGTTTTGATGTGGGTGCGAAGAATGGATCAGAACCATCATATTGTTCATTCAACTTATCCAGGCTGTCGATTGACTTTGCTGATCTCTAAAAAAAATTTATCATTTGATCTACTGATTAGATTATCTAGGACCATCTAATCCGTCTAGCAGTGTTGTCTTCTCTAGGAATTCATTGACATATTGTGTTCATCCAAAGCTCCATTGCAATGACGACTGAAGATTCATCTGAGTTCTCCCATCATCAATTCATCATTCTAAAAAGATGAGGATAATTGTAATATGATGCAATTTCATTTGCATCATAAATTGAAGATCCAACCATAGATTTATAGTATGTATAAAATATATAATATCGGTGATGGTGATATTTAGAATCGTGGAAGTATGGCAGTTGAAATGAGAAAGGTTGGTTGAGATTCTATAAAATTATTCTATGAAGAACACTACCTATAAATACCTGAGGGAGGGTTCATTGATTGCTGAGTTTTTTGAGAGAGCTTCATTTTTTTAGAAGAAATATCACCTTCATGATCATCTTGGTTCATGGAAAGCTATTCTTTGAAAACTCTATCTTTTTTAAAGTAGAATAGATACCAAAAAACTTTGATAAGTGTTTTATACTCTTGAAGTTTCCTTGTGAAGAATTGAGTTCTACAAAGAAAATGGAATAGCATGATATTATTATGTATTGTTCTTATGGTTTATGTGAATCTATTAAAATAGTGTGATATATTTAACATTAATTCTCCTGAGCTATGAAAAATACCAAGGTTTCTTTCCATATACTTGTGTAAAGTTTTGTGTGAAGGAGATGGTGCTAATCAGTTTTGTGAAAAAGAGAAATGCGCCCATATGTGTGCATGATGTAACAAATGTAGTGAAAGTCTTAAATAAATATGGTTTGTACAAATATTTGTGCAAGTGAATAGAGTGTGAAAAGGTGAGTGCACAAGAATCTGAATAGTGTGTGTAAATGGTTTGTGTACAAACTAAATAGTGAGTATGCATAAATTTAAGCAGTGAAGAAGTATGTGTGACAAAATGCATGTACATGTTCTTAAGCATGCATGAAATTTTAGTAACTTATGATTGTGTGTTTTTTAAAAAGTAACAATACCATGCCATGTATTATTTACATTCCTAAAAATTTGAGTAGAGAACATGAAATTTATATTTCCTAATTATAGAGACTGAAGTCAGGTTAGTTTGACTATTAGTGATTCAGAACATTTTTTTATCTGAGTTTTTAATGTTTAGTGAGGTTAGGTCTTCAATATAAGAATAAATTTCTCGAATAGTATTATAATTAGGCATCTGATCATATATAGGTGGTCAAAATTTATTTATCAAGACCGGTACTAGTGCAAAGGTTCTTTATTTGTACGTGGTCCAATTTGATCCAGCAAGCTCATCGAGAAAGATTATAAAATCATACTATCAGTGAATTAAATCTTCTGTGACTCAATATTTGAAGTCTTAAGTGGGACTCTAAAGTAGTGGAAGTCTCCAGTGTGACTCTTGAGTAGGCTGGTGGGATGCTGGTAACATTGTGGGATGTAGTATAAAGATCCTCCTATGGGACTCGGGAGTCACTAGTGTAGGTGGGAACTTGTAAACTCTTGTGGGACTCTAGAGTGGAACACTGTGGGACTCAGTGTTGATGGGAATAGGACTTTCTCTGGTTGTAATCATCTATATATAGTGGAAAATATATAACCATGGGTAATTATCGGTTTCATCAAGGATGTAGGTCTTAGTACCGAACCTTATAAAAATATTGTGTGTTGTGTTTCATTTACATTCTTTATTTCATACCGGATCCACTCATCCTAACAGGTTACAGAGCTTTGAATGGGTTTATAAAAGAAAATAATTTAGTAAAAAAAGTCACACCTGATTTACCCCCCCCCCCTCAGTGTGACTACACAATCATTGGACACTTCAAGCAATTAGATATAAATATAGCACTCAAATTAAGAAAAAATAATATATTTCATAAAAATTGCATAGAAATGGATGTGATTATGAATAAGGTAGGCTAGGAAAAATAGCCAATAGAACACATAATATTAGTGTTATCTGATGGGGTTCCAATCCCAAAGGGCCCTATGAAATCTTTCAAGGATACTAAATCACAATTGGGGTCACCACTAGTGATGTGATAGTCTATGTGTGCAGTTTTTTCAGGATCACCCCTATCAACACCTATGGAAGAATCTTTGGCCCATGTATCATGTACAATGCCCTCTATGGTGGGTTAATCCTTAATGGACCATGATGGATAGGTAGTGTGTTGTTGGGAGTAGGCACCACCCTGAAAGTAGTATTATGGGGGATGGATTTATGAGAAGCGGTAGATATTAGGGTAAGGAAGTTCCTACATGATTTCACCTTCCAAATGGAAACTATACTCGACCCACCAGTCAAATATGAGATACTAGTTTTTTGGAACTTCCATTAGAGTTATAAATTTTTATAAGGTTTTCCTTTAATGTATGGGTGGGTGGGATATGTTTAGTACAAGGGTGAATGAATGGAAGTAGTCGTAATGGGTGGGTGGGATACCTTGGTATGAGGTAGTGCAAAGTGTTGCCTCTTGGGTGGTGGTGGGGTAAAGTGATCCTCTATAGAGGGGAATAGGATTTCATGAGGTTCATCATGGGATGCTTTATGGGTTCCTCTAAACTTATACTACTATTAATCATATGATAGAATTTTAATTTATTGTTCCATAGTCAAATAGAAGGGAATAGGTGGTTCAATCTCTGTGAAGGACACTTTATCAAATTTATCTTTCAAACACTCAACCAAGAGTGTGATTTATGGTCCTCCAAAAATTATCCCCAATGTCTTTTTAAACATGTTGAGGATTTACTACATGAATATGAATTCTAATTTGATTAGATACCCAACAATCTTATATTGAAATAGAAAGAGTTATCACTGGGAAAAATTACCCTAGTTGTCCAAAAAAGGAGTGTAAAAGGTGGTAAGAACTTGATGGAGAATCCAGTGCATGGGGTTTAGCTACTTAGAGGCCTTGGATATTTGAGTAATGTAATAAGACTTCATTTGAGTGATTGTTTCTCAAAGTTGTTGGGAAATATTAGGACCTATATCTATTAAAAAATATATATTCTATGTTTTCAACAAAATCCCCATCATATAACCCAATAAATATTACGAATTTCTCAAGGGGAAAGGAGTAACGTGTATTTGGTAGGAAAAATGTGAAATCACCCTCCTTTTATATGATTTAAACTTTTTTATTTGTGTCATACACATAATTTCAATCAAATGTGGTTGCTATATCAAGAACCAAATCATTATACTAGGTTGATTACATTCTCTTCCACAAAACACAACATAATGAATAAAATTGCATTAAACCCCAATCTCGGGTACTTGACACCGTGACCTACCCCTCACCCCCCCCCCCAAAACCTTACCACCCCAACAGCAATAGTGGGTCATAACCAAATAATTATATGTTATCTCATAAAATAAGATAGAATCTATGAGATGACTCTTTTGAATGTTGTTTTTAAGTTCCTCCTTTATTCCTAATGTAGCAAGATCTTGTGGTTCAAAGTACTAATGGGGACGAACTGGAAAGGTAACTAGGATTCAGTAACACAAATTTTACTCCTTGTGAGAGAAACATAAGTGATATCTAGAAGGTTTTTCAGAACTGGAACTTAGGGTTCTCTTAAATTAAGGGTTGACCATGATGTTTCCTTAAGGGTCGAGAATGGGTTTCTACATCCAATCAATACAAAAAAATCACATAATAAAAAGAAAAGGTTTTATAACTAAATTAAAACATGTAAATCATAAAAGGATCACATAGTATCACTATAATCATGTATTTGTATAAGTAAATTTTGGGGGGGTTTAAAATTAATGGTGTGAAGTGTGGGCATAATGAAATATTTGAAAATTTTATCATGAAAACTTTTAGAAATTAAAGGGAAAAAATGTAAAAAAAATTCAAATATAGTGGGTTATAAAGAGATGGAAAAAACCTCAAGGAAGGATAAAAATAAGTAATATGAAGAAGAATAATAAAATAAATAATAAATGAAAAAGGATTAATAAGAAGTATAATAAGAAAACATACCTAGGGCTGGACACATAAAGTAAAGAGGGTGAAGGAGGGAAGGTAGAGGGAGGATGAAAGGAGAAGTATGAGAAGGAGTAGGGGAGGGGTTGGGCACACGACTGAGGTGTGATCTGGGTGTGTGAATTTTGAGTTTTTGAGTGAAAGTAAGAAAAGTAGGGGGATTAAAATGGTTCAAGTTTGTTCTAAATTAGTTTTTAAACCACATAGAAACCATGTGAAATGATATTATAATGGCTCAAACCCTTGCATGGTCTCAGATCACGGTTTAGTTACCCATATGATAACCTATGTGAACTATTTTTGGTGTTATTTTTACCTTTAATGATTATCACACATGTTTTAGAGAACCATTTAGAAATCATGTGGTATGTTCTGTATTTGAGATTCATCCCCGTCCCATTTTTTAAACAAAATTTTCTCCCCTACATGATATTTTTTGTTTCCCAATAATTTTAAAATATGTCAAGGATACCATAAAGTTTAATTTAACACCTAAATTATAATATTTTAATTATAAAATTTACACTTTATATTTATTATATAACTAAAACACACAAAAAATAAAATCCCACTAACACGTTCACCTAATTAAATTCAAAACTGAAAAATAAGAAAATATTTATAAATTTTTTAAATGTCCTGTTACCTCCCAATGAAGGATACATTTAATGTCTCAATCTAGATATATCTAGGAATAATTTCTTGGAAAAAATAAATGGTGGAAACTATTCCTTAAATGTTTTCCATTTTAAAATATGGCTACAATAATTAGTTATTCACTTTTAATGGTTTCCCATAATTTCCTCCAATCTACACTGCATCATGGTGGAAGGCTTTGATTATTGTAAATGGATCGGACCACTGAAAATTTAACTTACTAAGGAATAGTCCTAGACATGAGTTAAAGATTAATATATTATCACTGGGATGGAATTATTTTTGAGATATCAGGATAACATGGATTTACTTCATCTTCTCCTTGAAAATTTAGGCATTATTTTATGCCTCTATTTTTATTTTAGACAATTCTAACAGCTGAATCTTTCTTCACTCCTCGATGGTTTTGAGATCAAATTTTAATGATTTAACTACCCAATATTCCATGTGTTCCATTTACACTAACAAATGGAATGTATTTCCATAAATCAATTAGAAAAGTTACAAGAATAAAGGGGTCTTATTCACTCTTCTATATACCTATAGAGCATCTTCATGTTTCTTCACCCCATATTTTCTTGAGGCTCCCACCATATTTTCAAGAATTTTTTTGAGTTTTTATTTTAATACATCCACTTGAATAATGTATTAAGGATGGTATAGTTTTCCTATATTTTATTTCACTCTAAACTTTAGTATCATATTTCTTAACATGGTTTTTTCAAAATGGGTTTGCCTATCACTGATTAGTACCCTTGGAATTATGAACCAGCTGAAAAAATTTATTAAGAAAGGAGATGATGACTTTGTCTATGTTGTGCATGGTAGCTCAAAATTACACTCATATGGAAGCTTATTCCATAGACACAAGGATGTAAGTATTTCCATGACATGGTGGGAATGGCCCCAAAAATTCAATATCCCATACATAAAATATATACACTTCTAAAATGGGATATTGTGGAATTTTCACTCTATATCCAATGTTTCCCATACAAAGAAATATATCACAATGAAACATGAAATTATTGTAATTCCCCAACCCCAAAATCCCAGATCCATTTAATTATTTTAATATATTTTCATAATTACAACGAATTGAATCCTGAAGTACCGATCAGTTTAGTAGTCTTGAAAAATATATTACATACATAAACTTTACATTACAATTTCTAACGTAAAACACAGTGTAGATAATCCTTTAATAATTACATTATTCCCTTATATTAACCCTGAATATCAATAATAAAACACTTATTGGTATCCTAGGAAAATAAAACATAATAAAGGGGTGAGATTAGATGCTCAGTAAGAATAAAAAATATAGTTGAAGCCATCAAAAATAAGCATAAACTGTTAAGGCAAGGTACAAAACTAAAACACAAGACTTTTAAAACATTATATTCAAAATAATTTGGAAATAATAAATCAAATAATTCCATTTAAATATTCACATGGATATTCTACTAGTCAAATAATCACATGTAAAATCAATAACTAATCTCATAATGAGGTAATGCATAATTCCAGAAATCTTAACCACTACGTCAAAGCCTCATGCCAAGACCATACAAAAATATTCTTTCAATCCCTTATTCTAAGACACTATTTTGTATCATGAGACATATAGATGCATCTAGGGGATATAGTAGTCCCCACTCATCACTTACTAAGTCCAATGCATTCCTCATATGAAAAAGTTGAAACATAACATAAACATTCATATTTAAAAATAGCATATGAAATGTTAATACTTTAACCATAAACCATGAATGGTATAAAAATATAATATCCATAGTAAAACATATCAAACAACCTTCAATACAATATGGAATATTGTTTCATAATAAATCAACCTCAAACAATCATAAAATTCAACAAAGGATATTGACATAGATGAAAATAATTCATTAAAACTCTTTGAGGGAAATATCCTTTTTACTTTAAATCATTTAAAAGATATGTAATTTTAAAATAAAATGTTTGTTTCAAAAATAAACTTGTAATATTGTAAGAAAAGATTCAAAATGGTAACACAACATAATGGTTGAAAATATCTTGTTGTTCCATATAAGTCAAAAAAACATACCTTCCTTAATTTTTCGAAAAGGTCCTAAATTACCTCATTTGGAAAATGATCGAAAGATTCCTTTCAAAACGTTTTATAAAAACTAAAACATGGGTAAAATGACTTAAAACATACATAGGATAATTTTAAAACATTTTTAGAAAACATTTTTAGAAACATTTACTTGGATGATAAAGATGCCCCAGTAGATAATTACGCATTAACAACCTCAAATAATAATGAGATTTTAAAATTAACCCTTACCTTAGGTCTGATATTCTTCATATGTGTTTGAAACTCCTGTATAATGTTTTTAAATATATTATTAACTTATATAAGAATAAAAATAATATTTATGATATCATATATGATTCTTTTATGACTTTATATAACCTGTTTATTAATAATTCCAGGTTAATACAACATTTCGGGTAATAATCGCTTTGTTTCTCGTACGTATTTTGACTTGTTATTCTTGATCATATTAATTATATAATGATTTAATTAATCCTAGAATGTGTAATATGATTTATATATCATATATATTCATAATATAAATATATATAATATATAGATATATGAAATGAAATACATAGTTCGTGGAGATGGTAGATTGTACGTACGCATGAATGTTGTTTCCGTTTTCTTATCGTATTGAATGGAAGTAAGTGAATGAAATATATGTACATACATATATATATATATATATTATTCTAGTAGGATTATTATTTAATATATTTCATAATTATTTATAATATATATTCTTTTATAACCATGCTTGGATGGTGAGTGCGGAAGATGAGTCTCATCTCGTCGTGGAGACGGTAGTTGTACGTACGCACGAGCGATGGTATCATTTCCTTAGTGATTAAATGGTATATAATTGGATGGAATATGAATTTTAAAGAATTAATATTATTTTATATTTATTATTTAAGTCATTTATATTCATCATTATACTCATCTAAATAAATTATAGATTAAAAACAGTTTACACCACAGCATGGAGACGGTAAGTCGTACATACACACGCATGGTAATATTGTTTTTCATATGATGGGTAAAAGGATGAATACGATTGTCCCATAATCATAAAAAATATCAGAATATAGTATATTATGTATTTATTATTTTATTATGGTAACAACTTAGGAAGAGGAAGTACAAAAAGAAAATAACATTGAAAGAAGGGATAAAATGATTACCTCTTCTTCAGGTGTCTCCTTTTTATTTGCACAAAAGGACTCCTTAAGTTGGTTTTATTCCAAAAGGGTGGCCTATAGGATAAATTCATGGAAGGTTTTAGGAGTTTTTGGAAGGGTTTTGCCGAGAAAAAGGGCTTTAGATGTGTGAATAAAAGATAAGGAGAAGTGCCCTTTTATATGAGAGGTGAGAGACACTTTAAGAAAGTCTTGAAATATTAATTTATTATAAATTTATTTTCGGTTTATAATGGAAAAAAGTAATTTATTTAGATTATAAGATGGGGATTATTCTAAATCATCCCAACAAGTAGGTTTTATACAAGTTTAGGTCATTAATTTAACCTTATTTTTGGATTTAACCATATTTAAATAAGTTAACTCTTACTATGTCTTCTTGTATTTGTATACTATGTGGTTAATATAGTTACTATAAAATGACAAGATAATCTAAAGTGTATCATTAATTAAATTTTTAACACTATATAAGTTATTTTTATGAATCTTTCATTTTTATGACTATTGTATCATTTATTAAAATACTGTTTGTTTTAAAAATTCATTTATGTCAATTATAACACTATTTGGTAATTGATTTTTATTAAAGTCATAACAACTTGATTCCTTCAAAAAAATCATTAAATCATCTCTAAAATGTCAATTTTATACAAAAAAATCATTCATAGCATAAAAAATTTCAAATTTCATTTATTTTAATAATTAAAATATCATTTATTTTAATCATTCATTAATAAGGTAATCACTGCATCGTCATTGTGTCATAAATAATTTTATTTATTTAATGTATAAAACTTATAAATTCAATACCATGATGTAGGAAATATTTTAATATTTCTAATTAATATTTATAGTCAAATATATAATTTATATAAACCAAATTAAAATTGTTTTTGTTAGGAGATATGTGTTTATGTTATATTTCTCTTTTCTTTAAATTAAACATTATAAAAGGTCATTATCACACCCAAGTGGCTCCATGGGGTCCTAAAATTGACCTAAGGATGATCATGGTCATCCATATATCATCCAGTAGGATTATGACACGTGTTAGGGTAGTTTTATATTATTATAATATTATTTTTTTACACTTATTTACCTGATTTACCCATTAACCATGATAAATAAAAAATTTACTGAAGTTACTATTCATAATGTCTAAAAATAAAAGGTACCTATTTACACAATTTGGACCTTATGATTCCAAATAAGGAATCCATTTTTTCCAAATTAAAAATACATAATTGGAATAAATTAATTTAAAATTAATTCCCATTGTCAAAACCAGAAAGTTGGTTTTTAAGAAGTAAAAACTATCAAATGATTGACATGTGTTTATGTCCGATTTCAATGTGAAATTACTTATAATGTCCAAAATTTGATTAAATGATAAAAAAAATAATCCAATTACACTTTAAAACTAATTTAAAGGACAATCTAACTATATATATAAATTACATGAAAAGGTAGTTTTGAATTAAAATGCAACATTTCCCACTATTCATTAAACTGTGGATTTTATCAGAAAAATACCAAAAAAATATCCAAAATAAATTTGTATGTCCTGATTCTAAAGAATAATTTCATTTTTTAAAATTTAATATATAGAAGTTTCAAATATTGGATTGAAATATGGTTTTCCATGAAAAGGTAGAAAAAACTACATTTTTTGAAAAATACTTCTTTTATATGAAAAATTAAATTTGTCCTTATAGTATATCTAAGAGACGAATAATATTAATGTTAAAATTATATGGAATATATATAATTCAAAATTTGGTTAATATTATTCATAAAATTTGTTTAAACGGCTAGTTTAATAGGTCATGGTGCGCTCGCACTCGGTATTGCGTGTAGTGAAAGCTAAGACGGTGTTGTGTGTAGCGCAAGATTATCTTGGTGTAGCGTAAAACACAAGATATTTAATTTTTAAAAAAGAAACATAACATGGAATCTTGTTATGTTACATTATCCCCTCCTTCAATAAATTACATCCTCACAATTTTCAAATTTTGGTTATTCAAAATCCCTTTATTGCAATCCCACATCATAAAAATTGGTCAATAAAACTTCCACTTTAAAATAGAGAAAAAAAAAAGTAATAAGGTTACCCAAGATAAAATATACTAGGATTCTATGTAGGAAACTATGGATATGGAAGAAAAAACTAATGATCATGTTCTGATAGAGAGTGATAGAGAACATGATTAAGAAAAGGTTAATAGCTATAAAGGTATAAATCTGTGATGATCTAAGAGTCCATTTGATTCATCAAAAAAGAATGTACTAGGAAAAAGATTGGGTTTCAAGATCCTTTACTTAAATTTTAAGAACATGAGAAAAATACTTACCTGATTTTAGTACAATCTCACCGTTTTTCATGTCTTGCACAATTTCCACTTTATCTCTTATTCAAAGAAATGAAGTTGAATTTGTCATTCCTGAAGTGTTGGAAGATCATATGATCCATAAATATAATGATATTTCCTTCCATATATCTCAAAAAAAAAGTTAGAACTGGTTACCACAAATGAATAAGTCCACCTATAGTGAAATAATACATTAATCTAACAAACTTCAACCAGAGTATAACTTATACTATCCATAAATGGATAACCTTACAATACTTCCAAAAACTGAAAATCTATAACTTTAGAAAGAGTTAAACCAAATCAGCTTAGCATTTATTTCCCATATCTCATAGGGCAGTTCTTGGTTTTCATATTCCAAACATGTGAACTCCTTCATCATGTATTCTCTGGAGTCATGGTAACAACCAGAATTATCAGATATCCTTATTGAAAACATGAATGTTTCCTTCTTCCAAAACATAGTGGATTATTCCTTAAGCCCCAAAAAGTTATATATTTCATCCATGATAGCATAACCCTCTTGTTGAAAAATCCATAATTAGTTCTCAAGAAACTATAATCATCCAATTTACTTATTCAAATCCAATAAATCTTTATCCAAACATCATTATTTTAACATAAGGAATATATTAAGGGTTGTCTTTACCTTAATCATATGTTCCCCAAATATAATCTTACCCTTAAATCAATTTACTTGTAAATTATAACTATTAAACATATTATTTAAAATCCTTAGTGAAAAAAAAAATTTAATACTCCTTATATAATTCACTATTCATAATTCTTGGATCCAAATACATAAATACTTCAATATTTCCAATTTAATGGTTGGCATGGAATAGGTCCTTCCTTGGTTTAGAAGTAGATTCTTATGTCCGTGCATTGAGTTGGGTAATGCACATTATTTCCACATATGATACATTGAACTCCATAAAAATTGGTCACTCTATGACCCTTTTTCCCACAGAGATAACATCTTTCCCTCCATTTGAGGTATTCCTCAAGATTCTTCTCCCCTTCATCTTGACATGTAGGAATTTGAATCATCTTTCCTCTATGATTCTTAAAATTTGAATATTTATAAATGTTCATCTTCCTCTTACTAAATGTGTTAGGAAAGTCATCAAAGATCACATTTTTAAAAATATATCATGATAACTAATTCGGAATTATCACAATATATTTCTCTCCAGTCATTATCTAATTTTGTTACTCAAAATCACTAGATTTTTTCATCAAACTCAATGTTAATCCAATTCCTTCTGGTTTCCTCCATTAACTAAGACCAGAAATCACAGGGTAAGAAACACATATCATTGAAGGAAACCACATAATCAAGGGAAGGTAATTTAAATCTATAACATCTTAGGTTTAATCCTAGGTTGTCCATGATCGTTGCCAAAATTATAGGGGGTTCTTCTATACTTATCCTCAAAGTCTATCTTAGCGTTATGATCCCTAATCTAAGTTTTCTAAATCTATTTACAATGTTGTTCCTAAACTTCCTTTGATATCAACTATAATGCCCCAACCCTAGAAGCTCATATCCAGTTCATTATTTTAATACATTGGCATGATTATAAGAGATCAAATCCAGAAGGACCAATCAGTTTAGTAGTCTTGGAAAATAAATTACATAATTAAACTTTACATTACAATTTCTAACATAAAACATAGAATAGATAATCCTTTTATATTTCCATTATTACCCTATCTTAACCCTATATATAAATCATAAAACACTTCTTTTCATCCTGGGAAAATAAAACATAAGAAATGGGTGAGCTTAGATGCTCAGTAAGGATAAACAATATAGCTAAAGCTATCAAAAATAAGCACAAACTATTAAGGCAAGGTACAAAACTAAAACACAAGCCTTTTAAAACATTATATTTAGTATAATATGGAAAAAATAAATCAAATAATTCCATTAAAACATTCACATGGATATTCTAATAGTCGAATAATCACATGTAAAATCAATAACTAATCTCATAATGCGGGAATGCATAATTCCAGACATTTTAACCACTACATCAAGGCCTCATGATAAGACCATACAAAAATATTCTTTAAATTCTTATGGAAAGACACTAGTTTGTCTCATGAGACCTAACAATGCATAGAGGGGCTATAGAGGGCCCCAACAATCACTTATTAAGTCCAATGTATTCCTTATATGAAAAGTTTGAAACATAACATAAACATTTGTACTTAAAAATAGCATATGAAATGTTAATACTTTAACCATAAACCATGAATGGTATAAAAATAGAATATCCATAGTCAAACATATAAAAAAAACTTCAATACAATATGGAATATTTTTTCATAATAAATCAACCATAAATAAGCATAAAATTCAACAAAGGATTTTGACATAGATGAAAATAATTCATTAAACTCTTTGAGCAAAATATTCCTTTTTTACTTTAAACCATTTAAAATATGTGAAATTTTAAAATAAAACATTTGTTTTGAAAACAACCTTGTAATAGTGTAAGGAAATATTCAAAATGGTAAGGAGAAATAATAGCAGAAAATAGTCGTACGCACTGTATAAGTTAAAAAAACATTCTTCCCTTAAATTGTTAAAAAGGTCATAAAGTACCTCGTTTGGAAAATGATGGAAAGATTCCTTTCAAAACATTTTATAAAAAGTTAAACATGGGTAAAAATTACTTAAAAAATCTATAGGATAATATTAAAACATTTTATGAAAACATTTTTAGAAACATGGACTTGGATGACAAATATGTTCTGGTAGATACTTACGCATCAACAACCTCTAGTAATAATGAGATTGCGAAATTAACCATTACCTTAGGTCTGATATTCTCCATACGTATCTGAAACAATTATATAATATTTTTAAATATATTATTAACTTATACCAGAATCAAAATAATATTTATGATATCATATATGATTCTTTTATAACTTTATATTATCCATTTATTAATAATTCCAAGTCAATGCAACATTTTGGAGAATAATCGCTTCGTTTCTCATACGTGTTTTAACATTTTAATCTTGATCATATTACTTAGATAATGATTTATTTACTTCTAGAATGTATAATATTATTTATATATCATATGTATTCAAAATATAAATATATATAGTAGATATATTCAATAAATGGAACACACCATTCATAGATACAATAGGTTGTACGTACGCATGAACGTTGTTTCCATTTTCTTATCATATTGAATGGAAGTAAGTGAATGACATATATGTACATAAATACATACATAAATATATATTATTATTAAATTAGTCTTATTATTTCATATATTTCATAATTATTTATAATATATATATTTTTATAATCATCCTCGAATGGTGAACGTGGAAGATGAGTCTCATCGCGTCATGGAGACGGTAAGTCGTACGTACGTACGAGCGATGGTATCATTTTATTAATGATTAAATGGTATGGAATTGGATGGAATATAAATTTTAGAGAAATAATATCATGTTATATTTATTATTTAAGTCATTTATATTCATCGTTATACCCATAGAAATAAAGTACAGATGAAAAATAATTTACACCACACCGTGGAGAGGGTAAGTCATACGTACGCATGCATGGTGATATTTTTCTTCATAGGATGGGTAAAAGGAGTAATAAGGTTTTACCATAATCATAAAAATATGTCAGAATATATTATATTTATTATTTATTATTTTAGTATGTTTACAACTTAGGAATAGGAAGTAGAATAAGAAAATAACTTTGAAAGAAGGGATAAAACGATTACCTCTTCTTCGGGTGTCACCTTTTGATTTGCACAAAAGGACTACTTAAGATGGTTTTATTCCAAAATGTTGGCCTCTAGGATAAATTTGGGGAATTTTTTAGGAGGTTTGGTCAGGGGGTGTCCGAGCCAAAGTGCTTTGGAGGTGTAAAGTAAAGGAGAAGGAGAAGTTCCCTTTTATAGGAGAGGTGAGGGACACATTAGGAAATTTTTGAAATATTAGTTTATTATATATTAATTTTTGGTTTATAATGGTTCTAATGTGATTTATTTAGATTATAAGATTATTATTTGTATAAATACTCTCAACCAATAGGTTTTGGAAAAGTTTAGGCCATGAATTTAACCTTATCATTTGGCTTTAACCCTTAGTTAAATAAGTTAACTCTTACCATGTCTTCTTATATTTGTATACTATATAGTTAATATAATTACTAAAAAATGCCAAGAGAACCTCAAGTGGATAATTAATTACATTTTTAACACTATATACATCAGTTTTATGAATCTTATATTTTTATGACTATTATATATCATTTAATAAAATAGTGTTTGTTTTAAAAATTCATTTATATCAATTTTGATACTATTTAGTAATTAATTTTTTTTTAAGTCAAAAAAACTTTATTCCTTCAAAAAAACATTAATTCATCCCTAAAATTTCAATTTTATCCAAAAAAAATCGTTGATGGCATCAAAAATCTCAAATTAAATTTATTTTAATAATTATAATATCATTTATTCCAATCATTCATTAATAAGGTAATCACTACATCATCATTGTGTCATAAATAAATTTATTTAATTAATGTATAAAAATTATAAATAAAATAATATTATTTAGGAAATATTATTATCATTTTAATGACTATTTATAGTCAAATATATCATTTATATAAACCAAATTAAAAAAATAGTTAGGAGACACATGTTTATGTCATATTTCCCTTTTTTTAAAATTAAATATTATAAAAGGTCATTATCACACCCAAGTGGTTCTATGGGGGCCTAAAATAGACCTAATTATTCTCATGGTCGGATATATATCATTAAATAGGATTAGTACATGTGTTAGGGTAGTTTTATATTATTATAATATTATTGTTTTACCCTTATTTACCTAATTTAACCTTTAACCATGGTAAATAAAAATAATTACTCAAGTTACTATTCATAATGTCCAAAAATAAAAGATATATATTTAAAAAAATTGAAAATTATGATTCCAAATGATTAATCCATCTTTCTGGATTCAAAACACATAATTGGAAGAAATTAATTTTAAATTAATTCCCGTTCTCAAAACCAGAAAGTGGGTTTTTAAGAAGTAAAAACTATCAAAAGATTGACATGTGTTTATGTCCAATTTAAATATGAAATTACTTAAAATGGACAAAATTATATTAAATTATAAAAACATAATCCAATTACACTTTAAAACCAATTAAAATTACAATATAACTATATAAATAAATTAGTTGAAAAAGGCAGTTTTGAATTAAAATGCAGTATTTTCCACTATTCATTAAAATATAAATTTCATTAGAAAAACACCAAAAAATTATCCAAAATAAATTTTTTTTTCCCTATTATAAAGAATAATTTCATTATATCAAGTTTAATAGATAAAATTTTAAAATATTGGATTTTAAAAGGGTTTGCCGTGAAAAGGCGGAAAAACTACATTTTTTGAAAAATACTTCTTTTATCTAAAAATTTTAATTTGACCTTATATTATGTCTAATAAACACATAATATGAATATTAAAATTATATGGTATATATATATAATTCAAAATTTGGTTAATACTATTCATAACTACTTTTGAAACGGCTAGTTTGATAGGTCATGGGGCACTCGAACTTGGTGTTGTGTGTAGCACAAGCTAAGATGGTGTTGTGTGTAGTGCAAGCTTATATTGGTGTAGAGTAAAACAAAATCTATTGAATTTTTTAAAAAATAAACATATCGGTGAATCTTGGGGTGTTACAATTATGAGCATCTTTATGCATGTATGGACAAAAGAAACTAGATTTTAATGCTTTTGAAATGGTTTAGCCTGGGAAATGGTGTCCCCAAATGGAGAGGAATGACATAAATATACAAGCCTTGTAACTCTGCTTATATCACACAATATAGGATAATCTTATCTTTGTGTGATTAAAAAGGTAATTATTATTCCTAGAAATAGTGTTTTACTTTGTACAAAAATCACTTACTGTATTGGAATGAGAGATCAAGATGGAGGAGTCCCCAAGCCAAATAGTTATCAATGTCAGCGAACCATGGTCGAGGTGATTCTATTACTAAAATTGTGTATTAATTAGAAAAATCCTCTCATGTAACTCTATCTTCTTTATCTTCAATGGGGGTTAGCTCTAATTGAGATAAATTATCGATGATAATATTCCTTCTTCCCTTTTTCATGAATTTATAAATATAATTCTTAGAGAAAGATAAACCCCAAAATCAATTTTGGATTTGTATCCTTATTTTTTAGGAGGTATTTCAGGGATGCGTGATTTTTATAGACAATAAACTTTGAAAACACCAAATAAGATCCAAATATTTCAAAGGAAAAAACTATAACCAGCATCACTTTCTTTGTGGTAGTATAGTTGATATGGATTTTATTCAAATAAATACTTGCATAATAGATTGGATAAAATATGTGGTCAACACACAACCCAAGAAATTCTCCCATGGAATAATCACTTGTGTCATACATGAATTCAAGTGTCTCATTCCAATCTAGGGTGATCATGATTGAGTCCTACACTAATATTTTTTCAGCTACTGAAACTCTTTAATTCTTTCCTCATCAAACTCAAAAATGGAATCCTTAATTATAAGGTTCATTTATGATTGATAGATCTTTTATAAATCTCTTAAAAAACTTTGGTATAATTCCACATGGTCAAGAAAACATTGAATTTCCCAGACTGATGTTGGGATGGGAAAGTTAGCTATTACTTCAATATTCATTTGGTCAACTTCAATTCCTCTCCTGGTGAGTTTATGGTCAAAAACTATAACAAGTTTCACCATAAAGTGGAACTTATCCCAATTAAGTAACAAGTTATTTTACTCACATCTCTCTAAGACTAAATCTAAGTTATTTAAGAAAGCATCAAATTACTTCTCATAAAAAAAAATCCATGAATATTTCTAATATGTGTTTTAGCATATCATAAAAAATGGCCAGCATACAATATTGTAATGTAGCTAGAGATTTTCACATGTTGAATGAAATTAAGTGTTAATAAACTATCCCTTGTGGGAAAGTAAAAGTGATCGTATCCTAGTCTTAGGGGGATATAAATTTAGTTGTAACCTAAATAACCATCCAATAAATAATATAATTCATGGCCCGCTAATATCCCTGGAATCTAGTCCAGGAAAGGTAGTAGAAAATGTTCTTTACCAATAGCATTATTTAGTTTATAGTAGTATATGTACACCCACCAACCTTTTATAGTCCGAATCAGAATCATATCAATTTTCTAATTGTAAATCATTGTAATGGTACCCTTCTTTAACATGAATTTAAAGGGGTTTTCCCATGAGCTATTCAAGATTGGATAGATTATTTTATCATCCAAAAGTTTAATCACTTACTTTTTAATAACCTCCTTCATGGGAGGCTTCAATATTAATTATGGTTTCCTATAAAATTTGGATCCTTCATCTTGAAGCACCTTGTGGGTGAAATTCTAGGGATAATCCCCTTAAGATCATAAAAAATCCATTTCATATATATTTTCTATTTTTTAATTCTTATAACAACTCATCTTATTGATCCTTGGTTAGGGAATAGTTTTGAATAACTGTAAAGGTTTCCTTCTATCCCAAGTATCCATATTTTAGTAATGATAGAAATGGATTCAATTCAAATTGGGTTTCCTTTAGTGTTGAAGGCACAGAGGGTTCATCTTTTTCTCTCTCCAGTCTGTTTGGAATTGCCTCATGCTACCAATAATGATTGATTTATCCTAATAAAAACTACCCATATTCTTATTATTACTCAATCTATAATTCTTCATTTCCATACTCTTAAAATGGTAGGTAATATTACTTACCAATTTTTTTATACCCCAAGTAATTCTTCAAATTTGATACATTAAAATAGTATTCATACTCTACAATACATACTTTTTTGATAGCTTTAAGTTTGTTATAAGATAATTTTTCATCATCTAAAAAAAAGATAAACTCTCTTTTATTAACATCAATCAAGATTTTATATATTACATGAAATGTTATTCTCAAAATCAGTGGTACCTCGTCATCCTCTTACATATCAATAATGATTAATTCTAATGAAAAAAAATCTTACCTTTACCAACACATCTTCTAAAATCCCCTTTGAAATTTCATTGATCAATTGGAAAATTGAATTTCCAGACATATGGGATTTAGTTATTTGATTCCCAAATTATTTAATACTCTAAAGAAAGTTATATTAATTCTACCCCTAAAATCAAATATATTTTTTCCAAAATCATAGGATTTAATAGTGCATAGGATAGAAAAACTCCCAAGGTCTTAAATATTTGGTGTAATTTCATATTGGAAAACCTACAAGCATTATTTTTTGAGGAAAATGGCTCCCAAGTACTCAATATTTCCTTTTTTGACAAATATTACTTTATAAACATTGAATAGATAGGTATTTGAGTCAATGCCTCAACAAAGGGGATATTGATATAAAGATTCTGAAACACTTCCATAACCTTATTGAACTATTTTTTCAACTTATTTTTTTTATATGTTCTAGAAAAGGTAAGGGTTGTGTATAAGGATTTGACACCCCTTTTATTTTTCATGAATGAATTTTTTTTCCCTTTTATTTCCTTTATTATAATGGTACTACTTCAGGCTCAACCACCTCTTCCAAAGGTAGTGGAGAACCATCCTACACCTTACCATCCACTGCCTTTTTCCTTTGTTGGGGATAGTTGTGAGAGCTCGTTAATACTCCATAATGTTACCTCCTTAGCCTTATATTAGGGGTTCTTTTCAGTGTTACCTAGAAATGTACTTTGATTTCTCATTAAGAGTTGGTTTAAAGGCTATTTGATTTGTTTCTTGAGGCTTTGGATGGGTGCATCATGATTTTTAAATCTTATTTTATTAGTGGTGATAAATTTAGACACCATATCCTCGAGGTCATATTTTGGATATTAGTGTAGTTGTTGAGACTTTTATTATTGTATTGAGGGGGTTATTCTAGATAAGGGTTCTAATACCCTTGTTGGTGATATAATCCATGCTAATATTATATTATTTATTATTGTTGAGATACTTGTTTTCTTGGGTGAGGATTCTAAAATTGGGGTTGACTATAATTGTGAGTTCATTAAGGACTTGGTTGCAGATTTTTTTTATTGGTGTCCTCCATATCTAGGATTTGTACTATCTTTTCATGCTATATTTTTATAAGATGAAAAAATATCTAGGTTATTATTTTTTAATATATAACTCAATTCACTAATAGATGGACAATTTTTAACATATTCATATTTAAAGATATGTTTTTTTCAAGTTATTTAGTAACTTGTCTTGTTTTCTTTCTTATAGGTGTGTTTTATAGGTAAAGAGTTCATATAGTTGGTTTTTTAAAGCATAGAGTCTTGGTGGGATGTATGGTGGCTAAAATAAGGCCAACGGCTTGCTAGTGGGGTGCACCAGCTATCTAGTAGTACTAAAAAAGGGTTCTTTAGTTATATAGATCCCACCAACCCACTAGTGGCCAAGTAAGAATGCTTTCATTCTTCCCAGGCACATCAACCTACCAGAGGCCAATCATTGGCCAGCCGATAGTGCCAAAACAATTTTATCATTAATAGAATTTTTTTTATTTTCCACTAATCTAATTATTAACCTAATACAAACCCTAATATTACCCTAATGTGACCTAAATCTCCTATAGATCTCTCCCTTGGTTCTCTAGGATTCCTCTTCCTCTTCTCTTGGGTACTTAAAGTCCAAATCGATTCATTGGAATCCATCGAGGTAAGATCTATATATTCTAAACTAATCCTCCTTCATTATTTTTATGTGATCATATATCCAATCCATTTTAGATATATTTATGAATATCCACTGATATATAATGGATTATTCATTCTTGATTGATATATAAGTGTTGTATTAGGATAATTAGTTACCTATCCTTGATCGATCCTGGATCTTCGTTTGGTGATAAATCTATTTAGGTATATTGATGTGGATTTAATATCGTAAAATAAACTCTTACATAAATCATAATTCAAGAGTCTATATTATGATTTATTGGGTATTTTTAAAGTGAATTTTGGTTCATGGAAATGATCTATGTTTCATCCCTCAACAGATCATTGAAATTGGCACCAATGCACAAAAGATAGGAAGTCCTTACAATCTTGGGACTTTGTATGATGTTGTTTGGAATGATTGTTTTTTTTTGTTCCAAGTTTAAATAATAATTCATGATATGGAATTTTGGGCATGCATGGTTAGCCTATGAGACCTTTTCTTGATGTAGTTTGTGTATTCCTTAGTATTTTGCACCTATTATGTGGCCATTTCACTGTTCATGGAATGATTGATATGCCGTGTTTTTCCACATTATGTTGAGCCTTAATTCTGTATTATTTCATAACCTATGGGATAATTATTATGAAATTTTTACCCTTTATATATTATTACTTAAATTTGGATTTATACATATTCATTGGAACCTTGTTTAAGTGTTCAGGTTGATAGATGGCCCTAACGGACTTAGTCAGCTCCTTAGAGGGGGGATTAGATGGCATGAATCATTGGTTCTGGATCTAGATAAATGATGTGTAGCACCATTGATTGTAATGTGATTATCATTTGAGAGGATAACACCATAATCCATTGGAATAGGTTTTATAGGTTGTTATAATGTCTTGATGGGGAATGTCCTTGTATATGTGTAGAGTTCTATTATTGTGAGCATGAAAATCATGTGTACCATGGGAGGATAGTCATGGGTCATGGGTGGAATTATTCCTTAAATATAGAATGTATATTATCCTTAAAGCTATAATGGAATCATATATCATGATCTAAGTCATATAAAGTCTACTTTTGACATTCTTCCAGCATGGAACTGAAGAACGTATGGCCAGGGTTTGTGGAAGATTGGTTTGTGCACGATCCATTGGTATGTGGTTAACTAAATTCTTGTATGATCTTTTAACTTTCTATCATGACATACACCTACAAAAACATGTGAACTTATGTTAAGGACACATTGGAGGTTTTCTACTAGGTTTATAGTCACACCATGCATGGAAATCTTGGTATGCATGTAGACTTCATGATCAAGGGCTCGTAGAAGGGAAAGGGCCTAGTGGGAGGTTTCATATGGGATTAGAGTTAGGATATGGATGTAGTACCAATATGGACACCAAAAAGTGACCAAAAATATTTATTTATTATTATTAATTTTTTCATTCTAAACTTATTCACCTACCAAATTGGGGGTTTATTTGGTTTGATATTGTATAACCTGATATGACATCTGTTATTACAACTGTTTTATGTTATTTTTGCTTGTAAAGTTTAGTTGTATTATGTATATATTATTATATTATAGTGTATTATTATGATTAATAAGGGTATAGTCTCTACACATCACCTCTAAAACCCTTCAATTATTTGTAAGCCTCTTGTATATGGTGAGGCATGCATGAGGTCATGTGGAACTTCGATTCGGACTTGATGATTTGGGTTGGAGTGTCACAAAACGATATCAGAGCTAAGTTTCCTTTTTTTCTTCTTGTATATTTTTGGATATGGTAGGAAGGAGATATGTTTTCTAGAACTCAAGTGGTAATTTTCTATATTCTTTTCCATCTCATGTGTAACAGACCTCTGAGTTACCATGATGGGATTGTTGTTACAGTTGTGGATTTATAGATTGATGTTGATCCTGATTATGTTGTGTTTTTATGATTTATGGGATTTATGTACGTTCATGCATCATGAATAGGAATATAGGATCAAATTTCATGTATATACCTATTTTTTGTTGTATAGTAGTTATTTAATTAAATTCCTTGATTTCTACTAATTATTAATGATATATCTGTATTCTCTGATTTTGTGATATATCTATGTTGGAATTAGTTAACTAAAAAATTTTATGTTGTTAAGATTTATATATATATATTTAACTAATTTATAGGTACATAGTTCTAGTCTTGAGCCTTGGGTAGAATTGGGAGGGTTGTTCCTTGTGTGTGGGTATCTTCTAGGACATGCCTTCTTATATAAATCCCTTGTGTGTTCCTTATAATTTCTTAATTTACACTTGTAAGAAAGTTATCATAGGCCTTCTAAATGTTCATTTGGAATTTTAGGAAACAATTATCATCTTGGAGATTCTTTATGGGACTTCCTAGTAAATAAACCCATAATAATCCTGATAGGGAGGATGCATCGGTTGCACCAGAGGCTATACTAGATGATTCACCTAAGCATGATACCACACTCTATCTGGTGGTTTGGGTGGTAAACTTGCCCCATCATAGAGTCCTTGAAATTTAACATACTCAGGATGGATGGGAACTAAATATGATGGTTGATTATTCCCATGATTTTTATCTCTAGTGTACACTAGTCTTCTAGGGAACTGGTGGTCCTCAGGATTATAAGGACTAGGTTGATATTATTGAGGGAATTTTTATTTGAGGGAGACTCATGAGGATATAAGGGTGAATTTGGTTTCTTTTATACTTTTTAGACCCACTAAGAGATGGTGGGGAACTATAGTATAAGTAATTAAGTGTGAGGGTATTACATTGGAGTCTTTCAAGGAGATGCTCTTTAGGGATTTTTTTCCTAACATGATGAAGTTAGACCGAGCATACAAGTTTGTAGATATTTAGTAGGGGATGTGGTTGTTTTATACTTACTCTACTTGATTTATGATGTTGATATTTATTTATCCTCTTTTTTCTAGGAATGAGGTGTAGAAGGATAGAAAGTTTGAGGTTTCCCTTCTTCTAGATCTTAGATGTTAGTTTAGGATATTTGACCTAACGACATATGCGAAGGTTCTTTGTAAGGACCTGACTTTTGAGATGGGGATATATGAGGATAGGATTATAGGTTTTCTTATAACTTATAGTGCTTTAATGACCAGACATTCCAATGCTACAATGAGTTCATATTCTGTTGGTATAAAGAGGTAGGATGAGGAGGTACATCAAGGTGGTAGATAGGTGGATCAATATAAGGCTTCTTCTGCTCTTATGGGAGGAGGTTCTACTAGGTTCTAAAACTATGGTAAAAAGGGGAAATTTAGTACATCTTGTGTGAAATCCACCAAAGGAATGCCACCAGTGTGTAAAGATGGGTCATGTACAATAGTTTTTACACTAAGGCGTCACAACCATACTCAAAGAGCTCTAGTCAGGGTGTAGGTAGGGGAACTCAGTAGAATACCTAGGCACTATAGACCCCAATTAATTAGATGATTTATGCATCATAGAGGCAAGGTCATGATCCAGAGGTAGGTAGGATGTACACGATGGAGGAATATCTAGCCATCGGTGCAGAGGGACCTTATATATTTGTAGGTATATCCTTGATTACCTATATATTATCTATTACTTTTTTTGATATAGGATTTTTTCATTCATTTATATCTACTCAAGTCATTTCTGGTCTAGATTTACCAGTTAAGTTATCTTCTGAGTTACTCTCTCTTGACACATCCTTGGGAAAAAAAGTAGACCATATCCAGTGATGTCCTGAGTGTATTTTAATTATTAATAGATATAAAAATCTATGGAATTTCATGATCTTAGAGATGAATAATATCTATGTGATATTTTTAATGGATAGGTTGTCCAGTTCTCTATCTCATATCGACTGTTACCATATATGTGTATCTTTCACCATGCCTATAAGAGAGAGGTTCATGTTGACCAGTGAGTGGAATGTAAAATTAATAAGGATAGGACCATACCAAATCCATATTGTAGATATCACTATATAGGTATTGGTCTTGGATCTCATAGTATAATTATTAGTATCCCCCTTTATCTTCCCTCCAGTGGTGGATCATTATTAGGATATCTTCTTATATAACTTATTAGGTCGTACTCTAGAAAGAGGAACTAATTTTGATATTGATCTTATACTTGGGGAGTAATGGATATTGATTACTCCTTATCATATGAAACTAGAAGATTTCATAGAGTATATGGTAAAGTTATAAGATTTATAAATGAAGGGATTTATCAAAATGAGTACATCTCCTTTGGATGATATGGTGTTTTTTACAAGAATTTAGATGGTGGTACACAGATCTATGTGGACTACATGAAGTTGAATTAGGTAATGGTAAATAATTGGTACCCTTTACTCTGTATTGAATATCTATTTGATCAGTTATATGGAGTCTGGTGATTTTATAATATTTATCTTCATTCAGGATACCACTAGTTGCGATTTAGGGAGGAGGGTATTTCTAAGATAGTGTTTAGGAGTATATATGAACTGTATGAGTATCTTTTTATTTATTTTGGGTTAAAAAATTCTACAATGGTGTTCATGGACCTCATGAATAGGATTTTCCATCCATACCTTGACTCCTCCATCATTGTATTCATGGATGATATCCTAATATATTTAATGAATTCATATGTGCATTCTAGGTGCATTGAGATTGTATTGAGTACACTTCAATTGAATCAGATTTATGCAAAATTTTAAAAGTGTCACTTCTAGATTAAAGAGTTGAGGTTCCTTAGTGAATGTAATTTCTGAGGTAGTAAATTCAATGGAAATAGAAAATGTAGAGCCTTTGATGTCTTGGGAATGTCCTAGTAATGTTTTTGAGATCATGTGTTTCCTTGGGATTATGGGGTAATATTGATGTTTTATCTAGGAATTATCTCATCTGTTAGTGATAATTAAATATATGAATAAAAAGGGGACGAGTTTTGAGTGTTCTAATCAGTGTAAATAGGACTTAATATAGATGAATAGGATATTGATTATAGCTTTGGTTTTGATTTTTCTAGATCTTGGGATTGGATACATAGTATATTGTGATGCCTCAATTGTTGGGTTGGGAGATGTATTGACATAAAGATGTCAGGTATTTTCTTATGGGTAATTTATATAAAAATTCCAATAAAGGAACTACCCAATGCATGACTTGGAGCTGGCATATGTGGTCCATTCTCTAAAGTGTTGGTGATATTATCTCTTCAATGAGATGTTTATCAACTACCCATACCACAAAATATTCTGATACATCTTCTCTCAGTGGTATTTAAAAATAAGGTAGAGGTGTTGGGGGTATCTATAGAACATCAAATTTGAGATAGAATATGATCTTGGGAAAAGTAATGACATCATATATTCACTCATCATGAAAATTATGATGATATGTGATCTTAGAGAGTATCCTTTGTAGGAGTAATGGACTCTAATGAGTTTTATAGATGAATGACTAATAGGTGCATGTGAGGATCATGGAGTTATTAAATGTGTGCCTTTGGTTATCTTGTTTTCTTTAGTGAACTGGGTAAAGGTTTTCTAGGATTTAGATCCTAAGTGCATAGTTATGTGAGTGTTATTTTTGGGGGATGATTAAATCCCATGATGGTTCTTAGATGATGAATACATTATATACATTCATGATAGTTTTTTAGTGTCAACTTCCATAAGGTAGGATTTGATGAGATACTCTCATGCTTCAAAATGGTTAGTGTATCCAAGGTCAACAAAGATGTACCATTATATCTAGAAACAGTTTTAGTGGCTAGGTATAAAGAGATACATCGCCTTTTTTTGTGATGCCTAACTATCTAGAGATTTAAAGTTGAACATCAGTATAGTAGTGGTTTTCTTCATACACTTTGGGTACCTATTTATAAGTGGGAGGAAATGATTATGGACTCCATGATAGAATTACCTAAGACCCCAAGGATTCATTATGTTGTTTGGGTGATAGTTAATTCAATGAAATAAATTTCTCATTTCTTACTGATTCGAGAGAACCTTTTCATAGATGAGTTAGTAAAGTTGTATATACTAGATATTATGTGCCTTAATGGATTTACTTGGAGAATAATTTCAGATAGAGACCCATGTTTCACATCACTCTTTTAGAATGGATTATAGAATTCTTTGTGTACCCAAATGAAACTGAGTACAGTGTATCATGCATAGACTAACGGATGGTCATAGAGGAAGATCTGAATATTAAAGTATATGTTGCGAGCATGTGTTCTAGACTTCAATGGAGATTGGGATGATTGCCTAGCCTTGGTTGAGTTTGTGTACAATAAAAAATTCCAATATTCAATATAGATGGAACCTTTTGAGACTCTTTATTTTTGGTCATGTCACTCACTACTATTTTTTAATAAGGCTGGTGAAGCTACAGTTGTGGGGTTGAGCTTGGTATCGAAGACATTCAAGAGTATAGTTGATCCAGAAGTGATTAATTACTACTTATAATAGATAGTGATCATATACTGAACAGAGGATATGACCTTTATATTTCACTATGGGAAACATATTTTTCTTGTAGGAAAATCTTCAATGAGGTCATTAACAGTTACAAAAGAAAGGAAATGTAGCACTGAGATTTTTTGGACCATTCTAGATTACCAAGCATGTCAGGATAGTGGCCTACCATTTGGGTCTTCCTCAATGATATTGAGTTGTTCATGATGTGTTTCATGTGACTCATCTTTGAGGTTACATTACTGATCCTATGCATTTGATCGACTATGAATATGTTGATTTAGATCCTCATTCATCTTCCTTGGAGCTCCCAGTTTGGATCATTGATCAGAGCAAGAAAGTGTTTTGATGGAATACAGTGCCCTTGTTAGAGTTTTATAGAAGCATGGTTAGTATCAAGAGTATTTTTGGGAGAGTGAGTCTAATATGTGAGTGTAATGGAAAAAATTATTTGATCATGACCTCTAGAGACACTTCTCAAGCATAAGAAGTCATTAGAGTTGCGGAATTGTGATATCTTCAACTTTCAAGGTACATTTTGTTTTAATTTATGACATATATTTCCTCATATTATTTATTGTAGGTGTTTTTTATGTGTCAAGACGTCATGAAGTTACTTTTTTAAAGTATTGAGGCTTAATATTATTCATGGTGGTTGAAATAAGTCCACCAGCAATCCAATTTCCAAGGAATAATGCTTATATTTTTCTAAGGCACACCATCCAACAAGTGTGGCCCACTGGCTCATCAGTGGTTCCCAAATGAGTTTATTATTAATTTAATTTTAGTATTTTTTCTATAATTCAATTATTAACTTAACCCTAAACTTAATATAACCCTAATGCAACCATAACCTCTTAGAAATATCTCTCTTGGTGTTATAGGCTTCTTCTTCCTCTCCTCTTAGGTGTTTGAAGTCTAGATCAATCTGTTGGCATCGATCAAGGTAATATCTATTAATTCTAACATAATACTCCTTATTTATTTTCAAATTTTCATATATTTAATCCATGTTAGCTAGATCTATGAATCTATAACCATATTTAATGGGTGACCTGTGCTTGATTGATAGATCGATGTGGGATTACAAGAATTGGTTACCTTTCCTCAATTAATCTAAGATCTTACTTTGGAAATGAATATATTTTGGTAAGTTGATATGGATTTCATATCTTTTCATAACCTTTTCCTTTAATAAAAATACTATATACTCTATTATTATGGATTGGGTCTTGTTCTAGTGAACTTTGGTGCGTGAGCATGATCTGAATTTCATCCCTTGAAGGATCTTGAAAATTGACCACAGCGCGCTAAAGGTAGGAATTACATACCATATTATGCCTTTGTATTGATTTTTTTGCATTATTGGTTTCGGTTTTGTTCCTAGTGTAAAAACCCTTTCATGATATGGAACGTTATCATGTGTGGGTTTCTCTTGAGGACTTTTATTGGGGTGTCTTGTGTGTTCCTCGCTATGTTGTACATATTATGTGGATGTTTCATAGCTCATGGAATGATTGGTATGTCATATTGTTCTTTGCTATGTTGTACCTTACTTTTTTATTATTTAATAGCATATGAAATACTTATTGTGATATATTTCTCTTTACTGTGTTATTCATAACATATGGATTTATACATAGCTAGTAAAACCTTGTCACAGTGTTTAAGTTGATAAGTGGCCATGGTGGACTTACTTGGCTCCTTATAGGGGGAGCTTGGATCTCATTACTTGTTAGTTGTGGATCCAATTATAGGATGGGCAGTGCTATATATTGTCATGTTATTATACCATGGTAGGAGAATGTCATTCTCCATTGGAAGAGGTTTCTTAGGTCAGTATGATGTGTTGAAGGGCAATGTCATTCCATATGTGTATAGTTCCATTGTTGCGGGCCTTACAAGAATTTGTAACATCATAGGATATTCATTTTTCATGGGTAGATTTTTTCCTTAAATTAAGAACATGTATTGTCATTAAAGGTATAATAAACTCATATATCATTATCTAATCTATATGGTGAATACTTTTGAAATTCTTCGAGCATGGCGCCAAATAAGGTATGGCCGAGTTTTGTGGCGTCTTGGTAAGTACATGATCATTTAGTTTGTGGTTGGATGAATTATCATATGTGTTTTTACATTTATATCATGACATACACCTCTATATACATGTTCACTTTTGTTAAGAGAATATTTTTGGTAACCTACTGGTTTTATACTCATATTCTAAATAGGCATCTTGGTGCACATGTCGACTTAATGATCATGGATCCAAAGAAGGGAAAGGGCCTAGTAGAAGGTTTTTGGGGAGCTTGGAGTTAGGATATGGATGTTGTAGAGGGATAGATACTCGACATCTATCATGTAATATTTATTTATTATTATTTTTCAGTTTTTTTTGTTACACTTGTTGACCTTCCACATTAGGGGACTGTTTGTTTTTATGTTGTATGACCAAATATGACATATGTTATTACATATGGTTTATATTATTATTATTTTTTGTGTTTAGTTGGATTATGTATTTTTTTTATATTCTGGTTTGTTATTATGATTACTGAGGTTATAGTCTCCCCACATAACTTCTAGACCCTCATCACTCATCGATAACCTCTTGCATGTGGGTAGGTGAACATGAGGTCAAGTGGCGCTTTGAGTTGGACATGTTGCTTTGTTTTAGGTTGTTACACCCGAACTTGTGTTTGGAAACTATCCCATGGTGTGGTTATCACCACAATCACTATATATATGGGGTGTTTTATAGCTTTAACCTATGTTTTTATGCTAAGTTAGAGCATGTCATTTTTCTTTAACTTGTTTTCCAATTGGGTAGCTAGAATATTTGTTGCATAAACATTAGTAATACCCCTTTTTAATTATTTATTCCAAGTTCCATTGAAAACTATTGGCCAACATATATTCTAATAATTCAAACAATTATTTAGTCACTTTCCAAAATACTGTTCCTACAGTCATTGTAGCTACAATGGACTTTGTGCTTATAGTTTTTCCACCATAAAATTTATAGACTTTCATCCATAATAGGATCCCATGGTGATGGAATTTTATCAATATCTACTTGAAACACTCCCATAATTCATAAATGGATTCAATTTCAAACTACTAAAAGATGTGTATATCATTTCTTAGCATTACATTTTGGGAAAGATGAAATTACTTATCTAGGAATGCTTGAGAGAGATCTTCCCAAGTGAGGATGGAATGTTCTGGAAGCCCCTTGATCCAATATTTTGACTTGTGCCTTAATGGGAATGAAAATAAGTTAAGTTTTATGGCATCCTATAATACTCCATTGTAACAAATGGTGTCGCATATTTCTAAGAAATTAGAAAGGTGGTCATTAGAGTATTCACTTGGTAAAACCACAAAATGTATTGTATTTTTGAATAAGTTTCATAATAAATAACTTAATTTCAAAGATTTTTTCTTGAATAGGTGGACGTAAAATGATTTATTGTACTATATGGATATATAGAAATTCATAATCCATAAGAGTTCATCAAGGTGGTGGATGTAATTGAGAAACTTACGGCATGTATTTCTAGTGATCCTATTGAAAAAAACTTGGTAAAAATTGAACTGATTGTCAATTTTGTGGTATGAATGCTAATAAAAATAGATGTGGATATTGGTCCCCCCCCCCTATAAGAGAAAATTTTATTCCAGATCCTTGTACAAGGTTAGGGTCCTCCTCTTACACATTCGGTATGGGAACATTGGGAATGTGTTCTCCCAAAATGGCTCATCATCTCCTTGAAATATTTCATTAAATTTATAAATCAAAGAGGATTCTCTATAATGATTTGGAATACTAGGAATGAGTGAGTTGGTGTCTCATCCACCTATGATCCTACACAAGCACAAATAATACACCAAATATAAAAGGTAAATACAAAAAATAAGAAAAATAGAAATGGGTTTAAAAGTATAATCATTTGGAATTTTTATTTAAAATAAAATTAATCAACTTAGACTCGATCAGAAATACATCATTTGAAGGTTCCCTAGAAATAATTCCATAATTAGGAGTGGTTTTTCCTAACTAGTTTCTTTTGGGGGCCCAAAATAAATTCTACCCAATTCCACAATGAGTATAGTGGGAGTAGAGGGTCAATACATGAGGAACCTTGAGTATTTCCAATGTGAATTCTTGGTCAATTATTTGAAGAGTCAATTATTTTGTGAGAACCATGTAATCTCAAATTGAACCAAATTAAGTCTTTAAAAATATCTGTCACCAAAAACATGAAATTACATAAAATATATTTTTTACTTAATAAAATATGTGCATTGTGGTTATGGGATTCAATAGAGATCACAATAATTATACATATCATGTCACCATTGGGATTCAAGTATCTCATAACCTCCTTGATCTAGTAGGTTTGATTAATTTCTTTACAATGCATTTATTGGTCTGAGAACCAATTTTTAAAAAACTTTTTCAAATAAAACCCTAAGGTTATGATGAATGCATCTAATGGTTATAGATTCATTCATCATAATTCCTTTTAATAACCCTAAATATGTCATTCTTGATCTGAGATGGAATATCATGTGAATGGAAGAAAGATCATATGATGGAATTATGAAGAAAAAAATAGGAGTTCCATTAACACAATAATGATAATTAAATTATCCACATGAAACCCCATTATCACCTAAAACCCCAATGCAATGGGTGAATTAGCATATCATGCTGGAAATTATGAAAAATAAGATAAACTTACAATAGGTGTTCATGATAGTGGGATAGAGGAGTATATACAACACATACAATACATCAAGTCCTTTCTTTGATGATTTTTTGGCACCTTCTCCTAGATAATAATGATATCTCAAATTATTCCCCCTACAAATGGTTAGTTCCATATTTAATTTCTCAAACCCCAATGTATTGGGGTGGTTATGGGTCTAAATATCAAGTCAAAGGGAATTTAAAGAGGTAGATGAGGTGGGTGGAAATACTGACTGGGTCGCACGGTTAAGGAGTGTAGTTTAGAAAACTATGCACCAACTTTGTGGTTTGATCTTTCCACACATCTTCGAGACACGTGGTTCTGAGGTGATTCTACATAGTTTGGTTAGTCATGTGGACGCCATGTGAAATGGATTTATCCCTTTAGTTTTGTTGACACTCCTTAGTAATACAAAAAGATTATGAATACGTCCTTCAGATATTTCAAAGTCTCCAGATGAAGCTAAAAGAAGTAAAAGGCATAAAAATTGCGAGGGACCTGCGTGGAGGAGTTACACGACTATATGTTTTCTATATGCCTATATGGAGGAGAAATGCAGAATAGCTATGCAACCGACCTATGTCGACAACCTGCTTTTGACCATCCACTTGATCCATCACGAATGAACTATGAGAACTCTGATTCCCATCATAAATGGGATGTGTATGAAGCCTTCCTAAGACTTGAGCTCTATCTCATTTTAATACATAAATAGGAATAATTTTTTAGGAAGTAATCCCAAACTCATTTCTCTCAAAGGACTACACTCTCCTATGATACTCCCTTGAACTATGAGAACACCGATTCCCACCATAATTGGGATACGTAGGAAGCCTTCACCAAGGCCCGAGCTCATTGGATATCCTCTTCAGAAATCCAACCCTAATTCCCTTAATTTGGAAATCCTCCTTAAGATTAAGCCCCAATATATTTCTCTCAAAGGGTCATATACCCCTATGAGACACACTGAACTATGTGGGATTTTATTCCCATTCGAATGGGATACGTAGGAAGCCTCCCTGAGGTTCAGACCCAACACCCCAAAACAACCTTGTCCTTTCTAGGATATATTCCCAAAATAGCCTAATCCAACTTAGAAAATTATATCTTTTCCAGGTTCCTTGGGATGTTTAGGAAAAAGTCCCACACCAAGCTTTGACTAAGCACCTTCCTCTTAGATGTCCTTACCACATGAAATTAAACTTTACGGTCATGTCCTTATCACACGACCTTAAAAAGTAGGATGTGACCCATTAAGTGGAACTGAACTATGAGGGTTCTAATTCCTTTCACAAGGATACCTAGGTAGCCTATTTATGGGTATTATCCCAATATCAAAATAAACATTTGTCTCCCAGGATGACAATAAATTCCAGATTTCACCACTGAGTTCCTTAAAAACCAATATTATCATAGAAATGGTTAAAAGAATCTATGAATAGTATATGATAGGATACTATTTATGGAGAAACTCAAATACATGCATACATATCTATTAATGAATAACCTCAAATACATACAGATGATTCTAAATTTCACACATGCTAATAATTTATTGCAAATTTCAAGGGAAATCTATGTTATACTTGGTAAATTAATAAGGATTCACAAAAATATCTTAAATCTATAATAGAGTCATGGAGTAGGAAATAATTCCCCCTAAAAGGGTGTAATGAGTCTGACCTCCCATCCTCTCGACCAATGTATATTCTTAATTATCATAGGTCAAAACCTAATGAACACCTACCTTTAGAAAGTAGGTCCCTTTGGATAAAGAACCATTGGATGTTTCAAGTTCCATAAATAAATCCAATGGAAACCACCTGAAAGTAGTGATTCCTAACTAGAACACACATTCTGATGGAGACGAAATAAAAACGGTTAACCTGACTTGAATATTTAACCAAGTTAATAGTATTACCCATCTATTAGGTCCCTATAAATTGATAAAGGAATTCCAAACAAAGGAACCAATCATTCTTGTAAAAGAAACTTCTTTAATGGAGTTCATTATTTGAATTTTCTCAGTTTTCTTAGAACTCCCTTCACTCAAAATGGCTTCCTTCAAGTTTGCACATGTGAATGCCCCAACAGCTACTCAAGTTGGATCCTCGTCCACTTGAAGGATTCCATCACCAACTCGGCGTATTCAACATTGGGTATAAAATGTATTAGTACAGTAATATCATCAACATGGTACTATCCCATCCCTGGAGGATACCTGATAGGCTCTCCAATTTAACAACCCTTGATCGTCCGATCAGCGATGACAGGTGCTCAAGAAGAAAATGGTGTCAACCACTGCCTTTAACCATTTTGGGTCCCTATCCCAGAAATGAAATAACCATCTCCTCCCATACTATAGTAATTTAAATAAGGAGGTCACTTATGGCCTCAACTCAAAGATACAGGGGTCCTTCCCGAGGGCTCCCACCAACAATCTCCGCCAACAAAATCGTGTGTCAGTGAACCCTCAACATGATGGGGGTGTTTCCTTTGGTTGTTCGACCCAGGTTCCTTAGACCTAGGCATACAAGATGAACTACAAAGGATAGCATCCATTCAATAGGGATCAGGTTCTTACCTTTTCCCCCTCTGGAGAAGTCCATCAACCTAACTTGGTGGCAAACAATAAATGGGCACATACACCAATCCTCCCTAATTCCACTAGCCAGTAGAATCGTCTAGAAGCACCCAACAAATCCCTCTATTTAAACCCAGTGGAGTACCATGAGCAGGCACATACACCTACTTACAAACTATCATCCAGCCAGTAGACTCGTATGGATGCATTCAAGGAAGACTTCCAATCAAATATGGTGGAAACCTATAAGTAGGAACATATACCTACATGTACTCACTAATCCTGCCAGTAGTCTTGTATAACAGCATTGAAAGAACTCTATCAACCGTGCTTGGTATAAAATAACCAGTAGGTACATACACCTTCCATCATCCATCAAGCCTATCTATGGTCTCATTTGGCATCACCTGGAGAATTCAGTCATAAATCTCCAACGAACAATCTGGGGTAGACTCAATTCTCTGCCCCCATACGCAAGTAATGTTAGTATCCACTGATATGAATGGGAGTACATGAGCAGGCACATATGCCTACTCTAGATACGGAATGGATGTATATTCTTGCTCTGACCACTGAAGTCACCAAACACATTTTAGCAATGGTAAAAGGGCAGACACAAATTCCTACCCATATTTTGGAAGCCTGTTAGAATATCATAATGGAAACTTCAGTAGTTCCAGAGGGAAGGACACATAATTTTGTCCCCACACCTAGGTTGACTCGTCAGCATTCCATCCCATAGTAGATACACACCCTTTTTTCAGTCCAGGGGTATTATGGGGCATACTCCCCTATATTATACGGACAATCAGATCGGGAACATACACTCTTTCCAATTGGAGATAATCAGCCTATTCTAATGACCACTCCAAGGAAGGAACATACACCTTCCCGTGATAACAACTTCTCTAATCAAGTGGCCCCAAATACATGTAAAAGAGCATCTAATAAGAAGTATCATCAAACACAGTTGTAAAATCAAGATTCAATCTACAATGTAGCTCCTATTAATGTTGGAGTTCTTGAATCCGTCAGACATTTATCTGTTGAAACTCAAGATCCTACTCTCCCATTACCATCTTATGGGAGTAATAGAAATAATTTTGAAGTTCCCCATCATAAACTTCATCATAAAGGATTATTTCATGAAAATTCAGTCAATATAGAGAACTTATCTTTAGATGAGATCTATGGTAACCCTCTATGTGGCCAGAGACCAAGGATCAAGAGGATTTATACCTTACTATAATCCACCATGGTGGTCCTCCCCATGATGGAATTACCTACGAAAGTTCTCTCTATAGTAGTGTTTCGCATTGTCAAGATAATTCTCTAATTGCTAATATAATGATGAGAAGGCCCTCTTATCTCGAGGAACTTTCCAACATAATGCCAATCATTTTTGATGCCTTGTTACTAAAAGGTGAAATAATTTCTCAACCTGAAGATATCCCAAAGTGACATTCATTCTCTAAACCTCCCTTGGGCTATTTTTCTTCTAATATAGTAGAGTAAAAAACAACTGATCCTATTGCTTGTAGTAAAAAAATTGAGAAGTGTCCACTTTGGTCAGATCAAGTTGAGAAACCTCTAGAAAAAGATAATGAGGATATGTTGAATATGAGAAAACAACTGGATAAAGGTGAAATACCAGTCATGTTCTAGCCTTTGTAAACTTATCAATACAATATTCTAGAATTGATGGCAGAAGATTTTATTCATGATATCAACCTCAACATATGGAAAACTCTTCGTCATATAAAATCCAAAGTATTTCTATATGATGAATATCAAAGTCATGTAAAGGTAATAGAAGGGTTTCAATTCCAAATTAACTTGGCATCTCTCTCAGTTTCCTGAAATCCAAAGGTTGAGAAGCAGTAGGGAACCCTTCAGCGTGCATGCCTCGATGCACTAAAGAGGCTCTGGTAGTTAATTACTGATACCCCAAATGGTGTTCATATAAGAGGATGGGGTGCACATAGATAATTTCATTTCAATGTTCTCTAAAATCAGAAAATCCCTCCAAAAGTGTTCTTATGCAATGTTATTTCCCATGGCCGACTACAATCAACAGATTTTGTGTGTAATCAAATATATGCTCAAAAAAAAGCCTTGACTATCTCTCATCAAAGTTAGGCCCAAAGAGAGAAATATGTTGAGATACTTTTTCATCAAGAATTTTAGAACATTAAGCATGACTTCTTCTTAGAGTATATCAGCCATTAGATTGCGCAAATGTCTGAAATAGCACAATGGTCTTCCGAAATAGGTGATTTAAGTGGTTTTTGAATAATGCATCCAGCCAATGTTCGGACCAAAATTCATAAAATCATATGAGAGGTTATGATAATATTAGCCATAGAAGTTTAGGATCCACCCCGTCCTGCAAGGCTGGGGGTTTGTTTAACACAACCTTTGAATTCAATAAACAAAGTTCGAAGGTTTGAAGAAGAAGAACAGGAACAACCCCAACTTGCAGAGCTGGGGGATTTTTCACATTTGCAGTCCCCTCCTCAACAGAAGTCAGTTTTCTCCAGATTATGGAAGAAGACACAAAGTGAATGCATAACTAAACTATACAAGGATTCCCTTCACGTTATTATCCATCAAACAGTTCCTTTGAATTTAGCATATAGGATAACAAAGTCACATGGAGGACACAAAAGGAGATGATCTTTCAAAGATACTAACAGAATGTCGTCAATGCATTATGTGTCAGTAAATGTAATTAATACCATGACAAAAGATCCTCCAGAAAATGAATCCAGTTCAAGGGATTCGTAGTATGATGTTCTTATTCATAATATGGTACACACTAAAGAAAATAAAGAAGGTGTGCATACCCAAAATTAGAGGCTTACCTAGAATCTAGGTATTCCCTCAAGTAACCGACTCCCACCTCTTCTAAAGGAATCTAACAAGGGAAAAGGAAAAGGTAAGATCATGTCTCACTTTTCCACTGGAGAAGGTAAATCTATTTTGTTTGAAGAAATATTTTCCAAGAAAAAGGAGTAGATAAAGGAATTGAAAAGACTCAATGCAGAGTTACTTCGAAGCAGCATTTCTTCCAGAGAATTTATTGGAACTACAGATGTGGATAATGAATTCCCTCCATTGGGTACACAACCAGGACAGGATCAAACACATCCTTATAGGCATATCCCCAGGGGTTATCCAATACAAATACTAGTAGTACCACCACCAGTGGTTTTGCTAGTTGTCATACCAGTTCAGGCTCCAGCTGTTGTACCTGTACAGGTCCCAACTCATCTAGATATTCTCCAAATTCTTATGAATAAAATTGAGTAATTAATGGATCAATTGGAAGCTATGGAAGAACAGCGTGCACCAGTACAACCATAAAATAAATCTTACCCTGAATGGTTAGATCCGATCCCTCCCCCACTAAACTTTGTGAATACCACATTTCCAATCTTTAATGGTTTAGGAGATCCATAGCAGCACTTAAAAAAATTATCATTGTGATCCCGTGATAGGGACCCCTCAACAACAAGAAGCAGTAAAGATCAAATGCTTTGTGCAGTCATTATAGGGGTCTACCTTTGTCTAGTATACAAGTTTTCAGTCTCGATCAATTACTGGATGGGAAGACCTCCAGCAGAAATTTCTTCTCCAATTCATCTCAACACTACCAATGACAACAGTTTTTTATATTACAAATTGAAAAAAAATGTAGAATGAAAGAGTTTCATATTTCATTACTTTATGGAAAGGATTAACATATTCCTTAAATATACCACTCCCTCAAGAATATTTTCTACCAATTTGTGTGGAAAATTTGCGTGATAAGTTACACACACCACTAATCCCTGTGAAATACATAGGAGGGTTTCAATACCTTGCTTCAATTTCCCAACAAGTGGAGGATTCCATTGTGGAAACCAAAGCTAAATATCATGTAATATCATCAACTCTAGTAAGGAGAATAGAGAAATCAGAGAATGCTACCATTACACTAAAACAAGCACTTGTACCTGCTTCTACTTCAAAACATCCATCATACTGAAGGTCTCCACCTCCCGAGCATCAACAGAAATGACCACCTCATCAAGATGATCAAAAATATCAAAGGTAGATATAGTTTTAGAAGTTAAAGAAAAAATTCAATTCTTTTCAAAATGAATAGGTTCTTGGTTACTTCATCTTATCTTTGGAAAATAATTTAGTTCAGTTGTCAAGTCCAAAGAAACCAAATAAATAAGGAGATGAAGATCTCCCAAATTGTCTCTCCTTTCATCAAATGTTGGGGAATCTCATTCAAGAGTGTTTTGTTTTCAAATTCCTCTTGAAAAAAATGGTATAATATGGAAAAGTGAAAATAAAAAGTTTATCAGCCCAAGTAGCATGTGTTACTACTACTGATCTAAAGGAAGAAGGCGGATGACAGGAAGTCAAAAGAAAAAATGCGCAAAATTATGAGGATTGGATGGTCAGGAAAATGATCAACCAAACTCATGTCATTATACGAACATATTTGAAACAACCAACTATGACTTCTTCCAATTAAACTACAGAAAATCCATCTTCATAAAAATATCAGTCCTCTAAAGGTCAATCCTCAAAGAAGTTACATGATCAAAAAGATAAAGAGTTGTCAGAAGAAGACGAGCTCAGGTCAAGGCCAAAGTTGTCCTTGACTTTGGCAGATTTCATTCCATTAGTCTCAAAATCATGGGCACTATCCCACCAAATGGAATAACAAGAACTGACTTGTCAATCATAATCTTCATCAGATGAGGAAATGATATTTGGTTTCGTTAACATTATCCACTTAATGGACCCTTATACAAATGATGATTATGGTTATGAACTTGAATTCCCTGCACATGATTGGGGAATCAGAGGAAGAATTCAAGGTCAAGGATATAGGGGAAGATTTGGATGTGCTAGAAACCACTATTTTAACTATACCTCTGCTTGAACCGTTTATGTGGTAGAAACTCATGGGAGAGCCCTTCAACGGACTCAGCAAGAACAAGGAAATTCTCCCACACATGACAGGATTGGCCCTAACATGATAATCTTTGAAGACCAATTAGATGCTATACAAACACTCTCTATCAGCAAATAGATAGACCTAGTCAAACTAATGTACCAATAGTAGAAGTATTTTTGGCTTCTACCCCGATATATGATACATCTACATCAGGAGAATCAACTTACAAGGTGCCTGCAAAACTGCATCTCAATGCTGAAAAATGTAGACCTATAAACCAAAAGTATGATGTTTTGAAATATCTAGTCCAAGTAATAGAAAATTTATCAATCCTAGATTCCTTGAATTTTTCAAAAGATCTTCGATAATCACTTATTGAGGCTTTCTCAAGTCCATGAGAGTTTGAAATTGAAGTTGTTACTGCTAAGGTTTAATATATAGAGAATGATCCTACAGAATGTCATGCAGTCATATCTTTCATAGATAAAGATGAGGATGATGTTGTACATGGACAAATTCAGCCCTAATATCTATCTGGTTGGTTTAATGATACAGACATCTGACGATCCTTTATCTATAATGGATTAAGATTCAACCTCATTCCCATCCATACACTTCTTCTATTGGGTCTCACTGAATCTTACTTATCTCCTTCCAATTTAATGTTGCAAGGTTATGAAAAGAATGAACAGGAACCTCTAGAAAAGATTAAACTCAGAAATCAGTTTAGGGATCTTGTATCAAATTCATATTTCATAGTTTTCTGATAGGACACATGCTTCAACATTTTACTTGGAAGGCCTTGGATACATCAACATGTGGCCATTCCTTCATCACACCACCAATGTCTCAAGTATTTCATCGATGGTCAAATTGGGAAATTATATAGCGATAAAGATCCATTTAAAATGTGTGAATATTGGTATATTGAGGCATAATTCTATCACACAAAGAGAACAAGGTTTGTGGGAAAATATGTAACAAGAAACAATGCTTTGAATGGTCTGGAAAAGATACCAGCTAACCCATTCAAACATATGAGTATAGATTATGTGTTTCCTATCAATAAAATTAAAAGGATATACCCAAATACAAGAACTCATCCAGTGATTTCCATAATGTAAATTGTGGAAATCGAGCCTAACAACATGGGAGAAATTTTTGATCTACCAAGAAGTGGTGAAAGATTAAATGGATATGTCTTCATTTCATCCACTAAACTTCAACAAGTTTTTTCTTCGTCAGTCAGGATATAAAAAGTTGTCACATTAATAAAGGAAGACAATGATGTTGATTCACAGCCCATCATTTTATCTTCAACGTTTTGGGAAGACCCTTCATCATCAGTAGGGTCAGAAATGGTTGCCTCTTCTTCAGGATATCCAGATACTGAATCCTCCCATGGATCTGAAATTATTGATACATAACATCCCTTCAAGAAGAAATAGAATAAGTGAAACATAAGGAAGAAGAAGAAGAAGATCTCAAGGACTCTCCTCTAGCATTTGAGAAAGGCATCTCAACCACTGTGGATGAACTTAAAGAAATAAATCTGGGTACAGAAGAAGATCCGCACCCCACTTTAATTAGTGCATCCATGACTTCTGAAGAGAAAGATATGTATACTTAATTTCTAAAAAAACATAAAGATATATTTTCTTATAAATATTCATAAATTTTAGGCCTTAATATTTATGTAGACACTCACCATTTTGGTTTTATAGAAGAGCATCGAGGATTTAAGCAGGCAGAAAGAAGAATACACCCAACTCACACCTCTAAAATTGAAGATGAAGTCGACAAGATTTTCAAAGATAACTATGTCAGGGAGGTGAAATATCCCAAGTGGATAGCCAAAATTTTCCTATTGAAAAAGAAGAATGGGAAAATCATATATTTCATTGATTTCAAATATCTTAACTGGAATTTTCCCAAAGATGACTTTCTATTTTTGATCACAGAACTTTTGATTGATGCAATAGCTAGCTATGAAGCTCTCTCCTTTATGGATGGATACTCTGGGTATAATAAAATATTAATGTACCCAAAGGATGAGGATTCTACAACCTCCATATCCCCTCAAGGTTTTTTTTCTATCGGGTAATTCCCTTTGGCTTAAATAATGCAGGTGAAACGTATCAACATTCCATTCATGATATCTTTAAACCCTTCCTGGGAAAATTTGTCGAATGTTATGTGGATGATTTAATGATTAAATATAGACAACATTCTGATCAATTGACTGATCTAGGGACCATATTCAGTAAACTTTAGCAACATAATCCGATGATGAACCCCTTGAAATGTGCTTTTGGGAGTACCTTAGGAAAATTTGTCAGCTTCGGTGTATGCCATCGTGGTATCGAAGTTAATATTGAGAAGAAAAGACAATAATCGTCATGCCACCTCCTCAAAATTTTAAGTAATTAAGAATAATTCAAGGACACTTAGCCTATATTCAGTTCTTTATTGCCAATTTGGCAGGCAAGTGTTTACCCTTCACCAGATTATTGAAGAAGGTAGTTACTTATCAATGGACCGAAGATTGCCAAGAGGCATTTGATACCCTCAATAAATATCTCTTGAGTCCACTGGTACCTATGCCACCTATTTAAGGAAATAAATTTATTCTCTATGTTACAGCTTTAGAGCGATCACTGGGTTCCTTCCTTGCACAAAATAATGATGCTGGGAATGAAAATAGCATTTACTATCTCAGTCGAATCATACTTGACATAGAGACTCAATATTCAAGTGTTGAGAAGTGATGTCTGGCATTAATATTTGCAAATCATAAGTTGAGGCACTAACTGCAACATCACAAGGTCCACTTGGTATCTCGTAACAACCCACTCAAATTTATCCTCAGTTTCCCTATGCTTATAGGACATTTTTCATGGTGGGAAGTCATTTTGAAACAGTTAAATATCTAGTTTGTGCCTCATAAATCAATAAAAGTATAAGCCTTGGAAGATTTCCTTACTGAACACCCATTTATAGAAGATACATATTTTAATATCAAACTTCCTGATGAATAAATTTTCTCTATTCAAGATAATCCCCAAATGTAGGAAATATACTTTGATGGTGCTTTCAAAAGTCCAACGGGGAAAATAATGGAAAACCCTAAAGTCAACAAATTTGGGTTAGGAATTGTGATTATCTCCCTAGAAAAGGTAGTGTTTCCATATTCTTTTCTGTTATCAGAAGGTGGTACCAATAATGAGGTAAAATATGAAGCTCTCATTGCAGGCCTAGAATTGGAAATCCTGGTACAAGTGAATCACCTAAAAGTGAAAGGTGGTTCAGAGTTGGTAATAAAATAGTTCAATGGGGATTATTCTATCAGAAAAGAAGAGTTAATCCATTTGTATGATTATTTCATAAGGTTAATGGCTGAATTTTCCTCAAATCCAACATTTTCATATGTCTTGCGATCAAAAAATTCCCAAACTAATGCATTGGCTAATGCATCCATAGCCTTGGGAGATCCAAATAGGGATGATAAAATCATCATTATTGCCCACTGTCATGTGTTTTCACATTATGTTTAAACTAGAATAAAGGAAATTAATGAAATCATCCCTATTTCCTATCCATATGGTCATACTACGATATGGACGACACCTATCATGGAATACCTTCAAAACAGAGTACTTCCACCAGATGGAGCTGAGAAGAAGCAACTCCAGCAATGAGTGGTCAATTTCACTTTATAATAGCCCATATTATCAGAATATCCTCTATAAATGAGGAATTGATGGAGTCCTCTTTAGGTGTATTTATGGAGAAGAAATTTTAGTTGTAATGAAATAAGTACATACAGGAGCTTGTGGTGCTCGCTAGTCTAGGCATAGGCTTTCTGATAAAATCCAAAGGATTGGATACTTCTGGCCTTCAATGACATAGGATTTCACATATTTCACCAAGAAATTTCATCCATGCCAAGTGCATTCCAATTTCATTCATCAACCCCCAAATTTTCTACATACAGCTAAATACTCATGGCCATTTTCTATATGGGGAATGGATGTAGTAGGACTTTATCCTCCAGCTACGGCTAAGCAGTTTAAGTATATTCTTACTGCTATCGATTTCTTCTCCAAATGGGCCGAGGAAATACCTCTAAAAGAAGTTAGGGCCAAAATAATTGTTAGCTTTGTTAAAGATAATATCATTACCAGATTTGGTGTCCCCCATACCATATTGATGGATAAAGGTACCAATTTCTATTCTTTTGAGGTAAAGAAATTATATCAGGAGCACAATATCAAATCCAACCATTCATCTCGCTATCATGAAGTGTCCAATGGATAGATAGAGGCTTTCAACAAGACCCTATCAAATATACTCCATAAAATGGTGGATAAAGATAAGAAATATTGTCTTGATAAACTTTTTCATGCTTTATGGTCATATAAGACTATTATCTGTACTACCACTCAGGCAACTCCATATTCATTGGTGTACAGAACAGAAGCAGTTTTGCCTATTGAAATTCAATTGCATTCACTCCGAGTTGCAATATGTGATCAATTATATACAGATGAACAGTCTTAGAAGTGATTTTTTGATCTGGAACAATTATACAAAAAGATATTGTATACTTTTCATCATTTGGAATTCTATCAGAATGGAATAGCATGAGCTTTTAACAAGAAAGTTTGCCTCTATTCATTTCTTCGAGGAGAATTGGTATTAGTTCTAAGGACTCCAATGATACTAGGAAAGAAGCCTCCAAAACTTGATCCAAAGTAGGAAGGACCTTACTCTATACATGAGGTATACTCTAATAGAGATTATTCCCAAATCTCAATGGATGGAGAACTTATTACAACTCCAACCAATTCAAGATTCTTGAAGAAGTGCTTTTTGTAATCACACAACATCATTTGTCCTCACTGCATGACTCTAAACTGTACAGCACAAAGTCCTAGTTGCAATACATTAAACTGCATAACAACCATATAGGTCCATGTTGTACAACATTAAAATGTGTAGAATCTTTGTCCTTGTTGCATGATGTTAAACTGCATGACATCATTTTTCCTTGCTACACGGTATTAAACTTTACGGTTAATGTCTTCTTCATTTGAAGTTAATAAAACCCATAAGATACTGAAAATTTGTATTCCTTGTGATTCTTTAAGAAAAATGATGATTATATTCCATGCACAAGAATTACTCACATCATTTCTACTCCTTAGTGGCACATGAGTTCCATTTATTCCTATGTTTGGATCAGATCTTACTAGAGACCTCATCTCAAGAACTATGTGTGGATTGATTCTCATTCATATGAGATGCATAGATATTCCTGGATCTCTAATCTTGGGCCCATTCATAACCACAAAGAAATTTATTTCTCTTTTCTCCTCCTATATATGAACCAGATCTATATAGAGTACTCTTTCAGGATACATGGTTTGATCTTCATAACATTTTGTGTTTTAATTTTAACCATTATTCTGGAATGTGATAGAAACTCTCGTCTTTCACATCAAAATCAATTAGTGTGGGAAACAATTTTCTCAAGAACTATGTATGGCTTGATTCTCATTTCAATGAGATGCATAGAGAAGCCTAGATCTCAAATCTTGGACCCAGCCACAACAACAACAACAAAAAACCCTTTATTACCTATGTGTATGAATAAAACCTGAATAGGGAATGTTTCAAGAACTACATGTGGCTTTATTCTCATCCATATAAGATACGTAGTGACACCTGGTTTCAATTATATGGTCCAGCCATAATATTTCTTTTCATTTTGGAATCACTTCAATTCCTTGTTGCACAAAATTAAACTACAATGTACCCAAAGAACTACATATGGCTTGATTCTCATCCCATTGAGATACATAGTGAAAACTAGGTCTTGGATCCTAGTCCTAACCATGGGATAAATTTTTATCTCTCTTCCACATATAATTAACAATCTATACGGGAGTCTTCATTTTGGGTCCTCTCCTAAAGAGCTCACCAAGGAAATAATAAATGTCCCCATTTTATATATGAGTTAGATATATGTAAGGGAATCAAAACTCATGGCCAATATTGATTCAAATATTTCTCATGTGCATTGATCATTACCCCCTTTTGTATTTCACACTCTTAATATTGAATACTTTCATATCTTCATAATCATTCTTATGGTTTTTTGTGGTAGAATTCCTGATACCTGAGAGCTCTTTTTCCTGACTATGCAGTACGTGCCCCTAGGTGGCCTTGCATAAGTCACCTACATAATAGTCTTGTTAGTCAAAATATTCCACTGTTTGGATATATAGCATATTCCCTAGTTGGCCCTACATAATACAACCCCCATAATGGGTTTTTTCAAATAATGGTAACTTCATTTTTGGTAAAATCATCTTCTGTCCCCTTCAAAATTTGATGAAAATATACAAGAATCCATATCTTAAAGCGGTCATTTGTGTATATTTGTCCAATTACCTTTCTCTCAATCTGAAAGTCTACAATACCATGGTTTACACATTTCCTCTCTCTATGTGTTCAAAGCATATTGAAATAAACTTGGATCATTTGACCACATATCATATACTATTTCTATTATATTTTGGTCCTAGTCATAAAACCTAAAACTACAAACACCATACTTCTTACATTTGGATCAGACCTTCGTAGAAATCCTACTTCTCTGATTCTTTAGAAATTATGATTAAAAATACTCTTTTGTATTCGGGTACCTTTATCCATAAACCAAACTCTGTGTTGTGGAAAATATGAATCTCCATAAACTTTCTTCTTCTTTTATTAATAGAATTTTTTATACACAAGAGATTTTTTTCTTGACTATACATTACGTGCCCCAGTGGCCTTGCATAAAATTCGCCTACATAACAGACCTGTCTGTCAAATGATTCCACTGTTTGGATATGCAGCATATTCCCTAGTTGGCCCTACATAATATAACCCCCATAATGGGTTTTTCAAATAATGGTAACTTCGTTCTTGGAAAAGACTTCCTATAAATTACTTTAGCCCTTTTCACATACCATTATCCTAATTCAGAAATTCCCAAATCACAGTTTATAATTTTTTTTTCCATACCTATACATGGTGGTATGTTTCTAGAAAAATTATCAAGAAATTGGAGACTCATGAACCTTTGGTCAAATCTAAAGTCCTTAAATTAAAGTCACACAATGTCCTCACTTCATTACTTGAAACTACACAGTATAATGTCCTCACTACATGACTTGAAAATGCATAGTATAATGTCCTCACTACATGACTTGAAATTACGTAGTATAAATCCTCACTGCATGACTTGAAACAACATAGTATAATGTCCTCGCTGCATGACATTAAACTGCATAGTATAATGTCTTCACTGCATGACTTTAAAACTGCATAGCATGATATCATAAAGTCTCCTTTCTGACAAATTTTAACCATTACTCACACACCAAATTTGTATAGAAGTGGTTTCCCCATTCATGACCCATGTCATCATAGATGGTCCTTTACTCTTAGATCTATTTCCTTAGAAAAACCACCCATTGTGGTCTTAAGTCACCCAAATCTTAATTTCACATGTTTATCAACAATAAAATGTCGAAATTTTTAGATCTCTTTTGTCTGACTATGCAGTATGTTCCCTCAGTGTCCTTGCATAAAATTTGCCTACATAAAGGGCCTATTAGTCAAAAAATGCCACTATTTGGCTATGTATCATATTCCCTATTTGGCCCTGCATAATACAACTCCCATAATGAGTTTTTCAAATGTCGGTAACTTCATTCATGGAAAATACCTCCTTTATGTTTATACTTCAAGTTTTAGATTTGGTGACCATAAAAATCATGACTCGAGATTCCACTTGGAAGTATCTAAAGAATATTGAAGAAATTACTAGCCACTGAGCTTTGTTTGGGATCTAATTTCAAAATTTATGTTCAAAGATATTCGATCTTAAACACTAGACTTATTAGTCCGACATGCATGACTCTAAACTTCCAATAACAAGAGACATGGTACTCACCAAATTAAAAACCTGCAAAGGGAACTCTAGAAAAAATTTGAGTCTCAGCTCACTAGACTTACATTTTGTATGGTTTAGGCAACATTGAGAAATAAAAATTTAAAAGATGCAAAGTTTTTGGGGTTTGTTTATATAACCCTAGTAAAAACCTAACTATGCTCATTAGGCCTATTGGATAAAATAAAAAAATTTGAGCACCCCCATTCATATTAATGTAATTATGATTATATTACATAAATGATTGATGTTTAAAAAAATCATCACCTTTGAAATTGAAATTATAGAAAGAAAGCAATAATGAAGGCATATATGATTAGAGACAAAATTATTTTCATTCATATGGTAAAATCATAGGAATATCAACAGAATAGAGCCTCTTTGTCTTGTATTAAAAGAAACTCTCATCATGACTCTTCATCTATTGAATGGATTCATAAGCCTTATCAGCCACTTATTGAAGTTGAGATAGTTGAGAAACTTCAGCCTCCTCAGTTTGACAAAGTTCTTCTTTGGCTGTTGAAATAGAAATTATCCCTTCCAACTAGGTTTCTCCCAATGTTTGGTTCAATTTCTCTAGTTTTTTATGAACAACATCCATTTACTATTGAATATGTATCATCTCCTTCGTCGCCTCTTTAATTTGTAGGCTAATTTCTATCAACCTCTTTCTATGGTGGGCCTTGGCCTCAGCTACTACAACTTAGAATCTCTCAACATTTATAAGTCGTTTAGCCTTTTCAAGATCATTTTGTATCTTATGTTCTTTCTCTTGTCGGTGAATGGTCTCTTTAATTTCATTGTAGACTGGGTGATAATTAAATCCACCAAATCCTAATACGCAAAATAGTGCTGGGAGTTTTCTAAAATGGGACAGCATCTCATCCAAAGGCTTCTCAGCAATTATCTTCCAAATTCATAGCCATGTATTTTTGTACACCATGCCAATAGAAATTTGTATCTCTAAATATGAATCTGAGTCATTGTTATGGGGAATAATGTACTCTAGAAACAAATCACATAGATAGGTGCCTTTCTCTACTTATCTCATAACAGTGGATGCTTCACCTTCTGCTGATGTTTGAGCCAACATAGAAGTTTCACCTTCTGATCTAACTGTGGGAGATGATAACCCTAAATGGTGAATTAGGATCATTGTTAGTTTTAGAATAATGGTAGAAATAGAGCATGGTCTAGACCTTCAATAACATTTTCCCAATAATAAGTTGGTTGTGTGATTAGATTCATCCCCAGTCTGCTCAACTTTAGTAGTTTGATCAAGTGTTTCTTAGGGAGGGGCATTCTTCTGAGTTTTCTCATTTTCCATAATCAAATTCGGTAGATAATATCAAAACATGGGGTCCTCAGTAGGTATTTATCTATATTCATAAAAATAATGATAGAGTGGAATTCCCCATTCTTGAAGTTCCTTCGCAACATTCTCTGCAGACAAAGCTGCATAAGTTGAACTTTGATGTGAAGTACCAATTAAAATAAGAACAATTATATATAGAAAATGAAATAATGAGAATTTAAATCCTTTTAATTCATCATGGAAGTCCCCAAAATACTTGATAGAACCTAGAATATCAATGTTTGGATTATGTTCATCCATCATTTCAGTGTATGCGGCTTGGAATGTTATAGAATCCTCACTATTTAAGGTATCCAAAAAATGTTGATTGATACCCAAATTGGATCTGCTGACATTTTGTTCTATCAATTCTTCAACTAGTTCAATGTCATTAGGTCTTTCCAAGTCAGGATCAGTACCAGTATCTGCTTCAGATTTCCCAAGATCCTTGTTCCTTCCTTCTGGAACAACAGGAATATCAACATTGATTATTGCAGGATCCATTGGAAAGGGCAATTGATCTGAGATATTTTGAAGAGAATAATATTAGAAAAGAATTTATTATTCAATAGAAATGTATTTTTCATTACCATGACTTTTATATCTCTCAATAGAATCAGGAGTAGATACAGCTACACCTTTTGATGTCTTATCCATCAAGGTAATAGATTCATCAACATGAACCTGTGCTTCTCCTGGGGTTTCCTTCTCTATTCTTGAAGGATCGGTTCTTAAGACCTTAAGAGAAGAGAGAGATGCAGATTCTATGATAGGATGAACATGGTCACCAAGGTGTATCAAGCAAGTCATAATACCAGAGGCAGTACAAATACTTACTTTTTTGACACACACGTCGGACCAATCTCAATACTCTCCTGCGTTTATTTTCACAAGCTTGTGGAGAAATTGAAATACTCCTCTTGGAAATAGAAACCTGAGGTAATGGATGAGAATTATCTATCTCCATTACCCTAATCATGATTCTCACTCTTGGAGAATTTTTTGGAGACTTGGGAGGATCATTTAATGTGTCGATGGGATAACCTGTAGGTCTATGCCTTGGTGACCCAAGAACCTGTCCTGGGGTTCCTTCCCTAAATTCAAGCTATAAAATGAAATCTCATCAAGATTAATAATGTTGAATGAAAATTTAGAATTTAAACAAAAGAAAATGAAAATAAATTCTCATTATTAACATAAATTTCCCATTCCTCTTTAGGGTGAACAATTACCCCTTCATGTATCCCTAGTTCCATCATATTAGATACTCATTTAGAGGATGGGACTTGGTCATAATTTTCATATATGAAGGTATTTAGCTCTATAATATACTCCCATACTTCATCCAGGTTATTATCTTGATGAAAATCAAAAGGTGCTTTAATGTCACCCACATCTGGTATTCTAAGGCCATTTTGGAGGAATTCCCATGCATCCCTGAGATCATGAGTTAATCTCTCCCAAAATTAATTAGTTGAAGGCCGCACATAATTTGGTTTTGATATGGTTGGCTATGGAGAAAACTCAACACCCTCTGATTGGAGATCCTCTTCAAGACTCCCTTATTCTTTAGAAAAGTCAGTAGATGGGATGGGAATCTCTTTCTAATGACGGAGGCTAGATCGCCTCAGTGATGGAGGTATTGTTTCCCTAGCCTTAGTCTTCTTGGTGTACCTTCTGTGGAGATTTTTTGAAGGTTATGAAACTTTTTAAGCCTCTAAATTATCTTTGGATTTAGACCTCTTACCACGATTTCTACACACAATAGTTTTCATGGCCACCACCTGATATATTCATTTTGTTAAATCCCCCTGAGGGTATGAAGAATCCCAAGCTTTGGCATATCCAGCTTCTAATCCAATTTATGCATCTGATGGAGGTAATGTAATTGATAATTTGGATGTCTCTAAAGCCATCATAATCCACAATTGTCTGGCTACTATTGGATGTTTCTCATGTCTAACATACATGGGAGGAAAAGTGCTTGATTTTTTAAGACATTTGAACTAGTGAGAAAACCTATAAGGGATGTAATCCTCAAATATAATTACACCATCAATCCTGGTCGATAACATGTTGTCCCTTAATGCCATTATATAGGACCTCAGCTTGAAATTTTCTTCCTTACCATCATCAATAAATGTTCCAGTTTGTGGGTTACCAAAAAGAAAGAAGCTAAATTCTTCTGATGCATTTAGTGCCCTCATCACTACATCAGGTCTCAAGTTAAAGACTGAATCCCAGATACTTTCTATAAAAATGGGGTAAATTGACCATTGGGGACTCTAACTGAATTCAACATTGAATATGAATAAAAGTGTGCTACGATCCAACCCCACAACACTTGGAATGGCCCTGCAAGTCTAAATGGATCCTTCCCATTATACAAATGCAGTAGAGAGTAATAAATTATTGCTAATACAAGAGTTTCAAACCCAATATATTTTACCTCTACCAATTTGGCTACAATAACAAAAGTCCTTAGCCTTACACCACCACTGGACTCACGAACTGTAAGAAAGTAAATACTTATCCACATGGAAAGAAAGCTAGATAAGGGTACCTTTGCATCAATATCATATTTGACTTTATATCCCCAATGCTTTTAGTCACCTCTCTCCAATGTGGGAAAATATGTGCCTGAAATTCCCCAATTATCTACAGATGGACAGACAATAGGACGTCCGCAGGTGGGACCTTTCTCTATTGTTGGTTCTAAAAAAGCTACCATCCACACTCTTGTATGAATAACTTTCTTATCTTTTAGAAATTACTTTTCTATTTTTAATAATTCATGAGTCAATGGTGGTGTCATAGTAACATCACCCCATGTTGTTACTGGTGGAATGAACTCATCATACATCTCCCTGGGAATAGGAACCCTAGATATCTGGTAGATATCCCATAGATTGATGCCAACCTCACCATGTGTCAAGTGAAAAGTATTTTTTTTCAGACTCCATTGGCTTAGAAATTCAGGGATGATGTTTTATTTTTAAACATAAGTTTGTACCATCCATATAGCTTCATAAATGTGAACATCTGATATCTATTTCCTGAATTATGCACAAGTTTGGCATACCCAAAATACCCACATCCATTCAGATTTAACTCCTCATTTGGAATGAATATCACAGTCTTCCTTCCAACCATTAGACTGATTTTTTTGCAAAACATGAATGTTTGAATCATAACAATGTGGCCTTATCTCTACAACATGATATTTCATATCAGGGTACAACCACTACGGTGTAGGATGCATCCAATAGGGATTGTTCCCTCATGAACAAGAATACCCTTCGTTGTGATATTCATGCAATGACAGATGAAATATTGGAGTAAACAATTATTTGGAAAGTATTTCTTAATATACAGAATGTGGGAATCTTTTAAAATCCCATGTCCATACAGAGGAAAATAATGACTTTGTGGATATTCTCATTGGTATGGAATCAACCTTTCAGTAGTCCCAGGAGATTACTCTCAACAACGTCATAATAGTATAGTCTGACAATTTTCATCATCTTGTTTTGAAGATCCTTAGCTTCCTTAGTGGTGGTCATAAAGTGAGCCATTTCCTATAAAATAATTACCAAGTTTTCCCCATTAGGTTGGAGTTTTGTCTTAAGAAAATTCAAATTTTAAATTAAAAGGAATTTAAATTTTGGAAAAGGAAATTCTCCGTATAGGTCCTTTGATGAGGTCATCCACGTAGGTCCTTAGACAAGGATCCTAGCATAATTACTTTTACAAAATCCTTCTGTATATCTCCATTGCTCAAATGGTTTCACCTTTAAAAAGTTTCAAGGGACCTACGCAAGAGCACAATGCAGCAAGGCTGGACGAACGAGCTATGCAAGGAGAGCGAAAAATCTGAGATCCTGGGTGAAGAAAATCACAAAGAAACGGAGATATTTATAGACACCATCGACCTACATAGTATACGTACGCAATATAGCTATGTGACATACCTATGCGATATAGCTATGCTACAAACATGTGGGGTTCATAATATACTTCGTAGTCTTTTTTCCCCATAATCTTACCTCAGGAATTGACCCTCTTTCTAATCGGATCCAATCCTGAGGGGGGATTTTTTTTTACACTCCTTAGTAATATAAAAAGATTATTAAGAAATACTCTAGATATTTCAAAGTCTCAAGAAAAATCTAAAAGAAGTAAAAGGCATAAAAATTGCAAGGGACCTATGCGGAGGAGCTACGTGATAGATCTACACGACTAGATGTTTTCTGTACACCTACGCAGAGGAGCTACGTGGAAGATATGTGTGGAAGACCTATGTTGACGACCTGATTTTGACCATACCCCCTCCTTTCCTATAAATAGGACCCTTGTTCTCCTCATTTTATTACTGGAAAAAAATTAGAAGAACTCTTGAAACTCCCATTGCGTAGTTCTTTCACCTAGGTCCCCTAAATTTTCTCAAGTAACACTCTAAAACATGATAAAAGAAAGAATTAGATGGGATAATAACGTTTTGAAATAATTTTAGAGTTTTGAATATTGAATAGGTTTGGTTCTCCTATGTTAATCACTTTTTTTAGTCATCACTAGGACCTGCGCGGTGCACCTATGCAACATACCTGCGCGGTGTACCTACACGACATACCTATGTGGTATAGCTACGCTGTAAAGCTGCAAATAGGGCTTACACATCATCTTGTAAACCCTATTCAAATCCACTCATATAAAGTTATCTCCTTCCTTAGTTCCCTTATCTAAAAGGGACTAAGTTTAAGCCTCCACCAAAACCTTCTAACTTATCAAACCTTTGGAAAAGATACATCATCATGTCTCTTTTTTTTTGTTTGTATATCTACAGTCAAAGGTTCCCCGCATTCATCTTCTAAGGTATTTAGGATCCTTGTGATGTTTTTAGGTTTTTAGGTTTGTATATATACAGTTACATGGATCCTTAACCTAGATATAATGTTGGGAAGTTCCCTATCTTAGATTTTGGGAATGGGACTCTAACCTCCCCTTCTCATCTCTAAGACTCGGAGCATCTATTTCCCAATAGGGAGAGTGAGGGGAACACTTTATTTTCTATTTAAACAAAGGAAAATTATCCCTCATATCCTAGGATTCAATCAAGGCACTCCCACTGAGGTAAGTCTCTAATCTTATAAGAGCTGGGCCGCATGACCTCCAATGTCATCCCACATTGAAAGGTTCATCGCTCTGCACCCTCTCCCATTGTCGCCACAAATTCTTTTGTCATAGGCCTGTCCTCTCTCATCAGTGGAAGAGAGAGTGTGTGGTTTTTTTAATCTTTCACATCCTCTTGTTTATCACACCAAGCATGAATCATGTGGGCTTAGAGAATTTTGATGATCACAACATCCACATGATCCACCATGAATAAACTACGAGAACTATGATTCCCATCATAACTGGGATATGTAGGAGGCCTTCCTAAGGCCTAATCTCCATATCATTTTCATCTATAAATAGGCATCCTTTTTTAGGAAGTAAGCCTAAACTCATTTCTATCAAAGGACTATAATTTCCTATGAGTTCCCTTGAACTATGAGAACTCTAATTCCCACCATAATTGGGATACGTAGGAAGCCTTCACCAGGGCCTGAGCTCATTCGATATACTATTCAGGAATCCAACCATAATTCCCTTAATTTGGGAATCCTCCTTGATATTTAGCTGCAACCTATTTCTTTCAAAGATTCAAATACCCCTTCGAGACACATCTAACTATGTGGTTTTTGATTCCCATTTGAATGGGATACGTAGGAATCCTCCCAAAGGTTCAAACCCAACACCCCAAAACAACCTTGTTCTTCCTAGGCCATATTCCCAACAAGGTCTAATTTAACTTGGAAACTTATATATTTTCTAGGTTCCTTGGGTTTCTTAGGAAAAATTCCTACAAAAATATTTGACTAAGCACCTTCCTCTTAGATGTCCTTACCACATGACATTAAATTGTATAGTCATATCCTTATCACATGACCTTAAAAGTTATGATGTGTCCCATTAAGTGGAACTAAACTATGAGGGTTCTGATTCCTTTCAAAAGGATATGTAGGTAGCCCATTTATGGGTACGATCCCAACATAAAAACAAACTTCCGTCTCCCTGGATGATAATAAATTCTAGAGTGCCCCACTGAGTGGATTAAAAACCAATATTATCATAACAATAGTTAAAAGAATCTCTAAATAGTATATGAGAGTATACCATTAATGGAGAACCTTGAATACATACGGACGTATCTATTAATGAAGAACCTCAAATACATACGGATGATTTTAAATTTCACACATGCTAATAATTGATTTCAAATTTCAAGGGAAACCTATTTTATACTTTTTAAATTAATAAGGATTTGCAAAAATAAATTAAATCTATAATAGAGTCCTGGAGTAGGCAATAATTCCTCTCAAAAGGGTGTGATGAGTCTGAAATCCCATACTCTCGACCAATGTATGTTCTTAAGTATCATAGGTCCAAACATAAAAAATTCCTACCTTTAGAAAGTAGGTTCCTTTGCATAAAGAACTATTGAATATTTCCAGTTCCATAAATAAATCCAATGGAAACTACCCGGAAGTAGTGATTCATAACCAGAACACACGTTCTGAGGGAGACGAAACACATTTGTATCTTTCATGGTTCCTAGGTGATTTTGTGTGGTTTATTTAACTATACCGAGAATGTTCAAACTGTAATATCTCATAAAATTGTGTCTCACATGGTTTCCTATGTTGGGTGCATGATTTATGAATTCTAATGGAAACTGTGTGTATTAGGAACTATTTCAAAACACCTCCATTTTCTTTTTAAACTCCCAGTTAATTACAAATTCAATTGATTATTAATTGATTTCTCATTTTACATATATTAAAACACATTGAAGCCATAAATCCATGAAATTTGAATGAAAAAACCATTTTCCAAGTGAATTTAATTGTGATATTGGAACATGGACTCCAGTGAATCATTCACTTTATCAAAATAGATGATAGAACTATTATTAATGGATTTAAAATCAACCCATTACAACCAAGGAAACACTCAATATATTATTAAATAGAAGGGTGGAAACTATTATACGTCTCTCCATCATGAAAGGTTTCACTTACTAGGATGAAACCAATAAGGTCACTCTAACACGATAGAACCATTTAAAGAAAATAAATTTCTACTAGGTCTACAACCTAAACCATCCAAAAGATATTAATAACTCCTAATGAAATTGAAACATGGAACCATCATAAGAGGTAGTGACATTGGGATAGCTGTTTAACCCATTATTAGAGAAAAAAAGAACAAGAATAGATATAAGAACCAGGGACCCATCTGATAGGTTTTTTTGGAACTCAACTATAAATAATCACATAAACCAGGATTAATTTGAGCATGAATAATATAGACTTAGAGGTCCCAAATTCACTATTATAAAATTAAATAAGGATTATCTCCTCTATCAAGGAAGAGATAATGGAAAGAGGATATCGACTTGAATCTCCCCACTTGCACCAAATGGAGTAGGGAAACGCTGATTAATTTAAATCCTTGATATACAAGGACAATTCTAGATTAAGATCTGGGAAAAGACTCATTTTAAGGGATAGGGACCCCTAATGAGTTTTTAATACATAACTATAAAGAAATATTTGGGTAAGAAAATGTTTTGGATTGACCACTATATTCTTAGTTTGGTCCAAGTTAGTTATTGGAAAGGTTATACTCATACCACAAGAAGAACCATGCTAGAAAGAACCTCTAGATAAGAACATCCCGCACTCCATTGACTCCTCTATAGTGGATAAAATTTAAACAAAAAAACACAAAACTCAAGTAGGTAAATCCCAAGATCCAAAATACATAATTCAACGATAACCAAAAAGGTTAATTCAAAACACTATTTCCCTTCAAATGAATCATAGACATTTTAAAACCACTAAATTATTAAAAAACATTTCACTTTAATTAAACAACTCAAAAAAATATATTTCAAAACTCTATCACAGATTGAAAACCCAACTTCTCTACAGGGGGAATTTTTAATATTTAACCACTCTTTGAGAAACGAAAATTTTCTTTCAAAACACTCCTAGAATTTACATTTCAAAAAAAACATTTTAAAAATCATGAGTATAAAAATTCCTTTCAAAACCATCACAAGAATTACATTTTTTATTTTTTTTTATAATTAGATCAACCCATAAAATCCTTATTTTTCATCCAAAAACCAACTTTCCAAAACATAAAACCAAATTTAAAAAGGCAATTCCAAGCCACAATACATAAAAAAACAACCAAAAACACACCCAACAATATCAATTCACCATAAATACTCCCTTATTTAGCCTCGCGCAAATGGTAAACACCATTGGAACCAATTTGGAAAAAAACGAGGAAAAAATAAATTTGAGGGAAATTTAGAATTGTGTATGGTTTTGGAAACCCTAAAATGGCTTTTGAGAAATGTTTCAAAGCCACCTTAATAGGATCTACACAGTTTTCCATACCATGGGATCCAACTTTTTAGTTCTATTTTTTCCTCCATTTTCACCCCAAAACTAGTTAAGCCTCAAAATAACCCATATAACTTTAGTATAAATCAAAATAAAATCAATACAGATCAATATACATCAAAGTTAATCAAAAATAAAACAAAATTTCAATACTCGCATGCTGAATACCCCTGGTAACTCAAGTTTCATCGCAAAAGATGGTGATAATACACATACTTGTGACCTAACTTTTTAGTTTCAACAATTCTATATCATATCTACCGTTACTCCTAAAATAAAAAGAGGGCTTCGATACCTTTTTTTCAAAAACCAACTTGGATCTACCTGAAACATCACCCTAGTTGGCCTGCGATGAGGCCTGAGGGGAATTCCCAATCTCCATTAGCTAGAATCTAGTTTCATATGTCAAGAGAAAATATATTGATAACTATTTTTATTAGTAAAATGATAATAAACAAGAAAATTTCCCTTGATAGTCGGGTATGCCCATTTTTGTATGTCCTATGGTCACACAGACAAAATAAAAAGTTTCAAAAAATAAATAAAAGAAAGAAAGATATGAACAGTATAAACAATGAAACCCACATCCGATTATAGAAATAAAATAAGATACATCATGGTTATTAATAAAAAATGATTGAAGGAAATAAAAATGGTTGAAGTTTTCAATACATCAACCATCTAAGATGAATAACCAAACCCAAACTACTATGCAGATATCACCATGTGGACTAAGTCCAACTCTATAACCCAAGACATCCAATGACCAATAAAATGGTGCATGTTATCCACATTAAACCTAACATGTGCATCTTCATAATACATAATAACTACACACACAATGGGATGTTCATGTATGGTGTGAGAAATGCATGTCCAGTAGGTTACCACCAATAAAAGTTTCTATGCAATTTCTTTTATAATAGAATCCAATAATGCTAGTTTGAAATTCACCACATGAAAGTAATATTTTTAATTTTTAGAAAATACAATAACATATACGCATCTCATTACCTTTTTTTAAAAAATGGTACCACCCCTTGAAATCAAGAGGATTATACATTTTAAAAAAGAATCAAAAAAATGAATTTTATTTCATAGGAGGATAATAGTTGAGTTTATAAACCTAGATTTACCATTTTATATTCCAAAACCATTTTTTAGTCAGGTTTAAACCAGTAAAAGAAAGAGAGGTAAATCAAAACAAAAAATAGTAATACATAATGAATAACAAAAATAAGCATAATATAAAACCACACAATCCAGAGATAATCTATTATATAAGAATGAAAATAACAATATAAAAAAAGTGATCACGTAATGATAATTAAAATAATGTGGCTCTAAAAAAAGTAAGTAAAAATTTGAACATAAATGTAAATAACATATCAAAACAACAATATAAGAGGACCAAAACTAATAAGAATCATGGGAGTGTCCCTTGGAAAAATAATGTTAAGGCACCCTGGGACCATGTACTATCTCTGTGATCAAACACATCATATCCAACTATGTGTGTGGGTCACTAAGGAGTAAATTCCCTTAGTCTGGTGGCTGGAACCCATCCATGGAACCACAACCAAGTCCAAATATGATAAGGAGTGAATTACATTGGTCTAATAATGTGGTGAAACCTTTCCATGGAACCACAACCAAGTCTTAAAAATGATTAGTTAGTGTCATAGCATAATCCAAAGTCTAGGTATGGAGCATCATGCCTAGAAATACATTTCAGTCTTTATCACCTAGGACCCTAGGTTCCCATGACTAATAAAGTGTAGGTGTTAAATTTAAACTAAGAAATCAAGCATATCAAATCATAATGGTATATATAAACACATAGAAATCATAAATTAACCCCTCATCCCACCTCCATAAACCCTTTAATAAGTATCCCCCCTTTATTACCCATAAGAATTTTACCATAATCAACTTCATTTAAAAATATAAACAAACCCATATGAAGCATAAAAAAGGGTATTAAACCAAGAGTGTTGATTATATTATAAAAAAATAATATAAGGTGCTAAATGGGACTTTAGTTTTTAAACTAATTTAGGAAAACTTGTAAACCATCCTTGAATACATGTTTTGATTATAAGTCACAATTAACTCTAGGGGATAAAAACACCAAATTAAAATTGAAAAAAATTAGTAATAAAAATTAAACATCAATTGAACTATACCCATACAACATGAACATAATCCAACATAAATTTAATTATTAAAAAAATCAAAGGAAATAAATAAACCTAAAAACAAATGCACTTCCATCAAAATCACTACTTACCCTTTTTAAACCTTCCATTAATTTATGAAATATCACATATGAATAGTTTGTAAATCAATTTAAAGCCTAAAAACTCATATTAATTATCAATTATTCTAAAAGGATCCTCTTAGTAATTTTATCAAACACATAAGGTGCATTTAATTTCATTTTAGGTGTATATAACTTAGAAAGCACTGAAAACCCACCTTTTATGTTAAGTTTGAAAAAAACCAATGCAAGATAACCAATATAACTTCATAAACATTAATATTAATAAGTATATTTCAATTTAAAGATGATTTTCAAAGACTCTAGAACTCATGTCATTCCAAATAAATTGAAGTTAATGGAACCACCTACATTAGTCTGATGGAAACATGTTTCCTCTGATGAACAATGGTAGAATATGACTCAAGAGGATTTTATTATGCCCTAAATATAAAAATCCCTATGTTTAGACCAACCCTAGGCATCAGGTTCATCTAAAATGGCCATTAGGGCAAGGAAGAAAAAGAAAAATAGGAAACAATGGAAGGATAAGAATAATATAGGAAGCAAGGGAAGGGAAATGAGGGTTCACTATGAATATCTAAGAATAAATACACTATAGAGTTGTAAAGAAGGTATCATATGCACTATTGAAGGACCTACAGATGTTCCATTCTAATTGGGGGAGGTGGAAGACCAAATTATAAAGCCCTTTAGAAGACTAAAATACCCTACTTCGAGCAGGTCGCATGGTTTACTCACACGGTTTGAAAAATCATGTGGAAATCATGCATTCAATATTGGAAACAAAGTTATCCTAACCTAAAAACATAGGCCACATATTTAAAAAAAATAGTAATTATATGTCCTAGAAAAATTTTCTAGAAATAAAAATTTTCAAGCCCAAACTCTTCAAACTCAAGGGAACTCATTATAGTATAAGTACACACACTTAAAAAAGTAACTTTGGGGTGTGACATAAAGAAAACACAAAACCCATAAAATGTAATTTGGAAATTCATATAACTTGGTAATTCATCCAAATTAGATAATTAAATCCTCTAGTAGAATCAAATTATATATTTATATTTTTTCCAAACTACACTAGCTATAAAAGTGTAGCATAGCGGCAGTATGAGGGTGATCCCACAGAGAGCAGGGAACGCAGTGATGGAAACTCTCAACCAAAGGTTGAGTCATCCCAATTTAAATTTATTTTATTTAAAATAATTAAATAACCTAAATTAAATAATTAAAATAAATTCAAAAATATGGGAAAGGGTAAAAGAGAGGGAAACCGACTTCCATGGGCGGTTTTGCTAAAATGAAATCCTCACTACACTTGAAAAACAATAATACTCATTGGTTTAAAAATCAATAAATTTTATCAATATTTAAAATGGTAAATATTTATCAATATACCCTACAACCCTAATTCTTTAGATGAATTAAAATACCAAGATGCTTTACGATCAGATTGTAGAAGGGGAATAATAATCAAATCTAATGGTCATGAATTAATTACCTTTATCATGTTGGGTTTTTTCTGCTACCAAATACACTAAACCAATTATTTAATAATAGATATTAATATAATGAGTCACAATACAATGAAAATTAAATAGAATCATTACACAAGTGTATAAAGAAATAGAACAATTTGGTATGCACCCATTTAGACTGATTATGTTTCCCCTGTAGATTTATTTGATCATCATTGGGTGATCACCAATGATGAATAAACCCAAAACCATATGAGATATAATAAAATAAGAGTATTGATAAAGAAATAAAATCAAACAAACTAGAAGTAAACTAATAAAAATTAAACATTACACTAAATTAAAAGAATGTAAAGCAGAAGAAAAACCTAACTACGATGGGTTAAAACTCTAGCGGCAGCCTCCCAATGATCGAACCTCTAAGCTTGAAATGAATCATAGATTCCTTTGTCTAGAACCCATATTTATAATCTTAATGTATTCCTTAGGTTTCCCTGAGTCAAACTCGGTGTTAAATGGTTGTTCCACATCAAGCCCTTAAGACCCCATCAAAAGATACGTTAATGTATTTGTATCTGGGTTTCCTTGGCATCTTTTATGGAGTTAAAGATGGTTTTGTGCCATGAAAAGTACATGACCTCTTATTAAATATTTTTTATTCATTCACATTGTGTGTTACTTTCACTCCTTGTATATTTTACACATCCTGAATATAATACAATATGTGAATTGCCAATTTCCAGTGTTGTAAGACTTGTTTTTCATCGGTTCTTCAGTTTCAAGCCTCCAGAACATCCTGTGATCATCCAACATCATGGGAAACCTTATTTTAATGGATATAATGATCTATTTTGATTAAATATTCAATCTGGTCTTCATTTTATTTTCTTTTTCACATCACACCACTTCACATCATGTACTTAGATGTATTTTTTAAACCATGATGATAATAGTTCATGGTGAATTTAGATATGTTGGGTGCATCATGAGTAAAATTTAATTAATGAATAATTTGAGGAATGATTTGTATCTTCCATATTTATGGAAGCTGATATCTCACCCCTTTTATTGGAAGAGAACTGTCGCATTAAATTCCATGTCCATGATGTAACGATATGTTTATTTCAAGAAAGACATATCGAGCATATAGGTTGGTGACACGGTTATGAAACCTGATTTATGATATATTGTGATAAAGAGATTATATTACACAGTGAGAATTTGTATGTGGTTTTAGACTTTGTGATATTAAGTTCTTTCTCTTGGGTTCCTTGACCTGTTACTAGATAGTAATCTTGGACTTTAGGAAAGCCCACCTAATGACAACAAGAAATAATCCTAGAGGGTCACACAATAAGTGTTTTTGTTGATCTAAATTAAATTCTATTTGATTTTAATTGATAGAATAAATGTTATTCTCAAATCCAAGGTATAATTTTATTCAAGTTATATTGATCGCATAAATTAAATAAATATTTATTCACCAGCATGTGAATAAAATATTTATTTTATTCATTAAATATTTTAATACATATTTATTTGCTAGATTGTGAATAAAATATTTATTTATGAATAAAATATTTATTTGGTTATTCAATAAATGATAGAGAAGTTTGAACCAACCAAGACCAAGTCCGATGAAAAATATTAATTAACAATATCGTTACATAAGATTTTTTATTTTGCAAGTTGGTGTGTGCCACAAAATAATAGTAATATAATTATTATTATGTGGCATGGGGTTTATTAAAGGTAATAAATGTTATTTAATGGATGGTATGAAATTAAATAATATTTTGATTTAAATATTAACTTTATAAATAGATAGCTATGTCTATTGTGTAGAGAATCCAAAAATTGGGAATAGAGAATTATTGCGTACAATGAATCCTCTCTTAAAACCTCCTTCTCTATCCCTATCAAGAATGATAAGTGCACAAGAGATTTCTTCAAGACCAAAGAATGAGTGATCAAGAACAAACAGTATAAGACATTTGAATCACCATGCTCGAGCCTGGAGATTGAGTGGTGTTGCTCGGAGATCTAGGTTCACATGTGGATCGCCGCTAGAGGGATTCTATACTTGGATCCTCACAGCACAACAAAGGTAATCCAAAAGGATCTTTTCAGATAATCAACATTCACCAGTGATAAAATTTCCTAAGCCCAGGTATTTATTTCTTTAAATATATTAAATAAATTAATTATAAGTTTGAAATTCAAGATCCTCGCTCTTGGTTTTGGGTAATGATTATTAAAAGAAACTTTAATACATTACCCACCTCCACACACTTCTTCGGTGCTCGGAACCATCAAGTGGTATCAAAATGGTCACGTTTAAATTTATAATTATATATTTGATTGTTGATCTATGCACAATTTTGGTTAGATTTTTATTTCTTGTTATTCATTATTTAATCTGGTTTAAATTAACATGTTATCGACATATTAATCATGTTCGTTTAGTGTTTCATTTTCTTAAAGGTTTAAGAACAAATAAAGAATGGTTGGAGATTCCATTAAGAAGTGTCAAATCATTGGCTGGTAAAACTGGGTTACACAGTGTACGGCCAGAGCACGCGTTGTATACCCATGCACATTGTATCTAGATGGGCTGAGAAATTAATTACACGTAGTGATTTTATTTCACATCACATGTTGACCAGGCCAATCTGGAACACAACAAGTGAATACAAGGTGTGTAACTAGCATGTACACACCATGTAGTCCGACCAAGTTAACACACCGAAGCCCCAGGTGTGTGACTTGGATATACAGAAACCGAGCTACATGGTGTGTAACTGCATATACATGCCATGTAGTATCCCATTAATGTAAAAAAATAAAATTACATTAAATTTTAAAATTGCAATATTAAAAACCTTATTTTATTAATTAGAACACCGTCATGTGTTTGAAAATTTAATAATGGTTTTAAAGAATTTTAAATTCTCAATTAATTTATTATAATTAATATGTCATTATTAGTTATGTCGTTTATTTTTCATGAATTTCATTAATGATGAGTATCACCAAATAAGATCATATGGTCATTAAGATGAAAGATAATTAATTTATTAATTAATTAATTAATTAATTAATGCAAGTGTTTTTATCTTAAATAATAAATTAATTAATTAATTAATTAATGTTGGTCATTTACTTTTACATGTTCGTTGCATATATGAGCGTTCATGATCTTGAACAAGACCTATGTATTTATTGGATGTTTTAATTTAATTTATTGCATTAGTTTGAAATTTTTTAATATTAAATTAAATGATGGACTATGATTCATTCCTCCCTCCATTATTATGTAGGACCTATATGTCCTAGGATATTTATGTAACCCTCTTTAACCAATCCTTTGGTTCCCCTCACCTGCATGTGAGTAATAGATATTTGTAATTAATGGAGTATCCCAAGGTGCACGGAGGCGGTTCAATACGAAACCATAATGATTCCAACCCATGTGATACATAGGTGGATAGGTAGAATATTGTTACTCATGCCAAGACTAGAAATAGGAGTTATTTACCCTAGGTCAAAGGTTGATTTAATGTCCACTCATTAAATCAATCATTAGATAAAGCTCATGAATGGGTAATTTAATTATTTATTTATTTATGTCTATCCAATTGTTTATTTTGTGTGTGCAAGGATGTGATCACATTAATAAATGAATTAATGTGATCACATTAATAAATTAATTAATGTGAAAAGACATAAATTAAATAAATTAATTATGTATAAATGTTTTATTCAACATAGTTAATTAATTAAGTAACATCCAATTAATATTAAAAGGATGTGTGAAGGATAAAAAAAGATAAAAATTTATGCATAATAAATTAAAATCCATAAATTAAATATTAATTCAGACCAATCCTTCCATTACTTGATTGGGAATAAAACCATAGAACTAAGTGTAGTACACGGCCAAAGTCTAGACACTTACTTTTATTAGGGAGTTCTCATAATATTTTTTGGTTGACTTAACCAAAATTGTATTGAGTTTAACATCTGAAGTTTGTTCAATACAAATTTTGTGGCAAGTGTTGAGGAAATCCAAGTTAGGTTTTTAGGATAGGGGAATCCAGTCAACAGATCAAGGAGCTGCAAGTCCATAGTTGAAAATACCTCCTACCTAATTACTTTATTATGGTTTTCATGGCCAAGGTTTGGCTCATTAAGAAAAGTAATGGGGATCATTTCCACTAGAATGTTAAAGAAACTAGACATTTCAAGTTCAATGATGAGATCTATTGAGACTTTATAAAATAGTAGGAGATTTAATAAATAAATAAATAAAAATATTTAATTTATTATATCTCACTTATTTTTTAATCAAGAAAATTACTAATAATCTACTATTTTTAATTATAGAATAAAATGACAAGTTCATCATCCAAATTTTCCCTATGATCAATATTGGAGAAAGATAACCTCCTAACTGGTAGTAACTTCCAAGAGTGGTTTAGACGCCTTCAAGTTGTGCTACGCCATGAACGGAAATATTACATGATAGAAACCGTAATGCCTGATCTGCCAACTAAGGAGGTAAGTGATGAAGAGTTCCTTATCTATGAAAAATATTTGAGCGACATATTAGAATTTCAATTTTTGATGCTTTCATCGGTGTATAGTGAACTAATGAAGCCTCACAAAAATATGGATGCATATAACATGCTTGAGAACCTCCATGGTCTTTACTAGGAGAGAGCTAGACAGAAATGGTTTGAGATTTCCAAGGCTCTCTTTCATAAAAATCTTGGAGAGGGTGCCCCGGATGGGCCTCACATAGTTAAGTTCATTGGCTATATTGAGCTCTTAAAGGTTCTAGGGTTTAAACTCCCCCAAATAACTGGGAACCGACATCATTATGGCATCACTCACTTAGATATTATTTTATTTTATTTTTGTGAGTTTTAATATTAACAACATTGAGAAGTATCTGACATATCTTCTTACTCATCTTATCCAAGTAGGTAAGGATACGAAGCATGAAAAACCTTTTGTCCTTATAGTGAACAAACAGAAAGGGAAAGCGAATAGATTGAAACCCAAAGCTTCTTCACATCCTTCCAAGAAGAGGAAGATCAAGGGTAAATAAAGGAAATAGGATGTTGTCTATTTCACATGTGGAAAGAAGGTCCACTAGAAGAAAAAATACACCCTGCCAAAGAAGTAAGGGGAAGCTTCAGGTGCTTTTGTTATCAAGTACAATTTATCTATTTCTATAAATTGGGTATTAGATACAACTTGTGGTTCTCACATATGTATTCAAATATATTAACCAAGTATATTCATAAATATTCGATAAGGATAGGTAGATATTTAAGCATCCAATGTAGCTAAACTTATTGTATCTATCAAGGACTACCACATCACATTGCTAACCGAATGATCGTCATTTTAAATGGTTTTTATTATGCGACTACAGTTACCAAAAACATTATTTTTGTATCCATAATTGATATAGATTGATTTATTTTCAAATTTGGGAATAAATGATACTTATTTTATAAGGAGATCATTTTTTATGGTAAGGAAAATTTAAATAATGTTCTTTGTGTTTTAGATTACATGAACCAAATAATGGAAATCGATAACGAAGTTTCTCCACATGACTCATACCACACCCAACTTTGGCATCACCGGCTAGGTCATGTAAATAAAAAGTGATTAACTAAATTACATCAAGATGGATATTTAAATTATTTTGAACTAAAACCACTTGGTGTATATCATACATGTTTATAAGGAAAATGATCAAATCCTCATTTATTGGGAAAGAAGAAAGGGCTAAAGAGCTTCTTGAATTAGTTTATATTAATGTGTGTGTGATATTTCCTATTAAAGCAAGGGGTTGGTACTCATACTTCATAACTTTTACTGATTATTTTAGTAGATATGGATATTTTTACTTAATGAGGTATAAGTCGGATTCTTTTTGAAAAATATAAGTAATACAAGAATGAAGTTGAGAAACAATTTGATAATAAGATTAAGAAACTTCACTCAGACCGTGGTGGAGAATATCTTAATCAATACTTCATTGATTATCTACTAGATTTTGTGATTTTTTTTCTCAACCAACTCATCCTTATATACCTCATTGGAATGGTGTAAGTGAAAGGAGGAATCTCACCTTGTTGGAAATGGTGAGATCAATGATGATTCATATAATTCTTCCATTATCCTTTTGGGGATATGTGTTACAAACAATAGTATATATACTAAAATGAGTTCCAAATAAAGAAAAAAATGGTATACCATACCAATTGTGGAATGGAAAGAAACTCGTGTTGTCTTAATTACATGTATGGGGTTGTGAAGCATTTTTTAAGGTCTCTTCAAGTAACAAGCTTGCACCCCAAGGTAAAAAGTGTATCTTTATAGTAAATACTAAAGAAAAAAAGGGATAATACCTATAAAATCCTTCTGAAAAAAAGGTTGTGGTTGAAAAACTTTCCACATTTCTTGAGGAGGATCTTATCTCTAAAAGAGATTGTGGGAGAGAGATAAACTTCAATGAAGTCCAAGATCAAGATACACAAGATTCGACATAAGAAAAAATTCCATAAATCTCCATGGAAGAAGAAATTGTTCCAAAGACGCAATTACTACGTAGGAGTACTAGAGAGGTTAGAGAACTAGAACAGTATAGTTTTCTAGTCACCGAGGATGGTGACTCATTATTAGTTGATAATAATGATCCTCTAACCTATAAGGAAGCAGTAAGTGGTGCAGATGTTTCTAAGTGGAAAGAAGCCATGAATTTTGATATGGATTCTATATACCAAAACCAAATCTAAATTTTTTTTTACCCTCTAGTAGATGTAAATCTCATTGGTAAAAAATGGGTATTCAAGAAGAAATTGGACATGGAAGAAAAATTTGGTACCTATAAGGTGCAACTAGTTGCAAAAGGGTTTAAAAAGAATCAAGGCATTGACTATGATGAAACTTATTCATTGGTTGCAATGTTGAAATCCATAAAAATTATACTTGTCATTACGGCTTTCCAAGATTATGAGATTGGAAAATGGATGTCAAAATAGCCTTCCTTAATGGAAACCTTTAGGAAGATTTCTATATGACATAGCCTGACGGGTTTGTGACTCCAAAGGATTCCAACAAGGTATTCAAGTTGCAAAGATCCATTTATTGATTAAATAAATCATTTGGGTCATGAAACATTCATTTTGATGAGGATATAATGGAATTTGGTTTTATAAAGAACAAATGTGATTCATGTGTCTATAAATGGTTTAGTGGGAGTGCAGTCTTTTTCTTAATAGTATATGTTGATGACATATTACTCATTGGAAATGAAATATTAGTCTTATAGTCTGTTAAGGTGTGGTTAAATAAATGCTTCTATATGAAGGACTTGGTTGAGGCAGTATATATTATTGGGATCAAGATCCATCGTGATAGATCCAAGAGGTTTCTCAGCCTAAGTCAAAGTACATACATTAACAAGATTCTGAAGAGATTCAATATGGAATAATCTAAGAGGGGATTATTTCCAGCATCACATGGCATTCATCTTTCTAGAAAAATGTGTCCTTAGACACATGAGGAAAGAAACGGAATGAAAATGATTCCATACACATCAGCAATTGGGCTAGTCATATATGTTATTCTATGTACTAGCCTAGATGTCTCCTACGCATTAAGTATGGTAGGAAGATATCAAGTTGATCTAGGTGACCATCATAGGATGGTAGTCAAGATTATCCTTAAGTATCTAAGGCGTACTAAGGATATGTTCCTGGTTTGTAGAGAATATGAGGAACTAGTCATTAGAGGATATGCATATGCTAGTTTCCAAACTGATCAAGATTACATGAAGTCACAAACATGATACATCTACACTTTAAATGGAGATGTTGTGAGCTGGAAGAGCTCAAAGTAGGTTGTGGTTGTAGATTCTACAGCAGAGTCTGAGTATATTGCAGCTTATGAGGTAGATAAAGAAGCAGTATGGATGCAAACTATTGTCTAATATCTTGATGTGGTACCTAGAAATAAAGATCCAATCACACTATATTGTGATAATACTACAGCGGTGGTTCTTGCAAAAGAGTTAAGGTCACATCAACAGATGAAGAACATACTTCGGAAGTATTATCTCTTGAGGGATTTTTCTCAAAGAGGTGAAGTTTTAATGTGCAGTATTTCCATGGAAGACAACATGGTGGACCCCTTGACTAAAGCCTTGACTCAGTTAAAACATGACTATCATGTGAGGTCTAGCAGACTAAAGGTCGTAGGCAGTTGGCTCTAATCCAAGTGGGATTTTATTGAAGATGGTGTCCTTGGACCAATTATGTGTACTTTGATTAAATAAATATTTGATGTATTGGATATTAATAAAACTTCTTATTACATATTGTTTTTTGTTCTGCATGAATCTAATGTAATAATGCCCAAGAGTATACGTTGCATTAATAAGGACATAGCAGTTCCCAGATATGATGAGAACCTTGATGTACTATGACGATATTCTCAAATAATGTTTAGCATTTGGATAACATACTATTATGGGACACATAGTACACTACGCCAAAATTTGTATTTAGCAGCGGTTTTCTTTTTCATTTAGCGGCGGTTTAAACCGCCGCTAAATCATTCTACGGCGGTTTTGAAAAACCGTCACTAAATCGTGTGTCGGGAAATAATTAGCAGCAGTTTTTTAAAACCATCGTAGAATGATTTAGCGGTGTTTTTTTTAGCGGCGGTTTAAACCGTCGCTAAATCATTTTTTGTATTTTTTTTTATTTTTTTCGTAATTTATTTATTTATTTATTATTACCATGATCATGCCCATCTCCATGCACAAGTCCATGTCCAAACACATGTCCATGCCATATATAGAAATCCTTTGTTGGGTGAGATTTGAACCCCTTACCTCTTTCTTATTCTTCAAAGATTTTACCACTCCAACAGGCTTTTCATGTGGTCAATAAATCGAATTTAATATACTTATATATGTGTATATATATATATATTAATTGAAAAAACAAATAAAACCTAACAAATAAATACACACTAAATAATTATTAATCAATAATCAATAATCAATAATCAATAATTAAAATTTAATAATTAATAATTAATAAATAATTATTAATATTTAATAATTACTAATTATAAAAAAACTAATTAATAAATAGAATATAAACGAATAATAAATAAAGAAATATATAATATGGAAATAAATGGTAAATAATAAATAGTAAATAATAAATAGTAAATAGTATATATTAAATATTAAATAGTAAATAGAAACTTGTAAATAATAAATACTAAATAATATGTAATATGTAATATATAATATCTAATATCTAATATCTAATATCTAATATATAATATAAAATATCTAATATATAATATATAATACATAATATATAATATATAATACATAATACATAATATATAATACATAATATCTAAAATATAATATCTAAAATATAATATATAATATATAATATATAATATATAATTTATAATTTATAATTTATAATTTATAATACATAATATATAATACATAATATATAATATATAATATATAATACATAATATATAATATATAATATATAATACATAATATATAATATATAATATATAATACATAATATATAATATATAATATATAATACATAATTTATAATATGTAATATATAATATATAAGATATAACATATAACGTATAAGTAATTTATAAATAATAAATTAATTAAAAAATAATTTAATATATGATAAATAAATAACAAATTAATAATAAATTAAAAAATAATAGATAAATTAATAAATAATAAATAAATAAATAAATAAATATTAAATACTAAATAATGAATAATAAATAATAAATAGTAAATTGTAATTAGAAAATAGAAAATAATTAATAATTAATAATTAATAATTAATAATTAATAATAACTAATAATTAATAATTAATAATAACTAATTATTAATAATTGATCATTAAGAATTAATAATTCATAATTCATAATTAATATTTATAAATTTATAAATAGTTAATAAATTATTAAGAAATTTTTCATAAACAAATAATTAATAATTAATAATTAATGAATATTGAATAAATAAATAATAAATAAATAAATAAATAATATGTGGATAATAAACTAATGATAAATTCATATTTAGTAAATTAAAAATAAATTAATAAATAATAAATAATAAATAATAAATAATAAAGAATAAAGAATAAAGAATAAAGAATAAAGAATAAGGAATAAGGAATGAATAAAAAATAAATAGATACATAAATAGATAATTAATTAATTAATTAATTAATTAATAATTAATAATTAATAATAATTGATAGTTGATAATTAATAACTAATAAATCTTAATTAATATTTAATATTTAATATTTAATATTTAATATTTAATGTCTAATAAATAATTAATAAATTATTAATTAATTAATAATGAATAGAGAATAAATAAATAAATAATAAATGAATAATAAACTAATAATAAATAAATAAATAATAATTAACTAAAAAATTAAAAATAAATTAATAATTAATGTGGACATAATAACTAAATAATAAATGAATAAATTTATCAATAAATAAATTGATAAATAAATAAGTAATAAATAAATAAATAGTAATTAATTGATTAATTGATTAATTAATAAATATATATTAAATAAATAAATAAAAATTAATTAATTAATTAATTAATTAAATCATAAAACATTAAGAACCTCTAAAAATCCTAAAACACTAAAATGACCATAAAATCCGATCTGAAACTTCTTTTTTAGCACCACAACCAGTCAGATCAAAGATCGTGACATGGGCTCCGATATGATATGTGGTACAGACCGAACGGGCACCTGGATCGAAATTTATAACCATTTGAATTTTAAAAAATTGGAGCCTACAACTAAAACCTCTGTTTTAGAGGCCTTTTGAACCTTTTTTGTGGAATAAAAAGAGGTATAATAGTCAAATATTTGGTACCAGACCTAAATAGCATAGAGTTCGTCGCAGGCTTTGATTTGATTTGTGGTAGAGCCCAAACAAACACCCGGATTAAATGTTATGACCATTTGAAGTTTGAGTTTGATTTTTGACTTTTGAAATTTGAATAAATTTTTTTCCATTGATTATCACATGATTTAAATCTCACTTGGTTTTAGCTTAATTGATAATCTTCGATTTTACTGGTTGTGGAGCTGAAATGAACTCCTGAATCAGAAGTTGTGGTCATTTGATGTCGAAGTCTATTATTCAACTTATTGAAGATTTGTTTTCAGTTTAAAAATATTATTAACTAATAATTATAAATATTTATTAATTGACACATTATAAATAATTAAAATTATAAAATAATAAACTATATTTGATTGTGAATAATAAATAAATAATAATTAATTAATTAATTAATAATTTTTAAAAAAATCCTCAATATCACGGTGGTTTTTAAAAAAAACCGCCGCTAAAAAAATTGTAAATTTTTTTTTGGAAGAAATTTTAAAACATTTATAAAAAATATTTTAAAAACATTTAGAAGCGGTTTTTTCGTGGTGGGTTTCAAAACTGTCGCTAAATTTTTTTCGATCAAAAAATTAGCGACGGTTTTGAAAACCGCCGCTAAAACACTGTTTTCTTGTAGTGGTGCATATAATTTTAGGTGTGAGTACTCATAAGTAGATGCGGATTCTTCTCATGAATTTCGCACTTGGTAATCTCCCAGATGGGAGATTATGAGAACAGACTCGCTAGTAGGAATTTTGCATGTTTTTGTGTCATCAGATATTCCTATCTATGATCATGTGTGATGGTCCTTATACTTTAAGATTATTATTAATGTATGTTACAACTCACGTAAATAGATGTATTTTTTAAACCATAATGATAATAGTTCATGGTGAATTTGGATACTGGATGAAAATTAAATTTTTATTTCCAAACACTTTTAGGAAAAGTGAGAAACTGCACAACCCTTAAACTGTATCGGATCACGACTTGCAATACTCACAAAAAAATCACATGCAATACAACCAAAAACAAAACAGACCAGCACAGAACTACATATCATAATATCCATACTCATCTCCACATCCCACACAAGATTCCCCTTCTTTAGTAGTTGATTCCCATTCAGAAGCTGATTTATGTCACCTTAAAAGATAATCACTTTGCTCCCGGCTCCTCATCTGGTCCACTGAAAGCTACACTGGGCAAGGTTTCTTGACCAAGATGTCCTTTTTGAAAGTAAAAATCACCCTAATATCTTGCTTAAAAGAAGATTTGGTACTCACCGGTCGTGGTAGGTAAGAGTAGTCCTTTCCTGTTCCTCTTCTTGGTGTAGCGGACAAATCTCTTTCACACTCAGTCATCCTTTTATTCCCATTCTGCACAATTTCACTGTAGGAAAGATAGGTCGGACAAATCACATTTTCTTTATCACCCCCAGAAAGGTCTCTCCCTTTTCTGAGGAGGTTCTTCGAGGCATTATCCTTGTATCTATTAGAATTCCCCCTTCTCTGGTCCAGCGTGTTACTATCAATCAATACAAGACACCCAACCGCATTAGAAGGCTCTTCCATGGCCATAAAAACTTTCTCGTGGCCCAACCTTCTAACCTTTTGCCCTTTCAAGAAGGCCCCATCATCATCACCTCCTACCACAGCATCAGCATCCAAACCCTCTTCAAACATGCCTTCCGAAATGCCTTCAAATCTATTGCTCAAAAATAGAAAGGGCCTGGCCGAAGGGTCTAATCCCCAAGCTTCCCCAGCATTGTTTGGGTTGGGCACGTCCGACTTGGGTCCCTCGCCCCCCACCCTTTGTTCCTTAACCATCTTCTCCCCATCCATGTGTTTCTCCATACGATCCTCCTTATAACCCGATACAGTATCCTCCCAAAAATTGAGATTAGAGGGGCCCTCCAAATCATGCCGCAACCTGCTAAACATTTCAACTGCCTTCGGATTAACCTGATTCATCCTAGAACTTGATGGTTCAGAACCATGAACATTCTCAATCATCACCTTATGGACACTATCCGGAAGTTCCTTCACCACTGGACTTAACGGCTAAGGTCCCCCATCTCTTCCTTTTGACCCCAAAGTCTCCTGAACCAGACCCGCCATCACACCAACCTCAGGAGCCTTTCCCTTTGAAACATCCCCTCTTCTTGCAAAACCCTGGTGCCCCCGACGATGTGCCTCCATCACATGAGTGGGGGTTCCCCTTCAGCAAACCTCCAAGGGATGACCCAAACGATTACAAGATGGACAAAAATTTGTCCAGTTCTCATAAATCACCTATTGCTTACACCTGTATTCATCACCGATAGTAATCCACACATAATCGAAAGGCAAATGCAATGCATCCATTTCGAAACAAACCCGAGGGTTAATCGGGTGACACACGGCTTTAGTGCAGCTATCAGAGCAAAGATATCTTCCTACGATATTTCATAACATTCGTATAAAAGAAGGGTTCTGAAAAGGAAAAGGGAGATTGGGGAAGCTTACCCAAACCGCCGTAGAAGGAGAATCATGATTCATGTGCAAATCGAAGGACCAGTGTAAGAGGAAGAAATAAAATCTGTTGAGTCTATGAGGTGCCCTCAACCATGATTTGATGAGATCTACCTCCTATTTAAACCAAATCATGATATGGTGACTTTCAAGCAAGCCAATAATCTCCCTTTCTTGAAGGTCCCAACACATTAAGTGTTTCTTATAGGTTCACACGTTAAGTGTTTATGTTGATCTCGATTAAATTATATTTGAGTTTGATTAATAAAATAAATATTATTCTCAAGTTCGAGGAATAATTTTATTCAATTTATATTAATCGCATAAATTAAATAAATATTTATTCATTGGAATGTGAATAAAATATTTATTTTATTTATTGAATATTTTAATAAATATTTATTCACCGGATTGTGAATAAAATATTTATTTATGAATAAAATATTTATTCGATTGTTCAATAAATGATATAGGAGTTTGAATAGACCAAGATCGAGTTTGGTGACAAATTTTAATTAACAAGATCATTACATGATGTTTGTTATTCGGAAAGTTGACACACGCCACAAAATAATAATAATATAATTATTATTATGTGGAATGGGGTTTATTAATGGTAATAAATGTTATTTAATGGATGATATGAAGTTAAATAATAATATAACCCAAATCTTAACTCTATAAATAGACGATTATGTCTATTATGTAGAGTATCCAAAAATTGAGAATAGAGAATTGTTGTGCACGGCAAATTCTCTCTCAAATCCTTCTTCTCTCTCCCTCTCAAGAATGAGAAGTGCAAGAGATATTTCTTCAAGACCAAAGAATGAGAAATCAAGAATGAAAAGCGCAAGACATTCGACTTGCTGCACTAGCACCCAAAGATTGAGTGGTGTTTTTCGGATATCATAAGGGCGCTTTTAAATCAACACTAAAGGTATTCTATCCTTGGATCCTCACAGTACAATGAAGGTAATCTGAAAGGGTCCTTTTAGACGGTCAACATTCACCAACGAAGAAAGTTCCTAATCCCAGGTATTTATTTATTCAAATATATTAAATAAATTAATTATAAATTTTACATCCAATATCCTCACTCTTGGTTTCTGGAAATGATTATTAAAATAAATTTTAATATATTACCCACCTCTGCACGCTTCAGATATGTTCGGAACCATCACAAAGTGCCTTTATCTTCCCTAGATGTTACAATTTCCTTCATATTGTTCCAAATTTCAGTCTGTCCATTAGAACACGTGAAACATTATTATCATGCATGATATCATATTCAGTCACTATTCAACTAAAATTCATATAAAAACACAGGAATATATAGATACTAAATAGAGATATCACTCGGATTGCAAATAAACTTTGAAACATTATCATGTAGTTAATTCTTAAATTGTGGGTTTTGATGAGATGATTCCAGAGTGGGGCACCATTCCCCCATGAGTGAGATGATGGTATGATATATGATGGTTATAAGGGGTGGGAAATAATCCCCCAAATGTTATGATATATTATGGTTATACAGGGCGGGCACTAATCCCCTCAGTATTATGATATATGATTTTTATGTGAGGTGGGGATTAATCCCCTCGATTATGGGCACTAATCTCCCCAATGGATTGTAATATATTGATGGTATTGTAGAAATTATTGTCTGGCCCTTGGTTTAAGTTTTGTAACATGTTTATAGACATCTGACACTGGACAAAGTAGGTGTGGTCCATCTCGGATGTCATTGTAGAACTTGAGGATCAACAGTGGTTTATCATGGCACATCAGCATGCACTTTTATTAGGTTTAATGTATTTGGGGACACAGGTAGTGGTGTCCTACTAAGGTATACTCACAGCCTGCTTGAGAAAACGTGGGTACCCGAGAAGACTTCATGGTTGTAAGTCATGGACAAGGTCCCTATGCTTGATGGTTGATACAGCTAGTTAGAGCAGAGTATGAGAGAATACTCCATGGTTACAAGTCATATACATGGTCCCTGTGCTTGATGGTTGATACACCTAGATGGGATGGAGTATGAGAGATGGGACCGTGCCCGGACTCAAGTCCGTTTTTTCAATTTAACCAATTTTGATTATTTTGATTACTTTGGGGATTTGGTGTATATATCCACCCATAGGAGATCGTATTTATATATGTGTGATTTGTGTGACATGTTCAGCTTTCATTTTGATACATTATGGGTTGGTATATTTTTTTATTGTTATTCAACAATGATGTTGACTTATACTAGTTTATCTGGATGACTATAATTATTGATAATTATATTTTATTAAGGGTTATATGATGCTTAGAATATGGTCTTTCCACTTTATTATGAAACTCTTGATGCTAGTCTACAGCCTCTGATGTGCGAGAATTCGTGTATAAGGTCATGTGTCGAGCTAGTCCAATTATTGTAGAGTCTTTCAGCTCTAGGATGTAACATTTTTATTTATCTAAAGAAGAAAATTGAAGATCTGAGTAGTGACCAATGTTATAGAGTAACCATGAGTAGAGAAGAAGGATAACAAGAATAAGCAGGATACGATTGGGTTATATTTGGGTAACCATTTCTTAGCATTATAATAAAAACACTGAGAAATGGTAGTGCTTAATAAAATGATTTTCGTCATAGTTACTCCAGTCATTTTTAAAAAACGTTGTACAGACCATGATGTGATTTATACCACCACAACATGGTTTTGGTATCTCAACCAAACATCCACCAAAAGTTCTTTAACCCTATTCTAAAGTTTGCATCATACATCTTTATCAGCGCTAGCTAAAAGTGCTGATAAAGATATATCCTTTATCAGTGCTTATTTTAGCGCTGATAAAGGAGAGATTTATCAGTTCTATTCTTAGCACTGATAAAAGTTTTTAATAAAAATTATAATTAATATATATAAAATTATTATATTTATATCTAAAAATAATGTTTAATTATATAAATTAATTTAAAAACGCGTGTTTATAATTAATATAAATATTATATATTATATATACTTTTTAATAATTCAAATATATATATAATGTTTTAAAAATTATTTATAATATTATAATTAAATAATTATATATTTAAATAATTATAAAATTATAATAATTTTTTAAATAATAAATATATTTATTATAATTATAATTATATATTTATAATTATATGTTTATAATTATATATTTATAATTATATATAAATAATTTTTAAATATATTTATTTATAATTATAATTATAAATAAATATATATATATGTCTCCAATGAATTTGGTCAATAAATATATATATATATATCATGAGATAATGATGATATTCATGGAAATGATTGTCGTTATTTATGTTTATATATTGATGTGTCGCTATATGTTCATAAGTTTATTTCTAGACATGATTAAGAGTTGTTAAATGTTAAGATTACCTATATTACGATGATGCATGCATATGTTATGTATTCATCATGAATGTTCATTTACACATTGGTTTGTTATGATCTATACTTTACTAGGTATATGATTCATTCATGTTATACTCATGAACCTATTATGTTCTCATAAATACTTATAAAATTACAATAAATATAAAATTACAATAAATACATCAATCATCCGAGACGAACCTCCAAACCCAAGCTACTATATAGATATCACCATGTGGCATAAGGGAAACTCTGTAACCCAAGACATCCAATGACCAATAAAATGGTGCATGTTATCCACATCAAACATAACATGTTCATCTTCAGAATAGATAATAACTACACACACAATGGGGTGTGTATGTAGGGTGTGAGCTACATATGTTCAGTAGGCATGCCACCAATAAAAGATTCTATACAAAAACAACTACACACCTCATTGCCTTTTTTACAAAATGGTACCACCCCTTGAAATCAAGAGGATTAGTTTATTTGAATACCTTTTACTAAAGAATCAAAAAATAAATTTTATTTCATAGGAGGATAATAGTTGAGTTTAGAAACCTGTATTTACCCTTTTATTTTCCAAAACCATTTGTTAGTCGAGTTTAAACCAATAAAATAAAGAGAGGTAAACCAAAACACATAATAGTCGTGCATAAGGAATAACATAAATAAGAATAATATAAACCACAAAACTCATAGATAATCTATTATATAAACATGAATATACCAATAGGCAACAAAAAGTGATCATGTAATGATAATTAAAATAATTTGGTGCTAAAACAAGGAAATAAATAGCTGAACATAAATGGAAATAACATCTCAAAACAACAATAGAAGGGGACCAAAAGTAGGCATAATCATGGGAGTGGCCCTAGGAAACTAAGTTTAAGGCACCCTGGGACCATATACTTATCTCAGTGATCAAACACATCATATCAAATGTTCTGTGTGAGTCACTAAGGAGTACATGCCTTTGGGCCTGGTGGATGGAACCCATCCATAGAACCATAATAAAGTCCAAAGACACTGAGGAGTACATTACCTTGGTCTAATGGTGTGGTGACACCTTTCCATGGTACCATAGCCAAGTCCTAAAAATGTTTAGTTAGTTTCATAGCATAATCCAAAGGCTAGGTATGGAGCACCATGCCTGGAAATACTTTTTCTAGTATTTCTTACCTAGGACCCTAGGTTACCATGACTAAACAATTAGAGGTGAGCAATGTAAACTAATAAATCAAGCATATTAAATCTCAACAGCATATATAAACACATATAAATCATAAATTAACCCCTCATCCCACCTCCCTACACCCTTTAATAAGTAGAACCCCCTTTATTACCCATGATCATTTCACCATAATCAACTTCATTTCAAAATATATACGCACCCATATAAAACATAACAAAATGGTCTTAAAATAAGAGTGTGGCTTATATTACAAAAACCTTTAATATAAGGTGATAAATAGGACTTTAGTTTTTAACCCAATTTAGGAAAAATTGTAAACCATTTTTGAACCCATGATTATATTATAAGTCACAATTAACTTAAGGGGGGAACAACACCAAATTAACGTGGACAAAATTTAGTAATAGAAATTAAACATCAATTGAACTATACCAATACAACATGAACATAATCCAATATAAATGTAATAATAAAAACAAATCAAAGGAAAGAAATAAACCTAAAAACAAATTCAATTCCATCAAATCCACTACTTACCCTTTTTAAACATTCCCTTAATTTATGAAATTTCACATAGGAATAGTTTGGAAATCAATTGAAAGCCAAAAAACTCACTTTAATTGTCAATTATTCTAAAAGGAGCCTTTTAGGATTTTTATTAAATAATGAGAATTTAATTTCATTTTAGGTGTATATAACTTAGAAAGCACTAAAACCCCACCTTTTATGTCAAGTTTGAAAAACACCAATGCAAGATAACCAATATAACTTTATCAAAATTAATATTTATAAGTATATTTTAATTGAAAAATGAGTTTAGAAAACTCTAACACTCATGGCATTCCAAATAAATGGAAATTAATGGAACCATCTTCCTTAGTCTGACGGAAACATGTGGTCTCCGATGAACAATGGTAGAATATGACTCAAGAGGAGATTCATATTCCCTGAATATAAAAAACCCCATGTTTAGACCAACCCTAGGCATCAAGTTCATCCAACATGGCCATTATAGAAGTAAGAAAAATGAAAAGAGGAAGAAATGGGAGGATAAGAAGAGAATATAAAGAAAATGAAGGGAAATGAGGGTTCACATGAAGATCTAAGAAGAAATCTGCTAGAGTTATGGAGAAGGGAGCAGAAGCACTCTTCAATTACCTCCATATGTGTCGTTCAAATTGGGGGAGGGGGAAATCCCAATTAGAAAACACTTGAATAGGCCAAAATACCCCACTTTGATCAGGTTTCATGGTTTACTCACATGGTTTGACAAATCATGTGGCAGTCATGCAGTCGCTACTGGACACAAAGCTATCTAGACCTACATGCATAGGAAACATAGTTTAAAAACTTGTGTGGTGACTGTGAATCCTAGAAAAAGTGTCCAAAAATCAAAAGTTTCAATCTTGTTCACTTCAAACTCAAGGGAACTCATTATAGTATAAGTATACACACTTAAAAGTGACTTTGGGGTGTGACATGATGAACACCCAAAACCCATAAAATTTAAGTTGGAAATCGATATAACTCGATGATGCATCCAAATGATATCGTTAAATTCTATGGAGGAATCAAGTAGATATTTACATTTTTTCTAAACTACACTGGCTACAACGGAGTAGCATAGTGGTAGTATGAGGTTGATCCCACTGAGAGTGGGGAACACAGCGATGGAAACTCTCAACCAAAGGTTGGGTCATCCTGATTTAAATTGATTTTATTTAAACTAATTAAATAATGTAAATTAAATAATTAAAATAAAGATAGAAAGATAGGAAAAGGCATAAGGGAAGGAAACCAGCTTCCATGGGCGATTTTGCTAAAATGAAATCCTAACTGAACTTGCAAAACATCAATACTCATTGGCTACACAATCAATCAATTTTATCAATAGATGAAATGGTCAATCCCTATCAATATACCCTAGAACCCTAATTATTCATGGCCATATGAATTAAAATACTAGGATGCTTTAGGATCAGATTTCAAAAGGAGAAGAATAATCAAATCATGTGGTCGTGAATTAACTGCCTTTATCATGTTGGGTTACGTATGCTACCAAACGCACTTGATTAATGATTTAATAATATATATGAATATAATGAGTCGCAACACAATACCAATTGAATAGAATCATTGCACAAGTGAGGAAGGAAATGGAACAATTTGGTATGCACCCATTTCGACTGATTTCTCTCTCCCCTATGGATTTAGCCGATCATCATTGGGTGATCGTCAATGATGAATAAACCCAAAACCATAGGAGAGAGAATAGAAGAGAAGGATTGAGAAAGAAATAAAATCATAGCAACTGGAAGTAAACTAAGAAAAATCCAACGTTACATCAAAGAAGAAGAATGGAAAGTAGAAGAAAAACCTAACTACAATGGGTCAGAACCCTATTTGTGGCCTCCTACTGATTGAACCTCTATGCCTGGAATGAATAATAGATTCCTTCGGCTGGAACCTCTATTTATAAGCCTAGATGTCTTCCCCAGGTCAAACTCGGTGTTAAATGGATGTTCCGCATCAAGCCCCTGGGACCATGTCAAAAGATGCGTCAATTTATTGGTATTTAGGTCTACTCGACATCTTTCATGGCGTAAAAATAGTTTCACGCCATGAAAAGTACGGGCCCTCCGATTCACTATTTTTCTTCATTCACACTGTGAACTGCTTACACACCTTGTATATTTTATACATCCCGAACAGAATACAAAACATGAATTGCCAATTTCCAGTGCTAAAAGCCTCATTTTTCTCCAATTCTTCAGTTTCAAGCCTATGGAACATCCTGTGATCATCCAACATTGTGGGAAACCATATTTCAATGGATATCTTGATCCGTTTGGATTTAATCTTCAATCTATGCTTCATCATATTTTTGTTGTCGCAATGTCAAGATTTCTTTCATATTGTCCCAAATGTCGGTCCTTCCATAAGAATACATTAAACATTAATATCATGCATGAAACTCAAATTCAATCACCGTTCAACTAATACATATATAAAAACACGTGAATATATATATACAAAATAGAGATATCACTTGTCTTGCAAATAAATTGTGAAACATTATCATGTAGTTGATGCTTAAATTATGGGTTATGATGAGATGATTCTAGAGTGGGGTGCCATTCCCCCATGAATAAGATAGTGATATGATATATGATGGTTATATGGGGTGGGCACTAATCCCCCAAATGTTATGATATATGATGGTTATACGGGGCAGGCACTAATTTGCTCAGTGTTATAATATATGATGGTTATGTGAGGTGGGAGCTAATCCCCTCGATTATGGGAACTAATTCCCCCAATGGATTGTAATATATTGATGGTATTACATGCAGTATTGTCTGACCCTTGGTTTTGGTTTTGTATCATATTTAGAGACATCTCACACTGGCCAAAGCAGGTATGGTCTATCTCAGATGTCACTGTAGAACCTGAGGATCGACAGTGGTTTATCATGTCACGTCAGTATGTACTTTTATTAGGATGGATATATTTGGGAACACTGATGGTGGTGGCCTACTGAGGTTTACACACAATCTGCTTGGGCCAACGTCAATACCCAAGCAGACTTCATGGTTGCAAGTCATGGACAAGGTCCCTGTGCTTGATGGTTGATATGATTAGTTAGGATGGTGTACGAGAGAAAACTTCATGGTTGCAAGTCATGGACAAGCGTATTATGCTTGATGGTTGATGCGGCTAGTTATGATGGAGTACGGGAGATGGGACCGAGCTCGGACTCCGAGCTAGTTTTTCAATTTTCCCAATTTTGATTTTTTTGATTACTTTGGGGATTTGGTGTATATATCCATCCATAGGAGATCTTGTTTATGTCTGTGGGATTTGTGTGACATGTTCAGCTTTCATTTTGATATATTATGGGTTGGTATATTTGTTTATTGGCTTTCACCAATGATGTCGACTTGTATTGGTTTATTTGGATGACTATCATTGTCGATACTTCTATTGTTATTGATGGTTATATGATTCTTAGAATACAGTCTTCCCCCTTTATTATAAGACCCTCGTTGCTTGTCTACATAGCAATGCAAAACTGGTTGTGAGCCCGCGAGCCATGTGGGTTTGGGGAGGGGAAGGTTTTTATAAAAAATACCATTTTGAAAATGGGCATATGCGGACAGCCCGCACGGGCAGCCGACCCGTGCGGGTAAACTGCGTGGATACAAGTCAACCCATGGGTTATTTAAATTTTAAAATACCCATGTATTATTAATATTTACCCGCATCTATGATGCTTCCTTCCAAGTTATAAGGTGTGCATGAAATGCACCTTGAATGCGCGACCACACACCGCTCCATGCGTACTCTACCTTCGAGGCATTTATTTCCAAGGTTATAACCTCATCCGTCTGTCTCCCCCTCCCCAACGTTCTCTTAAGTTTCCATTCATGGTTTTTCTGTCACATGTCCCTCTCTCGATGTGGTCAACAACCTCCGTCTCTACACGTCCGACGAGTGGACGCGGTATTATGCTGCCTTAACGGTGCCCCGACCCCTCGTTGTCATTGTCGATGCACCCTACTGCAAAACCTCCATCTTCTTCCTCAACCCAACAAGCAACGACCTTCGTCTCGCTTGTAATGCTCTCGCCACCACCGCGACTTTCCTCCAAGCGAAGATTTCCACGAGCGATCGAGCTGCATTGACCAAGCTTCCACGTAAACTCAACCCACATCTTCTCATTGTCGTCTCTGTTGTGAACCTCCCTCTCTCAAAGCCTGACGCTACACCACGCACCCCTTGCAGTCGCATTAGTCGCCTCTTTGTTTCTTTTAACACGTTCTGCACACGGAGGGCCCATCGTAGTGCAGTGATTTTTCTAAATTTTATTTCAATTTTATCATAATTATGTAAATATATTAAACGATTTTGATTATTGAATTTAAATTCCAAAATATATTATAACTTTCATTTACGATTTTAATTTATCAATAACTTGAATTGCCCTTATTACCCTCATTGGAGATTGAGATGTATCAATTTCATATAAATTTTTTTATAATAACGAAGAATGCGGGTTGCCTGTTGTCTAGCCCGCATCCGTTGTGTGGTGGGGCAGGTCAGATAAATCCACCCGTTTGATATGCGGTTTTTTGCGGGTTTAAGCCGACATGGGCTCAAGCCCGAGTGGGCTTAGCCCGCCCCATCCCAACCTGTTCATTTCGCACTGCAACCTTTGATTTACGGGGAGGTGCGCCTAAGGTCATGTGTTGAGTCAATCCAGCTACCGTAGATTCTATCGGCTTGGGGATGTTACATTTATGTTTATGTGAAGAAGAAAATTGAAAATCTGAGCAGCAACCAATGTTACAGAGTAACCATGAGTGGAGAAGAACAACAAAAAGTGTAAGCGAGCCACAATTGGGTTATATTTGGATAACCATTTCTGAGTGTCACAAGAAAACACTTTGAAATGATAGCGCTTAAAAAATGATTTTTGGTGTAGTTACTCCAATCGTTTTTACAAAACGTGGTACAGACCGTGATGTGATTTATACCACCACAACATGGTTTTGGTCTATCAACCAAACATCCACCAAAAGTTCTTCAACCTTATTCTAAAAATTGCATCATAGCATATGATTATTTATTATTGATAAACTAAGTAATATAAAGGATTTCAACAGCCTTTGTTAACAAACACAACCCAAAAACACTTCATGAATTTTCAGTAAAGAATCGTTTTTACTATTTTAAGCAAAATATTTGTCAAGACCTCAATGGTCTTGATATACATTTCCAATATCACAACCCCTTTAATGTATAATGTTGCATCCCGTGCAAGTAGTGAATTACAAGTAGTGAATTATTTCTTGGTTGTGCTTCATTCTTTGGGATGTTGTTTTTCTCCATGATGAGAAGACTGCATATTATTTCAGAAAGTTCTTTTTAAAATCATTTTCTAGGTATTGCTGTTGCAAAACAAAATTTGATGCCAAAGTGAATATGCGTTCTCATATTTGATTCAAAATTATTTTCTCCACTGAGAGAATCATGGCAGAATTGTAAATGCCAATACACAGGAAATCAATAACTCAGATTACTTCTATTTGTTTAACAAGAAACCTATTCCACCAGACAGCTATTTTTTTAAATTATTTATAAAATGGTGAAAAAGTTATAAAAAATCTAAATAATTATTAATACATTTTTCCAACACCATAGGTTGACGTTGGGTCGCCTAGATGCAACCAATGTCGCTTTCCCGCGAATCATTCCAGAAATGATCCATAATTTCTGGATTAACAAAAATTTAAATGATTTAATTTTACACAATGGTAATTTTATATTGAAAAATCTATATAAGATCATGGCCCGGCATGCCTGTCATCCATCACGTGCGCGGTCCGTGACTAAGGACCCTCCGCCCCACGCGCGGCCTTGGGATCGAAGCTCGAGCAGCCCAGGGCCTTCGCCAGTCCCAACCAGTGCCCGTTCCCCCGGCTCCGCCCGACGACGGTGACCTTATCCTCCTTCGCCATCAATCGGCGCACCTTCCCCGGACCCCGGAGGCGCCCCTGCCGGCGTCGGATATCGCCGATGTCCATCTCCTGCAAAACCTTCGCGGGTCCGATCAACGGCGAGCTCAGGCGAGGCCGTCCCACCGGCGGGAGAGAATTCCCCGATCGGAAGGCCGAAGATTTCGACGGCAGCGAATCTCCTGCTTCCCTGGGCGCCGGAGGCGGACAGGAGTGCGCAGGCATCCGGCGGGGGAGGGTCGTCTTCTTCGCCGCGAGTCCGTGTTTCTCGCTCGGGACGGCGGCGGTTTCCCGAGTTATCGCCTCTCTGCGGGCGATGACCTTCCCGCAGAAAACAACGTCCGTGGCCGGAAAACTGCTCCCGGAGTTGAACGACAGCTCACCGGTGCTGAACTCGAAGGGATCAAAGTGGTCCGACGACGCCGAACCCAAACCCTCGGCTTCTTGGTTGAACCACTCCTTCCGATCGGCGTCTTCTCCGTAAATGAGGAGATCGCAGAGGGACGGCGCCTCCTCTGGTTCCTCAAACTCCTCCGATGGGATGGGGTCCGGCGGCGTTTTTTCGAAAAAAAAGCATGGAGCCATTAGTGGAGTATGTGGAGATGATGGAGTGAGGGGAGGCTCTTGGATGGAGAGGGAAACAGAGAAAGTATCATATTTAATAATCATCAAATACTTATTAAATATTCCACTTGTAAATATCATAATGTTTTTTGACGATGAAAACTTGAATTTGGTGAATAATTCAACCCGACATGAAAAACATGTCATGTTGGTATTTCACTTTCACATCTCATTAAGGCACATGAGTCCAAATAATATTGTATATGTATGTTATATATATTGGATGTACAATTACATTAGGCCACACACCACACACAAGTTGGAGCCCCATAAAGGTAACTCACACATCAAGCATTGTTTATTCAGTACATGACCTGAAGGCCTATTGGGCATGAAACCCATTACATGGCTCAAAGGCTCACAATCTGATTCAAAGGCCCAGTGAAGTGTCATGCCTATATCATGTCTGCGTCACCGTCTGCCTGCGTCATGCCCGTGTGACTGTCTACCAGCAGAAATTCCCTCTCACCTGAATTTGAACTCGGGTCTGATGCAGAATCAGAGGGCACCTCTGCCACTGAGACACACCCCAACTGCTATATATATATATATATTTATATAATACATATTATATATTAGGTAATTGGATGTACAATTACATTCAAACAACACACACACCGCGCGTATATAATTAGAATAAATATAATTTTCAATATAAATTGATTTGCAATTAAAACAACATCTTTAATTCAATTAAATGAATTAAAAACAGAAGTTTATTTATAAAAAATCAATTTTATAGAAAATTTTCAAATTTAAATATTATTATTATATGTCATTATTTATAATATCAATAATTAATTTTATTCAAATGTAATTAAAACAATTTTATATAGAAACATGTGCACGCGCACATTTTAATAATAAATATATATGTATATATGTGATATATATATATATATATATATATATATATATTAAATATAACTTATATATAAAAAATGAATTAAATTTTTTTAAATAATGAATACTATTTTTGAAAATATAATTAATAATATTTAAATAAAATTATTAATTATTAATACTTCTTTGTATAGTGTTACCAATATTATATACACCATATAAAAAAATAATTATTAATATTTATATAACAATATTAATTAATATCATGTATAACTTCCAAAAAAATGTGTGTGTATAATATATGCATGCATGCATACATACATACATAAAAACAATCACACAAACACTTTCAACGTGTGTCGGCGTGCATAGTTGAAATATATATCAATATATTATACTGTAATGAAATTATAACATCATTTTACTTAAATTGGGTTTAATCAATTTTTATATAAACACTCATATGTTAATATTAATTAGTAATACATTGAATATAATCCTCTGAAAATTGACATAATTATAGATATTTTTAAATATAAGCATACATTTTTATAATATTAAATATTTATTCATTTATATAAATAATAAAAGTTTTCAAATTTTATTTAAAAAACTATATACAATTAATAATTATTAATATTTTATAATTAATATTATATACATTTATATAATCAATAATTAATTGTAAATCTTTTGTATTTAAATGTAATTTCTAATATTTTTATATTTATTTATACTTCTATATAGTATAAAATATGTACACATTTATATAACTAATAATATTTCTTAAATAAAATTAGTCACATTGAAATATAATTATTAATTAATATTTTTTATATAATTAATAATATATACATATTTTATTATTCTTGTATTGTTTTTTATCTTTTGGATTTATCATTTTGTATGTATTCATATAATTATTTTTGAATATAATTATAAATTTATATAATTAATGATGTGCTTTTTAAATTATTCATTCATATAAATAGACCCTATTGGTCATGGGTCCTTAGGACCTTATATATAATAATAAATAAGAGGAGCCCAATGGGTAAATTATCCCTTAGGGGTTATGATCTGCCTATCTGGCTTTGTGGGTGTGTGGCATGTATGTGTGTTTCATTTGTTATTGTACCCTAAGAATCTAAATATATATGAATAATAAGCCGCTTCGGCGGTGGCGTAGTGGCGAAGGAGATGGGTACAACAACGCCGTTCTTTGGAAGGTTCAGAGTTTGAATATTGGGAGTCTGCTTTCGGGGCGAACCTCTCCCCCGAGATCCACTCGCCTTGCTGGGTCACTCGGTTACTGACTGGGTGGGCAAAATGAGGCGCAACCCACCCGTGCTGACGGATTGCTTGACGAACCATCGCCGCCCGAGTTATCACCCTCCGGGATGCTCTGCCATCTCGGTTGGCAACGACTCCTTCCCGACTGGGGCTCTCTCCGGAGTGACCTCTTCGTGGGGAGGGGGGTTTCCTTGTGTGGAGGGTTCGAAAAGGCCACACATGAGAATTCCCTTTTAAAAAGAAAATATATAAATAATAATATTTTTAATTATAATTAATTTTGTTTAAATGTAGTTAATAAGTAGTTGCATTGTTTATGTACGATCAATATAATATAGACATCTATATAATTAATAATATATATATATATATACATATATAAATTAGTAATTGCAAATCTATTTAAATATATTTAATAAAATTCTTACTTTTAATTTTACGGTTTTATAATTAATAATATACTATGAAAAACCTTTATACATTTATAAACTTCATGTAGTTATTAAAAATATGATATTTTGACACATTTAATATATATATATATATATCATTAAAATAATTATAATTTGGTATTATTTTAAATATAGTTGATAGAAAATTTAATATTAATTACTACTATATTGAAAATAACCCTCTTTAAATTGAAATACAGTTATTTATATTTTTAAATACAAGTATACGTTTTTATAATATTAAATATTTATTCGTTAATATAACCAATAGAAGTTATCAAATATTATTAAAAACATTTAAATACAATTATTATTAATATCATATATTTAATTAATATTATATGCAATTATATAATTAGTAATTTATCGTAAATATTTTATATTTAAATGTAATTTTTAATATTCTAATATTTATTTATACATTTATATATAGTAAAAAACATTTAAACATTTATATGATTAATAATATTTCTTAAGTAAAATTAGTCACATTGATATATAATTATTAACTATTAATGTTTTTTATATAATTAATAATATATAAATATTTTAATTATTCTTATATTGTTTTTTATCTTTTTGATCTGTCTTTTTGTATGTATATATATAATTATTTTTGAATATAATTGTACATTTATATAATTAAAGATATGTTTTAAAAAATATTTATTCATTTATATAAATAATGATATTTTTAATTATAATTAATAAAATTTAAAAGTAGTTAATAATTAATTATATTATATATTTATATAATCAACACAATATATATATTGATCCTGAAGAGCGAGGAGGTGATGAACAGGGTGACAAGTAGAAAATTCACAATGTAGGCAGTAATGCTTCCCCGAGGACACCTGTAACACCTTGATATTTTAGAAATGAAAACAATGTTCGATAGTGTGCTCGACAAGCAACACCAAGCTTAAACGGCACGTGAAATATATGCAGCTCTCATAACCTAACCGTTAAATGGGTGGGTATGAATAATATTAACTACTTTTTGAAATATATATATATATATATATATATATATATATATATATATATTTCCTACTCAATATAAATTATAGATAAATACTTGGTAAACAATCAATCATTTTTATTAAAGTAATGTTATTATTCAAAAGTAGAACTTCTTCAAAAATGATTTTTATTGCTTTTTGTAAGAAAATATTATAAATAATTTTTGGAACTCTTAGAAAATATATTTGATAAAATGAACTTCGTTTTTGAAATCAAAATATCAAAATTTACTTAGGGTGAAGTTTTGAGATTTTTCGGAAAATATCGATTTTTTGGTGAATAGTGTAAATACTAATTTTTGCAAAAAAGTCATTTATTTTAAATAATTTAAGTAATTTAAAAGTCCCATTATTTTTTTGAATTTGATTTCAAGGAAAATAAGTATTCTTTGGAAATATTTAATCTACTTAAATGCTTTTGAATCAACTTTATACTGTATTTTAGAATAAGTTTATTTTTGGGTTTAAAAACAGGATTTTTCTGAAAACTGTTTTAAAGTGCATAATGTTACTTCATTTTAATTAACCAATATAATCCCTAATGAGAAATGTTTTAAATGAAATACTATCACGACCCGCCTTCTCCAAGATGGGGGAAGAGACAACAAACTACTATACCCTACATTCTTCAAGTTGAAGGAGAGATAATGACCCCCCGAGTCCCGCCTTCAATAGGCCCCGGAGTGGCAACTAGCACCAAGGGTATAAAATCTCACGTAATATGGAAGACATTACCCTTTTTATTTAATGAGATCAGGAGACAAGATGGTAAATCCCAAACATCTCCAAAGACTAAAGATAAAAGTAACGCCCAAAAATCCATTCCCATATGCTTGTTAAAAAAACTGATACAAAGTACAAGAAAACTCTGAAAGAAAGTACCAAAAGAAAAGAAAAACAGCAACGAAAATTGTCCCGACGTCTGAGCTAGTAAGGTCTGACACGGTCCTCAAAGTCCTCATGGGAACCTGAAAGTAGTTTTATATACATAGGATGAGTATACAGCTATACTCAGTAGGGAAAACCAAAAGCTCTCGTACACAAGTGGGGAGACATTCTAATGCCCCGTGAGAAAAAAAGATAACCAAAACACATAGCAAGGAAACTATCCTCCCAGCATCACCAAAGCTCACTCCCCAAAAAACACTAGTCAGGTAAAATAATAGCAATAACACATCAATATTTGGATACCCCTCACCGCTTTCCCACTAGTTATTTAGAATATCCTACACATCAGACCCCCCCCACAAATCCCACTATAGTCCCATTGCCGCCCCAATAATAACCTTATGGGCCATCCCAACCGCACGTCTATCCCGCCCGCAAACACCCGGGCCACCACAACCACACATAACCACACCCGCAGACACCTAGGTCACAACAACCGCCGCCACGCCCTAAGACACCTAGGCCAGAACAACCACTGCCACACCCGAAGACACCTAGGCCCAAACAACCACTATCACACCCGAAGACACCTAGGACAGAACAACCACTACCACGCCCGAAGACACCTGAGCCTCATCCTGAAGACACTTGGGCAACAAACCTTCCCGCACACACCTGGGCCAACCACCACAACACACCCTGCCTAAAGAGACTTGGGCCATAATGAACCTTAGGCCGTCACAGCCTGCCTGAAGAGTCTTGGGCTACCTGGGAGAGGGAGTAGAAAGGAGCTAATAACCAACCACTCATAGAAATGTTGGAAAAAACATCCTGTAACATTCCAGGTAAATAAAGAATATGACATTTTCATATTTATTAATATTTGTAAATTAATTATTAATTTTACTTTAAAGGGGATGCTATGTTCGATGACGTACCCGATACACAACAACATGTTATTTTGAAATCTTACGTTGCACACAATGTTGGGTCATACTGAAAAATAATAATATAATAATATTATTTTAAATGGTAGTTAACGCCTAGCCGTTGTATGATTATACATGTTAGTTAAATGTTTTCACATTTATCCAATAAAAGTTAGAAGCTTAAAATGTGAATAAATCTAATTTTAAGAATAATTTACTTTAGAAGGCTGATTTACAGTCTTTTGATGGAGATCCCTCTTTAAATCAAGTTTTGGTCACTTTTATATGTTCTATTTGACAAAATAAAATTCTTCTTTAGAATCGGGACATCAAAATTCACTTTGGGTAAAATTTTGGTATTTTTCTGATAAAATTCATTTTTTGACGAATAGTGAAAAATACTTTATTTTAATTCAAAAGTGCCTTTTAATATAATTTATTTATGTGGTTAGATTATCTTTTTAATTGGTTTTAAAGTGTAATTATATTATGTTTTTACCATTTAATCCAATGTTGGTCATTGGAATTAATTTCACTTTGAAATTGGACATAAACAAGTATCAATTTTTTGATAGTTATTGTTTCTTAAAAACACGTTATTTTGTTTTGATAACGGGAATTAATTTTAAATTAATTAATAAAACTTTTATGTTTTGAATTTGGTAAAATAGACATCATTTTTGAATTCGGAATATCAAATATTTCTTAGGCTGAATTTTTGGTAGTTTTCTGAAAAACTTCAATTTTTGATGAATAGTGAAACCACTAAGTAGTAGATAAAAACTGACATTTTCATTTAAATGAAATATTACCACTTCTATGGATTGAATTTCAAAAATCCGACATACATGGTTGTTATTATTAAGTAAAATGTGGTTCAATAAGATGAAAATAATTTTTGGTGAATAACAACTTTTGACTTTTATTTACCACGGTTAAAGGTAAATAGGGTAATTCAAGGTAAAAATAATATTATAATAATACAAAATTACCTTAAAATTTTTCCTAACCTTATTTTTTGAGTCATTTTCGACCATGAGCATCTTTGGGTCGATTTTGAGACCCCATGGAGCCACTTGGGAGTAATAATGACACTTTAATTTAATTAACTTAAAGTAAAGGCAAAAATGACATAAACAAATATCTTTTAGTAAATCAATTTTTACATAGGTTATATAAGTTATATTTTTGACTATAGATATTCATTGTAAATCTAAAAATATTTCATATATTATGGTATTTATTTAATAATTTTTAGACATTAAATAAATTAAATTATTTATGACACAATAATGATGCAATATTTACCTCATTAATAAATGATTTAAATAAATAAGATTATAAATATTAAAAAAATATCCAAAACTTGTCCAATTATTATTGAATGATTTTATTTAGAACTTGAGTCATATTATCTTTAATTTTAATGAGTTTTAGATTTTTAGAAACCGAAGTTAAGTTTATAATAAAATAATATTTGAAAACTTTCCTAAAGAGCCCCTCATCCCCCTTATAAAAATCCCTCACTTCTAACCAATTCCTCACACCTATCAAGCCCCTTGGCTCATCCAAACCCTACAAAAATAATCTCTCAAGATCCCTCTCCTCCTATAAGCATTACCTTAGACAGAAGGCACTTCAAGAAGTCTTTTTGGTTCAAACCAAAGGGAGTTACCCAAATTAAAGGTAAGAGTTTCTCTTAACTTCTTTTATTTTATTTTACTTTTACAACCCCTAAACTCTTTTTATTACTTTATTTTATAACAAAACATTTATCCTAAATATACTAGGATATTTTTATGAGAAGTATTTTATCTACACTTACACACACCTCCATCTAATGGGTGAAGAACATACAGTTTCTGTGAATGACAAACTAACACCTCAAGAAACGATGATTGTTCGATTATCTCCTATCACCTCTCATAGTGTACATTAAGATGAAACTAATTTATATATGATATATATTATGTTTATGTTTTATTTATGCTTCTGAATTTTTCTTTTATATCATACTTTTATGGTTTCCATTATGGGTAAACGCGATAATTTCATTTGAGGAAGTGCGGACTACCGCCCCCTCAAAGTGATATGACTCATTAATGCCATATGTGGGACATATAAAGGATGGAGTTAATGATATTATATATGATATTATACTGGAATTAAAATATACCTATGTATCATTATGTTTTAATTCCATTATAATAATAAATATAAATGAAAGTAGTTTTCATGCGTACGTACGTCTTACCGTCTCCATGAACGACGCATTTCATTTCTTACGTCCAAATGTTATGTACTATTATAAATAAATGTATATACTAGATATATATGATATATATGATATCTAAATAATTAATATCATTCTGGATATAATGAAATTTTGACCATGTGAACAACTTATATTATAAGAAGTCCATTTTTGACTCAAGTACCAAATATCGACAAAACGAACGTTATTAACTTAAATGATTACATAATATTTATAACATGTTAATAAGTGATATAAAAGGAATAATAAACTGTAAAAAGGTTCTTAAGCAAGTATAAATTAACTTTAGTTTATTATTCAGGAAGAACAAGAAACAAACGAGTCAAGTCAGACACGAGGTAAGGGGTTTCTTATCTCACTTTTAATTCCGTGAGATTTCCATTGTTCACCACTTATTTATTGCATGTGGTGTATTGTGTACTACCATTTGATGTATATTATCATGATTCAATTTATATTCATGGTATTTTGTGATTCATTTTTTTGTTATTAACTTTTTTTCATATGACTCGATTGATTACAACGTGGTAAGGGGTTTCTAATCTCACTTTTAATTCCGTGAGATTTCCATTTTTCACCACTAATTTATTGAATGTGGTGTATTGCGTACTTCCATTTGATATATATTATCATGATTCTTTTTATATTCATTTTATTCTGTGAATCATTTGGTGGTTATTAACTTTTGGTCATACAACTCGATTGATTACAACGTGGTAAGAGATTTTCATCTCACTTTTTATTCCTGTGAGGTTCATGCTATATTTCCACTATTTCCTTTTGTACGGTGTATGTATGATTGTATTAATTGTGTAATATACTTCAATTTATGGGTATTTACATCTTCATTTTATGATCCTTCTTTCATGGGTTTTATGTTTCGTAATTTACCAAAATCGGTAAGGGAACCTTCTAACCCAATTTTTATTCCTTGGGTTAATCTTCTAATTCATAATTATGTCATGCTATGATTATGTATGGAATCACTATTTATTTATTTATTTTCTAATTTTCACTCCCCTTTTTGTGGATATAATTTTGATACACATAATCACTGCATTGATAAATTCTCAAGTCATCGATATGAACTTGATAAGAGTAATTTTAACTCAATTTCTATTCATTGAGTTAAACATCCAAGTCATTGGTTTTGTATTAAAAAGAATATGTGGGAATGTTCTATGATTGATTTACACTGAATATCCAATCATATTGAGTGTATTTATATTTTTCACACATTATTATGTAATTGATTTATCCTTAATCTAAGGATACATTTTTTATAAGGGATTTCGTCTCAATTTAAAATCCATCGAGACTTCATTGTTGTTATGCACCGATTCAATATTATATGGTGTATATACTTTCCTTTGGAATATTATATCATGAATCCCTTTATTCTCATGATATTATAATGTTCTGATTCAATGTTATTCCCCAATTATTTGTATTCAAGAGTCTCACATTTTGTTAAAAACTCTTTAACTAAATTATCGTTTTAAATGTTTTAAATATTTATTCTTCTAAATATTTATAATTAATGTCCATGTTTAAAAATGGTTTTAAGGATTTATTTATTTGGACATTAATGTTTTCAAATGATAATTTATTTAAAATCTTGAAAGTGGTATGGAACACTTTGATTCAAAAATCTCTTTATTAAATGTTTTAAATGGTTTTGAAAATGGTTTGATAAAGCATTGTTTATTTCAATATCTAGATTTGATATATTGGAATGTGGAAATTTTATCTTTCCTTTATACTTGTGTTATGTGTTATGATTATGTTATAGTTATTGGGCATTGTTTACGTATACGGGTTGTTCCGTGATAAACCTAGGGTGAGTGAGCTCGAGATAGCTCTCTAATGCATTGGGTAACGTGACGGAGGTAAACGTAATGTTTCTACTAAGAGATTTAGGGAATATACTGTGATGGATATTCCAAATGTGAATCCCTATATAACTGTGATAGCTACAATGTAATTATGTTATGAATGGCATAAGTTACCTTTATGATTTATGATTTGTGTGTGTTATTCATAAATGTTATGATTTCGTAAGGTATGTTATGATTGAAAAGTATGGTTTTATTGATTTGTAATTAATGATGGGATATTATTTTCCTTCCTTATTTTATAACCTGTACTGAGCTTTTTATGCTCATCCCACATTTTTGAAATGTTTTTTACAGGACTTAAAGATGATTAGGGTTAAGGATGAGATCAAAGAAAAGTCATGCTGTCTAAAACATGGAACTAGACATGTTTCTTTTTAAAAGTTTTTATTTTATAAAAAAATGGATACTGAGTAGTAGTGTCTGCATGTAATATTCAATTTGTTATGTAATAGTTATAGCCTAATTCTATAAAACTCTAAACCTAAAAAAATCCTCAATGTAAATTCTTGACATAATTCAAGATTATGTAATGTTTAAGGCTGAGTCATTATAGTTGGTATCATAGGTCGGTTTAGATAACTTTAGAGGTTATGGTATTCTTTAAGCATGAGTGACATAACCTTAATGGTTAGGATTTTAGAAAGAGTCGTAGTTTTTTTATAAATCAAATGAGTTTAAGATTACTTGAATAAGTATATATTAGTATTTACCCTCCTCATAAGATATTATATGATGATTTTATTGATATACTCACACCTACCTTTTTGGTTTTAGTAAATGGCTGGATCTAGCAGGCACTAAAGTAATAGTGGATGTGAAGAAAACTGTGATGGTTTTTTGAATGAACAACTGAATGAAATGGGAGCTGCAATGAGAAATCTTGTGGTTATTCTCAACCAACTATCTGGAGTCATGATTGACAACCTGAACCTTGGTGATTTTTATAAGGCATCATATATGTGCGAAACAAATCCCCACAGAAGTTTAGGTAATAATCATAAAGGTAAGTATATTCAAAAACCTATGTGTCTAGGATGTGGAAAGAAACACATAGATAAATGTTACAAAGGGACGGGAAGATGCTATAGATGTGTAAATGAAGGTCATAAAGCAAGAACATGCTATGGAAAAAGGAAGCATCCAGTTAACTCTAGGAAAGGGAAAGAAGTTCTTTCTGAGGGATCAATTGAATGTTTTAAATGTGGTGTGCATGATATTATACAAACAGATGTCCTACAAAGAAGGTTCAGGAATGGGATCACCAATATCATATAAATATATGTTTACCAATACCTAACACCATTCCAATTGAGGATGAGGAAACTGAAAATGACCAATGAAAGGTATGGATTATTTTCTAACTGATGTTTAGACATTATTGAATCTTAGGATATGACTCATGATTTTGTATATAGGAAAGAAGTATTTAAGAATAAGTTGGAAAGGAATGGTTAATGGATCATGAAGAAATTTAAATGAGTAAGAAGTCAACATATATGAGATTCAAGTGTTATGGTAGATTTTAGGATGGTGAAATGCTTAAAAGTATTAAGGCTCTATTGATGATGGGATTACATTAGAAGACTTTTTATTGTATGTGTAACCCTGAAGTTTGATATATGAAAAATTTATTCAAGGAATCATTATCTTTTCTTTTGTGGATATAGTTATAAAGAACCATTTGGGTTTATATGATCCTTGAATTTGAGGCAATTATAGGTTAATACATTTTGGGATGAAAAATAAAAGTTATTAGATAACCTTTAAAATATGTTATGGTTATTTTTGATGAATTTATCTCTTTTTTGATAATGTTATAAAATTATATAGTTTTTGAAAAAGGACAACATGCATACCGCCTGACAACCCATCACGTTGGACAAAGCTGCGAGAATCGAACCCACAACCAAAGTGCGATTGAGATTTATCGCCTACCACTGGACTACGTGAAGTCCTTGGTTAGTATGACTAATTATTTTTAGTTAGATTATTTAATGAATCAAGAATAAGTTTATTTTGGGTTATTTATTGAAATGATTAACCTATCATAGAGAATATGTGATTAGGTTAATTACACTTCAGTATGAGACTTTAAGAGTAACTGATGTTTTTTGGAGATAAATGTTAAGATTTATCTTGGAAGACAATGTGATTAAATCCTTCTGATATTTGGGTTTCAATATTAGTTTAGATTACATTGAATAATTTTATGGAAAACTATTTATTTGATGGTATTTTTTGAACTTTGGGTTTTGTTTGACAAATTATGGAGATTAAGAGTAGTTTTTCTTTTTGTAAAAGATTTTCCTTTTTGGGTATTATCTGATCTCACACTAACCATTTTGATTTTGGTTAGGGTCTATAGACATGAGAAATATATATTTCTTCTTTTTTAGATTATGTGATACTCTAGAAGTTGGTTCTAGTACTTCAGCTGTGACCACGTCATCTTGACTACTCATCGTTTAAAGAAAAAAAAAGTTTGTGGTAGGAATTTAGTAAAGGATGAAAGTATACATGACAAGTAAGTATGTTTCCTTATATTTTTAGTTAAGCTCATAAATAAATTTATCAACTTTTTGAAAATTAACTTAAAACAAAAATGTTTTCTATTAACTTTTCCTACTAGGGAATCAAAGAACGTTTAACCCATCACAATTTTGTGATTTTCTGGTGGTTAACTTTCTCCTAATCAAGTTTTTTATCACTCTCCATCAGAACTTGATGGTTTGTTTTCTCCTCCATATCCATGTTTTCATGGAATCCTAGTATCTTTTGTCTCGGGTGACCTTTGTATATATCTTTCTTTCTTTTAAAGTGATAGTTTTATTTACTTTTTTTTCTTCTGATGTGGGACTTTCAATGTTGTTTCTAAGCCCAATTTGAAAATTGCGAGGACACAATTTCCAAAAGGGGGAAGGATGTAACATCCCAGGTAAACAAAGAATATGAAATTTTTATATTTATTAATATTTGTAAATTAATTATTAATTTTACTTTAAAGGGGATGCTATGTTCGATGGTGTACCCGATACACAACAACGAGTTTCTTTGAAATCTTACGTTGCACACAACGTTGGGTCATAATGAAAAATAATAATATAATATTATTATTTTAAATGGTAGTTAATGCCTAGACATTGTATGATTATACATGTTTATTAAATTTTTTTACATTCATCCAATAAAATTTAGAGGCTTAAAATGTGAATAAATCTAATTTTAAGAACAATTTACTTTAAAAGGTTGATTTACCACCTTTTGATGGCGATCCATATTTAAATAAAGTTTTGGTCACTTTTATATATTCTATTTGACAAAATAAAATTCTTTTTTAGAATCGGGACATCAAAATTCACTTTGGGTAAAATTTTGGTATTTTTCTGATAAAATTCATTTTTTGATGAATAGTGAAAAATACTGTATTTTAATTCAAAAGTGCCTTTTAATATAATTTATTTATATGGTTAGATTATATTTTTAATTGGTTTTAAAGTGTAATTATATTATGTTTTTACCATTTAATCCAACGTTGTTCATTGGAATTAATTTCACTTTGAAATTGGACATAAACAAGTATTAATCTTCTGATAGTTATTGTTTCTTAAAAACACGCTATTTGTTTTGATAACGGAAATTAATTTTAAATTAATTAATGAAATTTCTATGTTTTGAATTTGGTAAAATTTATATCATTTTTGAATTCGGAATATCAAATATATATTAGGTTGAATTTTTGGTAGTTTTCCGAAAAACTTCAATTTTTGATGAATAGTGAAACCACTAAGTAGTAGATAAAAACTGACATTTTCATTTAAATGAAATCCTACCATTTATGTGGATTGAATTTCGAAAATTTGACATACATGGTTGTTATTATTAAGTAAAATGTGGTTCAATAAGATGAAAATAATTTTTGGTGAATAACAACTTTTGACTTTTATTTACCGCGGTTAAAGGTAAATAGAGTAATTCAAGGTAAAAATAATATTATAATAATAAAAAATTACCTTAACACTTGTCCTAACCTTATTGGTTGAGTCATTTTTGACCATGGGTATCTTTGGGTCGATTTTGGGACCCTATGGAGCCACATGAGAGTGATAATGGCACTTTAATTTAATTAACATAAAGTAAAGGAAAAAATGACATAAACAAATATCTTTTAGTAAATCAATTTTTTACATGGGGTTATATAAGTTATATTTTTGAATATAAATATTCATTGGAAAGATAAAAATATTTCCTACATTATGGTATTTATTTTATAGTTTTTAGACATTAAATAAATTAAATTATTTATGACATAATAATGATGTAGTATTTACCTCATTAATAAATGATTTAAATAAATAAGATTATAAATATTAAAAAAATATCCAAAAAATGTTCAATTCTTATTGGATGATTTTATTTCTAACTTGAGTCATATTATATTTAATTTTAATGAGTTTTGGATTTTTATAAACCGAAGATAAGTTTATAATAAAATAATATTTTCAAACTTTCCTAAAGAGCCCCTCCTGCCCCTTATAAAAAGCCCTCACTTCTAACCCATTCCTCAAAACTCTCAAGCCCCTTGTATCATCCAACCTCTGCAAAAATAATATCTAAATATCCATATCTTCCTCCTATAAGCATTCCCTTAGGCATAAGGCACTTTAAGAAGTCCTTTTGATTCAAACCAAAGGGAGTTACCCAAATTAAAGGTAACAATTTCTCTTAACTTCTTTTATTTTGTTTTACTTCTACAACCCCTAAAATCATTTTATTCATTTATTTTATAACAAAAATAGTATCCTAAATATACTAGGATGTTTCTATGATAAGTATTCTAACTAAACTTACACACACCTCCATCTAATGGGTGAAGGATATACTGTTTCTCTGAATGACAAACTAACGCCTCACAAAACGATGATTGTTCGATTATCTCCCACCACCTCTCATGGTGGCCATTAAGATGAAACTAATTTATATATGATATATATTATGTTTATTTATTATTTATTCTTCTGTATTTTTCTTTTATAGCATAGCTTTATGATTTCCATTATGGGTAAACACGATAATTTCATTTGAGGAAGTGCGGACTACCGCCCCCTCAAAGTGATACGACTCGTTAATGCCATATTTGGGACATATAAAGGATGGAGTTAATGATATTATATATTATATTATACTGGAATTATAATATACCTATATATCATTATGTTTTAATTCCATTAAAATAATAAATAGAAATGAAAGTAGCATTCATGCGTACGTACGACTTACCGTATCCATGAACGATGCATTTCATTTCTTACCTCCAAATGTTATGTACTATTATAAATACATGTATATACTGGATATATATGATATATATGATATCTGAATCATTAATACTATTTTGGATATAATGAACATTTTACCATGTGAACAACTTTTAATTATAAGAAGTCTATTTTTGACGCAAGTACCAAATATCGACAAAACGAACGTTATTAACTTAAATGATTAAATAATGTTTATAACATGGTAATAAGTGATATAAAAGGAATAATAAAATTAAAAAAGGTCTTAATAAAGTATAAATTAACTTTAGTTTATTATTCAGGAAGAACAAGGAACAAGAGAGTCAAGTCAGACACGAGGTAAGAGGTTTCTTATCTCACTTTTAATTCTGTGAGATTTCCATTGTTCACCACTTATTTATTGAATGTGGTGTATTGTGTACTTACATTTGATGTATATTATAATGAATTATATTCATGGTATCTTGTGATTAATTTTGTTGTTATTAACTTTTGTTCATACGGCTCGATTGATTACAACGTGGTAAGGGGTTTCTTATCTCACTTTTAATTCTGTGAGATTTCCATTTTTCACCACTAATTTATTGCATATGGTATATTGTGTACTTCCATTTGATATATATTATCATGATTATCTTTATATTCATATTATTCTGTGAATAATTTGGTGGTTATTAACTTTTGGTCATACGACTCGATTGATTACAACGTGGTAAGGGATTTTCATCTCACTTTTTATTCCCGTGAGATTCATGCTATATTTTCCACTATTTCCTTTTGTGTGGTGTATATACTGCCCATGATTGTATTAATTGTGTAATATAATTCAATTTATGGGTATTTAAATCTTCATTTCATGATCCTTCTTACTTGGGTTGTATGTTTCGTAAGTTACCAAAATCGGTAAGGGAACATTTTAACCCAATTTCCATTACTTGGGTTAATCATCTAATTCATAATTATGTCATGCTATGATTATGTATGAAATCAATATTTATTTATTTATTTTTTAATTTCCACTCCCCTTTGTGTGGATATAATTTTGATACACATAATCACTCCATTGATAGATTCTCAAGTCATCGATATGAACTTGATAAGAGTAATTTTAACTCAATTTATATTCATTGAGTTAAACATCCAAGTCATTGGTTTTGTCTTAAAAAGAATATGTGTGAATTTTCTATGATTTATTTACACTAAATATCCAATCATATTGAGTGTATTTATATTTTTCACACATTATTATGTAATTTATTTATCCTTAATCTAAGGATACATTTTTTAAGGGATTTCATCTCAATTTACATTCTATTAAGACTTCATTGTTGTTATGCACCAATTCACTCTTATATGGTTTATATACTGTCCTTTGGAATATTATATCATGAATCTATTTATTCTTATGATATTATAATGTTCTGATTCAATGTTATTCCCCAATTATTTGTATTCAAGAGTCTCTCATTTTGTTAAAAACTCTTTAACTAAATTATCATTTTAAATGTTTTAAAGATTTATTCTTCTAAATATTTATCATTAATGTCCATGTTTTAAAAATGGTTTTAAGGATTTATTTATATGAAAATTAATGTTTTCAAATAATAATTTATTTGAAAGCTTTAAAGTGGTATGGAACACTTTGATTCAAAAATCTCTTTATTAAATGTTTTAAATGGTTTTGAAAATGTTTTGATAAAGAATTGTTTATTTCAATATCTAGATTTGATATATTGGAATGTGGAAATTTTATCTTTCCATTATACTTGTGTTATGTGTTATGATTATGTTATGGTTATTGGGCATTGTTTACATATATGGGTGGTTCCGTGATAAACCTTGGGCAGGTGAGCCTGAGATAGCTCTCCAATGCATTGGGTAACATGACGAAGGTAAATGTAATGTTTCTCCTAAGATATTTAGGGAATATACTGTGATGAGTATTCCAAACGTGAATCCCTATGTATCTGTGATAGCTAAAATGTAAGTATGTTATGAATTCCATAATTTACCTTTATGATTTATGATTTGTGTGTGTTATTCATAAATCTTATGATTTCGTAAGGTATGTTATGATTGAAAAGTATGGTTTCATTGATTTGTAATTAATGATGGTATAATGTTTTCCTTCCTTATTTTATAACCCTTGTTGATATTTTTGTACTCATCCCATGTTTTTGAAATGTTTTATACATGAATTAAAGATGAATAGGGTCAAGGATGGGATCAAGGAAAAGTCATGTTGTCTAAAACATGGAACTAGGCATGTTTCTTTTTAAGATTTTTTATTTTATAAAAAAATGGATACTAAGTAGTAGTGTCTACATGTAATATTCAATTTGTTATGTAATAGTTATGGCCTAATTCTATAAAACTCTAAACCTGAAAAGATCCTAAATGTGAATTCTTGACATAATTCAAGATTATGTAATGTTTAAGGCTGAGTCCTTATACACCCTCCCCCATGAAATGGGGGTGTTCGACACGAAGTACTCAACATGGGTGGGGTACGTATAAGAAACACAAGAACTAAATTATATATATATATATATAGGTAATCAAGAACTCATCCCAACCTAAGGGTCCCAAAACCAACAACCATCCTATACACAACAACTCTCACTGCTATCCTTACATACACAAGTATACAACAACCACAACTAGAGCACAAACATTTTTTGAAAAAAAAATATTTCCAACCGTACCAGTTCTCATTATCATGTTCAAGTGTTTTCATTTAAATATTTCTCCACTATTGGTAAACTAACAGGCATAACCACAAGTCAAAACAACAACTAAAGGAAAACAACCAAGCAGGCGTTCAAGCATTCACACCCAGTTCTCTTGTAAGTAACAACATCAAAAGGGATATGAGAGATCCCTCAAAGTACTAGAGCCAAACCAAGCCCCAACATACCAGGTCTAGAACTTTCACCACTGGATCTACACGACCTTAGATTCAAAAACAACCAACCTCTCAACTAGAGATTCCATTCCCATCCACCCGTCACTTCACAAGCATTAAATAGAACAACCATTCATATCATCAGAACAAAGCAAGGAAGTTTTTAGATTTAGCCAACACCATTTATGAAGTTTCTTCTTTTAATTTGGTTAACCGGGGTGATCACACAAGGGTTCTTATTCATCGGGCATCCATTTAATCAACCAAGTTTACATGATTAACCAGTTTCTATGTTACAATCATTCAATCACAAGATTATCTAGAATACAGAGCTCTATTAGTGCACAATAAAGTACTGACAATGACCACAATTTTCAGTGGACATAAGCCCATACAATTCACAACATAAAAATGAAGGTAAAATATAGCAACATCGTCATCTTTCACACCCCTTTATTCTTTAAAAGTCCATTTATCATCTTTGTTAAATTTGGTTTCATCTACGCGTTAAAAAATCATCATCATACCCACCCCACATTATGCACAGTAAAGAGAGATGAAGGAAGAACCCCTACCTAGATGATCAAGAATCAAAGTTTTTTCCTTATGTCAAGAACTGGGGTCGTGTGATAGGAAACTCCAAGAAGAACCAAATAGGATGGTTCTCACGTAGGCACGACTCGTCTCTAGAAGAGGGACTCCAATAGTACTAAGTAAAAGGAAAGAGACCAGGAAGAAGAAGATCTCAGTGTGATAAAAGGCCTGATCCTAGAGTTACGGGATGTACAATCTCGAAGTGATTAAAAAGAGGATTGTGGTTTGACCACAAGTCTGGGTGGTTGCACATGTTGGAATTAATTTAGGTTTAATAAATCTTCATGAAGATGGTGGATATAGACCAATGAACAACTGTGAGTTGATAGATTTCCTTTAAACGAAGAAAAACATGTAACATGGGTAAAACTGGGAAAACACGGGAAACTAGAAAATGAAGTAAAGGGAGTGACACCGAAGAAAAGGCCACACATTTTGGTAATTCAAGGGTCTAATGACTCTTAGGTGATTTAAGATATTATTTATGGGATTTAAAATTTCCTTAAACCACTTTAAAAGTGGAAATAAAGCTTAAATGAAATGTTACAGGGAAAACTAGGGAAAGAACCCTAACACCCATCTGTGCCACCATTCGAGTGTAGCACTGATCAGGGCCGATCGGTGGCACCAATTAGTGGCACCGACATGTGACACCACGATGACACCCTGCCATCGACACCGACTCCCTCCTGACTCATCGATGGTGTCCAGGACATGCCAAACACATAGAATTTGACAAAGTAATAGACCAGGAGGGTCTGGGCCATTACATTAGATACCTCTCAAACTATTATTGTCCTAGAGAATTCAAGAGTAAATCCAAAGAAAAGAGAGGGGGTCCTAACAACCACCTCGTAAGATACCTCCCAGGGACAAACTACCCTCTAGTTGTTCGAAAGTCAGAACACAACCTCAACATCTAGGAACTCCTCTTTGATCTATCTCCTGAACAACTGTGGAAACACTACCACTACTCTCCGCCTAGTAACCACACAAACACAAAAGGGCACACATATGAGATACATGGATTAGGGAGCTCCTTCCTCCTTGTCAAGATACTATTCACTTTGGGCAGCACTAAATCACCCACATGGGTTTAATCACATCCACATTAATGCGTATTGATTAGGGATCAGACCCCCACCCATGTCAGGAATTTTCAAACAAAACGGAGAACATGGAAACCACTTATTATATAGTAAGGAGGGTCAAACATTTCATTATAAGAAAGGTATAAAGAAAAAATAAGATCAAAACTGAAAACAGCTCTGGGTACTGGGCATGCATCTGTGCCTCCCGTTACCAGGTACTCTCCTTGAGGCCACTATGCCTCCACAACACATGAACCAAGGGAATGGTCCATCCACAAAGCACCTTCTCATTACGATCCTCAATTCTAACCAGTCGCTCCATAAACATCACATCGTCCTCGATATCCAACTCTCCCCAGTAGAGAATGTGGGAGTTATCATGTATATACCGATGAAGCTGAGATACATGGAAGACGTTGTGGATCCTCTCCATTAGCGGTGGTAATGCCAACAAATATTCCACTTCGTTGACTTGTCCCAACACCTTGAAAGGTCCAATAAACCTGGGAGAAAGCTTACTTCCCCTACCAAACCTTCTCTGTCCACGCCAAGGAGAGACATTTAAGAACACATGGTCCCCAACCTCGAAATCCAAGGGTCTCCTCCTATGACCGACATATGACTTCTGCCGGTCCTGAGCTGACTTCATCCTTTCACACACAAGCTGAACCTTCTCCGTTGTGATTTTCACTACCTCTGGGTCAAGAACACCCGCCTCCCGAACCTCTGTCTAGAACACAGGTGAAATACACAATCTCCCATACAAGGCTTCAAACAGTGCCATGCCAATGGTAGAGTGATATCTATTATTATAGGCAAACTATACTAGAGGCAAGTGTTGTACCCATGATCCTACGAAGTCTAGAACACATGCTCATAGCATATCTTCCAACGTCTGGATGGTCTTCTCTATCTTCCCATCCATCTAAGGGTGGAAAGTAGTACTAAGGCATAACTAGGTGCCGAAAGTGTGCTATAATCCCTTCCAGACTCGTTAAGTAAAGCATGTATCCCAATCCGAAACAATGTTTCTCGGAACTCCATGTAGCCTCACAACTTCACCCATGTACTTCTATGCTAAGGCATCCACCGCACTCGACTTCTTAACTGCTAAAAAGTGAGATGATTTCTTCAATCGGTCCACCACTACCCAGATGGAATCACAGCCTCCCTCAGCCCTGGGTATTGTTGTGAATAAATCCATCAATATGTCTTCCCACTTCCACTCAGGAATGTCTAAGGGCTGTAACAAATCACCGGGAACATGGTGTTCAGCCTTCACCTGCTGACACATGATGCACTTTGCTACAAACTCCGCCACTTCCTGCTTCACTCTGGGCCACTAAAACTGACCTCTCAAGCCCCGATACATCTTGGAGACTCCTGGGTGTACCTACAGGGATGAACTATGGAACTCATTGAGAACTCCCTCATGCATTGCCATCGAAAGAAACAAATTCCCATGGAACATCATCTAATTATGACTATCCTCCAACCATCCTTCCGGAGCATCACTCTATTTAACATGATCATGCATCACTTTGGCCTCTGAGTCTCCCCATTGAGACTATTCCACCTGCCTTACCAAGGTAGACTGCACCATCATCTAAAATAGAGAGCCTCTACCACCCTCCACTCTCATGCCCAGACATAAAGCAACCAACTCTTCCATTGATTTCCAAGCATCTGCTAACTCCCGAACCACATCCTTTTGTGACTTCCTGCTCAAGGAATCGGACACCAAGCCCCCCTTTCCTGGGGTGTAAGAGATCTCAAAGTTGTAATCCTAAATAAAATCCATCCACCTCCTCTATCACAATTTCAAGTCTCGTTTGGAGAAGACATTCCTCAAGCTCTTATGATACATGAAGACCACAAAGCATTCCCCGATGAGGTAATGCTCCCACAAATTTAGTGTGAACACAACCACTTCAAGTTCTAGGTCATTGGTGGCATAGTTAAGTTCATGAGTACATAACTGTCTATACCCATAAGAGATCACTCACCGTTGCTGTATCAGTACACACCCCAAGCCTAGACCGGAAGCATCACAGAACACTTCAAAATTTACCCCTTTCTCTAGAAACCTCATCACTATGGAACTGACCAACTTCCCTTTCGGATAACTGAAGGTTTTTTGACACTTCTCACTCTATATGAAATACTAGTCCTTTATGGTCAAGGCCTTCAAAGGTGCTACAAATCGAGAGAAGTTGGGTACAAACCTTTAGTAGTAACCTACTAGTCCCAGGAAACTACGAATCTCTACCATATTCTTGTGTGATTTACAAGAAACAACCAATTTTACCTTCGCTAGGTCCAATTCTATTCCCTGTTGGGACACCACCTGTCCAAGGAAGTGCACCTATCGTGTTCATAACTTGCACTTAGACAACTTCCCGTAGAGATGGTGGTGTTGGAAGACCTCCAAAATCATCCTTTGATGCTTAGCGTTATCCTATTTTGACCTTGAGTAGATTAGGATGTCTTCGATGAACACAACCATGAACCGGTCCAGATACTCATGGAAAATAGAGTTCATGATCCCCATGAACACAGTTAGCATGTTCATAATGTCGAACAACATGACCAAAAACTCAAAGTGCCCATATCTACACCTTAAAGTAGTATTCTGGATGGCACCCTTCTTCAACCTCAATTGGTGATATCCAGATCGCAGTTCGATCTTAGAGAACCAACATGCTCCCTTCAATTGGTCAAAAAAGTTGTCGATCCTCAGGTGGGGGTAACGGTTCTTGACCATCACCTAATTTAGTCTTCAGTAGTCTATGAAGAGCCTAAGGCCACCATATTACTTCTTTGCAAACAAGACTGCAGAACCCCATAGCGATGTGCTTGGTCGAATAAAACCCTTCTTCGTCAGGTCATCAACCTGAATCTGCAACTCCTGCAACTCAGAAGGCGCCATTCGATAGGGATGCATCAAAATCAGACGGGCACTGGGTTGTAAGACTATCCTGAACTCAATATCATGTTGAGGGGGGTATGGTCACAATATCTTTGGGGAAGAAATCCATGAACTCACTGATAATCCCCAAAACTTATACCATCTCCAAGTCTTTTGATTCCACTGATAGTTCAGATAATAAGGAAAGAAGGGTCTCCACACACCGGCTGCCCTCTTGGAAACCACACTTTCCAATGAAAGCTAAACATTTTCCACCCATATCTGAGAACACAACCCTCCTCCAGAAGCAGTCGATAATAGCGTGCATAGGAAACAACCAGTTGATGCCTAGGATGATATCGTACAGCTGCATTTGTAGCAGAAAAAGATCCTAACTAGACTGATGAGGCCCCAACATCAGTCTACATCCTCGACAAACATCAAACGAGCTGGTCTGACCTCCAATTAGAATGATAAAAACTAGGGGAATAGAAAGTCTCTCTACATATAGACCCAATACATGGGCTATACTGGGCACAAAAAAGGAGTGCGAAGCTCTGAAATCAAACAAGGCACATGAAAGAGTACTAAACAAACTGATCATACCTCAAATGACCTCTGGACTTGCTGGAACTACTGCCTCTATGGTGTGAAACTGCCCACACCCCGATACTCTACCCCTCGACTATCGGCTACCTCCCTGACCACACCCTGGTTGAGGTCCCTGAGGATCTCCCTTAGACTCTTCCAGCACCATCCACCCTCGGTGGAGCAGGAGCTCACTACCCCAACTGCTGAAAAGGTATGACTGGAAACTGGTGCTACTGAGGTGGGTGATGATCCTGCCCATCCCCTCTGTACTGCACTCAAATTGGGAACTGCTTCTGAAGGTGTATAAGGATGCCATAGGTAAAAAACCTCGGTCCTAGGCTCGTAGAGAAATAGAGAGGATCGAGAGATTGGAACTGGAACTGCTGAGGCATACTCCCTGTCGGTTGAAACCTAGAAGTCTCTGATGCTGGAGGCCTGCTGCTGATGACCTTCCCATTTGATGAACTCAACTAACTCCCATATTGTGGCACAAATAAAAGCATGTGCATCCTTTCCAACACTTCATCCTTCTTCTAAACCTTCAAGTTCACCAGTAGAGTGAAGGGAGTAACAACATACTGAAGAGAAGGTCATAGAGCCTCCTCTAAGCATCTTGTATGTGACTCCTCATCCGGGAAGAGGTATGGAGAAAAATGAAGGAGATTATTGAACTTGATCCCCAATTACCTCACCATCATACTCCCTTTCTGGAGGGAGAGTATCTCTTGCCTCTTTTCAGCTTTCATCATGGAAGAAAGGAATTCTTCCCGAAACTCCTTCTCAAAGTCAGTCTATGAAACCTCAGTCTCTATCCTCTCTCTGAGGTAGAGCATCCACCAATGATGTGTCTATCCCCTCATCTGACTAACTACCAATGGAACCCAGTACTATTTCAGATCATAGATCAAGGTAAAGGTGATTTCCAACTCCTCAATCCAACCCTATGTCTCTAAGTCAGAAACACTTCCCTCATACTTCCCTTTGGTATACCGCTGGAAAAAACGTAGAGTCTTCTACCACTTATCATCTTCTTCATCTCGGTCAATCCTCCGCTGATCGACCAGATCAACCTACTGGGCCTCAACTTCTCACACTACTCATGGTCATTATCTGGGTTCCATAGCTGCAAGGTAAACAAGGAATGCCTAAGCCCGAGTAGTGTAGAAAATTCCTTTAAATTTTGATTAAACTTTTTATTTATTTTAAATTCACAAAACCCCCAAGACACAAAAGAACACAAGTTAGTATGATGTACGTACCTTTATTAGGGTCTCTACCCTAAAATTAGTGTAGCCTCACTTAGTCGTTCGGTAGGTCCAGAGTTCTTTCATCAGATCACGGGGCCCCTAAAATTCCGTGTCATAGTCGGTCTTCCCTAGACTATTTCACACACCAATATTTCCTAACACTGTCACCCTACCATACCATGAAATTCCCAATATCCCTAACCCCAAACTACATCCTATCTCTCAATCATCACTTTTTATACCATTCTGTCACGACCTGCCTTCTCCAAGATGAGGGAAGAGACGAAAAACTGCCAGACCCTTCCTTCTTTAAGTTTAAGGAGAGGTAATGACCCCCAAGTCCCAACTTCAATAGGACTTGGAGTGGAAACTAGCACCAAGGGTATAGAATATCATGTAATATGGAAGTAATTACCCTTTTTATTTAATAATATTGGGAGATAAGATGGTAAATCCCAAACACCTCCAAAGACTAAAGATAAAAGTAAAGCATAAAAATCTATTCCCACATGCATGTTCAAAATAAACTGATACAAAGTACAAGAAAAATCTAAAGGAAAATACTAAAAGAAAAAAAATAAGCAATGAAAACTATCCCGATGTCTGAGCTATTAAGGTATGACATGGTCCTCAAAGTCATCCTGGTAACCTAAAAACAGTTTTATATACGTTGGGTGAGTATACAGGTATACTCAGTAGGAAAAAACAAAAGTTCTCATGCACAACTGAGGAGAAATTATAATGCCTTGTGAGAAAATAAAGATAACCAAAACACCTATCAAGGAAACTATCCACCTATCCTCACCAAGTCACACTCCCAAAATAATGCAAGACAGGTAAAATAATAGTAATAGAACATCGATATTTGGGTAACTCGCACCACTTTCCCATTGGTTATTTAGAACATCCTACACATTAGACCTCCCCCAAAAATCCCACTATAGTCCCACTGCTACCCCAACAACAACCTTATAACCCATCCCAACCACACATCTATCTCACATGCAAACACTTGGGCCACCACAATCACACATAACCACACTCGCAGACACCTGGGTCACAACAACCACCACCACGCCCGAAGACACCTGGGCTAGAACAACCACTGCCACACTTGAAGACACTTGGGCCCGAACAACCACTGCCACATCCAAAGACACCTAGGCCAAAACAACCACTACCATGCCCGAAGACACCTGGGCCTCATCCCAAAGACACTTTGGAAACAAACCTGCCCGCACACACCTGGGCCAACCACCACAACACACCCTTCCCAAAGAGTCTTGGGCTATAATGAAACTTAGACCATAAAAACCTTCATGAAGTGTCTTAGGCTACCTGGGAGAGGGAGAAGAAAGGAGCTAATAATCAACCACTCATAGGAATGTTGGAAAAAACACCCTCCCCCATGAAATGGGGGTGTTCAGCACAAAGTTCTCAACATGGGTGGGGTGCGTATAAGAAACACAAGAACTAAATTATATATATATATATTTAATCAAGCACTAATCCCAACCTAAGGGTCCCAAAACCAACAACTATCCCATACACAACCACTCTCATTGCTATCCTTATATGCACAAGTATACAATAGCCAAAATTAGAGCACAAACCTTTTATGAAAAAAAAGAAATCATTTCCCATCATACCAGTTCTCGTTATCATGTTCGAGTGATTCCATTTAAATATTCCTCCACTATCAACCAACTAACAGGCATAACCACAAGTGAAAACAACAACTGAAGGAAAACAACCAAGCTGACGTTCAAGCATTGACAACCAGTTCTCTTGTAAGTAAAAACATCAAAAGGGATATGAGAGATCCCTCAAAGTACTAAAACCAAACAAAGCCTCAACATACTGGGTCCATAACTTTTACCACCGGCTCCACACAGACTCAGATTCACAAACCAACAACCTCTCAACTAGAGATTCCATTACCATCCACCTATCACCTCACAAGCATTAAATAGAACAACCATGTATATCATCAGAATAGAGTAAGGGAGTTTTTAGATTTAGCCAATACCATTAATTAAGTTCCTTCTTTCCATTTGGTTAACCAGGGTGATCACACAAAGGTTTTTATTCATCAGGCATCCCTTTAATCAATTGAGTTTACGCGATGAACCAATTTCCATGTTACAGTCATTCAATCCCAAGATTATCCAGAAGAAAGAGCTTTATTAATGTGCAATAAAGTACCACAAATGAACATGATTTTTATTGGACATAAGACCATACAATTCACAAAATAAAAATGAAGGTAAAATACAGAAACATCATCATATTTCCTGCCCATTTATTCTTTAAAATTATGTTTATTATCTTTGTTAATGTTGGTTTCATCTATGTCTCAAAGGATCATCATCATACCCAACCTGCATGATGCACATTAAATAGAGACTATGGAATAACCCCTACCTGGATGATTAAGGACCGAAGTTTTCTCCCTGCGCCAAGAACTGGGGTCGTGCAACAAGAAACTCCAATAAGAATTGAACATGAAGGCTCTCATGAAATCACGACTCATCTCTAGAAGAGGGACTCTAATATCACCAAGGAAAAGTAAATAGACCAAGGAAAAAGAAGATCTTAGTGTAATAAAAGGCCCGATCCTAGGATGTGCAATCTCGAAGTTCTTAAAAAGAGGATTGTGGTTTGACCACGTGGCTGGGTGGTTTCACACATTGGAATTAATTTATATTTAATAATTCTCTATGGATATGGTGTAGATAGACCAGTGGATGACTGTGATTTGATATATTTCCTTTAAACAGAGAAAAACACGTAATATGGGTGAAATTGGGAAAACATGAGAAATTGAAAAATGTGGTAAAGAAAATGAAACTAAAGAAAATTCCACATTTTTTGATAATTCAAGGGTCACCCAACTCTTAGGGGATTTAAGATATCATTTATGGGCTTTAAAATGACCTTAAACGACTTTAAAATAGGAAATAAAGCTTAAAAGAGATGTTACAGGGAAATCTGGGTAAAGAACCCCAACACCCCTCCGTGCCACCATTCAAGTGTAGCATCGATTAGAAAGACACCAATAGATGGCACCAATATGTGGACTCAATCGGTGGCATTGACAGGTGACACCATGGGGACACCTTGCCACTGACACCAACAACCTCATGACTCACTGATGGTGTCCAGGAAACCCCAAACACTTAGAATTTGGCAAAGTAATGGACCAGGAGGGTCCATAACATTACAAATATGTAGATTATATATCAATAAATATTAATTTATATTCATAAAATGGTTATTATTAGTCATATAGTTTATATAGAATCATTATTTTTCTTGAAAAATATAGAACTTGTAAACTCGCTTTTTCGTTGCTTCTATGGGTTTTGTTTTAAATTTTATTTTTCCAATTATGTGAGTTGAATTTAGTAAAATGGATTCTATATTTGGAATCATCATAATTTATACTATCTAATAAGTCCAACTTAATTTTTTTTCCAAAATGAATAGTGAAAACAATAAAATTTAATTACCATGATTAAGGTTAAAAGCAGTGTTTTTGCACATTACATGTAGTTTTGTTAAAATTAATTTTCTACACATATGGAATTTTTAAATGATAAAGTGGATATCATAATTAGAATCAGTGGTTACAAATTATGTAACATGGTTCGTTTTATTTTAGGTATAAATATTTAATTACCTTAGTTAAAAAAAACTAATTACCGTGGTGGAAACTAAAGTGGTAAAAGTGAGTAAACTTAAAGTCTAATAAATAAAATGTAAAAAATACATGTTTTTTTAGTCAATGTGTGGATAGAATATATAATATATTCCCTACATTATTTATCAATTTTGGAGCCACATGTGGTGAGAGTGACCTCCCATTATTGAATACTTTTGGGTATTTACAAAAATGTCACTCCTCCTCAATTATAAAAGGACATTCACTCCACTCACTTATTCACACCTCCCAAGCCATTTGGATCAACCGAACCAGGCCAAAATCCCTCCCCAATATCCTTAGAAACATTATAGAGGTGTTGGTCATACCAAAACACCAGCCTTAGGGCCCTAAAAAAGAGATCTAAAGGATGATTCTCTAAGAGAAGGTAATGCCCTTAACGAAGCTCTTTATTTTTATTTTTTATTTTATAACCATCAATCATGTATTAAAACTTCTAATATAATAACTACAACACCCCAAGTTTCTGCACATAAATTTAATATTGAATTCATGAAACACTAAGTCTCTACAAAACACCACTTAGTTATAACCTAGCTAGTGAACATAATTTTTCCACCTCTGTGATTTGAATTTCGAAAAACTGACATACACAATTGCTTTTAGTAAGATATCTAGATTCTGATAAGACAAAATTAAATTTTGGTGAATAGTAACATAACCTTATGAATATTAATATAAATAGTAATATGAACCTTATGAATAGAAAATCATATTATTATTTTATTATCTTAAGATTATAAGATAATGAGATCTTGATTAATTTTTCAAGGTGATACAAAACAAATTATAGTTTTAAAATTGTTATTTTTTGAATAAATTATGATTTTATTTAAAAATTAAATTAATAATATTTAGAAAATTATTTTCAAAAAATATATTTCATTTTTTAATTCTACATGTTGAAAAATGTTTAGGGTGAATTTTTGGGATTTTTCTGAAATACTCGAATTTTGTATGAATAGTAAAATATGGTAATTTACCATATATATACATTATCAGTTAAATTTACTATTACTAGCATCATAGATGATGTAAGCACACTTGGTTAGAACTAAAATGTACATATTACTATTCTTGGTCACAGGAATCAATACTATTGGTTGTCTCTGGCAAAATAATAAAATAATCAGTAAAATAACGGGAAACCCTCCTCTCCTCCACTATAACCCCCCCTCACTCACTCTTCTCTTAACTTATATAAATCCTTGTTAATTGTCTAAATTATGCTCAAATATCCTCCCAATCTTCTCCCCCACATCCATCAGCCCTTGGTATCATAAAAAGATCAAAATCTCTTCCCTAAAGAGGCTCTAAAAGAAGATTACTTCAAGATGTAAATTCTTATTTTCATTTCTTTTATTTCAAGTTCATTTATTTTATTTTTCTTTACTCACCTACTTTAATACAAATGATGTGATGAATTAAGTACCTTACATATGATGAATTTTTTTTATTATAAATTAATAATTCTTCATCATCTCTCCTTTCCCCTTATTTTATACTAGAAATGAAAACACCACCCGAGATGTGTTAATTTATCACATTCAAGGACGGTGGGTTTTCAATTTCTATTACCGTATTCAATTATGGCCATGAAACCATATTAATGGTTGAACCAGAATATAATATATGTATTATAACTTATTTAATGTTCTTTAATCTTTTTTTACACATGATATTAATTTATCAATCAAAATGAGTTCGTTGTGATAAAAAACCACCAATTAACCTAAACAATTTTCATTAAAGTTTTATATAATGATTCATCTTCACTCCCAATAAAAAAATTAATTTTATAACCATGTAATATTATGGTTTTTAACTAATAAAATACAACTTATATTCTGGACAACCATTCTTATTCTACATATTTATCTGTACATGAATATAAGTAAATCGATCATGAAAACCAAGGAAGAAAACACTCCCAAATAATGATATTGAATCTCTTAAACCATCAAAAGTCCATGAATGAACCTAATAAGGTTATAATAAATAAATTAAATTTAGAGGATGTTTTTTGCACATTAATTTATGAACCTAAATTTTATTATTCATGTCATTAAGAACAAGTGAGAAACACCTTCAGACTTAAGGTAAGGGCTTTCCACCCAAACCTCCATTTTCATTTGGGTTACTATTATTCTCTAATTAACTCAACTAAATTATTATTTATTATTATTAAACCTAATAAACTATGTGTAAATGTTCTATATATGTTTACCAAGAATAATCCTTCTTTATTTATGGGGAATTATATGTTTTAAAAGGATATTTAAAAAAAATTCTTCCCAAAATACAAGCTTGACTCAAGGGAATTTCTCAAATTCTTACCTATTTTCAAGGGCAATATATAATCTATTTTTAGAAAACACTATAATTATAAAATCACTAATTTTATAATGAAAATACTATATTACCTAATTTCTGTTTTTATATAAACACTTTTCCAAAATAACTCTTCTTTTCAAAGTAAAAGAGTATTTGTCTCAAGAATTACTTGATGATTTTATAAGAGTAACTTTATCTGTTTCAAAAATACTATTTATTATTATATATTATTGGGATTAATATTTATGATATCATCTAGCATATTTAATTGATTTTTTATTATTAGTTTGAACATGGATGTTCTATCTTAAAACCATTCACCAATTTACTCTGAATGGTTAGTGTTTATGCTTAATGTTCGAGGAAAGTTATTCACATTTAGTATGTTAGTTTCAATATGAATGTATATGTTGTTTATGTTTATCCCCATTCATATGAGGAATTAATTGGACTCATTATGTGATGGGTGGGGCCCACTATAGCCCATCGATGCATCGATAGGTCTCATGAGACAAATAAATATGGACTTGGCCGAGGCCTTGCCCATTTTTAGATATGGTTTTGGACGAAGCCTTAATAATTTTTAGATGTCTTGGCCGATACCTTGAAGGTATGTTTCAGAATGTCCTACATATGAATTTTTCCATCATTATTAAGCTATAAATTCATTTTTCATGTGGTTATTCAACTAGTAGAATACCAATGATTATGTTTTATTATGGAAATAATTACTCAGATCATATTCTTGCCATAATGTGTTCAAGTTTATTATTTTTAAAGTCATGTGTTTTCAATTATTCACCTTGAATAATGTTTATGTTTTTGATATCTTTCGCTGTATTTTTTAACCTTACTGATTATTTGAGATCACCCCTTTTTATGTTTCATTTTTCCCAGGACATTTAGAGGTATATTATGATTGACTTGCAGGGATAATATTAGAGTGGCAGATGTTCCCAATGGATTTTTTTTTGTTGTTTTTCATTTAAAGTTGTAATGTTAAACTTATTTATGTATCTAGATTTCCAAATCTACTAAAATATTCATTCCTTCGGGATACAAATTTCTTATAATCATGCCAATGTAATGTAATAAGGCACTAGATCTGGAAAACTGGGGTTGAGTCTTTACAATTGGTTTCAAAGGAAGTTTAGTAGAAAACCTAAAAACTAGATTTAGGAAACTTAGATTAGGGAACAAAACCATAAGATAGTCTTTGAGGATAAACATACAAGAACATCCTAATATTTTGGTAAGTAATATATTATGTGGATATTTCTAGAAAATAAATCCCTGTCTAGATACTACACGTGGACGTGGTTCTAGTATAGATGTACCTAGGAGTGAAAACTCTAACAAGGAGTTTCAGGCCTGACCAGGGGTATCCTAGTACACGACAATGTGCCTTACTACACACCTAGTTTGACACTCCTAGGGGATATTCTTAGGATAATTCAAATTTTCTCTATAATCCATTATGAAGGATTTAAATGTAATTTTTTCCTCAAATAAACCCTGTTTATGATTATGGGATTAACCATGTATATGATTTCAATTTATGCTAAGTATTTTGCTAAGTTGAGATTATAAATTATGATTCATAACCTAATATAGTGTATGCCATTATTTAGAAATATCTCATAGTGTAAAGAATTGAAACTTCATGAACGCACATATCCCATGTAGGGATTTTCCTTATGTGCAAGATAATGATGTTGGATCTGGAGCTGTGATTGGTGCAGAGAAACTTATAACTATACTAAGAAAACTTAATAAGGTTATGAACACTAACCTTACCCATATAGAGCATCCAGATCCACAACATGTAGGAGCTATGTTAGACTGCTTTATGTGACAACAACCCCTATCATTTAATGGGACTAAAAACCCATTTGTAGCGGAGCAGTGGATAAGTTCCTTAGAGAAGACATTCCTCACCTTGAGAAGTAACAAAAGGGAGAAGGTTTTCATGACAGTTTATCATCTATTAGGATATTATGATCAATAGTGGTCACTAATTCAAAACACAAAAGAGGAGGAAGAGATAGAAAACATAGAATGAAGTGAATTTATATAACTTTTATTAGATAAATAATTTCCTCCTGAACAACGAGAAGATATGGAAAGATGATTTATGAATTTGAGGTAAAAGGAAGATGAGAATGCCAAAAAGTATAAATATTACTTCAAAAGGTTAGAAAGGCATGATATAGACTATATACGTAATCCAATGAGAAATATTGATCGATTCTTTGATGGCCTAAATCCATTCCTATGACGGGCACTGGTCTTCCAAACTTTCTCATCATACGGAGATATATTCTCATGAGATATCAAGGCGGAAAAGGTGTTCTCTAAGTATTATGAATTTAAAGGAAATCAAGATAAGAATAGGGTTACTAAAAACTCTATAAAAGGACATAAGGAAATGGGGAATAAGGGAAGAGTTAACTTTCCACCCTATGATAATTGTGAAAAGAAACACCCTGGTGCCTACTTAAAAGTAAAAGGGGGTATGATAAAAGTATGGAAAAAAGGCCATAATGCTGGTTTTTGTAAGGGGAAGAAATAATCTATTAACTTTCAATGCTATAATTTTAGGGAGATGAGACACTATGCTAATGATTTTCCAAATCATCAAAGAAATGTGACTCAGAAATGACCAAGGGAGTAGGGATAAGCTTATGCGATCACAACTGTTGATATTGAAGTTCCTAATGACATGGTGGAAGGTACTTTAATCATTTCCTCAAACTTATCCAATGCTTTATTTGATTATGGATCATCTCATTCTTTCATATCTTCCTAGTTTTCCAAGAAAATTTGATATTTCCAATTTGATTTAATAAGGGAGTTGTCAGTCAAATATCCTAAGGGAAGTATCATTACAAAAAAGTTGTGTCAGGCAGTCCCCATTATGGCATATAAATGTGCTTTATCTGCTAATTTTATTATCATACCCATGATTGAATTTGATATAATCCTTGATATGGATTGGATTTTGAACCATGATGTGAAAATTTATTGCAAGAAGAAAGAGGTTACAATTTTTGAGGACGATGTGGATTACCTTATCTTTAGAGTAGAAACATCACCATATGATTATCATCTAGATCCACCCCTAGTAGCTATACTGAATTAAATTATTGGGGAGGAAGGGAATGCAATAACTATGGGTGATGAAAGTAATGTTCAAATAGAGGATGTACCTATTGCACAAGAATATATTGATGTGTTTCCAGAGGGTTTACCTGGACATCCTCCAGAGTGGGAAATTGAGTTTTCCATTGAATTAATTCTAGATTCAAGGACTATATCAAAGACCCCTTATAGAATGGCCACTGTGAAATTAGTGGAACTGAAGAAACAACTAGAGGAATTGAGTGATAAAGGATTTATTCTCCCTAGTGTTTCTCCATGGGGAGCCCATGTTCTTTTTGTTAATAAGAAAGATGGATCGATTAGGTTGTGCATTGACTATAGGGGAGATCAATACTATGCTAATAAAGAATAATTATCCACTACCTCACATTGATAATTTATTTGATCAACTTAATGAATCCCAATATTTTTTGAAGATTGATCTTCAATATGGATATCATCAGTTGTGTGTGAATAAGGAAGATATTCCAAAGACAACATTTCGAACCAGGTATGGGCATTATGAGTTTATAATAATGTATTTTGGACTGACTAATGCACCCTATGTTTTCATGGATATAATGAATAGAGTTTTCAAGTAATTTCTTAATAACTTTGTGGTGGTATTTATTGATTATATCTTGGTATACTCTAAAAGCTAATAATATCAAGAAAATAACTTGCGAACTATTCTAAAGACTCTTAGAAGAAATAAATTATATGGTAAGTTTAGAAAGTGTGAATTTTGGCTTCAATTAGTTTCCTTTATTAGAAACATTGTCTCTAAGGATGGAATATCTATTGATCATGTAAAGACAAAGGATGCGCAAGAATGGTATACTCCAAATAACATAACTAAGGAACACAGTTTTATTGGTTTAGTAGGTTATTATCTGTGTTTTGTTTAGAAATTCTACCGTTTATCCAATTTAATGACCAAGATTACACTTAAAGGGGTTAAGTTTTTATGGAAAAAAGAATGTGAGGGTTGTTTTGAAGAATTGAAGAGGAGATTAGTGAATGCACCGATCCTAACTCTACCATTGGGGAATGATGAGTTTGTGATCTATAGTGATGCATTAAAGAAAATAATTGATTGTCTCCTTATGCAGAATAATAGAGTTATTGCCTATGGATCAAGGAAGTTAACAATTCATAAACAAAACTATCATACTAACGATCTTGAGTTAGAAATGGTAATCTTTGCTATGAAGATATGAATACATTATCTCTATGAAGAAAATGTGAGATATATAGGGATCATAAGAGTCTAAAATATATCTTATCATAGAAAAAACTCAACATGAGGTAAAGGTGATGGCTTGAACTACTCAAGGATTATGATTTTTTAATACACTACCACCCAGGAAAGGAAAATAGGGTAGATGATGCATTGAGCAGGAAGGATAATGGGGTTATCAACAAAATGAGTATTGACAAGGATCATTTGTAAATGGATCTAGTGAGGATGGATATGGGAATTATAAAAGAAGGTAAAACATAACTACTTTTTCAAATGGTTTCCCAACCATATTTATTGGAAATAATTAAAGCCACATAGTCTGATGACGAGAATCTTCACAAGAAAATTAATGTTGTGAAAGATAAGAAGTTGGATAACTTCATGCATGAAGATGGAATTATGAAATTTGGGAAGAGGATATGTGTTACCTATATACCCGATATGCAAAGAGAGTTATTGGATGATGCTCATAGCTCAAATTTCTCTATTCACCATAGTATCACTAAAATGTATAGAGATTTAAAAGAACATTTCTATTTGGATAATATGAAGAGGGAAATTGCTGATTATGTATCAATATGTTTAGTCTGTCAACAAGTGAAGGCCGAATGATAACATAATAGAGGACTCATGAAATCTCTACCTATCCCTACATGGAAATGAGAAGAAAAAAACCATGTATTTTTTCACTGGATTACCTAGAAATCTGATAAAGAATGATTCAATATGGGTAATTTTTGACCGACTTATGAAATCTGCACATTTCCTTGCTATAAGGGAGGATTTTCCACTAGACCACCTAACACGACACCTATTCTATCTAAAGTACACATTGTGTTCCATGTATCATTGCTGAGAACGTACATGCCATACCCAACACATGTCCTCACTTCTAAAGGTATAGAATTAGAACCTGACATATATTACTATGAAGAGTCTATCCAGATTCTGGACACTAAAGAACAAGTGTTGAGGAATCAGACGACTCAACTAGTAAATATACTTTGGAAAAATCATAAAATCGAATAGGCAGCATGGGAACCTGAGGATATTATGACGAAGAACTACCCAAATCTTTTTGTGAGGTAACATTTTGGTAATTTTGAGGAATAAATTTTTGTAAGGAGGGAATAATGTAACACCCCAAGTTGCTGTACATAAATTTAATATTGAATTCATGAAACACTAAGTCTATAAAAAACAACACTTTTTTATAACCTATCTAGTAAACATAATTTTTCTACCTCTGTGATTTAAATTTCAAAAAACTTACATATACGGTTGCGTTCAGTAAGATATCTAGATTATGATAGGAAAAACTTAATTTTTGGTAAAAAGTAACATATCCTTATGAATATTAATATGAATAGTAATACGAGCCTTATTAATAGTAAATAATATTATCATTTTATTTCCTTAAGGATATAAGATAACGATATCTTGATTATTTTTTCAAGGTGATATAAAACGAATTATAGTTTTAAAATTTTTATTTTTTGAATAAATTAGGATTTTATTTAAAAGTTAAAATAATAATATTTAGAAAATTATTTTCAAAAAATGGAGTTCATTTTTTTAATTCTACACATCAAAAAATAGTTAGGGTGAATTTTTGGGATTTTTCTGAAATACTTGAATTTTTAATGAATAGTAAAATACGACAATTTACCGTATATATATATTATCAGTTAAATTAACTATTCATAACATCATGGATAATTTAATCACACTTGGTTTGAACTTACATGAAAATATTAGTATTCTTGGTCATAAGAATCAATACTATTGGTTGTCTTTGGCAAAATAATAAAATAATGAGTAAAATAATGGGAAACCCTCCTCTCCTCCACTATAAACTCCCTCACTCCCTATTCTATTGACTCCTATCAAGCCTTGTAACTTGTCTAAATTATGCTCAAATATCCTCTCAAGATCTCCCCCATGTCTAGCAGCCCTTGGTCTCATAAAAAGACCAAAACCTCCCCCCTAAAGAGGCTCTCAAGGAAGATTACTTCAAGAGGTAAATTCCTATTTTCATTTATTTTATTTCAAGATCCTGTATTTTCTTTTTATTAACTCTAATCATTTAATCCAAATATTTTGGTGAATCCATTAACTTATATGTACTATAATTGTATTATTATAAAGTAATAATTTATCATCATCTATCCTTTCTCCTTATTTTATACTAAAAATGAAAACACCATCTGAGATGTGTTAATTTATCACATTCAAGGACGACGAGTTTTCAATTTCTATTACCATATTCAATAAAACCATTTTTATGGTTGAAACTAACTATAATATATGTTTTATAACTTATTTAAGGTTCTATAATCCCTTTTTACACATGATATTAATTTATCAATCAAAATGAGTTTACTGTGATAAAAAACTACCAATTAAACCAAACAATTGTCATTAAAGTTTTATATTATGATTCATCTTCACTCACAATAACCAAATTTTTTTTATCCCCATGTAATATTTTTTTTCAATAATAACATGAAAATTATATTCTGGAAAACCATTCTCATTCTACATGTTTATCTGTACATGAATATAAGTAAACCGATCCTGAAAAAGAAGAAAATGCTCCCAAACAATGAAATTGAATCTCTTAACCCATCAAAAGTCCATGAATGAACCTAATAAGGTTATAATAAATCAATTAAATTTATATTAGGTTCTTTAATCATTAATTTATGAACCTAAATTTGATTATTTAGGTCATTAAGATTAAGTGAGGAACACCTTCGGACTTAAGGTAGGGGTTTTCCACCCAAACCTCTATTTTCATTCAGGTTGATCTTATTATCAACTTACCTATAATAAATTATTATTTATTATTATTTACCCCTTATAAATTTCTTTTCAATTATATATATATTTTTACCAACCATAATCCTTCTTTATTTATGGGGAATTATATGTTTTAAAAGGATCTTTCAAAAAATTCTTCCCGAAATACAAGCCCGATCAACTCAAGAGAATTTCTCAAATTCTTACGTATTTTCAAGGGAAATATATAATATAATTTTATAAACCATTATATTTTTAAAATAAATCATTTTATTATGAAAATACTATCTTACCTCATTTATGATTTTATATAAACACTTTTCCAAAATAACTCTTCTTTTCAAAGTAAAAGAGTATTATCTCAAGAATTACTCGATGATTTTATAAGAGTATCTTTATATATTTCAACACTCATATTGATTATTATATATTAATGTGATTAATATTTATGATATCATCTAAAATATTTAATTTAATGGTTTATGATTATTTTTACTGTGGATGTGCTATATTAAAACCATTCACCAATTTACTCTGAATGGTTAGTGTTTACGCTTAATGTTCAGGGAAAGCTATTTATGTTTCATACGTTAGTTTCAATATGAATGTATATGTTGTTTATGTTTATCCCCATTCATACGAGGAATTCATTGTACTTATTATGTGATGGGTGGGGCCCGCTATAGCCCCTCGATGTATCAGTAGGTCTTATGAGACAAATAGATATGGACTTGGCTGAGGCCTTTCCCATTTTTAGATATGGTTTTGGCTAAGGCCTTAATAATTTTTAGATTTATTGGACAAGGGCTTGATAGTATGTTTTATAATGTTCGTCATATGCATTTTCCCCTCATTATAAAGCTAGAAATTCATAGTTTTTGTGGTTATTCAACTAATAGAATACCCATGATTATGTTTTATTATGACAATAATTACTCAACTCATATTCCCTCTATAATGTGTTCAAGTTTATTATTTTTAAAGGCATGCGTTTTCAATTATCCACCATGCCCAATGTTTATGTTTATTATATCTTCCACTATATTTCTTACCCTTACTGAGCATCTGAGCTCACCTTTTCTTATGTTTCATTTTTCCCAGGACATAAATAGGTATATTATGATTGACTTGCAGGGATAATCATAGAGTTGTGGATGTTCCCAATGGAACTTTTTTGTTGTTTTTTATTTAAAGTTTTAATGTTTAACTTATGTTTTCATCTGGCTTTCCAAATCTACTAAATTATTCATTCCTTTTGGATATGACTTTCTTGTAATCATGCCAATGTAATGTAATAAGGAACTAGATTCGGGAAACTAGGGTTGGGTATTTACAATAAAAACACCATATCAAATATAATTATATGTTATTATGTTGATTTAATAATATTTATCCATCTATACTTCCATCAAATGGGTTATGAAATCATCATTCGTGTATACAGTGAACTACCGCCTCACGAACTGATGTCATGCGTTTTTCCATTACTAAATCTCGCGGTTGGGTATGAAGATAGATCTAAAATATATATATTATATTTATAACATAATTATAAAAATTTAGTAATTATATCATATATACATTTTTTACTTTCAATTCTGTAGGGTATATGATAAGTTCGCTCGTGTGTATGACTAACCACCGCCTCGCGACTTGATGTGATTCATTTTTCACCAACACTTTACATGGAAGGTAATAAGGATAATTTTAATGAATATATATGGTATAAATGAAATAATTATGTTATTATTAACATATTTATATTTCTAAAAATATAATATATCATTTCTTTCTTACTATTCTACTCACTAAAAATTGATAATGTTGTTCATGCTACGCGTGGACGACCGCCTCCCACGAAGCGATGCGACTCGTTTTTTCATCACTAAATCACATGGATAATATATATAAGTATATTTAAGAAAATAATATGGTATTTATGATATTATTATCATTCTTTAAAGATATAATAATACATATATTCTTTCCACAGTGATTGTTGAAAAATGGAAATGCGGCTCATGCGTACGTATAACCCACCATGTCCATGATTGAAAGGTAGTTCATTTTTTATAATAATGTTTAATGATTAGTTTTAAAAGTGTAATTGATGTATAAATATGATAATTATGTAATTATCATTATTCTGGATATATTTAAATAATGACCTTTTTGACCAATGGTCAACCTACAGAAGTCATTTTTGACACATAAGCCAAATATCATCGAAACGTCCGATTTAAACTTAATTGGTTAAGTAATCATATATAACATGGTAATAAGTGAGATAAAAGAAATAATAAACCTGAAAATTTTTCTTAATCAAATTAATAATTAAATAAAGTTTATTATTTAGGAATATAAATAATTTACGTAATGAGTCGAACTCATGGTATGGGACTTCATTTCAATTTCATTTTATTGAGGAATATTTTGATGTTATATATCTAAATTATTTTATAAGGTGTATATATATCCCCTTTGAAATTTTATATCACTAATTTATCTATTCTCATGATATTTAATTTTTTTAATGTTATTATTTCATGGGGGTTACGATTCAAGTGTTTCTCAAGTAATAAGGGTCCTTTCTTTAAAAAAAATCACCATTTAAAGTTTTCCTTCCAACTTTTTTCTTCCATATACATGTTTTAAAATGATTTTATGAAAGTTTTTGTATAGACATAAAATATTTATAAAGTATATTTTATGTCACTTTTTACTTTATTTCAAAGGTTTTTAAAAAAAATCTTTTTACGTGTTTTATATGGAATGTTTTGACAAACAACAAAAGGAATATTATTTTTGTAACATATACAACGAAAAAAACGTTTTCCACTTCTGTGATCATTATTTTATTTCTATATTCCTTTGAAATATTTTATATTTTCTCCAATTAAAAACAATCTTTCCCTTTTTTTGAGTATTTTGGTATTAAAAACTGGTTTTTAAAAGAAAAGGGTATTTTGATATACAAAAAGGTTTTCCATATGGGTTTAAAAGAGTATTTAAAAAGTGTTTTATGATGAAAAAGTGAAAAGATAAAATGTTTTATTCATGATATGGAACTTTAGAATTATATGAAAAAAATTTGTGCTTGATATAGCTTATATGAAGGGTTGAACCCCATTATAGCTCATGGGTGAGCCCGATATAGCTTATACATAGGGTTGAGCCCCATTATAGTTCAAGAAAAATGAGTGAGCCTGATATAGATTATATGAAGGTTTGATCTCCATTATAGATCACAAGTGAGATTGATATAGCTTATAAGAAGGGTGATCTCCATTATAGCTCTCCAATGTATTGGGTAATGACTATATTAGAATTCAGCTGTATGGTTATTACAATTAAAAGGGTTTCGAAAATGTTTTATAAATATGATATTCTATGTTACTAAAAAGGGTTTTTAATTTCTTTCTATGGGGTTTTAAAGCCTTTGAGAAAAAAACATACTTTTTTTTCATGTGAAAAATATTTTATTTCATACACTCAAAGAACTTTGAAGATAAAGGTAAACATTACATGAGTTTTCATGTTTTCACTAAACTAATGATTTTATTTCTTTTTATATCCCTTATTGATATTTTTGTGCTCATCCCATGTTTTTAAATTTTTTTCATAGGATTTAAGGATGGGTAAGAGAAAGGAAGATGTCAAGTTGAAATTTATGAATATTATTCATGAAATGAAATCATGTTTTGTTTTAAAAGTTTTATATGGTGGGAAAATGGATGCTAATCGAAAGTGTCCACTTTATATTATATGGTTTGGTTATGGCCTAATTATCTAAAATGCTATACCTAAAAATATCCTATAATGAAATAAAATTAATTCTTTATTAAAAACTGAAGATTATATAATGTTTAAGGTTGAGTCCTTATAGTTTCTATCAGAGGACAATTTAGATAACTTTAGAGGATAGGATAATATTAATAAAAATACCTTGAAATATTTTACTTTATGCTGATGATATTATTCTCTTTGGACAGGAAAATAAAAAAATAGTCTCTTGAATTCAAAATATATATGCTCATTATGAAGAGGTCTCTGGCCAGAGTGTTAGTTGGAACAATTATTTTGTGGTGTTTGGTGATGGAATAACTATCTCCAAAAAAGAATAGGGTGGCCAGAATGCTTAGAGTGAAAAGGGGAACTCTCCCTTTCACTTATCTTAGAGTGCCTCTTTTTTGGGGAGAAGTCAAAAGGTATTATCTTGAAAACATTATATCTATAATAATTGGTCAGATAGAAACCTATAATGGGTAAACCATGTTGTAAGCATGCATAAGTTTCTTAGTTAATTTAGTTACAACTTCAATGTTTGTTTATGACTTTTCTCTCTATAAATGGACCAAATCCATACTTAAGGAGGTTCAGATTTTGATTAGAAACTTTTTTCGGACTGGTTAAATACATGAAAGAAGCTTGTAATGGTGTAATGGAAGGATTGTATAAAGTTGGTTGATATGGGAGGCCTGAGTATAAAGGATTTGGGTCTCTTCAATGAGTCCCAACTCTGTAAATTCACTTGGAACCTTTTTACATCGAGTGAAAACTCCTTGAAATTCCTCTCCATTATATTCACATCAAAATTAAATAATGATTACTCCCTGTATATTCCATCTTCTATTTTTAAATCTATTAAATCATCTTATAAAGGTTTCATGGGGTGATAAAAATGGGTTGTAAGAAGGAAATAAACCTTAAAATTCTAGCATACATCATGGATGAATAAACCAATCAATTAAGCCTTCACTACTCCTAATCTCATGAAGAAATTATCTATACATGATACTATACTGGATGAAAATTTACAGGCCTCTTTTCCTCCTTCCATACTACTAGAAATACAGTGGTATGTATTTGTTGATTTTGACATATCAAGGTGGACCCCTAATCATGTTGGTCATTTTTCTTCTATGGGATTTTATAGAAAAAGTTATGATGAGGGTGTTTCTATCCCCTTATGGTTGAGAAGATTTAGGTAACACTTCATTACACTTTCCAATCTGCTATTACTTTAAAGGACCTAGAAATGCAGGTTTCAACTGTAGGGACACCTTTAGTAAAATGGATTCCAGCTAGTGCCTATGTGTCTACTCTGCTTGTCCTCAGATGAAACATTGGGTCATTTTTTCCCTTCTTGCATACTCCAATGTTAGCTATGGATACATATTCAATCGGTCTTTGGAATTAAGTTGAGGCTCAGGAGCATTGAAGACATAATTCTGGGCATTTTCTATTTTGAATGCTGCAAATAGATTTTGGACATGTTGTATACAACAACCGCTGCCCTCATTGCTTTTATATGGAGAGAAAGAAATGTTCTTGATTTTGAAAACCAAATCCCATCACTATATTATGGAAATAATGCTATTTATAGAGAGGTTTTAGTTGTTTCCAAGGTCCAAATGGGTACCATGAATAATTATATTTTTGATCTTGTGATTCTGAAAACTTTTGGTGTCTCTAGAAAGATCAAGAAAGCATTAGTGCGCAAGTCAATTAGATGGATTACCCTAATTCTTTCATAGTTAAAGGTGAATGTGGAAAGTGCATCATCAGGTTCACCATGTCAATTAGGCCGTGGTGGTGTCTTTTGTATGCATCAGGGCTTTATGAAGGGCTAATTTTATCACTATATTGGCATTGGTTCTACTATTAAGGTAGAATTGTGGGATATTATTATGGCCATTAAATATGAGGTTCAACACAACTATAGATGCATTTAGGTGGAATATAACTCCACCACAACTGTAATTTTTTAAAAATACTTGACCCTGATGTGTTCCATGATGAGTGCTCCCATCCTGGATTGAATTCCTACGCTTATCTGAATATATCGAGTTGGATGTCACCCATGTGTACAGAGAATCCAATCAAGTTGAAAATGCTCTGTCCAAAAGGGTAATTATAGAGACCTACTTGATATTCTCATTCATCACCCCTGATTTCTATTCTACTTTTTCTAATTTTTACATTCATGGTTCCTTTAACTCTCATTTATGTAAACACCCTTGTAATGCTACTTTTCCTTTATTTTAATAAAATTTTCTAGGAATGGGATTTTCCTGGATCCTAAACCTTTTTGATTACTTTATGGTTAAGATTAAATGATATATCATTTTAAAATTACCATATTGCTTCCTCTAAAATATTTCCATTTAGAATGGGTTTCCATAGAGGAAACATGAAATATATAGTGGGAAGGCACTGAGAGGAAAATATCCTTCCAAATCAGCATCTTAGGATGGTTGAAATTGGAACACAATAGTTTATTACAGTGATGGTGCAGTTGACATAAGCTATTAATGGTGGTGGTATCCATGCTATAGAGGAACCTGAACTACCATGAAGAAACATGTATATAGTAGAGCATTTTATGAGGCAACATCACCCATATTTCAATGGATCATCTAACCTAGTGGTATCCAAATAATGGATCAATGCCTCAAAGAATATATTTGAAGTCATGGGATGTTTATAATGTCAAAATTCAACCCTTTTCATTTATCATTTTTAAGGTGAAGCAGATCAATAGTGTTATTTGGTTAAGAATACCAAAGATAGAGATGAGATTAATTCCATGTAATGGGTAACATTTAATAATCTATTCATTGATAAATATTTACCTAAGTTTGTTCGATTTATTATGGAGGAAAAATTCTTGGAATTGAATCAAAATGATAAAGATTTAATAGCCACATATAAATAAAACTTCACAAGATTGTCTAGGTATGTGTTAGTTTTTTTCCAGTAAACTAATAGTATGATTAATCAGTTTTACAAAGGATTGAAACTAATTTTACAAAGATATTTTGATGAAAAACAATTTAAAAGTTATGATAAATTTGTTCATTGTGATAAGAAAGTTGAGTTGGAGTTTTCCAACAATTATGTACTTTGAGATGATAAGAGTAAGAAATAGTCAAGGTGGAAGGAAATGGAGAATAAAACAACTAATAAGTCTAGAGTCAAGCCCAAAACTATTGGAACTAATGATTTTATTTGTTTTAAATGGAGAATGGTTTGTGTTTTTTTGTAAATTCTCACAAGGAATATTAGGGAGTTTTCAAGGAAAGGGATCTTATAGGTCAAGCAGACAACAGTATTGAAGGTGGCATAGTTGTCCAGTATTTTCCAAATTTTTGGGGTCCAAAATTTGGAAGTTGGCTTGCATCGTGAAAAGTGTATTTTATTTATGGACTTATGAGAATATGTAAAATGCATTATTTTCATGAATAAGGGCTATATGATTTGTGATTCACGAAGGATTTATGAATTCTGACAATGTGCTCTGTGATTATGATGAGCATCGTGAAAGATAGTTTTATGGAATCAATATTTCGTAAATATGGTAAAGGCATGGATTTCACAAATCCTGGAATTATTTTTATAAAGATGAGGATCATCATGAACAAATATGGTGTTTTATACACAATTACGATAAGAGGAGCATCGTGACTATGTGATTTTTTGACGGAAGTCTCTGCAACTACGACGAGCATCGCAAACAGTGAATTTCATTGGAGCATTGCAAAGGGAGGAGCACCATGAATTTGTTTTTGAAAGATCCAAAAATAACACTATAGGTGGTGGAGATTCAAAAATGACCAAGACTATAAATAAGAGGCTACTCCTCTTCACTCAACATGAATTCTTCCAAGGAGAATCATAAATTACTCTGATTTTGTGAAGCTAGGGGAGCTCCAAAAAACTGACATTCTATGCGAGCTTGATCATTGTGAAAAGACTTGTTGAGTATTAACTGATTCCAATGATTTTGGTTAATGAGTACTTCATGATGTTGGGGTATACCGCATTGACTTAGTGAGCTTCATGAAGGAGTTTGTTCCGCGAAGGAAGGGGTGATTCGCAAAGGAGTGAACTTTGTGAAGGAGCATTGTGAAAGGCAGATTTGAACATTTGGTTTTTAAGTGAACAATGATTTTAGAGTGCATCAACTCAGGTCTACAATGAAAGCAGAGTCTCATGCTAAGTTAGGGACAAAGAATTTAATTCCAATTCATTGAAGTGACCTTCAAGTAGATAAACTGAGTTAGAATTTTCTCAAAGTAATGAGTTTAGGGGAGTTGATGAAAGTGTTTCGAGGGACACAATGTTATATCCATAAAAACTTGTAAAGGAAGTACACCTGGAACAAAGTGAATATTTCAAAACTACTGTATTACACATCCTATGAAGAATAGTGGATTTAGTTATGACTTAAAAGCTTTCGGCGTATGCTTCTTGGACTAGCCCTTAATGGCGAACCATGTAAAATTATTGTGTTGTCCCTCTATGTGTGAGTGTTCCATCATACAAGTTTAATGTGTTTCTACCAATGTGGGAACAAGATACTTCATATTAAAATAAAAATTTGATACCCTGATTCACTCCTCCCCTCTCAGAGTGTTCTAGGGTCCTACAAGTGGTATTAGAGGCAATGGTTCACATATGTTGGATACTCTATAGTAAAGCTATTATCTATTGAATATTTGAGTTTATTTTTTATGTCAACAATGAAGTTTAGTTTTGATGAAGATTCAATTATATCTAAGAAGAAATATTTATCCAACAAGACCATAGTGAATAAGAAAAATAACGAGAAGTGATAGTTGAAGAAGTCACTCTTACCTAAAGAAGATGTAGTATCTGGTTCTCCATGACTTTCTAAAAATGAAGATTTATCAGGCTTGTAAAGTAATTAGAAAGTATCTCTGATTTCTAAAAAACAGAAGGATAACCTTTCCACCTCATATAGGTCATAATTTTCAAATGATCAGGAGGTATGTGTCAGTACCTTTGGAATTTTTCCTCAAAATAAAGATCCTAGCACAAGTGCTAATATTGATCAATATATAATCTCATATGAAATTGAAATAATATGAAAATGTATTCATGATATTCCTAAAGAAAGGGTCATTATTGTTTTTAGAATATTACAATGTATACAAGAGGAAATCACCCAGTTGATAAAAGAAGCAGATTCTATAGAGGAAGGCTTACAAAGAAAAACCATTGAGTGCTGTAAGCTCTCCAGACAGGTTGGAACCTTTTAAGAATCAAATAGGGGACATGAAATAAGTACCTCAAAATACCTCAAATAAGCTGAATAGAAAGAGAGAGTAAAAAAGGATCTTGAAGAAAAGATCCATGTGCTTGAAGACTAATTGAAAAATAGCACTGATGTCAAAGGTCTACAATTGGATAGAATATTTGAGAGGATCAATGAGCTTAAATCTTTAATTTAGAAAAAAGTGATGTTACATTAATAAAAAGTGGTTATAATGAATAAGGCTTGTGAAGAAAATATGATTATGATTGAAGATAAAAAAATCATCCTCAATATTAAATGTGTAGATTTGGAAGCCCAGTTTTTCAATCTTGAGAAGACATATATTGAGACTTCACAAAAGAAGGAAATTTCTACTATTTATACTCAATTCTTAAATGAGGGATCTAAATCCTAAAGGTCTAAAACGTGTGATAATAAGATCATGGAATCTTTTGATGATCTATCTCAAGAAACTGAGAAGAAAAAAGTACCATCCAAACCAACTTGTGTTAATACCTCTAAAACCATTACCATGAAGAGTGAAGGTTGTAAGAAAAATCATGGAAAATTATGGATAAATAAAGGAGGTAATAAACCTACCACCATTACTAGAGTGGATAGGAAAAAGAGTATTGAATCCATCTACCCATAGAGAGCTCAACAAGTCATGAATAAGTTCCAACAACCTTATACAATAGATACAAAGAAATTGATATTTGTTGGTCAATGTTGGTGCTGCAATAGATTTGGGAATTGTGTATTAAATTTTTGGTACAATCTATAAAATTTAAAATAGAAAAATAAGACTACCTCATGGGGGAGGAAGCCAGATAAGAATAAGAAACATCCACAGGTCCAGAAGCATCTATTTACTGCAAAAAGATTTGGAATGCTTGGTAATTTCTGTGATGTTTTCAATAAAAGTGGTCACAAGGTTGGTACATGTTTATATCAAAAGGAATTCGTTATTGAAAAGAAAATAAGACCACAAAAGATGACTAAGAATGAATAAGAAACCTTGGGAATGAAGTATAAGAATGTTGTGAACATAAATCCTCCCAAGAAGGTATCATTGAAGTATGGTGAGAAGATCTTGGATTATAAATACATGATATTTAAAGTTAGTGCATCCAAGAATACTACTAATATAGATGACACATAGAATAATCCATGTGGAAGATCTAAACTTTCTACCAAAGTACCTAATGACATGTTAGTTATTTGGCCAGATGATTTGGAAAGAACGAGGAAACTAGAACATGCAAAAGATAAGGATAATGAAAAAGGAAATGAAAATATTCCATGTTTTGAAGACAAATTGCATGATAGTTTTCAATAAAAGAAAACTCATGTGTTAAAAATGTTCTTTGTGAGAGATGCAAGAAATATGGTCATGGTGAAAAAGGTTTTCTAACCTTAACACCAAAAAAAGAATCAATCCTTAAGGGGAGTAAGAATTTTTCATCCATGAAGGATGGATATAAGAAAAATTCTCCACACAATGAAGAAGAGTATGTGAATATATCCATACTACCTAAAAATAAATCAGAACAGATGTTCACTTATTCAAGTATAAATATAGGAGTAAATGGAGCAACATGGTTGAGAAAACCATCTCAACATTGCTATTCATATTGATGAATCAAGGAGGATCCACCTTATTGACTGAAATTGGCATTTTTATGATTATAATATAGGGAATTAAAATGTGAATCATGTTCTCATGGGAAGAACCTAGAAGCAAATAGGGTTTCGAATTATTGATAGCCAAGCTGAAGAAGTCAACATCCTTGAATGATTCCTCAATTCGATATTCAAATACATATATGCATGATCATTTTTTGATGAAGATAAATATGTTATATTATATAAAATTAGGATAAATACGGTACCATAATGGATTGATCTTATATATGGTATCATAGAGAATAAGTGTTCAAGAAGATTATCCTTGGTGATGTTGTGAAAGTTGTCCAATATGGACAGTCACAAGTTGAATATTCATTCTTGTGTATTCTCCATACTTAAATTTCTAGAAATCTACTCTTGATGAGATCCCCTATTATGAATATGTTAATAAGTATTTCTCTTGAGGGGAAGACAAATAAATAATGATGAAGAAGCTTCCAGAATCATTATTTTGATTTTTATATAACCTGATTATTCTGGAAATTGCTTAAATATCATGCCATTGGGAAAGGAGTTTCAGGTATCATGATCAAGGATTAAGAGATAGATTTAGATTCTGAAATAGTGGAAGGCCTATAAAATATTCTGGTATGACTTAAATAATATGATCCATAAGAAGAATCATAAGAAGAAACAATGGCTGAAGAAACTCCATCTAAACCTCACTGGAGAAATAGAAGAGCTGAAATTGATCAATCCAATATCATTGGGGATTGGACCACACCCACACTAGTAAGGAGAATGAGGAATGATGTAAAGTTTTTCTTCTTATCAATTGTGGAAGAAACACCATTTGAATATTATGTGAATAATGAATCATGGAATAAATCCATGAATGACAAGCTCAATCATATTGACAAGAACCAAACATGGGATCTTGTTACTAGACCTTAAAATCACAACATGATTGGAACCAAATGGATCTGCAAAAAAAAAATGATGGGCATGGTAATGTGATCAGAAAAAAAGAGTGATTGGTGTGTAAAGGATATTCATATATTGAAGGCGTTGATTTTGAAGAAACATTTGCTCCGATGGATAGGTAAGAGTCAATCTGACTTTTTATTTCCATATAAATTGAAAGGGGTTACAAATTGTATCAAATGGATTTCAAAACAACCTTATTAAATGGTGTTCTTGAAGAAAAATTATATATAGAACAACTAGTGGATTTTCTTCTTGGTAATGATGAGATGGAGGTTTAAAGATTAAAGAAGATTCTCTATGTCTTAAAATAGGCACCACAAGTGTGGTATTCCTGAATGGATTCTTATATGAAGAAGCTTGAGTTCAAAAGAAGAGGACTAGATCATAATCTCTATGTGAAGAATTATTAGAAAGATCAGTTTATAGTGCTCGTGTACATAGATTATATTATATTTGGTGCCAGTAGACAAGGATATGTGGATGAATTTTCCAATCACATGAAATTAGAATTTGAAATGTCTATGATTGGGGAAATCATGTATTTCTTGGGTCTTTAAGTGATTCATAGGAAATACTTCACATTTATTTCTCAAGAAAAGTATGCATGAGAGTTTCTGAAGAAATTCAATATGCATAACTCCAAACTAACGTCGACTCTGATTGTGGTTGGGACAAAACTAGGAAAGAATGAGGATGGGACATCTATAGATCCCACAATGTATAGGAGAATCCTTAGAATCTTACTATACTCGATAGTGAAATGACTAGATTTATCTTTGCAACATGCTTAGCAGACCGCTTTCATAGTAATAAGAAATAATAACATATGGCTACATTGAAAATAATCATGAGGTTCATTCATGGTACTCACAATTATGGATTATACTTTGCTGCAGGAAGAGATAATGAACTATCAACATTTTATGATGCTAATTAAGCTAGAGATTTTGTTGATAGAAATTCCATAAGTGGTAGAGCATTATTTATTGGTAAGAAATGAATGGGATGGTTGAGTAAGAAATAGAAAATCACTTCTCTAAGTATTTATGAAGCTGATTATATCTCCGCTACAAAGGTATGCACTCAACTATTGTGGATGAAGCAACAACTGAATGATATCGGTGATGAGGTGAAACAACTGATGGTGATTCTCTATAATATAAAGAGTGCAATTGATCTTACAAAGAATCATCTTCAGAATTCTTGTACAAAACATATTTAAATTAGGTATCACTTCATTAAGGAAAAATCTGAACAAGGTGTGATTAAAATGGATCATGTTGGAACTGATGATCAAGTGGCTAACATACTGACAAAGACATTATCAGCACATGTGTTCGAGAAGCATCAGTTGAACCTCGGTGTTCAAGCACCTATAATTTCATGAGGTGGTTAAAAAAATCCCCTCTCCCCAATTGTATTAACTATTTTAATCTGTTTGTTAAAGTGATGTAGGTTTATGGGGGGGATATGATATGGGGGGAGTGTGTTTTGAGCTCTACAATGTACAATTACTGGTATTTGGGTTTATTTCCAATGGGTGAGAATGGATAAATTCAATGGTACAAAGGAGGATAATGAAATGTTTTTCTATTTGTATGAGAATGGATAATGGAGAATTGAGAAATTAAATGAGTTGAAAAGGGTGAAAATGAGATTTTGGCATTACGAGGAAACAGTTCAGGTCATGTAATGCTTCTGTGACATTGACAGAGAATAAATTGGGCATCTTTAATAATTCCAAGATATGATAATACAATTCATTCTTCCCCTCTTGTTTTCTATACTAATCATTGCTCATATAGACTTAGAGTTATGGCTGAGCTATTTCTTGCATATCAGGTTTTGATTATGGCTGGTGCTTCATTGAATTCATCTACATATTTCTAATAAACAAGGAGGATATTGTTGAAACCAAGGCCTTTATTTACTATAAATAAAGTATGTTTTTTTTTTCAATCCTCACAAGTAATATTAGGGAGTTTACAAGGAAAGGGATCTTATAGTTCAAACAGACAACGGTATTGAAGGTGGTGTAGTTTTATAATGTTTTCTAAATTTTTGGGGTCCAAAATTTAGAAGTTGGATTGCATCATGAAAAGTGTATTTCCTTAAAGTCATTATGAAAATATAGAAAAGGCATGAGTTTCATGAACAAGGGATACATGAGTTGTGTTTCAGGAGGGATTTATAAATTATGATGATGTGCTCCCTAATTATGATGAGCATCATAAATGTAGTTTTCTGGAATCAAAATTTCATAAATACGGTAAAGGCATGGATTTTTAAAAGCTTGGGATTATGTCTGTGAAGATGAGGATCATCATGAACAGAGAAGGTGTTTTCTATGAAATTACAAGAAGAGGACCATCGCGATTGAGCAATATTTTGATAGAAGTCTCTGCGACTACGATGATCATCGCGAATAATGAATTTAATTTGATCATTTCCAAGGGAGGAGCACCGTGAATGTATTTTTTAAATATCCAAAAATAACACTAGAGGTAGTAGAGCTTCATGAATGGCTGATCCTATAAATAAAAGGCTAAACCTCTTCACTGGGCACAAATTCTTCCAAGGAAAATCCAAAATCACTTTGATTTTATAAAGCTAGGGGAACTCCGAAAAACTGACATTCTATGCGAGCTTGATCATCGTGAAAAGACTTGTTGAGTCTTAACTGATGCCAATGCTTTTGGTTAATGATTTCTTTGTGATGATGGGGTATACTATGTTGGCTCAGTGAGCTTCGTGAAGAAGTTTGTTCTGCGAAGGTAGGGGTGCTTCGCGAAGGAGTGAACTTTGCAAAAGGAAGTTTTGAACATTTGGTTTTTAAGTGAATAGTGATTTCAGAGTGAATCAACTCAGATCTACAATGCAAGAAGAGTCTTGTGCTAAGTCAAGTATAAATAATTTAATTACAATTCATTAAAGTGACCTTCAAGTTGTTAACTGAGTTAAAATTCTCTCAAAGCAGTGAGCTTGGGGGAGTTGACAGAAGTGTTCCGAGGGACGTAGTGTGCTATCCCTAAAACCTTGTAAAGGAAGTGTTCCTAGAACAGAGTGACTATTTATAAACTATTGTATTCCACATCCCATGAAGAATAGTGGATTTAGGTATAACCAAAAACCTATCGATGTATGTTCTTTGTACTATCCCTTAGTGGTGAACCAAGTAAAATTGATGTTCTCTCTCTCTGTGTGTGAGCGTTTTAATTACTACACATCTCCATCATATAGGTTTAACATGTTTCTACCAACATAGGAACAGGATCCATCATATTAAAAGAAAAAGTTGACACCCTAAATCACTCCTCCCCTATCTGGGTGTTTCAGGGTCCTACAAAACATGTTCAAAGTGTGGTAAAGTACATTTTTTTAATGTTTATTAGGATTTGTAAAGTTTTATTGGTCTAGTAAGTTTAGTCACAGTGTTCATGACTACAAATAGAATATTCCTAAATAATCAAAGAATGAGATAATAAATTTCTAGTAAAAAATGGTATGTTTTAGCTATAATGTGTTAGTTCATTATGCTAATGCATGTCCACATATTCTTACTTAGGGTGGAAATCATCATGATTGAAAATAGAAAGGTGTTTACAAATCATTTGCTGCTACTACTGATGATGTTGGGATATCTGGTGAACTGGTGAAAACTCCAGGGGGCTTGGTATTTTTCAAAGGTTAATAATAAGTTCAAAGTTTTGGACACTCCTTTTGAGATTTTAAGTGATGAGATCTTAAAGTTATTAATAAAATTTTGGGAGACGTTTTGTTGGATTTATGTATATGTAAGGCTTTGGTTTAATGTGAAGTATTCCATTAATTTTTTTGAAATGAGTTTTAAGGTGTTGATAACCTTTAGGGATTATATGACCTTTGATCATTAATGTTATTTTTAAGGATTTTCATCATATTTTTGGGAATGTTATAAGGATGAAATTTTATGAAAAATGACAGATCGAAGGATAGGTGACAACCTATCATAACTGGAAAGACCACAACCTGTGGGGTTTGAACCCACAACTAAAGGTTGATATGGGCGAAACACCTACCACTGGACTATATGATGTTCTAGTTAGTATAAAATCATTCTTTTAAATTAAAAAATATGAAATATGATGATAAATTTTATTTCCAGATCATATGGGGGTAAAAAGTGATTTGGTGATTAGATGATTAATGTTGTTTTAGAATAGGATCAGTATAGTTTTATGAAGCATCTTACATTATGATAACCATTTTGGTTGTGGTTAATGTCAAAATATATGAGGAATATTTAGTTATCCTTTTTGGGATTACATGATTTTCTATAAGTTGATTTTAGTGCTGTAGGCATGAAAAATTCATCCTGAATACCCATCATTGGACAAAAGATGAGAGTGTAGTGGAAATTTATTAATTAAGAAAATTATACTAGAAAAGTTAGTATATTTCACTATAATTTTAATAAAATTGGAAAATGAAGTCCTCAAATCTAAGAAAAAGATATTTAAAATGAAAATGTTATCCTATTAAATTCATTTTCTATGAATCAAATGGTCATTTAACTTATAAAAAATTTATGTTTTTAAGGTCCTTAACTTATTATTGATCATTAAATTTACTTTGATCAATGATATATATCTCTATTCATAATTTTTTGGAAATTAAATTTTTCTTCCATGTCCAAATATTCACTTCCCACCTATTTTTTCTTACTTGGAAACCTAGTTATGCAGTATTCTAGATGACCTCTATACTTCCTTTTCTCTATTATCAAAAGGATGTTTTGTTGAACCTTTTTACGATATAGGTTCCCAGAAAAGAAACTTTAAAATGGAAAACATTTGATTACTAAGATAATTTTCAAATTGTGAGGATACAATTTATTAAATGGGGTAGGATGTAACACCCTAATATTTTAGAAAATAAAACTATGTTTGATAGCATGTTCAACATGAAACATCAAGCTTAAACGACACACAAAATATATATAACTGTTATAACATAGCTATTAAATTGCTGGATATAAATAATATTAGATAATTATATATATATATATATATATAAATTTCATACTTAATATAAATTATTAATAAATTCTTAGTAAATAATCAACCAATTTTTAGTAAAGTAATGTTATTCTTCAAAAATAGGATTTCTTCAAAAATAATTTTTATTGATTTTTGTAAGGAAATATTATAATTAATTTTCAGAAATTTTAGAAAATTAATTTTATAAAATTAACTTCATTTTTTAAATCATAATTTCAAAATTTACTTTGGGTGAAATTTTGGGATTTTTTAGTGAATAATGAAAAATATTGATTTTGTACAAAAGTTATTTATTTTCAATAATTTATGTAATTTTAAAAGTACCATTATGTTTTGAATTTGATTTAAAGTAACATAAGTATTATTTGGACATATTTAATTTCATTAAATTAATTTTAATCAAATTTATATTAAATTTTATATTAAGTTTATTTTTGGGTTTAAAAATGAGATTTTTATGAAAACTATTTTAAAGTGCATAATGTTACTCCATTTTAATTAACCAAGATAATAACTAATGAGAAATTTTTTAAATTAATTTTTTATCTTACATATAAATAAATATTAATTTATATTTATAAAATGGTTATCATTATTCATAGATTAAATATAGAAACATATTTTTCTTAAAAAATACACTTCTTGAAAAGCTGCCTTTTTGCTGCGTCTATGGGTTTTGTTTTAGATTTAATTTTGATAATTTTGTGAGTGTAATTTGGTAAAATATATTCCATATTTTTAATCATAATAGTTTATACTATTTTATGATTTCAAATTATATTTTTACCAAAATTAATAGTAAAAACAATAAAAATTAATTACCTTGATTAAGGTTAAAAGCAATGTTTTTTCATGTTACATGCGTTTGTGTTAAAATTAATTTTATAAACAAATGGATTTTTTATTTGATAAATTGGATAAAATAAATTGAATTATTGGTTTTAAATTATATAATAATTTCTGTTTTATTTTAGTCAGAAGGATTTAATTACATAGGTTACAAAAAACTAATTATCGTCGTGGAAACAGAAGTGGTAAAAGTGCGTAAACTTAAAGGATAAAGAATAACATATTTAAAACATGGATTTTTTGTGTGTGGTGGAGGTGTATATAGATCAAATAATATCTCCCCTAAATTATTTATCAATAGTTTATCCACCTGAGGTGATAGTGACCTCCCATTATTGAATACTTTTGGGTATTTACAAAAAAGCCACTCCTCCACAATTATAAAAGGTCACTCACTCCCCTCACTTATTCACACCTAAAAATCCATTTAGATAAACCAAACCTAAAAAAATACCTCTAAAACATCCTTATAAACATTCTAGAGGTTGTTTTCATACCAAAATACCAAATACAGTGATCTTAAGAAATGATCTAATAGAGGTTTCTCTAAGAGAAGGTAATCTCCTTAACGAAGGTCTTTCGTTTTCTTTATTCTTTTAAAACCTTCAATGATGTCTTAAAAATTACAATATAATAAAAAAATTATATTATATATAATAATATGTTAATTTTTTGATTTTATAATATTTATCCATCTCCACTTCCATCAAATGAGTTATGAAATCATCATTTGTGTGTACGACAAACTACCATCTCACAAACCAATGCCATTCGTTTTTTCATAACCACCTATCGTGGTTGAGTATGATGATGTATATAAAGTATATATATGATATTTATAACATAATTATACCTATGGAGTCATTATATCATATATAACTTTTTTTACTTTCCATTTCCTAGTGAATATGATAATGTCGCTTCTGTGTACGGTGGACTATGGCCTTGTGACGTGATGTGATTCATTTTTAACTAACACTTTACATGGAAGGTGGATAAATTTAATGAATATATATGATATAAATGACATAATTATAATATTAATTACATATTTATCATTATAAAAATATAATATATCATTTTATTTATTACATTTCCACTCACTGAAAAATGATAACGTCATGCTTGCTACGTGTGGACTATCGCCTGCCACGAAGCGATGCAACTATTTTTTTCATCAATAAATCACATGGATGAAATATATAAGTATATTTAAGGAAATAATATTTTATTTATTATATTATTATCATTCTGAAAATATAAAATAACACATACCTTCTTTCCATAATTATCATTGAAAAATTGAAATATTACTCATGCGTACGTATGGCCCACCATCTCCATGATTGTAACATAGTTCATTTTTCATAACCATATTTCCTAATTAATTTTAAAAGATTAATTTATTTATAAATATGATAATTATTTCATGATAATTATTTTTTATATATTTAAATAATGAACTCTTTGACCAATGGTCAACCTACTAAATACATTTTTGACACATAAGCCAAATATCGTTGAAACATCCGACATAAAATTAATTGGTTAAGTAATAATATATAACATGGTAATAAGTGAAATAAAAGTAATAATAAAATTTAAAAAGGTTCTTAATAAAATAAATAATTAATATAAATTTATTATTCAGGAATATAAATAACTTACACGACGAGTCAGACTCAAGGTTAGAGACTTCATCTCAATTTTCTTTCATTGAAAAATATTTTGATGTTATGCACCTATATTATTTTATAAGGTGTATATAAATCCCATTTGAAAATTTATATCATGAATTTATCTATTAAAATGATATTTAAAGTTTTGATTAATGTTATTCTTTCATGGGACTTACAATTCAAGTGTTTCCCATATGATAATGGACTTTTCTTTTTAAAAAAAAATCTTTTAAAGTTTTACTTTCAATTATTTCTCTTCCATGTCCATGTTTTTAAAATTATTTTTTGAAAGTTTCTATATGGACATAAAATATTAATATGTTTTGAAAAATGATAAAAGGAATATTCTATTTTTAATATATACGATGATAATAATTTTTTCCACCACTATGAACATTATTTGATTTATGGATTCCTTTGAAAGCTTTAATTTCTTATCCAATGAAAAAAAATCTTTCCTTTTTTTTAATATTTTGGTATTGAAAATGGGGTTTTAAAAGAAAAGGGTATTTTGATATATGAAATGGTTTTCTATATGGGTTTAAAATAGTTTTTAAAGGGTTTTATGATGAAAAAGTGCAAGAATACATTTTTTTATACATGATATGGTACTTGATCATTATATGAAAAAAATTTGAGCATGATATAGCTTATAAGAAGGTATGAGCCCCATTATAGTTTATAGGTGAGCCCAATACAGCTTATACGAAGGGTAAATCCCCATTATAGCTCATAAAAAATGATTGAGCCTGATATAGCTAATAAGAAGGGCTGAGATCCATTATATGAAAGGTGACACACATTATAGCTCTCAAAGGAATTGTTTAATGATTATATTGGAAGTTTTTTGTATGGCTATTCCACTTAAAATATTTTTCAAAGGGTTTTATGAATATTATGTTCTAAGTTACCAAAATGGTTTATAATTTCTTACTATTGGGTTTTAAAGGATTCCTTTGAAAAAAAAGAGTATGCTTTTTTATTTGAAAATATTTTATTTCATACACTCAAATAACTTTGCATAAAGGTAAACATTACATGAGTTTTTATGTTTTCATTGGAATGATGGGTTTATATCTTTTTATATCCCTTATTGAGCTTTTATTTTACTCATCCCACATTTTTAAAATGTTTTTCATAGGATTTACGAATGGGAAAGGGGAAGGAAGAGGAAAAGATGAAATTCATAAAGGGTTTTCATTAAATGAAATCATGTTTTGTTTTGAAAGTTTTATATAGTAATAAAATGTATACTAATTAGAAGTTTCCACTTTGTATTATATGGTTTAGTTATGGACTAATTCTCTAAAAATCTAAACCAAAAAATATCATCAAATGTAAAATAATGCATTCTTGACTTAAAACTCAAGATTATGCAATGTTTAAGGTTGGGTACTTATAACACCTCTAGGGAAGAAAAATCCCAAGTTGATGAGGATCAGACTCCTATAGAGAGGTACAAAAGCAGAAATGATACCTTGCTTGATGGATTTTCAAAGAAGGAATCTTGATAGATGTTATGGAGATTAACTCAAAGATTTCAAGTGACCCTGATGGAATCTGGAAACATATAGAGTTCACAGATGCAGATTTGGTCATATTAATTGGGGGGATTGACACAATGAGAGTCTAGATGCTCAGGTGAATATTATTAAAAATCTTGGTATGAAGTGACAACTGATGAGGGTGGTTGCTTTGTCTGACCCCATCTTCCTCCATGATTTTCTTTTATTTTTATAAAGGGACCCTAACCCTATATTTTTTTATAAAAAAATAAATATACATATATCTATATATTTAATTGGTAATAATAATACATCTATATATTATCAATTAAAGATATATTTAAATATAATTATTAAAATTAGTACATTTAACTTTATAGTTTTATAATTAACAATATATTGTGAAAACCATTTATAAATTTTTAATTAATTAATTGATTAATTTAAATCATTATTATTTATATAATTGAATAAATATTTTTTAAAATATAAATAATAATAATAATATTTATAGTTAGTCAAAATAAAAATATTATTTATATTAATAAAAATATTATTTATATTAATAAAAATATTATTATTTATTCATTAATATGTATGGTTGAAGCCATAATGTGAAGTAGATATTTAAGATCCATATCAGTAGATATGTAAGAGTTTATCCAACTTTCAAAAGGGATAGTAAGATTCACCCTATATCAATGATAATTTTAGCGATGGTAAATCTACCTATATCAGTGTTAAAGTTAGCACTTATAAAGTTATTAAGAATCATCAATTCTAAATTTAGTACTGATAAAGATCCAACTTTATCAGTGCTAAAATAAATGCTTATAAAATATTAAATTGCCCGTGTTTATGATTTTAGCACCAATAAAAACCTATTTTAACAATAATTTTTAGTAAATGATAATAAAGCCCTTACCATCTTTATAAAAGAACCATAAATGCATCGCAAATCAAACCTATCATTCAAGTTATCATGGAAGTTGTACTATGTCACACCCCCTCACATTATTACCCAAAACAACATGAACCATGGGTTATAACCCATGATCCCTAAATTTATTAAAAATAAAACAAAAACAAAGTAAAAGGGGAGATGACATGTGGAGAATAATGACAAACCAATTCCACAAAAATAAAAGTAGAAAACTTCCTAGGAAATAGGAGAATATTATTCATTTATTGAAATGAGATTGGCCACCATCCTTACCTCTTATATTATGGACCCTCCTCTAGGATTTGGGATTATTCATGCCTTTTCATTATTAGCTTGAGGGTCAATTTTGTAATCTAGTAGGGTGGGATCCTTAAGGGTTAAAGGATCTTATTCTCTATTTAGACATGGGGCCCCTTGATAATATTTTCATATTATAACTAATCCTTGCACTGATAGTCTTAGTGCTTTTGGATTGTCCTTCGACTCCAATATTTTTATGAATGTTTCATAATTACTCAAGTAAAACCTCAATAATATTAGATCTATTTAAAATTTCAATCATACTAAGTGAGTTCTCCCTTACCTTTATTCAAACTTAGATCAAGGGATACTCATTAGAAGTAGATTTAGGTTCATTTAGGAAAGATAAATTAATCCCCACTATCCTAGATGTAATTTCCCTATGTTTGTTGGATTCCCTTTTGAGAAATAACCTGTTAGATTCTACAATAGAACTATCAGCCTATATAGGAGTTGATTTCATAACAGACACAATGGTAGAAAAATAATTATAGCCCTTGATTCCTATTTATCTTTTTAATTTCTATCACTATCTATCTCCTTTGAGATTATTTTTCTATCTGAGTTAATCTCTTTATACTTCTCGTATTATGATCATTACCCATAATCATTTACCTTCTTTGAATGATCATGATATTATCCCTGACCATGTTATGGACTCATCAAAGAAACATGTAAATAACCACTAATCTTGGACAACTCATATTCTCCAATGTCATTGATCATTTGAACCTTAATACTACTGGTGGAGAATAGGTTCAAACCAGTAGGAATTTTAATAGATTATTCCTCTTTATTAGAATCATCAGGACTATTTCTACCATTGGAATGGTCAAACATGGGTTATGGGATTGGCTCAATCTGATTAGCAAGATGGGAAGATCCAACTACCATATTAAAGATGTTCATTCCATTTGTACTAGACAACAAGATATTTCCTCACCTTAGAGTCAAATATGAGGGATCATAATCTTTTTATATACCCCTTGTAAATCCCCAAAAATCTAAAGTAGGAACATGGTATTTAATATCAGGTATAACATGCAACACCGAGCGTGTAAGGGAATACAATATCTTGAGAATTTATAATGTATTTACTATTTTGAATAAATTAAATATAATTTTTATCTTTCAATTCAAATGAAATTGATTTATTGTATGTTACATGCAATAATTAGTTTCTTCAATGGCTTGCGAAACATGTAAGACCAACTTTTACCGAACAATAATATATTATTAAATTATTATTATTTAATATAATAAGTTATAACCTATCCATTAAATTAGAAACTTTTAAAAATATTAACTAACTTATGAAAATATATGTTTTACACAAAATATAAAATGGATTCACTAGTTATAAATTAATTAGAAATGAATATAAGAACCAATTTAATATAAATAGAATGTTTTTATAGAAAACTATTTTTTATGCTCACAAAGCTGTTTTATCATAATAAATTAAATTAACTAAAATTAGTGAGTGATATTAATTTAATATAAATATTATATATTTAATAAAATATTTTTGATATTCATACAACTAGTTTGATATACATAAGATAAGAACAAACCCAATTTTACTCATAAAATAAAATACTTTTATTAAGGTGCTTTTACAGCCTTTTAATGGTGAACGTATTTTAAATCCAATTTTTGGAACTTTTATAAATATTAAATGTCAAAATAAACTTAATATATTAAATCTAAACATAAAAATTAGTTTAGGGTGAATTTTTGGTATTTTTATATGAAGTTTCATTTTTAATGAATAATGAAAAATACTAAATTTTAATTCAAAACCGCCTTTTCATCTAATTTATTTATAAGTTTAAATAATACTTTAATTTTTTTTTAAAGTTTAATTATATAATTTTTTTTTATTAATTAATCTAATTTATCACAATGAAATCAATTTCTCATTGAAATTGTATATGAAAACCTAGAATTTTTTTGAACATTTTTACTTAAAAAACTCACATTGTCATCCTATCTGCGGGATTAAATTTAAATTAATTACTACAAATTATGTGATTGGAATTTATAAAAATATATTACATATTATTAATAATAATAATTTATAATTTCTAATAAGTTAAAATTTTTTTTGGCCAAAAATATTAGTGAAAGTGATTAAAATTAATTACAACGATTAAGGTAAAATTAAGATTAACAAGGGACTAAACCTTAAACTCAAGGGCCTAAATGTACTATAAAATTTTCTAAAATCCATTGGATGACCATATTTAGACCCTATAATCCATTTTATCTAATCTTTTCCATCATTTTATCCACTTTCAATGGAAAAAATGGGGGTTAAATTCCCTTTTCCAAAATTTACAAGAGTGCCACTCCTCCCCCACTATAAAAGGCCTTCTCTCCTCCCTCTTCCTCACACCTATAAATCCAATTTTCTGTGAAAAATATATGAAAAAATAGCTCATAAACATACATAACTTATTCTTATAAGACTCAACTTGGTAATAAATCCATCCAAGTAATCCCTTTTATGAAAACCAAAAGGAGTTACCCAAAGAAAATATAACATCTTTCCTTAAGCTCTTCGGTTTTATTTCCTTTATTCACCCATTAATATTATTATTCCATGATTATATAAAAAAATATCATAAATATATATAATATGATGTTTTAATTTTAAGTTTTAAACCTACACTCACACACACTTCCATCTAATGGGCAATGAACTTACCATTTATGTGTACAGTGGACTACCACCTCACGAAATGGAGTTATTCATTTTTCCTTTACCACATTTCATGGTTGGGAATTATGATAGAAAAGATATTTATATATGATATATATTATAATTATTATGTATTTATTCTTCTATAATTATTTTATAACATATACCCTTATACTTTCTATTTTTTGTAAATAAGATAACATTGTTTGTGGAAATGTAGACTACCGCCTCCTAAAAGTGATGTGATTCGATCACATGATACATGTAATGTATAAAGTATGGTTTTAATTAAAAATATGTGACATAAAAAACATATATATAATATTAATTACATAAGTACATTTTTTTTGTAAAAAATAATATATGTCATTTTCTTTATCACCCTTTCACACATTAAAAAGTGATAACGTCGGTTGTGGACATATGGACTACCGCCTTCTTGAAAAGATGTGATTCCCTTTGAATCAAAATAATTATATATATAAGTATATATTATTAAATAAAATGGTATTTATGATATAATTATCATTCTGGAAAGATATAGTGTTACTTAATTTCTTTCCATAATGATCATTGAAAAATGGGAACGTTTCTCATGTGTTTGTACGACCTACCATCTCTATAATTGTAACGTTGGTTAATTTTTCATAAAAATATTTAATTATTGGTTTTAAAAGTATAATTTATATATAAATATAATAATAATTTCATGTTTTTTGTTTTTAGATGTTATATAATGGACTCTTTGACCATATTGGACCTACAAAAGTTGTTTTTGACACAAAAACTGAATTTGGTCAAAACGCCTGACATAAACTTAATTGATTAAGTAGTTGTATACAAAATGGTAATAAGTGAAATAAAATATATGAAAAATATGAAAAAGTTTTTCAATAAAGTAAATAATTAACATAAATTTGTTATTTTGGAATATAAATACACATGTGACAAATCAAATGCAAGGTAAGTGATTTTTATCTCACTTTTTACATTTGTGAGGTTAGTGTCATATTCACCACTTACTTATTTTGTGTGGTGTATATACTGTACCTTATGATATATTATATAATAAATCCTATTATATTAATGGTATTTAAAACTTTCATTTAATTTTATTTTTTTTATGAGGATTGTGTTTTAAAATGTTTCAAAATGTTAAGAGACACTTTGGAATGTTTAAAGATTATTTCCAAAAGAATAATTTTAACAATCTTTCAATGGTATTTACATTCAAGGAAATTATATGAATATTATTAAATAAAACCTTTAATATTAATATCAGTTAGTAATTCATGACCTTTTCATGTATTAGTACAATTTTCCCACTCTTTGGTACTCAAAATGTTTTAGAAAATGTTTTTAAGAAAGATCAACTCATTTATCTCTTTATCCAGAGAACCTGTTTTATTCTAAAAACCATGTTTTATTAAAATTTTTTAAAAAATGTTTTGAATCTTTTCAAAATTATTTAGTAAATACATTTTTAACCTTTTTTTCTTTTACCCATGTTGTTAAAGGAATATTATTATTGTTTTCAAAACAACCTTTTACTATTCAAACAGAATGTTCTTTTTACCTTGTACGCCATGTACATATTTAACCACTATCATTTCTTTGAACCTTAATTTGAATGTTTAAAAGTTTACTTTTTAAATAAAATGTTTTTAAAAGTAATTATCAAATATTTTTTTTCAAAAGTTTTTTCAAAACAAAAGGATATTTTCCTCAAGATTTTTTTAAAAGATACTTTTGTAATATATCCATTCATCAATGACAACAACCCTTTATTTTACTCTACTTGGGAAATTTTGTATTGATACCATCCTTACACTCCGTATGGATAGTTTATGATTTATTGGGTCAAGTATAGTATTCACATTCACTTACTTGATTCCTTTTAGTCCCCTTGAAATATTCAATTTCCTATGATTATTTGACATTGAATTTCCCCTAAGTATCCATATCATTTTTCATGGATATAATTATTGCATGAACCACATACCATTTTTTGTACAACTTTCACTTTGAAAGTTATTTTATTATTTGAGTAAATGTTGATAAATCTATATCTTCTATTCAAAATGGATTTTTGACAATACATATTATTTATTTTGATTATTCGATATGAGACTTGCTTTGGAAAGGTACGACACAGGTCGGGGACTATTTAAGTAAATACCTACAGGTGGGGACTGGTTATAGATATACCCTAGATGCATTTGTAGTATCATGGGATGAATCAGTTGGAAAAAACCCTTTATGTTTTTTTCCTAGCAGAATATACTAGTATGATACGGGTTGGGGATCAGTTAATGCAAGCCCCTCAATGCATCGTTAGTCTCCTAAGATGAATCATTTGGCCAAATCAGAGTAGTTTAAACTATATTGAGAATATATCATGACACTAAAGGTACCATATACCTAGGAAATATAGTCTTTAATAATCTATCATTTCCTCTATTCATTTCAGTTATTATTCATCCATGAGATTTTGCGTCGACATATATACAGATACATTTCATTTTCATTTCATTTATTAAATGGAATGTGTTTCAGTTCCTTACCTTTTCATATTAATTTTTACTTATCTAGTTATTTGAATATAACGTGTTTCCATTTATTACCTTTCCATACTATTTATTCACCTCCTTCTCAGTTTATTGATTACATGGTATGTGTGTTCAATTATTTACCATTCCATAATTATTATTCTATTTGATTCATTATTTCTTCCACTATACTTTACCCTTATTGATCATTTGAGCTCATTGTTATTATGATTCCTTTTACTAGGATTTCCTAAAGTGTATTAAGAATGATATGAAAGGATACACTAGATGGAATAAATTTTCCCTCGAAAGAAAAAAATTATGTTGTAATTAGTGTATTGATTTGTAGTACAAGACTCATGTATGTATCTGGTTTGCCAACACTGCTGAAATTTTCAGTCCTTTGGGATTTGATTATTTATAATCATTCCAATTTAATAATAGTAGACATCAGCTCTGGGATTTCTGGGGTCATGTCACTACAGTTGGTATCAGAAGATGTTTCGTAGAAACCTTGAGAACTAGATTTACAAAAACATAGATTAGATAACATATCCCTAAGGTTTAATTTGAGGATAAGTATAGATTAACATCCTAGAATTTTAGTTATATAGATATTATATAGTTTTCATAGAAATACATCACTATCTCGATACTACAAGTGGGTGTGGTTAAAACATAGATATACCTAGGAGTAATAACTCTGACAAGGTGCGTTAGGACTGACTTGACGTAACCTGGTACAGGACAATGATCCTTACTGTGCACCTGGTTTGACACTCCTGGGGGATATGATTATGATAATTTATATTTTATTTACAAAACATTATAAAGGATTTTTACAAATAATGACCTAGGTTAAACCTAAGGTGTTTTAGATTAAAGATAAGGTGTCATGATTTAGAAATCCTATAAATGATATTATGGATATAACCTAGACCCAGGAAGGAACTATGTTGAAATAAAACATATAAAGTATTTATGTATTGAGGTTATATTGAAGAACTTAGTTAAAAGGATATTTAGTGATTAACCTTAGTTCAAGGATTTCCATATTATTTATTTTTGAAATTATATTAATATGTTTTTAGAATAGAAAACTTATATGACGAGTGAAAACCAATCAAATCCAGCAAGGACGCAGGTCTTGAACCCATGACTGAAGGACGATAAGGGTTTCATTCCAACCACTGACCTACATAATTTCCTGGTTAATATGTCATATTATTTATTTAAAAAATTTGATGGATAAATATTAACGATAAACCAGTAGTGTTACTTTTTAGGTTTAGATATTAATATATTAAACATATTGTCTTTGTATAATAGTTAGAAACAAATGTGAAGACTTTTCACTCTTTTATGGGCCTTATGACCCATTAAATGTTTATTTTAGTTCTTCAGGAGTCAAAGTTAACTTTTGGATATCAATTTATTCAAGTAAGGGAATAATTAGAATTTTATAGAAGCACAAACCAAAGATGGAATTGTTTATATGAAATTAAAATGTATCATGTAATTAAATTTACTTATATTCTTAGGTTGGAAAGTAGTTTCTCAACATGAGTGAAATGATAAAAAAATGTTGTTCTAATATCTTAATTTATACTGAACCAATAGTCTTCTAAATCATCGCTAATTTATTGATTTTAGGCCCTTAACTTTTCATTGATCATTAAATTTTTTGTGATTGATGACCTCGATGAATCCCTAAAAATAGTTACACTTTCCCTCCAAGTACATATCTCTACTTTATACTAGTGATCTCCTACTTAGACACCTAGTTATATGTTATTACATATGACCATTGTACTTCCCATTCTCTCTTTTATAGAAGATTTATTATGAAACCTTCTCTCGATGTGGGATTTCAACATAGGAAATATCAAACAATCTATTACCAAGGTCAAGTTTGAACTACGAGGACACACTTTAATTAAGGTGGGAGGAATGTAACGCCCTGAAAATATAAATTAGGAACATTGTATTCGATAGCATGTATGAAACACAACATCAAGCATGTAAGGGAGTATAATATCCTAATAATTTATAATATATTTACTATTTTAAATAAATTAAATATAATTTATAGCTTGAAATTCATGAGACACTGAGTTAGTATATGTTTCATGAAACAATGAGTTTATTCAATGGATTGTGTTACATGTAAGACTGAGTTTTACCAAACAATAATATATTATTAAATTATTATTATTTAATATAATATGATATATCCTAGCCATTAAATTAACAGATATTAATAAGATTAACTAACTTATGAAAATATATGATTTTAAAAAATATAAAATGAATTCATTGGTTACAAATTAATTAGAAATGAATATAAGAAAAAATTGAATATAAATGAAATGTTTTTATAAAAATCTATTTTTATACTCACAAAGATGTTTTAACCTAATAAATTAAATTAATTAAAATTATTAAGTGATATTAATATAATATATATTATATATTTAATAAAATATTTTTTACAGTCATAAAATAGATTTGATAGGCATAAGATAATAACAAACACAATTTTACACATAAATACTATATTTTTATTAAGGCACTTTTACTGCCTTTTAATGAAGAACCTATTTTAAATCCAATTTTTGGCATTTTTATAAATATTATATGTCAAAATAAAGTTAATATTTAAAATAAAACATAAAAATTAGGTTTGGTTTAATTTTTGGTATTTTTTAGTGATGTTTCATTTTTTATTAAACAATAAAAAATATTGAATTTTAATTCAAATTTTTATATAATTTATTTATAATGTTAAATTATATTTTAAATTGATTTTGAAGTTTAATTATATTTTTTTTATTAATTGATCCAATTTATCTCAATGGAATCAATTTCATATTGAAATTGGATATGAAAACCTAGCAAACTTTTGAATGTTTTTAATTTAAAAACCCACATTGTTGTCATGTTTGCGGGAATAAATTTAAATTAATTCATGCCTATTATGTGATTTTAATTTCGAAAAATGGATTCAAAAATTTTAATCATAATAATTTATAATTTATAATAATTTCAAATTTGTTTTTGAGAAAAAGTATTAGTGAAAGTGATTAAAACTAATTACAATGCTTAAGGTGAAATTAAGCTTAACAAGGGGATAAACCTTAAACTTAAGGGCCTAAATAACCTATAAATTTTCCAAAAGAATTTTTATGACCATATTTATACCCCAAACCACTTGTATATATATTTTTTCCATTATTTGATCCATTTTAAATGGTTAAAACATTGGTGGAATTCCCTTTTCTAAAATTTACTAGAGTGTCACTCCTCATCTAATATAAAAATACCTTATATCCTCCAACTTCCTCACACATATAAAGAAAAATTGGATTGAAAAATATCTTCCCAAATAAATCCTAAAATCATCCCCTTATCCTCAAAGACTCACCTTTGGTAGAAGTCCATCCAAGGAAGCCCTTTGGTGTAAACCAAAAGGAGTTACCCAAAGAAGAGGCAACATCTTTCCTCAAGCTCTTTAGTTTTATTCCTTTTAATAACACACTCAATTATTATTATTAATTTTTTATATAACAAAAAAATTATCCTAAATTTACTAGGATTTTTTATGCTAAGGGTTCGACCTACACTCACACACACTACCATCTAATGGGTAATGAACTTACCATTTATGTGTACGACAAACAACCACCTCCCGAAAAGAAGTTCGTTTTTCCTTTACCACCTTACATGGTGGGGAATTATGATGGAAATTATGTTTATATATGATATATATGATAATTATTATGTCTTTATTCTTCTTTAATAATTTTATAACACATACCCTTATACTTTCCATTTTGTGTAAATATGATAACATCGTTTGTGGAAGTGTTGACAACCGCCTCCTAAAAGCAATGAGGTTCGATCACATAATACATAGAATGTATAAAAGATGGTTTTAATTTAAAATATATAAAATAAAAAATATATATTATATTAATTACATAATTACCTTTCTGTAAATATAATATATATTATTTTATTTATTACCCTTTCACACACTAAAAAGTGATAACGTCGGTCGTGGGCATGTGGACTACCGCCTCCTCGAAACGATATGATTCCTTTTACATCAAAATAATTATAAATATAATTATATATGATTAAATAAAATTGAATTTATGATATAATTATCATTATATAAAGATATAGTGTTACTTACCTTCTTTTCATAATGATCAATGAAGAATAGGAACGTTACTAATGCATACGTACAACCTACCGTCTCCGTGATTGTAACATTGATTAATTTTTCATAAAAATATTTAATAATTAGTTTTAAAAGTATAATTTATGTAAAAATATAATAATTATGTCATTATTATTATTATGTAGATGTTATATAATGCCCCCTTTGACCATAGTTGACCTACAAGAGTAGTTTTTGACACATAAACCGAATTTGGTCAAAACATCTGATGTAAAATTAATTTATTAAGTAGTTGTATACAACATGGTAATAAGTAAAATAAAAGTTAATATAAACATGAAAAAGGTTCTAAATTAATCAATTAATTAACATAAGTTTTTTATTCAAGAATATGAAGAAACACGAGACAAATCAGACACAGGGTAAGAGATTTTTATCTCACTTTTTACATTCATGAGATAAATGTCACATACACCACTTAATATTTTGTGTGATGTATATAATTCCAATTATGATATATTATATCATTAATAATTTTTTTATAATGGTATTTAAAACTTTCATTTAATGTTATTACTTCATGAGGATTATGATTTAAAATGTTTCAAAGTGGTATAAGGCACCTTGGAATGTTTAAAGATTATTTTCCAAAAGAATAATTTTAATGATCTTTCAATGGTATTTAAATTTGAGAAAATTATTTGAAAATTGTTCAATAAAACCTTTAATATTACTCTCCTATGATTATTTATTACCATTTTCATGTATTAATTAAAAATTTCCACTCTTTAGTACTCAAAATATTTTAGAATTTTTTTTAAGAAAACCTTACTTCATTTCTATCTTTTGTCAAAGAACATATTTTATTATAAAAATATTGTTTTATTAAGAAGTTTTCAAAATTGTTTTGAACCTTTTAAAAATGATTTATTAACTTCATTTCTACCCTTTTTTTCTTTATCCCATGTTGTCAAAGGAATATTTTTTTTCACTTTTCGAACAAGGAATTTTTCAACCTTTTACCATGAAAAAGGAATGTTATTTTTACCTCATATGACATGTATGGATTTAACCACCCTCATTTATTTGAATATTACTTTGCATGTTTAAAAGGTTAATTTGTAAATAAAATATTTTCAAAAGTGATTTTCAAAGAAAAGAGTTTTCAAAACAAAAGGATATTTTCCTCAAGAATGTTTTTAAAATATATTTTTGTAATATTTCCATTCATCAATGGAAAAACCCTTTATTTTAATCCACTTAAGAAATGTTGTATTGATACAATACTTAATCTTCCTCTTAATTCTCTATGATTTATTGGGCCAAGGATAGTATTAACATCCACTTCCTTGATTCCTTTTATCTACCTTGAAATATTCAACTTCCTATGATCATTTGACATTGAATTTACCCTAAGTATCCATAAAATTTTTCACGGATATAATTATTTCCTAAACCGTATGACATTTTTCATATGGTGTTCACTTGGAATTCTATTTAATTATTTGGGAAAATATTAATGAATCTGTATCTTCTATTCAATGTGGATATTTGATAAGGAATATTATTTATTTTGATTATCTAATATGAGGATTGGTTTGGACAGGTATGACATGGGTTGGGGACCAATTAAGGAAAGACTTATAGGTGGGTCCCAGTTATAGATAGCCCCTCGAAGTATCAGTAGTCTCATAGTATGAATCAATTAGAAAAAAACCCTTCACATTTGTTTTCAACTAGAATAGACTGGTATGATATGGGTTGGGGATCGATTAATTCAAGTCCCTCGATGCATCAATAATCTCATGAGATGAATCATTTTTCTAAATCAGAGCAGTTTAAACTGTCGTGAGAATAGATCTTAACAGTAAAGGTACTATGTACCTAAAAAACATGACATCTAATAATATATTATTTCCTTTATTCTTTTCACTTATTATTCATCCCTGAGATTTTGCATCAACATATCTATGTATTCATTTCATTTTCATTTCATTGATTAAATGGAATGTGTTTTAGTTTCCTACCTTTTCCTATTGACTTTCCTTATATAGTTTTTTGAATGGTATGTGTCTCTAGTTATTACCTTGGCATATTTTTTATACACTTCCTTCTTAGTTTTTTTATTACATGGTATGTGTGTTCAGTTATTTACCATGCCATAATTATTATTTTATTTGATTCATTATTTCTTAGGATAAAATTTATCCTTACTGAGCATTTGAGATTACCCTTATTATGTTTTATTTCCCCAATATTTCTTGAAGTGTACTAAGAAAGATATAAAAGGATATGTTAGATGGAATAAATTTATTCTTGAAAGAAAAAATATGTTGTAATTAGTGTATTGTTTTGTAATAAAAGACTCATGTATGTATCTAGTTTACCATGACTACTAAACTCTTTAGTTCTTTGAGATTTGATTCCATTTAATCATACCAATGTAATAGTAGTAGACATCAGCTCTAGTATTTTTGGGGTCGGGTCACTGCACCCCTCTCAAAGTCAATTTCAATCACCAAATTATAATTTTGATTAAAATTCATATGATTAGTTCTCATTTGGGTCTCAATGTACATTTGTTTCTTGGATTTGTGGGATCTTGAGGTAATCAACTACTCTTGACTAAGCTTATTATAAAAAATCTCCCATGAACTTACTTCTCCAGTGTATTTCACCTCAATGGGTTCAAAATTATGTGGTGCCCCTTTATGAGGGGAAATGCACTCTTATACTATGTTAGCCCATGAACTATGTCCCATGTACTACATATAAGTACCTACTACCTCATCCGCCATAAGTGATAACACACTTTACCACTGGTCATAATGAATCATCAAGGAAGGACCTACACCTAAAGCGTCATCTTCCACTTGAGAAGCTCAATTGTAATCCCTTGGTTGAGGAGTATACTATTCCAAACCAACCATTTTCTTGCATTTGGAAACATCATACCCATTTTAATTATAAGAATAACATAAAATGTCCTAGAATCATTTCTCCTTTTTATGCTGGATTATCTGAAAATCTGAGTATAAGGAATGAAAAATTATCATACTTGATAAAAAATTACATATCAATATATGAAGTGGAGTGAACCACTTTATTAATTTGATTGGATTTGAGATCCACCTCCTTAATAATTTGCACAAAATAACCAAAGCAATCATCTTCCATTGATTTATCCATTTTTTTAGGGATTCTAATCACCAATACGTTTTCAAAGAGAATTCGAGGATGCCACATGATCCATTTAAGACAAAAAATTCAAACCGAGTATTGAGTTATGGTGTTACGAACAACAAAGGTATTGAAGTGTAGATACCATTCCTAAAGAAAAATCATTAATGGTTTTAGGGAGATCGAACCTATAGGTTCTGCAGGCAGCGAAAGCGTGGTTGGGCCAACACACAACTTTTTTTACCATGATAAATGATTATTCTAGGATCAATATGATGATGAATTTCAGTCTTTATAGAATAGAATCAAAGATTTAGATAAAGAATAAAGAGGCTGAAAACCTTTAGATAGGATCTTGCACATCATGTTTATAATTAATTTAATTAATTTAATAAAGAAAATAATACCTAGATCTTCAGTATTTTCTTCATTAATGATGTTGATTGTCCAGAATGACCCTTCTAGATTATCTCATTGTGATTGCGAGGATCCAAACTAGAATCACTATAACGGTGATCCACTCATACTCTGATGGCCTCTGATCGACACCACTCATTCTCCGGGTTCTAGCACATCGAAGTGAATGTCTTGTGTTGGTCATTCATGTTCTATTGTTCTTGTACCTTGAAGAACATATCTTGTTATTGAGAGGGGTAGGAAGAGAATTTTAGAGAGAGTTTTTTTAGCTCAAAAATTCTCAATTCACTGGGTGTGCAATTCAGTACACGGAATAATATACATACATGTCTATTTATCGACATGAGGCTTCTATTAAAATATTTAATTGCATAAAAAAAATTAAATACACTCATAACCTTACAGAAAACCCATGCCTTTAATAATAATACCTCGTAATTATTTATGGTGCACCAAATTGATCAAAGTGGAATTATAAATAAAATTCCATTCCATAAGATAACAGCAGTGTTATTATTATTTTAATTTGTGCCAACTAGTTAAATAACTATTTACCATCTTGTAAATAATTATTTTACTAATGGATCAGACTTGGTCTGATCAAACTTTACTTCCATCTATTGAACACCTGAATAAATAAATAAATAATTTATTATCTTAAATAAATATTTTATTTACAAACTAGTAAATAAATATTTATTAAATTTTCAATAAAATAAATAAATATGTTTCACCCACAATCTAGTGAATAAATATTTATTTAATTTATGAAATCAGTTTAACTTGAATAAAATTATTCCACTTTCTTGAGAATAATATTTATTCTATTAATTAAATTCAAATAGAATTTAACCGAGACCATCAGAAACACTTAGTGTGTGACCCTCTAGGTTATTTCTCATTGGCATTAGATAGGCTTGACTAAAGTATAAGAGTAATATCTAGAAATGGGTTAAGGAACCCATGATAAAGAACTTAAAGTCACAACAATGACATCCAAATATGAACACTCACTATGTAATATAACCCTTGTGTCTCAATATCCCATCAAGCAGGTTTCATGATAGTGTCATCAACCTTTGTGCTTGATACATCATTCTTTTACTACTTGAAATAAACTCATATTTACACCATGACCATGTAATTTTGCATGATGATTATATTTAAATAAAAGGTCTGAGATATAAACTTCCATAAATGGAAGGGACAAATCCTTCCTCATTTTATCCATTAATAACATGCTACTTGTGACACACTCAACGTACCCTACTTCCCGCCAACTACCTGTGTGATATTTTTTGTCAGTAAATCAAAGTGCACTAGTCATGACACATATTAATGATAATATTAAAGTCTAAGGATCATTACACACACTCGAATATAGAAATATATGTTAACACCAAAACATGCAGAATTTCTAATGGCGGGTCTGTTCTCATAATCACCTGTCTTGGAGATTACCAAGTGTGAACTTTATGAGAGGAAGTCTCATCTACTTACGAGTACTCGCACCTAAAAGTCTATATGATATGTGTCCTATAATAGTATTTCATCTAACCATAGAACTATATTTAAGAATATTTTTATAGCATTTCAAGGTTCTCATTATAGCAAGGAACTATCATGACCTTATCAATGAAACAAATACTCTAGGACATTATTACATTATAGTCATGAAGAACAATGAAAAATATGTAATAATATATTTAATACTTAAATTAAATATCCATGTAATCAAAATAAAAATAGTTGGGTCTAGGAAACCAACTCTAACAAACTCTCACTTGGACTAGAGACAACTGCCTACGACTTTCAGTCTGCTAGACCTCAAATGATGATCATGTTTCTGCTGAGTCAAGGATTTAATCAAGGAATCCGCCATACTGTCTTCTGTGGAAATAATGCTCACTGTAACTTCACCTCTCTGAGAAAAATCCCTCAAGAGATAATACTTCCGAAGTATGTTCTTCATCCACTATTGTGACCTTGGTTATTTTTTGAGATATACCACTATAGTATTATTATAGTACAATGTGATGGGATCTTTACTGCTAATTATCACATCCAACTCTTGGATAAAGCTCCACATCCAAACAACTTCTTTAGCTACCTCAAAAGCTGCGATATACTCAGACTCTACTGTAGAATCTGTGACCACACTCTACTTTGAGCTCTTCTAGATCACTACACCTCCATTCAAAGTGAATATGTATCCCGTTTGTGAATTCATTTCATCTTGATCATTATGGAAACTAGAATCTACATATCCTCTGATGACTAGTTCCTCATATCCTCCATAAACTAGGAACATATCCTTAGGACGCCTCAGATACTTTAGGATAGTCTTGACTTCCATCCAATGGCAGTCACCTGGGTTATCTTGATATCTTCCTACCACACTCAAAGCATAGGTGACATCCATCCTAGTAAATAGCATGACATACATGACTGACCCAATCACTGATGCGTATAGAGTACTTGACATTATCTTTCTTTCCTCATGTGTCTTAGGACACATTTTCTTAGAAATATGAATGCCATTTGATGTTGGTAACAATCCTCTCTTGGATTGTTCCATACTAAATCTCTTCAGTATCTTATCAATGTGTGTACTTTGACTTAGATCCAACAATTTCTTGGATATTTCATGATGGATCTTGATCGTAAGAATATATTCTACCCCACCCAAGTACTTCATGGAGAAGCATTGATTCAACCATGCCTTAACAGACTGTAAGACTGGTATCTCATTTTCAATAAGTAATATGTCATCAACATATACAATTAGGAAAATTACTGCACTCCCACTAAACTGTTTGTAGACAAAAGGCTCCCATGAATTCTTGATAAAACCAAATTCTGTTATGGCTTCATCAAAATGATTGTTCCATGATCTAGATGCTTTCTTTAATCCATAAATAGATTTCGGTAACTTGCATACCATATTGTCATCCTTTGGAGTCATAAAACCTTCAGGTTGTGTCATGTAGACATTTTACTAAAGTTTCCTGTTAAGGATGGTTGTTTTGAAATCCATTTTCCAAATCTCATAGTCATGGTAAGTGGCAATGGACAATTTAATTATGATGTATTTCATCATTTCATCTAGTGAAAAGGTTTCATCATAGTCAATTCCTTGAGGCTGCTTGAACCCTTTTGGAACCAGTTATGCCTTATAGGTACCGACTTATCCTTCTATGTCCAGTTTCTTCTTGAATACCCATTTGAAACCAACATGATTTACATCAACTGTAGGATCTACCAAAATTCAGACTTGGTTTTGGTACAAGTAATCCATTTCATAATTCATGGCTTCTTTATACTTGGCAACATTTGTTCCACTTACTTCTTCTATGTAGGTTAGAGGATCATTATTAGCAACTAATAATGAGTCATCATCCTTGGTAACTAGAAAACCATACCATTCTAGTTCTCTAACCTCTCTTGTACTCTTACATAGTTCTTGTGTCTCTGAAACAATTCTTTCTTCCATGGGGCTTTGTGGAATCCATTCCTATACCAACTCTCGCGTACCTTGATCCTTGACTTCATCGAAGTCTATCTCGCTCCCACTATCAATTTTGGAGATGTGACCTCTCTTAAGGAATATAGCATGTATTTCCACTATAACCTTTTTTTCTGAGGGGTTTTATAGGTAATATCCCCTTATTTCCTTAAGGTATCCTATAAAGGCACACTTTGTGCCTCGGGGTGCAAGTTTGTTACCTGAAGAGGTATTCACAAATGCATCGCTTCCCCACACATGTAAATTTGATAACATGGATTTATTTACACTCCAAAACTCATATGGAATACCATTTATCAATTTATTTGGTACTTAGTTTAGTTTGTGCGCTGCTGTTTGTAACGCATATCCCCAAAAAGATAATGGAAGAATTGCATGGCTCATCATTGATCTCACCATGTTCAACAAGGTTTGGTTCCTCCTTTCACTTACACCATTCCACTAGGGTGTGTAAGGAGGAGGGAGTTGGGATAAGATCCCAAATTCCCATAAGTAATCAATGAAGTATTAATTAAGATATTCTCCACCTCGGTCTGAGTGTAGTTTCTTAATATTCTTACCAAGCTAGTTCTAAAATTCATTTTTTTATTATTTGAACTTATCAAAAGAATCTGACTTATACCTCATTAAGTATATATATCCATATCTACTGAAATCATCAGTAAAAGTTATGAAGTATGAGTACCCTACCCTTGATTAAACTGGAAATGATCCACACACATTAGTATGAACCAATTCAAGAATCTCTTTATCCCTTTCACCTTTCCCACTAAATAGGGATTTGGTTATTTTTCCTTGTAAAAATTCATGACATACACCATGTGGTTTTAGTTTAAAATAATATAAATATCCATCTTGATGTAACTTTGTTAAGCATTTCTAATTTACATGACCTAGTTGGTGATTCCAAAGTTGGGTGTGGTATGAGTCATGTGAAGTATCTTTGTTATTGATTTCCATTACTTAGTTTGTGTAATCCAATACGTAAAGACCATTGTATAAATGTTCCCTACCAAAACAAATGCTATCTTTGTAAAAGAAGAAACATTCATTTCCAAACTTGAAAATAAATCCATATGTATCTAATATGGATACAAAAATAATGTTTTTAGTAACAAATAACACATAATAACAACCCTTTAACACCAAGATCATCTTAGTTGGCAATGTGAAGTGGTAGTCCCCAATAACTACAACAACGAGTCTGGATCCATTGGCTGCTTGTAGATCTACCTCCCCTTTGTCAATCTTCCTAAATCTACTTGGTTCCTATATTTGGATACATATGTGATCACCACAAGCTGTATCTAATACCTAATTTGTAGAAATAGATAGATTGAATTCGATAACAAAAGAACCTAAATCTTCCCCATGCTTATTAGGCTGGGTGAATTTTTTTTTCCAGTGGCCCTTCTTTCCACATGAGAAAAAAACAGCCTCCTATTCCCTTGCCTCCCCTTTGATCTTCTTTTTCTTAGAAGGGCATGAAGAAGCTTTGGGATTAAATCACTTTTCCTTCCCTTTTCTCTTATTCACCATAATAACATAAGGCTTGTAACACTTGATATCTTTGTCTAATTGGAAAATGAGGATAATATGATCCGATAGAGACTTCTCTATGTTGTTCATGTTAAAATTAACAATAAAGATGGAAAAGATTAGAGGGAGTGATGTGAGAATGAGATCAGTGCCCAGTTATTCTAGGAGTTTAAACCCTATAACCTCCAGGCACTAAATGTAGCCAATAATCTTGACTACATGAGGCCCAACTAGGGAACTCTATCCATGATTACTCTAAAAGAGTACCTTGAAGATCTCAAACCTTTCCTATCCTACTCTCTCCTGGTAGAGACCACAAATGTGCTCGAGAATGCTATAAACATCCATGTTTTCATGAGACTTCATGATCTCACTAGACATTGATGATAACATCAAGCATTGAACATTGACTGTGTCTTTCATATGCTTCTCAAAGACTAGGAAATCCTCATCACTTGTCTATTTGGCAGAAGGATTAGGTAATGCTAACTACAACATGTAGGACTTCCATTCATCGTGTAGGATAACCCAAAGGCATCTAAACTATTCTCGGAAGTTACTACTGATGAGGATGTTGTATTTATCTAGAATTGATCGTAGGGATAGTGTGGTTTATGAGCTTGTCATTTTTATTCTACAATTAAAAGACCATATCATTAGTACTTTCTTGATTACATTTTACGAGTAATAATAAACTAATTTTATTAAGTCTCCCACTATTTTATCAAGTCCCAATGGCCCTCACCATTAAACTCAAAATTTCCAGTTTCTATGACATTATAGTGGAAAGGATCCATATTCCCCTTCGCATAACCTCAAAAAGGGTTGGTCAAGCTAATTAAAGGTATTTAGGTAGGAAGGTTTTTTCCAACTATGGGCTTGAAGCTCCTTGATCTATTGATTGGACTCCCCAATCCTGAAATAATCACTTTGGATTTCCTCAACTATTGCCTCCAATATTACACCAAGTTTAGCAAGGGCTACTCCTCTTAATATAATATGGTTAAGTCAACCTAAAACCTTTAATAAGGGATTCTTGTATAAAAGTAAGTGTCCCAAAAAGGGTTGGTCAAAAACATAGTTTTATTGATTTTTTCCCTTAATCAAGTAATGGAAGGCTTTGTATGACTTAATATTTTATTTGAGGGTTTTTTATCTCTTATGCGTGAATTGATTATTATCATTATCACATGATTGTTAATATTAAGTGAAACTCAATTAAGTGATTATAAATATATTTATAATATTTATTCATAAGCCTGGTTTATTTTAGTTCCATCTTGCATGCTTGTTTAATTCATTAATTATGTGATTGTGACAACTCATCCATAATGATAAACCAGGCACCTGATAGAAATAAAATAAAGAAAAGGGAATGATCATGAGATTTTATAATGGTTAGTTTATCTAGTGGTTGATAAACTAACCCTTAGCTAGGGAAGAAACACCTTTAACCTTTTGGGTTCGTGTTTACAGCTTTCCACCTTTCCACCTCTATATCTTCAGGGATTGGTTTCATCTCGGATCTAGCTTAAACCATCTCCACTAGCTTAGTAGTTCCATCCATTACATATTCCTTTTTTATCTCACAAGTAGGCGAGGTGTAAAAAGTGGTTTTACATAGAAGAAACCTTGGGCATACTGGCTAATGTGGCAATGTTTTCACATTCTTTGCCACATCCCTTTTTGTAGTTTTACTGGATTTTTAATAACAAAATGTTGTTTTTAGTAAATAATTTATAATTGTTGTGATTTTGTACCTTGCTATGTAAAATAAGAAATTTTAGTTTAAATCATGTGTTTTAATGCACATTATTGTCATTTTAAATAATTATTAAATTAAATCAATTCTTTTTTAATTTGAATTTTATTTTTTATTCTTTTATTTTTATAATTTTTCATTCTAGTTAGTTTATCAATTCATTAATTTAAGTAATTCTTTATTTTTAATTTGTAAATAAATAACTCGCTTTACTTTAAATAATTAAATTGGTGTTTAACAATTTAATTTTATTCAATTATTTAATTTACTTAATTATTTAATCAATTAATTGGTTAAATAATTCATGCAAGTAACTGTAATTACTTAAATTTGTTCTTAAATTAATTTTTTTATAATTTTTAATATAAATAAATTCATTCGCTTAAATAAAGCATACTTAATTTTATTATTTAATCTTGTTTTATTAATTTAGTTTTTAATTATAATCTATTTAATTTAATTTATTAATTTATTAATCCATTTTTAGTTGTATTAAAGTTTTAATTAATTTAATTTTTATTTTTGTTTTGTATATGTTACAGTTTAACCGCTTCCTCTATTATGGTGGAACATCTCACCATTCCACACCCATCATATGGTGCCACCACCTCCACCCCCTTATTCATGGTGGCACCACTCTATGATGCCACCTTATCCCCCACCTCACTGTGCCACTGTGAGCATCACTCACGGTGCCACAAAAACCAGCCACCATTTTAGCCCCACAGTATCACCATTCCCACACTCATGGTGCCACCTATAATCCCTTGGCACCATTTTAGAACCGGTGCCACCGTCTCGCACCCTTTTCCACCAGTTCCATCACAGTGCCTATCACTCATCACTTTCACACCCCTACCACCATGAGCAACACCCAAACTCATGGTGGCACCATTCCAACACTCCTTTACTCCCTCCTCATCCATAAAACACCATAACATCAGAAAAAAAATTAATCACACAACATAAATCAAATTCACCCAACCCAAAATTGAAAATTGAATTCAAAAACAACAAACAAAAAAAATCCAAAGAATTATAGAATTTTAATAACATATCAAGTGAACAAATCAAAATCAGAACTCAAGATCCTAACCCCAAACTAGATCTCGCTGACCTTACCTTGAAATGCTACAAGCCCGCACCTCCGTTCAACCTCGAGCCCATCTTAGCCATTGCCAACCCTCACCGAAGCCCACTAAAGCAGTGTTGCAACCGGAGCTTCCCTAAAGACCCACCGCTGTGCGCTGAAGCCTGAACACAACCCCTATGCTCGGACCTCACCACATTGAGTCCATCGTCAGAGACCATTAATCCTCTGCCCTAGGCAGCTCCCCTCTCCTAAAGTTCAGTCCTATTGAACTGTTTTCCATTCTAGAGTCGAATTAACCCAAGCCTCCTACTCAGACCCTACTTGTGCCATCTCGACCCTGAGCCCCCTGCATCAAACCCTAGTGCATCTCCTACTCCACCATCTGAACCGTTGCCACCTTCCCTACTCCCCCGCCATGTGACAGCCATCCGACCTGAATCTATCTCCCCCGCCATAACTCCTCTCACCTTTATGAGCCACCTGAGCCTCCCCTTTCTTCTTGCCAGAATCCTCCCCCCTCCTTCCGTTTTGTCTTCTTATTTTTAGTTTTTTTATATACAACATAATATATAATATATAATATACTATATAATAGCAATAATACATATATTAATAATTTTATATAATATTATACATATATACAATATTAATTTCTTATATCTCATAATAGTATATGTATTAATTAAACAATAACAATTATTAAAACATATATTAGTAATAATAATATTAGATATTATTGTTATATATATATATATATTTATAATTATTCTAATTAATTTAAAGTAGTGGTATAATATATGGTATATAATAGTTTCATTTTTTTTTTCACGTGCGTCTTTTTTCAGAGGTAGGGTTGTGGTTCGGCGCGCGCGCCCCATTATTTAGTTAGGAGAAAATGCTCCAGTGACCAAGTGTATAAGAAGTAGAATAGTGAAAGCTCCACATTGAGTTCGGGGAACACTTCAAATGAGATTCCAGAGACTCCGATTACCAGGTCATCCGCATTCATCACTGACACTAGACCATTTACTCCCGAGAGGGAAGGATGTGGGACAATTATTCATCTATCTAGACTGGGGGAGTGGAAGAAGGGAAACATACATAATTCACAGAGTAGAGTCCAACCATTGGTGCAGTAGATTACCATTTAATATCTTGATTCTCAGGGTGGGACATCAAGCGCACTCCAGCACCTCATTTACCATTGAGCAGTAGGAATTGGAGCTTTTGGGAGATCAATTAGGGAGAGAAACATCTTTATTTTCTTTTTGCTCTATTTTTCTACAACTTATTTCAACATTAAATTCATTGATCTTAATTCTATTTTTTCACTGAATCCAACCATTATATCTAGATAAACCCCTTTAGAAGGGGGGGGGGGGAATAAGCTGACTGGTTAGATTTTTTTATTCTGATTCATGCACTGCATCTTTTTCTGGATCATCTATCTCACTGTTTGTGGGAAAATTTTATTTTCCAAACAACAAGGTTGAGAAAAAACCGATTTTGTTTGAATCTAAATGAAAACTATTTCAATATAAGGAATTCATTGAAAAATGAATCATGTTCAAAAGAGAGAGACATGCTGAACTCAACTGACAAGTTGAGCCTAGTGACATCTGACTTTTATCACCATTGGATGGAATGACTTTTACAGTTGAAGGAATGTAAGGGATATTTCATCGCAAACTGACCAGACGATAAATCTGGATAGTTACCTTAGATCAGATCCATATTCCTCAAAATTCAGTGCATGAATGAGGATAAGCAATATTGAAATCGGCCAGTGGATTTCCCCTACTCATCTATTGGTTGTTTTCACCACAAGATTTATTGCTATCTTATCTGCTTCCATGCACTCACCAGTTTATCTTCACTTCCTCACACACTGATTTTCACTCACTCCACTTCACCAACACCCACTATTTTTTTTATTTGTTTTTATGTTTGTTTTTTTTATTTTATTTTTTTAGATCACCAAGAACAACATTAGGACTTCCTGTGGTTCGAACTTGTCTTTCCACTGTTCTAATAAGTAAGTTGGTTATAAATTTTAGTTTGTCTCTCAGGCCCAATGACATGTGTGCATGAAAATTTTAGCACCGTTTTCAGGGAGGCCAGGTGCGATATAAAAAAAAAACATAAATATTCAAATAAAAAAATAAAAAAAGTCAGAAAAAACACCAAATATAATCTTCAAAAAGAAAATTGAAATTCAAAAAAAAAATTGTGAACCTTCTGTATAAAAACCAGGTCTAAGTCTAAATAATTAGTACTTGGTAATTCTGAAATTGATAAGCACCTCAAGGAATTGAAAAAGAACAAACACAAGATCAAAATGGAAGATAAAAGAAATGAAAACTTGAACAATCCACTTCCTGAGAATTTGAACCAACCTGGAATGATGAACCCACTTGAAAATGAGATAGCTGAGAGGCAGATTTTGAGAGAGTTCTTACTGCCTTTATTTTCTAGTAACCCTTTATACATTAGACTCTCTCCTAGGTCCAAGAATTACAAAATCAATCAATCCATGATTATTCAGCTTCCTACCTTCAATGGAATGCCTATTTAAGACTCTCTTGACTTCATTAGAGCCTTTTATTATAGTGTTCAGAGGATACCACATAGGGGTCTCACTGATGAAGATCTTAAACTGAGAGTGTTCTCCTTTTGCCTCTAGAGAAATGCTAGGAATTGGTTTCAACAGTCAGAAGAAGAATTATTTGTCACTTGGGATCAATTTTATAATGCTTTCACAATAAAATTCTATCCTAGGAGGTTCACATATGAAATTAGGCACAAAATAAATAGATTCCTTTAGAATGAAGGAGAACTGTTTTATGAATCCTGGGATAGGTTTAGAGGTTTTCTTAGGTAGTGTCCAAACCATCAATGTACAACCCAATTCCTCATGGACACCTTCTACGATAGTCTCACCCCTTACCACCAAACCTTGGTGGATCAACCTTCTAGAGGAGAATTTAGTGATAGGACTGCTGAGGAGCTCAAGAAAATCTTTAATAACTTAGCTTAAAACTCCTAGCACATATACTCTAGGAGGAGAAACATTGTGAGAAAGGAAACTGCCCCTACTTCTCAAGATGAATCCAAAGCTGCTGGGTTCTTTAATGAGAGAATACATCATACCCTTAAGGAGTAGTGCCACCACTGTGGCATGTATGGCCATTATCAAACCTATTGTCCAAACTTCAATATGCGTGTCCAGCCACATGAGAGTGCCATCTCTGCTGGCTATAGACCTCAGATGTAGCCTATGGAAGATCTTTTTTCCAACACCTATAATCAGGGGTATAGAAACCATCCTAAATTATCATGGAGGGAGAAGGGAGTCCTCTGACCTACTGCCCCTCCTGGATTCTAGAAGCCTTCTAGGCAGCAATTCCAACCCCAACCCCAACCCAAGGATGAGTTATCCAACTCAAAAGATGAGGTGAGAGACATGTTCCATCAGTTGATAGGGATTTTTGATGAAAAAAAGTACAAAAATGATTATGATAAAGTTCAAATGGATGTGATAATGAAGAACTTGGAAATTCAAATGGGGCAGTTGGCTAGGGACACTAGTAATAGAGAAAAATAATGGATTCATAACACTAATGAATCCAATCCTAGGGATAATTACATGACTGTGACCATCAAAAGTGGTCTCCACACTCACTAAGAGCCTAGTAATGAACCCCAAAATGCTGAAAATGTGAAACTAGATGAAGTTGGAAACTCAAATATCAAAAACCCAAAATCTGGAAAACTAGACAGCACCACTGGAATCCCTCTAGTTCTTACTATTCCATCTAAAAAACCCAAAGAAAATGGCTTAAAAAACAAATAAAATAATGGGAATAATTTTTTTTAAGAGGATGTTGTAGAGATGCCCCAACTTCTGAGGAATTTTGACCCTACAATCCTCTTCCGACAAATAATTAAGAAAACAATTCATGATTTTGAAGTGTTGAAATTTTTGAAAGTGGTTAAAAATATGAACACTGATATCCCATTCTTGGAAGACTTGATTCAAAGATCATCATATCTAAATTAATTCAAGAAAATCTATTCCAAAAGAAATACATTGGAAGAATTTTCCATCTATAGCTTAATAGGGGAGTGTAGTGTAGTCTTATAAAATAGGATACCTCCTAAGCTTTAAGACCTAGGAAGAGTTGTCATCCCTTGCACCTTTGGTGATAGAGGTTGTAAGTTCAATTGTTTGTGTGATTTGGGTGCTAGTATTAATCCTATTCCCTTGTCACTTTTTCATCACCTGAGATTAGGAGTTCCCCAACCCACCAATGTTGTGTTACAGCTTGCTGATAGGTCCATTACTCATCCAGTGGGTAGGGTCGATGATCTGTTATTTGGAGTAGGCAAACTTTTCTTTCCTGATGAATTTTTTATCTTTAATATGGAGTGTGACTAGGAGGTTCCTATCATTTTCGGTAGGCCCTTCCTGGCTACAGGGGGAGCTGTGATAGATGTGTCTAAGGGGAAACTGATTTTAAATATGGGTGAATAGAAAGAATAATTCAATGTGTTTAATAAAATACAAGAACCCACCCACCAAATATTCCCCAAAGATGAGATGTTAGTTGCTGAGAGTAGTGTTGATAAGGAGGAAGAGGAGTTTCTGAGAATGATAGGTGAAATAAATAGTGAACCTAAAATCCCTACTGCCACTTGCATGGGGATCAAATCAAGTAAGGAGAGAGAATCTGTTGATGAGTATAAGGGAGAATTTTTGGATAACCTAGATGAGTTTTTTTGGAGCACATTCTTACCCCAAGATAGGAGTCTACGTTTGAGTAGATTTTTTTGGAAGATCTAGTGATGAGGAAGAAGCCTTCTCTACTACCTTCTTCAAGAGGCATCATGAAGACCTTGGGCCACCTAGGCCCAAGTGTCTTCCCTCAATCAAGTCACTGCCCACCCATGACCTCAAACCCCTCCATGCCCATCCCAAATTCTCCTTTTTAGGAGACACTTCCACCCTTCCTATGATTTTTTCATCCAACCTGGAGGTGAGTCAAGAGAAAAACCTGCTTAGTGTTTTGAAGAATTACAAGTCAGTCATAGGATCGTCGATTACTGATATCTAGGGGATAAGTCTAGCCTTCTGAATATATAAAATTCCCATGGAACCTGAGTGTAAGCCTAGGGTAAAATCCCAAATAAGACTCAACCCAAACATGAAGGAATTTGTGAGAGAAGAAGTGATTAGGTTTCTTGATGCTGGAATAATTTTTCCCATTTCTAATAGCCCCTAGGTAAGTCCTGTCCATGTGGTACCCAAAAAGAGTGGAGTGATAGTGGCCACTAATGAAAAAAATGAGAAAATCCAAACAAGAGTAATGAATAAATGGAGAGTCTGTATAGACTACAGAAAGTTTAATGCTACCACAAGAAAGGATCAATTTCCCATGCCGTTTTGGATCAAATGTTAGAGATATTGGAAGGGAATTAATTCTTATGCTTTCTTGATGGTTATTCTGGTTACTACCAGATTTCCATTTCAACTGAGGACCAAGAGAAAACCACATTCACTAGTCCATTTGAGACATTTTCCCACTGGTAGATGCATTTTGGCTTGTGTGGTGATCCTTCCACTTTTTAGAGGTGCATGATGGTAATTTTTTCAAACATTATTGAAAGGATAATTGAAGTGTTCATGGATGATTTTTCTATTGTGGGAAATAACTTTGAGAAATATCTGAAAAATATGGAACTGGTGTTAGAAAGGTTCCAAGTGACCAACTTAGTCTAAAACTAGGAAAATATCCAATTCATGGCCACTGGAGGCATAGTTTTTGGACCCAATGTTTCTAAGAAGGGTCTGGAGGTCGATAATGATAAATTTTTGGTCATACAAAAATTTCCCTGACCTAAAAATTTCAAAGGAATCAGAAGTTTCTTGGATCATGCTAGGTTCTACAGGAGGTTCATTAAGGACTTTTCTAATATTACTAGACCCTGTGTTCTATGTTGGTTAAGAACACAACCCTTTTCTTTGATGATAAATTTCTAGAGGCCTTTAATATTCTCGAGGATAGGTTGACTAATTTACCTGTAATCACGGATCCTGACTGGAAGCTTCCCTTTGAGGTGATGTGTGATGCTAGTGACTTTTCAATAGGATCTGTTTTAGGGTAGAGGAAGGATAGGAAACTACATGGTATTTACTATGAAATAAAGCTGTTGGACGATGCCTAGAAGAATTATTCTACCACTAAAAAGGAGTTGGCTACTTTAATGTTTTCTTTGTAAATGTTCATGCAGTACTTTATAGGATCAAGGATCATAATTTTCACAGACCATTCAGCCCTAAAGTACTTTATAGAAAAAGGGACTCACAACCCAGACTCATGAGGTGGACCTTAAATTTACAGATGTTTAATTTAGTGATTAAGGATAATAAAGGGGCTGAGAATATAGTTTTAGATCACTTGTACTGATTGCCTAATACCCCAAGTAAGGAACCAAGAGAGATCAACACTTCTTTCCCTGATGAACAATTGTTTACTGCCTCTGTACAGTAATCTGCTTGGTTCTTAGACTATGCCAACTTTCTGGCAGCTAGAGTCATGTACAAGGATCTCTCACACAACAAGAGGAAGAGGTTTATATCTGAGATGAAATATTATATTTGGGATGACCCTCTTCTCTTTATGAGATGCACTGATGGGATTTTGAGAAGATGTGTGGTTGAGGATGAGATTTTTCCCATACTTGAGAGCTACCATTCATCACCTTGGGGTGGCCACCATGGAGGAGAAATGACTGCCCAAAAGGTCCTACAGGCTGGTTTCTACTAGAAAACATTTTTTAAAGATGTTAGGAGTTTGGTTATTGGCTGTGAGAAATGTCAAATGTTAGGAAATGTTGGAAGAAGGCAGGAACTGCCCCCAAAAGGAATTCTGGAGGTTTAAATATTTGATGTTTGGGGCTTGGACTTCATGGGACTATTCCCATACTCTTATGGGAATGAGTACATTTTGGTTACTGTGGACTACGTGTCCAAGTGGGTTGAGATAGTAGCTCTTCCCAACAATTCAGCTGCTAGTGTTGTGAAATACATCAAGAAAAACACATTTTCCCGATTCGGTGTGCCTCAAGCATTCATCACTAATAAGGGGACTCAATTAAAGAATTATAAGTTCAATGATTTTATGGATAAGTATGGGTGCTCACATAGGACATGCACCACTTACCACCCATAGTACAGTGGGAAATAAAAAGTTTCAAACAGAGAGCTCAAACAAATTTCAGAGAAAACAGTGTCTAGCATTAGGAATGATTGGTAAAGGAAGTTGGATGAGGCCCTTTGGGCTTATAGAACTGCTTATAAGACTTCTATAGGGATGTAACCATATATTCCACTCTTTGGGAAAACATTTCATCTACCTGTTGAGTTACAACAGAGATCTTATTGGGCGGTGAAGGCTCTTAACTTTGATTTCAAGTTTGCTGGTGTGGGAAGACTGTTAGAGCTGAGAGAGCTGGAGGAGATCAGAAGAGATTCCTATGATAATTATGAAATTTAAAAATAGAGAACAAAGTCTTTTCATGACTCAATAATTAAAAATATGAATTTCAAGGTTGGCGAGATAGTACTTATTTTCAATTCTAGATTGAAGCTGTTTCAAGGAAAGTTAAAGTCCAAGTGGTCAAGACCATCTATCATTGTTCTTGTCTAGGTTAATGAAGATGTTGATCTAGTTGGAGAAGATAATAGACCTTTCTTAATCAATGGCCAAATAATAAATCACTCCTTTTAAGGGAAACCAAAAGTCTTGGTTGCCATATCTCTGTTGGAAGAATGAACTGTTTCAAGTCTAACTGAGGACTATAAACTCAATGTTTCATGGAAACTAACCCATGGTTCCTTAGTTGTTTTCCTTTTATTTTTGTTCTTCAATAAAGTTAACCCCTACTTCTTGTTCTCTAGTTTAAACTCTTGACTACTTGATGGTGTCTCATGATCTATTTTTGTTTTAGAGAGAGAGTGGTTGCTGCCAGAAAATTAGCCAACAAAATCCAAGGGAGAAATCCACTACATCATATGGATAACATTTCTTTCTACTCACTCCATTAGGTTACTTGTCTTGAACTTAAAACTATGAAATATTATTTTACTTATTTGAACTTGCAGGTTAACGAATAGGAGTAACCACCCAATGCCATTAAAGAGGATCTATATATGGAATTCAGTGTAAAAGCTCCGATAATTCAGGGAAGTGTTGTTCTTCCCTTCTACACTTTTAATTACTTGCTTAATCTTAATTGTAAATTAAGTGTGGGGGAATTACCCCTGACCTATGAAAAATAAACTATGTTACTTGATTGGGTGTTATCTTGCTAATATCTATTTAGTTGAAAGGTATTTTGAACTGCATTTTGAAACTTGCTACACCCACTGTTTTCCTTCTCATTGAGCTGCTGCTGCACATCATTGTTAATCATGATACTAATTAAATGTCATTAATAAAATCTTTTGTTTTCTCTTTAAATATTCAAAGCAAGAACATTTTAGTAATAGAACTAAAGTTATTGCTGGTGATGGTTGGTGGGGTTGGGTTCTTCAGTTTTCATTTGTTTTTTTATTTTTCTTTTATTTTTCTTTTTTGTGTGGAAGAGAAAATTTTTGAACCTTTTTTCTACCCTCACCACATCCTTTTTAAGCTGAAATGTCTATCTATTTTGAACTTAAAATGTCTTCCTCCTTAAAAGTCAACGTTGGGGACAATTTTGGGTTTTAAATGTGGGGGAGAGGGGTCATTTTAGTGTCATTTCAAATTCCCCCTTCTTGAACTTGAGTTTGTTTTTTTAAAAAATAGTCAATTTTGTTTTTCAAATATCATTCAAAATATTTCAATTTTTTTTTAAAATTCTTTCATTACATGAGGAACATTGTAGGTTCACTAGTACTTCAATTATGTCCTTCTTAGTGGGGAACTGCTCATTAGTTTATGAGAGTGGCACTTGGTCAGAAACTGTTAATCATGAATGATTACTGAGTGCAATTGTTCATTATCTTTATGGATATGTCTATTTAGGAACTAAGGATGGGAGTGTGACGGGATAGGTTGTGTGGAATAAGTATCATGACTTAGGGTAACTAGAATTTATCACTATAACATAGGGGACTCACATTTTTATTCAATCACTTTAGGAAGTTTACTCGATTGATTATTAATTAAGTCCTTTGTAACAGGAGTAAAATGGGAAAATGGTATCCTATGGTGAGTATCTGAGACAAGGTGCATTGGGTGCGTTTCTGTGAATAAATTAATCTAATTTCAATCTTAATAAGTGATATGCACAGTGCTTTGTACATGGAATATGGATCGGAAAAATGAAAATAAAGTGACCTTGTCAAAAACGAACTCATTGAGGTGAGGGGAATTTTGAACCCAGATGAAGAAGGGAGCAATTGACATGGTTAAAATTTAATTGAGTTGAATTAGTAAAGTGATAAATTAATGGACTTTAATTTTTGGAACCTGGGAGAAGGTGAGAATGAAAGGTGCCCTTGGTTAAGTTTTTAGTTTCACTTATTCTAGGCTATCAACACTCCTTGAATCAGAACTTAAATTAGAAGGTGATGTATGACAATTACCTAGTACATATAGGAGGCATGAAATGCTTGACAGTGTATGAATTTGTGGGGCTCTTGAATTCCAGTAGGGTTTTTGAAGCTAGGGAGGACATCATTTTTGAACACCTTTGGATAGCCTAACTCACTATTTGGTCTTGCTCCTCTGGGTATCAAAGTTTAATCATGCACTTTTTGAACTAAAATTAAAAAATTATCTGTTGGTTTTAAAGTCTATGTCATGTACTTTTTTGAGGACAAACAAAGTTTTAAGTGTGGGGGAGTTTGATGTGGCAGTGTTTTCACATTCATTTCCACACCCCTTTTTGTAGTTTTACTGGATTTTTAATACCAAAATGTTGTTTTTTAGTAAATAATTGATAATTATTGTGATTTTGTACCTTGCTATGTAAAATAAGAAATTTTGGTTTAAATCATGTGTTTTAATGTGAATTATTGTCATTTTAAATAATTCTTAAATTAAATCAATTATTTTTAATTTGACTTTTATTTTTTATGCTTCTATTATTATAATTTTCCATTCTAGTTACTTTATCTATTCATTAATTTAAGTAATTATTTATTTTTAATTTTTAAATAAATAACTCAATTTACTGTAAATAATTAAATTGTTGTTTAACAATGCAATTTTATTTAATTCTATAATTTACTTAATTCTTTGATTAATTAATTGGTTAATTAATTGGTTAAATAATTAAATCAAGTGACTGTAATTACTTTAATTTGTTCTTAAATTAATTTGTTTAAATTTTTTAATACAAATAAATTCATTCTCTTAAATAAAGCATACTTAATTTTATTATTTAATCTTGTTTTATTTATTTTGTTTTTAATTATATTCTATTTAATTTAATTGATTAATTTATTAATCTATTTTTTAGTTGTATTAACGTTTTAATTAATTAATTATTTTTTGTTTTGAAGATGTTACGGTGGCACCGTTTCCTCTATTACAGTGGCACGTCTCACCGTTCCACACCCATCATATGGTGCCACGGCTCCACCCCTTTCTCCACGGTGGCACTGCTCCATGATACCACCATCTCCCCAACCTCACTAAGCCACCATGAGCATCACTCATGGTGCCACAAAAACTAGTCACCATTTCAGCCTCATGGTGTCACCGTTCCAACACTCATGGTGCCACCTCCAATCCCTTGGCACTATTTTAGAACCGGTGCCACCATCTCGCACCCTTTGCCACTGGTTCTATCACAGTGCCTATCACTCACCACATTCACACCCCTACCACCATGAGCAGTGCCCAAACTCACGGTGGCACCATTCCAATGCTCCTCTGCTCCCTCCTCATCCATGAAACATCACATCATCACAAAAAATCAATCACACAACAATAATCAAATTCACCCAACCACAAAATGAAAATTGAATTCAACAACACCAAATACAACAAATCTAAAGAATCATAGAATATCAAAAACATATCAAGTGAAAAAATCAAAATCATAACTCAAGATCCAAACCCTGACCCAGATCTGGCCAACCTTACCTTGAACTATCGCAAGCCTATGCCACTGTTCGACCCCAAGCCCATATTAGACACTGTTGTCCCTCGCCGAAGCCCATTGAAGCAGCACCGCAACCCGAGCTCGCCTAAAGACCCACCTCTATACGCTAAATCCCGAACACAACCCATATTCTCGAACCTCGCCACACCAAGTCCATCGTCGGTGACCATTAATCCCCTACCCTAGGTGGCGCCCTATCCGCAACTCCTCTCCTTTTGAACTTATTTCTGTCCGAGAGTTGACTAAACCCAAGCCTCCTACTCAGATCCTCCTTACACCATCTCGACCCCGAGCCCCCTACATCAAACCCTAATGTGTCTCCTGCTCCACCATATGAACCTTCTTCACCTACCCTGCTCCCCCGCCGCGTGACAGCCATCCATCCCAGATCACTCCTCCTCGCCGAAACTCCTCTCCCCTTTACAAGCCGCCTGAGCCTCCCCTTTCTTCTTGCCAGAATCTGACCCCCTCTCCTTCAGTTTTTTCTTCTTCTTTTTAGTTTTTTATATAACATATAATATAATATATAATATATAATATAGTATATAATAACAATAATACATATGTTAATAATTGTATATAATATTATACATATATTTAATATTTATTTTTTATATCTCATAATAGTATATGTATTAATTAAATAATAATAGTTATTAAAACATATATTTGTAATAATAATATTAGATATTATATATATATTTTTATAAGTATTCTCATTAATTTCAAGTAGTGATATGATATATGGTATATAATAGTTTCATTTTTTTTTCACATGATTTTTTTATAGAGGGAGGATTGTTGCCTGGCGATGCACCCCATTATTTAGTTAGGAGCAACTGATCCAGTGACCAAGCGCAGAAGAAGTAGAACTGTGAAAGATCCAGGTGGAGGTCGAGGAACATTTCAGGCAAGATTCTAGAGACTTCGATTATCGGGTCATCAGAATTCATCATGGGAACTAGATCATTTACTCCCCAGAGGGTAAGACACGGGATGATTATTCATCTATCTAGACTAGGGGGGGGGGGGTGGAAGAAGAGCAACATAGTTCATTCAAAGAGAAGAGTCCAACCATTGGTGATGAAGATCACCATTTAATACCTTGATTCCTAGGGTGGGACATCAAGCACACTCCAACACCTCATTTACCATTGAGTAGTAGAAATTAGAGCTTTCAGGAGGTCAAGGAGGGAGACGAACATCTTTATTTTCCTCGTGATCTATTTTTCTGCAACTTATTTCAACATGAACTTAATTGATCTTAATTCTATTTTTGAACTGAAGCCAACAGTTATGTCCAGCTAAACCTTTTTGGAGGGGGGGGGGAATAAGCTGGATGGTTATATTTTTTTATTCTTATTCATGCACTAAATCTTTTTCTGGATCATCTCTCTCACTGTTTGCGCGATAGTTTTATTTTCCAAATAACAAGGTTGAGTGAAAACCGATCTTGTTTGAATCTAAATGAAAACTATTTAAATATGAGGAATTCATTGACAAATGAATCATGTTTAAAAGAGAGACACATGATGAACTCAACTGAAATGTTGAGCCCAATAAAATCTGAATTTTATCACCATTGGATGGAATGAATGTTACAGTTGAAGGATTGTAAGGGCTATTTCATCGAAAATTGACCAGATGATAAATCTGGCCAGTTACCTTAAGTTATATCCACATTCCTTAAACTTTAGTGCATGAACGAGGCTAAGAAATATCAAAATCGGCCAGTGGATTTTCTTCCTACTCATCTATTGGTTTTTTCACCACAGGATTTCTTGCTATCTTATCTACTTCTATGCACTCACCAGTTCATCTTCACTTCCTCACACACTGATTTTCACTCAATCCACTTAACCACCACCAACTATTTTTTTTTGTTTTTATGTGTGTTTTTGTTTATTTTATTTTATTTGATCACTAAGCACAACATTAGGACTCCCTGTGGTTCGACCCTATCTTTTCACTATTCTAAGTAGTAAGTAGGTTATAAATTTTAGTTTTTCACTCATTCCCAACGACACGCGTGCATGCATAGGCCCTACATGTTAATGAGGATAAGGGTCGGAAGCCAAAAAATTTAATTTAAATAAATTAACTAAAAGAAACCATCCACATAAAAAGTTATTGGTCTAGCTCGTGATCATCCATACATGCAATGATATTTATGCATAAATAAAACTATCATTCAATTATTTAATCATTCTTGTTTAATATAAATCACACTTGAATCAATTAATTATTATCTTTAATTAATAAATCCTTTTATCTTAAAACTTTTTCTAATTTTCCTTGAGATTATCATCCATCATAAATTTAAACAAATAAATTCATTTAAAATTATCTTTGTACGTAACTTTTATCTTGGAGGCAACCTGATGAATTCTTGTTCATAACTACCCAATGAGTAGAAATGAACATTAAACATATGTTAAATTAAACACGTATATATAAAAAACCTATCATGTGTTGTGCCTCATCTTTACACCCACACCATGGTACACATCTCAAGTGTTTGTATAATATAAAAATAAATTTTAATAAATATGTGTAATTTGGATGAGTACATGGTGTGTAGTTCTAAATAAACGGTGTGCACTATTGTTCACCTTCTATCCGAATTACACACCCAGGGAAATGAAGTGTGAGTGTACTTCATAAATCTTCGGAGTACAGGGCATATCCAGTGGGCCACATGCCGTGTAGTTTCTTGTTACATGGTCTTTAGCTGGGAAATCCATGTACGGGGTACATGGTCCAACCCTAACCTGAAGGGACCACATGTTGTGTCTAGTGGGCCATACAACATGTATTCTGGAAACTGTGTGCCACCTATTCCTGGTCAACACATAGATTAATTAAGAATTAGAAAAAATCTAATGACACGACTTGGTTTGGTGGACCAGACCCGGTACATTGAACCTTGACTACATGGTGTGTACTATCGAATAAATGCCGCGTGTTCTGGTGTTGTACATCCAGGAACCCTTGGAACCTCTATATGAGATCCTCTATCTTATTTTAATCAAAATTAAAGAAAAAATCATTTCTATTAGGTGAACGAGAAATAAAAGAGGTCGAACATATCTCAATATTCATATTTGAAGAACGATTTACTTGAATTGAAACAACTAAATTATTAAATGTGTAAATCATCAAAAATATTTAAATAATTATAAACTATGATGTAACCTCCCTTTGATACCACTTGTAGGTTCTGGGCACAGTGGGATCGCAGTTGGGCAGACACCCAAATTTAATTTTTACCATGATCAATGATTATTCTGGTATCAATACGATGATGAATGGAAGTCTCCATAGAATAGAATCAAAGATTTAGATAAATAAGGAAGAGGCCTGAAACCTTTAGAGATGATATTTCACATCTTGTTTATAATTAATTTAATTAATTTCATAAATAAAATAATACCTAGATCTTTGGTATTTTCTTCATTGATGATGTTGATCATTCGGAATGACCCTTCTGGATTATCTTGTTGCGCTTGTGAGGATCCAAACTAGAATCTCTCTACCAATGATCCACACATGCTTCGATGGCCTATGATCGACACCAATTGTTCTTAGGGTGATAGCACGAATAAATGAGTGTCTTGTGTTAGTCGTTCTTGATCGATTGTTTTCAGCCTTGAAGAATGTCTCTCATTCTTGAGAGGGGAAGGAATAGGATTTGATAGAAAAATTGTTTAGCTCAACAATTCTCAATTCACCGGGCCTGCAGTTCGGTACATGGCATAATATATGTATGTGTCTATTTATTGACATGGGGATTCAGTTACAATATTAAATTTCATAATAGAAATTAAATACATTCATAACCTTATAGAAAACCCAATCCTTTTATAATAATACCAAATCATTATTTATCGTGCACCAACTTGCGCAAAATAAAATTATAAATAAAATTCCATGTCAAAAAATAATAAAAGTGTTATTATTATTTTAATTTGTGACAACTATTTGAATAATTATTTACCACATTGCAAATAATTATTTTACTACCAGACCTGCCTTGGTCCGCTCAAACTCCACTTCCATTTATTGAACACCCAAATAAATAAATAAATAATTTATTCTCTTAAATAAATATTTTATTTGAAAACTAGTAAATAAATATTTATTAAATACTCAATAAAATATATAAATATATTTTACCCACAATCCAATGAATAAATATTTATTTAATTTATGCAATCAATTTAACTTGAATAAAATTATTCCACTGTATTGAGAATAATATTTATTCCATTAATTAAATTCAAATATAATTTAATTGAGACCATAAAAAACATTAGTGTGTGACCCTCTAGGATTATTTCTTATTAGAATTAGGTGGGATTGCCTGAAGTCCAAGAGTACTATCTAGCAATGGGTCAAGGCACCCAAGAGAAAGAAGTTAAAGTCACAACAACAACATCCAAATATGAATGCCCAATACATAATATAACCATTGTGTATTAATATCCCATAAAGAAGGTTTCATGATAGTTTCATCAACCTTTGTGTTTGATACGTCGTTCTTTGACTACCTGAAATAAACTCATCATTACACCATGGCCATGGAATTTCACACGATGGTTCTATTTAAATCAAAGGGACAAGATATCAACTTCCATAAATGGAAGGGAAAAATCATTCCTTGACTTATTCTTTAATAACATGCCACTCGTGACACACCAATCATACCCTACTTCCTACCAACTGTCTGCATGATGGTTTTCATCATTAAATCAAAGTTCACAAGTCATGAAACATATTAATTATAATATTAATGTTTAAGGATCATTATACATGCTCAAATATAGGAATATACGGTGACAATAAAACATACAGAATTCCTAATGGAGGATAATGTTCTCATAATATACTATCTTGTAGATTACTAAGTGTGAACTTCATGAGAGAAAGTCTTATATGCTTATGAGTACTCACACCTAACGGTCTGTATGCTATGTATCCCATGATAGTATGTCATCCAACTGTAGAACTATATTTAAGAATATTGTTATAGAATTTGAAGGTTCTCATCATAGCGGGGAACTTCCATGACCTTATCAATGAAAAAAAACTCTAGGACATTATTACATCATAGTCATGTAGAATAATGAACAATATGTAATAATATGTTTAATATTTAAATTAAATATCCATGTAATCAAAGTACAAATAGTCAGTTCTAGGATACCAACTCTAACAGAACCGTGAACCCAAGCTCTTATCTTTAGCTCGTTATAAGGAAACAAGATGTGGAAGTACCCACACCCAATAGGGATGAACTTACAATATTTAAAGCTCCAGACTTCAGAAAGACGACACTCCAAGTCTTCAAATCTCAATGGTTTGTGGCCCAAGTGAAAAACCACTCTCATAATAATTAATTATTTAAAAATTATGAATCTATTCAATATCAATTTTTAGTTGGAAATAACCGTTGGATCATTATTAATGGAAAATATGACTAGAGGGGCGTGAATAATCATTTTAAAATTTATCAACAAAAACAATCAAATTTTATAAAATATTAACCATTAGTGAGTGCAATGTTCATGAGTTATGTTGCAACTAAAATAAAAATGAAATAACACAATATTTATAGTGCTTAAGATCACAATTATCCTAGTCCACTACTCAATATCCTCTACTCCTTTAGTATACTAGTACCCACTAATAAACTCACTTTTAAAGACATGATAACCTTGTTACAGACCCTACATTTTAAAAAAATTTGAGGCATAACCTATTCTTTGAAATTAGAGACCAACCTGGTCTCCTTACTTACCTTTTGATCAGGAGTCACAAACCAAACTTTCTTTTAGGTGGTAGAATAACTAGAGAAAGGAAAGACTTTATTTTGATGGGAAAATCATAAACCAAACTTGAATAAAATTTAAAACAGAAAGAAATAGATTACATGAATAAAACAAATACAATAAATATAGCAGATGATTAGAATGTAAAATAAGTTTAATCTTGATGATCATTATTCACTTGGAAGGAGTAAATTTTGAATATGGAGTACTTTAGTAATCACAACTAGAATGTAGAAGTCGCAGAAGATTGTGAGAAATTGATAATAACAGAATGTTGAAGATATATCACAAGAGATATATTGAATGATCGAAAATGGTAATATTTTTATTCCTTAAATATGTATACCAGATCATTAAGATAAAATCTACTAGGAGCATTTTTTTGTCCAATATCTGCATAAAACTTGTTAATTAATAATAATATAATAATTTGAAGGTTACCTTTGTATTATGAAATTATCTCTTGAATAACATGGATATAATTAAGCTTTATATTTATTCATGAAATATTAATATAAAATAATTAATATTGTAAGTATAAAAACTATAATCAATTTATAATTATAAAATAATGGAAATAAAAATACAATCCTATAGATTATACGTACAACAAAAATGTTGTTAAAAACAGAGCATTGTATAAACTTGAAACTGCATGAACGAATTTCCATAAAATAATGTTAAAATTATTTTTTATACACTCTAAAAATATTTTTCAATATAAAATAATAAAATATTTAATAAGAGAATTATTTTTAATAACAAAAATTAAAATAATAAATAAAATTTTAGAAATAATAAATTTTAACTAATGGTGACTCATGACCGACCACTGAAAACAGAGGGTGGTGGATCATGACCTACTGTTGGAAATATCCAATGGTGGCTAAACAGATCATGATCTACTGTTCTAATTTTCAAGGAAAAATAAAATCATCCAACCAAAACACAAGTTATTTCATGTTAGAGAATAATCAAAAGCTTCATAATTTTCAATAAAAGTTTAATTACTATTGGATTTCTAATGGTGACTCATGACCCACCGTTGCATGAATCCCATGGTGGATCATGACCTAAAGTAATAAAATTACAATGGTGGCTCACTGAAAATAAATTTACAAACATCTGGAAGAGAATTAATGAACAATAAAAGAGAAAATCTTCTGATAAAAGATAAGAAAAAACTTTAAAATAACAAGAAACCTTCTATAAAAAAAGATAAGAACAACTGATTAAAAATTAGCTCCTGCTGAATTCCAAATATGGCTCACTATAAACATAACCAACCAATAAGAATATGAGAAGAGAAAATATACTGAATAAATAAATGAAAACAATATAAAAGGATACTATATTTGATCGAAGAAGGAGTATAGCTCCAGTTAGATATTTTTTTTTAAAAAGCAAGCAGCATGGCTTATAATATTGAAAAAAGGGTTACAAGAGTCTAAAGAAAGGAAATTTACATTTATCCCTTTGGAGGATATCAATCAGCTCAAAAGGGATACTAAAATAGTCAATACACATATTAATGGAGAGCCCATTGTTTACAAGGTAGTCAGTAGGTTGATTGGATTCATGATAGATTTGTGTGATGATATAGTTCATTGAGGAAAGTTCTTTGAGGAATTTGTTCTATTTGGTGGTGAGTTTCCATGCCAGATGGAGCTTCCCCATTCTAACCACATGTACAATCTTCACTGAGTCACTTTTTAACCACACATTATTCCAGTTTATTTGGCGTGCAATCTCAACAGCTTTGATGAAACTCATCATTTCAGCTTCGAGAGCTGTGGCATTACCACAGGAGCCATAAAGACCTTCAATAAAATCTCCATTGTGGTTTCTAAAGAGAATTTTATATCCTACTAGTCTTGGGTTACCATGTGAAGCCCCATACATATTTCATTTGATCTATCCCTCAAATGGGAGAGTATATAAGACTTCAATGTTACCCTGAGGTTGTGGAAATTTTTTTGAATATGAAGCTTTCGTAAAATAGCAAGGCCCTTGACTGAGTTTTCAAAGTAGTCATTGTGTAGAGTGTTTTCATGTTTCACCATAGACAGGATTTCAGAGAGTGTGATATTAGGGTTTAACACAAACCCTTCATGAAATATTTTGTTTTGGACTCTCGAGATAAGATGAAACACCTCTAAAAATAAAACTAGAAAAAGGATGCGTAACTATGATGAAATTTGGACAACCAGCAAGTCTAGTAGAAATCCTAAAGCTTCAATGTTCTGCATAAATTGAATATTGAACCAGTCAAAAACTAACTTCCAGAGAGAAGTGGCTGTGTTTCAGGATAAAAATAGGTGGTTGACATCATCATAGTGTTTTTGGCACAAAGCATAGAATTGACATAGGGAAATCTCCACCCTCTGCAAGTTCACCTCGACCTATAACTTATTGAGAAAGATACTCCACAGAAAAGTGAACTGAGATGGAAATAGCCATTTTTTTTGAAAGTCTCCATCCCAGAACTGGTTTCTTGAATCTAGTGGTTGTTATTTCCCTTGGAGTCCAGAATTGCATTCGAACTTGGTTCCCATATAAGCTGGTCATTAGTGTCCAGAAAATCATAATTGGAAACAGTGAGCTCGATGTAAGGCGACAACACCTCCCTTTGAGAAATATGGTCTTTAATATAGGAGTTATAGTTAATATTTTGATCAGTGGTGTCAACAATATAAATAATGGGAGTGCTAGTCCAATTGTCTCTCCAGAATTTCAGAGAGGAATGAGCATTCAATAACCAGTGAGAGTGGTTGCTAATATCTTGGAAAACTTTCCTCAGACCAGGACAGATAGAGGATTGAATATGAGTCATGTTTCCTTTAATCAACCTACTAAGGATCTTTGATTGAAGGAAGTCCAGAGAGGGAGAATTATAATTAATGAGTCTCCAAATGAAATGGGCCAACAGGGAGCTGTTAAAGGATTAAATGTTCTTGAGTCCAAGACCCCCCTTTTTAGTGGCATACAACATTTTTTCCATGGTGGTGTGATTACTTTCCTTTCTATAATATTCCCAATACACACAAAATTTCTCATAAAGGAATTAATGATTTTAATGATGGAGATAGGGAAAGAATAAACCATTAAAGAGTATACAAGATATGAAGAGACCACATGTTTAACAAGGAACATCCTTCTAGCCATTTAAAGTGATTTCCCTTATAAGAGGAAAGGGTTCTTAAAATTAGACTCACTACCTCCAAAAAATGAGAGGGGTGAGGGCTTCCAAGAAACATAGTAACCCCAAGATAATTGAAGGGGAAAAACCCTTCTTTAATTCCAAGATCACTCATCATACTGGATTTCTTAGAGGGTGAGAGGTTCTTTCCAAAAAAGATAAAGGACTTTCTCTAATTAACCACTTGTCTGGAAACTTTTTCATAATGAATAAGGGACTTATTTATGAATGTAATGGGTTTTTATCTCCTTGGGAAAATATAATAATATCATCCACAAAGAGAAGGTGAGAGGGAGCAGAAATACCCCAATCTGCTTTAATTTTACTGATGTCACCATTTCTGGCCATGTAAAGAAGAAGCCTGCTTAAGTAATCCTCAACGATCACAAAAATTATGGAAAGAATAGGGTATCATTATCTCATCCCTATGGTGTATTTAAAGTATCCTTTCAGGGAACCATTAATAAGAATGGAATTTTGAGTGGAGCTGATAAGATCATTGACCCTTTGAATGACACTCATTTGAAATCCAAACTCATAAAGAATGTGACCAATAAAACCCCATTCAGTAGTATCAAAGGCCTTCCAGATGTCAAGTTTGTGAGAAATATTTCCTATTTTGGTAGACTTTTGAAGAAGGTTCACACATTCAGAAGTAGTTAAAAAGAAATCCTGAATTTTCTTCCCTTTGACATATCTAAATTGATTACATGAGATAATATTTCCAGAAACATGAGAGAGATGATTAGAAAGTATTTTAGTGATGATCTTGTAAATGGTATTTACCAAGGAAAATGATTTGAATTGACTAACATCACTAGAATTCTACACCTTAGTAATTAAGGCAATGAAATGAGCATTAAATCTTTGGGAGAGAGATCCATCTTTGAAGAAGTGTTTAACCAATCTACACACATCAATGTGAATAATATCCTAGTAGAATTGGTAGAAGTGATTTATGAAGCCATCCGGCCCTGGTGATCTATCCTTTATGAGACCAAAAACAACATCTTTGATTTCAAAATCAAGTGGAAATGAATTAAGAAGAATTTTATCATCCTCAGTAACAAGTTCGGGGATGATACCCTCCATTATTTCCTCATTTTTCCTTGGACCATTAAAGAGATTCAAATAGTAGGAGACAATATGATGTGATTAGATTTTTCTATCATCCAAAATTTTACTCCATCCTTAAATAGAGATAAAGTCTTATTAACTTTTATGGACCTTTGGAGGGAATTAAAAAACTTGGTGTTTCTATCTCCATCTATAATCCACTTGACTCTGAACAGTTCTCTCTAAATTCTTTCCTTAATACTGACAAGGTTGTTCAGATCAGTGGACATTTTAGATTCTTGTTCAAGGTCCCCATTGAAGTCATCCTTAGTGATGTATTCTTGAATATCATGAAGGGAGTTCTCAAGAGTGTCAATCTCTTGATCTAGGAGGATGGATATTTTTTTTATCTACTGTTTCATCCTGATTTTGAGGGCTTTGAGTTTAAGAATATAAGCTAAATAATTTCCGTTATGGACCTCCATGGCCCATATATCCTTGAAAAATTGGGAGCACTGTGGAAGGGAAGTCTAGGAATTATTAAACCAAAAGGGAATAGGCAGCTTATCTCCCTTAGAAATAGAGTTGAGTAAAATTGGATGGTGGTCTAAATTATTCCTAAAAAGGGTGACACAAGATATAGATTTCCAACTCTCAAGTAGAGAGGCATTCCCAAAGGCACAGTCAATCCTGATTGCTCTCATGATGCTTAGATGCCTCCTATACCAAGTATATTTGGCTCTCACTAGGTTGATTTCGATAAGACTAGACTCTTCCACACAAGCTCTGAAATCTCAAATGGATAAGCCACTTGACACATGTACAATTTTTTCATCCGCATTGAGAATGGAATTAAAGTCTCCCATGACAACCTACAGTTCAAATATTTCACTAGAAATCTCTTTAATTTTCAATCATAAAGATCTTATATCAATATATTTTTTAAAGGCATAAAACATTGAGTGATATGTAGACTAACCTAATGTGAGGAACTTGCAGGTGATGATTTTCTCATCCACTTGAATCAGAGTTGGGTTAAAAATCCTATTATGAACAAGAACCCAAATTCTATCCAGACTAGGGGAATGTTGAACAGAACAAAGTAGTGAGCAACCCTTTCTCTCCAATTTGAGGGTTTTTGCTGATGCAGTTTGTTTTTGGCTAAGAAATTCCAATTATGTCTGGTTTATATTTCTTATCTATATTCCTGAGGGAACTTAAAGTACTAGGGTTGGCTATCCCCTGGAAGTTCCAAAATAGGAGCTTTATAATGATTTTTTCTTGGGGCAAAGTCCCCCTTTTTCTTTTATTTCCATTTATTTCTTCCTGGAAGATCTCATTGCATCTTCTTGTTTAGGATCATCGGAGTGCAACATTTTCTTTGTGGTATCCTCATAATTGGATTGGGATGGATCCCCTTTCGTGCATTTGGTATTTACCTATGAGGGGGTAACTGCTAAATGGGAATCAATGATCCCCAATTTAATATCACTAAATGACTGCTTGGGTAAAGGAACTGAGCTATTATTTCCCTCTGCAATATTCTATATTTCAGAGGCCTTAAGTAAGTTCAATCTAACAAGATCCACTATGAAAAACTCATATTGCACACTAAACAATAATGTAAGGATTTCATTTGATAGTTCATGATACACTAGCTTCTCATTTCCACTATCAATTCCTATGCTATCTATTTCAATTTGGATACTATATGTAGCCAGCTTATCAATGTAGTCTTGTGTCTCTTCCTATTCCACCATGTCAGCCTAGTTTTTGCTCATGCTAGTTGTATTGTCCCATGTCAACCTTTTCAGGCAAGCATTGGTTGTCTTTTTCACATACTATTTTTTGAATGGATTCTTTTATTTTAATATATCTCTCCATGATGTGCTGGTCGGGGTTGGCTTGATAATTCTTTGGACAACTCTGCATTTGTCTATAACATGTCCTACCATCCTACAATGATCACAATATTTTGGGAGATTTTAAAATTCAAATCGTACCTCTATGAGATGATCATTGACATCCAGTGACACACGCTTTAGGGGTGATGTTTCCATATCAATTTCAATAAGAACTCTAGTATAAAGCGCAAGATCACCACTAATTTTCCACCGATCAATTCTCAACTGAGTCCAAATTCCAGATGCCAGATTATTTAGTATCTTAAGATGCTGGTAAATCCATGGAAGTCCATGGATTCTAGCCCACAATTGCGCAATGGAGTGCTTTTGAGTGAATGGATTGAAGTTGACACCCCATTATTAGAGGTGAAAAATAATTGGCTTCACGTTTAGGGTGCCCAAACACCAGACTGATCTAAGATCCTCTTGACTCTACCAGATGACATGGAAATAACCCTTTCTAATCAGAATTAGTCACCAGTTGTAGAATCTCAAACAATGCGAAATTTTCTCCTTTAGTGTCACATAGGTCCAGGGTTTAGCTCCTCTTTCATATGAGATATGGACAAGCACTAAAAATTTGCATGATTCTAACCTTTTCTTTATCGCTTCCGGATCCGCTACTATAGTGATAGCACCTATCACGACCCGACCCCACCCGGGATCGAGCCGCAACTACCCCAAGCCCGCCTCCATAGGCCAGGGGCTGGCGACCAGTGCCGAAGGCACAATAACTCGGGGAGGCCTTTGCCTAAGCACCTGTACGCACACATGCAACAAACTCAATGCAACAGTGCAGAGTAAAAGTAAAGACAAGAAAAGAAAAGGAAAGGGCAACTGCTATATAAATACCACAAAGTGCATCGACCTCTACAAGTACAAAGTACAAACTGAAAAGAAAAGGGGAAAAACACGTGCCCAACCAAAAAGTGCCACAACCCGACAACAGGTAAACAAAAAGGAAATAGCTGACAGGTCTCCCACCTGGAACCCGGCCATGACCACCGCACGCGGTCCAAGCTCCCAAAATCCTATGCCCCACTAAAGTCACGCTCCACCTCTCCGTCGTCTGCAAGGGCCCACCAAGTGCGGGCAAAGCCCAAGCAGGGGTGAGTATAAAAATACTCAGTAGGATACCCCGAAGGCTCGAGGGAGTAACACAAGGAGGTACCGAAGGGTGAGCAGTAGAGCGAACATAAAAGTAGAGGAGTACAACGGAAGGTGCAGTAAAGAGTACAGTAAAGAGTCCAGCTCAACCCAACAAGAGGAAATAAGGTAGACTCGTCCAGGCACAAGGAGCTGGAAACGGTGAGAATACAAACTTCTCGTCAAGTCTTCGCTACCTATAGCAGGAGAGTAGACTCGTCCAACCATGAGAATCTAGACACGGAAAGCACGTGGCATACCCCGCGCGTCTTCGCCTCTCATGGAAGGAGAGTAACCAAAAACCAAGGAGTGGGTACTCGTACGAGGTATATACATTTGTATGCTCTGTCAAGAAGCCTGAACAAACTCATAAGGGGATCTCCGTCCCATAGCTCAGCTTAAGAAAGAGTATCCAACAGTCCCAGAAGTAACACCATCGATGCCCAACATCCCGCACGTCTGCCCCAAACCGCAAGACAAGGGGCTCAATCACCACACCTCGACACTATCCGCTTTGGGCGGCACTGACTCACCCGCACGGTTTTAGGTCGCGTCTCAAGGACGCGTCTCGGTGCGGGAAAGTGCTCCTCGTACTTGAGAGTTCCAGGGGAACGTCAAACCACACCACATCACTGCCCCGCAGTCGAGAGGTCTGCTCAAAGTCGACAGGAGACCCCCTGCCCAGCCCCGCTGGAGGGTCCCTGGAATTCAACGGGTTCCCACTACAGGGAGACCCGAAAAGTCGATGGGTACCTCACTGCCCAGTCCCGTAACAGGGTAATCCACTGGAGGGTGACCTGGATAAAGTTGGCGACGGGACCACTACCCAGCCCAGCTGGAGGTAACCCGGCATCGGGGACCACTGCCCAACCTAGCTGGAGTTAAGACCGGCATTGGGGACCACTGCCCAGCCCCGCTGGAGGTATGCCCGACATCGGGGACCACTGCCCAGCCCATCTAGAGGTAAGCTCGGCATCGGGGACCACTACCCAGCCCAGCTGGAGGTAAGCCCGACACTGCTCTGGCCATCCCTGTGGGATGGTACTGCTCGGTGAACACCACGGTATTGGCCATCCCTGCTGGATGGTAACCCATTGATGAGCCCTGCTCGATACAACCTCAGCCCTGCTGGAAACAACCACAGCCCTGCTGGAAACAACCTCAGCCCTGCTGGAAACAACCTCAGCCCTGCTGGAACAACCTCAGCCCTGCTGGAACAACCTCATCCCTGCTGGAAACAACCTCAGCCCTGCTAGAAACAACCTCCTGGGCAGAGGATCGGTGCCCGTGTAAAGTGTTGGTCACACCGAAAAAACAAGCTCTACCATGGAACTTGGAGCAATGGGAGAAACTCCCCAGGCCTCACAAGGCGATCCCGCTCCAATCCGATGAGTCACTGTCGAAGCAGACCGAGACACCTCATCCCAGAAAGTGGGGAAAATGCCCACGCTGCACGAACACCCGTAGTCGCAGAAGGTGTCGCAGTCCGGTGAAAGGGCACAGTACTGAAACCCCTCACAGCCAAAGAAGCAGAGGAACCAAACCATCTCTGCCGGCCAAACCATCGAGCACAAGACCAGGGGGAGACTGCTCAACCCTGCTGGTCAGACAAAAGAGCACCAGGCCAGGGGAAACTCTGCCCTGCTGGTCAAACAGACGAGCACAAAGCCAGGGGAAAACTCTACCCTGCTGGTCAAACAAATGAGCACAAAGCCAGGGGAACACTCCACCCTGCTGGTCAAACAAACGAGAGCAGAGGGACCCTCTACATCGCGAGAGGTCAAGTACGCAAAGCAGATCACGACACGCACGTGGGGCCCACACAACGTGTGGCCCCAAGTCAACCCCAACTGAGCGCACAAACATTCTTAGGTACAAACAACCACACGTACCTCCAAGCGCTCCTGTATACTCCCAGAGTATACCTCGTTCCAGCCCAAAGGCTATCGTGCACATGGCACCCAGCGTCAACGAGAAGGCGTGACGTAACAACTCCACCTCGAAGGCCCAGGCACGACCAAACACATCTCGTGGACCAATTATATCACTCTCCCAAGAGTGCGAGATCACACGCCAAGGGTCCGCTACAAACAAGGTAGGGAGAACCACCACTGGAGCACCTTCCATGCTTCCACATTTAACAAGATCATGCGAGAGGCTCCACACAACCAAACGGATCGCACCGTTGTAATCCTCGCGGAAAAACACGCGAGATCGACTACTTACTCACCTCCAACGGATATCCGACGGAAAAGTCACCAACACCGCCTCATGCCCGAACGGCGTCCCGTGATCCCAAGCCTCGACCCTGAAAACAGTCGGGCACATCGCACCATTGCGATCCCCTCGGGAAAACACGTCAAAAGCACTACTCACTTGAGTGCAACGGATATCCGGAGAAAAAGTGCATCCCGGCGCACCGCACCCGAGCGGTGCCACGTGGGACCCGCATCCCGGTCCCGAAACTCAACGAACGGATCGGACCGTTGCGATCCTCTCGAAAAAGTACACAAAATGGACTACTCACTTTTCCAAAATGGTCGCCCGGTGATAAAGATGGAAAATCACCGTCGACGCCCAAACGGCCCTCACGGCCCCCGCACCATCGTGCAGAATTACAGCGGGCAGACTGCGCCAATGCGTTTCCCTTGGAAAAACACCCAACATCGACTGCTCGCACGCCCCGAACGGACGTCCGAGGAAAATGTCGCTACTAGCTGTGCGCAGCTCAAAAGACGGGCCGTGGGGCCCGCGCCTCAACTTCGGCCTCAACGCCCGGAACCGCCCTGGAAACCTCCGCCTCAGAGCCAGGGTCACAACGCCACTGACAGCGCTCAAAACGGACGTCGGATGCGTCCGCGCCGCTCAAAACAATATTCCCGAAAAAAAAAACGACATTCCACTTTAAGATACGTCGCGCCTCCAAGGCCCATCGTTTCGGGAATTAAAAATTCCTAAAACCATCTCAAAAAGTCCGTCTCGTCAATACAGATCCACTGCCGCAGATGGTACTCAAAACGGACACCCGTAACGAAAAATACGGGTGTCCGAACACCGAGGGGGCAAGCCCCTAGGGCTGGACCGGCCGGTCCGCCCGGTCTGGGCCGGCCCGCGGCTTGGCCGCATGGCCGGTCGCGGCCGCCGCGTGAAGAACTGCGCGGCGCGGGTCTTGGTCGCCACACAGGGGTCGCGCGACGCGACCCCAGGGTCGCCGCTCCCTGGCGACCCGCCGGCGCGCCGGCCTCCTCTGGATGCCGCCCCCTTCGCCCGCGGCTGAAGGCACGCCGCGCCCCGGCCTCGTCCAGCCGCTCAACCGGACACCCGTGGACGCCCCCTCACCTGCTGCCGCTACGAGCCCCCGGTTGCCTGACGCTCGGCCGAACACCGCGCCGCCCTCCCGATCCCCCCATTTCCCGCAAACTTCGGCGATCATCCGTGAGCAGCTCGGGACTCAGAATTGAAATCCGAAAGATGCGTCGGAAAGAGAATTTACTCTACTACAAATTCATGTGCTTTGATCAAAATTTTGACAAGGAATCGAAAGTGAAAAAAGAGCTCAAAGTAGGTACGGGAATAGAAAATGCAAACGACAAATCCTACCTCGCGGGGCTTCGCCCGAAGCTTCGCGTCGATCCGCAGGCACCACCGCACCTTGCCGGAGTCGCCTCGCTGGAGCTCGCCTCGCCGGAGCTGGAGGAGGAGAGGGAGAGGAGGGGCTTCCAGGGGGGGGGGGGGGGGAAAGAGAAGAGGGATGGGTGTGTTAAGCGTTTAAATAGAAAACGCTTAACCACCCGCCCGTCGGCCCGAACCTGAACCCTCAGCAAGGTCGGGGTTAAGCCACCCCTGGGGTAAACACGATGCTCCGAGTGCAACGGTGGTCTCAGAATTTTAATCCGAGATCCCGTTCAAAAGTTATAAAATTTAACGTCTGAAGCCTCTAAATTACGAAAACGCCCCCGGAGCCATTTTTCACAAACGGCCCGCGCCCGTGAAACTTATATCCCTCCTAGGGTAAACGACACATTCCAAACTCAATGGTGCCCTCGGTTTTCCAATCCGAGCCACCGTTTAAGAGATACCTGCATTTCACCATTAAACGAATAATTTAATTAATTTATTTATCCGTTTAACGTTCCGGGAGTGGGCGAGGGGTCCAAACATCCCACGCCGACAAATTTTATATCGTTCCTAGGGTACAAACCCAATTACGGACCCATCCGTACACTCGTATCTCTGGTCAGAAGCACCGTTTAGGAGTTATCCAATTTATTTTGTGTTTCTAGTGTGAACGCACTGAAAATTTAATTCCGGCCACTCTGGGGCTCGGAATCGCACGCCGTCTAAAGGCACTGCTCTGGAATATCATCAAGAATATTCCAAAGTTTTTTTAGCAAAAACCGGGTTCTTACATCATTCCCTCCTTCAATATTTTCGTCCCCGAAAAGCAAAACTAGGGAGCAACATAGGGTACTAAGCCCACACCTGGCTTTCTCATACCCAAAAGAACCCACGCACAGCTCTGCGTCACCGCACACAGACCAAAGGATTGATCTGTCCATGCTAGGTCGGCCCTTGCCGACGTCGTGCACCCACTCCAGACTTTGGGGTTAGGGCAAGGCGGTAGGGTACCTCACCATCCCTTTGCACGATCTCAAATAGCCCGAAGGCCCTCGGGGGTAGCCCACCTCCACGAACGATCCTCTATGTCGCACGCCACGACTGGAATCACCTCCCGCACCTGAAACAAGGCCCGGTGATTCCCTCCTTTAGAATATCCATATGGTGAAACACCCAAGGATATCTGGTCATGCAAGGTTCCACAGTCGATGCTCTCTTACACGCTCAAAAGGTGAAGGAGTAAACACCATCGACTAAAGGAAAAGGTCTCACGCCTTTTTCCTTACCAACACAGGGTTACACCGATGCCTTGCGTCACCCTATTAACACCTCAAACAAGGAGCAGGGAGAAAAGCATTCCACACACAGAGTCTAACAATTCTACTGCAAGAAGTAGAAGAGTCGCAAGGGGGTACCTATCACCACCCCATGCCCTGTAGGATCGTAGACATCCAAAGCTCACGGCTGCCCGCGGTCCCAACCATCAGCTCCCAGAGCCTGAACTGGACCACCTAGTGGTGATGGGAAGACCTCGTAACGTCATCCCCCACCTCCAGATCCTCCCGCTCCTCTACTAGCACCACCTCTCAAGGTACTAATCTGATCACGGCGCTGCCTCTGTCGTGGTGGTGCACCTACTGCCTGCCCGAAGCCCCCAGCAACTCGGGTCGGGCAGTCTCGTGCCAAGTGACCTCACCCGTCACATGCATAGAACCGACTCTCTCTGGGCTGCCCGGGTGCCCTCCAGCGCCACTGTGGTGTACGACCACGGCCCGAGATCCACTCACAGAAGGGAATCCACGGCTGAGGACCTGCGCCTTTTCGCCATAGTGGTATACGACCACGTCTCCGAAACTGGCAGTGGGATGGCCACCTGCATCGTGGTCCTGTCCTCCGGCGCCTGCTAGCTACGGCAGACGTCCCGGCTCCGTGGCGCCCACTTCCACTACCAACCGCAAAACATGACAGGAATACCTCTATCACCAGCGCCTGCTCTAGCACCCCGGCGTATGTGGAAATGCCCAAGGGTACTATGACAGTACGAATTTCTCAGCAGAGACCCTGCTCAAACTTCCGCGCTTGGAGGTTGTCGTCATGGACCAAGTCCGGGTAAAAGTGTGCACAGTCTGCAAAACTAGACACGTACTCAGCCACCATCATCCCTCCCTGCTGAAACTGCAGGAGCTCCCGAATCCGAACAGAGCGCAAGCAGGAGGGGCAAAACTCTTCACGAAACAACAACTGAAAGTCGTCCCATGAAAGTGACGACTCGTCGAGAAACTGAGTCACCAGACTCCACCAACGCCAAGCTGCTCCACGAAAAAGGGTGGCTGCTAAAGCCACTCTCTGATCTGTCGGTGTCTGCACAAGACTGAAAAGGCGAACCACTGCCTCGAGCCAAACCTCTGCTGCCTGAGGGTCTGGCTCACCACTAAACCTCAGCGGTCCCTACCGCTGGAACTCACGGAGCGCGCTCAACCTACTCTCAAACTCAGCCTGCTCTGCTGAAACTGCCTGCTGCTCAACAGGTGGGGGTGCTGCTACCGGCCCACCCTGAGAAAGGGGCTCGCATGATGGGTCCTGGACTGTGGCCTCGTAGCTCACAGGGTCGTCATCACAAACCAAAGATGGTATCCTGGCTGGCTGTACTCGCGGAGACATCCTGAAAATTATCAAGGAGTACCACGGTCAGATGAGCATATATGTATATAACAACAAAAATAACGATGGGGAGCTGACTCAAGAAGGACAGTCAAAGACTCAATCCTATGTGATGCACAAGAAAATTTCCCTACAACAAGTGTCTCAGCATACCGAGTCGACAAGTGGGTTATCAAGGTCCTGGTGAATGGATATGTCGGCCGCCGCACCATCACTGGACTCCCTGTCCTGAGAGATGCTCTTGAGACACATCCACACTGTTTCCCTATATTCCAACCAATTCCTCTTTTAGGGACGTCTGCACAACGTCCCAAGGAACGAACCACCTCGGATACCACTTTGTCACGACCCGACCCTACCCGGGCTCGAGCCGCAACTACCCCAATCCCACCTCCATAGGCTAGGGGCTGGCGACCAGCGCCGAAGGCACAATAACTCGGGGAGGCCTTTTCCTAAGCACCTGTACGCACACATGCAGCAAACTCAATGCAACAGTGCAAAGTAAAAGTAATGACAAGCAAAGAAAAGGAAAGGGAAACTGCTATATAAATACCACAAAGTACAAACTGAAAAGAAAAGGGGCAAAACACGCACCCAACCAAAAAGTGCCACAACCCGGCAACAGGTAAACAAAAAGGAAATAGCTGACGGGTCTCCCACCTGGAACCCGGCCACAACCACCGCACGTGGTCCAAGCTCCCAAGCTTCGACGCCCCACTGAAGTCACGCTCCACCTGTCCGTCGTCTGCAAGGGCACACCAAGTGCGGGCAAAGCCCAAGAAGGGGTGAGTAAAAAAATACTCAGTAGGATACCCCGAAGGCTCGAGGGAGCAACAAAAGGAGGTACCGAAGGGTGAGCAGTAGAGAGAACAGAAAAGTAGAGGAGTACGACGGAAGGTGCAATAAAGAGTACAGTAAAGAGTCCAGCTCAACCCAACAAGAGGAAAGAAGGTAGACTCGTCCAGGCACAAGGAGTTGGAAACAGTGAGAAGACGAACTTCTCGTCGAGTCTTCGCTACCTATAGTAGGAGAGTAGACTCATCCAACCATGAGAAGCTAGACACGGAAAGCACGTGGCATACCCCGCGTGTCTTCATCTCTCCTGGAAGGAGAGTAACCAAAACCCAAGGAGTGGGTACTCGTACGAGGTATATACATATGTATGCACTATCAAGAAGCCCGAACAAACTCGTAAGGGGATCTCTGTCCCATATCTCATCCCAAGAAAGAGTAGCCAACAGTCCCAGAAGTAACACCATCGATGCCCATCATCCCGCACGTCTTTCCTAAGCCGTAAGACAAGGGGCTCAATCACCACACCTCGACACTATCCGCTTTGGGCGGCACTGACTCGCCCGCACGGTTTTAGGTCGCGTCTCAAGGATGCGTCTCGGTGGGGGAAAGTGCTCCTCGTACTTAAGAGTTCTAGGGGAACATCAAACCACACCACGTCACTGCCCCACAGTCGAGAGGTCTGCTCAAAGTCGACAGGAGACCCCCCTGCCCAGCCCCGCTGGAGGGTCCTTGGAAGTCAACGGGTTCCCACTACAGGGAGACCCAGAAAGTCAACGGGTGCCTCATTGCCCAGTCCCGTAACAGGGTAATCCACTGGAGGCCGACCCGGCTAAAGTTGGCGATGGGACCACTGCCCAGCCTAGCTGAAGGTAACCCAGCATCGGGGACCACTGCCCAGCCCTGCTGGAGGTAAGACCGCCATCGGGGACCACTGCCCAGCCCCACTGGAGGTAAGCCCGACATCGGGGACCACTGGCCAGCCCAGCTGGAGGTAATCCCGGCATCGGGGACCACTGCCCAGCCCAGCTGGAGGTAAACCCCGCACTGCTCTGGCCATCCCTGCTGGATGGTACTGCTCGGTGAACACCACCATACTGGCCATCCCTACTGGATGGTAACCCACTGACAAGCCCTGCTCGATACAACCTCAGCCCTGCTGGAAACAACCTCAGCCCTGCTGGAAACAACCTCAGCCCTGCTGGAAACAACCTAAGCCCTGCTGGAACAACCTCAGCCCTGCTGGAACAACCTCATCCCTGCTGGAAACAACCTCAGCCCTGCTGGAAACAACCTCCTGGGAAGAGGATCGGTGCCCGTGTAAAGTGTTGGTCACACCGAAACCACGAGATCTACCAGGGAACATAGAGCAACGAGAGAAACTCCCCAGGCCTCACAAGGCGATCCCGCTCCAATCCGCTGAGTCACTGTCGAAGCGGACCGAGACACCTCATCCCAGAAAGTGGGGAAAACGCCCACGCTGCACGAACACCCGTAGTCGCAGACGGTGTCGCAGTCCGGTGAAAGGGCACAGTACTGAAACCCCTCACAGCCAAAGAAGCAGAGGAACCAAACCATCTCTGCTGGCAAAACCATCGAGCACAAGACCAGGGGGAGACCGCTCAACCCTGCTAGTCAGACAAAAGAGCACCAGGCCAGGGGAAACTCCACCCTTCTGGTCAAATAGACGAGCACAAAGCCAGGGGAAAACTCCACCCTGCTGGACAAACAAACGAGCACAAATCCAGGGGAACACTCCACCCTGCTGTTCAAAAAAACGAGCGCAGAGGGACCCTCTATGTCGCGAGAGGTCAAGTACGCAAAGAATATCACGGCACGCATGTGGGGCCCACACAACGTGTGGCCCCAAGTCAACCCCAACTGAGCGCACAAACATTCTTAGGTACAAACAACCACACGTACCTCCAAGCGCTCCCGTATACTCCCAGAGTATACCTCGTTCCAGCCCAAAGGCTATCGTGCACACGACACCCAGCGTCAATGAGAAGGCGTGATGTAACAACTCCACCTCGAAGGCCCAGGCACGGCCAACCACATCTCGTGGACCAATTATATCACTCTCCCAAGAGTGCACGATCACACGCCAAGGGTCCGCTACAAACAAGGTAGGGCGAACCACCACTGGAGCACCTTCCATGCTTCCACATTTAACAAGATCGTGCGAGAGGCTCCGCAAAACCAAACGGATTGCACCGTTGTAATCCTCGTGGAAAAACACGCGAGATCGACTACTTACTCGCCTCCAACGGATATCCGACGGAAAAGTCACCAACACCGCCTCACGCCCGAACGGCGTCCCGTGATCCCAAGACTCGAACCTGAAAACAGTCAGGCGCATCGCACCATTGCGATCCCCTCGGGAAAACACGTCAAAAGCACTACTCACTTGAGTGCAACGGATATCCGGAGAAAAAGTGCATCCCGGCGCACCGCACCCAAGCGGTGCCACGTGGGACCCGCATCCCAGTCCCGAAACTCAACGAACGGATCGCACCGTTGCCATCCTCTCGAAAAAGTACACAAAATGGACTACTCACTTGCCCAAAACGGTCGCCCGATGATAAAGATGGAAAATCACCGTCGACGCCCAAACGGCCCTCACGGGGCCCACACCATCGTGCGGAATTACAGCGGGCAGGTTACGCCAATGCGTTACCCTCGGAAAAACACCCAACATCGACTGCTCGCGCGCACCGAACGGACGTCCGAGGAAAATGTCGCTACTAGCTGTACGCAGCTCAAAAGACAGGCCGTGGGGCCCACGCCTCAACTTCGGCCTCAACGCCCGGAACCACCCTGGAAACCTCCGCCTCAGTGCCAGGGTCAGAACGCCGCTGACGGCGCTCAAAACGGACGTCGGATGCGTCCGCGCCGCTCAAAACAAGATTCCCGAAAAAAAACGACATTTCACTTTAAGATGCGTCGCGCCTACGAGGCCCATAGTTTCGGGAATTAAAAATTCCCGAAACCATCTCAAAAAGATTGTCTTGTCAATACAGATCCACTGCCGCAGACAGTACTCAAAACCGACACCCGTAGCGAAAAATACGGGTGTCCGAACACCGAGGGGGCAAGCCCCTAGGGCTGGACCGGCCTGGGCCGGGCCGCGGCTTGGCCGCGCGGCCGGTCGCGGCCGCCGCGTGAAGACCCGCGCGGCGCGGGTCTTGGTCGCCACATAGGGGTCGCGTGACGCGACCCCGGGGTCGCCGCTCCCTGGCGACCCGCCGACGCGCCGAGGCGCTCTGCCGGCGCGCCGGCCTCCTCTAGATGCCGCCCCTTCGCCCGCGGATGAAGGCACGCCGCGCCCCGGCCTCGTCCAGGCGCTCCACCGGACACCCACGGACGCCCCTCACCTGCTGCCGCTACGAGCCCCCGGCCACCTGACGCTCGGCCGACCATCGCGCCGCCCTGCCGATCCCCCCATTTCCCACAAACTTCGGCGATCATCCGTGAGCAGCTCGGGACTCGGAATTGAAATCTGAAAGATGCGTCGTAAAGAGAATTTACTCTATTACTCATTCATGTTCTTTGATCGAAATTTTGACGAGGAATCGACAGTGCAAAACGAGCTCAAATTAGGTACGGGAATAGAAAATGCAAACGACAAATCCTACCTCGCGGGGCTTCGACCGAAGCTTCGCGTCGATCCGCTGGCACCACCGCACCTTGCCGGAGTCGCCTCGCCGGAGCTCGCCTCGCCGGAGCTGGAGGAGGAGAGGGAGAGGAGGGGCTTTCAGGGGGGAGGGAAAGAGAAGAGGGAGGGGTGTGTTAAGCGTTTAAATAGAAAACTCTTAACCACCCGCCCGTCGGCCCGAACCCGAACCCTCAGTAAGGTCAGGGTTAAGCCACCCCTGGGGTAAACACAATGCTCCGAGCGCAACGGTGGTCTCGGAATTTTAATCCGAGACCCCATTCAAAAGTTATAAAATTTAACGTCCGAAGCCGCTAAATTACGAAAATGCCCCCGGAGCCATTTTTCACAAACGACCCGTGCCCGTGAAACGTATACCCCTCCAAGGGTAAACGACACATTATGAACTCAACGGTGCCCTCGATTTTCCAATCCGAGCCACTGTTTAAGAGATACCTGTGTTTCACCATTAAAAGAATAATTTAATTAATTTATTTATCCGTTTAACGTTCCGGGAGCGGGCGAGGGGTCCAAACATCCCGCACCGACAAGTTTTATGTCGTTCCTAGGGTAAACACCCCATTACGGACCCATCCGTACACTAGGATCTCTGGTCAGAAGCACCGTTTAGGAGTTATCCCATTTATTTGGCGTTTCCAGTGTGAACGCACTGAAAATTTAGTTCCGGCCACTCTAGGGCTCGGAATCGCACGCCGTCTGAAGGCGCTGCTCTGGAATATCATCAAGAATATTCCAAAGTCTTTTGTAGCAAAAACCTGGTTCTTACAGCACCTTCACTCGAATGTTTGATAATGGGGGATTTGTTTTGAATCGAATCTTTATAGGGAATTCCTATAATGGCATCTGCGAAGGACATCATTTTACGGGGAAGAGAAGAGGATGACAAGATTTACACTGGATCATTTTGATGAGGTTAAAATGATCTTTCCCACTCTGGGTTAAAAAAATACATGTGAAAAATTTATATCGATAAATGTTCTGCATCACTTCGGCAGATTTGAGTTGAAGAGGTTCCCGTGCAAAACTTCGTCCTCCTCTTTGGGGATGTATGGTAGTTTAGAGCTCTCTGGTTAGAGCTTGAACATGATTCTGTCATTAAAAAAAATATAAAAATTAAACAGAAAGAATAAAATACCTGAAGAAGGAAAATATCTTATGGAGACTCTATAAAATAAGAAGAGAAAAAATCAGCCAGTGGGAAAAAGTAACCCACCGTTGAAGTTTAATGGTGAGTAAAAAATGACTCACTATTGATAACCTAGCGGTAGGTCACTAACCCACCCTTAGGTTCCAGTGGTGGCTCAACTCACCCACTGTAAAGTTCTTCCAATGGTGACTCAACACCCACCATTGGTATTTTCCAATGGTTACTCGGCACCCATCATTTTTATTTTCTAATAGAGACTCATCATGAAACCAATAGGGAGGAATATTCAAAGAACCATAGTTTAATGCCAAGTTGAGTTGATTAGCCAACTTAAAAACTCTAAGAGAAAGAAGGATAAGGAGAAGTTGAGAAATTGTTTGCCTGATAAAAGATCCATGAAGAGAGAATGAAACTTGATGAGACATGACTAAGAACATGAATATACTCGATTAAAAATCATCATAGGTTCTGTGAAGAGTGCCAGTGAATTGGAGGTTGGAAATCAGTTGAGGAAGAAAAAAGGACGGAGAGTAAGAATAAACACAGAACAAGAAATAATCATGTGGGAGTTCAAAATTTACACGTGGGATTTTAAAAATAAATGGACGGATGAGATAAAAATATCCCACGACCATGATTTTGTCTGATATTTTAACTCCAATGAACAGTAATTCTCATATGAGAATCCCACATCGAAACTAATTAGCGAAGACTGATCAGTATATCAAACAAAGTGCATAGTTTCTTGGTTCAGATTGAAACAAAAGAACACATTAGGTCTACAACCCAATGGGCAACCTAGCCTAACTTAATCATCTGTAGGAATTCTCTATGGGCCTTATACATGTGCCCGCATACAATAGGCATGCACTATGCATAATAAAAACTAGCCTCCTTGTGGGGATTCCTTAGGTGGTACTTCCCATAGGGTTAACCCTAAGGTGTCCCCTATATGGTTGAGGGATATCAAAGTTCCTCACCAATGATGACAATATTTTTTTTATTTAAACAAAATTAAACTTAAGTATTAAATATATAACAAACATTTAAGAATTATTAGAAAAAAAGTATAACAATTAACATTTTTAAAACATGTATTTTAAATAGTATTAATTAAAAACACTTAAAATTTAATATATTTGAAAATTTAATAATTTTTTTATAAAGATTAATTTATCAAAAAAATAAAATAAAAGTTATAATATATTTAAACCACTTTTAAATACTAACAAACTATCCATTTTTTTAAATTAAAAAATAAAAGGTTTATTAAAATTTTAACAAGAAATCTCCTCCCTTTTAAAATTTATCAAAAAGTACATTAAAGATAATATATATAACAGAATAAATTTAAAAAAATGAAGTACATTAAAATAAATAGAGCAAACAGATAGATACAATTTTCAAATAAAGTATAATTAAGGAAATATTAATGTTTAACAAAGCATTTATAAATAGTATGGTGTAATTATTATTTAATTAGAGATTAAAATAACATTTTAAGTTATAGAACATATGTAAAAACATATTTAAGAAAAATTATCATACTAAATTTGATTTTAAGATTCTAACATACCCAAATCAAATTTCATACTCTCAAATTTTACCAAATATAAGGGTTTTTTAAAGATGCCAGCTAGCTGTTTCTCAGTAGGAACAAGTTTCATGAATATATAAACTTTATTTGAATTATCCCTTAGAAATTAAAATCTTACATATATGTGTTTGGTTCTATAGTATTGAAGAGGGTTTTCAGAAATTGAAATATCACTTGAGTTATCACAGTAAATAAGAATTTTATCAAAACTGATATTGAAATCATACAATTTTTTTAATCAATATGCTCTATGAACATTAACTTGCATTAAAAATATATTTACCCTCAACTATTGATAGCGATACTAATTTTTTTTCTTATATCTCCATGAAATTAATTTTTTTCTCTCTAAAAAGTGACACACACATGTTGTGATTTTCCAGTCAATTTTGCAACCTCCAAAGTCAAAATCAGTGTAAGACAGTAAATCGAAATAGTTCTCATTAGCATAGAAAATTCAAGTTCAAATAGTACCCTTGATATATCTAATTACTCTTTTAACATCTTTAAGGTGACTTTCTTTGTGGTTTAACTAAAACCTAGCATAAAATAAAATTGAGAACATTATGTCTGGTCTAGAAGTAGTGAGATACAATAGGCTTCCTATCATGCCTCTATAAATTTTATTATCAACTGATTTACCGAATTCATCTAAGTCCAATTTTGAATAAGCACTCATATGTTTTTTCATAATTTTACTAGAATTAATTCCATATATTTTTTCAAGTTATTTAGTATACTTGTATTGATTTAAGAAAATACCTTTTTTCATTGTTTAATTTGTAAACCAAGGAAAAAATTTAGTTCATCCATTAAGCTTATGTAAAATTCACTTGTCATAAGCATAGAAAAATCATTTCATAGAGAATTGGTTTGAACCAATTATTATATCATCAACATATATTGGTATAATTAGTATATAATTTGAATTTTGTTTATAAAAAAATTGGATCAACATTACCTTTTCCAAAGTAATTTTGCAATAAGAATTGTGTAAGTATTTAATACCAAGATCTTGGAGATTATTTAAGACCATATAAGGCTTTATTATGCTTGAAAACATGATTTGAAAAATTATCATTTTCATACCCAGGGGGTTTTCTAACATAGACTTTCTCTAAATTAATTTCATTTAAAAAGGAACTTTTTTACATCCATTTGAAATAATTTGATGTTTTGAAAACTAAAAAAGGATAATAGAATTAGAATGATTTTATCCTTGCAATAGGAGGAAAGGAATATTAAAATTCAATTACCTCTTCAAGGGAGTAACCTTGAGATACTAGTCTTGATTTATTTTTAACTATATTTTAAGCATTATCATGTTTATTGTGAAAAATCCATTCAGTTCCTATAACAGGATTACCTTTGGGAAAAGAAACTAAATCCCAAACCTTATTACTTTCAAATTTATTTAACTTATCATGCATTTTTTTTAATACAATTTGAATCAATTAAATAATTTTCAACATTGATAGGAACAGAGTCAGTCACAAAAAATGGCATAATAAAGTAAGTTAGATTTTTTTGGTTTGAATTATATATTCTGCATTACCAATTAAGTTTTCAATAGGGTGATCTTTAAGAGTTTTATATTCCTTTGGATCAGTTTGAGAAGAGATATGATCCCCATAAACTGATGAATTATCATTATCTTGGTCATTATATTCACTAAAGTTAAATTATCTAAAATCATCATTTTCTTTGAAAGATTTAGAATCCTACTTATTAGAAATGTTTTTATTAAAATTAACATGCACATATTCTTCAAAAACTAATGTTTTATAATTGTAAACTATATAGGATTTACTAGAATTTGAATATTAAAAAAATATACTTTAATCTGATTTAGATTTAGATTTTTATATATTATATTTTGTATTTAGGATAAATTATTTATAGACAAAGACCCTGAAATAAATAACTTTAGGTTTAAATCCTTTTGAAAGTTTATAAGGAGTCTTATTTAGGAATATTCTTATTGAAAATCTATTTAAAACATGGAAAGTTTTATTTATAGCTTCAACCTAAAAATATTTAGGAACACTAAATTTCATTAACATAGATCCATCCATTTGTTGAATTGATATGTTCTTTCTTTCCATCACACCATTTTGTTATGATGTCCTAAGGGATGAGAAATAATGTTTATAACCATTTGATCTATAAGAATTTTAAATTATAAATTCAAAATTTCACCACCACTATCACTCCTCATTGATATGATTTATGTTTTTTTGAAATTTTTAGTGTGATCACATAAATCAAAAAATTTGGATAATATTTCATTTTTATGAGATAAGAAATAAATCTAAAATAATATACTGTAATCGTCTACAATTACAAAAAAAACTTTTTACCACCAAAACTTGTAGGTTGTATAGGTCCAAAGATCTCTAGATGTATTAATTCTAAAAATTTATAAGTACTAACACCATTTATATATTTAAACATTTCTTTTTGTTGTTTACCTTTTAAATATGAATCACATAAGAAAAACTTACTTGAATGTAACTTGGTCAGTTTCAATACCTGTTCATGCTTTGACAGTTTACAAAACAATATGGAATTTTCATACCCAAGAATCCTATTCCATAGAATTTAATCTACTTATACATTATTCATACAATTAAACTTTTTTTGGTTAGATCATAAAAATTAATATTATATACATTTTATTTTCTATTATGAAGAAAATAAAAAAAAATTATTTTTAAGAACAACACACTTATCATTTTTAAAAATAATATTTAATACAACATCACATAACTATGATATAATTATAATATTTTGTTTTAAAACATGTATATATAAAACTTCTAAAATTATAATAGTTTTAGAAAAACCAAATTCACCTATTCTTTTAACCTGTCCATTAGAATTGTCTCCAAAAGTGAAAAGGATACCATCACTTTAATTAAATGATAAAAACTTTGAAATATCACCTCTCATGTTCTTGGAGTAGCCACTATCTAAATACCATGAGTCATTAAGGCTTCTAAGGAAGACTTATTAAAATTAAATAATCAAATATACTATTTTGGTACCCATGCTAACTTGGGTCCAACTGGATTAGTAACAAAAAATTTAGGCATCCAAAGAGATCTAAAGTATTTTTTAGTGCACTATTTAGTAATAAAAAAAAAATTTAAAATGAATGGTCTAATATTCCCAAAATATTTTATAAATCTCAGTGAATATTATTTGGCATAATTTTCTTTTATTCTGCATTCAAAACAGGTGTCACTTGAAATGATTCCTTTTGAGTTGTTGATAAAGTTTGTTTTATTTAAACTTATAGTTGTACTACTATATCCAAAACAATATTTTTTGGTGTTTAATATCATAAAAGACATAATCTCATAATATTTTTTTACCTTTTAGAAAAGTAGATAATTCCTCTTTAATATTGAAAACTTCATTTTTCAAAACCATATTCTTCTTTTTAACAGTTTCTAAATCTATAAAGATCTTTTCATTAGATCTAGAATCTTTTTTTCTTAATTTTTTATTTTCTTGATTTAATGTTTTATGTTAATTTTATAATTTATTTAGACAATCAACAATTAATTAAATATTTTATCTTGATATTTATTATTTACAGCTATAATTTTTTTAATTATTTTATTTTCATCTTTTAGTTTTATCAATTCAGAATTATAATTCCCTTTATTTTTATCATTCTAGGAAATAATGACTTTTATATTATTTCATTCCCTTTTTAAATTTATAATTTTATTTGATCAACTTATTATTATAAATTTTCAAGTTAGTACAATTTTCAATTATTCTGGATCTACCATTCTTTAGTTCTTCATTTTTTAAGTAATTTCTTAAATTTTTAATTTTCAGAATCAGTATCAGAACATAAATAAGAAACAGATTCAGTTTCATTTCTAGATTAATAATTATGATCAATATTTTCTAGAGTTATTAACCAATTAAAGAGATAATCATACACCTGACATGTAATACCCATCAGGGAAATATTCCTTGTCTCCCATTCACTTCTAGAATCTTCACTTGAGTCAGAACTATTTGAATAGTACCAACCTCCAAACACAGATTTTTTTTGATTTTATCTTTTATCTTTATATTTCTTTAGATTTTTGAGTTTTGGGAATTTAGTAATTATGTAAAATTTATTCATGCACTCATAATAGGTTAATTATAAAACATCATTATTTTTTAACAGTGTTACCATTCTTATAGTCCTTTTTAGACTTCCTCTTGAACTGCATCTTCCCACAATTTTTTTCATGAACTTGAAAAACTTATTACTAAAGTGATCCATCACCTTATAAATTTCTTGATACTTAGATTCAGAGGCATTAGAGTTATTTATAACATTTGATTTAAATATAATATATTTTATTTTAGTAGACTCTTCATTAGAAATTTTTTTATATTCTAAGTCATACTGTAGTAGAGAGCCCATTAGTTCATCTAAAGTATATTTCTTAAAATTTTTACTCTCATTGATGGCCACCATATTTTAATTCCATATCTTTGTAAGAGATATATATTGTATTTCCACTTGAGTAGTGTTGTCCAAGACCTCTCCAAGAGCACTCATTCTGTTGGTGATACTGGTGAACTGATGGAACATCTGACTAGCAGATTCTTCATCTCCCATCTTGAAGTCCTAGTATTCTGCTTGGAGCATTCCTAGCTTGGTTCTCTTCAACTTTCACTATCATAATGAGTCACTTATAGTATCCTCCATATTTCATGGAATGTATTACAATATGAGACATGGATATATACACTTCTACTTATAACACATTAAAAAATATTTTTAACTTTATAATTCAAAACATATTTTACCATGTCATTTCCTACTAGAGTCCCCAGATCAAACTTGGGTAGCTTATATGGATTATCCATGATGGTCCAGTGATCCAAACTTTTTCAAGTAATATTCTATTATTTGTTTCTAGTATACATAATCATTTATATCAAATAATGAGGGGTTTTTATGGTATACAACCATCATTAGCATTCCCACCTTCCATCATAAAATAATTTCTTTTATTAATTAGACTCTAAGTCTAGGATATCAGGTTAACACATAGTTAAAAATAAGAAACATAAATAATCAGAGAGGATAACTATCCTTTTAAATAAATTCCCACACTAAGATAATAATTTTTGGATCATTATTAATGAAAAATATGTCTAGGGGAGGGGGTGAATAGTCATTTTAAAATTTAATGAAAAAACAATTAGAGTTTATAAAATATTAAACAATAGTGAGTGTAGTGTTCTTGAGTTATGTTATAGTGGAAATAAAAATGAAATAACACAAGATTGATAGTGGTTCAGGTCACAAAGATCCTAGTCCACTCCTCAATCTCCTATACTCATCGAGAAGACTCGTACCCACTAAGAAACTCACTTTTAAAGGTGTGAGAACCATGTTACAGAACCTTCTTTTAAACAACCTGGAGGCACAACATATTCTATGAAATAGGAGACCAAACTGGAGTTCTTACCTAACTTTTGATTGGAAGTGAAATCCCTAAATTCCTTTTATGAGGTAGAATAACCAAATAAAGGGAAGACTAGATTTTGATGGGAAAAGAATAAACCATGCATAAAGAAAATTACAAACAGAACAAAACATATTACATGAATAAAAAAATACAATAATTTTAAAAGATTATTAGAATTCCAAAGAAGTTTAAGCTCAATGATCGCTGATCAATTGGAAGTAACAAATGTTCAAGATGGATTCCTTTGGTGATCACATCTAGAATGAAGAAGTTTTATAAGATCATGAAAAATTGAGTGTAGAAGAATGTTGAAGATGTATCAAAAGAGATATTTTAAATGATCAACACCGACAATATTTTAATTAAATGAATATGTATCCTGAAACATTAAGACAAAATCATTTAAGAGCGTGTTGTTGTACAATATCTTCACGACACTTGTTAATGCAAAACAATATAATAATACAACTGTTACTTTTATTTTGGTAAATCCATGCTTGAATAACATGGATATAATTGGGATTTATATTTCTTCAAGAAATATTAATATAAAATAGTTAATATTTTAAGTATAAAAATTACAATCAATTTATAATTATAAAACAATTTAAATGAAAATATAATTATATAGATTATACATACAAAACAAATGTTGTGAAAACTAGAGTGTCACATAAACTTCAAACTACATGAATGAAAGTTCATAAAATAATGTTAAAATTATTTTAAACACACTCTACAAATATATTTCCACATAAAATAATAAAATATTTAATAAGATAATTATTTTTAATAACATCAATAAAATTTTAAAAATAATAAATTTTAAATAATGGTGACTCATTACCCACCACTAAAAATTGAGAGTTATAGATCATAATATACTGTTGGAAATTTCTAATGGTGGATAAACATAGTATGATATACCATTCTAATTTTCAAGAAAAAATAAAAACATGCAACCAAAATAGAAGTTATTTCATGTTATAGAATAATCAAAGCCTTCATAAGAAGCAATAATTTTTTTATCGTTGGATGTCCAATGATGACTCATAAACCACCATTACATAAAGATAATAATAGATCATAAAATATCATTGGACAATTAAAATAGTGGCTCACTAAAAAAATATTCTAAACATTAGGAAGAGAAATAATGAATAAGAAAAGAATAAATCTTTTGATGAAAGATAAGAGAACACATTAAAATAAAAAGAAACCTTCTATAACAAAAAAGAATAATAATTGATGAAACATTATATTCCACAGTATTTGAACAATGGATATATAACCTGAATACATTTACATATTTTCCTTTTTTAATAAATTTAACTTTATTGATATCTTTTTAATACACACAAAACCCAGTTTAAACAGAACACAATTTAGTCACATTTTTCTTAATAAATTAAATTTTAACACTTTTAGAGGTTTTATATAATAAATTTATATAATATATACACAACCAAATATTTTGAAACTCATACAATATATTTTATAGGTATATAATAAAAACAAACCCAATTTTATGCATAAAATACTATATTTTTATTAAGAAACTTTTACCACCTTTTAATGGAGAAACTATTTCAAATCCAATTTTTGGAAATTTTATAAATATTATATGTAGAAATAAAATAAATCATTGAAATAGGAACATAAAAACTATGTCAGGGTGATTTTTTGGTATTTTTCTATGAAGTTTCATTTTTCAATGAGTAGTGAAAAAATGAATTTTAATTCAAAACTACTTTTTCTTCTAATTTATTTATATGGTTAAATTATATTTTTAAATTATTTTAAAGTTTAATTATATTAATTTTTTATAAATTAATCCAATTTATATCATTGGAATCAATTTTACTTTGAAATTAGATAAAAAACTTAGCAAAGGTTTGAACGATTTTATATTAAACCCTGCATTGTCATCCCATCCGCGAGATTAAATTTGAATTAATTTCTGCCACTTATATATTTTTAATTCAGAAAAATGGATTAAATATTTTAAATCATCATAATTTATAATATCTAATAAGGTCAAATTAGTTTTTGACCAAAAATATTAGTGAAAGTAATTAAACTTAATTGCAACAATTAAGGTGAAATTTAGATTTATAAAAGACTAAACCTTAAAATTAAGGGCCCAAATGACCTAGAAAATTGTAAAAAATACATTTTATGGACATATTTAGACCATATAACCCCTTTTATAGAATTTTTACCACTATTGGATTCACTTATAATATAAAAAACGTGGTTTTAATTCCCTTTCCAAAAATTTACAAGATTGCCACTCCTCCTCCACTATAAAAGTCTCCTCTCCTCCCACTTACTCACACATATCAAGAAAATTTTTCTCAAAAAAAATGCACAAAAATATATCTTAAAAATACTTAACCTTCACCTTGAAGCCTCACCTTGATAAAAAACTATCCAATGAATCACTTTAGTGCAAACTAAAAGGTGTTACAAAATTAAGAGGTAACATCCTTCCTCGACCTATTTAGTTTTATTTCTTTTTACATTTTTTAAATTATTATTTTTCCATGATTATATAAAAAAAATATTATCCCAAATACACTGAGCTGTTTTTATGTTAATTTTTACCTACACTTAACACACTTTCATCTAATGTGTAATGAACTTACTGTTTATGTGTACAATGAACTACAGTCTCAAAAAATGAAGTTATTCATTATTTTTTACCACCTATCATGGTGGGAATTATGATGTAAAATATATTTACATATTATATATATATATATATTATATTTATAATTTATTTATGATTCTTTAGTTTTTATATACAATATACCTTTATTCTTTCCATCTTGTTAGAATACAATAACATCGTTTGTGGAAGTGTGGACTACCACCCCTTAAAGCAATGCGATTCATTCAAACATATACATAGAATGTATAAAGGATGGTTTTAATAAAACTATGTAAAATATATGATATATATATGGTGATAGAATTATAATATACCTATATATAATTTTCTATTCATTCTTTTAATATGACAAAGAAATGGAAGTAGCGTTCATGCGTACGTACGACCTACCATCTCCATGTATGATGCATTTTATTTATTATCTCCAAAAATTATATATTATTATAAATATATATACTGAATAAATATGATAATTAAATAATTTTTTACATCCTAGAGATAATTTAATCACGATCTATGTAAAAATAACAACAAGTAACAATTCAAAACTTACTCGAAAGACTAGGCAATTAACACCCGAAATAGTGAAGATAATGAAATATTGTTAACAAAAAGGCAATAAGATATTATAAGAAGATAATATATTATAGTATAAATATGATTATAGTTATATTATTAGTTAGTGACATGTTTAAAACCATTATATAGTAAGTTAAAGGATTTTCACCCTAAAAGGAAACACAAGGTAAGGGATTTTTTCTCAATTTACATTCCATTGATATTTATTTGTTGTTATGAACCAATTCACTTTTATATGGTGTATATAACACCTTTTGACTTTTTATATCATGAATTTACTTATTATCATAATATCTTATGTTTAATTTAATTTTATTCCTTCTAGGAGATTATGATTTCATATGTTCCAAAGTTGTGTGAGACACTTTGGAATATATAAAGATTATTTTCCTCAAGAATGTGTTTAATGATTACCTTAACAATATCACTTTATTTTGTTATTTTTTAACTTTCTCTTTAAAGGACCACTCCCTTTTGATAATTTTTATTATTTATTCATTTATCTTGAATATCGATATCCTTATATAATGGATATTATTATTTCTTAAACCGTATACCATTTTACATACAGTGTTCACTTTGAAAGTTATTTGATCAACTAGGGAATTATTAATAAATACATATCTTTTATTAAATACGTATATTTGATAAGGTACATTTTAAATCAATTATTCTATATACGAGGAATGATATGGATAAGTACAAAATATATGGGGAACAATTATATATATCCACTCGATGCAACGGTAGTCTCATGAGATGAATTAGTTAGAAATATTAGATGGGTTTTTACTCGATATGTTATAAACTATCTTGTGAAATGTCTTGATGGTAAAGTTAACATGTAATTAAGAAACATGGTGTCCAATAATTAAGTATCTCCCTCATTTAGATTCAGTTATTATTCATACATGATATTTTTCGTCAACATATATATGGATACATTTCAATCTTAGTTTATTAATTAAATGACATGTGTTATCAGTTATTTATATTTCCATGTTCATTTATTCTCATTGATTCATTATTTATTCCATTGTACTTACCCTTACCGATCATTTTAGCTCACCCTTATTTTGTTTCCTTTCCCCAGGTTATGAAGAAGAAATATTTCTATAAGATTTCAAGGATGTGATTTATTTCATTTTATTATTTATCATACCATATTTTCTATTTTAAAATGTAAAATGGGTTCCATGTTTGTAATATGGATTTCAAATACTGCTAAACTGATCGATCCTTAATGATTTGATTCTTTTTAATCAGACCAATGTAATAAAATAATGTACCAGCTCCAGGCTTCTATGGTAAGGGTGTTATAGTTGGTATTAGAGGAATTTTAGTAACAACCTTAGAAAATAGATTTAGAAATCTTAGATTATGGAACATAACCCTAAGATTTAATTTGAGGATATGTATAGAAGAACATCCTATAATTTTTTGTAAGGTAGATATTATGTGGGTATTATAAGAAATATATCCCTGTTTGGATACTGTAAGTGGACATGGTTCCAGAATTGATGTACTCAGGGGTAACAACTCTTTCAAGTCATGTGGATCTTGACTAGGTGTAACCTGGTACATGAAAAGGTAACTTACTGTTCACCTAGTTTGACACTCCCAGGGGATACACTTAGGATAATTTGAATTTTCTTTACATACCATTACGAGAGATTTAAAAGTAATGATTTCCCCAAAGAAAATAGACTCTATGATTACTAAATTTATGTTATTGGATATAACATATTTGGAATTATATATTATGATTTTATGAGATAATATGGTATACACCATTTTTTAGAAATGGCACCTAGAAGAAAAAATGGTATTAATACACGTGGGAAATTTTGAGATTTCCCTACCGAGGAAACCAATATGACTAGTTTTGGGATGAAGAAAATTATTTTTATACTAGGTCATATTAATTAGGTTATGAAAAATAAACTTACTTAAATGGATAAAACTATTCCATAGAGAGAATATACCATGCTAGATCACTTATGTGATAGAATCCCCCCATAATTTAGTGGGTCTACTAATCCAATTGTAGTTGAGCAATGGATTAAGTATCCGAAGAAGATATTAATAGCCTTGAGATGCAGTGAAATGGAAATGTTTACACTTCTGGTCTGTTTTCTCTAAGGTGATGTTGACTAGTGGTGGTCCCTGATCCAAAATAATAGTGAGGACAAAGAAATATAACTCATGGAATAGAGAATATTTAAGGAGACATTATTTGATAAATACTTCCCTCATGACCAAAAAATTGAGATGAATAGAAAGATACTTAGCTTAAAGAAGAAGGAATAAGAAAGTTTTTCAAATTATGAAGCTACATTTATAAGGTTTGATAGGTTGCTACAGATTATCTACACAACACGGAGTCAAAGATTTATCACTTTTTTGAAGGTATTAAGACAAATATCCAAAGGGCACCGGTTTCTCAGATTTTTTTTATTATATGAAGAGATAGTTTTTTGTGATATCAAAACAAAGAATGAATTATCTAGATAATACACGTACAAGGGAAACCTTGGGAATAAAACGTCCAATGAGAACAAAGATAAAGGGAATACATCAAACAAGAAGATAAAAATGAAAAAATTTCCATCATGCGATAACTGTGGAAAGAATCACCTTGGGAAATGACTAAAGGGAATAAGAGTTAGATATAAATGTGGAGAACATGGACATTGTGTTAAATAATATTATGGGAAGAAGGAAAAAACTGATTTTCAGTGCTAAAGCTACATGTATATGAGGAATTATTCTAATTAATTCCCCAAGAATCAAGGGAATATACTATATAAGAGTCCAAGGGTAGATAGTTAAGCTTATGCGATCACTACAACGGATTTAGAAGTACCAAATGATGTGTTTTCAGGTACGTTAATCCTATTTTCAAATTTATCCAATACCATATTTGATTATGGATCATCGCACTCTTTTATATCTACACAGTTTTCTATGAAAATTAGACATTTCTCTTTTTATTTAATAAGTGAGTTGTCAGTCAAGACTCCCAAGGGAAGTATCCACTACTAGAAATATGAGCATTTGAGAACTGTTACCTATAGCGACCGCCATTAGCGGTCGATAAGTCTCCTTAAAAAAAATAAGGGGCTTCCGCGCCCCCCCCTCTCCACTCTCGTGATCCCCCCACCTCCCCAAACCCTTCCCCCCATCGCCCGTCGCCCATGCCCCCCCCCCCACCGCACGCCCTCCCCGCCGCCCCGCCGCCGCGCACCCTCCCCGGTGCCCCGTCCTCCGCCGGCCCGTCCTCCGCCGGCCCGCCCTCCGCCGGCCCGCCCTCCGCCGGCCCGCCCTCCGCCGGCCCGCCCTCCGCCGGCCCGCCCTCCGCCCGGCCGCCCTCCGCCGACCCCGCCCTCGGCCGGCCACCCTCCGGCCACCCTCCGCCCTCCGGCCGCCCTCCGGGCACCCTCCGGGCACCCTCCAGCCACCCTCCGGCTGCCCTCCGACCGCCCTCCGCCGGCCCCACCCTCCTCTGGCTGCCCTCCTGCCTCCGGCTCCGGCCGCCCCCCGCCCTGCGGCCACCCTGCAGCCTCCCTCTGCCCTCGATTCTCCCGCCACCCACCTCCGACAGCCCGACATCCCTCCGGCAGCCCTCCGGCCGCCCTCCGCCGGCCCCTCCCTCCCCGGCCGCCCTCCGACCGCCCTCCGCCCTCCGGATCTGGCCGCCCTCCGCCCTGCGGCCTCCCGCCACCCACCTCCGGAAGCCCGGAAGCCCTCGGGATCCCTCCGGCAGCCCTCCAGCCGCCCTCTGGCCTTCGGTCTCCAGCCCCTCTGGCCTCCGACCTCCACCCTCGGCCCTCCACCCCCTCGTCCCTCCCCCCAGCACCCCGAACACCCCCCCCGCACCCCGCCAACCCCCGTCCCATTCATCTTTGTCCCCTCCCTCACCGCACCACCGCCACCCGTCCCCTCCTTCACCGTCCCCTCCCTCGCCGCACCAGCTCCAGCTCCGGCTCCCCACCGCTCCTCTCCCTCAAAGCACCACCGTCGGCTCCCCTCCCTTCCAGGTTTGTACGTAGCGCAATCAGGTATGACATGGTCTTTCAATTACATTATTATTTTATAAATGGTTCACAAACAATTAGTTAGTATTTATTTTAAATATATTTGATATCAAAAATGAAAATGTAATAAGTCTTATGTAAATGTTTGTTATAGGGATCTTATTATGGATAAGAGTTTGATTGATCTTCCAAATAGAACGTCTAGAGAGTATTTCAATGTCATTATGCAGTTTATTGACTTCACCAGAGGATTTGAAAGTGACTATATTAGTTGTCCATGTAGAAAATGTGCTAACAGATATCAATTCACATGAGATACTGTGAGGGATCACTTATTCTTTAATGGATTTCTGAAAAATTATAAGAGTTGGACTCATCATGGAGAAGAATATGTTCGTTGTGAAAATACGGATACAGTTCAGATAGATGTTGATGGAAGGATGAATGATCCAATGCATGAAATGCTTACTGAAATGGTACGTGGGTTGGATCCTGAAGGCGTTGACATCCAGAATCTTGAGACCGGTGAGATAAATCTTCATTCTGGTGCAGATCGTGATTCGAGGAGGTTTTATGAAGCAATTGATGATGCAAAAACAGAATTATATCCAGGATGTACTTCTTTCAATAAATTGTCGTTTATCGTGGAGTTGTTGCATTTGAAGACTTTGAATCATTGGTCAGACACATCATTTGACATGCTGTTGGTGTTATTGAAAAAGGTTCTTCCTGTCGACGCTAAGATTACTGAGTCGTATTACCATGCTCGTAAGCTGACAAAGAACTTAGGTTTTACATATGAGACCATAGATGCATGTGCAAACAAATGTATGTTGTTTAGAAAGGAAACTACCCATTTGAATATTTGTACGGTTTGTGGTGCTTCTAGGTGGAAAGAGAACAGGGGAAATCAGACTCATCAAAGTCAGATTGTGATACAGGGGAAACCGATTACTGTAAATCAAATGAGTTACTTTACCCTTAAACCAAGGTTGAAAAGATTTTTTATGTCATCTAAAGTTTCTAATTTAATGAGATGGCATGCAGAAAGAGTTCATGAAAGTGATATGTTAACCCACCCGGAAGACTCTCATGCATGGAAGGATTTTGATAAGAGATATCCCGACTTTTCCAAAGATGTTCGTAATGTCTGATTGGGATTGGCAGCAGATGGTTTCAATCCATTCAAGTCTATGGTTGGTGCAACTCATAGCACATGGCCCGTGGTGTTGGTTCCATATAATCTTCCTCTGTGGCTTTGTATGAAGCAACAATTTATATTACTTTCCACTCTTATTGATGGACCTAAAAGTCCGGGGGATAAGATTGATGTTTACCTTCATCCATTGATTGATGAGTTGAATGAATTTTGGGGCGATGGTGTGATGATTTATGACTGTGAAACAAATGAAATGTTCAAACTGCAGGCTGCTTTATTGTGGACAATCAATGACTTCCCAGCTTATGCAAATTTATCAGGCTGGAGTACGAAAGGGGAATTTGCTTGCCCTTGTTGCAACAAAAGTAAAAAATCCGTATGGATTAAGCATTCCAAAAAATGGGCATACATGGGTCACATACGTTTTCTCCCCCCTCAGCACAGGGTTATAAAGGATAGAGTGGCATTTGATGGTTCTAGAGAGTTCAACCCAACACCAAAGATCATGAAAGGAGTCGAAATGTTATCACAGATTGAGGAAGAAAACATCCGCACGGTATATGAAATTCAGGATTTGGTGGCTCCTCCGGTAGGTAATATTCGAGCTGCGGGTAAGCAGTGCAGTCACAATTGGAAAAAGAAAAGTATTTTTTATTGTCTTCCGTTTGGAAAACTAACATGCTGAGGCATAATTTGGATGTCATGCACATTGAAAAAAATGTTTGTGATAAAATATTGTGGACCATTTTAGGTGTCAGTGGGAAATCAAAGGACCATGTTAATGCACGCCGTGATTTGGAATAAATGGGTTTAAGGAAACAGTTTCATTTACAGTTAGCTAAGGGAAACAAGGCATATATGCCTACTGCACAGTATACGATGACTACAAAGGAGAAAGAGACATTTCTTTCCATTTTGAAGATGCTCAAGGTCCCGGATGGTTAATCTTCTAATATTTCAAAGTGTGTGAATCTGACGAGTAAGACATTGCAAGGGTTGAAAAGTCATGACAATCACATACTACTTCATCAGTTGATTCCAATCGCAATTTTTGATTGTTTATCCCCCAATGTTGTTCAGCCGTTGATTGAGATGAGTAATTTTTTTAGACAGCTTTGTTTAAGAAATCAACGAATGAGTGATTTAAAAAGTTTACAGGACCGAATTGTACTTATGCTTTGTCACTTTGAGAAACTATTCCCCCCCTCATTTTTCGATGTTATGGTCCACTTGACAGTGCACTTAACTGATGAAGTAATGGCTGCTGGTCCAGTTCAATTCAGGTGGATGTATCCTATTGAGTGGTATTTGAGTACATTGAAACGATTTGTATGCAACAGAGCTCGTCCGGAGGCATCAATAGCCAATGGTTATTTGATGGATGAGTGTACTACTTTTTGTGCAGAATATCTTACGGATGTTGAAACAAAATTAGATAAGCCCTCTCAGATTCAGGATGGTCCAGTTGGAGAAGGAACCACATATGATATGGACAACATCGAGTGGATACAAGCGCATCGATATATCTTGTTCAATACTCCATCAGTTGCACCATTAATGCAGTAAGTATCTTATCACTTTTATTATTTACCTTTTACATGTTTTGTTTTCATTAGTTGATCATTTAAACATTGCGTTATCATTTGCAAAAAACACATTAATGAGATAAAAGAAGAGATGTATCGTGCGACTGAGTTGCAAATTCAACAGTCTCATTATGCGTCCTTTCATGATTGGTTCAAGGATTATGTACGTATAAATTGATTTTCATTATGAGTGAAGTATTACACTAATTTCTTTCTTCATATATCATTATTGAATTCTATGAATTATGTAGGTTCATAAGATGAGGGAGTTAGGGGACCCCACGCTAACTGAAGAATTTATCCAACTGGCTGAGGGTCCATCTATAACGGCTCGTCGTTATAAATCTATAGATGCTAATGGTTTTTGATTTCGCATTAAAGATATTGACGACAAACGAGCAACACAAAACAGTGGCATCGGTTGTCCATTTGTTGATTGTGGTTATTAATATGGTCAATTGATAGACATCATTGAAGTTGTATACACACACGGGTTGAAGTACATATTGTTAAATTGTAATTGGGTTGATCCAGTGCGTGGATGCAAAGTCGATCAATATCAATTTTCATTGGTGAATTTTAACTATATGTTATAAAGAAATGAATGATTTGATAATGAACCTTTCATTTTGAAATCACAAGCAGAACAAGTATTCTTCGTTACTTTGCCTTTGAATCCAAGTTGGCAAGTTGTTGTCAGAATGTCTCAGCGAGGAGTGTTTGTATTTGAACAAGATGAACCCGAGACTATTCCTTTTGTTTCCCAACAGCTTGATCAACATACTGTAGTTCAACGTGAAGAAGATATTTATTGGGTCAGAGTGGCTGTTGAAGGAGAAACGGTCGATTTTCATGCTTAATGAAAGGTATAATTGTTTTCCCACTATTCAGCCTAAGATATCATAAATTATCTAAACATTTTATAAATCCTTGTAAGTTTTAATCCTCACTTTTTGAAGTTTATTCAGTTATAACTATTTAAGGTGATTTAACTCATGTTATATTGATGTTATTGTCGGTGTATCTTTCCATTGAGGTATTCTTCATTTTTTTCATGTGCTGCTTGAATTTTTATTAATTTAATTTGAAATTTGGCTATGCATTGATTGGTTTTGTACATAATTTGTATATCTGTTTTGTGAACTTTATGATTCTTTAAATTCATTCCCAACTAATTATTCAATCACTTTTTGTTTGATTAACAACTGTACAAGTTTTATTTTTTTAAAAACAATCCAATTTATCATTTGGACATTTTGGATAGTCCCCTTACTAATGTTTTCCATTACTGCAGGAATGTCAGGGGAAGAGGCAGAAGATCCACATAATCCATCTGAGTCATCTACGTCTCAGGGTCGAGGTATGTTGGAATGTCATTGTCTCTATTTTTTATGTAATTAATAAACATATATATATATATATATATATATATATATTTATAACATCTGACAATTTGTATATAAAATTGTTTTCAACAGGATCAGACCCGAATGCTTTTTCCTCTCACAGGAGAGGCCCTGGTCGTGGAATATTATCATGGAATTCTGACATGACTTTTGATGTTTCATTTGATGAGGTATTTCATCTTGTGGGATGGAATTCCCCTGCATTTATTTATCAGTTGGGTCATATCATACGTGATCCACATCGATTTCCATTGACCACGCGTGACTGGGCTTCTATCCCTCATGAAACATTAGATCGTCTTTGGAGGGAGGTTCAGGTAAGAAGACCATTTTACTTTATTACCTATGTATAAACAATAATAACATATGTGATTTTTTTCTTTAATATAAAATTTGAAAGTATGTCCCGATGAGTTTCGGCCAGTGTGTATGAGTAAATGTCGTAAGATGTGGAAAGACTATAAAGGAAAAGTAAAGAGGGATCACTGGGTACCAACTATGGGTGCCCGAGACATTCTAGAAAAAGTCCCGAGAGGTGTCCTCCTGGCTCAGTGGCGTGATTTAGTTGCATATTGGTCCACTGAGGGTGTTGCGGTTTGTATATTTATTTTGGTATATATATTTTCAAGAATGTGTGATTTGTTTGATATTTGAATGAATTGAATGTAGGAGGTGTCTACACACCATTCTAAGAATTGAACGTTGTAGGGACCACCTCACAGGCTCGGGACTCGTCACGTGTCTCAGATCCGACATGAGGTATTTATTATTCATTTTTTAATTTTTTTAATTAATACGGTTTTGTGTTTATATTCTATTCATATATAGTTGCGGGAGCAAGGTGCACCAACTGATAAAATGTTAGTGTGGATGAGGACTCGTGATCGCAATGATCCAGAGGCTGCAGTATTGATAGTAAGTGCTTGTACTCATTACCAATACTTACATAAAATCTTTATATTAATATATGTATATATATTTAAATATTTCACAGGCTCAATTTGAAGTTGAATTAGAACATCTGCCAGAGGACCAGCGACAGCTTCCCATGTGAAGGGATGAGATCTTTCATCGCACCATTGGTCGGGACGGACATGGATATAGTTTGACCTATGGAACAGGGATTCCTCGTTCTGTAGTGTCACGCGCTGCGGTTGTCGGTCCTGCTGTTGCTCAGATGTCACAGCATCTGTCAGATTTCGAGGCACGACTGCGGGCTTCCGAGGAGGCAAATGCGCAATTGGCAGCTGAGGTTAGAGCACTGCAGGAATATGTGCGTCTGGGTGATGGTGTAGGGGATCACACGACGCAGGTTTATACTGTATTTACTTATTTAATTTAAATTATTTTTGTTATGAAAATATTCATAATGTTTATTTGTTATAGGACCTTGGCCCACTGGATGGAGGTCAGTGATGAACACGCATGACGCATCACGAGGTGTGTTTCTGCTTTTAATGGTAGGGTTGTTATTGATATTTATGTTGGGTTTATAGTGAGTTTTTTTGTGATTTGGATAGCTTTTTTTCATTTAATTTCCAACGTTTAGAATTGTATGTTCTATAATATTTTTAAAAAAAATACGTGATTTCTAATATAAATCATTAAACTTGTTTATGAAGAATGAGCTGAGTTCACGATCTGTAGTCCCCGTCCTACCCCGTACAGCCCTCCCCGCACTCGGGACAGCCCTCCCCGCACCCCGGTCAAGCCCCCCCACCCCGGACTGCTCTCCCGCACCTCGGACAACCCTCCCCGTACTCCGGACAGCCCTCCCCGCACTCCGGACAGCCCTCTCCGTACCCCGGAGAGGCCTCCCGCACCCCGGACAACCCCCCGCACCCCGGACAGCCCCCTCGCACCCCGCACAGCCCTCCGCACTCCGAACAGCCCTCCCCGCACCCCGGACATGCCCCCCCACCCTGGACAAGCCCCCCACTCCGGACAGCCCCCCCGCACCACGAACAACCTTCCCCGCACTCCGGAAAGCCCTCCCCGAACCCCGGACAGCCCTCCCCGCACCCCGAACAGCCCTCCCCGCACTACGGACAGCCCTCCCCGCACCCCGGACAGCCCTCCCGCACCCCGGACAGCCCTCCCGGCACTCCGGACAGCCCTCCCTGCACCCCAGAGAGGCCTTCCGCACTCCGGACAGCCCTCCACACACCTCGGACATGCCCTCCAGCCCGGGTGAGTGAATTGTGACATGGTCGAGCAGACGGCACGTCAATCGGACGTGCCGTGTGCCCGCGGTGGCTGGGAACGCCGTTCGGGTGTCATAAACGGCCAAAACGGGCGTCTGATGGTCAAAGTCATAGAGGAAGACATCAGATTGACCTGAAATGACAGGAAAATAATCTAATTATTATTCGTGACATGTACGTGCAGACGACACGTCAATCGGACGTGCGGTCTGCGCGGTAGGGTTCATTATGCGTTCTTTAAGTGTTGCACGCGCTTGATAAACGCGCATGGGGGGTCCAAATGGGCCAAACGAGGTCATAATGGCCTGAAATCAGACAACATGAAAGGGTGAGTGAATTGTGACGTGGTCGAGCAGACGACACGTCAATCGGCCGCACCGTGTGCCCGCGGTGACCGGGAACGCCGTTCCGGTGTCATAAACGGCCAAAACGGGCATCTCATGCTCAAAGTCATATCGGACGTCATCGGATTGACCTGAAATGACAGGGAAACAATCTAATTATTATTCGTGACATGTACGGGCAGACAGCATGTCAATCGAACGTGCGGTCTGCGCGGTAGGGCTCATTTTGCGTTCTTTAAGTGTTGTGCGCGCTTGATAAACGCGTGTGGGGGGTCCAAAAGGGCCAAAGGAGGTCCAAATAGCCTGAAATAAGACGACGTCAAAGGGTGAGTGAATTGTGACGTGGTCGAGCAGATGGCATGTCAATCGGACGTGCCGTGTGCCCGCGGTGACCGGGAACGCCGTTTCGGTGTCATAAACGGCCAAAACGGGCGTCTGACGGTCAAAGTCATAGCGGACGATATCGGATTGACCTGAAATCACAGGGAAACAATATAATTATTATTTGTGACGTGTACGCATAGACAGAATGTCAATTGGACATGCGGTCTGCGCGGTAGGGCTCATTATGCGTTCTTTAAGGGTTGCGCGCGCTTGATAAACGCACGTGGGGGGGGGGGGGTTCCAAATAGGCCGAACAAGGTGAGAATGGCCTGAAATCAGACGACATCAAAGGGTGAGTGAATTGTGACGTGGTCGAGTAGACGGCACGTCAATCAGACGTGCCGTGTGCCCGCGGTGACCGGGAACGCCGTTCCGGTGTCATAAACGGCCAAAACGGGCGTCTGACGGTCAAAGTCATAGAGGACGACATCATATTGACCTGAAATCATAGGGAAACAATCTAATTATTATTCTTGAGGTGTACGCGCAGATGACACGTCAATAGGACGTGCGGTTTGCGCGGTAGGGCTCATTATGCATTCTTTAAGTGTTGCGCGCGCTTGATAAACGCGCGTGGGGGGGGGGGGGGGGGTCCAAATGGGCCGAACGAGGTCCTAATGGCCTTAAATTAGATTAAATCAAAGGGTGAGTGAATTGTGACATGGTCAAGCAGACGACACGTCAATCGGCCGCACCGTGTGCCCGCGGTGACCGGGAACGCCGTTCCGGTGTCATAAACGGCCAAAACGGGCGTCTCACGCTCAAAGTCATAGAGGATGACATCGGATTGACCTGAAATCATAAAGAAACAATCTAATTATTATTCGTGAGGTGTACGCGTAGACGACATGTCAATCGGACGTGCGGTTTGCACGGTAGGGCTCATTATGCGTTCTTTAAGTGTTGCGTGCACTTGATAAACGCGCGTGGGGGGGTCCAAACGAGCCGAACGAGGTCCGAATGGCTTGAAATCAGACGACATAAAAGGGTGAGTGAATTGTGACGTGGTAGAGTAGACGGAACGTAAATCGGACATGCCGTGTGCCCGCGGTGACCGGGAACGCCATTCTGGTGTCATAAACGGCCAAAACGGGCGTCTGACGGTCAAAGTCATAGCGGATGACATTGGATTGACCAGAAATCATAGGAAAACAATATAATTATTATTTGTGAGGTGTACGCGCAGACTTCACGTCAATCGGACATGCGGTTTGCACGGTAGGGCTCATTATGCGTTCTTTAAGTGTTGCGCGCGCTTGATAAATGCGCGTGGGGGGGGGGGGGGTCCAAACGGGCCGAACGAGGTCCGAATGGCCTGAAATCAGACTAAATCAAAGGGTGAGTGAATTGTGACGTGGTTGAGTAGACGACATGTCAATCGGCCGCACCGTGTGCCCGCGGTGACCAGGAATGCCGTTCCGGTGTCATAAACGGCCAAAACGGGCGTCTCACGCTCAAAGTCATAGCGGACCACATCGGATTGACCTGAAATCACAGGGAAACAATCTAATTATTATTCGTGACATGTACGCGTAGACGGAACGTCAATTAGACGTGCGGGTTGCGCGGTAGGGCTCATTATGCGTTCTTTAAGTGTTGCGCGCGCTTGATAAACGCGCGTGGGGGGGGGGGGGGGGGGGGTCCAAACGGGCCGAACGAGGTCCGAATGTCCTGAAATCAGATGACGTCAAAGGGTGAGTGAATTGTGGCGTGTTCGAGCAAACGGCATGTCAATCGGATGTTTCGTTTGATCGTGGTGACAGGGAACGCGTTTCCGGTGTCATAAACGGCCAAAACGGGCGTCTGACGATCAAAGTCATAGTGGACGACATCAGATTGACCTGAAATCACAGGGAAACAATCTAATTATTATTCGTGATGTGTGCGCGTAGAGGGAACGTCAATCGGACGTGCGGTTTGCGCGTTAGGGCTCATTATGCGTTCTTTAAGTGTTGCGCGCGCTTGATAAACGCGCGTGGGGGGTCCAAATGGACTGAACGAGGTGAGAATAGCCTGAAATCAGACAACATCAAAGGATGAGTGAATTTTGATGTGGTCGAGCAGACGACACGTAAATCGGACGTGCCGTGTGCCCGCGGTGACCGGGAACGCCGTTCCGGTGTCATAAACGGCCAAAACGGGTGTCTGACGGTCAAAGTCATAGCGGACGACATCGGATTGACCTGAAATCACAAGGAAACAATCTAGTTATTATTCTTGAGGTGTACGTGCAGACGGCACGTCAATCGGACATGCGGTTTCCGCGGTAGGGCTCATTATGCGTTGTTTAAGTGTTGCGCGCGCTTGATAAACGCACGTGGGGGGTTCCAAACGGGCCGAACGAGGTCCCAATGGCCTGAAATCAGACGACATCAAATAGTGAGTGAATTGTGACGTGGTCGAGCAGACGACACGTCAATCAGAAGTGTCGTTTGACCGTGGTGACCGGGAACGCATTTCCGATGTCATAAACGGCCAAAACGGGCGTCTGACGGTCAAAGTCATAGCGGACGACATAGGATTGACATGAAATCACAGGTAAACAATATAATTATTATTTGTAACGTGTACGCGTAGACGACACATCAATCGGACGTGCGGTCTGCACGGTAGGGCTCATTATGCATTCTTTAAGTGTTGCGTGTGCTTGATAAACGCGCGTGGGGGGGTCCAAACGGGACGAACGAGGTGAGAATGGCCTGAAATCAGACTACATCAAAGGGTGAGTGAATTGTGATGTGGTCGAGTAGATGGAACGTCAATCGGACGTGCCGTGTGCCCACGGTGACCGGGAACGCCGTTCCGGTGTCATAAACGGCCAAAACGGGCGTCTGACGGTCAAAGTCATAGCGGACGACATCGGATTGACCTGAAATCAGAGGCAAACAATCTAATTATTATTCTTGAGATGTACGCGCAGATGACACATCAATCGGACGTTCGGTTTGCGCGGTAGGGCTCATTATGCGTTCTTTAAGTGTTGCGCGCGCTTGATAAACGCGCGTGGGGGGGGGGGGGGGGTCCAAACAGGCCGAACGAGGGACGAATGGCCTGAAATCAGACGACATCAAAGGGTGAGTGAAGTTTGACGTGGTCGAGTAGGAGGAACGTCAATTGGAAGTGTCGTTTGACCGTGGTGACCGGGAACGCGTTTCCGGTGTCATAAACGGCCAAAACAGGCGTCTGACGGTCAAAGTCATAGCAGACGACATCAGATTGACCTGAAATCACATAGAAACAATATAATTATTATTCGTGATGTGTACGCGTAGACATAACGTCAATCGGACGTGCGGTCTGCGCGGTAGGGCTCATTATGCGTTCTTTAAGTGTTGCGCGCGCTTGATAAACGCGCGTGGGGGGGTCCAAACGGGCCGAACAAGGTGCGAATGGCCCAAAATCAGACGACATAAAAGGGTGAGTGAATTGTGACGTGTTCGAGCAGACGACACGTCAATCGGACGTGTCGTGTGCCCGCGGTGACCGGGAACGCCGTTCCGGTGTCATAAACGGCCAAAACGGGCGTCTGACGGTCAAAGTCATAGAGGACGACATCGGATTGACCTGAAATCACAAGGAAACAATGTAATTATTATTCGTGAGGTGTACGCGTAGACGGACCGTCAATCGAACGTGTGGTTTATGCGGTAGGGCTCATTATGCGTTCTTTAAGTGTTGCACGCTCTTGATAAACGCGCGTGGGGGGGTCCAAACGGGCCGAACGAGGTACGAATGGCCTTAAATCAGACGACATAAAAGGGTGAGTGAATTGTAACGTGGTCGAGCAGATGGTACATCAATCAGATGTGTCGTTTGACCGTGGTGACCAGGAACGCGTTTCCGGTGTCATAAACAGCCAAAACGGGCGTCTAACGGTCAAAGTCATAGCGGACGACATCTGATTGACCTGAAATCACAGGGAAAAAATCTAATTATTATTCATGACATGTACGTGTAGAGGGAATGTCAATCGGACGTGCGGTCTGCACGGTAGGGCTCATTATGCGTTCTTTAAGTGTTGCGTGCGCTTGATAAACGCACGTGGGGGGGGGGGGGGGGGGGGTCCAAACGGGCTGAACGAGGTGAGAATGGCCTGAAATCAGACGACATCAAAGCGTGAGTGAATTGTAATGTGGTCGAGTAGACGACACGTCAATCGGACGTGCCGTGTGCCCGCGGTGACCGGGAACGCCGTTCCGGTGTCATAAACGGCCAAAACGGGCGTCTGACGGTCAAAGTCATAGCGGACGACATCGGATTGACCTGAAATCACAGGAAAACAATCTAATTATTATTCGTGAGGTGTACGCGTAGACGGAATGTCAATCGGACGTGCGGTTTGCGTGGTAGGGCTCATTATGAGTTCTTTAAGTGTTGCGCGCGCTTGATAAACGCGCGTGGGGGGGTCCAAATGGGCCGAATGAGGTCCAAATGGCCTGAAATCAGACGAAATAAATGGGTGAGTGAATTGTGACGTGGTTGAGTAGACGGCACGTCAATCGGCCGCACCATGTGCCCGCGGTGACCGGGAACGCCGTTCCGGTGTCACAAACGGCCAAAACGGGCATCTCACGCTCAAAGTCATAGAGGACCACATCGGATTGACCTGAAATCATAGAGAAACAATCTAATTATTATTCGTGATGTGTACGCGTAGACGACACGTCAATCGGACTTGCGGTCTGCGCGGTAGGGCTCATTATGCGTTCTTTAAGTGTTGCGCGCGCTTGATAAACGTGCGTGGGGGGGTCCAAATGGGCCGAACGAGGTCCGAATGACCTGAAATCAGACGATGTCAAAGGGTGAGTGAATATTCACGTGGTCGAGCAGATGGAACATCAATCAGATGTGTCGTTTGACCGTGGTGACTGGAAACGCGTTTCCGGTGTCATAAACGGCCAAAACGGGCGTCTGACGGTCAGAGTCATAGCAGACGACATCAGATTGACCTGAAATCATAGGAAAACAATCTAATTATTATTCGTGAGGTGTACGCACAGACGACACATCAATCGGACATGCGGTCTACGCGATAGGGCTCATTATGCGTTCTTTAAGTGTTGTGTGCGCTTAATAAACACGCGTGGGGGGGTCCAAACGGGCCGAACGAGGTGCGAATGGACTGAAATCAGATGACATCAAAGGGTGAGTGAGTTGTGATGTGGTCGAGCAGACGACATGTCAATCGGACGTGCCGTGTGCTCGTAGTGACCGGGAACGCCGTTCCGGTGTCATAAACGGCCAAAACGGGCGTCTGACGGTCAAAGTCATAGCGGCCCACATCAGAATGACCTGAAATCATATGGAAAGAATATAATTATTATTAGTGACGTGTACGCGTAGACGAAACATCAATCGGACGTGCGGTCTGCGCGGTAGGGCTCATTATGCATTCTTTAAGTGTTGCGCGTGCTTGATAAACGCGCGTGGGGGGGGGGGGGGGGGGTCCAAATGGGCCGAACGAGGTCCGAATGGCCTGAAATCAGACAACATCAAAGGGTGAGTTAATTGTGACGTGGTCGAGGAGACGTAATGTCAATCGGCCACACCGTGTGCCCGCGGTGACCGGGAACGCAGTTCCGGTGTCATAAACGGCCAAAACGGGCGTCTCACGCTCAAAGTCATAGCGGACCACATCGGATTGACCTGAAATCACAGGGAAACAATCTAATTATTATTCGTGATGTGTACGCGCAGATGGCACGTCAATTTAATAAATAAATAAATAAATAAATATATATTATTTAATATTATATATATAAATATTTTCTTTAATATATATATATTTTTTATTTAATAAATATATATATAATTTATTTAATATTATATATATAAATATTTTCATTATTTTTTATATATATATTTTATTTAATAAATAAATAAATAAATAAATATATTTATTTATTTTGGTATGATTTTTAAATTTTTTTTTTTCAAGTTTAGCGACCGCCTTTGGCGGTCGCTATAGCTTGCCTGCCAGGCAGTATTAGCGACCACCAATGGCGGTCGCTATAGCCTGCCTGCCAGGCAGTATTAGGGACCGCCAATGGCGGTCGCTCTAGCCTGCTGTCCGGGCAGCATTAGCGATCGCCAATGGCGGTCGCTAATGGTGCCCACGAGGCAGCCTACAGCGACCGCCAGGCGGTCGCTTAAGGTGGCATTTCAGCCACCTATAGCGACCGCCATTGGCGATCGCTAAAGCCTTACAGCGACGGAGCAGATGCGACCTCCAATGGCGGTCGCTAATGGCCTTTTTTTTAGTAGTGATCATTGTAAAAAAATGTGTTGAGAAGTCCCCATTATGAAACATAAACATGATTTACTTCTTGAACTTGTTATAATTCCTATGGTTTACTTTGATATAATCAATGGTACGATATGGATATAAAAAGAGGTTGAAAAATTTACTACAAGAGGAATGAAATTATGATTTTTTAAGAGGAATTACAATCCCTCATCTTCAGAGAAGAAGATTTGTCACTTGATTATTATCTAGATCAACCCCTAGTATCTCTTCTGAATGAAATTGATGGGTAAAAAGAGAGAAAAATATAGTTATGGATAAAGTAGTCGTCAAATTGAGGATGTACCTATCATGTATGAATTCATTGATGTATTTTCTAATGAATTACTTGGACATCCCTCAGAGTGAGAAGTTGAATTATTCATTGATTTAATACCTGATTCAATGCCAATATCAAATAATCCATATATAATTCTCACTATATAATTATTTTATTTGAAGAAATAACTATAGGATTTGGGTAATAAGGGATTTATTCACCCCATTTTTTCACCATGGGGAGCCCATATTATCTTCATTAAGAAGAAAGATGGATCCATGAGGTTGTTCATTGATTATTGGAAAATCAATTCTATTACAATAATGAATAATTATCCTTTGACTCACATTGAAAAATTCTTTGATCAACTTCCTGTAGCCCAATATTTTTCAAAGATTGATCTTCATTTTGGGTATCACTAATTGTGAGTGAAGAATATAGACATTTTGAAGACAACTTTTCAGATGAGGTATGAAAATTATGAGTTTATAGTAATTCCATTTTGATTGACTAATGAACCTGCTATTTTTATGGACTTAATGAATATATTATTTAAGGAATATCTTGATGATTTTTTGTGGTATTCATTGATGATATTTTGGTGTATTCTAAAATCTATAAGAAAAATTAGAATCACTTGCTGATCGTTCTTAAGACTCTTAGAAGGGAGGAGTTATATGGAAAACTTAGTAAGTTAAAATTTTGGCTTCAAGAAGTTTCTTTTCTTAGACATATCATCTCCAAGGATGGAATATCTATTGATAATTCAAAGAAAAAGGCAGTCAGATAATGGCATACACCAACAAACATAACCGAGGTATGTAGTTTTTTAGGTTACTATCATCGATTTTCTCTTAATTTTTCTTGATTGAATAACCCATTAAACCAATTTACATAAAAATGGGTTAAGATTTTTTGGAATAAGGAATGTGAAGAATGATTTGATGAACTAAATAGAAGACTATTCAATGCTCTGATTTTGAATCTACCATCTAGAAGTGATGGGTTTTTCATATATAGTTATACATCAAAGAAGGGAATTTGATGTATACTAATAGAGAATGATAAAGTTATTTAATATGTATCAAGGAAATTAAAACTCATGAGTAGAACTTTACAACTCATGATATTGAGTTGGTGGATATAATATTCACTTTGAAAATATAGAGACATTTTCTCTATGGTGAAAGACGTGAGACATAAATGGATCATAGAAGCTTGAAATATATTTTATCATAGAAAGATCTTAATATTAGTAAAATACGATGGCTTGGTCTATTTAAGGATTATGATTTCTCAATACAGTACCACCCATAGAAAGAGAATAAGTTAGTAGATGCTTTGAGTAGGATGAATCTAGGAGTTCTAACGCAAATGAGGATTGAGAAGGATCCTATGTTCATGGATCTAGTAAAATTGGATATAGGAGTTACTAAGGATGGGGTGACATCAATTTTTTTTCAAATGATAGTAAAACAATCTTTATTTGAGAGGATAAATAATTCTCAATCTAATGATGAGTACTTCTAGAAGAAAATTGAATGCATGAATGGAAGAAAATTAACAGATTTTGTTTGTGAAGATGGTGTTCTAAAATTTTGAAAGAGGATATGTGTTCCATTTACCAGAGTTAAAAAGGGAGTTTTTGGATGATGATCATAACTCAAATTTATTTATACAACCTAGTATCACAAGGATTTATAGGTATTTGAAGGAAAATTTTTGTTAGGATAACATGAAGGAGGAAATTACTGATTATATGTTCAGGTGTTTGGTTTTTCAAAAAGTGAAAGCTATGAGACAACATCCTAAAGGAGTCCTACAACCTCTTCCTATCCCAGTGTAAAAATTGGATGAAATTACTATGTATTTTTTCACTAGATTACCAAATAATTTTAGGAATAATGATGCAATATGGGTTATCATTGATTGACTAACCAAATCTACACATTTTATTTCTAAAAGAGAAGAATTGCCTCTTAAGAACCTCGAAAGGATCTATATTTATGAAGTTTTAAGACTTTATGGTACACTTCTATTAATTATTTCTGATCGAGATCTCCACTTTAAATCAAAATCTTGGAAGAGTCTTCAGAAGGATCTTGATACCGAGCTTCATTTGAGCACTGTCTACCATCCTCAAATTGATGGATAGTCTAAAAGAACAATTAAAATAATAGAAGGCATGTTGAGATCATTCTCACTTGAATTTCAAGGTATGTGGGATCAGTAATTACCTTTTATATAGTTTTACTATAATAATAGTTTCCATTCAAGTATTCAAATGGCACCATATGACGCACTATATGGCAAGAGATGTCATACTCCAAAATGTTGGGACAAAGTTGGTGAAAGGAAAATCATAGGACTGAGATGTATTGAAGAGACGAAGAAAATGGTAAAGGCTATTCAGGATCATATTAAATCTTCTCAAAGTAGTAAAAAGAGTTATGCTGATAATCAAAATAAATATTTGGAGTTTCAAGTGGGAGAACATGTTTTATTGAAAGTATCTCTATGTAAAGATATTATAAAGATCAGTAAGAAAGTAAAATTGAGTCCTAGGTATATCATACCCTTCAAGATTCTTGAAAGGGTTATAGTTGTTTCTTATTATTTGGAAATGATGCCAAATATCTCAAATGTACATGATGTTTTTCATATATCTATGCCAAGGAAGTACATGCCAGACCCAACGCATGTGCTCACATCTAATGAGATATATTTGGAACCCGGCCTTTCATACTGGTGAAGAACCCATAAAGATTATTGATACTAGAGATCAAGTAATGAGGAATCATAAGACTTTTCTAGTAAAGATACTTTGGAGAAATCACAAAATATAAGAAGAAACATAGGAAGTAGAGGATTCTATGATGGAGAACTACCCACATATTTAAGAAGGTAATACCCATGAAATTTTAAGCATGAATATTTTTTAGGAGGGAAAAATGTATCACCCCAATACTTTTCCATATTTTCCTTTTAGAATAAATTTAACTTTGTTGATAACCTTACAATATACACAACACCTCATTTAAACAAAACACTATTTAGTCACATTTTTCATAATAAATTAAATTATAACATTTTTAGAGAGTTTATATAGTAAATTTATATATTATATATCTAAAAAAATATTTTGACACTCATCTAATATATTTTATAGGAATATAATAAAAACAAACCCAATTTTAAGCATAAAATACTATATTTTTATTAAGACACTTTTACCACCTTTTATTAGTGAACCTATTTTAAATAATTTTTTTTGAACTTTTATAAATATTATATGTAAAAATAAAATTTATATTTTAATTTTAAACATAAAAATTATGTTAAGGATAATTGTTGATATTTTTCTGTGAAGTTTCATTTTTAATGAACAATGAAAAACAATAAATTTTAATTCAAATATCCCTTTTTGTATAATTTATTAATAAGGTTAAATTATATTATTTAGTAGTTTTAAAGTTTAATTATGTTATTTTTTATAAATTAATACAATTTATACAACTGGAATCAATTTCACTTTGAAATTGAATTAAAAAACTTATAAAATGTTTGAACATTTTTACTTAAAAAACCCGCATTGTCATCCTGTCTGTGAGATTTAATTTAAATTAATTTCTGACACCGCTTTTTTTAATTTTAAAAATTGATTCTATATTTATAATCAGAATAATTTATAATTTCTATTAATTTTAAATTAGTCTTTTACCAAAAATATTAGTGAAAGTAATTAAAATTAATTACAATGATTAAGGTGAATTTAAATTCACAAAGGACTAAAACATAATATTAAGGGCCCAAATGACCTAGAAACTTTTTCAAAATACATTTTATATCTATATTTATACCCTATACTACATTTTATTGAATTCAGACCATTATTTGATTCAATTTTTATAGAAAAAACATGGTTGGAATTCCCTTTCCAAAAATTTTCTAGAGTTCCACTCCTCCTCCACTATAAAAGGGCCTCCCATCCTTCCACTTCCTCACACCTATAAAGTCACTTTGGATCAAAAGATATATGAAAAAATAGATCCTAAACATCCACACCCTCAATCTGAAAGCCTCACCTTGGTCATAAATATATCCAATGAATCCCTTTGGTGCAAACTAAGAGGAGTTACTTGTTTAAAAGGAAACATCCTTCCTCATGTTATATAGATTTATTTATTTTTACACGCATTAAACTATTATTATTCTATGATTATATAAAAAATAAATATCCTAAATAAACTGATATGTTTTTATGTTAATATTTTTACCTACACTTACACACACTTCTATCTAATGGGTAACAAACTTACCATTTTTGTGTACGATGAACTACCGCCTCACGAAATGAAGTTATTCATTATTTCTTTACCACCTCTCATGGCATGAATTATGATTGAAAATATATTTATATATGATATATATTATATTTATAATGTCTTTATAATTATTCACTTTTTATATATAACATATCTTTATGCTTTCCATCTTGTGAGAATATGATAACATCGTTTGTGGAAGTGTGGACCACCGCCCCTCAATGCGATGTGATTCGTTCACACTATACATGAAATGTATAAAGGATGATTTTAATAAAAATATTTAACATATATGATATATATATATTATAATTTAATTATAATATACATATATATACTTTTCTATTCATTCTTTTAATACGAAAAAATGTGAATGTAGCGTTCATGCGTACGTATGATCTACTGTCTCCATGATCGGTGCATTTCATTTCTTATCTCCAAACATTATAGATTATTATAAATAAATATATAATGAATATATATATGACAATTAAATCAATTTTTACATCCTGGTGATGATGAAATCATGATCTACATAAGAAGAATAAGAAGTAACAAGTCAAAACATACACAAAAGTCTCGGAAATTAACAACTAAAATAGTGAAAATAATGAATGATTGATAACAAATAGGTACTAAGATATTATAAGAAGATAATATATGATATTATAAATATGATTATGGTTATGGTATTAGTTATTGACATGTTTAAAAACATTATACAGGAAGTTAAAGGATGTTTACCAAAAAAGGAAACACAAGGTAAGAGAGTTTGTCTCAATTTACATTCTATTGAGACTAATTTTTTGTTATACACTAATTCACTTTAATTTGGTGTATATAATGAAATTTGATTTGTTATATCATGAATATCCTCATTATCATGATAATTTATGTTTTATTTAATTTTATTCCTTTAAGGGGATTATGATTTCAAATGATTAAAATTGGTATGGGACACTCTGGAATGTTCAATTTTTTTTTCTTTTTAAAGGGAATCCTTAGGTGTGGAATTTTTGAACCATACACATTAAGAAATACCCTCCCCATGACTATAGAGAGAGACCCAATTGTGAAGGATCCATTTCCAACTGAGATTACAGAGCATCCTGGAGGGTGATGACCCGAGTAGTGATGGTTTGACACATTAACTCATCAACACAGGTTTATCACGCCTCCTTTTACCCACCAAATCAAGAATTGGGTGACATAAAAAGATTAGTGGATCCCAAGGAAGGGATAAATTCTCCCAAGAGTAGACTCCCTAAAATATAGCCTTGAACATCTAAAATAATGGCATTGTTTTACCTCTCTTCTTCACCACTGCGCCACGACCGAAGCGACATAAATACTTAAAGATTATTTTCCTCAAGAATGTGTTTAGTGATTACCTTTGAAATATCACTTTATTTCGTGATTGTTAAATTTATATTGAAATAATAACTTCATTTTTATCATTTTTATTATTCATTACATTTATCTTGAATATCAATATTCTCATTTAATGGATATTATTGTTTCCTAAACCATATACCATTTTACATATGATATTCACTTTGATAGTTATTTTATTAACTAGGGAATTATAAATAAATTTATATCTCTTATTCAATAAAGATATTTGATAAGGAACATTGTTAAATTGACTATTCGATATATGTGGAATGATTTTGATATGTATGACATGAGTGGAGTCAGATTATAGATAACCCCTCAATGCATCAATAGTCTCATGAGATGAATCATTTGACCAAATCAGATGGATTTTTACCTGATATGTAATAAAATGTGTTTTGAAAGGTCTTGATGGTAAAGGTACCTTGTTCCTAGGAAACATGGAATCTAATAATTAATAATTACCCTCATTCATATTCAATTATTATTCATCCATGAATTTTTTCATCGACAGATATTTGGATACATTTCATTCTTAGTTTATTGATTGAATGGAATGTGTTCTTAGTTATTTAAATTTCTATGTTAATTTATTATTATTGATTCATTATTGATTTTTTTGTACTTACACTTATTGAGAATATGAGCTCACCCTTATTTTATTTTCTTTCCCCAAGTTATAAATAACAAATATTTGAATAAGACTCCAAGGATTCATTTTATTTCATTTTATTTAATTTTATTATGTATCATGTCTTATTTTCTATTTTCCATTGTAAAATTGGTTCCATGCATATAATATGGATTTCCAAGACTGATAACATGATCAGTTCTTTAGGATTTGATTCCTTGGAATCACTACAATGTAATAAAATATTTCTCAAACTCTAGGTTTCTGGGGTTGGGGCGTTGTAGTGGCTCACTATAAACATAGACAACCAACATGAATATCAAAATATGAACAAATCTACTAAAAAATTAAAATAAAACAATATAAAAGTCTACTAAATTTTATCAAAAAATGAGTATAGATCATGCTGAAGCATGAGAATTTTTTTTCAGTAAAAAGAAATATCAAATTGAAAAAAAAGAATAAAATACTTGAATAAGGAAAAGATCCTAAGGAGACTCTATACCAAAAGAAGAGAAATAAATAGTCTGTGGAAAAAACACACCATTGTAGTCCAATGGTGAGTAAAAAATGACTCACCATTGATAACTTGAAGGTAGGTCACTAAACCACCATTGGGTTCCAATGGTGGCTTAACTCACTCACCGTTGGGTTCTTCCAACAATGACTCAACACCCACCATTGTTATTTTACAATGGCGACTCGACACCCACCATTGGTATTTTCCAATAGTGACTCATCGAGCAACCAATAGGGAAGAAGATTATAAGAACTAACGTAGCATGCCAAGTCGAGGTGACCAGTGAACTGAAAAACCTAGAGTGATAGAATGATAATACGAAGTCGAGAAACTATTTTCTCGATAAAAGAAAAATGAAGAGAAGCCAAAAACAAATGAGATAGAACCACAAGCTTGAAGAGACTTTATTGAAAATTATCTAAGGTTTTATAAAGACTGCCAATGAACTGAAGGTCAATGATTGACTGAGGAAAAAGAAAGTTCGAGTAGGAAGAATAAATGTAGAATAAGAAATAATCATATGGGAGTTAAAAATTTATATGTGGGATTTTATAAAGAAACATACAGATCAGATAAAAAGATCCCATAACCATGATTTTGTCAGATATTTTAACTCATATGAATATTAATGATCATATGTTCACCCCACATCAAAATTGAGTAGTGACGACTGATCGATATATCAAAAAAAGGCATACAGTTTCTTGGTTTATATTAAAACACAAGAACACATGGGGTCCGCGACCCAACATGCAACCTAGCCGAACTAAAGTACCTGAAGGCACGCTCTACGGGCTTTATACATAGGCCTGTATGTGATAGGAATTCACTATACACAACAAAAAATAGCCACATTATGGGGTTATATTAGGTGGGCCATCCCATGGGGTTGACCCTAAGGGGTCCCCTATGTGGTTGAGGGTTATCCAAGGTCCTCACCAAGGATGAAACTATTTTCTTATTTTAATAAAATTAAACTTAAGTAGTAAATATATAATAAAAATTTAAAAATTATTAGAACAAAAAGTAAAATATTTAAAATTTTTAAAACATGTAATTAAAAATTATTAATTAAAAACACTTTAAATTTACTATATTTGAGAATTTAATGAAATTTTTATAAAGATTAATTTATCAAAACAAAATAAAAGTGATAAATTATTTAAATCACTTTAAAATACTAACCATAACATTGGAAATGTTTCCCCTCCTTATTTCATGCTATGATACACCATCTCTAACTAAGGAGAAATTTTGATCCACACCACCTAGTCCATAGGAATAAGAAACCGCCAACTTCAAGAAACAATCAGTCCTAGATTGCACTAAGGTACCAGTGGGGTTCCCTTAAACTTGAAAATATTGCTCGATTTCCTTAAGAAAATCCATTTAGGAATCCTAGAATACATAGGTGCAGACATGATTGTCATGGAGAGCTCTCCTGAGACCCATATCTCCCCAAAATCCACCCTCACATCATTTTGTGAATGATTCCACTTCTAAAATTGAATTTATGCAATATCCTCTATCATGATGTGTTTTTAGTTTTTTGGGATCATTATTCATGTAATATGATTCTACTATACCACACCCCCTCACATAACTTTATTATTTAATTTATGGGACAATAATTTATGAATTTTAAAAACCCACTAAAATTGAAGAATTTATGAAAAATTTATGTTACTAAATATCCCCTTAAAATTATTACAAGTTGTCAAATTAATTTTGGATGATTGTTTTTGTATTTTAGGATATTCATGTGTTTTACTAAGTTATTCCTTATTTTTTGGTGTTTAGGTGGAGTTCTTTTAAACAATTTTTTTTAAAAAAATCATTATATCTTTGGGAAGGTTTGAAAATGGATGTTTGTTTCAAATTTTTGGTATGTAAGTATTTGAAGGGGAATTGCTTTTGAAGAATAAGGCAATATTTGGTTTTGATGTACTTTAAAAAAGGCATCTTTATTTAGAAATCATATTTTTATTCTATAATTATTATTAAATTTAAATTAGTTTTCATGTGAGGAAGTGTATTTTGGGTTCTTAAGGCATCATCTAGTTTTCATTTTAATTAAAAATTTAGTTATTCTCATAAAAAATTGCTTGAGTTGTATAATAATGGATTTGGAGTAAATTTTAGATTATTTAGAACTCTTATGGATATTAAAGATGTTTTTTGATATATTTTTCATGGAAGTGTTTATTTTAAACTAATTTTATATTGTTTGATAGTTATACATTGGTTTGAGTTATTAATGGATTCAAACATGTAATTAAATTTTTAACCAGGTCTAATAAGACCAAATAGGTATATTATGATTTGGTTGGATTATGTTTTCATACTAATAGTGAATCAAGTAAGGTATTTAGTATGAAATTGATCATAACCAATGAATACTATTAATAATCTAAATAAATGATAAGATATGGCCTAAAAACCATTTATGACATATAATCATAAAAGTCAAAGTTCCTAATCTAAATATTCTTTCAACATTTGAAACTTAAATATAAAAAAAATATTCACTAAGTAAAAGTTTCCATATCAAGTTAAGGTCTACGCATGTAGCCAATATTTAAAGGTTGGTCTTACACTTTAGATTTTTACTATATAAATTAAATACAATTATTTGAGTGTGGAAAATGGGTTTTAAATAAAAAATTTTAAACAAAGAAATTACCTAAGGTTATGGATTCACTATGAACATAAATAAATTACTAAGTATTTATTTTAATTCAATTATATACTCAACTATTTAGAAAAATAAAAATAATTAGTATTTTTAAAGTTATAAGTATAGTTTAGGAAAACATCATGGTTAATGAAACCCAATGGCTTTAAGAACAAAACCATTCCTTATAACTTGGTCAAACCCAACAATTATCTTATCACTGACAAAATTCTTAACCAAGGTTAATTTTTTGAATTATAATTCATTCTGGTTTTAGTGGAAAAAAATGTCTTACCTTGTAATGAATAACGAAGTATAAAAAGGCATTCTTAACTAAGGTATATCTATACCATTCAAATTAAATCTTTACAAACTAAATTTAGGTTTACTAAATGGGCTCAAGATAACACAAAATTAACATCAATAAAACATTAATTTGATTTAATTACTAAAAAATTGATATATTCACAAGACATTCCAATGGATATATCCTTTATGGCCATGAAGGCTATTTCTATAGAAATAGAGCTCAGGGATATAGCCAAAAGCAACCTCCCATGTCTATAGGGTAGGGAGAAAAATTTATTCTATTGGGTTTCAAACCCCGATCTCATGCCTAAAAAGTAAGAACCTCTACCACTTCACTAATAGAATTATATATATTTATATATATATATATATGTATATCTATAGATTTTTATATATGTGTAAGAATTTATAAATATAATTTTTTATTACTATTTTAATAAGTAGAGTTCTATTTTTGTGAGAGGGATGGAGACCCTAGAGCCACTGGCTGGTCAGCCCATGGTTATAGGTGACCTAGAGCCATGGTTTAGTCCAGCCCATGGCTATATGGTCCTATCACACCCTTCCTATGAAAATAATTATTTTACAGCTTTTCACAGGCTAAGCTATAGTCACAAGGACATTTTCCTATGGGTATAACTCCCCTATATTCACAACCATTTTTTGACCATTACTATAGGTGGCCTAGAGCCATGGTCAACATGACCCTAGCCATAAGACCATGGCTGCATCCATTTTTTCTAATATTTTTTCTTTTATGAGGGGATCAAACATTCCGACATCTGTTTTACTTAATCAAAATAATATCAATGGATATAACCTAGACCTGTGAAAAAAAAATCCTATATGGATCTTAAAACCATATAGATATTTATAACATTTATAAGAATGGAAATCTATAAATAGAAGCATGAAATAAATTATAGAACACCATACTACACGCTGAGTACATGGAACGTAGAGTTATAAAATAAGAAAACATGATTAATGGTTGTTACACTGGACACCCAAAATAAACACATATTTCAATCAAGTTATTCATGAACAATGGTAGTTGAAGATGAACTTTACTATTGATCAAATCTATTTGAGATGTTAAAGAGTTGTGAGAATATTCCATTTTATGTTAGTGATACTAAATATAGAATAATTTAAAATGTATTAAAGCTATATAATTTGAAAGATGATAATAAATATAGCAACCTCAACTTTATAACAATACTTTCACTCTTGAATGATATGTTACTAAAAGATAATGAAATTTCTTATTGAACATATAACGCTAAAAAAATTTCATGTTCAATGGGTATGATATTTAAAAGAATACATGCCTGCCCAAATGACTATAAAGTAATAGAAAAGTTAATATTAGCGATGAGTTATTTGTGATAGATGGCTAAACATCACAAATAACTGAAAATATTTACTTTTTTAGGTCAAATTATACCATCTGTCATAAAAAATATTTAACACGATGGGTAATAGAAACTAATATGAATTATGTTGCTATTATCCATAGTAGGAAACTTATTAATGAAATATAATATAGTCCAATGCAATAGGTTTTACTGATATTCTTTTTAGTGATAGATAATCCATCACTATTACCCCATTCTAAAAACCTAAAAAAATCCACTGAACCCTTTTCTCCCCATATTTTTTTGTTTCCCCTACCACATAACCCCCTCATCGTGCAACCATCCACCATATTCCTCTGTCACACACCATGTTTTTTGGTGATTAAGGTTTGAGTCCCTCATGTACGGAGTCCTCTCCTATCCTCCTTCCATCTTTTTATGATTCCCCTTCTCTCTCGATGAAATTGGTTCGTTCGAACCTTAGGTATAATACCCCAATATTTTATTGTATGAATAATTTAAATTCATTAGATAACTTATAATTCATGCAATATTGAGTCTTCGTGAAGTAACAATTTGTTATAGAAGATACTTATAACCTATCCAATAAACATAATTTTACCGCTTATGTGATTTGAATTTCTAAAAACGGACATACACATCTGTGTTCAGTAAGATTTTTAGAGTTTGATAGGATCAAATTATTATTTTTTGAATAGTAAATTACCCTTATGAATAGTAATTTTACCCTTATGAATAGTAATGTACCCTTATGAATAGTAACGTTACCATTATGAATAGTAATGTACACTTATGAATAGTAACTTGACACTTATGAATAGTAATGCATTCTTTTGAATGGTAACTTGACCCTTATGAATAGTAATATACCCTTATGAATAGTCTTGAGTAGTAATGTACCATTATAAATATTATCCTCACCCATTTAAGTAAACATAGAATTTATACACCTTATAAATGAGAGTGAATATTTTAAAAATTAATAATTAAGTATTGGTATTTTTATGAGCAATAAATAATGAATTACAATTTTATAATTAATAAATTAATTTAAAATATAATTCATTTTCATAAATTGTATTCATGAATAAATATTTTTTTCCTATGATTATAATATAATTTTATGATACCCTCGTTAATTTTTTGACTTTTCATAAAATCAGTTATAATATTAAAATTGGTATTTTTCGAGTAAAAGATTGTTTTAATTAAAAAATAAATTTCTCATATTTAGAAAATTATTTTTTTGAAATAGAGTTTTTTTTGGATTATAAACATTTAAAAATGGTTTGGATGAATTTTTGGGATTTTTATGAAATAGTTTAATATTTGTTGAATAGTAAAAAATACAGTTTTTTATAAAATACAACATTTTTCGTGACATTGTCATGAGATTATTATGATGTAAATATTTATTTGAACTATTTAATAAATACATAATTATATTAAAATTATAATAATGTAAAAAATTAATTTATAACATGAAAAGTATATTTTTTCATGATAAGTATAAAAATCAGTGTCAATATTGACGCAGTGTTGACAAAGTCAAAATTGGTAACTTATATATAGTAATTGAGTACTTAAAATTATTTTCATGAAATATTAATTAATTATTATTTTTTATTTGTGTCTTTTGTTGCTAATTTATAATTTTAGTGTCATATAACATGAGTATTTTCCAAATGTCTGTGGAATGCTTGCGCATGGCACGAAAAGACAAAATGAAAAATTTAAGAAGATGTTTTGTTATGTATAAGGGTGAATATACATAATGAGTGAATTTAGGATTTTATTTTTGACCTAATTTATTTATTTTTATGATAGTAATTTAATTTTCAATTTTATATATGAAATAATTAACATTAATGCTTATGAAATGCTGAAGTAGTGCTTGTTCTAGAATAAGAAAAATAAATAAAATATTTTTAATTAAAATTATAAGAATGATTAAATGACACATATTTTGGCTAAAATATTTTCTATAAGTAAGGCCCGTCCAATATCTTTTTTTTTATTTGGGGACATTTTGGACTCACATTAATCACTTCAAATCCTTTATAATATTTTTTTTCAAAAGGAAATCAAGTTGTCACATTATAGTTTTTAATTTTAATAACATTGTTATATGATATTTTTGAGAGGTTCTACTCTAAAAAGAATATTTTCTGAAAATATAATGAAATTATATTTATCATGGAATTTTATTTTTAGTTTTTAGAAAACAAATAAATACCAAAATAGCTTCGACAAAGATGATGTAGTATTAATTTAATCAATGAATAAATAAAATAAATGATTTTAAAAATAATAAAATAAATATAATTTTATATTTTTAAGATAATTCATGGATTCATTAGATGAATATGACATTTATATGATATAATATAAAATTTTATTTGATTTTAATTTTTTTTGATGTGTTTAAAGTCATAGCTATGAATAGTTTTTATCTTGACAAAATTGTTTTTCATGAATATAATATTTTATTAAATTTTATAAAAAAACCAAAATTATTGAAAAAGTCCAAAAATAATAATATTAATTTGTAAATGTAACCCCCCTTTAGTTTTTGGCCTTTTGGAATTCTTTAACCCTATAATATATTTATTATATTTTAATAATTTTGATGATTCCTAAGTTACCCCTCACCACACTTATAATAGGAGGTTCCTTCATACACAAATTTCATAACCATAGGGCTTCTTTTTTAGAAAAACTATTCTAAATTCTATCCTCCTCATCCATTAATACATTATTGTGCTTCTTGTCTCACAAAAATACCACTTCCAAGATCCTTAAGGTTGTTTCAAAACAGAAATATTCGAGTGGTAAGATTTCTTCTTCTTCTCTTTTGGTGTATTTTGGCATGAGGGAATGATTCTTGTATGTCCCCATACTTTTCATTTATGTACAATATTGCTTATTCTTTAATAAAAGTCATTTTCCTAAACCTTACTTCCTTTTATACTATAAATGAGAACACTATCTGAGATGTGTTAATTACCAAGTTCAAGGAAGATGGGTTTTCAATTTGCATTACTATCTTCACGACTGATCATGAAACCATTATAATGCTTAAGGAAGATCAGAATATATGTATTATATCTCATTTAATGTTTTTGAATCCTTAAAAACTCATAATATAAAATAATAATACAAAACAAGTTCATTATACACAAAACCACCAAGTTAATCCAAGCGTTTATCATTAACTTTTGTCTAATGAGTCATCCTCATGGTATGTAACCAAAATAATTGTATGGTAATTTATATATCTATAATGTCAGTAATAATATATACTATCAATTATGAATGTTTAACCACATTTAAAAAGAACTTCTATTCATGAATACAAGCAAATCGATCATGAAAACCAAGGAAGAAAATGCTTCCAAAACAATAAAATTGAACCTCTTAAACCCATAAAAAAGGCCACGAATGAACCTAATATGGTTAAAATAAATCAATTAAATATATAGGTGGTTTTGGAATTATTAATTAATAAAGATAAATTTGATTATTCATGTCATTAAGACAAATTGAAGAACACATTCAGGCATAAGGTTAGGTATTTCTCATCTAACTTTTAATTCTTTGAGATTTCCATTGTTTTCAACTTATTTCTTATATGTGGTGTATGTGTACTCTAATTTGATATATAATATCACGATTCTATTTATATAATGGGAATTTTTTTATTCATTTTATGATTATTACTTTTTGTTCATAAGTATTGATTGATTACAATGTGGTAACGGACTTTGTCTCAATTTCCATTTCATAGAAACTTACTTGGTATTGTGCACCTACTCTTTCTTATGTAGTGTATATACTACCCCTTTGAGATAATTTTTCGTTTGAAATTATAATTATGTTAAATATACATTTTATTATATCATGGATATGATTATTTCCTTAATTCGTATATCATTGCACATACAGGTTTTATTTTGAATGCTACTTTAACTATAGAAATAATGACAAATCGATATCCTCTACTCAATATGGATACTTAAAAGGAATGTTGTTATTGTATTAATTATTTGTATTAAGAATGCATTGGAATGGTAGTGATGGGTGGGGACCACTATATCCCCTAGATGTATCAGCAGGTCTCATGAGACAAATCATTTGGAGATAAACCCTTCGAGTTTGTTTCTAAAAAATTAGATAGGTTTCTACCTATAGACTTAAATCATCTTGATGCTATAATGGTTCATGTGGAAAATACATGACTTACAAATAACAATCATTCTATTTATTTATTATTCAGTTTATTCTATCCATAATTGTTTCACTATGAAATAAATCTATGGATGCATTTTGATTCTCAATTTATTAATGGCATGTGTTTTTCATTTATTCACCATGCTATATTGATAAAGTAAAATTGATTAAGATTCACTTATTATTGATTCTTTCCTCTGCTATATGTAAACCTTACTGAGCATTTAAGATCACACCTTTTATTTTTTTTCCTTTCCTAGGTTACGAAGAAGAGATCATTTATTGGGTTTTCAAGGATGCAGTTTATTATGTTTTGTTATGTATCATATTTTGTTTCTTTTCCCAATGTAAAACATGTTCCATGTATGTATCTAGTTTCTTCAAGACTACTAAACTGATAGGTCCTTTGGGATTTTATTCCTTGTAATCATGCCAATGTAATAAAGTAATGAACTGACTCCAGGCTTCTAAGGTCGGGGTGTTATATTACGTCAAAATATTTACCCAATTTTTATGTTCTATTTGGTATTTAGGGTTCCTTTAGGTTTATTCTTCCCTATTTGGGTGTCTTCCACTAAAGAAGAAATGTTACAGGTCCCCCTGGGTTGGTTCCACTTGATTTGATATATTTTTCCCAATGTTTAACACTTAGATATAAGAACTTAGTCATGTTCACTCAATGCCTTTATTCCTTTTGAGTTTAATAGATATTTTCAATCAAAATATGGTTTTAAAATTACAATGAAGGGTTTTTTCAAGATTTCATTAAAATAAAATGCTTTTTTGGAATTTTTTAAAATGATTTTATTAGCATAAGATACACATTTTGTTTGAGCCTCATATTATTATTGAATATTTGATATTTGGCATATTTTGAGTTGTGAATTATTATAGATATGATTATATAATTTCAATGTAGTTACTTATTAATGTGTGTGAAAAGGTGAGATAAAGTGCAGAGATTATATGAGCAACATTGGGAATCTTATTAGACCTTAAAATCCTTATGTCATTTACAATGATGATTTATTGATATGTTTACTCATATGATTATTTTTATGTTTTCTCTATTACAAAGCTTGATATATAATATTTGAATTTATTCTACATGTTCATGCTTCCTGATTGTATTAACTATTTTAGTGTTAGATATAATTTATCAATGATATTCGATTATTATTCTTTTATTATTTGATCTTTTCCCATGTTTGAGATTAGTTATCATGTCTTAGTAATATTTATAAAAATTTCAGTTATAATTAATAAATAATTATCATTACTTAAAAATATTTGTAATAATTAGTTTTTTTCTAATAAAATGTAAAAAAATATAAAAAATAACAAAAATTAAAAATTCTCAACAATTAATAAAAATATAGTAATAATTTAAAAAATTAGTAATAATTAATAAATTATTAATCAATTTTAGTAATAATTAGGAAATTTCAGTAATAATTAGTAAATATTAGTAAATTATGATAAATTATAATAAATTGTAAAAATATATATTAAATACAAATAATTATTAAAAATAACTATTGTTTGTTAAAAAAATATTTATATTTAGTAAATAATAATAATCAATTAATTAATAAAATCAATACATATTATTAATAATTAGTAAAAAATTTGTAATAACTTGTAAAAAAAATAGAAAAGTTCTAGAAATTATTAAAAATTAGAAATAATTAGTGGAAATGTAGTAATAATTAAAAAAATTAATAATAATAATCAAATAATTTGAAATAATCAATAAATAATTATTCAATATTAGTAATAACTAGTAAATGTGAGTAATAATTAGTAAGTATTATTAATAATTTTCAAATATTAGTAAATAATTATATTTCTTAATAAATTCTAAAAAATATAGGAAATACTAAAAATTATTGAAAATTAGTAATATTTATTAAAAATCCAGTTATAATTAATAAATAATTAGTATTAATTAATAAATAATTGTAATAATTAGTAAAAATTAATAAATATTAGTAAAAATTCGTAATATTTTTGTAATAACTTGTAAAAAATATATATAAAATACTTAATTATTAAAACCTCACAATAATTTGTAAAAATTTAGAAATAACTAAAAATGATAGTAATATTTATTAAATAATATTTAATAATTAATAAAAAATTAGCCAATATCATTAATAATTAGTAAATGTTATCATAATTAGTAAATATTAGTAATAATTTTAAATTATGTGTAAATTATGATAATTTTTAATATTTTTTATAAATATATAAAAATACTATTAATTATTAAAAATTTAGAATAATTAGTAAAAAAAATTTAATTGTAATAAAATTATTAGTAATTATTAAATAAATTGTAATAATTAAGAAATAATTAGTAAATATTGTTAATAATTTGTAAATATTCATAAAAATTATGAAAATTCGTAATAACCTGTAAAAATATCTAAAAATTAATAATAATTTTTAAAAATTAATACTAATTTTTAAAAATTGAGCTATAATTAATAGAAAAAGTATTAATTAATAAATATTTGTAATAATTAGTAATAAATAATAAATATTAATATTAATTCATAAAAATTAATAAGAATCTATGATATGTAGTTATAATTATATATAATAAAAATTTAGTAATAATTTGTAATAATTAGTCAAAATAAGTTATAATTATTCTTATTTTTGTTGTTTTTTTGAAAACTATTGACTCGTGAAGTGGAAACTAGTTTCTGTTATACCATTTTGGCTGGATAGATAATCATTAAAATCTTAATGGATCTAGTATAAATCCTATCTATATTGACAATGTTGAAACATTTATATAATTTTATCGTCAAATTAAAAAAAAGTTTCTGAAGAAAGAATTAAATTTCCAAGTAATATTTGTGATCTCTAAATATTCAAAACCTTTTATAATGTTGGATTTAATTAAATATGTTTTGGTTTTAGGAAATATTATATTTTTTGGTATCAAAATAATGAAAAAAATTTAGTATAAAATGATTTTTTTGGTTCCAGATCCATCATTTCAGAATATACTACATGAGGTTACTAGCCTATCTATCCAGAAAACAAAAAATAATAACGATATTCCAAATCCCAAATCAGAACCATCTCAATTTTTTATTTTTTTGAAATTTATTAGGGAGGCATTATATCTGGGATGTGAGATAAGAAAACTTGAATCTGTTACAAAATTTATGGATTTTAAATAAGATTTTTAAATGTCAGATTGTTGTTTCCATCAAATATTGTATTTGATTAAATCATTGTTGCATGATGAAAATATATTACCTGTAATTTTCTATATAAGCAAGAAGTTTTTCCATAATTTGGGTCATAGTTATCAAAATATACCTACATGTTCAAATGGGTGTATCTTATTTTATAGTGATTATGAATCATTTTTCAATTGATTAAAATATATAGAATTAAGGTATAAAGAGGTATAATAAGGAAAGTCTAGATTTCTTGTGAAATAGTTTAGGTATTTTCTAATTACACCCCATTTAAAACATTTATTTATGTATTGAAACACAACTGCATTAATAATATAGAATAAATAAAATATTTCCATCAGTAAATTTTTAAATCATCCATGTGACAGTGATTCATAGAAACACTTTGATCAGGTGCACCCTCCTTTTGCTTTAGAATCTCGTAACATATGGCTGAGTTTGTCCACTGATGGGTTTTTTCCATTTAGTGCTTATGAAAATAAATATTATTGTCAATTTATTTTCATAACTCTTTACAAATTACCTCCATGAATCCTGATTAAGGAACCATATATATATTTTGTGATATTATTTTTATGAAATCAAAATAATAATATCAATGTTTATTAGAAGCCACTAATTGATGAGTTAATTTCAATCTATAATGACAATGTAACTATATATGATATAGCTGCAGACTATAATTTAACACTAAAAGTTGCATTAATGTGGAAAATTAGTGACTTTACAATATATGGTATATTATTTGGATGGAGTAAATATGTCCTAAATTCATGTTCGTAGTGCATGGTTGAAAAAAATAATTTATGGTAGTCAATGGAATAAAGTCAAGTTATTTTGATTGTCATAAGATATTTCTTCCTGTAGATCACCCTTTTTGATGGAATAAAAATAATTTTACAAAATTTATAATTAAAAGAGACAAGCCTCCAGTAGTTTCTCAAGTATTCAAGAAAAATATACTATCCCTTTATTACTTCCTTTTAAATTTTTACTAACTATAAAAAAATATGGTTTTTAGAGAGATCATAAATGGATAAAGTGAATTATTTTTTGGGACCTACCATATTGGATTGATTTGTTAGTTTTTCATAAGTTAGATGTAATTTATATTGAAAATAATTTTTTGGATAAAATATTTTATACCATGTTGGACACACCTGATAAGAATAAAGATAATGTAACGGCATGGATAAATCATTACCATATTTACAGGCATCTTGAACTTAAATTATTTGAAAATGAAAAATTACACAATTTAATGATTCCAAAATAAACTTATATACTTAAAAAAGAAATAAATTTATTATTGTGTCAATGGATTAGATATTTCAGGTTATCATATGTTTATACTTCTAATTTGTCTCATTATGTTAGAAATGGACATATTACTAGGTGAAAAATCCATGACTGGCATGTCATAATGAAAGTACTATAACCAGTTGGTCTAAGAGGGATGTTGAATTATTCAATATAGGATATATTAATAAAAATATCATATTTATTCCAATATTTTTTTTAAAACATCATATTATGATGCATTGAGTATAATTAAAAAAGTTATTTTAATTTTATGTACTTTGTAGAAAATATTCCAGCAGCCTTATTTGATTCAATAGAACATTTAATATTTCATTTTCCATATGAAGATAAATGTGGAGGGATGGTACAATTATTATGGATGTAACCATTTGAGATATGTATACAAAAATTAAGGAAGAAAGTATGTAAGAAATCATTGGTTTAAGGGTCAACTGTAAAAGTGTACTTATAGGATGAAATTTTAAATTTATGGTCTTATTACATTGAATATGAATATCCATCAAAACATAATCACATGGGTCACAATGAGGAAAATATTGATGATTCAACAGAATATCAATTTTTGGTTTTAATCAGTTTGAACTTGGTTTTGGTGGTTATCACAAATGATGGATTTTATATGAATAACTCCATAGAGCTCCAACATATAATTTTCTCAATTATGATGAAATGACATAATTTGTGAAGTAAGTACTAATTTTTATTATTTTTTTAATTTTTTAGGAGATAAATTTATTTATTATATTTTTTTGTAGAGTATATGATGAAAATATAAAAAAATTATACCAATTACCCATACTCCCTTAAATAATGACAATTTTTTTCTTCATATTGGTTTCAAAGACTGGTAAGTTAAGTTTTCTATGATGGAACATTAAATAAATTTTTTAATTTTATCTAATATTAATTTTTTTAAGGAAAATAAAACATTAATGTGAAATTGATAGTCAATTATATGTTCTTAAAGAATATCCATCTATATTAGAAAAATCTTATAATGGGTATATGGTTAATGGATTTCAATTTCATACACGCATATATAGTGAATCAATGAAATTAATGAATATTGTTTTTTATTTGAAAGGATCCTATCATAAAGAAAGGGAAGTTTACATTTATGTAATTCTAGATGAAATAATTAAGTTAAGTTATATGGGACCAAATTATGTAACAATATTAAAATAGCATTGGTTTGATACTGATTGAGGGTTCCAAGTTTATGCACAACATAGAGTTGTTGACATTAATTATAAAAGTATTGTTACCATAAATGAACCATTTATGTTGGAAAATCAAGCACATCAAATTTATTATGCAATTACTATACTGTTTTGAGAGATTTAAATGACCAGTGAAGTGTAATAAAAATGAAATCTCATGACAATATTTTTATTAAAAATGAAAATTTTTATTTGGATGTGAAACATATTGAAAATTTTCTAGAAACATTACAAAATATATCTATTACTTGATGAGATATAAATATCGATGATAAAACCCCCTAGTTAAGGGATGATGATATTGATAATGTTGATGAAGTAACAAGTGATGATGAAACTAAAGGTTATATGGAAGTTTGCGATGTTGAAGAGGAAGATGGATAAATTTTAATCACTGAACATAAGGATGAGTATGATGAGTGATGTGTTATATTATGGTATTTATAAGTTTTTTATATTCTATATCAGTATTAATAATTATTTAAAAGAAATATTATATTTTTTTGATGGCTGGAGATGACCCTGATGATCTATTATATTCCCTCGCTAATGCTAAGATTCTAAAAGATGAGCCTGATGAACATTCATATGACCCACAATATGCTACCACAACACCACTTATTAGGAGGGGGAACAACCTTTCTAGACTGATAACTCCATAACCTTTTCCCAAAAGTCATCAATATCTTGATTTTGATCAAAATTAGCAGAGGCATGTTTAATTATTTATGTTTTTTATTTTATATTAATTTTTTGTATTAATTTTGGTAATAATATTCAGATGTTTTTATTTGCTCAATTTTTCACATTTATTTACTGGGAAGGTTGGTGAAATTTTATGAAATTAGTTTTCAACATCATTGGTGTTATAGGATCAGGTCCCCATTAATGTTTGACATCATATTTTCAACCACTATATTATAAGTCAATAAATAATATAATTTATTTTAAATTTATTTAATTAGTAACATTTTTTAATTGTCTCAAATAATTTATGGTCTATGATCGATGATAACATGATAGATTCTATTTGGGAGGTATGAGAAATTTGTATAAGTGAACATTTTCATTAGTTTTTAAACATCCTAAAAAAGAGAGCCATTGATAGGGATTTCTTTATTATTTTGACCAATCCTTATTCTCTTACCAACTTGAATATATCTCAACCTAGATATGGGATTTATTATTATCCTACTAGATAAGAGTGTATTTTAAGAGGAGTTCATCATCTGGCTGATAAAATCGGGTGAGGCATGAGGCCACACATAAGGCCAAGAGTCTTACATTTGGTATATATTGGTAAAATATGATAAGTAATATTATTTATTAATGTATTTATACTTTAAATTATTATTTTTTATATTATATAGGCCACCACCTACCCATTTGTTATAGAGTTAGAAGTTTACAAGAATATGCACACTCATCCTAGTATATGATAACTTATCGGTGATAGACAGTTCCATATTATGGTTAGTATTTTTTTTTAATTTTAATTAAATTAATTTTATTATAATTTTAATTTCTAATTATATTTAAAGGAATTGTATGCGATGATGAATTCTCATTCATGAGCGATTCAAATAGATGCTAAAGAAGATGCCACATAGGATTTAGGTTTTGATTTGGGGGCTTGGAGATAGGTGACCATGAATGGTGTTGAGAAAGTCTAGGTGACTTGTATTGGTTCATTATTTACATCTAATAGTTATTATTGTACTTCTATGATGTCATTTATCATCTCTAAGGGAGCTAGTGCAATGTTTTCCTCATCTTTTGCACAATATAAAGGGAGGTTGTGAGCTTAGTATGAGATTAAACAAAGCATGCAGAGAGAGTACAAGGAGGAGTGTGAGAAAAAACTGTATAGATATGAGTATATGTTAGAGTACATGTGACGTCTTGTGCGTGGTGTCAGTATGGAGTTTCCCCCCAACCCTTCAAGTAATCCCTCCCCATAATACAAGCTGACCTCATTTATTATAATGAATATAATGTATTTTAATTTTATAAACATATTATTTGTGAAATTATAAAATTGTTCCATTAATGTTTTTTATATTATGTTTTATTTATATTTTTTCTAATTTTTTTTATTTTTTAATTATTTAAATATTATTTTTTTAATATTTAATTAATTGTGATGGATTCAAAATTCTCCCAAATTAATTTTTTAATTTTTTTGTACTTATTTGCAATAGAAATAACCTCCCATCATGAATAATTTTTTTTCTATGGACTATTTATAATAATTATATTTACGACACCATTTTATGTGAAGGTTTTTTTATAATGAATTCCTGTCATAAATGAATTTTAACGATGAGAATACATTACAAAAAATGTAACACCTGGACCCTAGAAGCATAGAGTCAGTGCATTATTTTAATTAATTTGAATGATAACAAGGAATTAAATCCTGAAGGACTGATCAGTTTAGCAGTATTGGAAGACTGTATTACATTCATGATACCCATAATACATTGGAAAAATAAAATAAAACATGATACATTATGAAATAAACTTCATCCTTGAATGTTTATGCAAGGTTTTCTTCTTTATAACCTAGGTAAAAGAAACATAAGAAAGGGGTGACCAAATAAAGCCATAAAACTGATCTCAAGAAACTTTACCATTGATATCATACTATTTAAATAATCACATGATTTATCAATTACTAATATCATAATGATGGAATTAATATTCCGAACATCATAAACCCATCTTTGAGGCCTTGAACAAGACTTCTAAAAATACGAGGGTAGGGGCTCGGCCAAAACCCAGTTCTATTTTTCCATGAGACCAACCGATTCATCGAGGGGCTATAGAAAGCCCCAACTGTCACTTTCTAAGTCTAAATAATTAATTATATGTTTGATAAATGATATAATTAAATAAAACTTTCCCATAATACTTTGAAATTTTTTAATCATAATCATAGATGAAAATACTCTAATAAAATCATCGATAAATTCTTGACGAAAATGATCATTAAACATTCCAAAGTGTCCCGTACCAATTTGAAACATTTAATTATTATATAATATCATAATAATAATAAGAATCATGATTTAATATATCAAAAGAAATTACATACACCACATTCAAGTAATAAGTGGTGAACAAGTAAAAAATATCATAGAATTAAAAGTGAGACGAGAAAAACCTTTTTACTTTGGAAGGAAGAGTTCTTTTGGAAAATCATTTGTATTTGTCATAAAAATAATATTTTAAAAATTTAAATCCAAAATAAGAAAATTTAAGGACATTGAAATTATATTTGAGTCATAAATAATTTTCCACTAAATTGTAATCATATAAAAAGAGTTTTTAATAAGCTTTAGAAATAAAACATTTTAGTGTGCTTTATAGAAAATATTAAAGATATTTTAAAATGGAAATACATGTTGGTTTTTATAAAACCAAAAATGAAACAAGATATATTTTCATGATAAAATGAGTGATTTTTGAAAAATAATGGTGTATTAAAACATGTTATAGAGTAATCTTGAAAATAGGTAAGAATTTGAGAAGTTCCCTTGAATCGGGCTTGTTTATTGGGGATAATTTGAAAGAGATCATTTTAAAACATGTAGCTACCCATAAAATAAAGAAGGATTATGATTGGTAAATATATATAGAACATTTACATGGAATTTATGAGAATATTATAAGAATAATTAATAATTTCATTAGGGTAAAGATATAAAAGAGAGTAACCCGAAAGAAAAATGGGTGTTTGGGTAGAATCCATTACCACTTTATAATCAATAGAATCATAAGCCTCAAAATTAATAATCATAAAATGATAAATTTAATACCATAAAAATAAATATATTCATGATATGATACATCAATGGGGATTATAAACACACCACACACAATAATTATTGTAGAGTAAGGCATATCTCACGGGAATGAAAGCGAGTTGAGAAAACCCTTAACTTTTGTCTGAATGTGTTCTACACTTGATCTTAATATCCTTAATAATAAAATTAAATACATTAATTAATTAATTAAGAAAATTATATACATGTATTAGTTTAATTATAGTGTTATTAAGTTAATTTATGGCCTTATTGATGATTTATAGAGTTTAATTTTGTTGTTTTAGAGCATGTATTTTCTTGGTTTTCATGATTGGTTCACTTGTTTATAAGTAATGGAGTTCATGTGGAATGAAAATAATTCTCCAAAATTGATTTTATATGATACTAATGAAAATAAATAAAATTAAATGGTTATATATATATATATATATTTAATTTGGTTATATGGTATGAGGATGAATCATTAGATAAGACATTTGGTGATAACCGTTTAAATTATTACAATAGTATTTCGATCACCAAGAACTAGTTTTATTTCATGAATTAGTATTGTGTATATATACTAGATTCATAACATTAAATAGTTTATAACACACATATTATAGTCTTGGTTAACCATAAAAATGGTATCAGGATCATCCTTGAAGAAGAAATCCAAGAAAGATAATTCATCGTCCATGAAGGTTGTTAATCAACACCTCCCATATGATGATTTCATTTTTAAAATAAAAGAGATAGAGAGATAGTATTTTGAGGAGGTAAGGAGAACATAAGAAAATAAAGTCAATTGAAAATGAAATTAAATGAAAAGGAAGAGGGTTTACCTCTTGAAATATCCTCCCTAAGAACCTTCTTAAGGGAAGGGGTTTTGGTCTTTTGGAAAGACTAGGAGCTCCTAGACATGGGAGGAGACTATAGAAGAGTATTTGGGAAGAACTTTGAGGAGCTTAAAGGCTTATAGGATTTAGGATAATAGGGAGTGAGGGGTGGTTTTTACAGTGGAGGAGAGGGGTGATTTTTTAATATCTTATTCATTATTTTATTATTATGCTTAAGAAATCTTGTTTATTATTATTACCAAAAATAGTAATAAGTGCATGGGAGTTTGAACCAAGTGTGTTTAAATCATCCATTCATCACCCATGTCTCAGTAAATCATGTATTTAGCATTTATTATAAATTATCATATTTTACTATTCATAAAAATTACAATATTTTAGAAAAATCAAAAAAATTCACCACAACCATTTTAGATGTATAAAATTAAAAAATAAAATATATTTTATCAAAATAATTTTATAAATATGTGATATTTAATTTTTAAATAAAATCATTATTTATATGAAAAATATATATTTTGAATTTAAAATTAATTTTATAACACTCTGAAAAATTTAAAAAGGTCCCATAAAATTATTCTAAAATCATATTAAAACAAAATATTGGTTTAGGAATACATTTTATGAAAATTAATTTTCTTTTAAATAAATTTATTAACTATAAATTTTAGTTAAATTCTTATTACTAACAAAAATACCAACACTTAATTATTAATTTTTAAAATATTATTTCATTTATAAGGTGCTTAAATTTCATTTATACTATCATGGGTGAGATTTTATTTCATAAGAGTCATATTACTATTCATAAGGGTAACATTTCTATTCATAAGGGTAACATTACTATTCATAAGGGTAAGTTACTATTCATCAAAGATTAAGTTGATTCTATTAGACTCTAAATATATTACTGATCGCAACAATGTGTGTCCATTTTTCGAAATTCAAATCATAGAAGTGTAAAAATTAAGTTTAAAGACTAGGTTATAGCTATAACAAAGTGTTGTTTCGCAAAGACTCAATGTTGTGTGCATATAAGCTATCTAATGAATTGAAATTATTTATGAAGAAACATACCACAAAATATAGTGGTGTCATATTAATAGTGAATATATTTGTAACATAATTTAATATTTATCATAATTATTATAATATTTAATATATACATTATTATTAAAATATTTCATTAAATAATCTATTGAAAAATAATAATCAAATACATATATTCATATTAAAATATTCTTATAGAAAAAATAATACTGTAAAATTGTATTTTTTTATAAAATTAATTTATAATTAATTTAAAAGCTATAAATTTGAAATATAATTATTTATAAGTATTATTGTTAATTAAAAAACATAATTTCATATTATTATTTTTCATAACTTAATATATTATTAAACAAATTACTGGGGTGTTATAAAAAACTCATATAAAAAGGATAAAAATATATTTGTGGTATATTATTTCTCAAGGATCATGAATCACTTAAATAATTCTCTAAGTGTGGTGTGAATTGATACAATAAAAAAGAACTTAGTCCTTGGAAAGTTATATAGTACTTTCCAATCATTCCATCATTTTGACGGTCATATGGAAGTGACAATATTAAAAGGTAATTGATGTGGCACACAAATAAAATAATTAAATATGGGAAACTTCATCAATCAACATAGTATCTATAGTGGAATAAAACTTATCATGAGTATTCAAAATTTGGAAATGAGATAAGAAATCAGTATCTTGTACAATTTTTAGATTGAATGAATCATTTTAGTGTACATGGAATCATTATTAGTACATGAGGGGTTATGTTGGTAAATTATAATTCAACTCTATAGTTATGTATAAATAACTTGTACATTATATTGTCTCTAATTATATTAGGACCAAAATAACTTGATAATAACACTGAAATTTATTTGGAAGCAGTGATCAAAGAGCTCAAATTGATGTGGAATTTAGGTTTTATGTTGTATTATACACATAGAAATGAAGAGTTTATGTTGAGTGCCATGTTTTTTGGTATGATAAATGACTTTTCTGTTTATGGAAACTTTTAAGGATATAAAATTAAAATAATGTGAGGGAATCACATTTGTGAATATGGTATACACATAGTTAGGTTGAAACATTCCTTGAAGATAATGTTTCTTGGAAATCATAAATTTTTACCTTGATGATATAAATATTAATCTTGGACAACATCATTTTATGGGAATTAAAAATAATTTACAAATAAATCTCCATTAATAAGTGATGAAAATTTTGAGAAAGTAAAATATATTTTCACCATTTTTGGTAAAACATTTTAAAAAAATATTTCAAAAATAGGTTCGAAAAAGAGAATGATTTTTTTTGAATTACTATATTGGAATTGTTTATATGATAAGAAATAATTTATGTCATACTTGTAGAAAAAATACATATGATAATGTCATTGGTACATTACTAAATACACCTTACAAAACAAAATATAAAATTAAGTCGAGGTTGGACATGATTGATATGAGGATAAGGGAAAAGTTATTGCTAGTAAAGGGTCAAAGACTGAATTTTCTTCCTCTATTAGATAACACTCTTTCTAGTCAATAAAGATTTTAATTTTTATAACTTCCTTAATGGTGTAAAATTACTATATGAGTATTCATAAAATATCAATAATATCATGTCAATGATTTATTTTATGTTAAAGGGATTGAGATCACATCACTGTCTTGTTTTTATATAGATTTAATTCCTATGTATTTATATTGTAATCTACCTAAAAATTTTCAACACAAATTAACCGATATTTATTTCTTTTTTCAATGGTATATTTAGTAAATTTATAGACCCAAATAAGTTTTTAAATAAGTAAAAGGGAAATTATATCATATTATGTGAATTAGATATGTTATTCACACCATCATTGTTTAATATAATGGTTAAATTGTTGGTTCACATGGTTATATATATTTTAATATGTGGTATTGTACATTATAGATGATTATTCCCCATCAAATAGTATATATATATTTTGAAAAGGTATATCAAAAATCTAAGTTGGATAGAAGGTTGTATTATAGAGTGATATTTTTTTAAGGAATCTACTTAATTATGTACCAACTTTCTATCTGATATGGATAGCATTGGTCTCCCAATATCTCATCACAGCAGGTGCCTTATGGATAAAATAATTTCAAGAAGAGATGTTGTCTCAATTATTATTTCAGAGTGGGAATAGGCTCACATTTACATTTTTAATAATAGTATATAGGTTTCTCTATATGTTGAAACTAAAAATATAATTCTCAGGTATTTTAATATATCAATGGATGAAATTTGGATATCAAATAAACATAATAAAAAATTTATATGATGGTTTTGAGACACTGTTTTAAGGAGTTATATACAAATATGAATTCAATTTCAAAATGAATTTAATGGATAACTAGAGGACCAAGTTTATATGTATTATCTTAAAATAGTTTTGAAATTAACAATTATATATTATATATAAAGGAACTGGATAAATATAGTATGATGAAACATAGTGGAGTTACTCTTATGGTTGAAGTGATTCATGTATATGGTACCCAATAAAAAAATCCAATTTATACAAATATGTCATACTTTGGTATCATTTAAAAAATATGGAATTTGGATTTTATAAAATTCCAGGTGATGTTTTTGACCAAAATGTGTTGATATCAAAAGTTAAGTTGGAATCATTGAATTTGGATTCTTGAAATTGAATTTCAATCAGGGTAAATGGATGAGCCATTCCTAATGGAATCATAGGAAGTATAAGTATTTTATGCATTAGATCTTATAAAAATAAAATAATTTTTTTTTATGTTGTCAAATAAAACAACTATATGGTCAAAAAAAATTCCATTTGGGATGAACCTTTAATTGGGATGTAAAAATAATTTCATGGTGATCCTACTGTGGATAGTTTCTTGTATGTTAGAGGATACCACAAGGATGAGATTTGGATACTTGATAGAGTGACCAAATCCTTTCAACCTTTAAATAATTAAAAAGAGTTCAATGAACAGGAAAAATTTCTCTGATTATTTTTTTATATACAATATATTTCCTCATAATATTATGTGGTCACAAAAATATTTATTTAATCTAATATAAATTTTTAAATACATATGGAAATAATGGATTCTTCACCTGTTGATGCTACCAATCTCAAGGAATAACATATTGATTTTTTTGAAATTATGTAAATGTTAAAAGGTGAATTTTTTTAAAGGTGAGAAATAACTTTAAGGTAAGAAAGTGGGAAAAAGAGACATGGTTGAAAAAATATAGGAGTGGCATAGTAGGATAGTGTTAGAAAAAATTGTTAATTCTAGAAGTAAAGCTAAAAAATTTAAGGTTGATGGAATGGATATGGTCAACCTAGTCCATTTTCATTAGTTAAATTGGGTTTAGTACTTAAATAAACATTCCTATTGATATAGATACATGGAAAATGTTGTTTTTTCATTGAAGTAAATTGTATGGGAAGACATTAGGGTGACATTATGACATTATTTATTTATTTTATTTGAAAATAAAATAAATAAACATTGATTTACTCCTTATTATCCATTATAGTGTATATTTATATTATAAAATTATAGGATAAAATTCAAACTAATGGTCACTAAAAATGATCATAGATAATTTTGGAAAATTATAATGAAATATCATATTAGGGATATTGAAAGGAAAGTAAAACCCCACCCACCATCTATATATGTACCTATCATAAACCAAGAAACATGGGATGCTTTTGTTGAATGTCAGAAGGATGAACCATTTAAGGTACATTGTAATTGATATTATATTATTTTAAATTATGTGTATTAATCACTTTGGTTAATAATTATTAATTTATTAATTAATAAAGTAATTTAGAAAATAAAAAATGTGAATTGAAACCACCATACCCCTACTGTTAGGAAAGGATGGGCTATGCTTTACTTTAACAAAAAATGTATGTATTTTAATTTATATTAAAACTTTTATGTGATATGAAATAATATCATAATTATGTTCTGTTGTTTATATTCATATTGATGAATTAGAATCTCAAGAAACTTCCACCACACATCATGTGTTATAAGAGGCCAATGTACATAAAAAGGGACAAATATCATATGAAAAACCATTGAATGTATAGGAATCAATTTTAAGCATGAAATAATGTAATTTTTTTATTTAAAATAGTATTACATAAAAATACTAATTATATTCTTATATTATTATCCAATTTAGATATTGGAATAGTGGTCTTCCATAACTTATGAATGACTACATTCAATGGATTTAAAGTGTACAGAATAGTATCTACAAGTTATAGGTGAAGGTTTTATAGTATCACCCTAAGAATACTTTTAGAAAGGAAAGGCACAAGGATATACAAATGAAAAAATGAAAAAGATGCAGGTACTGATTGATTCTATAAAAAAAAATTTAGTTATCAAGTTTATGTGATAAACCATTTTCTGATTAATAAGAATAATAAACACAACACCAACCACAAAACAAATAACTACACCTAGTTTTAAGGCTATCCATTCCCCTAAAATGCCTACCATACATGATGTAATCAATTTTCTTATAATAGTTTCTGCTAAATATGAATCAATAAACTATTGATTACTTTATTATAATAAAATCCTATAGGGTAAAATTACTTTTGATTTATATCTATCAGCCCCCACTCATATTCTTACTATTAGAGAAAAAAGGTGAAATATATAAGGTGATATTTTACACAATAAAAAACTTACTGAATATCATTTAAGGGAAGGGATTCATGTATTTCATGATCTGAGAACTAATATACCTATTCCTATTGATGGTATTGATGTTTACATGGTCAAACTGTCTACTACAACATTCATAATATGAATGTTTAATCTCATAAATATACACGATGATAATGAGGTATGTATTTTACAATTTATTTTAAATTAAAAACATTTTTTAATTCATAAAAAAATCTGATTAGAGGTATGTTATTACTAGAGGAGAAAGATAAGGGTAAACAAATTGTAGAGCAAAGACAATCCAAATGATCAACTAATATATCAAAATGATCTTCTGTGAGTTCATTTACCCTAAAAATTACATTGATAAATTTATTAAAATTATATTTTCATGAAGATACAATGTTCCAAGATAAAAATATATCCTACATTTAATATGAATAATAAATTTATGGATAGGCCACTACCAACACGATTAGTCTTTATAATTTAAATGAAATTCTCAATCATGAATAGTTGGGAGCCTCGATTATGAATTTATATATGAAGATCATTTCCATAATTTTTTGTTCAATAGTTGATCTACAATGTTTGTTATAATTTAATACTATCTATATTTTCTATAGGAATATATAACACACCAATGTAAAGGGAATACCATGAAAAGAATATTTTAGATTCATTAGTCCTCATATCACTTCTATAGAAAAAAACCTATGGATGAAGATGAAATTTTAGCAAGATCACACTAAGTAGCCACAAATTTTGAAAATAAAAAATATATGACAATATTTTCTTAATACCTACAATATAGGGGTAAAAATATACCCTATAATCCTATAAAATATAATTTCATTTTTTATATTATTTATTCATTTTTATTTTTTGGGATTATTTGGATGTTTATTGAGATCAATTTGGATACTCTAAAGATATAATATTTGGATCTAATGCTTGTAAATCTATAAAATCAACCACACAAAATGTTCATTATGATTTTTAATTAAACTATATTCTATATTTTATCAATAAAATTAAAATTATATGTTTTATATTATCTTTTAACAATTATTTTGTTATAATGAGGTGATGTTTATTTATATTCAAAACCATGGTACGAGGATGACTAATGCTCATAAGAAACTAATGGATTTGTACAACTTTATATGATTAGGGTATATATAGTAAAACTTTTCTACCAAAACATATATAAAAAAATTACTTATTTATCTCAATGTTTATATATTTTAGGAAATAAAGTAATCATATAAATTGTGGTTATTATATTTATAAATTTTTGAATAATACCATATTCCCTCCAAAAACTAGCATCCCAAAAGAGGTATTTCCAGATATAATAAAAATTTCATTTAAAATATTTATTATCTATTTTTTATTTATATTTTTCTAGTACTACCAAGGAAATCAAAAATCCACATATCAAAATAGGAAAGAGATTTATTTTTTCAGAATGAGTGGAATGTTGAAACCATAGTTGTCTTTGCATGAATTGGAGTATGTTTTGTGTTTGTTGTCAATCCTAAGTGGATGTTCATAATATGTGCCAACAAAGTGATCTTACAGTTCAAGCAGATAACAGTATTGAATGTGGCACCATTTTCCAGTGTCTTCCAAATTTCTGGACCTCAAAATTGAGAAATGGAGAAAAGTGTTTTTGGAAAAGGGACTTATGTGCCGTGTAATTTAAGGAGAGGAAACTTGCGCGCCTAATTTTTTCCAATATCAGAACATTAAAATATAGAAAAGGGAAAAGGGTCTCTCATGTTTTGAAGTTGGTTACGCAAGTGATTTGTGGGGGTAGAGACTTGCGTGCCGAAACTTGTGCGCTGATGGGAGACTTGAGCGCCATCGCGCGGAGTGTCCAAATGCGTATAAATACAGTTCTACCCCTCCTCATTCAACACAAAGTTCAGACTTAGAGAAAATCAGAGCTCCCATCATACATGTGTGGTGGTCGCGCAAGTGGTGTGTGGTCACGCAAGTAGACGTTGTGTGCCAGGTGATAGTTGCGCACCCAAGTTGGTCTGGGTGAGGAAGGAAGAGAGTCACCCAAGTTTTGAGTTGAATAAGGAAGTGTCATGCAAGTGGTTTGGTGACACTTGTGCAACAAGTTTTGAAGAAGTGTGATAGTTCATAGTTGCACGCCAAAATCAGTTTGGGCTTAAAAGGATGTGAGTCACACAAGTTTTAAGTTGAAGAAGTGAGTGTTGCATAAGTGGTTGAGGTGAACTTGAGCGCTGGTTTGGGCTTGCACACTGAAACTTGTGTGCCATCTTGAAACTTATGCGCCAGGCTTGGAGAAGCGCACTAGGTGTAGTTGAATCATGCCGGTCTTTCTAGAGGTGCACAAAAGCTGGAAGATTTCCCGATACCTTCGGTGCAAAGTGAGATCAGTCTACGGGTGAAAGTTGGACTTCAACAGAGCATCTACATACAACAGAGGATTTATTCATTAGAAAAGAAGAAGAGACCATCATGTTTATAAACTGAGTGGGACTTCACCAAAGGCAATGAGCTAGGGGGAGTCAACGGGAGTGAACCGAGGGACGCAGTGATCTATCCCTGAACTTTTGTAAAGGCAGTGAGCCTGGGGCAGAGTGACTGTGCTTGAACCTTTGTAGTCCACATCTAGTGAAGTTTAGTGGAATTTGGTATGACTGAAAAACTATCGGCATATGCTCCTTGGATGTAGCCCTTAGTGGTGAACCAAGTAAAAAGTGCGGTGTCATCTCTCTGCATGTGAATGTTTGCTTTCTGATCTTTTTTTATAATAAATGTTTAACAAGTTTCTACCAACATGGAAACAAGATCAATCACATTAAAAGAAAAAGTTGTCACCCTAATTCACCCCTCCCCTCTCAAGGTGTCCCGTGGTCCTACAAGTGGTATCAGAGGCAGATTACTGGTTTTGAATATGTCCTTTGTCGTCATGGAGAATGCAGTCAATGTCAGGGGAGTCCCTCTCTTCGATGGAAGTAATTTTCAGATCTGGAAGAATAAAATGAGATCTCATCTAAGATCCCTTGTAATGGAAGTCTTTTTTTCCACTATCCAAGGTATACATTTTACTGATCCAACAAGGCTGGCTATGACGGATGCTGATAGGAAAATTATTGATGCTGATGCTAAAACATAGAATGCTCTCACTGCATCCCTTTCTGATCAGATGTATCTAAAGGTAATGAGTTGCACCTCAAAGAAGTACATGTGAGATAAAATTGAAAATATTTATGAAGGAGATAACAAAGTGAAGGAGGTGAAACTGCAAGTCCTACAAAATAGGTTTGGTGATCTGAAGATGCATCCTGATGAGAATGCAGACTCCTTCTTCAATCAAATTACTGAAGTGGTTGGAGCAATTCAGGGTCTAGGTGAAGAAATAAAAGATGTTGACATTGTAAAGAAAATATTAAGAAGACTTCCACCCCTGTACAATGCAAAGGTGTCAGCCCTTGAGGAAATATATCTTTCCAAAATTTCTTTGGATGATCTGTTGAGCAGCCTAGTGGCATATGAAATGAGAGTCAAACCAGAAGATCCTACTACACGAGTAAGAAAGGAAATGGCATTTAAATCCATGGAGAAACTTAAAATTTCAAAAGATATTAGTGGTGAAGATGATGAGGAAAAATAAATTCTTTCTCCCATTTCCAAGAAGTTCCAGAAGGGAAAAGGGAAACTCAAAGGGAATTTACCTCTAGCTTGCTTTAGTTGTGGAAAAGTTAGGCACATTACTTCTTAGTGCTTAAGAAAGATCGATGATAATGATAGCAATGCTGAAAACATTGAGATTCCTCAGAAAATGTTTTTCAATAAAGGAGACTTCAGATCTAGAAAAAAGTGCTGAAGAAGAGTTTTTTCTGTAAATTGGAAGATGTTGATAATGAAATCTGTGAAGAAGAAAACCATGCTTTTATGATGGACACTGTTGAAAAATAAGAAGATAATGGTGGAGAAAATCAGTTAAAAACTAGTGAAAATCCCAAGTTACAACTTAAGGATGCTGTGAGAAATCTTAAGATTAAATGTAAGAGTTTCAATAAGTGTAAATCAATTGTATAATAATCAAATGAATATGTTGATCAACTTGAAGCTGAAATTGAACGACTAGAAGAATTTGTGAAATTTCAGTCTAAAATCCTTGAAAGTAATGATGATGTAGTTGATTTGAAGCTGAGAATTGAAGAGCAGGGAAAGGTCCTCAATGGCCTCACATCCAGACTAGAAGAAAAATCCAAGACTGTTGAGGGTCTTGAGGAGGAAGTTGTTACTCTAAGGAGTAAACTTGAGACATAATCAATTTAAAAATAATCAAGGAAGAAAATACAGTTTGGAAGATTCTTAGATGCAGAATTACTGGAAAGAGCCAAGTGTGGTTCAGATGAGTTTGGAATAATCTTGAGTGATCAAAGATCCAATTTCATGGGAAAGAGTGGAATTAGCTGTGAAGCTGAGACATCAACTGCTGGAAGTTAAGAGAGCCAAAAGAAAGACAAGATGAAAGTTGGATATGTTGAAATATTTCCTGAAGTGCTGAAAAAGAAACCTTCAATGAAAACTAAAAGAAGAACTAAAAATTATCCTCAAACATTTAGAAATGACATGCAGTCCAACTATTCTCCCAATAAAGAAGGTATGAAGAGAATTTCAAGTGAGAAGACATTTCCTCTCATGAAGTGTTAGTTTTGTGGATATCTGGGCCGTACCATGTCATATTGCAAAGAGGAAAGGAGATACTTGAATGGGAAATATCTGGGACATAAACAAAGGATACTGACTTCATATACTCTATCTTATAGAATAAATAGTTTCTATGGATACTTTTTTCATTGTTATAACTTTGTCCATAAAGATACGTATTTTAGGAATAGATTTGATAAAAAAGATTCATACAACTCTTAGAAACAGGTCAATATTCATCCTTTTGATGGTGTTGATCTCACAAACAAGTTTTCTCCTCTAGAAGAAGAGTATGGGTATGAAGAATCTGATTATGTGGAAGAAATAATTAGAATCTCATTAATATATTATAATCAATCCAATATCTCTTAGAATGAAAAAAGGAAGATCGAGAAATCCAATCTTGTAGAAGTAGCCTTGAAAGATACAAAGAGCAGCAGCACCTGGATTCTTGATAGTGGATGATCTTCACATATGACAGGAAATGCTGACCTTTTGAAGAACATTGAAATGAAGGTTGATGGAATAATAAGGTTTGGTAATGATGGTGCTTTGAAGATTAAAGGCAGTGGGAATACTGCTCTCGCCAACAAAGAGGTGAAGAAGATTGAAGTTCTTTATGTGGATGGTCTACGTCACAATCTCCTCAGTGTAAGTCAACTCTGTGACTTAGGGCTCAAAGTAACCTTCAATCAAAAAGGCTGCACTATAAAGGGAAAAACAAGGAATTTTCTTATGAAAGGCTTTAGAACAGATGGAAACTTATATCAGGTTGACAACAAAGTAAACTCTTGCTATTTGTCTGTTGAAGAAGAAAACAACCTCTAGTATCGAAGGCTGGGTCACATTAACCAACAAGACATGTAAAAGATATCTAAGATGAATATTTTCATGGATATCCCCATTCTTAAATGTGAATGGGAAAAGACTTGTAATTCTTGCATATGGGGGAATCTGGTAAGTAATTTATATCGACCGAAGAAGAAAAGGGCATCACACCTTCTTGATCTCATCCATACAGACGTATATGGCCCAATAAATGTTTCTTGAACTCATGGAGAGAGGTACGTTTTCCTTTTCATTGATGATTATAGTAGAATGGATTGTGTAATGGTGATTCATAGGAAGCGACAAGTACTTTATTACATGAAAACTTATCACCGGATTGCCGAGAATGATACTGGACGGACAATAAAAGTCCTACGATCTATCAATGGAGGGGAATAAACGTCCATTGAGTTTGAGAATTACTAAGAAAAATATGGAATACAACATGAGGTAGCTGCTGTGAGAACTCCACAACAAAATGGAGTTGTTGAGTGCCGGAATTGACAAGTCAACAATATGGCCAGGACTATACTAATTGAGAGTGGTATCTCTCGCCATTACTGGAAGGAAGTTGTTGAAGCTACAGTGCACATTCATAATCGAACAGGGCTTTATATGGGAGAAATGAAGACACCATATGAATTGTGGCATGGAAGGAAGCCTTAATTTAAATACTTTCATGTTTTCAAAAGAAAATGTTTCATCTAGAATAAAAAAGGAAATCAGGGAAAGTTTGGTGACAATGATGATGAAGGAATTTTTCTTAGGTATCCAATGAATAGAAAATCATACAAGTGTTTCAATAAATGCTTGGGGAGGATTTTGGAAAGAAATGATGTTAATATCATTGAAAGGAAAACCCCAAATGATTCTAATAATACATATGTTGATGAGATAGAAGACGAGGATGAATGTGAACATAGATTAAATACAAATATAGAAATAGAGGAAGGTGTACAAAACACTTAGGGCTCACATCATGATGTTGACTCAGAAGAAGAATTTGAAGAGGAAATCTTTGGTGGATAGAATGCGACTGAACCTCCCAGGAGAAATCGAAGAGCTGAGATTGATCCATCTAACATAATTGGGGATAGGAGTACACCCACACAAACAAGGAGGATAAGGAATAACACACAATATTCATTTCTGTCAGTCGTGGAGCCATCTTCATTTGAAGAAGCTATAAAGGATGAATCTTTGGTGAAAGCTATAAATGAAGAGTTAGATCAGATTGACAAGAATTAGACATGAGATCTTGTCTAGAGACCCGAAGTTCACAATGTGATTAGTAAAAAATGGATCTTTAAGAATAAGTTTGATGAGCATGGAAGTGTTATTAGAAACAAGGCCCGACTGGTATGTAAAGGATATTCCCAAATTGAAGGTGATGATGTTGAAGAAACCTTTGCTCTAGTGGCCAAAGGTCTATAAACTAAAGAAATATCTTTATGGTTTGAAACAGGCACCACAGGTGTGGTACTCCTGTCTGGATTCTTACCTCAAGAATCTGAAATTCAAAAGGGGAGGAGTAGATCACAATCTATATGTGAATAATTCTCCAAAAGATCAATTCATGGTTCTAGTCTACGTTGATGATATCATATTTGGTGGCAGTAGGCAGAAATCAGTGGATGAATTTTCCAATCACATGAAATAAAAATTCAAAATGTCTATGATTGGTGAGATCACATATTTCTTGGGGCTGCAAGTGATTCAAAAGAAGGATTATACTTTCATTTCTCAGGAAAAGTATGTAAGAGAGCTGCTGAAGAAGTTTAATATGCAAGACTCTAAACCAATGTCAACTCTGATTGCAGTAGGAACTAAACTTGGAAAGCATGAGGATGGGACCTCTGTAGATCCCACCATGTACAGGAGGATCATTGGGAGCCTACTGTACCTGACAGTGACACGACCAGATATTGTCTTTGCCACATGTCTTGTATCCCGCTTTCAGAGTAATAAAAAGGAGGAACATATGGCAGTAGTAAAAAGAATCATGAGGTATATTCAAGGTACTCACAATTGTGGCTTATACTTTTCTGTAGGAAGGGACAATGAATTATCAGCATTTTCTGATGCTGACTGGGCTAGTGATGTTGTGGACAGAAAGTCCACATGTGATGGTGCATTCTATATTGGGAATAAATGTGTTGGCTAGTTGAGAAAGAAACAAGAAATTACTTCTCTTAGTACTTCTAAAGCTGAGTATATCTCCACCACAAAGGCATGCACTCAATTGATATGGATGAAGCAATAACTAACAAATATTGGTGATGAGGTGAAATTACCAATGGTGATTTACTGTAATAACAAGAGCACAATTGATCTTATGAAGAATCCTGTTCAGTATTCTCGTATGAAACATATTGAAATCAGGTATGACTTTATCAAAGAAAAAGTTGAGCAAGGGGTTATTAGAATGGATCATGTGGGAACAGATGAGCAAGTGGCTGATATTCTAACCAAACCACTATCAGAAGCTTTGTTTGAGAAACATCGGTTGAACCTTGGTGTTCAGCCACCTCCCAGTGCATAAGGAGGTTACAAAAAACCCCTCTCCCCAGTTATGTTAATTGTTTTTAATCTGTTTATGGATACGATATAGGTTTGTGGGGGAGATACTATCCAGGGGGAGTTTTGGGATGTTCAATGAGAAAATACTGATCTTTGGGTTTATTGCCAATGCGGGAGAATGAATAAATTCAGGTCATGTTTGGTATCATGATGATAATTCAGTGATAGGATAAGAAGTAATTTTTCGAAGATGTAATGATTTTGGGAAAATTTAACTTTGGACATGTAATGCTTTTGAGAAAATTTAAGAGAATTGCCTGGGCATCGTTAAGAAATTCCAAAACATGGGATCCTAATTCACACTTACCCTCTTTTTTTCTACACCGAGCATTGCTCATGTAGACTTATAGTATTGGATGAGTTGATTCTTGCATTTCTGGTTTGGAAGTGGCTGGTACTCTATTGAATTTATTTACTGATTGCCAATAAACCCAAAGGGGGAGATTGTTGGAACCATGGTTGTATTTTCATGAATTGGAGTTTGTTTTGTGTTTGTTGTCAATCCTTAGTGGATGTTCAGAATATGTGCTAGCAAAGTGATCTTACAGTTCAAGCAGATAATAGTATTGAAGGTGGCACCATTTTCCAGTGTTTTCTAAATTTCTAGACCTCAAAATTAATAAATAGAGAATATTTTTTTAGAAAAGGGACATGCGCGCCATGTACTTGAAGGAGAGGAAAATTTAACGCCTAATTTTTTTCAATATCAGAACATCAAAATATGGCAAAGGGAAAGGGGTGCCCATGTTTTGAATTTGGTCACACAAGTGATTTGCGAGGGCAGAGACTTGCACGCCGAAACTCGCACGCCGAGGGGAGACTTGTGCGCCGTCGCGTAGGGTGTCCAAATAACTATAAATATAGGTCAAAAACTCCTCATTCGACATGAATTTTAGACTTAGATAAAATAAGATCTCCCGTCGCACAGGTGTGGTGGTCGCGGAAGTGGTGTGTGGTTGCACAAGTAGAGGTTGCACGCCAGGTGATAGTTGCACGCCCAAGGTGGTCTGGGCGAGGAAGGAAGAGAGTCGCCCAAGTTTTGAGCTGAAGAAGGAAGTGTCACGTAAGTGGTTTGGTGTCACTTGAACACCAAGTTTTGAAGAAGCGCAAGAGTTCTTAGTTTCACACCAAAATCGGTTTGGGCGTAAAAGGATGTGAGTCGCGCAAGTTTGCAGTTGAAGAAGTGAGCGTTGCACAAGTGGTTGTAGTTGAAGCATGCTGGGCTTTCTGGAGCTGCACGACAGCTGGAAGATTGCCCGATACCTTTGGTGCAAAGTGAGATCAGTCTACAGGTGAAAGTTGGACTTGAAAATAGCATCTACATACAATAGAGGATGTATTAATTAGAGAAGAAGAAGAGACCTTCACATCTATAAACTGAGTGGGACTTGACCAAAGGCAGTGAGCCAGGGGGAGTCAACGGGAGTGACCTGAGGGACACAGTGATCTATCCCTGAACTTTTGTAAAGGCAGTGAGCCTAGGACAGAGTGACTGTGCCCAAAACGTTGTAATCGACATATAATGAAGTTTAGTGGAATTTGGTACGACTAATAACCTGTCGGTGTATGATCCTTGGACGTAGCCCTTAGTGGTTAACCAAGTAAAAAGTGATGTGTCATCTCTCTGCATGTGAATGTTTGCTTTGTGATATTTTTCATCATACAAGTTTAAAAAGTTCCTAACAACGTGGGAACAAGATCCACCACATTAAAAGAAAAAGTTGTCACCCTGATTCACCCCTCCCCTATCAGGGTGTCCCAGGGTCCTACATGGAAAACTTACAAGGTGTCATAATTTTTGAAAACATCATGAAGAGGTGGTTTCTTATCAGGATTCTAATTTTTTTATTTCATAGAGATCATGAAGTATTGGTTTATCTAATACTTATTTTTTTAATTTTCTTATCATTTTAAGTTATAGTTATGGATAGATACTTCAGAATATAAAGGTTTCTATCTTAGTAGGGATAATAAAGAATATATGGAGTGTCATTTTAGTAAAGGATGGTATAGTAATTGTATGGATGTTGGAATGGGAGACCACATTATTTTAAAATTTGATAATTTTTGATATTTAGGTTCATATTTATAATGTGTTAGAGATATTAATTTATATGTACCTCATTGGATTCAAACTAGATGTATAAAATAGGTAAATTCTTCTAGGGTGATTCATGATCCTAACAATCCTTTGAAATTGAAGGGTAAATTTTATGCAACCTTTATTATACCATTTATTCTACATGATAGTGATTATTGTACTTTGATGGGACACATTGAATAAAAAATAAAAGTTTCATAAATGAAAATGTTAATATGGACATTTAAGTAATCTAATATGGATAAGATTAGAAATAAATGTGTTCGAGAGAAAATTAGAGTGGGTCTGATTGAAGAGAAGATGTAGGAGATTGGAATAATATGGTTTGGGCATATTAGAAGATGAAAAAGGGATAGATATATTAATAGGGTAATATAAATGAAAAATTAACTTATTAAAAGGGGTATATGTAGAACTAAAATGATATTTTAGTTCAAAATACAGATTACAAAATCAAAACTAAGTAAATGTACTCGCATTGTCTTGATACATTAGGAAAATAATATATGATTTATTTTGATATATAAGAATTAAACACACATAAATCTGAAACACTAAATTTCTAGTATGAATCAATGAACATGTTTTTAGTTTAAAAGTGTCATTTTAGTTCATAACATGTGTAATATACTCAAAAAAATAAACATTATTGTATTATCTCGAAACATTAGGATAATGATTAATAATTAATTTGTGACATGTAGAAATTAATATCACTTTTATGTAACACAAAATTTGGCTAGTATAAATAAACGTGCTTTTTTTTCCTGTTTAAAAGTAACGTTTTAGTTCAAAAAGTGCATCACATACTTAAAATTGAGAAATCATACTCCCATTTTCTTAACACTTTAAGATAATGATCAATAATTTATATATGATATATAGGATTAACCACATCTGAATCTGATATATGGTGTGGATGATGTAATTTCAAGTGTGTGTTTTCATTTAAAAGTAAAATTTCTGTTCAAAACATGCATCACATATTCAAAAATAATAAAATGTGCTTGAATTTTCTTAATACTTTATTAAAAATATAGATAAGTCATTTGTGTTGCAATAACCTGAACATTACCACCCCATAATTTGATGTTTTACAATATTATTTCATTACTTAAATAATCAAGATCCTTATTTTTAGAGGTTTATAGGATTAGTAAACCCATTACATTACAAACGCCACAATTTCTCTCTTTTTATATTTTTTACACGAAAATAATTTCCTTAAATGATACATTTGTTTCAATGAAGAAAAATATTCATGATTGGAACTCTCAGTTTGTTATTATTCTTAGTCATCCTCAAATGATATAAAATCATTTGAAAACACAATATAAACAAGTAAATCATAATTAGTGGTATAAGAATATGGTAAACCTGTTGGGCCATTGAAATACTTGAAAACCCATGAAAAAGTTTCTCCTTTAAATAATAAACTTTAAGCATATAAAAATAATAATCACCCATTAACTTAACTTCTTTTATTAATTAATTATATAAAAAAATATCATAAACAAGATCAAGTTAATAAAATAATCATGATGGTTTTTTTGGAAAATTATATTCATATAACCTGTAATCACTCATAATGGAAGAACATAACATGTTAATTCCAATATTTTATACTTGTAATGGAATAACTTAACCAGTTAATTCCGACATCATAACTCTATAGAATGAATAATTACATAATGCATTGGGGGATACTTCCCAAGACCACCAATATTTATCTATAAATTCCAAGAACCATAACATGAAAAAAACACATAGGATTTTCATTTCACTATTCCATGAATAAAACTCATAAAAAATTATTTGAAACCCATAAAACAAGAATTTAAGTTAACCCATAAAAACAAAATTATTTTCAAATATTTGGTTAACAAAATACCTATTGAGATTAAAATGAAAGTGTATAATAGAATAATTATAAATATCAACAATAATCTGAGAAAAAATATTCTTATAAAACATTATATAATGTTGAGAGAAAAACATCAAAACATTTGAAAGTAATGGTTTGATAAAAAAATCCCATACTTATTATCTCAACTCGTTTTGTACATCCTATAAATTCATGAGTAATAAAATTATATTAATTATTTACTTTTTATGAAATTTTTAATTGTTATTATAATTGTTATTATTCATTTTTATTTATTTATTTTTTATCATCTATTATTTGTTTGTTGGATTAATTTTTCTTATGTTGGTCATTTTGAGGCTGTTTGGTCCATAGTTCCAAAATAGTTTTGGTATAGAAGTAATGATAAAAAATCCTTCCCCAATGGTTCCATAACATCTATAGGTGTGTATGTATATGTTTGATTTGATTCCATAATATAAGGAGTTTAATAGGTTATTAAATCAAAATTATTCAGATAATCTTCATCAATAAGATTGTTTTTTACAGTTAAAAATGACTATGACTGTTGACCTTTAATTTCATTATCCTGATGTATAATTTAACATTAGAAAATAATAATCATGAAATTTATTGATTTTAATGTTATATTCAATCATGAAATAAATTTTCAATAATATGCATAAAAGATTTTTGTTTATTAATACATCATTATTCAAATTAAATAACGTAAACCCACTATAGTAAGCGATGTTATCCAAAAGAGATTAATAGAAGGGAAAAACCAATAAATATTTTAGTTTTATTAAAAAATTATATTGTAACTAATCTTATATTTTAGGGTTACTTTTAAATATAAATTGTGTTATTTAAAAGTGTATGGGGATAATTGAAATGAAAATACATCATTTTTGAAAAGCCCATATTTTGACGTAGTAATTGATTATGAAAAAGAGTTCGGTGAGGGGTAATGGATGATATTTAATCATTTATGGACAAAAAATATGTTAATAACATGGTAATATAATCATGGGATCAAAATAAAATAATTTTAAGGTGTTTCTGAGACAAAAAAATAATAAATGATAGAGGCTTGGAACCCTTACCTTTCTCTTGAAACCACCTCCTTTAGATTGAGTCTAAAGCCTTCATAGAAAATAATTTTGGAAAATACATAGACTTATGAAAATGTTAAGGTGTGTTTATAGATGTATTTGGATAAAATATGGATAGAAAATTGAAATTTTTATGTGTTTTTGGAAAGGATATAAGGAGTCCCCTTTTAGAGACAAAATTTGATGGCATTTTCGTAAATGTTCAATTTTTAAGGGCCATGAATATAATTTTAAATTGAAAAGTTTCTCATAAATGGATAATAGATGATATGATATAAAATTAAAAAGTATAAATTGATTAAATATAAGGATTTATTATTTTTTATCAATTTATAAATAATTTTTAACATTAAATTCCAATTAAAGTCATTTTTGTGGTTATTCTTGTAATTTGACATTAAAAATATATAGATATCTAGGTAAATCACTATTGTACATAAATATATATGGAATTTATATTTAAAAGTTCAAATCATTTATTTTCATTCATTTTTATCCTATTAATACATGAAACACCCTAATTATTCTAAGCCTTATCACTTTAAATATTTATTAAAATCATTTACTTGACTTTTCTCCTGCCCGCGCAAAGGTTGCGTAAGCATCTTTGATAATTATTATATGATTTATTTTTTTAAAAATAATAATATGAATATAAATTATTAGTCATAAATAATATTCTCTAAAACCATTATAATTTATTTTTATTCAAATCCTTATCATGATAATTTTTTAAAGATAAACATTTTGACTTTTTTTTTTCATTGCACAATCACAGGATAAAAATTTGTATAATTAACTTGTTATATAATTTTAAAATTAATAAGTATACATAAAAAAAATTTATTATTCACTGTAATTATCCTTTTACTTTATCAAATACTTACATCCTCTTAAATAAAATATCAAAGATGCTAATTTAAACTTTTCTAATGCCGCACAAGCACCACACCAACATCAATAAATATTTTCATATTTTTCTTGACATAAAAATTAATTCATAATAATTATATATTAATTCATTAATATTTTTAGTAAATTAACTTTTAATATAAATTCCATAGCTTTCATAAAATTTTAATTCATATTTATATCATGATGATTTCATAAAATATACAATATTCATAAAAACTATTTTTTACTGTTCACCAAAAAACCAACTTATTCAAACAAATCCAAAAAAATATACCCTAAGATATTTTTTATATTTTTTTTCCAAAAAATAATTGAATTTAATAAAATTTAAATTCTAATATTTATAAAACTAACTTTTAAATAAAATCATTTAGTATTCTGAAAAAAATTATTTAGACTAAAACCATTTTTTTTCAAATAAAAAACCATATTCTTATTCCATAACTGAATAAAATTATTTACAAGACTATAATAATAATAAATATAAATTTAAATTCATATAATTAAAATAAATATCCATTTATAAATACCTAATAATTAAATAATTCGTTATACATACAAAAAATACAAATCATGTTATAGAAATTTATTTAACCTTTAAATGAAACATCTATTAAGATATAAAATAAACATTTTAACATTAAATGTATATGTTATATTGAATTGGTTATATAAAATCTTTTTAGACATGATATAGGCATGTGATACCCTCACTTTGAGTTACATTACTATTTTATGTTTTTTCTTTTATGCTACGAATGGTTATGTTGGATTGTGGGAGGCATTTGAAGGAGGAAGTGGAATATGAGATGGAATCTAGGTACATGCAATAATTCATTATGTGAATTAACAAATCATGAAGTTAATGTTTTCTAGGATTCTTTTGAATTCTATATAGGGTGTGCTTGAGTTTCATGTATTGGGATTTTGAGGTGATTGAAATTTTGGAATATGTGGGCATCGATGATTTCACAACATGAATTCATTTTTCACACCATGAATGATGGTCGGTCTATATGATTTATTAAATATATAATTTTTTAATTCAAACTATCCTTACAACTTTTCCCCTTGAACTCTAAGATATCTCTAGTGATTTTTGTGATCCCATTCCTTCTGAAGACTGGTTTCAATAGATATTTTAGTATCAAACCTATAGAATTAATGGTAAGGATTATATTTCTTATTATACTTTTTAAATACTTATTTTATTTTGAGAGAAACTATAGAACAAGGCTTCCATTCTTGGATCTATGCTCCAATGATCATTTTGATAGAACCTCTTTGGGTTTTGTTGAAGGGACTAAAAGGGAAGGATGGATTTGTGAATTGTGGTAGGATTGTTAGTGTTGAACACATTTGAGTTAGGTGGATTATCTCCCTCTATACATTGCCTAGAAATTTAAGGATTAGTTTTCAAAGGTAACTCATTTTCATTTCTTAATGAAAATACCTTGACAATTATCCCTGTTTTTTGGGTTTTTGAAATGACGGGTTTTGGGCTTCACCCACAACGTGTTTGAAGATTTTCTAAATTGTGAAAATTGATTTCAAAAACTATTTTGTGTGTGATAAATTGACATGTACATGGGTGATTGAGCTCATAAAGAACATGATAAGGGACTTTTTTGGGTATACTTGGTGACAAGTTTAATTTGGACACAAGGGATTTTATTGCAAGTGATGTCTTAGGTCTATAGGGATGGGTACTGCTCATGAGAATAGGCTATTTAGTGGGATTGTTTTAATATCATGTTCATTGAGTGTATGAATTTCATGGTTTTGTATTCATGAAATTAGAGAACTTCATGTTGTGATTTTTATCATTACTTATGTATCTGTATACTTTGTGTATTTGTTTTATGTTTTTATCTCCTATTGTATACCAAATGTTAACTAACTTATTATTTTCCTTGTGGAATGTGTGGGAAGTATTGGGGATTTACTAGTGGTTTGATATAATCATCCCCCATATATGCATCCTGGTGAATATGTATATGTTTATTATCATTATATAGGTAAGGGATAGGTATCAAACTTTCCTAGAGAAGCACTATAATTCTATAGTCTTTATTTTTAGAGCTTAGAGATGGCTTAGTGGAGTTGGTCATGGTTCCACATTTGTGCTTGGTTTCTTTTGGTGTCTTTGGGTCTTTTTTCACAGTATACTTTTTGGTGTATATTTTACTGTTTCAATTCTAACTATTTTCTAATTTCTTATGTAATTATGTTTATGTTTGTTTTTTATATCATACATCATGTTCATTTTGTTTTTTATTTTGTCTATTATAAGTTATTATTTATGTAATGTAAGACATTCCCCAATAATTTGGTCAATCTATTAGATTTTATTTCTATAATTTTGTGTCTAGGGTATGTGACCTAAGGTTAATGGAACTTTGGTCCTCCCCAAACCAATGGGTTGGGTCGGTATGTAAAAATTGGCATCAATTTGATCAGTCTGTCTATCGAGGAGTGTAGGTCTAGATATTGGATGCATTGAGACTTTAAATTCATGTATGAAAAGGCATAAATATCCTATTTATACTAAAATTCATGTTATTAGTGTGTTTTTGGTATAAAAAAGTGTTGTTAAGAACTTTTAGGCTTGTTGTCACCACATCACCTTGGGTTCAGTTGATGAGAGTCCAATATTATGCATTAGTGTCATACTTACCACTAGGTATGAATTATTCAAAGTATATTTTGTGATTTTTCTTGTAATTATTTGGTATATGGTAAAGGATTTGGGGTGAAAGTGTTCAATTGTGGATGAGAGTTGATTTTTCTATGCCTATGGGAAAATTCCACCAGTTAGGAGACTTAAAATTGTGACGCAACTGGTTTGAAGGAAATTTCCATTTCATGCTATTTAGTTTAAGTTATTAATGATTGGGTTGGACAGTGGGGGGTTTTTAGAGGAGGAAGTGGAATGAGAGATAGAATTTGGGTGAAAGTGATATTTCACAACATGAATGGATAATTCACAATGTGAATATTTTTTGGGAATGTATCATGAATTCTATTCATGGTGTGAATAATTTTTGGGTCATTAGATTTCGACGTGACTAGAATTTTGGAATATGCAGGCATTGAGAATTTCACAACATGAATTCCTCTTTTAAACCATAAATGATGTCAGGTCCAACTAATTTATTAATTACAATTCATTTCATTTTTGATTATCCATCCCACTTTTCCCTTGAACTCCAGGCTCTCTCTAGGATATTTTGGTGATCATATCCCCTATAGATATTGGATCTAATAGATATTTGATCATTAAACCTAGGGATTTAAAGGTTAGCACCCTAGTTATTGTTCTCTTTTAAAGTATCCTTGTTTTATTTTGGGAGAGACAATAGACCTAGGTTTTCATTACTGGATCAATGTTATAGGGATTATTTTGATAGAACATATTTGGGTTTAATTAAAGGAATAAAAAGGGGAGGATGAATCTACGAATCATTGAATGATTCATTGTGTTGAATGATTTTTGGTAGGTGGATTCTCTCCCTCTCTGATTTTCTTAGATCATGAAGGATTAGTTTACAAACATAACTCATTTTTATTTCTTGATAAAAAACCCATGATAGTTCTTCCTATTTTACTATATTTTTAAATGATGGGTTGTGGTTTTTTCCTACAATATGTTTGGTGATTTTCTAAAATGAGAAATTGATTTAAAAAACTATTTTGGTTGTTATAAAATTGAATGGATATGGGTGCATGAGTTTATAATGCACATCGAAAGGGTCTTATTAGGGTATACTTGGTTACCTGGTCAATTTTAACTTAAGGGATTTTATTGTTAAGAAATGGATTGGGTCTAGAGGGATGGGTAGTGTTCACTAGTATAGGGTGTTCTATGGGTTTTCCTTAATAGGATGTGTATTAGGTTTACGAGTTTTATGGGTATAGATTCATGACATGGAGACTTTCATGGTGTGAGTTCTATCACTGCTAATGTATATGTATAATTTTCTAAACTATTTTATGTTACTCTCTCCTTATTTATATTAAATGTTCACTAACTTGTGTTTGTCCTAATGGTATGTATGGGATGTCTTGGGGATTTCCTATTGGGTCGATATACTTACCTCCTATATATACATCTCGATGCATGTGAAGATGTTGTTTACCATGATATAGGCAAGGGATAAGTCTCTTACTTTCCTAGTGGAGCATGATGATTTTGCAGTCTATAATTTTGGAGTTGGATATTAGTGACTTTTTATAGAGGAGTTATTTATTATGCCACATCAGTCCTTGGTCACTCTTGGTGTCTTTGAGTCTTTTTTCACTTTATTATTATTGGTGTCTATTTTATTGCAGTACCTCTGATTATGTTTTTTTTCTTATTTCATTGTATTTTTGTTGGAATTTATATCATATATCATGTTAATTTTGTTGTTTTGAGTTTCTAAATTATATGTTGTTATATATATAAGGTAAAATCATCCCCTATGGTTTTGTTAAGGCCATAGCATTTATTTCTAGCCTTTGGTGTCCAGGAGATGTCGCCTAAGGTTAGTGGTACTTTTATCATCCCCAAGCTAATGGGTTGGGCATGGGTGTTACAATTGGTATTAGTTTAGTTGGTCCGTCAGTCAGGAATGATAATGCTAGAGATAATATACATCACAAATTAAAATGTAAGTATAAAAATAAATAGCTAACCTATTTATATTGAACTTCAAGTTACTATGGTGGTTTTGGTAATTTTATTTCGTTAAACACTTATAGGCATGTCATCACCTCATCATCATGGGTTTATCCAATTAGAGTCTAGTATCATGTATTAGTGTCAAACATCCCACTAAGACTATATAATTTATACAATATTTTGAGATATTTATTTTTATAATTTAATATATGGTAAAGGTTATAGGATTAAAGTGTTTGTTTGTGGCTGAAGGGTGATTTTACTATGCCCATAAGAAAATTCTTCTAGTCAGGAGACTGAAAAATCATTAATATAATACTATTTAGAAGGTGGTTCCACCTGAAGGACCATAGTCCAATAAATAAATTATTAGGACCATCATAGAGGAATTCTAAGCCACTGAGAAAGGAAATTGACCCGAGGAATCATGTCATGTGAATTACTCACTCTAATTCCAAAATCATAACCCACTAAAATTTCAAGGTGACTTAGGACCTTAGTAAGTGGAAATATAGCTTGGGAGGATGAATATAATCTTTGATTTCTTAGGGGACCCAGCTAAAATGAAAGTGAATTTTGTTGTGTACATGATCAAGGACCTAACACGAAAATGGTGGGACTTTAGTATTCTGGATAAATTAGACCGAGGCCTCACTTGGGACATATTTTTGGAATTTTTTATTAAAAATTTACACCCAAATTACTTTTGAGTGTCATGAAAAAAAATTATTCTAACTAAATCAAGTAAACCTATTGGTTATAGATAATGCATCTCAATTTACATACCATTATCATTTTCACCAGAAGTGTCAGATAGTGAATCACTAATGGAATGAATGTTGGAAGTGGGTCAGAGATCATACATTCATTCTCAGATAGTGATATTATAAATTAAGAATTAAATATATATGATGAACAAAACTTTAGTGGTATAGAAGGAAATCCTTGGGAACATCAGTAAAGGGAATAAATTTTTCCTTCTAGACAAGGGTTAGAACTCCCAAGCATGGAACAAGTATAGAAGGGAAAACTACTCCTAGGGTAGTAGAGCACTAGAAAACTAGTCCACCAGTTTATTTTCTTTTCCTCCAAATCACAGTAACTAACCTAGTTATTTTATATGTAGTTTAATGAAACATATGAAGAGAGAATGAATGACACCATCTCGATTATGTCATAACTATGGTCAGAAGGGGATTCTCAAGTGTTACTATATGGATCACCTAAAGTTAATGGGTGGAGGAGGTTCAGATATGTCATATGCTGTTAATGATCATACAATATTCTCTCATCAGAGTAGTGATCATGCTTATAATTGAGGTACCCAGGGTGATTCTAGGAATACCCCAATACCTTAATAGACACCGCCTTAATAAGGATGTAAAAATTATTTAGGAGGAGCAGAGAGATGAATTTTTTAAGATAAGATGATCATTACAACCAAATATAAAGTTCTGATTATGGTGAATGTAACACCCTGAGATTTTGTGAAATATATTTTTTGAATTAATTTAATTTTTTCTATATTCTGCATTTAACACAACATAGAATATAACTTTTGTTATATTAAAGCACTATGTTTGGGTTGTGTTTAATGAAACAAAATGTTAAGATTATGTTATATGAAACACTCATATTCTCTTGCATTATGTGGAACACTATTTGGATTGTGTTACACACAATTCTAAGTTCATTCGATAACTTTAATTACATGAAATACCTAGTTTTACGAATTTATAATGTACTATTAATAATATTATTAAAATATAATTATAGTTTTCACCTAGAAATTGGAATGGTGGGTATGAAAAAGATTAATTAAACCGTGAAAATACGGTTTAAAAATGTATATAATAAGAATTATTTGGGGACCAATTAACTGGAAATGAAAATAAAACCCTTTTAAAAATATAAGAAATATTTTTCTGGAAAACTATATTTATGAAATCGAACACGTTTTACATCAATAAATTAGTTAATTTTTTTTATAAATTATTTTATTGATATATATATATATATATATATTATATTCAGTCAACTATTTAACCTTCATTTTATGTGTTTTCTTGACAAGATATAAGAATAAATACAATTTTACACAAAAAGATATATATTTTTCTAAAAAGAAATTTTACCACCTTTTAAAGGTGTGCCTATTTTAAATACAATTTTTGAAAATTTTATTAATTTTATTTTAAAAAAAACTCCATTTTTGAAATATAAATATAAAAATTTACTTTGAGTGAATTTTTGGTATTTTTAGGTGATGTTTTATTTTTTGATAAATAATTAAAACACTAGATTTTAATTGAAAACTTCATTTTCATTTAAATTATTTATATAGTTAAATTAAATTTTAAATTTGATTTAAAGTAAATTGAGATCATTTATACATATATTAATACAATTTAGGTCATTTGATTCAATTTTATTTTTAAATTTAATATAAAAACATTACAAACTTTTGAACATTTTCATTTTAAAAACATGTTTTCTCATCCTCTCTACAGGATTGATTTTAAAATATTTTTTTTTTCAAAATCTATGTTTTTAATTTAAAAAAATGTATTCCATATTTTTAATAATCATAATTTATTATTTATATTAATGTCAATATAGTTTTTACCAAAAAATATGGAAAGGTAATTAAAATTAACTACAACGATTATTATTATAACGAGTTTACTTAGTGATAAAATTTAACTTAAGGGAACAAATAACCTATAAAAATGTCCAAAATCCATTATATGGATAAATTTAGACCATATACTCCCTTTTATTAAAAATGGACCATTATTGGAGGCACATGATGTAAAAGAGACCTCTCAATTTTTTTTGTCGTTTTGTATTTACAAGAATGCCACTCCTCCTCCACTATAAAAGTGTACTCACCCCCTCACTTATTCACAACTCTAAATCCATTTGTATCATCCAAAACATGCCCAAATAAGAACCAAAATTACCTCTTATCAACAAAAAAGCCTCACTTTTTTCATAAATTCAACCAAGGAATCTTTTTTGTACAAACCAAAAGGAGTTACCGAAGAAGAGGTAACATTCCTCAACGAGCACCCTTATTTTATTTATTTCTCCACTCCTTAAATTATTATTATATAAAGATTATATAATAAAATTAATATCCTAAATATAATGATATTTTTTTATTTTAAGGGTATTACCTACACCCACACACACTTCAATCAAATGGGATACACAATCGTCATTCATGTGTAGGCAGACTACTGTCTCGCGAACTAATGTCATTGATTATTCCATTACCACCTTTCAAGGTTGTGGATAATGATGAAATTTATGTTTTTATATGATATTTATGATATTTATTATGTATATATACTTCTTTAATTATTATATAACACATAATTTCATATTTTCCATTTTATGGGAATATAATAACTTCATTTGCAGATGTGTGGACTACCGCCTTCTCAAAGCAATGTGATTCATTCACGCTTTACATGAAATGTATTAAAGATGGTTCTAATAATAATATGTGATATATATGAAAAAATAATTATATTTTATAGATAATATATATATATCATTTACTTTTCTTTATTTTAAAATATGATGAGAAAATGGTGCAACGTTCATGTGCACGTATGACCTACCGTCTCCATAAAAGGTGTATTTCATTTCATATTTCAATATTGTATAGATTATTATAAATAATTATATAATGAATATATATGATATTTATATCATTTTTTACATTATTTAAATAATTAAATCATGATCTATGTAATAAGATTAAGAATAATAAGTCAAAACATATACGAAAAACAAAGCGGATATTACCCCAAACGTAACTTTATCATGGAATTGATAATAAAAGTGTGATATAAAGTCATAATAAAATAATATATGGTTTTAGAAATAATAATATGGTTAGGTGGTAGATTTATAATAAAATTATATTTATTATATATGAGTTCTGAATGTGTAAGAAGAAATTCAAGACTTATGATAAGGGTTTTCTCGTATGACTTTTATTCCTGTGAGTTATATGTTATATTAACCACTTATTATTATTATGTGGTGTATATACTAAAATATGAAATTTTATATCATGAATTTTTCTTTATTTCATGATATTATAATTTTCAATTGATATTATTCTTTCACGGATCTCATGATTCAAAAGTTACTCAAGTAGTAAGGGGATTTCTAGTATCACTTTTATTTCTATGATTCCTATGAATTATTTGCCACTAATTTCTTTTATGTGGTGTATATAATACACATTAATATATTATATGGTAATTATCCTTAAATTTATGGGTATTTACATATCTATTTTATTATTTATATTTCATGGGGATTTACGGTTCAAAAGTTAACAAATCGGTAAGGTAATTGTTTCTCAATTTTCCTTTTTTTGACTCAAGTTTTTTTATGCACCTATGTTCTTTTAAGAGGTGTAAATAATCACATTTTAAATGTTATATCATGAATATAATTTAATTCTTGATATTTTAAGCTTCATGTAATTTTATGACTTCATGGGTATTAGGATTAAATGTTTTCAAGGTGGTAAGAGTTTGTTGCTATTGTCTCATCATTTATCAGGATTATTTATGACTATGCTTATATTGATGAAATATTATGATCCATATTTTAGTAATTCTAATTAAATTTATTTTACTATGGATATTCATGATATATTCAAGTAATGTTACCATTTTACCACTCTTTGGTATTTAACATAGTCAAGGAATGTTTTTTCAATAAAATCTGACTTTATTTCTCTCTTCGGTACAAAATATATTTTATTCAAAAACCATGTTACCTAAGAATGTTTTCAATTTCTTTCAATAATAATTTAAGAAAATTTTCATGGAAAATTATTTTAAAAGTATGTAATGTTTTAAAACTACTTTCGAAATGTTTTCAATATTCCTCTATAATTTTTTTAAAGATATTTGAAAAAAGGTTTTCAAAATGTTTTTAAGCTTCCTTTATAAATTTTATAATATATTTTAAAAAAAATGTTTTTAAAAATGTTTTCAATATTACTTTATATTTTTTCAAATATATTTTAAAAGATAATGTTTTTAAAATTGTTTTAATCTTCCTATATATGTTTTCAAAGATATTGCCAAGGAAAAGGTTTTCAAAAACTTTTCAAGCTTCCTTTATAAATTTTCAAAGATATTTTAAAAGAATAGTATTTCCAAATGTTTTCAAACTTACTTTATAATTTTCAAGGTTATTTTTAAAGAAAATGATTTCAAATATTAATTTTATAAGTTTTAAAAGCTATTTTCAAAGGAAATGGTTTTCAAAAACTCTTTTATGTTTAAGAGGTATTTTAAATTATTATCAAATCTTCCATTATATGTTTTTAAAATTTTATTCTTAAAGAAAAGTATTTTCAAAGTATTTTTCAAAGAAAATCTATTTTTCTTAAGATTATTTAAAAAAATATCTTTAATAGTTATCTTCCAACTAAAATGAAATATATTTGGTGTTACTCATTCCTTTCTAGGTATTTGATCCAATGGTGTAGTACCCCCAGTTTGAGGTATGTGGCCTTTTTTTATACATTTTTATGTGTTTAAAGTGCATGGAATGAGTTGAGAAGAGGTTGGGAGTGTTTGGAATGGTTTTGGATGTGTTTAAAGGATTTTAAACTGGTGCACGGTTTGAGCATGGTTAGTGAATGCCATGCGGGTTCCCCTAGAAACCGTGCAGACCCTTGTTCTCGAGACACTATGCCTCGCACAGCCTGCGCACAGTTTTCCAAACTGTGCAAGGAAACCGTGCGGACCATGGCTCTCGAGGTAGTGGCGTGCGCACAGTTAGCGCACGATTTTCCAAACTATGCAGGCTAACCGTGCGACCACTTAGAGTTATGGTTATAAGTTCTGAGATCACTCAGGATTGCCTCATTTCACTCCAAATCTTCTCCCACTCGAAACTCACTTGGGATTTTCTATTCTCAAGGGTTGGAGGGGCTCTCACACACGTTTTGGAAGCTATTAGAAGGGGTTTTAAGGTGGTTTTTCCCGAGTAAGTCTCTCCTCTTGGTTTCCTTGTGTTTTTGTCTAGATATACATCCCTCTCTTTCTTGGTTTTCTATATCTACACTTGTTTTGTGTAGATCTAGGGTTGTGGTTGCCTTGTATGTTAATATTAAGGATTGTGGATGTTAGAGAAAGGGATCTAGAGAGGTTTCGGTGGTGCATTCGTCGGATTTGATGTGCGGTGGCCTGTGGGTTGATTTCTCAGGAACCCTAAAGATAGGTGGCTTCTCTCCTGACTCCACTTGTTTAGAGCTAATGGTTTTGGTTACAATTAATTTATTGTTCTTGAAATTAATTGTGTTTTGATGTGCGAAATTGGTTAGAAATCCCTTGGGTGATGTTTTGGGGATTTTTGGGGAAAAAGGGGTTTTGTAGTGAAATGCTATTGTTGTGGATTTTAAAATGGAGATTTTAAAATGGGATGATATGGTTGATTTGTGAAAATGATTTATGGAAATGGTTTTCCATAAAAGGGTTATTTTATTGAGATGTTGTTTGGCATGGAAAATGGTTTTCAATAAATGGGTGATTTATTAAAGTGGATTGTTATGCAATGGAATTGGTTGATTGCATGTGTTTGTGACCTTATTGGGTTATATGATTTGCTTTGGATTGTTGTGAATGTTGTTTGGAAGTGGAAATAAGTACCACTATAAAAAGGGGATGGATAATGGACGGAAAGGCCACCATCAAGGACAAGTGGACGGGAAGATCCACTAGTTGTGAATGGGTGAACAGGTTGGACGAAAGCTCCACTGTTTGGTTGTTTTGGTTGTTTGATGTGAATTTCTTTGCAAGAGGGAATTGTTTTGTTAATGTGGAATGATGAAATGGTTGTGACTTGTTTGAGTTGGTTTCCCTTGGTTTCTTGGTTTGGATGCGATGGCTTGGAAAGGGCACGTTTGGCTTATGAAAATGGCTGCACTTGTGATTTATTTTATAAAAATTGTTTTATATAAATGTGCTAACTGTTTTATCCTAGTGGCGTGTGTAGGGAATTCATTTGGGGAAATCCTATTGAGTTTTAGTACTCACCCTCTGATTTGGCACTGTGGTGTCTTTGCAGATGTCGTGTACCGTGAAGTGGGAAATGGTAAGGCATCACCCTCCTTTAGTGGAACATTGTGATCCCTTGGTGGATATTGGAGCTTGGAGATTAGTGTGGAGCTATGGTGGTGTCATGCTCATAGTGGTTATTGTTTAGTTTTCCGATTGTACTCTAATGTTGTGTGGACATGTCTCGTTGTATTGGTTTTGAGTTGTGTTGTGGAACAACTTGGTTGTATTTTGGGAATGAATGGTTGGGTAATGGAATTGATGTGCATCATATAGTGGCTGTTAGTGGATGGTTTGGTTGGTTTTGTCTAGGGAAAATCATTCCCCAACTTAATCTTGAAGCCCTCGACATTTATTTCCAGCCTTTGGCACCTTGGGAACATCGCTTAAGGCCAAGTAGCCCTCACCGCCTCCTCAAGCCAATGAGGTAGGGGCGGCGTGTTACAAGTGGTATCAGTTTGTTCCGTCCTTTGGAGTTGATTCTCGGATTTGGTGTTGAAATTTGTTGTGGTATACTCCTTGAGTCGAGATGGTATAAAGGCGTAGGAATGTCGAAACTTGGAATGTATAGCATAAAAGGATGTAGCTAACCCTTTTATGCTGAAATTCAAGTTACCTGGGAGTTGGGTACATAAGTGTTTTGGAGACACTTATAGGCATTGGATATCTCATTATCGTGGGTGTAGCCAACGAGATGAGCATGACTTGCATGGTAGAAATGAATTCCCTCTAGGATGCATATTTCATTGGGGTATAATGATTTATGATGTGATATAAATGTGTGAAATTATAATGTGAATAAATTGGTATTTTGTAAATGGTTTGGTTTTCAAAATGGTGAAACATGGCACATGTGGAAAAATGTGAACTGGTGGAAAGCCTTTTTGTGATAGTGTTGTGTAATGTCATTTGAAATTGTATTTCGTGATGTATAAGGAAGTGAGACTCATGGTTGTTTGTTTTATGTTGATAGAAATGGCACCGGGTAGGCATCGTAGAGACCAACCAGAGGAGGATGCTAAGAATGTGGTAGCACCTGAGCCTCAGGTGAACCAACAACTAGTGTAAAGTATAGTCCATGCTTTCCAAGCTGTGGGAAGTGGAAATAGAGTGGATGGACCAAGGTCTGTGGATCATGCAGTTCAGTTTCAAAAGTAGAATCCACCCATATTTAGGGGTGATTTAGAGTCGGAGAGGGCAGAAGCATGGTTCAATAGAAGGAACAAGATCTTCGAGTTCTTGGGAACTCCAGTAGAGTTTAAAGTGAAGTTAGCCACATATATGTTGGAAGATCTTGCCCTTCAGTGGTGGGAGTTGGTCGTCCAAGCGGGGATGGACCAGGGTATGATGTGGTAAGGTTTTGAGGAATTGTTTAACAAACAATTCTACCCACATACGTTTAGAATTCAGCGTACGACTGATTTATTTAGTTTGAAGCAAGAACTGATGTCTCTGATAGAGTATATATCTATGTTTATGAACTTAGTGTGGTTTACACCCGAGGTGGCGGGTAGCACATTGTTGAAGGAAAGGATCTTTGAAGTGGGGTTAAGGCAAGAAATCCATTCAAAGATAGCAGTGCTGTGTATAGATGATTACACAAAGATGGTGAATAGAGCCTCAGTGGCTGAGCAGGATTTGTTTGGCATTTCGGGTGGAGGAAGCATGGTGGTACCCATGGGGAATAGTGGGAACTCTAACACTGGGTTTAAGAGAAGGAGGGACACTTATTCCTAGGGTGGGAATATGGCATATAATCCGACGACAGGATCAGTAGATCTTCCTCCAAATCCCCAGAGAAAGCTGGGATGTTTTTAGTGTGGTTCGACGAGCCACATCAAGCGGGATTGTACGACACAACATCAAGCATGTCATAATTGTAAGCAAATGTGGCATCTGCAGCGTTATTGTTGGAATGATCTATGGTCAGGTGCGCATGAAACTCCTCAGGGATCGCAGATGTCGTATACTTCGATGGGACGAGGACAACAGCACACCCCTCATCAGTAGTGTAAAGTGGGTCATGGTGATTCTATGAATACCACGACGCCTCAGCAGAGCAATAAATAGCAGAGTGTGGTAAGCAAACATGTGTTCGAAGCTAAGAAGGTTGTGGTGAATGATCAGTCGGGACCATCCCCGGTGCGAGGTACTATTCTTTTAAATTCTACCTTGATGCAAGTGCTGTTTGATACGGGTGCTTCACACTCTTTTATTGCTGCACGTGTGGTTGATTTGTTGGGTTTAAGGGTAGAAATGAAGCCCTCGATTTTGAAAATTAAAACTCCTCTAGGTCAAAGAGAGTGTCAAGTCTTTTTGTGTAGAGAATGTTGTATCGTTGTGGGCGAGGTTGAGATAGTGTGGAATTTCTCAATGCTTGAGATGGATGGTTATGATGTAATCCTGGGGATGGATTGGCTGGGGGCTTTTAAGGCCCACATCAACTGTGATGAGCGGACAATGGCTTTTACGACACACGATGGAGTTAGACATCTCTTTAGAGGAAAGAAGCATGAAAGGTAGGGTGCAATGGGTTTGTTGGCACCAGAAGTGGGTACGTTATCGTATCAGTTGGCAGTTTTGTCGTTGGAATCGGTAGAGGGTGTTCAACAGAGTGTTCCTCCAACAGTGGTGGATCAATTCATGGATGTTTTTCCTGATGAATTCTCTGGGTTACCTTCCATAAGATAAGTAGAGTTTACGATTGACCTCCTTCTGGGGTCCAGTCCTATCTCACTTCCGTCTTATTTGATGGCACCAGCTGAATTGTGGGAATTGAAAATCTAGTTGTAAGAGTTAGAAAACAAAGGGGTTATCCGGCCTAGCACATCTCCATGGGCAGCACCAGTGTTGTTTGTGAAAAAGGCAGATGGAACCTTGAGGCTATGTGTTGATTATCGTAGACTTAACCAAGTTACGATAAAGAATAGATATCCAATTCCACGAATTCATGATTTGTTCGACCAGTTGAGGGGATCCCAGTGGTTCTCCAAGATCGACCTGAGGTTGGGATATCATCAATTGTGGGTGAGAAAGGAGGATATTTCTAAGACATATTTTAGAAGTTTATATGACCATTATGAATATGTGGTTTTTCCCTTTGGTCTAACGAATGTGCCAGCGATGTTTATGGAATTGATGAATCAGATATTTCAGAGATATATGGATTCATTTGTTGTGGTGTTTGTTGATGATATTCTTGTGTATTCAAAGACAAGGGTGGAGCATGAGCAGTACTTGGTGACAATGCTAGAGATCCTGAGGGATCATCGGTTGTATGCCAACTTGTCAAAGAGTGACTTTTGGATACATGAAGTTTGTTTTCTTAGCCATGTGATTTCTGAAAGGGGTGTTTCAGTGGATCCAGAAAATATAGAGGCTGTTATCTCGTGGCAACTGCCAAAGAATGTGTTTGAGATACGGTGTTTTCTTGGTCTAGCTGGGTATTATCGGTGTTTTGTTCTTGATTTTTCATGTTTGGCTTCACCAATGGCAGCTTTGACAAGAAATAATGTTCCATTCTAGTGGAATGAATAGTGTCAGTAGTGTTTCGAAGAGCTAAAGGGTCATCTTACATCAGCACCAATCTTGGTTTTTCCAGAATCAGGAAAAGGGTACGTGGTGTATTGCAATGCATCGGGATCAGGGTTGGGGTGAATTCTCATGCAAGGGAATCATGTGGTTGAATATGGCTCATGACAGTTGAGAGTGCATGAGAAGAACTACCAACTCATGGTTTGGAGTTGGCAGTAGTGGTCCATGCTTTGAAAGTGTGGCGTCATTATCTCTTCGGTGAGCAATTCACAGTATATACAGATCATAAGAGCTTGAAACACATTTTCTCACAAAGGGATTTGAACTTGAGGCAAAGTAGATGGATGGAATATCTCCAAATGTTTGATTTTGACTTGATGTACACACCAGGTAAGGGAAATTCGGTGGTGGATGCATTAAGTAGAAAATCATATGCTCAGGTGGTGAAACAGGCATCAGACCAGTGGTAGTTGATGTCGTTTATAGCTGATATGCGGTTGGAATGTGAGGACCATGGTGATAGAGTGGTCTTCTTTCCAATCTTGTTGATTCCCGACTTGGTTCGCCTAGTTAGAGAGGCACAAATACCCAATTCTGAGTGTGTGAACATGGGGTCGAGACTCAATAGTGGGGACACCATTGAGGGTTGGCAACTGAATGGAGATTCAATTTTGTGTTTTCAGAATCGGATGGTTATACCAGTTGCTTTTCAGGTGGATCTTTTCAGGGCGTATCATCATTCCAGGTGGGTTGTTCACCTTGGAATTCAAGAAATGTATAAAGTGCTGAAGCTGTGGTTCTGTTGGACTGGTATGAAAAGAATTTTGGCTGAGTTTGTTTCTAGATGCTTGACTTGTCAGCTGGTCAAGGTAGAGCAACAGAGGCCAGCTGGAATGTTGCAGTCTTTACCAATCCTTATTTGGAAGTGGGAGAAGATAGAGATAGATTTTTTTACAGGTCTCCCAAGAATGGTCATCAAGCACGATACCATTTGGGTGATAGTGGATCGGCTAACTAAGTCGGCCCATTTCATCCCGATTCATGAATATCATACGGTGGAGGATCTATCCAAAATCTATATTTGGGAGGTGGTAAAGAGGCATGATGTTCCAATTTAGATTGTATCAGATAGAGATCCTAGTTTTACATCCCGTTTCTGGAAATCATTGCAGAAATCCCTTGGGACACAGTTGACGATGAGTACGGTGTATCACCATCAGAGGGATGGTCAATCCAAGAGGACGATACAAACTCTGGATGATATGTTGCATTCTTGTGTCATGGACTTTAGTGTCTCATGGGAGGAGCACTTATCGTTGGTTGAGTTATCGTACAATAACAGTTATCAGGCATCCATACAGATGGCTCCGTTTGAAGCATTGTATGGGCGACCGTGTCATTCTCCACTATGTTGGGTGGAAACAGGTGAGTCTTTGATGGTTGGACCGAGCCTTATACAGGAGACTACAGAGAAGATCAAGTTGATCAGGAAGAGAATGAAGATGGCTCAGAGTCGTCAAAAATCATATGCAGATCATTGTCGACGACCATTGTCGTTCTAGGTTAGTGATCATGTGTTCCTAAGGATCTCTCCTAGGTTGGGACATCGTCATTTTGGGAAGAAGGGAAAGTTATCTCCGAGGTATATTGGGACTTTTGAGATTCTTGAGTGGGTTGGTGAGGTGACTTATCGTTTGTCTTTTCCACTACGTTTTAGTGCAGTGCAAAATGTGTTTCATGTGTCATAGTTGAAAAAGTATCAGCCGGATCATGACCATGTCATTCTATGTGATCATGTTGAGCTAGAACTGGATGCTTCGTTGGTGCACGTGCCAGTGTGGGTTGTGCATAGGCAAGAGAAAGTCATGCATGGTAAAAGCATCAGTTTAGTTTGTGTTTTGTGGCAAAATGGTCAGATTTAAGAGTAGACTTAGGAGCGGGAGAAAGAGATGGTTGAGCAGTGGCCCGAGCTGTTTCGGCAATGGGCGGGTTCACTACTTTTTGGGGATGAAATGTCCAATGGTGGGTAGAATGTAATACCCTTGTTTTGAGGTATGTGGCCTTTGTTTATGCATTTTGATGTGTTTAAAGTGCATGTAATGAGTTGGTAAGAGGTTGGGAGAGTTTGGAATGGTTTTGGATGTGTTTAAAGGCTTTTAAAGGGGTGCACGGTTTGAGCACGGTTAGTGGAAACCGTGCGGGTTCCCCAGGAAACCGTGCAGACCCTTGTTCTTAAGACAGTAGGCCTCACACGGCCTGCACACGGTTTTCCAAACAGTGCGAGGAAACCATGAAAACCCTGGCTCTCGAGGAATTGGCATGCACACGGTTAGTGCACGGTTTTCCAAACCGTGCGGGCTAACTGTGCGACCACTTAAAGTTAGGGTTATAAGTTCTGGGCTCACTCGGGATTACCGCATTTCACTCCAAATCTTCTCCCACTAAAGCCTCACTTGGGATTTTTGGTTCTCAAGGGTTGGAGGGGATCTCCCACACATTTTGGAAGAAATTCAAAGGGGTTTCAAGGTGTATTCAAGGTGGTTTCTCCCAGGTAAGTCTCTCCTCTTGGTTTCCTCGTGTTTTCCTCTAGATCTACATCCATCTCTTTCTTGGTTTTCTATCTCTACACTAGTTTTGTGTAGATCTAGGGCTGTGGTTGCCTTGGATGTAAATATTAAGGATTATGGATGTTAGGGAAAGAGATCCAGAGAGGTTTCGGTGGTGGGTTCGCTAGATTTGAGGTGCGATGGATTGTGGGTCGATTTCTCGGGAACTTTAAAGGTATGTGGCTTCTCTCTCGACTCCACTTGATTATATTGTGATACATGAAACACTATGTTTGGATCATGTTAGACACAATGTTGAGTTCATTCGATATCTTGAGTTATACACAAGACCTAGTTTTACCAAACTACAATGTATAATTAATAATATTATTATATTTTTCACCTAGCCATTATAATATAGGTTATGAATACGATTAATTAAATTATTAAAATATAGTTTCCCCATGCACATAAGAATAATTATTTTATGACTAATTAACTAGAAATTAAAATAAATCCCTTTTGAAAATTTTGGAAATCTTTTGCTCGAAAACTATATTTAGGAAATCAAACATGTTTACCTAACTAAATTAGTTAAACCATTTTTGGTAAATAATTTTAAAGAAATATATAAATATTATATTTAGTAAACAATTTAAATTCCATGTTATGTGTTTTCTATAAAAGAGATAAGAATAAATCCAATTATATATATAAAGATATGTATTTTTCTAAAAGGTAATTTTATTGCCTTTTAATGAAGCCTCTATTTTAAATATATTTTTTTAAAATTTTATAAATTTTATTTGGAAAAATTAACTTCATTTTTTAAATCATAATATAAAAATTTACTTTTGGTGAATTTTTGGTATTTTTCCACAAAGTCTCATTTTTCATGAATAGTGAAAGCACACAATTTTAATTGAAAACTTCATTTTCATATAATTTATTTATATAGTTAAATTATATTTTAAATTAGTTTTAAAGTATATTAAGAAAATTTATACATTTAATAATACAATTTATGTCATTGGAATAAATTTCACATTGAAATTGAATATAAAAACTTTTCCAACTTTTGAACATTTTCACTTTAAAAACCCATTGTCTCATCCCGTTTGTGGGATTAATTCTAAATTAATTTACACCATTTATGTGTTTAGAATTTTTAAAAATTTATTCCACATTTGAAATAATAATTTATTATAATTTATTTTAATTTAAACATAGTTTTTTACCAAAAATATTAGTCAAATTAATTAAAATTAATTACAATGATTATGGTAAAAATGAGTTTACTTAGTGGTTAAACTTAAACTTAGGGGAAAAAAATAAACTATAGACATGTAAAAAATCCATTTTATGGACATATTTCTACCATATAATACTTTTTTTTAAAAATGGGCCATTATTGGAGGCACATTATATAAGGGAGACCTCTCAATAGTGTTTTTATTTTTATATTTACAAGAATTCCACTCCTTCCCTATAAAAGGGGACTCACCCCCATCAAATACTCACACCTCTAAAGACCTTTGTATCATACAAAGACTAAAAAAATAAGTTCCTAAATTCTATACTCTCAACCTATAATCCTCCATTTGGGATGAAATACAACCAAGGAAGCCCTTTATTTCAAACCAAAAGGAGTTACCCAAAGAAGAGGTAACATTCCTCAACGAGCACTCTTATTTTATTTTTTTATACATCCAATAAATTATTATGATATAAAGATTATATAATAACCTAATTATAATAAATATAATAAAATATTTTTATGTTAATTGTATGACTAAAACTCTCAAACACTTCCATCAAATGGGATACACAATCATCGTTCGCGTGTACGACAGACTACTGCCTTGCGAACTGATGTTGTCTATTCTTCCATTACCACCAATCAAGGTTAATAATAATGATAAAATTTATGTTTTTTATGATATATATGATATTTATTATGTATTTAATATTATCTAATTATTTTATAAAACATAAATTCATACTTTTTATTTTTTTTGGGTATATGATAACTTCGTTTGTGGATGGGTGGACTACTGACTCCTCAAAGCGATGCGATTTGTTCACACTTAAATTGAATGTATTAATGATGAGTTTAATAAAAATATGTGATATATATGAAATAATAAATATAATATATATATATATATATCATTTTATTTTTTTTCTTTCAAAATATGATAAGAAATTGGAAACAACATTCATGCGTACGTACGATCTACCATCTTAATAAACCGTATAGTTCATTTCATATTTATATATTTTATAGATTATTATAAATACTTATATAATGAATATATGATATTTATATGATGTTTTAAATTATTTAAATAATTAAATCATAATCTAATTTAGAGGATCAAGAATAACAAGTGTAAATATATATGAAAAAAGCAGATATTACCTGAAACGTAACTTTAACATGAAATTGTTAATAAAATGGTGACATAAAGTAATAATAAAATCATATATGTCATGTGATATAAGAATATGATTTTTTAGATTGATGATAAACATATATTTATTATACAGGAGGTTTGAATGTGTACAAATAAATTCAAGACTTAAGGTAAAATTTTTCTCATCTCACTATTAATTTTGTGAGATATATGGTATATTCACCACTTATTATAACACCCTAATATTTAATGGTATGTTTCTCTTAAATAATTTAAATTCATTAGATAACCTATATTGCATGAATAGGTGAGTCTCTATGAAACAACACTGGGTTATGTATAGGAGATAGTCACAACCTATTTATTAAACTTAAATTTTCCACTAATGTGTTTTGAATTTGAAAAAATAGACATACACTATTGCGATCAGGGTGATATTTGGAGTCTGATAGAATCAAATTAATTTTCTATGAATAACAACATATCATTATTAATCGTAACTCATCCTTATTAATAGTAACTTACCATTATGAATAGTAATATGAACCTTATGAATGGTAATGTTACCCATGAAAGTATAAATAAAATTTAGGAACCTTGAAAATAAAGTTGAATATTTTAAGTGTTGATATTTTTTTGATTAAATGATTAATTTAATTAAAAATTAAAATTCACATATTTAGATATTTTTTTTTGAAAAATAGAGTTCAATTTTCTATTATACACATTGAAAAATTATTAGTGTGAAATTTTCAGATTTTTATGAAATACTTGAATTTTTGGTGAATAGTAAAATACGATAATTATGGTATAAATACATTATGAGATAAATACAATATTTCTTGCATCATGGATGATGTAAGAAACCATTATTTTGAAATAATATTCACTTATTAAAATTTTGGTCATGGAATCATCACTATTTCCTGTCTTTGGGAAAAATAATAAACTAATGATAAAAATATTAAGAAAACCCTCCTCCCCTCCTCAATAAATACCACCCCTCACACCCTCATATAATCAAACTATAAATATTAAAGACTTGCCTAAATTCCTATTAAATCTCTCCCTAATCTCCTACCCCACGTCAATCTTCCATTTTTATCCTCAAAAGACAAAATCTTCTCCCCTAAAGAGGCTATCAAAGGAAGATAGATTCAAGAGGTAAATTCCTCTTTTCAATTCTTTTATTTTCTTTTCAAGTACCTTTGTTATCTTTTCTATTATCTACTATTATCATACAAATGTTATGAGAAATATAGTACCTTATATATAATTTATTTTTTTATGATAATTTAATATTACATCATCATCTCTTCTTTTTCCTCCTTTTATACTATAAATGAAAACACTGTTTAAGATGTGTTAATTATCACATTCAAGGAAGACGAGTTTTCAATTTGCATTAATATTATCAAGACTAGTTATGAAACATTTTTAATGGTTGAAATATATCAGAATATATTTATTTTATCATATGTAATGTTCTCGAATCCTTAAACAATTATAATATAAAATAATAATATAAAACAAGTTCATTTTTCACAAAACTGTCAAGTTAATCCAAGTGTTTATCATTAACTTTTATCTAATGAGTCATCCTCATAGTATTTAAAAAAAATCATTATAAGATCATTTATATCTCTATAATTTGACTAATAATATATATTAACAATTTTTTATGTTTAACTATATTTTAAATGAACTTAAATTCATGAATACAAGGAAACCGATCATGAAAACCAAGGAAGAAAATGCTTCCAAAACAGTAAAATTAAACCTATTAAACCAATAAACAAGGACATGAATGAATCTAATAAAGTTAAAAAAAATCAATTAAATGTATAATAGGTTTTAAAATTATTAATTAATGATGATAAATTTTATTATTCAGGTCATTAAGATCAATCAAAGAACACGTTCAGGCATAAGGTAAGGGGTTTCTCATCTCACTTTTAATTCCATGAGATTTACATTTTTCACCACTTATTTTCTATATGTGGTGTATGTGTAATTAAATTTTATATATAATATCATGATTCTATATATAATAATAGTATAATGTTATTCATTTGGTGATTATTATTTTTTGGTTATACGATTTGATTGATTACAATGTGGTAAGAGACTTTGTCTCAATTTCCATTTCATTGAGAATTACTTGGTATTGTGAACATAAAATTTATTATGTATTATATCTAATTACACTTTGAGATCATTTTTCAATTGAAATTATAATTCTTTTAAATACCCATTTTCCTGTATCATGGATATGATTATTTCCTTAATCCATATACCATTTTACACAAGGTGTTTATTTTGAATTCTATTTTAACTAGGGAAATATTAATGAATCTATATCATATATTAAATATGGATATCAAAAAGAAATATTGTTATTATGTTAAATATATTTATAAATAATTATTTGGACTCGCAGTGACGAGCATGGTCTGCTATAGCCCCTGAATTTATTGACAAGTCTAATGAGACAAATTATTTGATGACAAACCCTTCAAGTTTGTTTCCAAAAATCAGATGGGTTTCTACCCAAAGACTTAAATCATCTTGATGGTATAATAGTTCATGTGACAGATACATAATTTCCAAATAATAATCACTCTCTTTATTTGTTATTTATTTATTACTATCCATATGGTTTTCACTATGACAAAATCATTGGTTGCATTCTTATTCTTATCCTATTGATGGAAAGTGTTTTCATTTACTCATCATGACATATTAGTTATTTCTAATTGATTATGATTCATTTATTATTGATTCATTATTCCACTATATGTAACCCTTACTAAGAATTTGGGATCACCGTTATTTTTTTCCTTTCCCTAGGTTACGAAGAAGAGAACCTTGAATAAGAATTCAAGGAGGAAGTTTATTTTAGTTTATTATGTATCATGTTGTATTTTATATCTTTCCAAACACACTATGGGTATCATGTATGTAATTTGGTCATCAAAAAATGCTAAACTAATCCAGAGTTCTGAATTTTATTCCTTTTAATCCTACCAATACAATAAAGTAATGCAGCAGCTCAATGTTTTTGGGTTCAGGGTGTTAATGTTGGTATTAGAGGAATTTATTAGTAACCTTTGAAAATAGATTTATAAAACATAGTTTAGAGGACATAACCCTAAGATATACTTTGAGGATAGGCGTAGTGTAAATTACTAGAATTTTTCTAAGGTAGAGACTATGTAGGATTTCCTAGAAAATACATCTCTATCTGGATACTACAGGTGGACATGGTTCCCACACAGATGTACTTAGGAGTAACAACTCTGAAAAGGAGTTTTATTCTTGATGCATGGTATCATAGCACACGACAATGGGCCTTACTGTGCACCTGGTTTGACACTCCTGGAGGACATGCTTAGGATAATTCACATTTTCTTTATAGACCATTATGAAGGATTTAAAAGTAAATAGAAACCATGTTTAAGATTATGAGATTAGATTTGCATAAATTTTAAAATTATTTCAAGTGTTTACTAGTTCGAAATTATGAATTATGACCTAATTTAGTGTATTCCATTATTTAGAGATGAATCCTAATGGAATAAAGGGAATCAATACCTGTGGACCATTTAGGGATCTCCCCACTAAGCAAGTCAACATAGTCAGTGTTGGAGTGGATCAGATCAAGAACATATTGGAAAAAATTACTCAGAATATGATGAATTACAATGCTAAACCTATATTGAATTGTTTTATCCGATAGAAGCCCCCATATTTTAGTGGGACTACTAATAATATTGTAGATGAGTAGTGGATCAAGTCCCTTGAAAATATATTTATGTCATTAATATACATTGAAAATGAAAAGGTAGTACTGACAGTATATTGCCTTATGGGTGATGCTGATCAATGGTGGTCCTTGATCCAGAATACCATGAAGGAAGAAGAAATATAAGATATTTAATGGATAAATTTTAAGGAAATATTCTTCAAAAAATATTTCCATTGTGAACAATGAACTGGAATGAAGAGGAAATTCCTTATCCTAAATCAAAGGGAAGAAGAGAGTGTTGCAGAGTATGAGGAAACCTGCAAAAGATTATCCAGGTATGTTATAGGTTATATACATGATTTAGAAGACAATATTGATCATTTATTTGAAGGTATTAATCCATGTCTTTGAAGGGAACTTACCTCTAGAGCAGGAAATTGAGTTCTCTATTGATTTATTTTCTGGTGAAAGACCAATATCAAAGACTCCTTATAGAATAGAAACTGTAGAATTAGTATAACTCTAGAAACAACTAGAGGAATTGAGTGATAAAGTATTTATCCTCCCTAGTGTTTCTCTAGGGGGATCACCTATTCTCTTTGTTAGAAAGAAATATAAATCTATGAGGCTGTGTATTGACTTTAGGGTGAACAGTGCTATTATGATAAAGAACAAGTATCCTCTTCTTCACATTAATGATTTATTTGATCAACATCATGGAGACCAATATTTTTCAAAGATTAACATTTGATATGGATATCATCAGTTGCGTGTGAGGAATGAAGATATTCCTATGACCGCATTTCGAACCAGGTATGGGTATTATGAGTTTATAGTAATGCATTTTGGAATGAATAATGAACCCAATATTTTTATGGATCTAATGAATAGTATTTTTAAAAAATATCTTGATGAATTTTTTGTGGTATTTATTGGTGATATCCTGTTATAATCCAAAAGCTACGAAGACCATAAGAATCACTTGTGGATCATTCTGAAAACTCTTAGAAGAAATGAATTATATGGGATGTTTAGAAAGTGTGAATTTTGGATTCAATCATTTTATTTTCTGGGACACATTTTCTTTAAATATAGAGTCTTAGTTGATCCTGAAAATACAAGGGCAATCCCAGAATGACCCATGCCAATGAACATAACCAAGGTATGTAGTTTTATTATCTCAGAAGGTTACTATCGGTGTTTCATTTAGAATTTCACCCGATTGACTAACCTTCTAACCAAGCTCACATTTAAAGGGGTTAAGTATTTATGGATGAAATAATGTGCATAATTATTTAAATAATTGAAAAGAAGATTGGTCAATGATCCAATTTTGACTCTTCCCTCTAGAAATGATGGATTTTTGATATAAATTGATGTATAAAAGAATGTATTGGGTTGAGTCCTTACGTAAAATGATAAATTTATTACTTATGCATCAAGGCAGTTGAAGACTCATGAGAAAAATTATCTAACTCATGATCTTGAGTTAGTTTCCATAATATTTTATATAAAAATTTGGAGACATTATCTCTATGGTGAAAGATGTGTCATATATACGGATCACAAGAGTTTGAAATACATTTTTACATAGAAAGAACTCAACATGAGGCAAACCAGATGACTTGAGTTACACAATTATTATGATTGTTTAACACACTACCACCTAAAAAAGGAAAATAAGGTAGGATATGCATTAAATAGGAAAGATCATAGACTTATGACCCAAATAAGGATTGACATAGATATTATATTCATAGATCTTATAAAGATGGATATATGAATTGTTAAGGAACGATAGTCATAATTTCTTTTTCAAATGATTGCTAAACCAAATTTACCATAGAATATAAAAAGATATCAATCTGATGATGAGAATCTATAAAAGAAAATTAAAGCTGTTAAGGATGGAAGATTGGCAAGATTCGAGTATGAGAATGGAGTTATGAAATTTGAAAGGAGGTTATGCATTCCATCAGTACCTGATCAAAAAAGGGAACTATTAGATGATGTTCATAGTTCAAATTTTCCCATACACCCTGGTAGAACCAAGATGTATAGATATATAAAGAATTTTTTTTGGAGGGATAACATGAAGGGATAAATTGCTGACTATGTGTTAAGGTGTCTAATTTGTCAACAAGTTATGTCCGAGAGACAACATCCTAGATGGATCATTCAACCTCTACCTATTACTCTATGGAAGTGGGATAAAATTATGATGGAATTTGTCTTAGTACTACCAAGGACACCTAGAAGGTATGATGCAATATGGGTAATTTTTCATGGTCTTACAAGATCAATAAATTTCCTTGTTATAAGAGAGGATGTACTCCTTGAGCACCTAGAAAGACTCTATATTAATGAAGTTATAAGACTTTATGGTGCACCTATATCAATTATTTTCTATAAATATATCTAGGTTACATAAAAATTAGGGAAAAGTATTCAGAAGGCCTTGGATATTGAGATTTATACGAGTACTACATATCATCCTCAAACCGACGGACAGTCTGAAAGAACTATTCAAACACTAGAAGGCAAGTTGAGGTCATGCTCTATTGACTTTCAAGGTATTTGGGATCAATACTTTCCTTTGGTTTAATTTTCCAACAATAATAGTTTCCATTATAGAATTCAAATGGAACTATAGGAAGCATTATATGGAAATAGGTTCCAAACTCTAAATTTTTGGGATGAAGTTGGTGAGAGGAACCATATAGGCCTAGAACTTATTGAAGATACAACTACCAAGGTAACAAAAATTTAGGCTCATATTAAAGCAGTTGAAAATAGAAAAAAGAGATAGGATGAAAATAGATGAAGGGATTTTTAATTTAAAGTGGGAGATCATGTATTTCTAAAAGTATCGCTGTGGAAGGTTTTCTTAAGGTTTTGTAAGAAATAGAAACCGAGCCCCAGGTACATTGTACAGTTCAAAATTCTAGAAAGAATTGAAGCTATATCTGACCATTTAACAATGCCACCAAGTCTCTCCAAAGTTCATAATGTTTTCCACATGCCTTTTTTAAATAAATACATTCCACAACCAATGCATGTACTAACCTATGAAGAAATAGAGCTGGAACCTGATTTTTCATACTGTGAAGAGCCTATTGAGATTCTTGACACAAGGGATAAGGTATTGAGAAATCGAACAACTTGACTAGTAAAGGTTCTTTATAGAAACCATAAAATGGACTAAGAAACCTAGGAACCATAGGATATTATGAAGAATAACCACACACATATTTTTAGGGAGCATTATACATTAAAAATTTCGAGTACAAATTTTTCAAAGGAGGGAAGAATATAACATCCCAATATTTAATGATATATTTATCTTAAATAATTTAAATTCATTAGATATCCTATATTGCATGAAGAACTGATTCTATATGAAAAAAACTTGGTTATTTATAATATATAGTCATAACATATCCATTAAACTTAAATTTTCCACTTATGTGTTTTTAATTTTGAAAAATAGACATACACGATTGCGATCAAGGTGATATTTGGAGTCTGATAGAATCAAATTAATTTTTAGTGAATAGTAACTTAACCTTATGAATAGTAACATAACCTTATGAATAGTAAATTACCCTTATAAATAGTAATATTAACCTTATTAATGTTGACCTTACCCATGAATGTATAAATAAAATTTAGGTACCTTAAAAATAAAGGTGGATATTTTAAGTGTTGGTATTTTTTGATTAAATGATGAATTTAATTAAAAATTGAATTTCTCACATTTATAAAACTATTTTTGAAAAATTAAGTTCATTTTTAGATTATACAGATCGAAAAATGGTTATGGGGATTTTTTTGAATTTTTATAAAATACTTAAATTTTTGGTGAATACTAAAATATGATAATTAAGGTGTAAATACATTATGAGATAAAAACACTATTAATTGCATCATGGATTACATAAGAAACCATTAATTCTAACTCACATTACTATTTTTGTTCATGGAATCATGAATATTTCTTGTCCTATGGAAAAATAATAAACTAATGATTAAAATATAAAGAAACCCTCTTCCCCTCTACTATGAATACCACCCCTCAAACCCTTATTTCTTCAAACCTATAAATCTTTAATCCTTTCTTAAATTCTGATAAAATCTCTCCCTAATATCCTCCCAAACATTAAAAGTACCTTTGTATCCTCAAAATACCAAATCCCCCCCTAAAGAGTCTTTCAAAGGATGATTGATTAAAGGTGTAAATTCCTATTTTCAATTCTTTTGTTTTCTTTTCAAGTTCCTTTGTTATCTTTTATATTATCACATCTTCTCATAAAAATGTTATGAAAACTCCAGTACATTATATGTACTGGAATATTTTTATTATAATGTAATATTCCATCATCATTTCTTCGTTTCCCTCCTTTTATACTATAAATGAAAACACCGTATGAGATGTGTTAATTATCACGTTCAAGGAAGACAAGTTTTCAATTTTCATTACTATCTTCAAGACTGGTCATGAAACCTTTTTAATGGTTGAAAAATATTATAATATATATATTTTATCTTATTTAATGTTCTTAAATCCTGAAAAACACATAATATTAAATAATAATACAAAATAAGTTCATTATGCCCAAAATCGTCAAGTTAATCCAAGCGTTTATCATTAAATTTTACCTAATGAGTCATCTTAATGGTATATAAAAAAATAATTATAAGATCATTTATATCTCTATAATTTCAATAATAATATATATTAACAATTTTGTATGTTTAACCAAATTTAAAATGAAATTCAATTCAATAATACAAATAAACCGACCATGAAAACCATGGAAGCAAATGCTTCTAAAACAATAAAATTAATCTTCTTAAACCCATAAAAAAGGACATGAATCAACCTAATAAGGTTAAAATAAATAAATTAAATGTATAAAAGGTTATATATTTATTAATGAATTTAGAAAAATTTTATTATTCAGTTCAATAAGATCAAACTAAAACACATTCAGGCATAAGGTAAGGGGTTTCTCATCTCACTTTTAATTCTGTGAGATTTCCTATTTTTGCCACTTAATTGTTGTATGTGGTGTTTTTTTACTTCAATTTGATATATAATATCATTATTATCTTTATTATCATGCTATTGTCACTACTGGAAATTCGAGCTATAGCCACGGTTCTAAACCGTGGCTATAGGCCCACAAACCGTGGCTATAGGTAATAGCCACGGTTTGAGGAACCGTGGCCAAGTTTGGCGTGGCTATAGGCCTAGACCTATAGCCACGGTTCCAAACCGTGGCTTTAACTCTATAGCTACGGTTCAAACCGTGGCTATAGGTTTATAGCCACGGTTAAAACCGTGGCTGTATACCTAATGCCACGGTTTCAACCGTGGCTATACTAAAGGCCGGACAAAATCTATAGCCACGGTTTAAAACCGTGGCATTATGTCTATAGCCACGGTTTAAAACCGCGGCAATACATCAATAGCCACGGTTTTGAACCGTGGCTATAGGGTTTCCAAATTCATAAAAAAAAAATACCCCCTGGACACACCCTGGACACCCCCATGCCACCCCCGGCCAGTCCCCCCTGCCAGTACCCCCGGACAGCCCCCCTTGCACCCCCGGACAGCCCCCCGTGCACCCCCGGACAGCCCCCCGTGCACCCCCGGACAGCCCCCCGTGCACCCCCGGACAGCCCCCCCGTGCACCCCCGGACAGCCCCCCGTGCACCCCCGGACAGCCCCCCGTGCACCACTGGACAGCCCCCCCGGCCAGCCCCAGCCAGCCCCCCATGCACCCCCGAGCAGCCCCCCGACCAGCCCCGGACAGCCCCCCGTGCACCCCTGGACAGCCCCCCCGGCCAGCCCCAGCCAGCCCCCCGTGCACCCCCGAGCAGCCCCCCGACCAGCCCCGGACAGCCCCCCGTGCACCCCCGGACAGCCCCCAGCCCCCAGCCCCCCCTGCCCCCTGCTTGTCCCCCTGCCAGCTCCCCCCCTGCTAGTCCCCCCCTGCCCCCTGCTAGTCCCCCACTGCCCCCTGCTAGTACCCCCCCCCCCGCCACCCCCCCTTCTTGTCCCCTTGCCAGCCCCCCCTGCCACCCCCCTGCCAGTCCCCCCTGCCCCCTGACACCCCCCCTGCTAGTCCCCCTGCCCCCTGCTAGTCCCCCACTGTCCCCTGTTAGTCCCCCCCCCCCGCCACCCCCCCCCGCTTGTCCCCTTGCCAGCCCCCCCAGCCACCCCCTGCTTGTCCCCCTGCAAGCCCCCCCTGCTTGTCCCCCTGCCAGCCCCACCCCTGCTCCTGCCAGCCCCCCCCCCCTGCCCCCTGCTTGCCCCCCTGCCAGCCCCCCCCCCCTTCCCCCTGCTTGTCCCCCTTCCAGCCCCCCCGGCCACCCCCCTGCCGCCTGCTTGCCCCCTGCCGCCACCCCCCCCCCCCTTCCCCCTGCCAGCCCCCCCGCCCCTGCTTGTCCCCCTGCCAACCCCCCCTGCTGGACACCCCCCCTGTCCGTGCACCCCCGGACAGCCCCCCATGCACCCCCGGACAGCCCCCCATGCACCCCCGGACAGCCCCCCGTGCACCCCTTGCCAGCCCCCCCAGCCACCCCCTGCTTGTCCCCCTGCAAGCCCCCCCTGCTTGTCCCCCTGCCAACCCCACCCCTGCTCCTGCCAGCCCCCCCCATGCCCCCTGCTTGCCCCCCTGCCAGCCCCCCCCTTCCCCCTGCTTGTCCCCCTTCCAGCCCCCCCGGCCACCCCCCTGCCCCCTGCTTGCCCCCTGCCGCCACCCCCCCCCCCCCCTTCCCCCTGCCAGCCCCCCCGCCCTGCTTGTCCCCCTGCCAACCCCCCCTGCTGGACACCCCCCCTGTCCGTGCACCCCCGGACAGCCCCCCGTGCACCCCCGGACAGCCCCCCATGCACCCCCGGACAGCCCCCCGTGCACCCCTGGACAGCCCCCCCGGCCAGCCCCCCGTGCACCCCCGGACAGCCCCGGACAGCCCCCATGTGCACCCCCGGACAGACCCCATGCAGCCCCCATCCCCCCTGCACAGAACCCCGGAAACCCCCTGCCCCCTGCTTGTCCCCCTGCCAGCCCCCCCTGCCCCCTGCTTGTCCCCCTGCCAGCTCCCCCCCTGCCCCCTGCTAGTCCCCCACTGCCCCCTGCTAGTCCCCCCCCCCCCGCCACCCCCCCTGCTTGTCCCCTTGCCAGCCCCCCTGCCAGTCCCCACTGCCCCCTGACACCCTCCCTGCTAGTCCCCCTGCCCCCTGCTAGTCCCCCACTGCCCCCTGTTAGTCCACCCCCCCCGCCACCCCCCTGCTTGTCCCCTTGCCAGCCCCCCTGCCGCCCCCTGCCAGCCCCCCCTGCTTGTCCCCCTGCCAGCCCCCCCTGCTCCTGCCAGCCCCCCCCTGCCCCCCTGCCAGCCCCCCCCCCTTCCCCCTGCTTGTCACCCTGCCAGCCCCCACGGCCACCCCCCTGCTTGTCCCCCTGCCAGCCCCCCCTGCCCCTGCCAGCCCCCCCCTGCCCCTGCCAGCCCCCCCCCCCCCTTCCCCCTGCTTGTCCCCCTGCCAGCCCCCCCCTGCCCCCTGCTTGTCCCCCTGCCAGCCCCCCCCCTTCCCCCCTGCCAGCCCCCCCTTCCCCCTGCTTGTCCCCCTGCCAGCCCCCCCTGCCCCCTGCTTGTCCCCCTGCCAGCCCCCCCTGCCCCCTGCTTGCCCCCTGCCACCCCCCCCCCTTCCCCCTGCCAGCCCCCCCAGCCCCTGCTTGTCCCCCTGCTAACCCCCCCTGCTGGACACCCCCCCTGTCCGTGCACCCCCGGACAGCCCCCCGTGCACCCCCGGACAGCCCCCCGTGCACCCCCGGACAGCCCCCCGTGCACCCCCGGACAGCCCCCCCGGCCAGCCCCGGCCAGCCCCCCGTGCACCCCCGGACAGCCCCACGACCAGCCCCGGACAGCCCCCCGTGCACCCCCGGACAGCCCCCATGTGCACCCCCGGACAGCCCCCCGTGCACCCCCGGACAGCCCCCCCGTGCACCCCCAGACAGCCCCCCCGTGCACCCCCGGACAGCCCCCATATGCACCCCCGGACAGCCCCCATATGCACCCCCAAACAGCCCCCCGTGCACCCCTGGACAGCCCCCCGGCCAGCCCCGGACAACCCCCTGTGCACCCCCGGACAGCCCCCCGACCAGCCCCGGACAGCCCCCCGTGCACCCCCGGACAGCCCCCATGTGCACCCCCGGACAGACCCCATGCAGCCCCATTCCCCCTGCTTGCCCCCTGCCACCCCCCCCTTCCCCCTGCCAGCCCCCCCAGTCCCTGCTTGTCCCCCTGCCAACCCCCCCTGCTGGACACCCCCCCTGTCCGTGCACCCCCGGACAGCCCCCCGTGCACCCCCGGACAGCCCCCCGTGCACCCCCGGACAGCCCCCCCGGCCAGCCCCGGCCAGCCCCCCGTGCACCCCCGGACAGCCCCACGACCAGCCCCGGACAGCCCCCCGTGCACCCCCGGACAGCCCCCATGTGCACCCCCGGACAGCCCCCCGTGCACCCCCGGACAGCCCCCCCGTGCACCCCCAGACAGCCCCCCCGTGCACCCCCGGACAGCCCCCATATGCACCCCCGGACAGCCCCCATATGCACCCCCAAACAGCCCCCCGTGCACCCCTGGACAGCCCCCCGGCCAGCCCCGGACAACCCCCTGTGCACCCCCGGACAGCCCCCCGACCAGCCCCGGACAGCCCCCCGTGCACCCCCGGACAGCCCCCATGTGCACCCCCGGACAGACCCCATGCAGGCCATTCGAACTTCGTTCGGCCCGTTTGGACCACATCACAATTGACGTGCCGTCTGCTCGACCACATCACAATTCACTTACCCTTTGATTTCGTCCGATTTCAGGCCATTCGGACTTCGTTCGGCCCGTTTGGACCCCCCACGCGTGTTTATCAAGCGCGCGCAACGCTTAAAGAACGCATAATGAGCCCTACCGCGCAGACCGCACGTCCGATTGACGCGCCGTCTGCGCGTGCACGTCGCGAATAATAATGGGATTGTTGTCCTGTGATTTCAGGGCAATCCGATGTCGTCCGCTATGAGTTTGACCGTTAGACGCCTGTTTTGGCCGTTTATGACACCGGAACGGCGTTCCCGGTCACCGCGGGCACACGGCACGTCCGATTGACGTGCCGTCTGCTCGACCACATCACAATTCACTCACCCTTTGATGTCGTCCGATTTCAGGCCATTCGGAATTCGTTCGGCCCGTTTGGACCCCCCCACGCGCGTTTATCAAGCGCGCGCAACGCTTAAAGAACGCATAATGAGCCCTCCTGCGCAGACCGCACGTCCGATTGACGTGCCGTCTGCGCGTGCACGTCGCGAATAATAGTTTGAATGTTGTCCTGTGATTTCAGGTCAATCCGATGCCGTTCGCTATGAGTTTGACCGTTAGACGCCCGTTTTGGCCGTTTATGACACCAGAACGGCGTTCCCGGTCACCGCGGGCACACGGCACGTCCGATTGACGTGCCGTCTGCTCGACCACATCACAATTCACTCACCCTTTGATGTCGTCCGATTTCAGGCCATTCGCAATTCGTTCGGCCCGTTTGGACCCCCCACGCGCGTTTCTCAAGCGCGCGCAACGCTTAAAGAACGCATAATTAGCCCTCCTGCGCAGACCGCACGTCCGATTGACGTGCCGTCTGCGCGTGCACGTCGCGAATAATAATTTGAATGTTGTCCTGTGATTTCAGGTCAATCTGATGTCGTCCGCTATGAGTTTGACCGTTAGACGCCCGTTTTGGCCGTTTATGACACCAGAACGGCGTTCCCGGTCACTGCGGGCACACGGCACGTCCGATTGACGTGCCGTCTGCTCGACCACATCACAATTCACTCACCCTTTGATGTCGTCCGATTTCAGGCCATTCGCAATTCGTTCGGCCCGTTTGGACCCCCCCACGCGCGTTTCTCAAGCGCGCGCAACGCTTAAAGAACGCATAATGAGCCCTCCTGCGCAGACCGCACGTCCGATTGACGTGCCGTCTGCGCGTGCACGTCGCGAATAATAGTTTGAATGTTGTCCTGTGATTTCAGGTCAATCCGATGTCGTCCGCTATGAGTTTGACCGTTAAACGCCCGTTTTGGCCGTTTATGACACCAGAACGGCGTTCCCGGTCACCGCGGGCACACGGCACGTCCGATTGACGTGCCGTCTGCTCGACCACATCACAATTCACTCACCCTTTGATGTCGTCCGATTTCAGGCCATTCGGAATTCGTTCGGCCCGTTTGGACCCCCCCACGCGCGTTTATCAAGCGCGCGCAACGCTTAAAGAACGCATAATGAGCCCTCCTGCGCAGACCGCACGTCCGATTGACGTGCCGTCTGCGCGTGCACGTCGCGAATAATAGTTTGAATGTTGTCCTGTGATTTCAGGTCAATCCGATGTCGTTCGCTATGAGTTTGACCGTTAGACGCCCGTTTTGGCCGTTTATGACACCAGAACGGCGTTCCCGGTCACCGCGGGCACACGGCACGTCCGATTGACGTGCCGTCTGCTCGACCACATCACAATTCACTCACCCTTTGATGTCGTCCGATTTCAGGCCATTCGCAATTCTTTCGGCCCGTTTGGACCCCCCACGCGCGTTTCTCAAGCGCGCGCAACGCTTAAAGAACGCATAATGAGCCCTCCTGCGCAGACCGCACGTCCGATTGACGTGCCGTCTGCGCGTGCACGTCGCGAATAATAATTTGAATGTTGTCCTGTGATTTCAGGTCAATCTGATGTCGTCCGCTATGAGTTTGACCGTTAGACGCCCGTTTTGGCCGTTTATGACACCAGAACGGCGTTCCCGGTCACCGCGGGCACACGGCACGTCCGATTGACGTGCCGTCTGCTCGACCACATCACAATTCACTCACCCTTTGATGTCGTCCGATTTCAGGCCATTCGCAATTCGTTCGGCCCGTTTGGACCCCCCCCACGCGCGTTTCTCGTGGCAGCGATTTACCACCTCTGTTTGGTCATCCGTTTGCGGGTGGTAGGTCAAGCTGAGTTTTAAGTCAGTGCCTTGGAGTTTGAGCAGTTCAATCCAAAAATGGCTTACAAAAATGGGATTGCGGTCGCTGGAATGCTATGCAAACTGACAATCTCCCACACGAAAACCTCGCCCACACTCCCACACTCTTTGCTGTGTAAGGGTGTTTTAGGGGTAAAAAATGGCCATATTTAGAGAGATGATCAATGATGACCAGAATCACAGTGCAACCACGGGATTAGGGTAGTCCGGTGATAAAATCCATAGAGAGACCCGACCACACCAGCTGGGGAATTTCCAACGGCTGCAACAGGCCAGCCGGATATAGTGTGGAATATTTATTTCGTTGGCATTTGGCCCATTGGCAAACTGTTGAACCGGTATTTTCATCCCGACCCAATATAAATTGGCAGGCAATTTTCTATACGTGCGGCAAAAACCAGAATGACCCCACTACGGAGACAAATGGAACTCAGCCAGCAATATGGGCACCCATGGGGACGAACTAGACAGCACCAACCGGCCCTTATAACAGAGGACACCTTGCAGAAAAGAGTAAGTAGGAAAGGAAGGAGCATCTGCTTGCAGAGTGATGATGACTTAGCTGAAAAATGGGTCGTCTGAAACGCCTGTGAGCAAGTGGGGCTGAACCTCCCCCCTGCTGGATGTGGCTGGAGCAGGGCCACATCACGGCGTGACCGCGGCGTGACCGCGGCGTGACCGCAGCGTGTTGGCCCGATCCAGCGACATCCGCGGGGCAGCATCTTCCGACCAGGAGCGAAGGGAGCGGGAGGAGGCTGGAATGTGGGTGAAAGGGGGCTGGTTGCAGGTGTTGGGGGGATGGTGCGGGCTGATTCGAAGGTGGGGGGGCTGTTGCGGGCTGGAATGCTGGTGGCAGCGGGCTGATGACTTTGCTGAAAAATGGGTCGTCTGAAACGCCTGTGAGCAAGTGGGGCTGAACCTCCCCCCTGCTGGATGTGGCTGGAGCAGGGCCACATCACGGCGTGACCGCGGCGTGACCGCGGCGTGACCGCGGCGTGACCGCGGCGTGACCGCGGCGTGACCGCGGCGTGACCGCGGCGTGACCGCGGCGTGACCGCGGCGTGACCGCGGCGTGACCGCGGCGTGACCGCAGCGTGTTGGCCCGATCCAGCGACATCCGCGGGGCAGCATCTTCCGACCAGGAGCGAAGGGAGCGGGAGGAGGCTGGAATGTGGGTGAAAGGGGGCTGGTTGCAGGTGTTGGGGGGATGGTGCGGGCTGATTCGAAGGTGGGGGGGCTGTTGCGGGCTGGAATGCTGGTGGCAGCGGGCTGATGACTTAGCTGAAAAATGGGTCGTCTGAAACGCCTGTGAGCAAGTGGGGCTGAACCTCCCCCCTGTTGGATGTGGCTGGAGCAGGGCCACATCACGGCGTGACCGCGGCGTGACCGCGGCGTGACCGCGGCGTGACCGCAGCGTGTTGGCCCGATCCAGCGACATCCGCGGGGCAGCATCTTCCGACCAGGAGCGAAGGGAGCGGGAGGAGGCTGGAATGTGGGTGAAAGGGGGCTGGTTGCAGGTGTTGGGGGGATGGTGCGGGCTGATTCGAAGGTGGGGGGGCTGTTGCGGGCTGGAATGCTGGTGGCAGCGGGCTGATGACTTTGCTGAAAAATGGGTCGTCTGAAACGCCTGTGAGCAAGTGGGGCTGAACCTCCCCCCTGCTGGATGTGGCTGGAGCAGGGCCACATCACGGCGTGACCGCGGCGTGACCGCGGCGTGACCGCGGCGTGACCGCGGCGTGACCGCAGCGTGTTGGCCCGATCCAGCGACATCCGCGGGGCAGCATCTTCCGACCAGGAGCGAAGGGAGCGGGAGGAGGCTGGAATGTGGGTGAAAGGGGGCTGGTTGCAGGTGTTGGGGGGATGGTGCGGGCTGATTCGAAGGTGGGGGGGCTGTTGCGGGCTGGAATGCTGGTGGCAGCGGGCTGATGACTTTGCTGAAAAATGGGTCGTCTGAAACGCCTGTGAGCAAGTGGGGCTGAACCTCCCCCCTGCTGGATGTGGCTGGAGCAGGGCCACATCACGGCGTGACCGCGGCGTGACCGCGGCGTGACCGCGGCGTGACCGCGGCGTGACCGCGGCGTGACCGCGGCGTGACCGCGGCGTGACCGCGGCGTGACCGCGGCGTGACCGCGGCGTGACCGCAGCGTGTTGGCCCGATCCAGCGACATCCGCGGGGCAGCATCTTCCGACCAGGAGCGAAGGGAGCGGGAGGAGGCTGGAATGTGGGTGAAAGGGGGCTGGTTGCAGGTGTTGGGGGGATGGTGCGGGCTGATTCGAAGGTGGGGGGGCTGTTGCGGGCTGGAATGCTGGTGGCAGCGGGCTGATGACTTAGCTGAAAAATGGGTCGTCTGAAACGCCTGTGAGCAAGTGGGGCTGAACCTCCCCCCTGTTGGATGTGGCTGGAGCAGGGCCACATCACGGCGTGACCGCGGCGTGACCGCGGCGTGACCGCGGCGTGACCGCGGCGTGACCGCGGCGTGACCGCAGCGTGTTGGCCCGATCCAGCGACATCCGCGGGGCAGCATCTTCCGACCAGGAGCGAAGGGAGCGGGAGGAGGCTGGAATGTGGGTGAAAGGGGGCTGGTTGCAGGTGTTGGGGGGATGGTGCGGGCTGATTCGAAGGTGGGGGGGCTGTTGCGGGCTGGAATGCTGGTGGCAGCGGGCTGATGACTTTGCTGAAAAATGGGTCGTCGGAAACGCCTGTGAGCAAGTGGGGCTGAACCTCCCCCCTGCTGGATGTGGCTGGAGCAGGGCCACATCACGGCGTGACCGCGGCGTGACCGCGGCGTGACCGCGGCGTGACCGCGGCGTGACCGCGGCGTGACCGCAGCGTGTTGGCCCGATCCAGCGACATCCGCGGGGCAGCATCTTCCGACCAGGAGTGAAGGGAGCGGGAGGAGGCTGGAATGTGGGTGAAAGGGGGCTGGTTGCAGGTGTTGGGGGGATGGTGCGGGCTGATTCGAAGGTGGGGGGGCTGTTGCGGGCTGGAATGCTGGTGGCAGCGGGCTGATGACTTTGCTGAAAAATGGGTCGTCTGAAACGCCTGTGAGCAAGTGGGGCTGAACCTCCCCCCTGCTGGATGTGGCTGGAGCAGGGCCACATCACGGCGTGACCGCGGCGTGACCGCGGCGTGACCGCGGCGTGACCGCGGCGTGACCGCGGCGTGACCGCGGCGTGACCGCGGCGTGACCGCGGCGTGACCGCGGCGTGACCGCGGCGTGACCGCGGCGTGACCGCGGCGTGACCGCGGCGTGACCGCGGCGTGACCGCGGCGTGACCGCGGCGTGACCGCGGCGTGACCGCGGCGTGTTGGCCCGATCCAGCGACATCCGCGGGGCAGCATCTTCCGACCAGGAGCGAAGGGAGCGGGAGGAGACTGGAATGTGGGTGAAAGGGGGCTGGTTGCAGGTGTTGGGGGGATGGTGCGGGCTGATTCGAAGGTGGGGGGGGGGGCTGTTGCGGGCTAGAATGCTGGTGGCAGCGGGCTGAAATGAAGGTGGAAGGGGTCGTGCAATGACACGAATGGGCAGAGTGAGAATATCGGATTGATCATCGGATGGAGTACACTGTAATCAGAGGAAAGAATATGCGCTGTGAGAATACAATATGCAATGGAGGATCATCGGATGGTCCAATAAAATTGTACGCTAAGTAGACACCCTATTGAGAGCTTCACCTGGATTCAAACAGCACAACCATTAATCTCATAGTGATTAATTATTGATTTTCACAAATAACTCAAATGATCCAGCATGATAGTTGGTAAGAAATATTTAGATGTGAATACACTTTTTGAAAGTCAATTTGGCATTCTGAATTTCATTGACACCTCATTTTAATTATCTCCGATTGACGTGCCGTCTGCGCGTGCACGTCGCGAAGACTACCATGCTTTCAAATTCAGGCCAACTAGTGTGTACAGGTAAATAAAGAAGCCAATGATAAAGATTTTAGCACCCCTACAACCGAAAAAGCACATTCCAGTAGAGGGAATAAGGGTCCCTATAGGAGAAACTACAGTCTAGAAAGAAAAAACCACATCTAGTTGCTTATTATTGTCCAACGAGTGGTTTTTTTGATGAATACATACAAAATTAAATACATACCCGCAAGTAAATACATACAAAATTAAATACAGAATTAAATACATACAAAATACATACCGAATACATACCTGCAACTAGAGAATCCATACATACCTACAACTAGAGACTCCATACATATAGAATTGAATACTTACAGAATACATACAAAATACATACAGAATACATACAGAATGCATAACTACAACTAGAGACTCCATACATAAAGAATACATACATACTTGCAACTAGAGACTCTATACATATAGAATACATACCTGCAATTAGAGACTCCATTCCTCCCTCAATTAAAAATACATACAGAATTAAATAGATACATGAATTCAGAATACATACAGAATTGAATACATACCTACAAGTAAATACATACAGAATTCAGAATTAAATTCATACATGAAAGTATTATAACACATAATTCATACCTGTAAGTAAATACATACAAAATTCAGAATTGAATTCGGAATTCAGAATTGAATACATGCCTGCAAGTATTATAACAAATAATACATATCTGCAAGTAAATACATATAGATTTCAGAATTGAATTTAAAATTCAGAATTGAATACATACCTGCAATTACAACACATAAGTCATATCTTCAAGTAAATACATACAAAATTTAGAATTGAATTCAGAATTCAATACCTGCAAGTATAAAACATAATTCAGAAGGTAATTAAATACATACATAATTGAATTTATATTTTTCATTAAAACAGGATGAAAAATTTGGTTGATGTTGAATTAATAAAACAAAACAGTGGAAAAGAAATTAAAATGATGCAATGCCGAACCAGATGTTTGAAAAAAATCATATTTGACTTAAAACCAGCATTCAACACAAAGACAATCTGGTAGAATTCAATTAAATATGAACATTGAATAGCAACTGTTAAATAGAGATATTTAAATCGATGATGAACTGGTATTTTTAAGCCAAATCAATAGATTCAAAGAGAGTTGAACATCTACCAGTCAAGAAACAACTCAGAGGAAGGAATTTGGAGAATAATACCTCACTCAAACCCCCATCACGATTTAGACTTGGAGGGGAGTCCGTCGGCGTCGGGGGAGGCGCTGTCTTCCGGGGAGGGGGGAGGCGCGGTCGTCCGGGGAGGGGAGTGCATCGGGGGAGGGGAGTGAGTCGGGGAGGGTTCCGTAGGAGTGAGTCCGGGGAGGGGGGAAGCGCAGCGAGGAGGCGTCGGGGAGGAGGGGCGAGGAGGGCGCGACGGCGCGGCCACGAGGAGGGCGCGGCGAGGAGGGCGCGGCGAGGAGGGCGCGGCGAGGAGGGTGCGGCGAGGAGGGCGCGGCGAGGAGGAGATGCCGTCGGGGAGGAGGGCTGTGGATCGGGGAGGAGGAGGAGCCCGATAAAAGATCGGGAGAATAAAAGGATAGCCACGGACAAAAATTTAACCGTGGCCTAATAAGGGCTATAGCCACGGACCTATAAAACCGTGGCTATAGGTCCGTGGCTATAGCCCCAATTTCTAGTAGTGTGTGTTATTCATTTGGTGATTATTAATTTTTTTCATACATTTTTATTGATTACAATGCGGCAAGGGTCTTTATCTCAATTTCCATTTCATTGAGACTTACTTGGTATTATGCACATAATATTTCTTATGTGGTGTATCTAATACCCCTTTGTGATAATTTTTCATTTAAATTATAATTCTGTTAAAAATAAATTTTCTTGTATCATGGATATTATTATTTCTTTAAACTATATACCATTTCACATACGATGTTTATTTTGAATTCTATTTTAATAGGGGAAATATTAATTAATCTCTGTCCTTTAGTCAATACAAATATAGAAATTTCATGTTTTTATTGTATTAAATCTATGTATAAATAATGATTTGGATTGTAAGTGATGAGTGAGTCCCTATATAGCCCCTCAATGCATCGATAAGTCTCATGAGACAAATCATTTGGCGACAAACCCTTTGAGTTTGTTTCAAAAAATCAGACGGGTTTCTACCTACAGACTTAAACCATATCAATGGTATAATGGTTAATGTACCAGATAAAATAATTCCAAATAATAAGAATTATCTTTATTCACTATTTAGTTATTACCATCCATGTGGTTTTCACCATGACAAAATCTATGGATGCATTTTCATTCTCAGCCTATTGATGGAAAGTGTTTTCCTTTATTCATAAAGCCATATTAGTTATATATAATTTATTGTTATTCACTTATTATTAATTCATTATTACATTATATTTAACCCTTTCTGATCATTTGAGCTCAGCCTTATTATGTTTCATATCTCTGGGTTATTAAGAAGGGAACATTGAATAAGCTTTCAAGGAGGGTGTTTATTTCGGTTTATTATATATCATGTTGTATTTTATATCATTCCCAACGAAATATGGTTATCATTTATTTAATATGGGTTTTCAAAAATTTTAAACTAATCCATTCTTTGGTATTTTATTCCTTGTAATCCTACTAATACAATTAAGTAATGTACTAGCTCCAAGTTTATCGGGTCAGGGTGCTACACTAATCTTGTTGTTTGGTGTATATAATGAACTATGAAATGTTATATCATGAATTTTATTTTATTTAATGATATATAATTTTCAATTTATGTTATTATTTCATGGATCTCAGGATTCAAAAGTTACTCAAATAGTTTGGGGATTTAAAGGCTCACTTTTATTTCTACAAGACTTATGCCTTATTCACCACTCATTGCTTTTATGTGGTGTATATACTAAAAATAATGTATTATATGAAATTAATAAGTAAATTTATTGTTATTTATATTTAAATTTTATGATATCTATTTTATGGGGTTCTACAATTCAAAAGTTACCAAATCGGTAAGGTAATTTTCTCTTAGTTTTCCTTATTTGAGACACATGTTTTGTTATGCACCTATATTCATTTATGAGGTGTTTATAATGACATTTTAAATGTTATATCATGAATATACTTAATTTAATTATATTTTAAGATTAATTTAATGTTATTTTTTCCTGGGGATTATGATTCAAATTGTCTATGGTAGTAAGTGTTTATTGCTACAATCTCATCATTTATTGGAATTATTAATAATTATGCTTATATTGATGAAATATTATAACCCAAAACTCAATAATTCTATTTAATCTTGTTATCCTATGTATATTTGTGATATCTTCAAGTAATGGTAGCATTTTCCCACTCTTTAGTAATTAAAATAATTAAGAAATTAATTTTAGGAAAATCTGACTTTATTTCTCTCTTCAAAAAAAATCTATTTTATTCAAATACCATGTTATATAAAAATGTTTTAAAAAATGTTTTAAATTATCTTTTAATATAATTTTCCAATAAAATTATATTAAAAGGGTGTTATGTTTTAAAAATGTTTTAAAAATGTTTTGAATATTCTTTTATAAGTTTTCAACGATATTTTAAAAAGAAAAAGTTTTCAAAAAGTTTTCATGAGTCCTTCATAAATTTTCAAAGATATATTAAAATAAAAGGTTTTAAAAATGTGTTCAATATCCATTTACAAGTTTTCAAATAAATTTTCAAATAAATTTTTTAATTTGTTTTTTAAGATTCCTTTATAAGTTTTAAAAGATATTTTCAAAGAAAAAGTTTTCATAATGTTTGTAATCTTCCTTTATAAGTTTTCAAAGATATTTTCAAAGAAAAAGTTTTCAAAAAAGTTTTCAAGATTCCTTTATAAGTTTTCAATGTTGTTTTTGAAGAAAATGATTTAAATGATTTCAAAGCTTATTTTATAAGTTTTAAAATCTATTTTCAAAGTAAAAGGGTTTCAAAAAATGATTTATATTCAAGAATTGTTTTAAATGATTTTGAAATCTTCATTATATTTTTTAAAAGGTTTATTTTCAAAGAAAATAATGTTTAATTTTTTTTCAATGAAATGCTCTTTTTCTTAAGAAATGTTTTTAAAATATATTTCAAAATTATTTTCTATATAATATGACATCCACTGGTGTTACTCATGCTTTACTGAGGATATGATCTAAGGGTAACATTTATATTCTTTCTCTGAATGGTTTATATTTTTAGGGTATGATATTTATGAAACCTATTTCTCTTTCATGAGTTATAAGATTATGAAACCTATTTCTATTTCATAGGTTATACAATTTTAAAACCCATTTATCTTTGACAGGTTAGATGATTATGAACTATACTTTTTTCATAGGTTATTCTTTAATGAAATGATTATGAAACCTATCTCTTTTCCATAGGTTATGATATGATGATATGTTTATGATACCCATTTCAATTCATGGTTTATGATATGATGAATGTTTTTGAACTTGTGGCCCACGTATGTATGATTTCATTATGTGATGGGTGGGAGAAATATCTCCCTACAATACATTGGTTAAAGATTTATATCTCATGAGATGCATTAGATGGAATGGGGAGTGAACTATATTTAGTAAAGGACTTTGTGCACTAAGATGATATTTGGAGTGAACCTTGACTACTAAGATGGTATTGGGAGTGAAACTTGACTACTAATATGGTATTGGGAATGATCTTTGACTACTAAGATGGTTTGGAGAGTGAACTAATTATACTAAAAGGAAAGGGATATGACTATTGATTGTGGTGTGTCTTACCCAATTGGTTTAGCCCCCAAGATGATCCCTGATAAGTTTTTGAAATGAGCCTTGACTTATAGTGAATGATTTTATATACTTATGTGTCCTCTAAAATTCTATGTATTATTCATATGTTATGATTTCATGAATTATTCTCTTGATTCAATTATTATTCATGTCTTATGAACTACTAATCTTTATTCCATGATTCATTTTTATGTTATTTGATATGCAGGGTATGATTTTTCAATGTTATGATCATGCTTCTATACCCTTATGATCACATTGTGCTAACATATCTCCTTTATTTAACCTTATTGAGCATCTGAGCTCACCCCTTATTATATTTTCTTTTCCCAGGTTATTAAGAACGGTTTTAAGTAGGAGTAATAAATGAGAAGATATCTTTGGGAAACATTGAAGACCCTTCACCAAGTTTGAATGTTGTGTTCTAAATTCCCAAAGACACTAAACTTTTACATTCCTCAGGAATGTAATTTTTTAATTTTATAAATATTTATCTAAAATAATGTAATATCCATGTATCTTAATCTTGGGTTGCTATAGTGTTATGTAATATTCTCCATGATTCCACTTTGATTCTTATTTTGTTTGACATCAGGGCCTCTAATGCTTATCATGTTTTAAAACAATTGGAATTGACAATGGAAATGATTCCTCACATTATGAGTATTAAGAAACCTCTTTGGAAATGAGAGTGCAGTTAGTTTAAATGTCCAACATGTTCCATAACCATTTAATCGGTCCACTTATTATGGGATCTTACTTTTTTGGATATGTAAAACATTGATCTCATCTTGGGAATGGATTTCCTATTAGCATTCATGTCTTATATTGACTAATATACTTATAAAGTGAGTTTTATATATCCTAAATAATTTTTATATTTATTCAAGGGTGAATGGGATCCTAATTTAAAAATAATAGGACATTTAGTGATGGTGGTTGGAAATATCTCATATCTATTGGTAGGGATCACCTTAGGGTCTATTTATGCATCTGGACTTTGATATTTCCCATCAATAGTAGATTGATACCCTATTATCTTCCTAGATAACTTCTCTAATTTACCACCAGAAATAAAAGTATAATTTTCTATCAACCTAATCCAAGGGAAAAAATCCTATTTAAATCCCATAATATACAATGTTACCAATAGAGTTGTGAGAGTTGAATCTATAGCAGGAAGATTTATAAATAAAGGGTTTTATAAGACTCAGTACACCTCCTTGGGCCTCTCTGGTTTTATTTGTTAAGATGGAGGGAGACATAATCTGAAATTTTATTGATTATCATAATCCAAATAAATTTATGATAAATAATCGATACCATCTTCACCAAATTTATAATATATTTGATCAATTCAAGGGATCATAGTGGTTCTCTATAATTAAACTCTAATCAGGATTTTACTAAGTTTAGTCTGGGAAATAATATTTCCCAAATATAAATTTTAAAAGACACAATGAACACTATAAATACATGGTTACTAATTCACTAGAAGACTTCATGGAAATTATAAATCATACATTTCACAGATACCTAGATTATTTCACGGTTGTATTTTTTGGTGACAGATTATTTTATTCTCACATGAAATATAATCATGAAAGACACTTGATTTTTGATTAGTACATTACGAGATCACTGTCTTTATAAATAATTCTTGATGTGTAACTTCTAGATACAATAATTTATATTCCTTGGTTATGTAATATAAATAAGGAATTTTCGTTCATCCTAAGAATATTGAGGTCATTATATCTTGGAAACTATCTAAGAACATCTTCTATATAAACAACTTCCCAAGATTATTAGGTTAATATGGGGGATATTTATATTATTTAGCATTCATTGATTCCCCCAAGACATCATTGATAAGGTAGGGAAATCCATTTTTTTAGATAAGTGATTGTCATAAGTCCTTTGAGAAACTCAAGGCCCAACCTACTTTGACACCTATACTTAAATTTATAGAACTGGGTGAGGGATATATTACCTTTTGTTATGCTTATGGATCTATATTGGGTTGTATTCTAATGTAAGGATATCACATAATAGCTAATGTATCATAGAAGACGAGGATACATGAGAAGAATTATCGTACCCATGATATATAACTATCCATAGTGGTCCATGACTTTAAAACATGGTATCACTATCTTTTTTTGTGAAGAATCCAATATGTTCAAAAATAAAAAAAATACTAAAAAATATATTTTAACAATAGAATATAAACATGAGTAAATGATGCTAGATTAAATATAGTTATATGTTTGACTTTGAATTTTCTTTTACACCTAAGAAAGAAAATTTGGTGGTGGATGCCTTGATTCAAAATTCCTAAAATCAAGTGGTTGGAGAGTTCTTGTACTTATTGAAACTAATGGGAGTGATTGCTAATATGTAATTAGAATGTGATAAATAGAATATAAATACAGTTTTTTTAAAGATACCCTTATTCACGAGTTGGTTGACTTAGTCAAGGAGGATAAATGGTCAGACCCTAATTGTCTTAAAGTGAGGTAAAACCTAAATGGACAGGATACCATTAATGGTTAGAGTGAATATGAAAATTTTGTGTTGTTCTTTGGAGATTATATTATAGTTTTTCCATCTTTCTAAGATAAAACCCTTCATTATTATCAGCAATTGAATTGGAAAATCTACCTTGGTACCTAGAATGTGTATATGGTAATGAATGACCATTTTTGGTGGCTGGGTATGAAGAGGAAAGTGACTGAGTATATTGTGAGATGTATTACTTATCATCATGTGAAGGATGAAAATTAATGACAAACTGAAATATAATAACAATTTCCCATGCCTATTTAAAAATGGGTATATGTTTCTATAGAAATTTTCACAGGTCTACCATGGACACTTTGGAAGCATGCCTCTGTTTGGGTGATTGTGAGCCAACTCACAAATCGAGTACATTTTATTCTGATTTAGGATAAGAATATGATATATGAGTTGGAAAACACTATATACTGTAAGCGTTAAAATTTCATAGGGTACCTGTTTATATTTTCTTCAACTAGGACCCAAGATTCACTTCATAGTTCTGGAAGTCCTCACAAAAATCCCTTGAAACCATGTTTAACATGAGCATGACATATTATACTAAAATAGATGGATATTACTATTATACAATTTAGACCTTGGTGGATATGATTAGAGTTTGTGTGATAGAATTTATTGTTTCATGGGATGAATATATACATTTAGTGAAGTTTTCATATAATAATAGTTATCAAGACATGATACATATTGTATCATATGAGGCATTGTATGGGTGCCCATTCTATTCTCCACTTTATTAGACCTAGACTATGGAAAATTCACTAATTGTTCCTAGTCTAGTGTAAAAGACTACCAAAAATATATGGATGATCAAGAGAAGGATGAATAAAACCTTATATGTTAGAAATCCTATTGGGATCATCACATTCAGACCCTCTCTTTTGAAGTTTCAAATCATGTAATCAGGTGAGTGTCACCAAGTTTTGGCCATCATCATTTGGGTAAGAAAGGGAACTTTGATCCTTGGATGTGAGACACTTTGAAATTATATAATTTATTGGTGAAGTTTCTTATCATCTATATCCATTACTGAGATTTAGTTGAGTTCATAATCTTTTCCATGTTTCACAATTAAAGAAGTACCATCTTGATTCCTGACCATGTGATTGGTTGGGATCATGTGAATCTATATCTAGATGAACTTTTTATTCACACCTCAATTCATATTTTGGATAGATAAGATAAGGAATTTCATGGAAGATAGATATCACTAGTTCAGTATTATAGAGAAATGTCTATAACTATTCCAAAAAACAGATAGCCTCAATATTTTTGAGGATGGAAAAACCAATGGTGGGGAGAATGTGACACCCTCATTTTGAGGTATGTTAGAATTTTATGATGTTTATTTTATGTTATGAATGGTTTGGTTGAATCATAGGAGGTGTTCAGTAGAGGAAGTGGAATAAGATCTAGAATCTAGGTGTAAGTGACAATTCATGGTGTGACTATACAATTCATATCATGAACGTATTTTGGGTAGTTTTAATGAATTATTTTCAGGGAATTAATGAGTTTAAGGTCTTAGGATTTTTAGCGACTAAAATTTCAATGTATATGGGCATAAAAAATTTCTCAATAAGAATTACCATTTCACATCATGAATGTTATTAGATTCAACCAATTTGTTAATTATAGAACCTTTTTGTTTAGATTGTCCTCCCCAGTTTTTCCCTTAGACTCCAATCTCTCTCTAGGAGATTTTGGTGATATTATCCCTTATAGAGTCTGGTTTTAATAGATATTCGAGCATTGGGACTAGGGGATCAAATATTTGGATTTGATTTCTTTTTATCCTTTTTTTTTATTTTGGGATAAACCCTAGACCTTTACTGTCATTCCTAGATCTATAGTCTAGGGATAGTTTTGATATAATCTCCTTGGGTTTCATTAAAGGAATGAAAATGGGTATCTAAATCTATGAATCATGGAAAAATTATTAGTTTCAAATACTTTTGATGTTGGTGGATTCTTTCCCTCTTTACTTTCTTAAAACTTGAAGGCTTAGTTTTCAAAGATAACTCATTTTTATTTCATGATGAAAAACTAATGATATTTCTCCATGTTTTATTGTATTTTGAAATGATGGGTTGTGGGATTCTCCCAAAAAATACTTGACGATTTTATACAATGAAAAATTAAATTCAAAAACTATTTTTTTTGTGATAAATTGATATAGACATGGGTGAATGAGTTTATAATGCACATGGAAAGGGCCTTATCATGGTATACTTGGTTATGAGGTCAATTTCAACTCAAGGTATTTTACCACCTAGTGATGACTTGGGTCTAAAGGGATGTGTACCAATCTTGAGTATATGATGTTTAGTGGGCCCACTTTGACATGAAATTTATTGGTTGTGTCATTTGTATGGGTATGAATTCATGACATGGAATACCATCATGGTTTAGGTTTTATCACTAATTATGTATATGCATATTTTTCACAAATATTTTATGTTGTTATCTCTTATTTTATATTAAATATTAGATGACTTATTATTATCCTAGTGGAGTGTGTGTGAGGTCTTGGTGGATTTACTATTGGGTGGATATACTCCCCCATGCATATATCTCCCAGTGCATATACATATCTTTTTTTACCATGATACAAGTAATGGTTTGGTCTCTTACTTTACTTGTGGGGTACCCATGCCGTAGTGTATCATTTGGAGTTAGAGCTTGGAGATGTCTTTTGGTGGATTTAATCATGGTTCCGTATTGGTGCTTGGTCTCTCTTAGTGTCTTTCGTTAATTTTTCATTGTAGACTTATTGGTGTATTTTTTACTACTGCAACTCTAATTTTCTTTTGGTTTCCTATGTAATTAGATTTTTTTGGTTTTCATATGAAGCACCACTTTCATTTTTTTGAGTTTTTCTATTACAGGTTGTAATCTATGTAAGGGGAAATAATTCCCCACAGTTTGTTTAATCTATTAATATTAATTTATAGCCTTTGGTGACTAAGTGAAGTCACCTAAGGTTAGTGTAACTTTATTCCCCCCAATCCAATGGGTTTGGTTGAGGAGTTACAATACATATAAGCATATTTAAAGTAAATATATAAATTCATAATACTAAATATTAATAAACTATAAAAGATATATATTAGTAAAAATACATGGTTTGTAACATTTTCTACCCTTAAATAAATTTATCCCTGTAACTTTAACTTGTTGGAAAAAAGTGAGGATATTTTTCATTCATAGATTCTTTAGGTTTGAAAGTTTCTTCTTCAACCATATGTTTTTTCCATACAAATTTTTAAAATAAAATTTAACTTATTCCACCAAAATTTTTCTCTAGGATTAAGAATATAAAATGGTTTTCCTTAAAAGAAATATTCTTATCCATCTATACTACTCTAGGTCCCAATATATGAGATGCATAAGGTACATATTTCCCAAAAAATAAACGTGAAACACATTATGAACTTGAGATGAATATAGAGGAAAATATACTTGATATTCTACGAATACCACTTTATCTAATATTTTATATGGACTAATAAATCATGGTATTAATTCTATTTTCTTACCAAAACACATCACACCTTTAGATAGAGATATTTTAGAAAAAATGATCTCCCACCTCAAATAAAATATATTTTATTAAATTATCTACCTAATTTTTTTCTATTTTGAGATGCATTCATACATTGTTCAATATATTTCACTTTTTCAACAATCTCATTCACTAATTCAAGACCCAACAACTTCAATTCCCAAAATTCATCTTAACATAATAAAGTTCTTCACCACCTTCCGGGAAATTTTTCAAAAGGTTTCATTTTTATACTTGAATGAAAACTATTATTATAAGAAAAGTAAACCAATGAAAGATGTTGATCCCGAGGTTCATGATAATCCAATTAATAAGATCTAAGAACATCCTACAAATTTTGAATTTCCTTATCTAATTATATATTAGTTTGGGGATGAAAAATGATTTTTAGACTTAATTCAATACTTAATGACTTCTAAAGTCTTTTCTAAAAATTATATGTAAAACTTGAATCATAATCATAAAAAATTTAAAGAGGAACTCCATGTAATTTTACTATATATTTAAGATAGATTCATGAAAGTTGACATAAATACATATTATCTAAAATAGGAAGAAAATATGCATATATTTTCATATAGTCACCAATAACCCACATTGTATTCTTACCTTAAGATGTCTTCAGTAATTTTTTGATGAAATCCGTGGATATATGTTCCCATTTCCATTATATTATTAACAATGTTTGAAGCATTCCTTTTAGTTGTTTTTATTCAGCTTTAATATGTTGAAAAATAAAGCATTTAAAGGTAAAATAATCAATATATTTATTCATTCCTCCCCACAAAAAATTTTCTTTAAGGTCAATATACATCTTTATACTTTCTTGAAGAATAGAATATGGAGATATAGTATCCTCACTCAATAATTATTTTTTAAAATGAGAGTCATTTAGTACACATAACATCATTCCAAATCTTATAACACCTTTTCATCGATATTATACTTAGTTAAATTCCCTCTATCAATTTAATATTCTTTATTAATCTTTTATCTTCTTTCAAAGTATAATTTATTCCTTCTATTAAGGGAGATTGTATTATGTCTTGATCCAAACTACTAGAGGTTTTTTTATCCAAAATTTCCAATAAAATTTTCATTAAATCATTAAATAACATATCATGATCGAAAAATATAATGGTTAATGATGCATTATACTTTTATCTTAATGCATATGATACCTCATTTTCTTTACCCGGATGATAATGAATTGTGTAACAATAGTATTTTATAAATCCCAACCACTTCCTTTTCCTTATGTTCAATTATTTCTTATTGAATATATACCTAAAAAATTTATGATATATATATATATATATATATATGTCTATATATATATATATATATCACATTTTCCCAATATAAAAAATTCCTCCAAAATTTTAAAGAAAAAATCACCACTATAACCTCAAGGTCATGCGTTAGATAATTCTACACATTGGATTTCATTTATTGTGACGTATGTACTATTAGCCAATCATTTTTCATAAAAATACAACCAAGTTCCTTTTATGAAGTATAATTATAAATAAAAAATCCCCCATTTCTTGATGGTAAGGCTAATATTAGATTATTAAAAAATATTATTTTTTATTCTCAAAATATTCCTCACATTAATTTGTCTAAATGAATTTAACACCCATTCATGTTAACTTAGTTAATGGTTTTAGTAATCTATATTTTTTCCAAATCATCTATAATAAACCACTAGTCTATGAAAACTATGAAATATTTTGATATTAGGTGATCCTGGACATTCTTCCATGACATTAGTTTTGACAAGATCTGCTTTTATAAATTATTTAGTTACAGTACACCCATGGAATGAAATTTCTTATAACCAAAATTCATATTTACTAAATTTTTACTATAAATTATTTTCTATTAAAGTCTTTAAAACAACCATTAAATGTTTTTCATTATCCTCGTATGTTTTAGAATATACCATATTACTAATAATCAATACTATAACTTTTTTTCAAACATTATTTGAATACTCTATTCATCAAATCCATAGATACAGTAGGTGCATTATTTTTCTCAACGGATATAACCAAAAACTCATAATGGCCATACCTTATTAGAAATTCCATCTTAGGAATATATTATTCCTTTAACTTCAACTAATGATAACTAGACATGAGGTTAACATTTGAAAAATATTAAGCTCCTTAAATCTAATCAAACATGTCATAAATATGATGAAATAAATACTTGTTCTTATTTATAATGTTATTGAGTGCTCTATAATCATTTAAAATCCTTATAAAACAATTTTTCTTCTAAAAAAACAAAACATGATCACCCAAAGGTGAAATGATTGGTCAAATCAAACACTTATCAATTAAATCATGTAATTTTTTTTTATATTCTATTAGCTCAATTATATTTATTTGATAAGGGGGTTTTGAAATTGTCTTATCATAAAAAAATAATTCAACAGTGAATTACACCTCTTAATCAAGAATAATACCAGGAAAATAATTATAAAATACATCCAAATATTCGTTTATTATTATAAAATCACTACATTTGAAAATTTTATTTTTTTCAATAACATGAACAAGATAACTTTCACCTCCATATTTTACCAATTTCTCATCTTCTTGATATGTTATCACTAATATAAAATCATTATTAATTACAAATTGAAAATCATTTTAAAAAATAAATATAACTACCTTTTATATTCAATGTATCTTAGCTTGATAACTGAAATCCAATCCATAAACAAAATAAATTCAAACTATAATATATTAATGAAAGTAATATTTTTATGAAAAACAATTCCATATATAATTATAGGATGATTCCCACAAATCCTTGTTTCTTTAATACCACTATCATGTGTTTTTACCAAAATTCAAGTCCTAATTTCTTGAGATGGTGTTTTCGTTTTAATAGAAAGTTTTCTAAAAATAAAAGAATGCGTGGATCCAGAATCAAAAAAGATATTGGAATAATTTTATTAAAAAAATAAGTTTAATATTTACACTTTATTTTATGGAACAATATCTACTTTAGCAGTTGAAAATGACTTTTCCACACCTTTGTTTTATGATATTAATAATTTACACCTTGAGTAATTAACCCTAGACTCATATTTTCTTAATGAACCATTTAAGTATAATGAAAAAATTTCACTACCAACTGAGAACCTTGATAAGACTTAGGTTTTCTTATTTTACCAAACTGGTAACCATTTCTTGAGCTTATAATATACCGCCCAAAATTTTTTCTAACACATTTTTAATATGAGATAAGTTTACCTCTAGATTTAATTATTGTCTATTTCCTCATCAATTTCCACAATGAGAACTTCTTATCCTTGATTTTATGAGATACATAAAAGTTAACAAACTCTATCTCAACCATTTCATAATATTTCAAAATTTCATCATAACTTTCAAATTCATGAGTAACCAAATCCCTTTAAAAACTTGGTTTCCAACCTGTGTAAAATTTATAAATTTTATTTTGATATTCTAGAATAAAATTCTGTTCATAACTTGAAAATTTTATTTTTTTTCATTATAAATAGCTTTTGAGTACTCTTTATTTTACTTCAACTCTAGAAATTAACATTCCATTCTAAGTAAAATAACTTTAAGAAAATATTTTTCATTAAAAATATCTTTATATATAATCTATTCCATGATATCAATACCATTATTTTCCTTTATATTCTTAATTAAAGACCATCACTGATTAGATTCATCTTCAAGATAATAAACTGTAAGAGTTACATTATGATGCTCTCAATAACCCAAAAATTTAAATATATTCTCCAAATAATTTATCAATCAATTATCTGTCACTAGGTTTAAGGTTACACAAAATGTGAGAGGATGTTGTTGTATGAAATAATTCACTATTGACATTTTAATTTAAGGAGAATTTTGTCTCTCTCTTTCATCGGTACCAAATTTTCTGGATTATGTTAATTAAGTTAACACAACCAAAAAACTCTTATCTCTAAATTTTGATTATTTGGAAGGGTGTTTTCATCGTATTGATGTTCTATTTTATTTACCCTGTTACCTCTATGAAAAAATGTTCTAAAATAGACATAGTTTAGATAAATAAACTTATAAAAACTTATAATAAATATTTCTTTTCATTCAAATATAACCATAAATTTATTTTTTATCCCCATAAACATATTTAATTTATAAAAATTGTCTTTTGTTTGTTTCTTTACCAAAATCTTAACCTCTAAAGTTATCTAAACCCTGCTTTGATACCAACTGTAACTATCCGAACATAACCACTCAACAATTAAATATTTTACAAAATTATTTCATCACTTACATACTCAAGATATTTAGGTTTAGAGTTTTAGAGGATTATAAACTCATCATATTACAAAACTATATATTCTCTCAATGTATATTTTTTCCACAAAAATAATTATCTAAAATGATACACTTTTTTATCCAAGAACAATATTTATGACTGGAACCCTTATTATTGTTACTACTCTTCCTTAAAACTAGTAAAATAATTTGAACATATAGTATGAGCATGTAATAATCAGTAAGGGGTATAAAAGGAAAGTAAACCTGTTAGTCTATATGAATTGATGAAAACCCATGAAATAGTTTATCCTTTAAATAACAAACATTATGCTCCTGAAAACCCACCGTCATGCATAAAATCAACTTCTTTTCTTAATGAATTTCATAAAACAATATCATAAGTAAGAATAAAGGAAATATAATAATTATGAAGGTTTATTAGGATATAATCACCCATAATAAATCACTATGGAATAACTTAATTAGTTAATTTAAACACAAAAAAATATAATGGAATAACATAAATAGTAAGTTCTAACATCATAACTGAAAATAATAAATCATTTACCAATGAATTTGGGGTCTATATCCTAATACCACTCATCTAATTTGATAATTTATAAGTAACATAACATCTATAAAACACATAGGATATTTTATTTCACCATTTCATGAATAAAACTCATAAAAACTTATTAACAACCCATAACCTCATGCATTTTAGTTAACCCATTAAAAGAAAATAATTTTAAAAGAATGGGTTAATTAATTCCATTTTGAAGGGAAAATTATATTGAAGGATAATATACTTATAATGATCAATATTAATATGATAAATAAAATTATTATAATCATTATAGCTTCTTGAGAAAGAAACTTCAAAAAATTTCAATGTAAAGGTTTGATATAAAAACTATTACCTTGAGACCCAACTACCTTCGTACGTCCACCATATTCTTTAATAATAAAAAATTATTAATTAATTATTTTATAAAAACATTTTTATTTATTATTATTGTTTATTTATTTTTATTCACTTATTATTAGGTGTTATTTGTTTATTGGATTAATTTTCTTATGTTAGTTGTTTTTGACGTTGTTCGATTAATAGTTCTAAAACTATTTTGTTATAATGGTATCTTTAAAATATTATTATCCAATGGTTTTGTAATCTATATAGGTGTCAAGGTATATGTTTTATTTCATTCTATGATCTAAGGAGTTTGATATTTCTTAAAATGGTTACCATTTAGAGGATCTTCCATAATAATATTGTCTTTGTTGGTTAAAAATAGCTACGATTGTTTACCATTAATTTCATTTTTATGATGAATATTTTACCATTATAGAATAATAATCATGAATCAAATTGAATCAACTAAATATTAATATTATATTAAATCATGAAATAAATTTTTTAGAATATCCATGTAATATATAAGTTTATTAAAACATCATCAATCACTTACATAGCATAAATATAACACATTGAGCAGTGTTTTTTAAAATGGTTTAAACGTAGAGGAAACCCAATAAATATTATAGTTTTAACAAAACATTATATTATATATAATAAAAAATTTTAGGGTTAATTATAAGTATAAATTATAATATTACAAATTTTAAGAGTATAATTGAAAAAAATAGATATGATTTTTCAAAAACCCTATATTTTTATATAGTAATGACATATGAAAAAGCATTTTTTGAGGAGTATTGGATGCTATTTCATCATTGATAGAAAAAGAATATTATAATTACATGGAAATATAATAATATAAGTAAAATAATAAAAGTTTTAAATTATTTTTAAGACAAATAATCATAAATAAGGAAAGAGAAAGAGGCTTGGAAACCCTTACTTGGGAATTTAAACTAACTTTTTCAGATTGATTCTAAATCCATGAGAGAAAAGAATTTGAGATTGAAAATAAACTTGTGAACATGTAATGAGATGTTTATATATGTATTTGGGTATAATATATAGACAAAACTAACTTTTATGGGTTTTGGAAATGTTATAAGGAGTCCCCATTTATAGAAACAATTCAATAACATTTTCAGAAATATTTTTTTTAAGGGCCAAGAGTGTAATCTTAAAATGAAAAGAGAATAATATGGGTAAAATAGATGATATAATCACCCATTAAACAACCAATCTTGATTCATGATAAGTTTTTATGGTTTTTTTATCAATTAATGAATTATTTGTAACATTAAAGAAAATTTAAAGTATTTTTGGAGGAATTATTGTAATTTGATATAAAAAATATCTAGATATATGTGGATATAATATTTAAAAATTTAAAAAAATTATTGCATATAATTTTTATCCAAAAAAATCATGAAATATAATTCTTAATCTAAACATTTTCACTTTAATTATTTTTTAAATTCATTTATTTGATTTCTCTTCTACCCACAAAAGATTTGCTTCGTCACTGTGTAAGAATTTTGGATAAATATTACTTGATTTAAATTAATAAAATTAATAAAATAAATATAATTTTTTACTCATAATAATTATCATATAAAAAAAATTAAATAATACATTTTTATTCTTACCCTTTTCATGATGACATTTTTAATAAAAGAATTATAACTTTTCTTACCTTGCACAAGCACTCAGTAAAAATTTGGATAATTAACATGTTATATATTTTTAAAATACATATATATGCATAAAATTAATTTATTATTCATAATATTTATCCTTTAAGTTGATAATATCCATAAAACATACTAGATACTATCTCAAGGATACAAATTTTGACTTTTCTAATGTTGCACAAGCACTACATCATCATCAAAAAATATTTTCATATTTATCTTGACATAAAAATTAATTTATATTAATTGGATAATCATTTTATGATATTTTATAATGACCCATACTTTATATACATTGTTATTACTTCAGAATTGAAGCACACTTATTACAACATATAACAAAACCAGGAAAGGACTGTATAGGCATAGTGTCTTTAGAAACTGGGAAACATAAACAACTGGTTCATAAAGCATCTACTTTGCCTCCCATTTATTTCATCATATCTAGAGTCCCTTTTTGGCATATTCTACTTAACAACCTTATTCCTGACCTGGGGAAATAAAACATACAAAAAGGGTGAGCTCAAATGCTCAGTAAGGGTAAACAAAAGAAATATCAATCACATCATATACATAAGCCCATAACTTTTGGAAATCTTAACCTGCAAAAGAGATCATAATTTCATAACATGGGATAAATCATAGTAGTGAAATGTAATCCCAATAATCATAACTTAAAACATGAAACTTTGTGTCATACACACATAATCATAGAGAATCATTTCTTATTAGTCAAGACTCATTGCCAAGACTATCTTAGTGGACAAAGTCCATTTCTGAACCGAGTTCACTCCTCGTTTCAGTCCGATTTCACTGAACCGGTATAACCTACCGTTCCAACCATGTCTATCTCATGAGATATAAAATCTTTACCCAATGCATTGGAGGGAGATATAGGTCCCACCCATCTCATAATGATACCATTCTTATGTGTGCCACAAAATCATAAATCATACATCATTGCATAACCCATGTAGTAAAAATGGGATTCTTAAACAACATGACATCATAAAACAATTCATATATGATAAAGGAATTTATAAAAATATTTCCATCACAAAATAATAAAATCAATGTAATAATATTGATAGAAATATAACCCTATATTATCTTAGATGGAAAATAATTTTGATAAAATACTTGAACTCCATTCTTGAGGAAAATATCCTTTCTACTTCAAAAACACTTTTCCTTTCTTAACATGTCATACAATTTTAAAATAAAAGAAGTTGATTAAAAATAAACTTGGAAACTTTTAAAGGAAGCTTCTTGGAAATAATTTTTTTCAAAATCCATTCATGCCGTATAAGTTAAAAAAAACATTCTTCTCGTACTTTTGTCGGAAAAGTCAAAAAGTACCTCGTTCGAAAAATGACAAAAGATTCCTTTCATATTTTTAACTAAAAACTCACCGAAGGGTAAAATTGGATTTAAAAAATTGTATGTGGATAGAAATAATATTACATATTGAGGAAAAATGGACGTGGATGATAAAATACACTCTATTAAATACCAAAGTATAAACAATCTCTGATAAAAAAGAGATTGTGATATTTTCCCTTACCATAGGTCCGTTTTGCTTCGTAAGTGTCCGAACCTCCTGTATAATGATTTAAATAATGTTATTGACTTATTACAGAATCATAATTATTTTTATGATATCATATATGGTCATATTCTTAGCTTCTTAGTAGTAATATTTCATTGCTACTTGTTATTTGGGTGTTTAGAACTTTTTGTTCTTATGCGTGTTTTGTCGAATAAATTCTTATTCTTCTCTTTAGGTTATAGATACCTCATTTAAATAATGGTATTAGTGTAATATATATCATATTCATTCATTCAATTCATTTATATAATCATTATTAAATGAAGATCATGTAGAACGAGTCGCATCACATCGTGGAGACGGTATTCCGTACGTACGCACGAGTGATGATATCGTTCCTATGATCATGGAATTGTAATGGAGTGTATGTATACTATTTAAGAATAAGTATAGATTTATAATAGTCATATATAGTCATTATTTAAACCATTATACCCATCAAAGTAAGGTGGTGGTGGAAAATAGATTACACCACAGCGTGGAGACGGTATTCCGTACGTACGCACACGCGATGATTTCTTTTTCCATAGGATGGATAGATGGTGAAATAGGGATGTTTCATAATTATAATAACATATCAGTATATGAGTGATACTGATGTTATTAATTCATAATGAAACAACCTAAGAAGAAGAAGTGGAAGAAGAAATAAAGATGAAAGAATCGGTAACAGACATTACCTCTTCTTTGAAGTGCTTTTTTGAGACCTTCTTTTAGGGCACTAAAATTGGTCTTTGAAGAAGAACAGGACCTCTAGGATGTCTCTAGGGAAGTGGATAGGAGAAATTGGTATGGTTTGGCTGAGCTTGAAGGCTCAATGTGGTGTGAGGAAGAGAGGGAGGAGGTGCCCTTTTATAAGGGAGGAGAGGGGCTCCTTTGGAAAAACTAAAAATAGTATTTTATTATAAAAGTCAAGTTCGGTTTTAAATAGCTCCAAATTGATTTATTTTGAATCTAAGGTAGGTATGGGTCGAAATAATCTCATCCAATATAATTTAGAAAAGGTTAGGTTCCTATTTTAACCTTATCATTTAGATTCAACATTAAGTTAAATAATTTTACTTTTACCGTGTCTTCTTGTGTTCTTAGACTATAAGGTTAATAAACTTACTATAAGCAGCCAAACGAACCCCAAGTTGTTTATTATTAATATATATAACCTTATATAAGTCATTTGGCCGAAAATTATATTTTTAGGAATAAAATAACAATCACTAATATAATATTTTTTTAAAAACTATTTTATGTCAATTTTGACACAATTTAGTAATTAATTTATGTGAAAATAATAACAGAATGATTAGTTTGAAAAAATTTAATTAAATCAATACTAACATGTCATATTAATCTAGAAAATCAGTGTAATTCATAAAAAGTCTCAAATTACATTTATTTTGGTGTTTATAACATCAATTATGTCAATATTTCATTAATAAGATAATTACTGCATCATCTTTCTGTCATAAATAAATTACATTATTTAATGTCTAAAAATTACAAATAAAATACCATTATGTAGGAAATATTTGTATCTTTCTAATGAATATTTATAGTTGAATTTATCTTATGTATAACCCCATATTAAAAATGATGTACTTATTAAACATTGATTTTAACTACTTTAACCCTTCTTTAAATAAATTAATAATAAATGTCCTAATCTAATCCAAGTGGTCCTAAATGGTCATATTTTATTCCTAAGTTTGTTTTTGGTAGAATTAAACTTATCCAATAGAATTAGGACATGTTTTAGGGTAATAATAATACCATTTGTACCCTTAATTACCCTATTTACTTTTAATCGTGGTAAATAAAAGTAAAAAGTTACTATTCACCAAAAATTATTTTCATCTCATTGAACAACATTTTACTTACTGACATCAACCGTGTCTCTCGGATTTTCGAAATTCCACTCACAGAAGTGGTAAAATTAAGTTTTATGAAAAATTCAGTTTTTTTAACTACCACTTAGTGGTTTCACTATTCATCAAAAATTGAAAGTTTTCAGAAAAATACCAAAATTTTACCCTAGGCTAATTTCGATATTACGAATCCAAAAATGAAGTCCATTTTGAAAAATAAAATTTATAAAATTTCAAAAAGTGGTTATTAATATTCATAACTTCTAGTTTTAATAATATTTTATTAGCTTATCATTGTTTAGTGAAAATCGGTATTGCGTACGACGCAAGCTATCGAGGAAGCTCGCGATTTCGTGTAAAGCAAGGCAAGCAAGTGTTGTGTGTAGAAAAAGATTCCTTTGATGATTTATATAACATAAAAGTCTCAGGTGTTACATTCTACCCCCTTAAAATGAATTTCGCCCTCGAAATTCGTCACTTTGTAACAAACAGATGAGGATACCTCTCCCTCATCATATCCTCAAGCTCCAATGTAGCTTCTTCTAATTGGTGGTTCCTCTATAAAACTTTCACCAATCAAGTGGTCTTGTTTCATAGGACTTTTTCGTTACGATCCAGAATCTCTATCGGCTGTTCTTCATAAGAAAGATCCTACTCCATCGGTACAACTTCTGAGCTGAGTACATGTGAAGGATCAGGTATGTTCTTTCTCAGGAGAGATACATGGAACACATCGTGAAATTGAGAGAGATTCGGTGGAAGTGCCAATTGGTAACCTACCATCCCAACACGATCTAGTATTTTGAAAGGACCGATATATCTAGGGCTCAACTTCCCCTTCTTTCCAAATCTCATGACCCTCTTCTAGGGAGATATTCATAAGAACACTTTATCACCCACTTCAAACTCTAGGTCTTTTCTTCAGTTGTCGACATAACTTTTCTGTCGACTCTGAGCTGCTCTTATGTGTTGTTGAATAGATATAACCTTTTCTGCCATTTCATCAACGAGATCAGGTCCTAATAGCTTTCTTTCCCCAACTTCATCCCATCAAGTTGGAGTCCTGCATTTCTTTCCATAGAGAGCTTCATAAGGAGCCATCTGAATACTGGAGTGAAAGCTATTATTATAAGAAAATTCCACCAAAGGTAGGTGTTCATCCCAACCACCTTTGAAATCCATAGAGAAAGCTCTCAACATATCTTCTAGAGTTTGAATTGTTCTCTTAGACTGACCGTCTGTCTGAGGATGATAAGCAGTGCTGAAACATAACTTTGTATCCAGAGTATGCTGAAGAATTCTCCAGAACTTAGAGGTAAACCTCGGATCCCGATCAGATATAATAGAAAGTGGTACTCCATGAAATCTTACCACTTCCTTTACATATATACTGGCAAGATGATCCAGAGAGAAATCCTCTCTAATAGCAATGAAGTGTGCAGATTTTGTAAGATGATCAACTATGACCCAGATAGCATTATTGCCTTTGGATGTTTTAGGATGTCCTATGACAAAGTCCATAGTGATGTTTTCCCATTTCCATGCGGGTATGGGTAATGGTTGTAACATCCCCTTAGACTTCTGTCTCTTAGCTTTAACTTGTTGACAAACCAAGCATCGAGAGACATATTCAGCAACATCTCTTTTCATGCCATCCCACCAGAAGTACTCTTTCAGGTCCCTATACATCTTCGTGCTTCCAGGATGAATAGAGAATGAAGAACTATGAGCCTCATCCAGTATCTCCTTCTTTAATTCGGGTATGGGAGGAACACAAACCCGATTCTTGAACTTTATTATCCCATTACAATCAAGGTTGAATTCAGGAACATTTCTCACCTTCTTTTGTAACTCGACATCTTCTTTCTGTGCCTCTTTAATCTTAACATGTATAAATGGTTGAACATTCGTTTGAGAAAGATACGATTTTCCCCCTTCCATTATAATTCCAAGATCCATCCTTTGTAAATCCATAAATATTGGATCTTTTGTGATCCTCATCTTGGATAAACTGACATGGCCTTGTCGACTTAATGCATCTGCCACCTTGTTTGCTTTCCCAGGGTGGTAATGGATTGAGCAGTCGTAATCCTTAATCAGCTCCAACCATCTTCTTTGGTGCATATTCAGCTCCTTTTGTGTGAAAATATACTTTAAACTTTTATGATCAGTATAAATATCACACCTCTCACCATAAAGGTAATGCCTCCAAATATTTAATGCAAAGATTACTGCAGCTAACTCCAAATCATGAGTTGGGTAATTTTGCTCATGTATTTTCAACTGTCGTGAGGCATAAGCTATCACCATATCATTTTTCATAAGAACACACCCCAATCCCTTCTTGGATGCATCATTGTAGATCACAAACCTTTCTCCACTACAAGGCATTGTGAGCACAGGTGCACTGGATAACCTTCTTTTCAACTCCTTGAAATTCTCTTCACATTCCTCCGTCCAAACAAACTTAACTCCTTTCCGAGTCAACTTGGTGAGTGGATTAGATAATCGTGAAAAATATTTCACAAAACGTCGATAATATCCAGCCAAACCAAGAAAACTTTGGATCTCAGTTACTGTTGTTGGTCTCAACCATCTTTCAATAACCTCTGTTTTTGCTGGATCCACAGATATCCCCTCTTTTGAGATTATGTGACCCAAAAATGCAACTTTTTGAAGCCAAAATTCACAGTTGGTAAATTTGGCATAAAGCTTCTCCTTTCTCAGGGTCTTCAATATAATTCTCAAGTGATCTTCATGTTCTTCCTTGATCTTTGAATATACAAGAATATCGTCTATAAAGACTACCACAAACTGATCAAGATAGTCTCTAAAGACTCTATTCATCAGATCCATGAAGATAGCAGGGGCATTAGTAAGACCAAATGGCATCACTATAAATTCATAGTGTCCATACCTTGTACGGAAAGCCGTCTTTGGTATATCCTCCCTTTTGACCCTTAATTGATGATACCCTGAATGAAGATCAATCTTGGAAAAGTATTGAGCTCCGCGTAGTTGGTCAAATAGGTCATCAATGCGCGGGAGAGGATATTTGTTCTTAATAGTGATCTTGTTAAGTTCTCGATAATTAATGCAGAGTCTCATTGATCCATCTTTCTTCTTAACAAACAGAACATGTGCTCCCCAAGGTGACACACTAGGGCGTATGAACCCCTTATCAAGATTCTCTTGGAGTTGCTTCTTCAATTCATGCAACTCAATTGGGGATATTCTATAAAGTGTCTTTGAAATAGGCAAAGCACCCGGTACGAGTTCTATTGAAAACTCAACTTCACGATTCGGTGGAAGACCCGGTAATTCATCTGGAAAGACATCATCAGACTCCCAAACAATGGGAATATTATTAATTGTGAGTTTCTCACCAACCATTTGAGATAAATAACCTTCATTTAGTTAAATCAAGACCCATAAGATGGAATGAATTTCCACTGGAAGGTTATGTTCATCCTTGCATCGATAGACGATCATAGATTGATCTGGAATATGAAATGTGACTTACCTTCTTTGGAAATTGATATGAGCTCCATGTAGAGAAAGCCAATCCATGCCAAGAATCACATCAAATTCCACTATAGTAAGGATCACAAGATTTGTAGGAAGCACTTTCCCACAAACTTCAATCGGATAAGAATTATAAACTTTTGATGCAACTATTGTGCCATTAGGGGTTGTCACAGCTAACTCAACATCTAACTGTTGAGGTAATACGGTGATATCCTTAGAAAATTCTTCATAAATAAAGGAGTGGGTGGATCCAGAATCAAATAAAACATTTTCTACTTTAGAGTGGATGGTAAGTGTACCTTTCACCACATTGTTATCGTACTCCACATCGCTGATAGAAATTGCATGTGACTTTCCTTTGTCTTTAGCCTAAAGAGTTTGTTGACGTCGACCATCATCATCGACCCTTGGATTTGGGCATTGATTGGCATAATTCCCCATCTCCTTGCACTTGAAACATTGAAGTGTAGTAGGTTCATTCTGTGCATCCCTTCCTTTATTTGCATCATTAGACATCTTCTTCCCATTATTACGGCATTCAAATGCACGATGAACTTCCTTTCCACATTTGAAACATTTACTTGTCCCTTTAAGACAACTCCCTCCATGTTTCTTTCCACACATTGAGCATAAGGGAAATATCATCTTCTTTTTAGTGTGCTCTTCAGATTTTCCTTTGAATTCCATTTTCCTCTTCTTATCAAACCCATATGAATAATGGGTTACTCCAATCTTCATCTCAACTTTGAGAGCACATCGAACGATTTCCTCGTAGCTATTGAAGTCCCTTATGGCTAAGGCCCTTAGAAGACTTGGTTTTAAGCCACTAAAGAATCGATCAATCTTAATCTCAGGTTGGATAATAATACCAGAAGCATACCTTGCAAGTCTTGTAAAATTTGCTTCATAGGTACCAACATATTCATCATCCTTTTTCTTCAGTTCAAGAAACTCTTTCTCCATCTTTGTTCGGAGAATAGGAGGGAAGTACTTATTGAAAAATAAGTTCTTGGACTCGTCCCATTCCATGGACTCAATTTCATCTCTTTGCCTCATATTCTTAATAAGATTCCACCATTGATTAACATCACCTTCCAAACGATACACTGCTAAGATGACTTTATCATGCTCAGAACATTGAAGAACTGAAAATATCTTTTCAGTAGTACTAATCCATTGTTCAGAAACTAATGGATCAGTAGACCCGCTGAATGAAGGTGGACGCTGCCTCATGAAGGATTCAATAGAATGTTTCTCCTTACTTTGCTCGTTTGGAAGTCCTACATGATTCATAGCTTGAGAAAGTTGTGTGAGTATGGCTACAAGATTTTGCATTCCAGCTCCCATAATGTTTGGTTGCTCCAGGGGACAATAGTTGCATTTCCCGTCGCATTCCGCATTAACACGGTTCCTTCGGGTTCCAGCCATTGACTAAAACCAAGAAGAATAGTGTGAGCAACACTAATTATAATAGGAAAACCACATAATCAAGAATAAAATTTCACACTTAAGATCTTGTCCTAGGTTATTCATGGCCATTTCTAAAACACTAAGATTGTGTTCTATGCTTAGACTTATCCTTAGGGTTCTTACTAAGGATTTCACATCCTAGTTTCCAAAGGTTGACTATACCTTTCCTATAATACCAACTATAACGACCCATACTTTACATACATTGTTATTACTTCAGAATTGAAGCACACATATTACAACATATAACAAAACCAAGAAAGGACCGTATAGGTATAGCGTCTTTAGAAACTGGGAAACATAAACAACTGGTTCATAAAGCATCTACTTTTCTCCCATTTATTTCATCATATCTAGAGTCCCTTTTTGGAATATTCTACTTAACAACCTTCTTCCTAACCTGGGGAAATAAAACATACAAAAGGGTGAGCTCAAATGCTCAGTAAGTGTAAACAAAAGAAATATCAATCACATCATATACATAAGCCCATAACTTTTGGAAATCTTAACCTACAAAAGAGATCATAATTTCATAACATGGGATAAATCATAGCAGTGAAATGTAATCCCAATAATCATAACTTAAAACATTAAACTTTGTGGCATACACACATAATCATAGAGGATCATTTCTTATTAGTCAAGACTCATTGCCAAGACTATCTTAGTTGACAAAGTCCATTTCTGAACCGAGTTCACTCCTCGTTTCAGTCCTGTTTCACTGAACCGGTATAACCTACCGTTCCAGCCATTTCTATCTCATGAGATATAAAATCTTTACCCAATGCATTGGAGGGAGATATAGTTCCCACCCATCTCATAATGATACCATTCATATGTGTGCCACAAAATCATAAATCATACATCATTGCATAACCCATGTAGTAAAAATGGGATTCTTAAACAACATGACATCATAAAACAATTCATATAAGATAATGGAATTCATAAAAATATTTCCATCACAACATTATCAAATCAATGTAATAATAGGGATAGAAACATAACCCTATATTATCTTAGATGGAAAATAATTTTGATAAAATACTTGAACTCCATTCTTGAGGAAAATATCCTTTCTACTTCAAAAAAACTTTTCCTTTCTTAACATGTCGTACAATTTTAAAATAAAAGAAGTTGATTAAAAATAAACTTGAAAACTTGTAAAGGATTCTTCTTGGAAATAATTTTTTTCAAAATCCATTCATGCCGTATAAGTTAAACAAACATTCTTCTCGTACTTTTGTCGGAAAATTCAAAAAGTACCTCGTTCGAAAAACGACAAAAGATTCCTTTCATATTTTTTACTAAAAACTCACCGAAGGGTAAAATTGGATTTAAAAAATTGTAGGTGGATAGAAATAATATTACATTTTGAGGAAAAATGGACGTGGATGATAAAATACACCCCAGTAAATACCAAAGTATAAACAATCTCGGATAAAAATGAGATTGTGATATTTTCCCTTACCTTAGGTCCGTTTTGCTTCGTAAGTGTCTGAACCTTCTGTATAATGATTTAAATAATGTTATTGACTTATTCCAGAATCATACTTATTTTTATGATATCATATATGGTCATATTCTTAGCTTCTTAGTAGTAATATTTCATTGCTACTTGTTATTCGGGTGTTTAGAACTTTTTGTTCTTATGCGTGTTTTGTCGAATAAATTCTTATTATTCTCTTTAGGTTATAGATACCTAATTTCCAGAATGGTATTAGTGTAATATATATCATATTAATTCATTAAATTCATTTATATAATCATTATGAAATGAAGACCATGTAGAACGAGTCGCATCACATCGTGGAGACGGTATTCCGTACGTACGCACGAGTAATGATATCATTCCTATGATCGTGGAATTGTAATGGAGTGTATGTATACTATTTCAGAATCAGTATCACTTTATAATATTCATATATAGTCATTATTTACACCATTATACCCATCCATGTAAGGTGGTGGTGGAAAATATATTACACCACGGCGTGGAGACTTTATTCCGTACGTACGCACGCGCGATGATTTATTTTTCCGTAGGATTAATAGATGGTGAAATAGGGTTGTTTCATACTTATAATAACATATCAGTATATGAGTGATACTGATGTTATTACTTCATAATGAAAAAACCTAAGAAGAAGAAGTGGAAGAAGAGATAAAGATGAAAGAATCGGTAACAGACATTACCTCTTCTATGAAGTGCTTCTTTGAGACCTTCTTTTAGGGCATTGAAATTGGTCTTTGAAGGAGACCAGGAACTCTAAGATGTATCTAGGGATGTGTAGAGGAGAAAGTGTCAGGGGTTGGCCGAGCTTTAGGGCTCAAAGTGGTGTGAGGAAGAGAGGGAGGAGGTGCCCTTTTATAAGTGAGGAGAGGGGCTCCTTTGGAAAAACTAAAAATATTATTTTATTATAAAAGTAAAGTTCGGTTTTAAATAGCTCCACATTGATTTATTTAGAATCTAAGGTGGGGATGGGTCGAAATACTCTCATACAATAGAATTTAGACAAGTTTAGGTTCCTATTTTAACCTTATCATTTAGATTTAACATTAAGTTAAATAATTTTACTTATACCGTGTCTTCTTGTGTTCTTATACTATAAGGTTAATAAACTTACTATAAGTAGCCAAACGAACCCCAAGTTGTTTATTATTAATATATATAACCTTATCTAAGTCATTTAGACGAACCTTAGATTTTTAGGAATAAAATTACAATTACTAATATAATATTTGTTTTAAAAACTATTTTATGTCAGTTTTGACACTATTTAGTAATTAATTTTTGTGAAAATCATAATAGAATGGTTGGTTCGAAAAAAGTTAATTAAATCAATACTAACATGTCATATTAATATATAAAATTAGTGTAATTCATAAAAAGTCTCAAATTACATTTATTTTGGTGTTTATAACATCAATTATGTCAATATTTTATTAATAAGATAATTACTGCATCATATTTGTGTCATAAATAAATTAAATTATTTAATGTCTAAAAATTACAAATAAAATACCATTATGTAGGAAATCTTTTTATCTTTTTAATTAACATTTATAGTCGAACTTATCTTATGTATAACCTCATATTAAAAATGATTTACTTATTAAACATTGATTTTAACTATTTTAACCCTTCTTTAAATAAATTAATAATAAATGTCCTAATCTAATCCGAGTGGGACTAAATGGTCATATTTTATTCATAAGTTTGTTTTTGGTCGAATTACACTTATCCAATAGAATTATGACATGTGTTAGGGTAATAATAATATCATTTTTACCCTTAATTACCCTATTTACTTTTAACCGTGGTAAATAAAAGTAAAAGTTACTATTCACCAAAAATTATTTTCATCTCATTGAACCACATTTTACTTACTGACATCAACTGTGTCTCTCGGATTTTGAAAATTCCACTCACATAAGCGGTAAAATTAAGTTTTATGAAAAATTCAGTTTTTTTAACTACCACTTAGTGGTTTCACTATTCATGAAAAATTGAAAGTTTTCAGAAAAATACCAAAATTTCACCCTAGGCTAATTTCGATATTACGAATCCAAAAATGAAGTCCATTTTGAAAAATTAAATTTATAAAATTTCAAAAAGTGGTTATTACTATTCATAACGGCTAGTTTTAATAATATTTTATTAGCATATCATTGTTTAGTGAAACTCGGTATTGCGTACGACGCAAGCTATCGAGGAAGCTCGCGATTTCGTGTAAAGCAAGACAAGCAAGTGTTGGGTATAGAAAAAGATTCCTTTGATAATTTATATAACATAAAAGTCTCGGGTGTTACATATTTTGAGTATATTATCATGTTAAACATGTTAAATTGGTTTCATAAATCTCTAATTCATATTTATATCCTGATTTTTTCACAAAATATATGGTATTTATAAAAACTATTTTTTTTACTATTCACCAAAAAATCAACTTGTTCTAAAAAATAAAAAAACTTTACACTAAGATAATTCCAACATAATTATATAAAAAATTAATCCCATTTTATAAAATTAATATTTTAATAATTTGAAATCTAACTTTCACATAAAAGCATATAGTACATTGGAAAACATTTTTTTAAATAAAAATTATTTATTTCGAATGAAATACCAAATTCTTATTTTATACCTTGATAAAAAAATTTATAAGACTTTCATAATAATAAATATAAATATAAATATTTATAAATTAAAAAAATATCTAATTATAAAATATCCAATAATTAAGTAATTGTTTATATTTATAAAAATAAAAATCATGTTAATAAAAAATTTTTAACCTTGAAATAAAACATATATTATAAGATGATATAAATAGAGTAATTTTAAACATATAAGGTGTATATAATTGATTATATAACATACTCTAAGGAATGATATAATTATATATACATGTTTAATGTTAATATATAAATTCATAATCATAAATATTGACAAACCACAAATATGATATATTATTAAAAAAACCTAGGTTGTCACGTGTGATGTGTTGGAATTAAACTCACATAAATACAACATGTGATATTAATGGTATGAATAAAAGTGAATGTTTTTAGTTTAAAAGTGATATTTTGGTTCAAAACATGCATCACTTACATGAAACAAAGAAACCACACTCATATTGTCTTGATATTTTAGTTGAAAAATTGATAATTAATTCGTATTATAAAGGAATTGTAACACCTTATCCCATATCACTTGAACGAAACCAGAGTAAAATCTCCACATGAAATGTAGAAGTCTTCTATATGAACTATAGGATTCCAACTATTAGTGAGGGTCTAAAATAGTCATTGGAATACTATTCCATTAAAATCAAAGCTTTATGGTGATGTCCCATTCTATAAAAATTTGGCATGACCTATCTATACAATGGAAATTCCAAAAACATATATACACAAACAAAGATCATTGAGCCCCCCATAGTTTATAATTTTACAGAATTAAACAAACTATAAGATTCATCCCAGCATAACAAATAAGTAATTGTAGTTGATACAATGTATAATATAAATTATCATATAAATACAGTAGTGGAACACTAGATAATACATATATAGAATAATGACAGGAAAGTAAAATACAATGGAAAATGACCCAACTCACAAGATCCTACCTACTGAATCCTTGGCCTCCATAATCTAATAGACCGGAACTACATGTCTAGCTCCAAACAATATATATTGATGAAAAAAACCCCTAAAGTTCCACCCATGTACATCAAAATCCTTACCATGTACATGGGTAAGGGTGAGTCAAATGACCCAATTAGATTCCCTCACTCACAAAAACACACTGAATTTTGATGTTATCAATTATATGTGCATGAAAACATATAAGGAGTGAAATTAATTCTTGTGAAAAAACTCACCCAAAGATATATCACAAGGTACAAATGAAGGTAAACACATTTGGACATCACGTGATAATGAGGAAACTATGGTACAAGAACCCACCTAATTCAGAAAATATCAGTAATACATCTATCATAGTTACATCACAATGAACACATTGAGAAAAGGCATCTCAATATACATTCTTGGGTGTATAAGAAACACACCAGGGAAAGACTTCACAATAATCGACATCAAAAATCAAGAAAAATCATCACGTACAATAAGAATTCTGAGGAGGGAATATAAATATCAAACTTCTAACACATTCCAAACTATCCCCATGAGGTAAGTCCCCATGGAGATGACCCATATTCACTAGTAAACATTGGAAGTAGTATGAGGAGGTAATATTAATAGATTACATCCTACACATGATGAACCAAACCCTCCTTAAAAGTGAGGTTCCATGGATGATATCAAACATATTAGGCATCAAAAGAAGTAGTCTGAGGAATGTATCATAATAACCAAACTACCGAAAAAGATGAACCACACCAATACGATGTTGGTCCCAAGGATAATCACATATATAGAACTCATAAAACAAATAATATGAGGAATTTATCTTGATAACCAACCTCTCATGTAGTCTAAACCATCTCATCAGTGTAAAGTCCCATGACCATGTCTCATACCAACACCCTTTCACTTAGGACGTGGCCTCCCTCCAAGAATTATACCAATATCCATACCACATCCTCTCACTTAGTGTTGGTCACAAATTATAATTAATTTAAATATCTGACCACACAATCTCGCTTAGGTTTGGTCACACATCATCACCTCAGATCCAAACCTACTAAATCAGGTAATCCTCAACATCCATAATCACATTCCATCATATAAAAACCCCACATACTCTTACTTAAGACATGTTCAAAACCATAATTATCAATATATCACATAGTGTACAATAAGAACAATTGATAAAGATGTATAAACAATCCAACACTTAGATAACAAAAGTTTCTAATCATAAAGCACTATAAGGGTATCCATATGGTTTCTACCTTTCCAACCTCTCAAGGTTACTCAAATTAACTATATTTCTATACCTAAAATCTTTAAAAATGAATGATTTATCACCCGAACCCATATACCAAACCACTAAGTCATCTAATCCTTAACCAAACCTAAACAAATCACTCTAATCCTAATTGAACCTAGAGGTCAACCCCAAAATAACCATATGTAACCAAGTATAGTTCCATAAAACCCAATATATATCAACCATATCTATCTTAAGGGGTCAATTTCATCAATTCAGACCCAACTAGGCACTTAAAAACTAAAAAACATTTTTACAAAAAATCATGAACTTGTAAGCATTATAGTACACACAACCACATAGAAATTGTGTAACGTGGTAATAGATTCTAATAAAATCACAAATCATCATTAAAAAAGAAAAACATACTATTAAATCACAAATAGGAATCACAATAATAATGCAAAATTATGAAAATAGTGTATTTCCCACATGTATTCAAATAGACCACAATAATATCAAATTAATCCCCTTTATCTTTCCCTTAAAAACTAATTCAAAATCCTCTTTATACCCATTTATAAAATGAATTTTATTCCATCTATACTCAAAATTGTACCTAGAATAAAATCCAAATGAGATTTTTATTTATAAATCCCTACAATTAATTTGAAATTCCATTTCAAAACTATCTCATGAAATCATCCCATTCACATTGAAATTCCATTTTAAACCATTTCCTTTAGAAATATATTTTCCTCAAAAGGCACATTTAAATCCGCATCTTAAAAGGAAAATCCATTTACCATGAGAATGTATCTTATGCCAAAAAATAATACATAAAATAGGGCCACTAACACTTCTTGACTAAGGAACTTCCAACCTACTATTTAGAAATCTATTTGATCCTTGTTGACTATTAGGCCAACATGATTCCCTCATAATTTTTGGGATGACATCACACAATTCATGAAAACATTACATAAATAATAATAATGATGATCAAATGAATATAAAAGAAACTAATAAGAAAGGTTATTGATAATATAAATTTCATTTACCTCATTCTATGTTAGAAGGACTCCACTCACTAAGAAACTCTTGCTGCCTAACTTCAACCAGAAGAAATAAAAAAATCTAGAAAAATTATTGATTTAGGTCACAAATTATATAAAATAAAGATATAACAAGATAAAATAGAAATAAAAACCCAATGGTATCTATAATTACCTTAATTTTTCCCTATAATGAATGATATAAATAATAAATAATAAACAATTAAGATCTCACTAGAGGAATGAATGAATGCGTGATAGAAAAGAATTAGGTCATGCTTATTGCATTTTTTTCTGAAATTGAAACACCCTTTTTATATTTAATATTAAAAAATAATAAATTATATAAATAAAAATATACATGGTATATCATGACATGATTCTTCCTCCAAACACATTGAAACACATCATGGTGTGACCCATTTCCCACATAATGTTTCCCCACTCTAGACTGTCACACTCTTTTTTTCAAAAAGTTTAGAATCTGTATACATCATCAAATCCTTATGTATAATCCATAGACAACCATTAAATATCCTTACATAAAACTTTACATATTAAAATGACTTTCCACACTTAACCATTATACGATCATCATCTATAACCCGTAAATATCATCCCTTACATATAGGGAGACCCTTACATGTCATGGAGTTAACCCTTACACACCACACGATATATAATGTTTACCAAATATAAACACCTTTTGAGTACCCTTAAATTTTAAATGGATACCTAAATTTAACTTTTATGTATCCTAGGGTAACCCTTATATACCATAAGGTTAACCCTTAGATATAATATGGTATTCCAACACTTTTCTAAATTTCTAATTGAGATGAGAATCATTACGCATCTAGAATTAACCACTATGTAAGAAAACCCCTATGTATGTGAATCCTTTTTCATAAGGACTTAGAATTTTTTTTATAAACATCAATAACCTTATTAATGATGACCTTATAGAGTTTCATAGAAATCTAATAACAATTTTTAGAGGTATCATAAATGAAAATGAAACCAAAAAAAAGATCAAAATATTATAGAATAAATTAAACTATACATATAATAGAAATAAAGAATAAAAAATAACAACATATGTACCTTAAATTGATATCATTGTATGCTACTTGAATTATATTATTATATTCTTGATGTTGATCCCTATAGAACAATCAAAATATTCTACCCTCTATGGTGTATCCACAGGTTGAATTTGAATCACTCATCGCATGAGTGGGATCATCCGTCGCCTATGGTATGCTAACACCTCACTATGTAAAATATGAAGGATGAATAGTGATTGGGGATGAGGGAGTTTTTTCCATAGATTTTCTAGTCTAGTATGTGAAAACACTCACACACCCATCAAATGGGGAGCTTTCTCCTTATATAGTGCCCTAAATGATACTCATTGAGTGCTATCGCATTTACTCATACATTATAAAAGATGATTAAATTTTATATCCAACTCATGTAAGTATTACATAAATATAATGAAATTATATGAATTAAATCTCATGAAATGAAACTTTAATTATTCCTATATGAGAAATATCACTCAAACATTATCTATTAACATTCAAGCACCTATATAATCAAAGGAAGTGGTATATATTCCATGCCTTATGATATGGGAAAGTTTTATATTCTGACTTGTATATATAGTGTAAACAACCATGCATTATAAAATAATCACATCGTAAAAAAAATATTCCCAAAATAACCCTTGGTTTCTACTTTTCATACTCTATGATATGTTTATATATCATTATAAGATATAGGTAAAAACACATCATATGTGTAAAAGATTTAGGGTATATCTCCTTTATTGTCCAACTTACACTGAAGCCTAAAAGACATTGTACAATTTCACCTTTATATTGTTTCATATATAATAACTTGTGAAACTATATCAAAAACCCCTTTCGTATATTTTCCAATTTTTTTAAAGCTATCATTAATATCTTTGTGAATTACATTATATGAAATACCTTGTGAATACACATCCAGAACTATTTTTATTAACTCTAAATTTTTTTAGAGAAGATATTTGAGTCAAACACAATCCCCATTTATGCACCCAAAAAATATAACCCTACATGACTTTATATAATTGACAATAAATATGAATATATGAATCTAAAAATTTAGTCAAATACAAACCTCAAGAAAAACATCAATGTATCTAAAGATACAAAGGGATCTATAGTGATACTTATGAAACACATGTGTCACCATACATATGTCCACTTGGAACATCAAATTATAGAATACACTCCCATATATTTCCTTTTCTCAAGACCTTGAGTGACCATGGGACATAGAGTATATCAATCCCATATAGGAATGAAGGTTTTGGGTACTAACAGAACCATACAGTGGTGGGATATATATTATAATTTCTTTTAATATTTTGTTGTTTGAAAACCCCAGGTGAGGATATTTCGTATTAAATTTATAATAAATTTATTTATATTGAAATAAAATAAATAAATTTTGTTAAGATCCTTTCTTCTTTGACATTTTTGATCTTCCAAAAGACCCTTTTAGGATTGCCTTAATTGTGATGTGAGGATCCAATGGTAGAATTCCTCTAGTGGTGATCAACATGTGCTCTTTTGATCTATGAGAAATTTAAATTGATTTCTGAGTGCTTGCATTGTGAATAAATTATATTTAATCATATGTATTGATCAACAATCCTTAGATATTGAAGGAATATATCTTAAATTTCTCATTATTGAGAGGGATAGATAAAAATGACCTTGAGAGAGAATTATTTATGTGAAACCATTTTATAAATTTTGATTAACCCTACACAATTAACATAACCATCTATTTATATATCTAGGGTTTTATAAAATCCTGACCTGGGATCCATTAAATAGTTCCCTAATATAGTTGGTCACATGAACTCAAGTGTACCTCTCCCTATACTAGAGACTGATGACTAGCAGTGAGGGTATCATGTGGTATGGTGGGGAGTCTATACCCTTATGATCAGAGCAACACATCGGTTCTAATAAATGAATAAATAGAAAAATAACAATATCAACTAGTAGTATAAGATAAATCATCCCTATGATAAAAATAAATAAGTCATCATAAACAATATTCAACACCATATACATTATGAGGTAATGACACTTTTTTTAAAAATGTAAATAGACTAACTTGGTAGAAAGCATCTTGTTGAGTGCATGTATAAAAGGGAAACAAATAAAAAGGTTATTTACAATAGCATCATGATCCATTGGTTGGTATTACGCTTCCCCGATCCCATACTATATCCAGTCAAGCATCATCAATAACTGGGTGCTTTCCCCTATCCCTACTTGCATCAATATAATCTACCCAGGTACTATCAGTGGTTTAGATAGGGTATGATACAAACTCAGTAGACCATCAACAATGGTGTTTATAACAAATACAACCTTTGAAAATAACTATTTCCATGTGTAGGTATAAAAGATAAGTAGTAATATAAGACAATATAACCATTCCATGTCATAAGATATAATAGAAATATGATAAAAAATATGATTATCATTATATATAAAATTCAACAGTAGGTAGTAACTGGTTTGACATAAGACACATGTGATAAGAGTAAGAAACCAACAAGGGTTAGGTCCCATAGTGTATAACCAGGGAGACCTATATCCATAGATGTAAATGTACATGGAACTTTCAGGTTTATTTCCTCATTAATACTCAATGGTTCAATACTTAATTAACCATACATAGGTGTTTCAAGTGCCATACCTCAATACCCCAATCGGTTCCATACCGTGATGTCAAAGGTGCCATACATTTCTAATAAGTCGATTCCATACTGAAATTTAATGATCTATACCATAATATTAATAGGTTACATAACTCAATAATCATAGGTTCCATACCTTAATAATCATAGGTTCCATACCTTTATAATAATTGGTTATAAACCTTAATAATACTTCGGTGCGATATCTTAATAATCAGTTAGTGGTATACCTTAATAATTAGTTGGTTCTATACCGAGTTGTAACAACATCAAGAAATTACTATAATAGAATATAATGGATATATAAGTATCCATAGCCCTTTAAATTTATCATTTAATCAAATATTTAATCATTTTAATATCATTTAAGAACATTGAATGGGAGGCATGGTCCTATCCATCAAAATCATTTGATTTATGAAGGCTCCCAATACATGGGAAATAAGATCACACACCCAAAGGAGTGGTTTGACATAAAGAATATTAAATAACACACCACATGCATGGATCATGTTGAGTTGGAAAACATCCAACCATGATTAGGCACTTCGATGATACCCATATTAGAAGAAACAATTTACTTAAGTATTATCATTTAATTTTAGAAGCAATGACCGGATGGTTCGGTGAGAGAAAAAATAATGATATCCAAATAGAAAAAAAAACAATAGAGAAATGGTATATACCACCCACCTTATAGTGGTAGGGGATTACCCATCTGGTATCATCCTTTGGTTCTGTCCAGATTTGAAGAAAACAATAAAACAGACAAATTCCCTGAAAATAGGGCATACAAGCTTGCACAAAAATAATGTTTAAGATAACAAGATAAACCAAGGAAAGAAGGAAACATATTGAATCACATATTGGTAGTGATCCAACATGATATATGATGTTGTAAACGTAGGCCAGACAGATTAATTGGATAAAATCCTAGGTTAGGCCATGGGAGGACTCCTACGGTGGACCTCTTATGTGAGAGAGAAAAGAGGTGAGGGATTCTGTTAAAAATAAGGGTCCCTACCACCTTTTAAAAAAACATACTAGTCACTTATATGGTGTATAAATTCTTTACACATTATATAATGATCAAGCTTTTTCTTTTGAGGAATGTTCATTACATGCTGTGAATTGGATTTCCTAGGACAATATATGTCATGTACTGAATAAATACCGTGTATTTCAAATACACATTGTGTACTTGGATTGAATCCAAACTTTATACCCGAAATTCCTTATTTACAAAACACACTAACCAACCTAAGGGATCTACTTTTGGATCTAATCCAGAAAAGAGAACTACAATAAGGGTTTAACCAATAGTTTAAAGGATCCATATGTGATTTGAAAAACAGAGTTCTTACAGGTTTAGGTTAAAATATTATATAATTATGTACCAGCCATTAAATAATATAATAACCATCATAAAACCCTATTCAATAAAATAATAATAATAATATTTATATTATTTTATATAGTGTGCTAACGTGTCAAGTGATCAATATTATTTACCGGCTTTCAAATAAATATTCATGACTAAACACTATTTTGGTTTTTTCAAACTTCTCAAAATTTATTGAATACCCAAATAAAATATTTTATTTTCATAAATAAATATTTTATTCACAATATAGTAAATAAATATATATTAAACATTCAATAAAATAAATAAATATATCTTATTCACAATCGGGTGAATAAATATTTATTTAATTTATAAAATCATTAAAATAAGAATAAAATTATTTCTCAGTCTTGAGAATAATATTTATTCTATTAATTAAATTAAAATATAATTTAATAAATATCATTAGAAAAAATTTTTGTGTGAAACTCTAGGATTATTTCTAATTTCTATTATGCAGGTATGCCTAAAGTCCAAGATTACTTTCTAGAAATGGGTCAAATAACCTAAGAGAAAGAACTTAATGTCGCAATGGTGAAAACACATATAAATGATCACTGTGTACTATAATTCATTTGTCACAATATATCATTATGCATGTTTTACATCCATGTCATAAACTTATGTTCTCGATACACATTTCTTTGACTATCTGAAATAAACACATCCTTACATAATATCCATGTAATTTAATGTGATAGTTCTATTATAATGAAAGGGATGAGATATAAAATTCTATAAATATAAAATAGAAAAATACTTCATCAATATATCCATTAATAATATATAGTTCTTGAAAAAAGCAATGTACCATACCTAACTGAAAACATATGTTGTCATAATTTTCATAAAAAAGTCTAAGTACGTGAGCCAGGACATGGATTAATGATAATCTTAAATTCTATGGACCATTATACATGCTCAAATATAGGAATATACAATGACATAAAAACATGTGAAATTACTACTGGTGGATCTGTTCTCTTAATCTCTCATATTGGAGATTACCAAGTGTGAAATTCCTAAGAAGAAGCCTCATATGATTATGATTACTCACACTTGATGATGTATATACCCTGTGACCTATTATATTACATTATTCAACCATATAACTATATTAAGAATATCATCATGGAATTTAAAGTTTCTCATCATAGTGAGGAACTACTATGACCTTATAAATGTGGAAAATACTATAGGATATTATCACAACAATGTTATGTAGAAGAATCATCAATATGTGATAATATATTTATATTAATATTCAATACTTTGAATAGTCATGTAATCTAAAGTATAATGTAGTTGGTTCTCGGTAACCAGCTCCAAAAAACTAACACTTTCACTAGATCCAACTACTAAACGGTCTGTTAGTCCTCACATGAAATACTTTCTTCTACTAAGTATAGCTGAAACTACTAGTCATATCACGTTTCTATGGATAGGGTTAGGAAATCCATGAGTTTGTGTAGAAAATCAATTTACTGTAACATTACTATCTAGAGAAAATCCCTCAAGAAATCATATAATTGAGTATCCACCTCTTGTTCCAACGTCATAATCCTAATATACCAACTAAATCTATAGTTAGATCTTATCATAAAATGATAAATCTATTTATTTTGGTATAACCCAAATTTGGAATAGTTCATTGCTAAAACCACTTCTTAAGTAGCATCAGAATCCACAACATAGTTGGATATTGTAGATATTCCTACCAATGTATGTAATATGTTTTTTTGTACATTACCTTATCCTTTTCTATGATACTAGACCAAATTTTACTAATTGAAGAAAAGTTTTCAATTACTTTTATTTCCAGTATTCCCTCTTCTCTAAACACCGTGAACTTATCCTATTCTAATTTTCAAAGTACTATAAGATAGTTTTAACTAAAAGTCTATACAATTATGTTGGGTTTGTTTGATATTGACGTATTATGATTTATTCATTAGTAATATCAAAATTCAATACATATTATGGAACTTGAGATGAATTCCTAGAACTTAATCTTGTGAAATTCATTTAATATCTATAAAATCTCCCTATTACCAAGCATGTTCTACTGGATGAATTATATGGTAATAACAATCCAATCTTTAATTGTTTTAACTTATATTTTTCAATACTAGGTTAATATATTTATTATTACTAGATACATAAAAATATCATATCCATTATATAGATAACTTCCCATAGAACACCTTTTCTACTTTAAGTCATACTTGAAGAAATATTATTCATTAGTCATAATAAACTAGTAAAAAATAATTTTATTTTTTCATATTTTATCAATATATTTATCTTGAAAACTAATAATTCACCCACTAACCAATTAGAGACACACTTCACTCATGTGTTTACAAAGGAATATTCTATGACCAATATACATGATTTATTCATAAATTAATGTATTAAATCAACATATCATACTACCATTTAGTGATTTCACCTTCCCTTTTAGTTATTCCTAGTAGACATATACCATAGTGTCTTCTTTTTTAGTTGCATCATATGGATATCTTACATAAAGAATACTCTAAATAGGACAACCTTGATAATCAATTTAATAATATGATTATCATAGAAATATGCAATGACAAGTAGAATTCAAAAAGGATTTTAGTCATGATGAGAGATGAATAATTTTTTTACAGAATAAACCTTTCAATAATCAATAATTCTTTATTGGTACCATCTTATACCATCCATGTCTAGTTTCTCTTGAATACTCACAAGAAATATAAATTATTAGAAACATTCAAAATATAGAGTCCCCAAACCTTGATACATGAAGTTCATTACTTGAATTTATATAAAAACTTTTCATCCTTATAATATTACCATTTACTACTTATTTATAGTAATTATTATTCTAAAAGAATAATAAATGTATCACCAACCATGATAAACATAAACCACCTATTTGGTTATAAATTACTATGTAGTATGTATCTCTATATCTACTCCTCCCACTAAGCTCAGTGTGGTCTTGTATTCATATGACAACTCATGCACATCCAGAGACTTAACCCATATAAATTAAGTTTTATCTTACTATATTTAAAGATATTGGCATCATTTATAGAAATATATTCAATATTGACTAAAATTTAACATCCTTAGCGTCTTTAATATCATTAACTCATTTTTACCTTAGTATTTTGATGTTCATATTTAGATAAGGAAAGATTTTAACCTATGTTTTTTAACAAAAAATTATGGAATTGTTTTAATTAATTCTTAGCATGTCATATTCTAATATGATTTCCATTAGAAAATATAGTTGGAATATGGTTAGTGTTTTCACTTCTATTAAAAAAACATGTCTTGAAATGGATAATGAAATATTTTTAATATATATAGGACTCATCATTAATCTTCCTTTTACTAACATCATGAAATATATATATATATATATATATAAGGATAACTTTAAATCCACATATATGATCAATAACTACTTGGTCAAGACATAATTTGACAAGCCAACTCAAATATTCCTTTTACCAAGTGCACTCATTTACTTCACTGAGGATTTATAAAATTTCTCATGAAGTAAAAAACGTTACTATTAGATTTAAACTAGTTCAGATGGATATGTTAAAATAAATATAAATGTTTTTGGAAATAACTTTATTTAAAAATGTTTATTTTTATAAATCATGACAAGTATTTTTGTTTAATATCAAGTATCTTATCTCAATTGAGACAAAAATAATTTATTGGAAATAAACTAGTAAAATAATTTATATATTTTTTTGAAAAATAACTATCTTTCCATAATTTTGTAGGGGTATTATATTTTATAATCACCATTCATTAGAATGGATATTTTTGAGTCATGAGTTACTGAACTATTAGTTTAGTATTAAAGTACCATAACAACATTTATTACAAAAATAAATAATGCCTCATTGTGTCTAGCTGAACACTGAGATATTTTTGTCGGTAACACTTATTAAAAACGTGAGTTAATCCAATATGGAAATGAGAAATAGTAATCACCCATTAGATGATATATGAATAACCTTTTCTCATATCATTTTTATTTCACTCTACAACATTTATATTCTTTCTTGTTTTCATATTTAAATAATTATATATTTTAAGGATATTATATTTAATACACTTGTGTAGAAAAGAAAATTGATGAATATACCTAAAGTGGGTACAACTACTTGATTATTCAATTCATTGAAATTTATTTCTAGTTTTCATTTTTTACCCATAAGAAGAAAATAAACTCATGCCCATTCCCATTCCTTTGAATCTTTTGTCTCTTTTATGGAAATCATAAAGTATATTTTGGATTTATATTATCCATAGGATCTTCATACTTATGATTCAATATTTTTACCAAAAGGGGTGAAGGAATTGGTTTTGACCAATCTTTATCTACTTGGTGATGTATGGACAAAAGTTTCTAGGGTGACTTATCCATTCCATTTATATGGGATTGAGGAAATAAAGATAATCTTGGTGGTAAGGATAATAATATAATGTTAATAGATAATTTATTATCCAAGTGGAAGCCTAAGTTTTCTAACTAATGAAAATACCCCAACATTTTTAAATCATGATTAGCAGCTAGATTACCTTCTTCCAATTTAAAATAATATAGTGAGTTGATGATCTTATTTATTTTAATCCTTCCCTTATCTTTCTCAATATATTGGAGAAGAGGTATTATGGTGTAAGAATCCATGTCCTTATATTGTGTTATAAAATATTCACACATAATTGATAGTGTAATACAGTAGAACTAAGAAGCATCCTCAACATATCTCTAGTAGGCATCCTTTTCACCTTCTCTCACCCACTGGGGGTGGTAGAACATGTGTAGGGGACTCCAACACATAATATAAACATTCAGATAATAATTCATCACATAAAAAATTGTACTATATCTAGGAATATTTATTTATAAGAACATTCCCTGATTTAAGGAATGATTACACTATTTTTTTTTGTTTTTTCATGCCATTTTTATACAATAATTAATAAATATGATTAATACTTAACTTTATTACAAATTATATTATAAATAATAATAATTAATTTTTTTAAATCTCCAAATATTTTATCAAATCCCAAGAAATATCACCATTGAGCTCGAAATGTATAGTTTCTAGGAAATTATAGTGAAAAGGATCTATATTTGACTTTAAATAACCCCGAGGAGGGTTGATGAAGCTAATTGATTTTATTCTGGCAGGCTAAACTTTGAAAACTATGGGATTTTAGCTCATTGATTCATTGAGTGGACTCCCCATTCATGAAATCCTGAATTGGATTTCCTCAAAACAAGCCTCCAAGTTACATCTAGTTTAGAGAGGGCCACTTATCTTGATGTAAGATGGTTAAGTTAACCCATAACCTTCATAAGAACACTATATTAAAAGTAAGTGTCCCAAAAAAGGGTTTTAGAACACTTAGCTCTAAGGATTTCATTCTCAATTAAGTAATAGAAGACCAATTCCAACTTAATATATTTTTGAGGGATTTCAATTTATTATACATAAATTTTATCTTGTTTTATCCATCATATAATTTGTTGATATCAAGTTGATTTTACATAATTAAGTAACCATGATGGATAAAAAATTTACGCATAATCCATTTTTTTTAAATTATATATTTTCAAATTAATTAATTTATTTATGTGATAATGGTATTGCATTCATAAAATAAATACTACATAAGACAAAAATATATAAAGAATAAATGAACAAATCATGATCTTATCTAATGGATGATTTATTGAGTAGAAAATAAATCAACCTATGAACTAAGGGAATAAGCCTTGTTGCCGGTCTTGGAATAATTTACAACATTCCTCCTTTCCACCAACGTATCACCTGAATTGGCATCATTATGGCTCCATCTTGAACCACATCCATGATCCTTTGGATAATCCAATAATTAAATATATTTATAACTCAAACATAAGTTAGGGGAACCAAAGGATTTGTTAATGAGGATTACATAAATAAACAAGGAAACATAGTTCCTATATAATAATGGAGGGAGGGATGACTCATAGGACATAAAATTTATTTTAGTATTAAATAATTGATAACCATGCAATAAATTAAATCAAAAAATCCAATACATACACAGGACTTGGTGAAACTCATGAATGGTTATACATGTAATATTTATAAATAAGTAAACCACTTAACATTAATTTTCATCCATTTATTATAATTAATATAAATACATTTTCATTAATTAATAATTTAATTAATTCCCTTTCATCTCAATGACCATATGAACTATGACACCTTCTAGGTCAATAATTTTCATTGTTTTTAGTTTTATTTATATTTGAGTGAGTTCTTGGAGTTCTTGAGTGATGGGGGTTAATACTGAGAATTTTTTGAGAGGTAGACTAGGGTGCACGTTTAGTTCACAATTTTCCTAAATCATGCGAAAACCGTATGATGGGTACTGTAGTTTTTGAAAGTTCTATTTCACATAGTTTAAGAATAAATTTTCAAAACATATGACTCACTAGAGAAAACTATGAACCCTATTTTGGGTGGAAAGTGGCACCTACACGGTTGGCGCATGGTTTTATTTACCATGTGACCAAACCATGAAACCATTTACAACTCAATAAAAATTATAAAATCATCAAAATTATCCTATTGGGGTTTTATTATTTTAGGAATCTTTCTCTTAACCCATAATAGATAGCCCTCCTTCCTTTTCCTTGGAGTTTCCCCCCTACATCCTTGGTGGATTTCCTCTTAGATTCTTTGTTTTTTTCTTGAGGAAATTTGATTTCACTTTGAATTATTGTTCCTCTCCCCCTTCTCAAGATTTTTTATTCCATTTTTTATTTACTTTTGGAAACCTAATGGAAGTGTAGAATGAATATATGGTGGGTAATGGTGGTTTTGTTTTGATCTCTTTTGGATTAGGATTGTGAGGCTTGGTTATAACTTTTTTGGGTGGTCTTCATCAGGGTTGATGAGCTTTGTACCGAATCTAAGGTATGTGTCTCTATTTAAGGGAATTTTCTATGGATTAACTTTAAATTTCTCATCTCCTTTGTTTTTTATTATTTAAACTTCCATTACGATGATTTATTCTTGTTGTGTATTCCATGTTTGAAGCATTTCATGGATTGTTTTGGATATTTTTGTTTTTAAAGTGGGGTTTTCCAAATGGGTGTGGTTTATATTCCTGCCAAGTGTTTTATAAAAGGACCAACAAGGTTTTATGATTTTAAATGGATTTATAAAGTGGTTTAAAAATCATTTTACCTTGGGAAGGTTGTTTTGTTAAATTGGGAATGTTTTCTTAAAATGGAATGATTGACATGGGAACTTACTTGTGATGTGTGGACATGAAGAAACACATGGGTTAACCAAGGTGAGAATGAGGGGTTTATTTGGGGGACCATGTGAGACTTTAGAGGGAAGTCCGTGTGATATTAAATTTTGGTTTATTCGAGGGACTATGTGATCCATTGGAGGGTGGACCGTGTGACCCACCAATTTGGTTTTTAAGGGATCATGAGAGAATTTTGGTAAGAAGACTAAGAGAGATTAAATTTCTTATCTATTTGGAATACTTGTTTACTCACTCATGTTATGCCTGATTGTTAGATATATTGGTTCACATTACCTATGATAGTTGGTTTATATGAATTATGTGTTATATTAGTGACATTTTGATATAATGAAATATATTACGCCCATTTTTCATTTTCTGTTTATATGGTTACATGATGTTGATTCTATGATCACCTTTACGATGCATTTTTGGATATGTTTGAGTATGTTGTGATTTGTGTTAATTTTTATTTGTTTGATACTTGTATGTAAAATTGTGTTTGAAAACCATGTTTTATTTTTAAATGGATAATCAAATGGGTTTTAGAGGTTTACATGAAATCATTTTTTTTCTAGTGCTTTAGTTTTGAAATTATTTTCAAAATAGTTTATTAGTTTTCATGGTTAAAAACCATAAGTAGATTAATGGTAGTATACTACTAGGATTCGGGTCTCACACCCTTCTTGGGCCCTTTGAGGCATTTTTAGATTTTTTTGGAGGACATAGGTAAAGGAAAGGGAATGATGTACATGGGTGGATCTTATTGATTACCACTATCCAGTGTTTTCTGAAGGAGACATGGTATCACAAGTATGGACTCATTTGGATCCATTTTTGGTATTTTGTACTAGTTTGGTTGTTCTAGGGACTTTTTTTGAATTAAACACCTCTCTTTTGGTTGGAGTTTTTTTTGAGATACCATGCATATGTATATATCCTGTTATGGAATATTTTTATTTTGATGTATTTCATTGTTTATTGTATTTACTTATCTTATGCTATTGAATCTGTTGATATCAATGCGAACATACCATTTTTTGGATGTTTAATACTGGTTTACCTATGTAGAACTTGTTCCCAAGTGATAGTTGGTTATACCCAGTGCTTGTCTCCATCCTGTAGCAATCAAAAAAATATTTTGTGCTATGTAGTGGGCTATCTTGGGTGATGAGTTGTTTAAACCTAGGTTGGTTCCTTACAAAATGGTATCATAGGAAGGTTTTTTATTTAGGAGTCAGTATTAGTTTTGAGTTAGGACCGTTGGGACTTGAGAGTTAGGAAATGGGGAGTGCTTTAACTTCTCTTATTTACATTGAAATTCGAGTTACCATGGGTGTTCTGGGATTGTGGTTATGTTTTGATCCTAGTTATGGGTTGTTTTCATGACATTTCATTGTATTTCCTAGTTGGTGGAAACTCCCAGGGTAAGATTTGGTGACCATTTGTGTTTTAGTGGTGAAACATGGATCTATAGAGGAGGCACATGGTTAGAAGTAACCATACACAACATGTATAACTTTTCATCTGACTCTAGTGACATCCACATGGTTGGTTCATTATTTTCTAGACCATGTAGTGTGGGAAATTCTTGAAATTTTCTATGTTTTTGTTCCTGTCTAATTTTGATTTTATTGTGATGTTAGTGTTGCTTTTTAATACCCATCCTAAGGGTTTTTTTCTTCTTATTGTTTTTTTAAGCTTGAATTATTCTTAATGGGGATTGTTTTTTTGTGTCTTGTAGAAAATGCATCCCTTAAGGACCTCATCCAAGTATAGAGAGGGGAAACAAAGATTACCCCCAGGGGAACCCTCCCATTGATCCAGTTTTAGAGGATTCAATGATTTTTATAATCCAATCATTGTTTCAGTTGGGTATTCACGATAATACACAAACTTTATACCATGATCAATAGTTTTTAATGAAAAATCCACCACTTTTCCTTGGTGAAAAGTGACCCAATGATACCGAGTAGTGGTTAGATTGTATCAAGTGGAAATTCAAGTTATTAAATACCCATGAGACCTTTAAAGTGGTATTTTTATGTATATGTTGGAAATAATAGGTAGAAAGTGGTTGGAATATATAGTGGTTTCAGGGAAGAATTTGAATCTCAAATGGAACACTTTCAAGGTGGTGTTAAATTGTTAGATCTACTTAGAGACCTTAATAGGAATGGAGGTCCATGAGTTTATAAATCTAGAGCTGGGTGATCATTCCATAATGGAGTATGCCACAATATTTACTAAGTTAGTTCATGTCTATTTGGATATCCTCATGAATGATTACCTAAAGGATTGGAATTTTGAGATGGTCTTGAGGTGAGAAATCAGATTTATGATCATTATTCTATGTCTATGAACCTATTAATAGGTGATTTACAAGGTAGGGATGTTAGAGGAAAATTTGATTTTTAGGACAGGTCTCAATGGTGTTCCTTCAGTGGGTGGTAGCCAAAGTTCTTCTTCAAGGAATAAGAAAAAGTGGGATGAGTCTCCGAGAGGTAGTGAAAAGAGTGTTTGAAGTCTTCAAGATTAGATTATATGGATACTATGGTGCATAGACCAGTTTTGTGTTATCAATGTGGGAAGGAAGGACACACGAGCCCAAAGTAGCCCAATAATCCAAAGACATGATATTGGTGTGGGAAATTAGGGTATATACAATGATTTTGTTAGTTATATTTGTGTGAGAGTGATATAGGATCCATTTTATTGAACTGATATCAAGTGAAGTTAGAGTCTTACAGGGGTGGAGTATTTCATCTTCATGGTAAAGTAGATTCTCACTAGGGGAATAAGACTCATAGTGGGTTTGATCAAGGGAGGATCCATGTAGTGGAGGTCATTTTAGAGGAATTAGATTCCAGGAAAACCACTATTCAAGGTATGATGTTTATTTATTCTTCTATGTCATCAGTTTTATTTGAAAATGGTAAATACAATTATTTTATTTCAATTAATATAATTGATTCTTTTTGTATGTTATTTGAGTTGATTTTATATGTTATTGATTTTATAACTCTATTTTTCGGGGATAATGATGAAGGTTTTATGTGCTCAGAATTCTGTGTTGTGGTATCTGGCTTGGAATTCGTTTGGGACTTCCTTATTTTTGATCTAGATGTGTTTGACCTCATTATCAGTATTGATTGGTTGATTGGATTTAAGGTTCTATTCAATTGTTATCTTCAAAGGGTCTATTTCCTTAATCCTGATGGGATCACTCACATCTTTTAGGGGAAGTGGGATTTGTGGTTAGTTTAATTCCACAACCCTTGAAGACCAAAGTTGGTGCATTATTTTATTACATCGAAATTGTTACAAGGAAAAAAATGTTGAATGACCATTCAGTTTTGAAGTCTTGGAAAGAAAAATTACAAACATGATACCCTTAATAAATTGGGAAATAGAAAATACAGACATGATACATAATAAAATGAAATAAATAATCTCCTTGAAATCTTATTCAAAGGATTCAACATCATAACCTAGGGAAATGAAACATAATAAGGGTGAGATCAAATACTCAGTAAGGGTATGTAAAGTTGAATCAATAACGAATGAATAAAAATAAATTAATAGGGAATGGTAAATAACTGATAAAAAATTCCATGAAAATAACTATATAAGGAAATATCAATATGGAAAGGTAATAAACTTAAAACACATGCCATTAAATTAATGAACTAAAAATGAAATGAATCCATAGATATGTCGATGAAAAATATCATGGATAAATAATAACTGAATTCTAAAAAAGGTAATTGTTAAATGTCAAATGTCATGTTTCCTAGGAACATAATACCTTTACCATCAAGAGAAAGTTTAAACTATTTGGCCAACTAAATCATCATAAGAGACTATCGATGCATCAAAGGGATTTCATTAACCGATCCCCAACCCATGTATTGAACTTCCAAAGCATCTGTCATATATCAAATAATTAATGTTACTTATAAAATATCCATATTTAATATATAATATGGATTTATTAATAATACCTCATAGGAGGATAAGAAACAATAATGTTTGTTGACATTTAAACATTCTTGAAGAAAAATAATATTTAAACATTCTAATGTGTCCCATACCACATTGAAACATTTTATCATAATTTCTCATGAATTAAATGAAAATTATAATATCATGAGAAAATTATATTCATGATATTTTTTATCAAATGGTATCATATAATCCAAATAAATGTGAATTGGTGAATAATATAAATAAGTCTCAATGGAATGTAAATTGTGACGAAATCCCATATCTTAACCTACCTTTTTGTGTGTAGACTTTATCCTCCTATATAGTGGATTAAAAAATGTTAATAAATTATAAAATAACTATACTAATGTTAATAATATCATATATTAACTGCATGAAATATTTTATAACCTGTTTTTTAACACCCTTTAATTCTTTTAACTATTTCAGGTGTTAATTGCCTAGTTTTATCAAGTATGTTTTGACTTGTGATTTGTAGTTCCTATTAAATAGATCATGATTTTATCATCTAAAAAATATAAAACATGACTAAATTATCTAATATATTCATTACATATGTATTTATAATATTCTATAATACTTAAACATTATAAATAAAGTGCACTGTTCTTGGACATGGTAGGCCGTACGTACACGTGAACACAACTTTCATTTCATTGTTGTATTAAAAGAATGAAACATAAATGAAACATATGTATATTATAATTAATGAATAATATATATTTTATATATGTTACATATTTTTATTAAAACTATCCTTTATAAGTTCCATGTATGGCATGAACAATTCATATCGCTTTGAGGGGGTAGTAGTCCACCCTTCCCCAAATGAAATTTCCATATTTACACAACTTGAAAATCTTAATGATATATTATAAATACAAATTATAGAAGAATACGGATATTATAAATAAAATTTATATCATATACAAATAGAGTTTCACACATAGTTTCCACCTTGATAGGTGGTAGGGGAGAATTGAACAATCATCATTTCGTGAGGTAGTATTTCACCGTACATAGAAATAGTATGTTCGCTACCCTTTAGATTGAGGTGTGTGTATGTGTAGGTCAAACTATTAACATAAAAAATCCTAGTATATTGAGTATACTTATTTTTTTATGTAATAATATAATATAGAGATTACTGGGAGTGGATAATGGGAATGAAACTAAAAAGCTAGAGAGGTGACGTTACCTCTTAATCAGGTAACTTCTTTTGGTTTGAACCAAAATGCTTCTTTAGGTAGATTCCTCCACAAAGGGAGGATTCTAGTAGAGGGGAGGTATGTTGGTAAGATATTTGGTCATATCTTGGCTGAACTTAATAGTTTTTATAGGTGTTAATAAGTGTTATAGGTGGTGGTCTTTTATAGGGAAGGAAAAAGACTCACTTGGAATTTTTGAAAACAAGTTATGTGTACACATGTTCTTACCTACAAAAATTTATAAAATACCAACCAAAATAATTAATGAAAGGTTTAGTTTTGAGATATTTCCATATAATATTTTTTTTAAAAGTGTATATGTTATTTTGTCCCTTAGGTTAAAGGTTTAGTCTTTTATTAATCTTAAATTTTCCTTGATAATTATAATTAATTTTAGTTACTTTCACTAATATTTTTGATAAAAAACTAAGTTAACCTTATTTAAAATTATAAAATATTATTATTTAAAATATTTAATCTATTTTTTTTAAATTATAATCATAGAATTGGTAGTAATCAATTTAAAATTCATCCCATAGTCAGGATGACAATACCTATTTCTAAAGTAAAAATGTAAAAAGTTTGTTAGATTTTTTACATTCAATTTGAAAATGAAATTTATCCAAGTAACTTAAATTGTATAAATTTATAAAAATATAATATAATTAAACTTTAAAACCAATTAAAATTATAATGTAAACTTATAAATAAATTAGATGAAAAAGCAGTTTTGAATTAAATTTCAGTATTTTTCATTATTCATTAAAAATATGAATATTCACTGAAAAATACAAAAAATGCAGCTGAAAATTATTGTTTTGTTTCAATTTCATATAATAATTTTTTTGATATATTAAATTTATATAGGGGTTAAAATTTTTATTTAAAATGGGTTCACCATCAAAAGGTGGAAAACTATTTTTAGTAAAAAAATATAGTATTTTATGTGTAATATTGGGTTTGTTATTATCTTATTCCTATTAGATGAGTGTATAAATTTTTTTTGACATATAATATATAAATTTACTATATAAAATATATAAAAGTGTTAGAATTCAATAACTATACAAAACATGACTAAATTTTTTTTGTTTAAATTGAGCGTTGTGTGTATTGAAATGATATCAACAAAATCTAAATGAAAATATAGTAAAGTCTTGGGGAGATACAGTTAGGAAGTGTATTACCAATTACATCAAAGTTGGGGTTGGTATTATTCTAGCTGTCCTAGTTGTTTCTTGAGGCTATTAAGAATTTTCATTAAGGTGAACCTCCAGTGGTCATGGAAAGGCACCCAAACATGTTTCCATAGAATTTTTTGGGATTTCACCCTAGAGAGAGGTCAAGTTTACTATATATATACTCCATAGGATGTTTTTGATTTCCTTTCCATCTTATCAGACAACTTTAGATGATCGTAATAAGATGAAAATTCAGCTAGAGGATCTTGAGGGCAGGTGTTTTATTTACACTAGCATGTCACTATGGGGTTCAACAGTGCTATTTTAAAAGAAGATGGATTATATAATCTGAATTTTCAAATACTATCATAATATTATCTAGGTAAAAATGAATAATAAATACACATTTTCTAGAATTGATGACCTATTTGATTATCTCAAAGGGGACCTTTGGTTTTTGAATATTGACCAGAGACTGAGGTACCACCGATTAAGGGTCTAGAAAGAGGATGATATGAAGACTTCCTTTCAATGTTGGTATGGAAACATGGATTATTTGTTAATACCATTTTGTCCAACCAATGATCCCATAATACTTATGGAGTTAATGAAACAAATATTTCATCACTTTTTATACTCATTTATAGTTGTGTTCATGGATGAAATCTTTGTTTTTCCCAAGACGAAGGAGGAGAATGATGACCATAGGGAGATTATTTTATGTTTTTTAGAGATCATCATTTATATAAAAAGTTTTAAAAGTTCAATTTTGTATTCATGAAGTGAATTTTTTGGGCCACATGATTTCATAAGAATGTTTTGTAGTTGATCTAGATAATGTTAGAGCAATCATGTCTTGAGAGTTTCCCAAGAATAAGTTCTATATCCATAGATATCTAGAAATGGATGAGTATTATAGACATATTGTTTAGTAATTATCCAAGATAGATTCACCCTTGATGTATTTAACCATGAAAGGGGTGAAATTTTAGTGGGATGAGAAGTTATAGGGTGCTTTCAATAAGTTACAGACCCGTATAAAATCCACGCCTATTTTGATTCTACCTAATCCTAAGAGATATTATATAGTTAATTGTGATTATTCTTGTGTTGGTTTGGGATGTGTGTTGATTCAAGATGACCATGTAGTGGACTATGGATCATGGAAGCTATTCCGATATGAGAATAATTATCCCACCCATGACTTGGGATTGGAAGCTATTATGAATGCATTGGAGATGTGAAAACATTACCTATTTGAAGATCATTACATAGTGTATTCAAATCATAATAGCTTGATGTATATTTTCACTCAAAGGGACCTAATCCTCAAGTGAAGTCATTTGGTGGAGTACCTTCATTATTTTGATTGTTAGATTGTGTATATTCTCAAGAAGGGGAATATGGTCACTAATGCAATAAGTAGGAAGCTTCTTGTGAAGGCTGTTCTAGAATTTGTGGATGAATGGGGCGTGATGAGTTTATTTTACCGATCTGAGGTCAAAAATGTAGGAGGATGAAGGGAATGAATGTTTTTCCATTGTGAAGATTACACCATATATCATCGATCAAGTAAGAATTAAGAAGATATCTAACACCAAGTGAAAACATATTAGTAGTGATTTAAATGGAAGGGACAACCTCGAGTGATTGGTCTTAGTCTCCCAAGGGTTCTATCATCATCTGAAAGAGACTAGTTATTCCTTTGATCCCGAGGAAGGAGGTGATGCATTAATCATATCATTCTAGTTGGGTCCTACACCCTAGGGGTAATAATATATTCTATTACTTGAGAGGCTGTTATTGGTGTCCCGTGATGAGATGTGTGGTGAAAGAATTGGTTTCTATGTGATTGACTTTTTATTTGATCAAAAAAAGCAATATAAACCATTTGGGTTATTTTATCCACTTACTGTGCCTGTGTGGAAGTAATAAATATTCCAGATGGGTGATTATTGATTGTTTGATGAAATTAGGCCATTTTTTATGTACTACGTAGTCGAAAAAGGTATTGGACCTAAGATGCCTTTATGTCCAAGAGTTTTTTCAGATTCATGGAGTAAACTTGATAATAGTGTAAGACTAGATGAAAATTTTATATCTAATTCTTGGAAGGGACACCAAGAGGAATTTTGAACCCAGTTGAAGTTGAGCACAACATATGACCCATAGATGGTTATCCAATTTGAGATGACTATGCAAAATCTCAAGGATATTTTGTAGGTGTGTTATTATTTTAAGTTGATTATGGTAAGGGAACCTACCATTGGATTAGTTTTATTATAATAATATCTATTAAAAATTGATTAGGATGGTTCTATTTGTGGCGTTATACGGGCAGCTATGCCAATCCTCATTGTGTTGAGCTGAGGTAGGCGAGTGTTCTTTGGTTGGACCAAGCCTTTTCAAGGAGATGAATGAGATAGTACAACTGATTCAAAAAGTTTAGTGATGGCTTAGAGTCACCATAAGTCATATGTTGATTGATTTCTCCATCATTTGGAGTTTTAGGTTGGTGATCAGGTGTTTCTATGGGTATTAGTTTAGTTGTATTATTTTTGTTTGGGGAAAAAGTGGAAGTTGGCACTATATTATTTCAGGATGTTTCATGCTGTGAAGCATATTTAGAAGGTAGCATACCATTTGGATCTTCCACCGTGGATAACCTCGATTCATGATGGCTTCTACATGTTATATCTGAAGAGATACCATCCAAACCCATCTCACGTGCCAGAGTGTGATGATTTGGAGTTAGATACTGATTCCACCATTGTGGACCAACCTATACACATCATGGATGTTCAGAACAAGGTACTCTATAGGACGGTGATGCCATTGGTCTATGTGATATTGTAGTGTTGTGGTTACAGCCATGAGATATGGGAGTGGGAAATTTGGGATAGGGAGTAGTTTCCTCACTTGTTTTCTTTTAGTAAAGCCATACGACTTTCTAGGAGTAGAAAGTGGCATGGTAGGGAGTTTTTAGAACCCACTAGCTCACTGGTACATATCCATTTGATTTTTATTTATCTTCAAGTTCATTATTGGTGTTTCTGAGTTCTAGGGGTTGAAATTGGGAGTATTTGGGGAGGAAGACTAGGGCGCATTGTTAGTGAATGGTTTTCCTAAACCATGCGATAACTATGTGGGTGGTACTGTAGTTTTTGACAGTATGGTTTTACATGGTTTGATGACTGTTTATCAAATTATGAGAAACCGAATAGAAAAATGGGCAACATATTTTGGGTGGATAGTGGCACCCAAATAGTTGGCGCAAGTTTTGAAAATCATGCGGCCAAACTATGTGACCCTTTATAGCTCATTAAAAATTTGAAAATTACCAAAATTACCTTATCAGGTTTTTATTTTTTGGGTCTCTTTCTCCTCCCCCATCATACAGAACCCTCCTACCTTGGATATGGAGCTCTCACACTCCTTTCATGGTGGATTTCCTCTTGGATTCTTGGTGTTTTTATTGAGGTAAGTAAATTTATCTTTGATTTCTTCTTCTCCCCCCATCTCAAGCTTCTTTCTTCCATTTTATGGAGTTATGGAACCCTAGGTGTGGTGTTGGAAGAATCTAGTTTGTGTAATATGTGTTTTGGTTTATTTATTGTGTATTAGACGTTTGAGGTTTGGTTTTAAATATTCCAGGGGCATTCATCGAGGGTGATATGATTTGGACCGAATCTGAGTGATGTGTCCCTATTTAAGGGAATTTACCATTTATTGCCTTTAAATTTATCATCACGTTTTCTTTTTATTGTTTAAATTTCCATTATAATTTGTTTTATGGATTATTTTAGAAATTTTGGTGTCTAAATTGGAGTTTTCCAAATAGGTGTGTCTCGTATTCCCACCAAGTGTTCGATAAAATGGATCAAAAATGTTTTACGATTTTAAATGTATTTTTAAAGTTGTTTTTGAAATGGTTTTACATTGTTAAGGGTGTTTTGTTAAATTGGTCATGCTTTTTTTAAAATGAATTAATTGATGTTGGAATTTTCTAGTGATGTGTTGGCATAGAATAACACATGGGTTAACTATGTGTGAGCATGTATTTTTTTGAAGGGAAAATGTGAACCTTTAAAGGTAAGACCATGCTATCTTACATGATGGTTTTTTTGAGGGAGCATGTGAGCCTTCAAAAGCAGGACCTCACAATCCTCTAATTTTCTTTCCAAGGGACCATGAGAGACTTTGGTTCGGAAGACTGAGAGAATCTAGAATACTTGTTTACTAATTTATGTTAGGCCTAGTGGTTAGATCCATAGGTGCACATTACTCAATCCAGATTGGTTTATATGGTTTATGCATTTTATTAGTTCCATTTCACTACTAGAAAAACGACCTATACCCACGGTTCAAAACCGTGGGTATAGCACCAAAAATCGTGGGTATAGGCTATACCCACAGTTTTGGGAATCGTGGGATAGAATGACGTCGGTATAGGGGTTTCAACCTATACCCATGGTTTTGGAGAACTATGGGTATAGGGCAGTAAAAGTGTGCCACAATGCTATTCTAGCGTGGCACACAACAGACCCCATGGTTTTCAAACTGTGGGGTATTTAAATTCAAAAAATACGCAGCGAGCGAGATTTGAACCCGCACTCACGCTGCACCTCACGGCTGCGCACCACCAAGGGACCAACCGAGCTATAAATTTTTTCTGATATATATATATATATATACATCTACGTATATATATTAATTTAATCCATGTGGGGTATTTAAATTCTAAAAATTCCACTAGGGGGATTCGAACCCACGTCTCACACTGGGACTCACGACCGCGCACCACAAACTGACCGACCGAGCTACAATTTTTAATTGTTAAATATACATAAATATACGAATATATATTAATATGATCCACATGGGGTATTAAAATTCAAAAAACGTAGGCTAGGGGATTCGAACCTGCGTCTCATGACTGCGCCTCCACTAGTGAGCAACCGAGCTAAATGGTTTCTGAGTATATAAATTTATATTTATATAAATATATTAAAGTAAACCATGAAAAAATGTCTTCCAGCCAAATTTTTTATGTCCCGCCTAATTTTCATTCCCCACCATAAGCTATACCCACGGTTCTGGAGAACTGTGGGTATAGGTCTTCAAAAAAAAGCCCAATACCCACAGTTTTGAATAACCGTCGGTATAGGTCTTTAGAAAATACCCTATACCCATGGTTTTGGAGAAATGTGGGTATAGGTTCACGTACTATCCCTATACCCACGGTTTTTTCCAAAACCGTAGGTATAAACCTATTTTCTAGTAGTGTTTTGAGGTGATGATGTGTATTATGATCATTGTTCATTTTCCATTTATATGGTTACATGATGTTGATTTTATGATCACCTTTATGATAAATTTTAGGATTTGTTTAATCATTTTATTCCTTATGTACTTGTTTATTTATTTGATCCATGTCTAGGAAATTGTTTTAGGAAACCATGTTTTGTTTTAAAAAGGAAAACCAAAGGGGTCTAAATGTTTACTTAAAATTGATTTGTTTTCAAGTGGTTTAGTTTTGATTTTTTTTCAAACTAGTTTATTGGTTTTCAAGGATAAAGACCTTATATAAATTCATGGTTTTATTCTACTGGGATTCAGGTCTCACACCTTTCCTGTGCCCTTGGGGGAATTTTTAGATTTCATTTTGAAAGACACAGGTAAAGGTAATAGTACCATGTACCGGGGTGGTCTTCTTAATTACTACTGTCTAGTGTTTTGTGGAGGAAACATGGTATCATAGGGATGGAATCATATGGAATTGTTTTTAGTATTTTTCATATATTGGGTTACGCTTGGGACTTGTTTGACATTGTACCACTCTCTTTGAGTTTGGATTTGTTTTTTAGATACCATGTATATGTTTATGTCCCGTTATGGAATGTTTTTACTATGATATATGTCATTGTTTATGGTATAATATTATATTATATTTTTGAATATTATGATATTGGTATGGATGTCCCATTTTATGGATGGGTCATATCGATTTACCTATGGTGAAATCATTCCCAAGTGATATTTGGTTATAATTAGTGCTTATCGCCAGCCTGTGGTGATCAAGAACACACATCTTTCCATGTAGTGGTCCAACTCATGTGATTAGTTAGGTCAACCTAGGATGGTTAATTACACAAACTTACATTAAGATACCCATCATTAAATTATTTTATGGAAAATTAATGGCACACCCAATAATTAAAAATTATTACAATAAATTAATGGAGCATTTAAAATTATTTAAAACACACATGGTGTGCCAAAAAAGAAATGAAATTTTTAATAATGAAATTATCAATTTAATATAACTTATTTATATATATTATTAGAAGACTACACAAAATTTAATTTCGAGTTACACACCATGTATCTTTGTTTTCATATATCTGGGTTACATGCTTGGGGATTCAGTGTGTTAAGTCAGATAAACTAAAAGTGAAGTACATGCCAGCTAGACATTGTGTATCTAATTTCAGTGTTCCAAGGATAAACTCTTGGGCTTAGGTGTGTAACTCGTCTAGACTACATAGTGTGTACATGCCAACCACACCCCATATGGTATAAATTTCATGTGACCATGCATCCTACTAAATAACTCGATGTGTTCATCGGTCATGACTACACGACATGTACAGTATAGCCACACGCCATGTGTTGGCCATGCCAGGTGTTCTCATTACTCATAGAATGACTAAGAATGTATTTAAAATGTGGGAAATGATAAAATACACAATATGAACACCACATTAACATCATGTATATTGTAAATTCTCTGTCCTATCATTCTGACATGGTTTGAATGTGTTTTTAATCTCCACAGATATTGTGATAATTTCACTTATAACCTATGTGAAATACACGATGTGTACGCTAGATATATACTGTGTAATCTAATATTCCATGTGCCAGGTTGGTCCGGTCAACATTTTGTGTGCAATATATTCATTCTATATAATTAACTTCTTGGTGTGCCATGTTTTCCATGAAAAATACAGGTGCAATTCACTTGGGTACATGATGTGTACTCTTTTTACACACCATGTAACCTAGTTTTACAAGAAAAAATTTGGCACTTCCCGATGGCACCTCTGGTTGTTCTTCATCATTTCTCATACCTTCAAGAAAATGAAAAAATTTATAAACATGATTAATATGTTGATAATATTTTAATTCAAAATGGTTTAAATAATGAATAATTTGAAATGAAAAATTCAACCATGGTTTCTTGTAGATCAATAATTAGAAAAATAATTATAAATTTAAAACATGACTGATCTGATAAAATTTGAAGGTTTTGGGTGCTAATGGAAGTGTGTAGTATTTGGAAACATATTAAAATTTATTTTAATGTTTGGTTTCAAAAACCTTGAGTGAGGATCTTTCACATTAAATTAGAATTAATTTATTTAGATATATTGAAAATAAATACCTTCTCTTAGGATTATTTCTTCAATGACATTGTTGGTCTTCAAAAATACCCATGAATTTCATTTTTTTCGATGGGAGGATCAATGTTTAGAATCACTCTAGCGGTGAAACACATGTGCTCCTTTGATCTCTGAGAAAATAAAATTTATTTATGGGTGCTAGTGTAGCAAATAAATTATTTTTAATCATTAATTTTTATCACTCATCCTTCGATCTTGAAGGAATATCTATTGTGTTTCTTGTTCTTTAGAGAGATATAGAAAAATGAATTCAAGATAGAGTTCATTGTGCCTCAAAATTCTATATATCTCAATTAACCATACACAATAGACATAAAAATATATTTATAGAGCCAGTTTTTAGTTTAAAATATTATTTAATTATATACCAACCCTCAAATAATATAATAACCATAATGAAAACCCATTCCATATGACAATAATAATAATAATAATAATAATAATAATATTTTATGGTGTGCTTTAACTTGCACAATGATCAATATTATTTATCAACCTACAAATAAATATTCATCACCAGATGCAGTCTTGATCTATTCAAACTCCATGACATTTATTGAATTCTTGAATAAAATATATTATTCTCTTAAATAATTTTTTTTTCACAAACTATTAAATAAATATTTATTAACGATTAAATAAAATAAATAAATAAATTTTATTCACAATCTGGTGCATAAATAAATATTTAATTTTTCTGATCAATAAATCTTAAAAAAATTATTTATCAGTCTTGAGAATAATATTTATTCAATTAATTAATTTAAACTAGAATTTAATCGATTTCAATGGAAACACATAGTGTGTGAACCTCTATAATTCTTTCTCTTTGACATTAGGTGATTATGCATAACGTCTCTGATTACTGTCTAGAAATGGGTCAAGGAACCTAAGAGAAATAGATAAATTTAAAAATGATGAAAAACACATTAATAAATCACTGTGAAATATTGTAACACTCCTATACTTTGTGAAATATTTTTTGAATTAATTTAAATTTTTCAATATTTTTTATTTCACACAATACTGAATATAGATTTCATTATTTGAAAAACACCATGTTTAGCTCACATTATATGAAACACCTAGTTGATATTTCAGTGTATGCAATACTTATATTAACTTGTGGTATACACAATAATATACTTGGATTGTGTTACACAACATCAAGTTCTTTTGATAGCTTGCATTACACGCAATACCGAGTTTTTCTGAACAATAGTATATTATGAAAATATTATTATCTAAATTAATAATATATAAACTAGCTGTTAAATTAGAAGTTATGAAAAATATTAAATAAATAAAAGGTTTATAATATGAATTAATTGGTTACCAATTGATTAGAAATGAAAATATATATCAATTGTTTATAAAGAAAATAGTTTTATTTTTATGCTTTTAAATTCATTTTATATTAAAAAATTAAATAAATTATAATTAGTGATTGATATTAATGAAATATATAATTTATATATCCAATAAAATATTTTTATCTTCATCAAAAATATTTTATATGAATAAGAAATAAACAAACCCAATTTTATGCCTAAAAACCTATATTTTTCCAAAAGGTAATTTTACCACCTTATAATGGAGAACCTATTTTAAATCCAATTTTTAAACTTTTATATATTATATTTGACAAAAAAAAATTATTATTTTAAATCAGAATATAAAAATTTGATTTAGGTTAATTTTTTGTATTTTTTTTGAAAAGTTTCATGTTTTTATTTATAGTAAAAAATACTAAATTTTAATTGAAAACGAATTTTTTTCATAAAAAAAATTATATTTTTAAATTATAGTTTTGATTAGTTTTAAAGTATAATTAGATCAATTTTGTATAATTTAATATAATTTAGTTTATTGTCTTAAATTTTACATTGAATTTAGATATAAAAATGTTTCAATCTTTTGCATGTTTTAACTTTAAAAACCAGTTTTCTCACCCCTTTAACAGGATTAATTTCAAATTATTTACTGAAACTTCTATATTGTGAATTTTGAAAATGGATTAAATATTTTAAATTATTTGGTCAAAAATTATGTAAATATGTTTCTTTAATTTTTGGGCACTATGAATAAAAAATTCAGTAAGTTTTTATTAACATGGTAAAATCTTAATAAGGTAATTAAGGGTAAAAAATAATATTATTAATTATAGAAAATTAATCTAAAACTTATCATAATTTCATTTTATGAGTGGTTTTCTACCAAAATAATCCTTGATATGAGATTATAATCCTTTTAAGCCACTTGGTTGAGAGTAATACATTTATTATAGTTTATTTAAAGAAAACTTAAAGATGCTATACTCATATTTTCAATAATTACATCATTTTTAATATAGGTTTATATAAAAGATAAATTTGATTATAAATGGTCATTTGAAATATAATTTTTTTATGATGGTAATTGTTTTTAAATTTTTTATTAAATAAATAAAAACCTTAAAGGTTTATTCAATGTTGATGTAGTAATCGTTTAATTAATGGAAATACGAAATAATTTATATTTAAAATATTAAAATAAATATAATTTGATATAGTTAATGTCATATATTAATTTTATGGAAGATTATTTAATTTTAGGGATGAGTTAATATCATTTTTAGGATATCATGTTGTTATGATATTTTTTAAAAGAAAAATAATGAATATTTTCAAAATTAATGCTAACGATATTTTATGAAAGTGATATTTTATTAAATTATTTAAAAATAATTAAAATATTAAATAAAGACTAGGGGATGAGATATGGTCCCAAATATCATAAATTGACAATTTATTTTCCAATTTACACTCTATATTTAAAAAGTATATCCTCTTGACATTAAAAACTTTGTTACCATAGTTAAAATTAAAATAGGTTAACTAAGGGTTAATAAAAAATATAAAGTTTAAACATAAATAAAATTCTGTCTAAAATTTATTGAAATATGAGATTAAACCATATATAATATTATTTTATAATAAATGTAGTTTTGGTGTTATTTAAATTGTGTTTTAGTTTATTATAAATTAACATATTTAGAGATTACAAAAGTGTCGTCACCTCAATTATAAAAGGTCACCTCCTCCCTCACCTTTTCACATCCCTTTTCACTTTGAATCTTGATCATACCCTACCAAATTATCATATTAAAATTCTTATACACATTATATAGCTTCTAATATTCCAAAATGACCAACTCTGTAGTCCTTTAGAGGAGATCTAAAGGAGCCGTTCCGAAGAAGAGGTAATTGCTCTAACCGATCTTTATTTTTTTTTCTAATCTTCTATAACTCCTATAAATATAAGATATATATCATAAAATAATAACTTAATTATAATAAATATTATAAAATTTTATTATGATTATGAACAAACCATTATACAACCACTTTACCATAAACAAAGAATGTATCGCTCGTACGTACGTACAGATTACCGTCTCCACACAACGATACAGTTCATTTTCCATCAACATATTTTACGAGTTAGAGTTATGATGGATTTAATATTTATATATGATATTTATGATATAATTATACTTATATAATGATAATTTAATTTCTAAATTCTTACTATCTATCTAATATTTTTGGAAAATGATAACATCACTCGTGCATACGAATGGCTTACCATCTCCACGATGCGTTGTGATTCGTTATTCACTTATATTTCACATGGATGGTAGAAAGGATGAATTTTATGAATATATATGTTATATATAACATAAAAATGATTCTTAAATGATAATATATAATATAATTTCTTTTATTTTAACCCAAAAACAAAATGAAAACAACGTTTATGCGCACGTACGACGTACCGTCTCCTTGAACGATGTATTTTATTTTCTATATATAACTTTTATGAATCATTAGGAATATATATATACAGAATATAAATATGATATTTATATCATGTTTATAATTATGGATACTTTTAAATCATGATCTATGTAATAGGATCAAGGATAAAAATTCAAAACATAAATGAAAAATAAAGAAGATATTCCCAAAGTGTAACATTAACATGGAATTATTAATAAACAGGTAATACTAAGTCATAATTAAATCATATATAGAATATATATATATATATATGACTATGATTATGTGGTATATTTATAATAAAATTATATTTATTATAAAATATTTTTTAATGTGTGCGAAATAATTCAAGACTTAAAATAAGGGATTTTTGTCTCACCTTTATTTATATAAGACACATGCCTTATACACTACTTGTTTCTTCTATGTAGTATATATACTTACCATGAATGTATTTTAGGAATATTATATATAATAATATGGTATTTTCAAATCCATATAATTTTCTTTCTTTCATGGGGTACATTATTTTATTGATTATAAAGTGATGAGTATTTATTTGACGATCTCATCAATATCTGGGATTATTTTGTTTTATGTCTCTATTATGGAATATTTATCTTCAATATCCATGTTTTCTAAAAATGTTTTCGAAAAATGTTTTTACTATTATACTATGGATTATTAAAGTTATATTTACCCATTTTTTTCCTTTCACTACATGGTTTGGAAGGAATATTTTTATCATTTTCCAAATAAGGAACTTTGTGAATTTTTTGGAAAAATTACGAAATAAAAGTTTTATTTAAACTTATATGAAATGAATGGAATTTTCATCCACCATGAAGCATTAATTATTTGAATATTACCTTACAATATTACAAGGTTATATTCAAATAAAATGATTTATTTTAAAATTGAACAACATTTTATGAAAATAAAGTGTTTTCAAATAAGAAAAGATATTCTATTGAAGAATTTATTTCACTTGTTTTCTCAAAAATATTTTCCATATAAGATAAAATTATTTGATGTTACTTTTTTTTACTATGGATATGATTCAATGCTACCATTATTTTTATTTTAAATTGTAACATCCCAGGTAAATAAAGAATAAAGAATTTTCATATTTATTAATATTTATGAATTAAATATTAATTTTATTTTAAAGGGGTTTCTATGTTCGATAGCGTACCTGATACACAATGATGAGTTTCTTTGAAACTTACGTAGCACACTAGTAATAAAATAATATTATTTTAAATGTTAGTTAACAAGTAGCCGTTGTACTGGCGGGAATGGATAGAAATAACTAAAATATGATTAGATATGTTTTTAAATGTTTATACATTTACCCAATAAAAGATAAAGGCTTAAAATACGGAAAGAGTTCAATTTTAGGGCATATATACTCTAATTTTCACTCAAGGTTCACTTATCACCTTTTAATGGTGAACCGTCATTAAATATAGTTTTGATCACTCTTATACTTTATTTTGGACCAAATATAACTCTTCTTTAGAATCGGGACATCAAAATTTACTTTGTGTAAATTTTTGGTACCTTTCTGATAAAGTTCATTTTTTTATGAATAGTGTAAAATGTTGTATTTTAATTCAAAACCTCTTTTTAATCTAATTTATTTATATGATTATATTATTATTTTAATTGGTTTTAAAGTGAAATTAGAAAATATTTTTACCAGTTAATCCAATGGTGGTCATTGGAATCAATTTCACTTTGAAATTGGACTTAAACTGGTGTCAATCTTTTGATACTTATTGTTTCACAAAAACACGCTATTTGTCATGACAACGGGAATTAATTATTAAATTAATTAATTTGACTTATATGTTTTGAATTTTGTAAAATGGACTTCATTTTTGAATTCGGAATATCAAATATAGCTTAGGGTGATTTTTTGGTAATTTTCTGAAAAACTTCAATTTTTGATCAATAGTGAAACCACTAAGTTGTAATCAAGCAAACTGATTTTTCAGTTAAATGAAAGTTTACCACTAATGTGTATTGAATTTTGAAAATCAGACATACATGGTTGTCATTAATAAGTAAAATGTGGTTCAATGAGATGAAAATAATTTTTTGGTGAATAGTAATTTTTTTTCATTAATCGCGATTAGAGGTAATTAGTGTAGTTTAATGTAAAAATGATATTATAAGAATGTGAAAACACCATGACACTTGTCCTACACCTATTGGGTGAGTCATGGCCGACCAAGACAAGCCATGGGCCAACTTGGTGACCCCATGGAGCCACTTTAGTTGGAAAATGACATTAATATATTTTTATTTAATGTTAAAGTGAAAATGACACTAACATAAATTGTTTTACTAAAATAATTTTTAAGTGGGGTTATAAAAGTCCAAATTTTGATTATAAATAGTCATTGGAAATCTAGAAAGATTTCCTACATCATAGTATTTGTTTTATAATTTTTATACATTAAATAAATTAAATTATATATAACATAATAATGATGCAGCGATGACATCATTATTTGACGATTTAAATAAAATGGAAAGATAATGAAAAATCTAAAACCTACACATGGCCAAAACCAATTGGATGAGTGGATTTCGAAACCTTATCACCTTATCCACGAATTATATCAATGTGGGACCTTTTAAAACCGAAAAACATTTTCAAATAAAGTAATATTTCCTTACTTTCCAAAAGTGCCCCTCCTCTCCTCTTATAAAAGGCCCCCACCTCTACCCCATTTCACACACTTCTCAAGACTTTGGCTCAGCCAACCCCTGCCCAATTACTCTCTCCACATCCCTCTCCTCATCCTAGAGGATTCCCTTTGGGCATAATCCTTTCAAAGGAAGCCTTTAGGCTCAAATCAAAAGGGAGTTACACTTTTAAAGGTAATTCATTCTCTCTTGTTCATTTGTTTTATTTTGCTTCTCCAACCCTCTAAACTCTTTTTATTTACTTATTTTGTAACAACACCAGTATCTTCAATATACTAGGATGTTTTTATACTATTTATTTGAGCTACACTCTCACACAACTACATCAAATGGTTAAAGAACATACGGTTTCCGTGGATGACGAAATTCTGCCTCCCAAAACGATGATTGTTCAATACTCATTTAACACCTTCAAGGGTGGCCATTATGATGTCACTATTTTTATATATGATATATAATATGTTTATGTTTTCTTTAATCTTCTGTATTTTTCATTTTTGGCATACCTTTATGGTTTCCATTATGGGTAAACACGATATCTTCATTTAAGGAAGTGCGGACTACCGCCCCCTAAAAGTGATGTGATTCGTTAATGCCATATGTGGGACGTGTAAAGGATGGATTTAAAGTTATTATATGTGATTTTATACTGGAACTATAATATACCTCTATATCATTATTATTTCTTTCCATTAAAGTATGACAAAGAAATGAAAGTAGCGTTCATGCGTACGTACGGCTTACCGTCTCCATGAACGGTGCATTTCATTTCTTATCCCCAAATGTAATGTACTATTAAAATTACATGTATATAATGTATATATATAATTAATGATATATCTAAATGATGAATATAATTCTGGAATTAAAATATACATACCTCTCATTTAGTTTTAATTCCACTAATATGACAAAGAAATGAAAGTAGCGTTCATGCGTACGTACGGCTTACCGTCTCCATGAACGGTGCATTTCATTTCTTACCTCTAAATGATTATGTAATATTATAAATACATGTATATTCTGGATATATATGATATATATGATATCCAAATCAGGAATTTCATTCTGGATATAAAGAACTTTTGACCACACGAACAACATGTAATTGTAAGAAGTCAACTTTCGACTTAAGAACCAAATATTGACAAAACAAACATTATTAACTTAAATGGTTACATAATGTTTATAACATGGAAATAAGTGATATAAAAAGAATAATGAACTTTGAAAAGGTTCTTAATCAAGTATAAATTAACTCAAGTTTATTATTCAGGACGTTAAAGAACGATCGAGTCAAGTCGGACCCAAGGTAAGGGACTTCGTCTCAATCTCCTTTCATTGAGGCATATTTCGTTTTATACACAACTTTCTTTTATACGGTGTATAAACCCTTTGACTTTTACTTTTATACAAAAGGAATATTTTTATACGAAGCGTTTTACTAAACGACAAAAAGGAATGTTTTTTAACGTACGCGGTGACAACGACCTTTTCCGCCGCCGCGAGTATTATTTGATCTTTGGCATTCTCAACAAGCCGTAATGTTTTTAGAATAAAATAAATACCATATACTCTTTTATGTATTTTGGTATTGAAAATGGTTTTGAAAAAGGATTCTATTATGTCAATATATTTATGATATATTGTGATTGAAATGTGGAAATGTTGTCATTCCTTTATATTGGTTTTATGTTTTATGATTTTATATTGGTACTTGGACATTTTAACGGGTGGTTACGTTATAAACCATATGACGGGTGGTGCCGTGAATACCAGGACGGGTGGTTACGTTATAACCTCCAATGCACTGGGTATGGAAGTCGGCCGTATGGCTATTCCATTAAGTATGTATGGAAATTGGGCGTATGAATATTCTATTAAGTGATATGTGTGGAAGTCAACCGTATGGTTATTCCACTTAAGTATGTTTATGTCCCAAGTTACCTTTATATATTATATGTGTTCTTTATATGGGTTTTATGGTAATTCCTTTGGTTACAAAAAGGTAAGTAATGATACTTTATTCAGTGAAGATTTTTTTTACTACTTCATGAAGGTGAAGGTATTACTTTGATATAGTATACATGGTTTACTTGTTGTTTGAAAAACTAACAGTTTTCATTCTTTTTGTATCCCTTACTGAGCTTTTTTTGCTCACCCCAAGTTTTTCGAAATGTTTTTCACAGGACTTAAAGTGGAATAAGGTCAAGGATGGGATCAAGGGAATTTCATGCTATCTAAAACATGGAATCTAGACATCTTTCTTTTTAAGAGTTTTTATTTTATGGAGACTTAGTAGAAGTGTCTACTTTGTAATCTTTTAAGATGTAATAGTTATGTTCTAATTCTCTAAAACTCTAAACCTGAAAAGATCCTCAATGTGAATTATTCATTTAATTCAATATTAAGTAAGGTTTAAGGCTGGGGCCTTATAGTTGGTATCAGAGGATGGTTTAGACAACTTTAGGAGTTAGAAAAGTGTTAAATTATAATATGATTGAAATGATATAGCATTTACAGATTACCATGTTGCTTCGCCTAAGATATTTATGTGTTCAGAATGGTTTTCCGCAGAGGAAACAAAGCAGCTATGTTGGGACGACATCAGGAGGAAGATAACCTTCCAAATCAGCAACCTGAGATGGTCGGAATCGGAACTGAACAGTTTGTTGCAGCGATGGAACAGTTGACTCAGGCTATAAATGGTGGTGGTATCCATGCACGAGATCAGCCAGATCAACCGCAGAGGAACATGTCAGTGGTGGAACATTTCATGAGGAAACATCCCCCATCATTTAGAGGATCATCGGACCCTGTGGAAGCTGAAGGGTGGATTAAAGCACTGGAGAAGATTTTTGATGTCATGGGGTGTTCAGAACATCAAAAGGTTAGTCTTGCTGTTTACCGTTTTGAAGGTGAAGCTGATCAGTGGTGGTCGATGGTGAAAAATATAAGGGATAGTGATGAGATTGAGGATCTTCACTGGGACGAATTCAAAGGTATGTTTCTTGAGAAATATTTTCCTAAGGTGGTTCATCTTAGGATGGAAAAACAGTTCCTAGAATTGAGGCAGGAGGATGATTCAGTGGCTACTTATGAAGAAAAGTTCACTCGATTGGCAAGGTATGCTCCAAACTTCATACGAGATCTTGATAGTAAAATAAACCGTTTTTACTCAGGGTTAAAGCCAAAGTATTGAAGGTCTTTAGCTTCTCGTGAATTCAAAAGTTATGAAAAACTTATTCGATGTGCGGAGAAGGTAGAAATGGAGTTTGCCGATGATCAGGTGTTCTATGACAAACAACAGAATAAGAGGTCTAGTTGGCAGGAAAAGGGGAAGAATTCATCAAAGAAGCAAGGAGGTAAGAAAACCAAATATCCAACCTGTGAGAAGTGTGGTAAAATGTATCCTGGAGAATGTTTATCCAAGTCTGGTAAGTGCTTTCGGTGTGGTAAGTCTGGTCATATTGCTCGTAACTGTAAGGAAGATGATCAAGCAGGAAATGAAAAGCCAACAGTAAGATGTTTTAAGTGTAATGAAATGGGTCATTATGAAGACGAGTGTCCGACAAGGAGCTTGAGTGATGGGAAGCAGTTAGACTACAAGCAGAAAGGGGTGGTGAAATCCTTTGCAACAACTTCAGCAGATGTTGGGCTATCGAATGAAGTGGTATCAGCTCCAGGGAGCTCAGTATTTTTCGAAGATTGACATGAGGTCGGGGTACCATCAATTGAAAGTAAAAGAAGCAGACGTTCCGAAGACTGCGTTCCGTACTAGATATGGCCATTATGAATTTGTAGTTATGCCTTTTGGGTTAACCAATGCACCTGCTGTATTCATGGACCTTATGAATAAAATTTTCCATTAGTTCTTGGATAAGTTTGTGTTTGTGTTTTGAGGTTTGTGAAGAGGTTATGTGTGCCTTGTGATTCACAGTTGAAGAATGAGTTGTTTCTTCATCCTGGAAGTACTAAGATGTACAGAGGTCTATGAGAGTATTACTGGTGGGATGGAATGAAAAGAGACATTGCTGATTTTACTGTGAAGTGTTTGACATGTCAACAGGTTAAAGCAGAGCAGCAGTTACCGAAAGGGATGCTTCAGCCTTTACCAGTGCCAGAGTGGAAATGGGAAAACATATCCATGGACATTGTTGTGGGATTAACGAGGAAATCTCGAGGTAATAATGCAATCTGGGTTATTGTTGATCGCTTGACCAAATCTGCTCATTTCTTTTTTATACGAGATACTTTCTCTCTTGATAAAATTTCCCGTCTGTATCTTAAAGAGATAGTCAGGTTACATGGATTTCCTCTCTCCATTGTATCGGATCGTGATCCCAGATTTACTTCTAACTTTTGGAAAGCCCTTTAGAAGTCGTTGGGTACTGAATTAAATTTTAGTACAGCTTTTCATCCTCAATCATATGGGCAGTCAGAACGAACAATTCAGAAATTGGAGGATATGCTACGATCTTGTTCTATGTATTATCAGGGAAGTTGGGACCAACATCTTTCTTTGGTTGAATTTTCTTATAATAACAGTTTTCATTCCAGTATACAGATGGCACCATTTGAGGCATTATATGGGAAGCGGTGTCGAACTCCAGCATTTTAGAATGAAGTAGGTGAAAGGAAGCTGATGGGACCAAAATTGGTAGAAGTGTAACATCCCAAGTAAGTAATGAATAATAGATATTTTTATCTATGTCTTTTAATAATTAAGATAGTGTTATAGAGGCTTAAAATGAAAATAAATACAATCTTATACATGGAATACACTAATATTCTTAAAAGATTGTTTTACTGCCTCTTGATGGCAAACCATTTTTTAATCTATATTTTGACAATTTTATAAACTATGTTTGTCAAAATAAACTTATCCTTTATGATTGGGACATCAAAATTTACCTTGTGTGAATTTTTGGTATTTTTCTGACAATGTTCATTTTTTAATGAATAGTGAAAAATACTGCATTTTACATCAAAACAGCTTTTTAATCTAATTTATTTATATGATTAGATTATGTTTTGAATTGGTTTTGAAGTGAAATTAGAATATATTTTTACCATTTTATCTAATTGTGGTCATTGGAATCAATTTCACTTTGAAATTAGACTTAAACTGGTGTCAATCTTTTGATACTTATTGTTTTGTAAAAACATGCTATTTGCTCTGGCAGCGGGAATTAATTATTAAATTAATTAATGTGACTTATATGATTTGAATTTTGTAAAATAGACTTCATTTTTGAATTCGGAGTATCAAATATAGCTTAGGGTGAATTTTTGGTAATTTTCTGAAAAACTTCAATTTTTGATGAATAGTGAAACCACTAAGTGGTAATCAAGCAAACTGATTTTTCAGTTAAATGAAAGTTTACCACTAATGTGTATTGAATTTTGAAAATCCGACATACATGGTTGTCATTAAGAAGTAAAATGTGGTTCAATGAGATTAAAATAATTTTTTGGTGAATAGTAACTTATTAAGTTTTTAATCGCGATTAGTGGTAATTAGTGTAGTTTAAGGTATAAATAATGCTTTAATAATATGAAATGACCTAGACACATGTCCCAACCTCATTGGTTGTGTCATGGCCGACCATGAAATGCCATGGGTCAACTTGGGGACCCCATGGATCCACTTTTGTTGGGAAATGACATAAATTACTTTTTATTTAATGTTAAAGTGAAAATGACACAAACATAATATGTTTTACGAAAACAATTTTTAAGTGGGGTTATACAAGTCCAAATTTTGATTATAAATAGTCATTGGAAAGCTAAAACAATTTCCTACATCATAGTATTTTGTTTATGATTTTTAGACATTATATAAATTTAATTATTTATGACATAATAATGATGCAGCGATGACATCATTATTTGACGATTTAAACAAAATGGAAAGATAATATAAAATCTATGAACTACACATGTCCAAAACCAATTGGATGAGTGGATTTCGAACCCTTATCACCTTATCCACGAATTATATCAATGTGGGACCTTTTTAAACCGAAACACATTTTCAAATAAAGTAATATTTGTTTACTTTCCAAAAGTGACCCTCCTCTCCTCTTATAAAAGGTCCCCACCTCTACCTCATTTCACACACTCTTCAAGCCTTTGGCTCGGCCAACCCCTGACCATTTGCTCTCTACACATCCCTCTCCTCATCCTAGAGGATTCCCTTTGGGCATAATCCTTTCAAAGGAAGCCTTTAAGCTCAACTCAAAAGGAGTTACACTTTTAAAGGTAATTCATTCTCTCATGTTCATTTGTTTTATTTTGCTTCTCCAACACCCTAAACTCTTTTTATTTACTTCCTTTGTAACAACACCAGTATCTTCAATATACTAGGATGTTGTTATAAGATTTATTTGAGCTACACTCTCACACAACTACATCAAATGGTTAAAGAACATACGGTTTCCGTGGATGGCGAAATTCTGGCTCCCGAAACGATGATTGTTCAACACTCATTTAACACCTTCAAAGGTGGCCATTATGATGTCACTATTTTTATATATGATATATAATATGTTTATGTTTTCCTTAAGCTTCTGTTTTTTCATTTTGGGCATACCTTTATGGTTTCCATTATGGGTAAACACGATATCTTTATTTTAGGAAGTGCGGACTACCGCCCCCTAAAAGTGATTTGATTCGTTAATACCATATGTGGGATGTGTAAAGGATAAAGTTAATGATATTATATATGTTATTATACTGGAATTATAATATACTCTTATATCATTATGATTCCATTCCAGAAAATATGAAATAGAAATGGAAGTAGCGTTCATGCGTACGTACGGCTTACCGTCTCCATGAACGGTGCATTTCATTTCTTACCTCTAAGTATGATGTAATATTATAAATTCATGTATGTACTGGATATATATGACATATATGATATCTACATCATGAATACCATTCTGGATATAATGAACCTTTGACCAAATTAACAACATGTAAGTGTAAGAAGTCTATTTTTGACTTAAGAACCAAATACCGACAAAGTGAACATTATTAACTTAACTGATTACATGATGTTCATAACATGGTATAAAAGGAATAATTAACTTGAAAAAGATTCATAAAAAAGTAGTGATTAACTTAAGTTTATTATTCAGGAGATTAAATAACGGTCGGGTCAAGTCGGATACGAGGTATGGGACTTCGTCTCAATCTCCTTTCATTGAGGCATATTTTATTTTATACACAACTTTCTTTTATACGGTGTATAAACCCCTTTGACTTTTACGTTTATTCAAAAGGAATCTTTTTTATACGAAGCGTTTACTAAACGACAAAAAGGGAATGTTCTTGTCGTACGTATGCGGTGACAACGACTTCTCCGCCGTCGTAACCGTTATTTGAGTTTCGGCTTCCTCTACAAGCCATACCTTCTTTTTAAAAGAAAAATAAATACCATGTTTTACTTTTCTTTTATTTTGGTATTGAAAATGGTTTTCACAGTGTTTTTGTGTTGTATTGATATCTTGTGATTGAAATGTGGAAATGTTATGTTTTCTTTATGCATGTTTTATGTGATACGATTATGTTATTTTTCTTGGGCATTATTATGAAGATGGGTGGTTCCATGATAAACTAAGGGCGGGTGAGCCCGTTATAGCTCTCCAATGCATTGGGTAACGCGAAGGAGTGAAACTTTGAGGTTTCTCTGAAGATATTTTAGGGAATATACTGTGATGGGTATTCCAAACGTAACCAAGAGGGTTACTCCCTATGTAAGAATGTTATGAATGCCTCAAGTTACCTTTATGTCTTATGATTTCTATGATTTATTCATGATTTTATGAGGTATGTTAAAGTGCCTATGTTTTATGGGTAAAGTATGATTTCATTCTTATGTATATATGAACTCATGTTTCCTTTCCATGTTTTTTTAGATAACCCATACTGAGTTTTTATGCTCATCCCAAGTTTTTGAAATGTTTTTCACAGGTCAAGGGAAAGGTACATGATAAGATGATAGAGTCAAGGATGTGTCAAGAAATACTCCATGTTTTATTTTAAATGTGTTTCCATTGATGGGAATGAAGAATACTATCTTTATGTAACCACTTTGTTTATATGTGGAATGTAATGCAAGTTTTATGATCTAATTCTCTAAAACTCTAAACCCGAAAAGATCCTCAATGTGTAATCTTGTAATAACTCAAGATTAAGTAAGGTTTAAGGCTGGGGCCTTATAGTTGGTATCAGAGGTCGGTTTAGATAACTTTAGGAGTTAGAATTCTATTAAATGATTATCCAAAAATATTTTTTTTCGAAATGATATAGCATTTAAAGATTACCATGTTGCTTCATCTAAGACATGTTTGTTCAGAATGGTTTTCCGTAGAGGAAATTGGGAAGCAGTGCTAGGAAGGCATACAGAAGGAAATAACCTTCCGAATCAGCATCCAGAAATGGTCGGAATTGGAACTGAACAGTTTGTTGCAGTAATGGCGCAGTTGACTCAAGCGATAAATGGCGGTGGTATCCATGCACGAGATCAGCCAGAACAACCACAGAGGAACATGTCAGTGGTGGAACATTTCATGAGGCAACATCCACCATCATTCCGAGGATCATCTGACCCTGTGCTAGCTGAAGGGTGGATTAAAGCACTGGAGAAGATTTTTGATGTCATGGGGTGTTCAGACAATCAAAAGGTTAGTCTTGCTATTTACCGTTTGGAGGGTGAAGCAGATCAGTGGTGGTCTATGGTTAAAAATATCACGGACACCGATGAGATTGATGCTCTTGACTGGGATGAATTCAAAGGTATGTTTCTTGAGAAGTATTTTCCTAAGGCAGTTCGACTTAGGATGGAAAAGCAATTCTTGGAATTGAGGCAAGAGGAAGACTCAGTGGCTGCCTATGAAGAAAGGTTCACTCGATTGGCAAGGTATGCTCCAAATTTTATCGGGGACCTTGATAGTAAAATCAATCGTTTCTACTCAGGATTAAAGCCAAAGTATCGGAGGGAATTAGCTTCTCGTGAGTTTAAAAGTTATGAAAATCTTGTTCGATGTACTGAGAAGGTGGAAATGGAGTTTGCCGATGACCAAGTTTTCTATAACAACCAGCAGAAGAAGAGACCGAGGTGGCAGGAGAAAGGTAATAATTCTTCAAAAAAGTCTGATGGTAAGAAAACTAAGTTTCCAGTTTGTGATAAATGTGGAAAAAGGCATGCTGGGGAATGTCTTCTAAATTCTGGGAAGTGCTACCGATGTGGTAAGATGGGACATAAGGCTCATGATTGCACTGAAAAGGATCAAGGTGAAGGTAAGAACAAATTTGATTTACAGTTAGTGAAATGTTATAAGTGCAATGAGATGGGTCACTATGCAAACGAGTGTCCGACAAGGAGCTTGAGTGATGGGAAGTAGTTAGACTACAAGCAGAAAGGGGTGGTGAAATCCTTTGCAACTACTTCAGCAGATGTCGGGCCATCAAATGAAGTTGTATCAGGTACTTTGTTTGTTTTTTCAGATTATGCCAGTGTGTTGTTTGATTCGGGGTGTACACATTCTTTCATCTCTGAAACCTTTTCTAGTAAAATGGGAATACCATCTCAAGAAATGACTCCTGAACTTTTGGTAAAAACACCTGGGGGAAATGTCGAGGCAAAAAGAATTTATAAGAATCTTCCTATCCTTATCTGTGGAAAGAACCTACTTGCAAACCTTATTGTTCTACCTCTAGTTGAGTTTGATGTTATCCTGGGTATGGATTGGCTCTCTATTTACCATGCTATGATTGACTGTAGAGCTAAAGAAGTTTCTTTTTAGAAAGACTTTCAGTTTGTTTACAAGAATGAACCATTACTTTTGATAACATATCAAGAGGCCGACAAAGAGCTTGAGTGATGGGAAGCAGTTAGACTACAAGCAGAAAGGTGTGGTGAAATCCTTTGCAACTACTTCAGCAGATATCGAGCCATCAAATGAAGTTGTATCGGGTACTTTGTTTTTTCAGATTATTCCAGTGTGTTTTTGGATTCGGGTTCTACACATTCTTTCATCTCTGAAACCTTTTCTAGTAAAATGGGAATACCATCTCAAGAAATGACTCCTGAACTTTTGGTAAAAACACTTGGGGGAAATTTTGAGGCAAAAAGAATTTATAATAATCTTCCTATCCTTATCTGTGGAAAGAATCTACTTGCAAACCTTATTGTTTTACCTCTAGTAGAGTTTGATGTTATACTGGGTATTGATTGGATCTCTATTTACCATGCTAAGATTGACTGTAGAGCTAAAGAATTTTCTTTTCAGAAAGACTTTCAGTTTGTGTACAAGAATGAACCCTTACTATAGATAACTTATCAAGAGGCCAAGAAATTTGTAAAAGATGGAAATGAATGTTACCTTGCACACATTGTTGAAAATAAAGGAACTGTTCAGATTAATGATGTGCCAGTGGTAAATGAGTATCCTGATGTTTTTCCTGATGAGTTGCCTGGAATAATACCAGATCGGGAAGTTGAGTTTACTGTTGACTTAGTTCCTGATGCTAAGCCAATTTCAAAACCCCCTTATCGAATGGCACAAATTGAACTTTTAGAGTTGAAGGAGCAATTGAAAGATTTATTAGAGAAAGGTTTCATTAGACCTAGCACATCACCATGGGGTGCTCCTGTTTTGTTTGTTAAAAAGAAAGATGGTTCTATGAGACTTTGCATTGATTATAGAGCCTTGAATAATATCACTGTTAAGAACAAATATCCTTTTCCTCATATCGATGATTTGTTTGATCAGCTCCAGGGAGCTCAGTTTTTTTTCAAAGATTGACTTCAGATCAGGGTACCATCAGCTGAAGGTAAAGGAGGCAGATATTCCGAAGACCGCGTTCCGTACGAGATATGGCCATTATGAATTTGTAGTAATGCATTTTGGGCTAACCAATGCACCTGCTGTATTCATGGACTTAATGAATAGAATTTTCCATGAGTTCTTGGATAAGTTTGTGGTGGTTTTCATTGATGATATTTTGGTGTTTTCTAAAAGTAAAGAGGAGCATGAAAAACATTTAAGGGTTATCTTGCAAACCTTAAAAGAAAAGAAATTGTATGGGAAATTCAGAAAGTGTGAGTTTTGGTTGCAACAAATTTCTTTCCTTGGTCACATTGTTTCTAAAGATGGAATAACTGTTGATCCTGCAAAAACAAAAGTTGTGGAAGAATGGCCAAGACCCACAAATGTAACCGAGATTCGTAGCTTCCTTGGTTTGGCGGGCTATTACCGAAGGTTTGTTAGAAATTTTTCACGGTTATCTAGTCCAATGACTAAGCTAACTCGGAAGGGTGTTAAGTTTATCTGGACAAAAGAATGTGATGATTGTTTTCAGGAATTGAAAAGAAGATTGGTGAATGCTCCAGTTTTGGCATTACCTTCCAGGAATGGTGAGTTTGTTATATACAGTGGTGCTTCATTGAAAGGACTTGGTTGCGTCCTAATGCAGAATGATCAGGTAATTGATTATGATTCACGATAGTTGAAAACTCATGAGGTAAATTACCCTACACATGATTTGGAATTAGCTGCTGTTGTTTTTTCTTTAAAAATTTGGAGGCATCATTTGTAAGGAGTAAAGTGTGAAATATATATCGATCACAAAAGTTTAAAGTATATATTCACTCAGAAAGAGTTAAACATGAGACAGAGGAGATGGCTAGAATTAATCAAGGATTATGATTGTACAATTCATTACCATCCTGGAAAAGCAAATAAAGTGGCTGATGCTTTGAGTCGAAAAAGTAATGCTTCATTAACAATGTTGCGTTTGGAACGTGATCCTTTGGTTAAGGATTTGATGAAATTTGGCATAGAAGTTGTTGGTGCAGGAAGTCCTTCTGTTTTGTTTCAGGTATCAGTGAGATCATCTCTATCATATAGAATCAAGCAAGCACAGAAGCAAGATAGTGAGTTGCAAAAAAAGGTAGAGCTGGTTCAGAAAGGTAAGTTGCCTGAATTCAACATTGATAGTGATTGTGTTTTGAGATTTGGGAAGATATTGTGTGTGCCTTGTGATTCACAGTTGAAGAGAGAGTTGTTATGTGAAGCTCATAGTTCTCCGTTTTCAGTTCATCCGGGCAGTACTAAGATGTATAGAGATCTGCAGGAGTATTACTGGTGGGATGGAATGAAAAGAGACATTGCTGATTTTACTGTGAAGTGTTTGACTTGTCAGCAGGTTAAAGCAGAGCGGCAGTTACCGAAAGGGATGCTTCAGCCTTTACCAGTGCCAGAGTGGAAATTGGAGAATGTATCCATGGACTTTGTTGTTGGATTACCGAAGACATCTCGAGGTAATAATGCAATCTGGGTTATTGTTGATCGCTTGACCAAATCTGCTCATTTCCTTGCTATAAGAGATACTTTCTCTCTTGATCAACTTTCCCGTTTGTATCTTAAAGAGATAGTCAGGTTACATGGAGTTCCTCTCTCCATTGTATCGGATCGTGATCCCAGGTTTACTTCTAACTTTTGGAAAGGCCTTCAGAAGTCGTTGGGTACTGAATTAAATTTTATTACAACTTTTCATCCTCAATCAGATGGGCAGTCAGAACGAACAATTCAGACATTGGAGGATATGCTACGAGCTTGTTCTATGGATTATCAGGGAAGTTGGGACCAACATCTTTCTTTGGTTGAGTTTTCATATAATAACAGTTTCCATTCCAGTATACAGATGGCACTATTTGAGGCATTATATGGGAAGCGGTGTCGAACTCCAGCATTTTGGAATGAAGTGGGTGAAAGGAAGCTGATGGGACCAGAATTGGTAGAAGAGATGGCAGAAAAAGTTCAGTTTATTCAGAAGCACATGAGAACAGCTCAGAGCAGACAGAAGAGTTATGCGGATAACCGGAGGAAGGATCTATCTTTTGAGGTAGGTGATCATGCTTTTCTCAAGGTTTCTCCTTAGAAAAGTGTGATGAGATTTGGTAAGAAAGGAAATCTGAGTCCAAGGTTTATTGGACCATATGAAATTCTGGAGAGAGTTGGATCAGTTGCATACCGAGTGGCTTTACCTCCGAGTTTATCTCAGGTACACAATGTTTTTCATGTTTCAATGTTGAGAAAGTATATGCCAGATCCATCTCATGTTTTGAGCCCAGAGGTAGTTCAGCTGGAAGAGAACCTATCTTATGAGGAACAACCGGTCCAGATTCTTGACCATAGGGAGCAAGTGTTACGGAATAAGGTGATTAAGCAGGTAAAGGTTTTGTGGAAAAACCACATGATTGAAGAGGCAACATGGGAATTCGAAAATGCAATGAGGGATAAGTTCCCTCATTTATTCGATAAGTAAATAAATTGCGGGGATGCAATTTTCTAAAGGGGGGAAGGATGTAACATCCCAAGAAAGTAATGAATAATAGATATTTTTATCTATGTCTTTTAATAATTAAGATAGTGTTATAGAGGCTTAAAATGAAAATAAATACAATCTTATGCATGGAATACACTAATATTCTTAAAAGATTGTTTTACTGCCTCTTGATGGCAAACCATTTTTTAATCTATATTTTGAAAATTTTATAAACTATGATTGTCAAAATAAACTTATCCTTTATGATTGGGACATCAAAATTTACCTTGTGTGAATTTTTGGTATTTTTCTGACAATGTTCATTTTTTAATAAATAGTGAAAAATACTGCATTTTACATCAAAACTGCTTTTTAATCTAATTTATTTATATGATTAGATTATGTTTTGAATTGGTTTTTAAGTGAAATTAGAATATATTTTTACCATTTTATCCAATGGTGGTCATTGGAATCAATTTCACTTTGAAATTAGACTTAAACTGGTGTCAATCTTTTGATACTTATTATTTTGTAAAAACACGCTATTTGCTCTGGCAGTGGGAATTAATTATTAAATTAATTAATGTGACTTATATGATTTGAATTTTGTAAAATAGACTTCATTTTTGAATTCGGAATATCAAATATAGCTTAGGGTGAATATTTGGTAATTTTCTGAAAAACTTCAATTTTTGATGAATAGTGAAACCACTAAGTGGTAATCAAGCAAACTGATTTTTCAGTTAAATGAAAGTTTACCACTAATGTGTATTGAATTTTAAAAATCCGACATACATGGTTGTAATTAATAAGTAAAATGTGGTTCAATGAGATTAAAATAATTTTTTGGTGAATAGTAACTTATTAAGTTTTTAATCGCGATTAGTGGTAATTAGTGTAGTTTAAGGTATAAATAATGCTTTAATAATATGAAATGACCTAGAAACATATCCCAACCTAATTGGTTATGTCATGGCCGACCATGACATGCCATGGTTCAACTTGGGGACCCCATGGATCCACTTTTGTTGGGAAATGACATAAATTACTTTTTATTTAATGTTAAAGTGAAAATGACACAAACATAATATGTTTTACGAAAACAATTTTTAAGTGGGGTTATACAAGTCCAAATTTTTATTATAAATAGTCATTGGAAAGCTAAAAAGATTTCCTACATCATAGTATTTTTTTATGATTTTTAGACATTAAATAAATTTAATTATTTATGACATAATAATGATGCAGCAATGACATCATTATTTGACGATTTAAATAAAATGGAAAGATAATATAAAATCTATGAACTAAACATGTCCAAAACCAATTGGATGAGTGTATTTCGAACCCTTATCACCTTATCCACTAATTATATGAATGTGGGACCTTTTGAAACCGAAACACATTTTCAAATAAAGTAATATTTGTTTACTTTCCAAAAGTGCCCCTCCTCTCCTCTTATAAAAGGCCCCCACCTCTACCTCATTTCACACACTCTTCAAGCCTTTGGCTCGGCCAAACCCTGAACATTTTCTCTCTCCACATCCCTCTCCTCATCCTAGAGGATTCCCTTTGGGCAGAAGCCTTTCAAAGGAAGCCTTTTAGCTCAACTCAAAAGGAGTTACACTTTTAAAGGTAATTCATTCTCTCATGTTCATTTGTTTTATTTTGCTTCTCCAACACCCTAAACTCTTTTTATTTACTTCCTTTGTAACAACACCAGTATCTTAAATATACTAGGATGTTGTTATAAGATTTATTTGAGCTACACTCTCACACAACTACATCAAATGGTTAAAGAACATACGGTTTCCGTGGATGGCGAAATTCTGCCTCCCGAAACGATGATTGTTCAACACTCATTTAACACCTTCAAAGGTGGCCATTATGATGTCACTATTTTTATATATGATATATAATATGTTTATGTTTTCCTTAAGCTTCTGTTTTTTCATTTTGGGCATACCTTTTTGGTTTCCATTATGGGTAAACACGATATCTTCATTTTAGGAAGTGCGGACTACCGCCCCCTAAAAGTGATTTGATTCGTTAATACCATATGTGGGATGTGCAAAGGATAAAGTTAATGGTATTATATATGTTATTATACTGGAATTATAATATACTCTTATATAATTATGATTCCATTCCAGAAAATATGAAATAGAAATGGAAGTAGCGTTCATGCGTACGTACGGCTTACCGTCTCCATGAACGGTGCATTTCATTTCTTACCTCTAAGTGTGATGTAATATTATAAATGCAGGTATGTACTGGATATATATGACATATATGATATCTACATAATGAATACCATTCTGGATATAATGAACCTTTTACCAAATTAACAACATGTAAGTGTAAGAAGTCTATTTTTGACTTAAGAACCAAATACCGACAAAATGAACATTATTAACTTAACTGATTACATGATGTTCATAAAATGGTATAAAAGGAATAATGAACTTGAAAAAGATTCATAAAAAAGTAGTGATTAACTTAAGTTTATTATTCAGGAGATTAAAGAACGGTCGGGTCAAGTCGGATACGAGGTATGGGACTTCGTCTCAATCTCCTTTCATTGAGGCATATTTTATTTTATACACAACTTTATTTTATACGGTGTATAAACCCCTTTGACTTTTACGTTTATTCAAAAGGAATCTTTTTTATATGAAGCGTTTACTAAACAAAAAAAAGGGAATGTTCTTGTCGTACGTATGCGGCGACAACGACTTCTCCTCCGTCGTAATCGTTATTTGAGTTTCAGCTTCCTCTACAAGCCATACCTTCTTTTTAAAAGAAAAATAAATACCATGTTTTACTTTTCTTTTATTTTGGTATTGAAAATGGTTTTCACAATGTTTTTGTGTTGTATTGATATCTTGTGATTGAAATGTGGAAATGTTATGTTTCCTTTATGCATGTTTTATGTGATACGATTATGTTATGGTTCTTGGGCATTATTATGAAGACGGGTGGTTCCGTGATAAACTAAGGGCGTGTGAGCCCGTTATAGCTCTCCAATGCATTGGGTAACGCGAAGGAGTGAAACGTTAAGGTTTCTCCGAAGAGATTTTAGGGAATATACTGTGATGGGTATTCCAAACGTAACCAAGAGGGTTACTCCCTACGTAAGAATGTTATGAATGCCTCAAGTTACCTTTATGTCTTATGATTTCTATGATTTATTCATGATTTTATGAGGTATGTTAAAGTGCCTATATTTTATGGGTAAAGTATGATTTCATTCTTATGTATATATGAACTCATGTTTCCTTTCCATGTTTTTTTAGATAACCCATACTGAGTTTTTATGCTCATCCCAAGTTTTTGAAATGTTTTTCACAGGTCAAGGGAAAGGTACATGATAAGATGATAGAGTCAAGGATGTGTCAAGAAATAATCCATGTTTTATTTTAAATGTGTTTCCATTGATGGGAATGAAGAATACTATCTTTATGTAACCACTTTGTTTATATGTGGAATGTAATGCATGTTTTATGATCTAATTCTCTAAAACTCTAAACCCGAAAAGATCCTCAATGTGTAATCTTGTAATAACTCAAGATTAAGTAAGGTTTAAGGCTGGGGCCTTATAAGAAGAGATGGCAGAAAAAGATCAGTTGATTCAGAAACACATGAGAACAGCTCAGAGCAGGCAGAAGAGTTATGCAGATAACCGGAGGAAGGATCTATCTTTCGAGGTACGTGATCATGTTTTTCTCAAGGTTTCTCATTGGAAAAGTGTGATGAGATTTGGTAAGAAAGGAAAGTTGAGTCCAAGGTTTGTTGGACCATACAAAATTCTGGAGAGAGTTGGATCAGTTGCATACCGAGTGGCTTTACCTCCGAGTTTATCTCAGGTACACAATGTTTTTCACGTTTCGATGTTGAGAAAGTATATGCCAGATCCATCTCATGTTTTGAGTCCAGAGGTAGTTTAGCTGGAAGAGAACCTATCTTATGAGGAACAACCGGTCCAGATTTTTGACCACAGGGAGCAAGTGTTACGGAATAAGGTGATTCATCAGGTAAAGGTTTTGAGGAAAACCCATGTGATTTAAGAGGCAACGTGGGAATCTGAAAATGCTATGAGGGATAAATACACCCACTTATTTTGACAAGTGAATAAAATTGCGAGGACGCAATTCCCAAAAGGGGGGAAGGATGTAACATCCCAGGTAAATAAAGAATAAAGAATTTTCATATTTATTAATATTTACGAATTAAATATTAATTTTATTTTAAAGGGGTTGCTATGTTCGATAGCGTACCCGATACGCAACGATGAGTTTCTTTGAAACTTACGTAGCACACTAGTAATAAAATAATATTATTTTAAATGTTAGTTAACAAGTAGCCGTTGTACTAGCAGGAATGGATAGAAATAACTAAAATATGATTAGATATGTTTTTAAATGTTTATACATTTACCCAATAAAAGATAAAGGCTTAAAATACGGAAAGAGTTCAATTTTAGGGCATATATACTCTAATTTTCACTAAAGGTTCACTTATCACCTTTTAATGGTGAACCGTCATTAAATATAGTTTTGATCACTCTTATAATTTATTTTGGACCAAATATAACTCTTCTTTAGAATCGGGACATCAAAATTTACTTTGTGTAAATTTTTGGTACCTTTCTGATAAAGTTCATTTTTTTATGAATAGTGTAAAATGTTGTATTTTAATTCAAAACCTCTTTTTAATCTAATTTATTTATATGATTAGATTATTATTTTAATTGGTTTTAAAGTGAAATTAGAAAATATTTTTACCAGTTAATCCAATGGTGGTCATTGGAATCAATTTCACTTTGAAATTGGACTTAAACTGGTGTCAATCTTTTGATACTTATTGTTTCACAAAAACACGCTATTTGTCATGACAGCGGGAATTAATTATTAAATTAATTAATTTGACTTGTATGTTTTGAATTTTGTAAAATGGACTTCATTTTTGAATTCGGAATATCAAATATAGCTTAGGGTGATTTTTTGGTAATTTTCTGAAAAACTTCAATTTTTGATGAATAGTGAAACCACTAAGTGGTAATCAAGCAAACTAATTTTTCAGTTAAATGAAAGTTTACCACTAATGTGTATTGAATTTTGAAAATCCAAAATACATGGTTGTCATTAAGAAGTAAAATGTGGTTCAATGAGATTAAAATAATTTTTTGGTGAATAGTAACTTTTTTTCATTAATCGCGATTAGAGGTAATTAGTGTAGTTTAATGTAAAAATGATATTATAAGAATGTGAAAACACCATGACACTTGTCCTAAACCTATTGGTTGAGTCATGGCCGACCAAGACAAGCCATGGGACAACTTGGGGACCCCATGGAGCCACTTTAGTTGGAAAATGACATTAATATATTTTTATTTAATGTTAAAGTGAAAATGACACTAACATAAATTGTTTTACTAAAATAATTTTTAAGTGAGGTTATACAAGTCCAAATTTTGATTATAAATAGTCATTGGAAATCTAGAAAGATTTACTACATCATATTATTTTTTTTATAATTTTTAGACATTAAATAAATTAAATTATATATAACATAATAATGATGCAGCGATGAAATCATTATTTGACGATTTAAATAAAATGGAAAGATAATGAAAACTCTAAAACCTAAACATGGAAAAAACCAATTGGATGAGTGGATTTCGAACCCTTATCACCTTAGCCCCGAATTATATCAATGTGGGACCTTTTAAAACCGAAACACATTTTCAAATAAAGTAATATTTCCTTACTTTCCAAAAGTGCCCCTCCTCTCCTCTTATAAAAGGCCCCCACCTCTACCCCATTTCACACACTTCTCAAGCCTTTGGGTCGGCCAACCCCTGCCCAATTACTCTCTCCACATCCCTCTCCTCATCCTAGAGGATTCCCTTTGTCAAGAATCCTTTCAAAGGAAGCCTTTAGGCTCAAATCAAAAGGGAGTTACACTTTTAAATGTAATTCATTCTCTCTTGTTCATTTGTTTTATTTTGCTTCTCCAACCCTCTAAACTCTTTTTATTTACTTCTTTTGTAACAACACCAGTATATTCAATATACTAGGATGTTGTTATAATATTTATTTGAGCTACACTCTCACACAACTACATCAAATGGTTAAAGAACATACGGTTTTCGTGGATGGCGAAATTCTGCCTCCCGAAACGATGATTGTTCAATACTCATTTAACACCTTCAAGGGTGGCCATTATGATGTCACTATTTTTATATATGATATATAATATGTTTATGTTTTCTTTAAGCTTCTATATTTATCATTTTTGGCATACCTTTATGGTTTCCATTATGGGTAAACACGATATCTTCATTTAAGGAAGTGCGGACTACCGCCCCCTAAAAGTGATGTGATTCGTTAATGCCATATGTGGGACGTGTAAAGGATGGATTTAAAGTTATTATATATGATGTTATACTGGAATTATAATATACCTCTATATCATTATTATTTCTTTCCATTAATGTATGACATAGAAATGAAAGTAGCGTTCATGCGTACGTACGGCTTACCGTCTCCATGAACGGTGCATTTCATTTCTTATCCCCAAATGTAATGTACTATTAAAATTACATGTATATAATGTATATATATAATTAATTATATATATAAATGATGAATATAATTCTGGAATTAAAATATACATACCTCTCATTTAGTTTTAATTCCACTAATATGACAAAGAAATGAAAGTAGCGTTCATGCGTACGTACGGCTTACCGTCTCCATGAACGGTGCATTTCATTTCTTAACTCTAAATGATTATGTAATATTATAAATACATGTATATGCTGGATATATATGATATATATGATATCCAAATCAGGAATTTCATTCTGGATATAAAGAACTTTTGACCACACGAACAACATGTAATTGTAAGAAGTCAACTTTCGACTTAAGAACCAAATATTGACAAAACAAACATTATTAACTTAAATGGTTACATAATGTTTATAACATGGCAATAAGTGATATAAAAAGAATAATGAACTTTTAAAAGGTTCTTAATCAAGTATAAATTAACTCAAGTTTATTATTCAGGATGTTAAAGAACGATCGAGTCAAGTCGGACCCAAGGTAAGGGACTTCGTCTCAATCTCGTTTCATTGAGGCATATTTCGTTTTATACACAAATTTCTTTTATACGGTGTATAAACCCTTTGAATTTTACTTTTATACAAAAGGAATCTTTTTCTACGAAGCGTTTTACTAAACGACAAAAAGGAATGTTTTTTTAACGTACGCGGTGCGCGAGTATTATTTGATCTTTGGCTTTCTCAACAAGACGTAATGTTTTTAGAATAAAATAAATACCATATACTCTTTTATGTATTTTGGTATTGAAAATGGTTTTGAAAAAGGATTCTATTATGTCAATATATTTATGATATATTGTGATTGAAATGTGGAAATGTTATCATTCCTTTATATTGGTTTTATGTTTTATGATTTTATATTGGTACTTGGACATTTTAACGGGTGGTTACGTTATAAACCATATGATGGGTGGTGCCATGAATACTAGGACGGGTGGTTACGTTATAACCTCCAATGCATTGGGTATGGAAGTTGGCCGTATGGCTATTCCATTAAGTATGTATGGAAATTGGCCGTATGGCTATTCCATTAAGTGATATGTGTGGAAGTCAACTGTATGGTTATTCCACTTAAGTATGTTTATGTCCCAAGTTACCTTTATATATTCTATGTGTTCTTTATATGGGTTTTATGGTAATTCCTTTGGTTACAAAAAGGTAAGTAATGATACTTTATTCAGTGAAGATTTTTTTTACTACTTCATGAAGGTGAAGGTATTACTTTGATATAGTATACATGGTTTACTTGATGTTTGAAAAACTAACAGTTTTCATTCTTTTTGTATCCCTTACTGAGCTTTTTATGCTCACCCCAAGTTTTTCGAAATGTTTTTCACAGGACTTAAAGTGGAATAAGGTCAAGGATGGGATCAAGGGAATTTCATGCTATCTAAAACATGGAATCTAGACATCTTTCTTTTTAAGAGTTTTTATTTTATGGAGACTTAGTAGAAGTGTCTACTTTGTAATCTTTTAAGATGTAATAGTTATGTTCTAATTCTCTAAAACTCTAAACCTGAAAAGATCCTCAATGTGAATTATTCATTTAATTCAATATTAAGTAAGGTTTAAGGCTGGGGCCTTATATAAATAATGTATTATGTTTATGACATAATTATATTTATGATTCTCATTTCTTTTCCATGGGTTTTTTATGATTGAATGATGTTTTTGAAATCCATTTCATTCCACTGGTTTTGATATGATGAATTATTTATGTTCTTATGGAATACATAGTTTGGTTTTCATTATGTTATGGGTGGGACCTATATTTCCAACCAATTCATAGGGTAAATATTTATATCTCATGAGATAGAGATGGATGGAATAAGGAGTGAACTTAGTTCAGTAAAGGACTTTGTCTGCTAAGATTCTCTTAAGATTGACCCTTGACTACTAAAATGGAAATGAGAGTAAAACATGACTAAAATTATGGTATGGGGAGTGAAACCATACTCGTAATATATAATTTTAAGTGATTCTTTGAGTACTATGAAAATCATTTTATATGCTTATGTGTCTGCCAGAAATTCCAGGTCTTATTTATATAATATGATTTTATGGATTATGTTATTTATTTTATTATGATTCATGTCTTATGAATAACCAATATTTATGACTTTATTCATGTTTTTGATCATTCATATAGAGGTTATGATCTTCTATTTTGACGATCATGTTTTCATTCCCTTATTTTCATGATTATGTTTACATGTCTCTTTTTTTACCCTTACTGAGCATATGAGCTCACCCTTTCTTAAGTTTGTTTTCTATATGATAAAAATAATGGTATCAATAGAAGGGAGAATAAGTAGATGTGTTGTGAACAAGTTTTTATTTTTCCACATTTCTAAAGGAACTAAACTAATATGACATTTGGGTGTGTTTTTGTGTAATGTGTTAAATGTTCTGAAAAAATGACATAATGTCAATGTTTGTTAAAACATGGTTGTTATAGTTGATATCATATAAAAGGATTAGTAAAACTTTGAAAATTAGGATGATAAAACTTTATTAAGATATATTGGGATATTTATAAGTATATTTCTATGGGTTTCTCTAATGAAAAGTCAATGGTTGAGTTAATTTTTAGGAAAATGTCTTTGAATTTTGGTAAAGGATAGAGTGAGTGGTTTCCTAGGATTTCATCATTATCTAGATACTACAAGGGGATGTGGCTCTGGAATAGATGTACCTAGGGGTAACAACTTTGATAAGGTTTGTTGGGACTAACTTAAGTGTTACCTAGTACACGACAATGGTCCTTTCTGCATATCTAGTTTAACAACTCCAGTGGATATGTTTTAGAAATTCACAAACTCTTTACAAACCATAAATATGTATTTAAATGGAAGTTATCTATAAATAACTTAGGATAAACCTAAAGTTTTTCAATTAATGAAGGTTTCATAATTTATAAATCATATAAGTGGGTTTTCATGATTATGTGGTTCCTCACTATGATAATTGTTTCTTAATCAATGATTTTTGGTTTTAGTCAATAGTGGGAAATAAAAGGAAATTGTTTAACTTTTAATGTGATGGAAAATTTTCTGATGAAACGTTAGATGGGATAGTAACTGGAGTGAAGTATTTTGTGATCATTCATAGTAATTTTTCATGGAACATGATTTAAAATGTGTATCTTAACCAAATCTTAGACTCAAGAAGTTAGTGAAGAAGAATTTTACTGAGAGTTCAAGTAATTGAGAACCTAGAGGAAAGAAGATTTAGTTTCCTTTGCATTAGGAATGTGGAAAGAATCACCTAAGTGAATGACTTAAAGGAAAAAGAAGATGTTTTCACTATGGAAAAGAATGGCACAAAAGAAGTAACATCAAATAAAAAAATAAAGGGCTTGGTTAACAAAATGGATGGGAATATTGGCCTTCCTAAGACATCATCAAAGGTTAAATTCTTTAAGTGTGGAATGAATGGTCATTATAAAAATCTATTTACCACGTGGAAAGATGGAGAATAAAATCAGCTAGGTGGTAAGAGGAATGGTTATATTACTGATAATGATTAGACTACTGATGAAATGTGAAACGAAAGAGGTATTAAGTAATAGGATGAGGTATCCTTTTTATGGATTATGAATGAAGTGTTGTACCTCTCGTACCCCTCATGGTTTAATTTTCATGATCACAATCACTCTCTTGTTTATCTAATCTTCTTTTAAGTGTTTTTGGATGATAGGCATGATTTCAGGTTTCCAAGGAATTGGGCCAAGAAAGCCAGAAGGAAAAAGTGGACTGATTTCAGTCCACTGGCCAACCGGTGGATGACCACCGGCCAGCCGGTGGAATCTTGACAGAAGGCATCCCCTCTGTCCAGACCACCGGCCAACCGGTGTCCCATCACCGGCCAGCCGGTGGAACCCAGATAGAAGGGACACCTACTGTCTCACCACCGGCCAACCGGTGGCCTCCTCACCGGCCAGCCGGTGGTGCCTGGGCTGAAGGCCTCTCCATTTTCCAAAGCACCGGCCAACCGGTGGCCAAGCACTGGTCAGCCGGTGGAGCCAGTCAAACTAGCCGTTGGGCTTTGACCAGCCTGCTCCCAACGGCTCCGAAGACCCCGAACGGCCATATGAGGGTTCCCCCTCTATAAATAAAGGACTAGGAAGCCCTGAAACAGCAGTGGAATAATAACAAAGCCAACGGAAGCCAACAGACACATTTTTCATCATTTGGCAAACCTCCGGCGGATTCCTTCAAGGAACCTCAATTGCTTCAACCCACTTCCACATCCAAGGAGCACCATCAAAGAAGCTTGGGAGCGCTCTTCATCAACTTCATCAATCCTTTGGCGCCCAAGGCTTCTCCTCTTATGGTTTTTCATTATTTATCTTTTTGATCATCAATTTGGGTTTGTGCCTATAAACCCCTCTTTCTCTCATCTTCCTTTTGTTTGGGTTTTCACACCACCTTCAAGGTGTGAAGAGGTTAGTCAAGACTTCCCTTTAAAAGGCTTGAGTCATAGGTGAGCTAGCCTTCACCTATAAGAAGGCTAGTGGGTTCTTGCTCAACCATTAAAAGCAAGCTGTAATAGGTTCTATACTACCTTAAAGTCTAGTGGGTTTCTTGCTAAAACCATTAAAAAGCAAGCGATAGTAAATCTCTCAACGGTTGAGTTGGGAGCGGAGACGTAGGATTTGGTTTAAGCCGAACTCCGTTATCAAGTTTTGTGTCTTGCCTCTTTTATTTCCGCTGCACTTTTTACTTTGATTTTAAATTGTTAATTATTTTTTAAAAGGCAATTCACCCCCCTCTTGCCATCACTCTCCTCCCCAACATTTGGTATCATAGGAAAATTTGAGTAATACCTTCACCGGTTTCAAATTCAAGATCCTTTGTGATGGCTTCAACTTCTTTCGCCCCCGAAGGCTATTCTTTGGGTCGTGCTCCATTCTTTGATGGAACTGACTATACTTATTGGAAAACCCGCATGACCACTTTTCTTAGAAGTATAGGTTATCCTATTTATAAAATTGTCATGCATGGTTATTCTCTTTCTTCTCCCGATGAATCCAAATGGACTCAAGCCGATATTAAAAATTTCGAGCTTGATGGTAAAGCCATGAACGCTCTTCATTGCGGCCTTGATCATAATGAATTCAATTGAGTTTCCACATGCACTTCATCTCATGAAATCTGGAAACTATTGGAGGTTACCCATGAGGGGACCAACAAAGTCAAGGATACTCGATTGGATATGTACCGTCAATATTTTGAGTCTTTCACCATGCACCCACATGAATCAATTACTGAAATGTTTACTCGTTTTACTGACGTTTTCAATGGAATAAAATCTCTTGGAGATGATGTTTCTGCAGAAACGATGGTCAAGAAGATCCTTTGGATCTTACCAAGCACATGGGCACCGAAAGTCACGACAATCCAAGAAGCAAAAGACATCAAGAACATGCCGGTCGAAGAGCTCATCAGATCCCTCATGACCTACGAGATCACCATGAGGAGGCAAGCTGAAAAGGAAGGCAAACCGATCAAAGTTCCAAAGAACATCGCCTTCAAAGTTCAAAAAGAAGAAAGCTCCTCCTCCTCATCGTCTTCCTCTTTAAGCGGCGATTCAGAAATGGAGAATCTTGCCCGCAAAATGCACAAATTCATGAAGAAGCACAAGAAGAAGAAATCCCGCAAGGCTCAACCCAACGAAAAATCCGAGCCCAAGGTAACATGTTACGGGTGTGGCAAGAAAGGCCATTACAAGCCCGATTGTCCACTCAACAAGAAAAAGGCCAAGCAAAAGGAAAAGAAGAAGGCATTCAAGGCCACATGGAGTGATAGCTCCACCTCCTCCTCCTCCTCCTCAAGTGACAATGGTAAAAAATGCCTAATGGCATTTTATGAGGTATCCTCTTCTGACTCCTCATCCTCTAGTTCTTCAAATTCATTCAATCATTTATCTTATGAGGATATCCAACATGCTAGAGATCAATTGGAGGAAGGTTTTCACGAACTATCTTCCAAATTTATCGCTTTAAAAAAGAATTTCAAAAAACTTTCTTCCGAAAAGGAACAACTTCTCAAAGAAAAGGAGGAGTTGTCCCTCAAGATCCAAAACCTTCCCGATGTTGATTCTATGGAATTAACAATCAAGGATTTAAGAAAATCCCTAGCTAAGTTCACCGAAGGTGAACATAACCTTTCGAAGCTCCTTGGTTCCCAATGCGTATCTAGAACCACCCAAGGGCTTGGCTATTCCAAGCAAGCTTCCTCTTCCCATGCTCCTACTATTTTTGTAAGGGGGAGCTCCCAATATAAATTTTGCAACTATTGTGAAAAACCCGGGAACATAATTTATGAGTGCGATTGCAAAAATGCCCGGTATGGAAGGCCCAAAACCATTTCCTTTAATGATGAATTTCATAGGAGAAGACCCGCCACTAGACAAGTTTGGATTGAAAAATCCCTTTTAGCGAGTCTCACCGGACCAAAATTTGTCTCGGTTCTAAAATCCTCTCCCCGGTGATTTGTTGTTTTTTATTTAGGGGGAGTTAGGATCATTTAAGCCTTTTTGCTTTATATTCAAAACTTTCAATTCAAAACCTTCAATTCAAAAACTTTCAATTCAAAATTTTCAATTCAAATCTCAAAAATTTCAATTGGTTTAAAAACTCTATCTTGTTTTTCAACCTTTCCCTCAATCAAGTTTTATGCCCCGTGCTATTTTGATAATCACAAAGGGGGAGAAATTCTTGGTTGATTGGGGGAAAAATCTTTCTCTCATGCTTTCCTTTATCCTTTAAAGCATGCCTTTCATTTCAGTCTTTTACATTTTTTGTTTTGGTGATTGTGATCATCAAAATAGGGGGAGATTGTTGTACCTCTCGTACCCCTCGTGGTTTAATTTTCATGATCACAATCACTCTCTTGTTTATCTAATCTTGTTTTAAGTGTTTTTGGATGATAGGCATGATTTCAGGTTGCCAAGGAATTGGGCCAAGAAAGCCAGAAGGCAAAAGTGGAATGATTTCAGTCCACCGGCCAGCCGGTGGAATCTTGACAGAAGTCATCCCCTCTATCCAGACCACCGGCCAACCGGTGTCCCATCACCGGCCAGCCGGTGGAACCCAGACAGAAGGGACACCTACTGTCTCACCACCGGCCAACCGGTGGCCTCCTCACCGGCCAGCCAGTGGTGCCTGGGCAGAAGGCCTCTCCATTTTCCAAAGCACTGGCCAACCGGTGGCCAAGCACTGGTCAGCCGGTGGAGCCAGTCAAACTAGCCGTTGGGCTTTGACCAACCAGCTCCCAACGGCTCCGAAGACTTTTCCAACAGCTCTGAAGACCCCGAACGACCATATGAGGGTTACCCCTCTATAAATAAAGGACTAGGAAGCCTCAAAACAGCAGTGGTATAATAACAAAGCCAACGGAAGCCAACAGACACATTTTTCATCATTTGGAAAACCTCCGGCGGATTCCTTCAAGGAACCTCAATTGCTCCAACCCACTTCCACATCCAAGGAGCACCATCAAAGAAGCTTGGGAGTGCTCTTCATCAACTTCATCAATCCTTTGGCGCCCAAGGCTTCTCCTCTTACGGTTTTTCATTATTTATCTTTTTGAGCATCAATTTGGGTTTGTGCCTACAAACCCCTCTTTCTCTCATCTTCATTTTGTTTGGGTTTTCACACCACCTTCAAGGTGTGAAGAGGTTAGTCAAGCCTTCCCTTTAAAAGGGTTGAGTCATAGGTGAGCTAGCCTTCACCTGTAAGAAGGCTAGTGGGTTCTTGCTCAACCATTAAATGCAAGCTGTAATAGGTTCTAGACTACCTTAAAGTCTAGTGGGTTTCTTGCTAAAACCATTAAAAAGCAAGCGGTAGTAAATCTCTCAACGATTGAGTTGGGAGCAGAGACGTAGGCTTTGGTTTAAGCCGAACTCCATTATCAAGTTTTGTGTCTTTCCTCTTTTATTTCCGCTGCACTTTTTTACTTTGATTTTAAATTGTTAATTATTTTTTAAAAGGCAATTCACCCCCCCCTCTTTCCATCACTCTCCTCCCCAACATGAAGTGGAATAATCAAAGTTTTCATGTATTTTTATTCAAGAATTATGTTATATGAATGTAGAAACATACATGGATTATTTATTTTATGTCTTTATCTTAGTATTTACAAGTTTAAGTTGAATGTTTTTAAGGTAATGGAAAAGTGATTTATTGGTAAGGTGGAATTTTGACTAAGGGAATATCACCCTTAATATTTCCCTTATGTCAAGTTAATGTTGTTTAGATAATGATATATTGGATATGAATAAGTAAATTTGATGGTACATATTACCCAAGAACTAATTAAAGACTTGTTTACTAGTGGTTATACTATTATTGATAATATTTACAACATTATTGGATTTAAGGAATATATTCAATATACTTTGGAGTAAAGAAACATGCATTTTTTCAATAAGGAATTATGATAATTCAGGTTATTACCATGTTTCAAAGGAATACATGATAAATGTAATCACATGTTTGGTATAAAACAACCAATAAATATCTTTTTATATATGTATGATAAATGTTAAGATGAATTAGTCCACTTCATTCTAATGTTTGGTACATTCATCCTTTTGAAGGGTTATATGGTTAAACATTTATAGAATGGTTTAAGATAAACATCAGATGAAATTTTTAAAGATTAAAGTATTATCTCACAATATGTGGATTTATGTATATTGGATAACATGTGATATAACACCCCAACCCCAATTACCCAGAGTTGGTGCATTATTACATAACATTGGTATGATACAAGGAATCATGTCCCGAAAGACCGATCAGTTTAGCAGCTTTGGAAGTACAAGATGCATTAATAAGTTTTACAATACATCCTGAAATAAAAACATCAACAACATTTTGTCCCCTTTTTAACACACTTATATTCTTAGCCTATCCCTACAGGTCAACCATAAAATACTTATTCACATCCTAGGAAAAATAAAACATAGAAAGGGGTGAGATCATATGCTTAGTAAGGATAACAATATAGATGAAACTTTTATAAATAAGCATAAATAGTTAAGGCAATGTATAAGACTAAAAAAAAGCCTTTTAAACTTAAAATTCAACATAATTTGGAAAAGATAAAATCAAATAATTCCATTTACTTATTCACATGGATATTCTACTAGCTGAATAATCACATTCAATATCAATAGCCAATTCCATAATGATGGAATGAATAATTCCAAACTTCATAACCACATAATGAAGGCCTTGTGCCAAGACTACAAATAAGATTTTTTCAAGGCACTGTGACAAGACACTAGTTTGTCTCATTAGACCTATTGATGCATCGAGGAGTTATATCAGGCTCCACCCATCACTTATTAAGTCCAATACATTCCTCATATGAAAAGGTTTAGACATCACAGAAACATTCGTATTAAAACTTGCATAAGAAATGTCAATACTTTATCCATAAACCATGAATGGTGTAAAAATAACACATAAATAGTCTAACATATCACAAAACCTTCAATACAATATGAAATATTTTTATCATAATAAATCAATTTCAAACATGTTTTAAATACATCAAAGGATGTTGACGTAGATGAAATCAAAACTTTTTGAGAGAAATATATCTTTATATTTTGCAATATTTTAGAAGGAATTTAATTATAAAGGGAAAAAATTATTTTGAAAATATTTTTATAATCTTGTAAGGGAATATTCAAAGGTGTTATAATGATGGAAAATAGTCGCACCTACTGTATAAGTTAAAAAAAACATTCTTTCCTTAATTTTGTTAAAAAGGCCGTAAAGGACCTTGTTTGGAAAATGATGGAAAGATTACTTTATAACAATTTTATAAAAAGTCAAAAAAGGGTATAAATAACTTTATCCTATAGTATATGAAATAGTAAAAATGTTTTGAAATATTTTTTTAAGAAACATGGATGTGGTTGATAAAGAGGTCCCAATAGATACTCATGTATAAACAACCTCAGATAATGAAGAGACTGTGGAATTAACCCTTACCTGGTAAATTTCATTGTTCAAGGTTAAGTTAACCTCTTGTATAATAGTTAAAAATAGTTTTTATCAAATTATACAATAACTATATACAAAAATATTATATCATATATGAATCCCTAATATTTCTTTTTAATAATATTTTAGTAGTATCATCATTTCGAGTGTTAACTGATTCATTTTCCTTTATATGATTGGTTACTTAAAACATATTTGTGTGGGATAGGATATATTTGATTAATTTAAAGAATTATATTATGTTCATAAACAATATTTTTAATAATAAAATTAAAATTATTCTCGAATTATTACTATGGGGAATGAATCTCATCACGTTCGTGGAGATGGTAATCCGTACATACGCACGAGCGACAATATCATTATATTGATGGTGAAATAATATGTAATTGAATTGTATAAAATATATAAATAATAATTAACATGTTATATTGATTATTTACATCATTTATACTCATTATTTTACCCATAAAAAATAATGAAGTGTTTGAATAACAAATTACACCACGATGTGGAGACGGTAAGCCGCACATACACATGTATGGTGACTTTTTCATTTATAGGATGAATAGAATAAAAAATATAGTTGTACCATATTTATAATAACAACACTGTATGTATAAGGTAATAGAGTTATTATTTTGGTATCGAAACCAAGAAATAGGAAGTGAAAGAAGAAAAGAACTTGAAAGAGGGTGGTGAAATTATTACCTCTTTTTCGGGTGTTTCCTTTTGAGTTGATAAAAAGGGCTCCTTAGGTTGAATTTATGATCCAAGTAAGGAATCTAGGTTTATATGAGGGAAGTTTGGAGGATATTTTTGAAGTGGTTGGCTGAGCCAAATTTATTTGTAGGAGTAAAATTAAGAGAAGACGAATTTCCCTTTTATAAGAGATGTGAGGGTCGCTTTAAGAAAAGATTGAAATATTATTTTATAATAATTTTTTTAGGTTTATAATTGCTCAAAAATTATTTATTTGGAGGATAAGGTGGGTATGGGTCTAAAAACACTCAATAAATAAGTTTTAGATAGGTTTTTTATCACCATAGTAACCTTATCTTTTAGATTTAACTCTTAGTTAAATTGTTTGACATTTACCACGTCTCTTTGTATTTTTATATTATATGGTTAATAAACATACCATAACATATAAAGAGAACCCCAAGTGATTAATTATTAATATATATAACATTATATAAGTCCTTTGGATGAAACATATATTTTTAGGAATATTATATCATTTAATAATATAGTATTTGTTTTAGAAACTCATTTATGTCAATTTTGACACTATTTAGTATTTGGTTTTTGAGAAAATCATAACAGTATGATTACTCAGAAAAAAATTATTTAATCAACCCTAACATGTCATATTATCTTATAAAATTAGTTTAATTCATAAAAATACTCATATTAAATTTATTTGGAAATTTATAATATCAATTATTTTAATATTTTATTAATAAAGTAATTACGACATCATCATTGTGTCATAAATAAATTAAATTATTTAATTTCTAAAAATTATAAATAAAATACCATTATGTAGGAAATATTTTTATCTTTTTTGATGAATATTTACAGTTGAATTTATTTTTTTTGTAACCCAATATTAAAAATGGTTTTGTTATTAAACTTTGAATTTAACTTTTTTAACTCTTCTTTAAATAAAATAATTATAAATGTCGTTATCTAATACAATTGGACCAAAGTGGATCATATTTTATTATTAAGTTTTTGGGGTTTAATTACACATATAAAATATAATTAGGACATGCGTTACGGTAATTATGATATCATTTTTACCTTTAATTACCCTATTTACACATATCATATTTTATATTATGTTTTATGAAATTGTTTAAATGCTCCTAGAAGGTGGGTAAAAGACGGTAAAAATTTCAATAAAATTTTATATATCTAAATTTATTATAAAATGACTCCAATTAGTTAAATTGAACATATATAGGTATTATGTATCTATTTTACCTAAAATAAATTAAAATAAAATAAATAATTACTAAAATAAAAAGTCGGCTTTAAACAATAACACAATGTTTTTCACAATTCATCAAAAATTGAAAGTTTTTAGAAAAATACTAAAAATTGACCCTAAGATAATTTTGATATTCCAAATACAAAGAAAAGTCCATTTTGAAAAATAAAATTTAAAAAATTTAAAAAAGTGGTTATTACTATTCATAATAGCTACTTTGATTAGTCGCGGTGTGTTAAAACTCTAAGTTGCGTACAACACAAGCTACTACGTTATTCAAATGGAATCATACCATGGAAGCTTGGGGTGTTACATTCTCCCCTCCTTATAATAATTTTGTCCTCGAAATTTCTAGAATATTATTGCATAAAAAGATTCGGGTGGTTCTTCATCATAAGTTCCTTGGGTTATCACTTTGCCTCTTCTATCTTATGGTTTCTCCATAGAACTTCTGCGAGAAGAGTCATCCAATTTCTCATCCCTTATTCTCTTGTATGAAGATTTTTGAAAGACTCTTCACAATATGACTGATCAGGTTCCAGTTCAATTTCCTCATAGGTGAGTCCAAGCGTTGAGTCAAGCATGTATTTTCTCAATAGTTATATGTAGAACACATCATAAACTTTGGAGAGACTTGGAGGCATTTTTAAATGATAAGCTATAACTCCAATTCGTTCTATAATTTTGAAAGGTCCGATGTACTTGGAACTCAATTTACCCTTCTTACTGAAATGAATGACTTCCTTTCATAGAGATACCTTCAAGAAAACATGGTCTCCTACTTGAAATTCCAAATCCTTCCTTCGGTTATTGGCATTGCTCTTTTGTCTACTTTAGGTTTCTTTGATGTGGGTTTGGATCATGTTTTCTTTTTCCATTGTTTTCTCAACAAATTCTCACCCTACGAGTTTTTTTCACCAACATCATCCCAACATGTTGGTGTGCAACATCTCTTTCTGTATAATGCTGCATATGGTTTCATATGAATACTCGAATGGGTCCTATTGTAATAGGAAAAATCTACCAGAGGTAAATATTCATCCCATATATCTTGAAATTCACATGGGACAGATCTCAACATGTCTTCTAAGGATTGAATATTTTATTCTGATAGTCCATCAGTTTGACGGTGGAAGGAAGTGCTTAAACAAAGTTCAGTATCTAGGGCTTTCTGAATAATTTTTCATAATCTTGATGAAAAGTGGGGATCATGATCAGAAAAAATCGACAGGGGTACTCCATGAAGTCTTAAAACTTCATTAATATATTGTATTTCTAAACGTTCAAGTGGTAAATCTTCTCTTATAGCAAGAAAATGTGCTGACTTGGTGAGAAAATCATCAATGAACCATATTTCATCATTTCTTCTAGCATTCTTTGGTAGTCCCATGAAAAATTCCATCGTAATATCAGCCCATTTCCACTCAGGTATGGGAAGAGGTTGCATAACTCCTCTTGGATGTTGTCTTCTTTCATTCACTTATTGAAAAACCATACATCTCCACACAAAATCAACAATATCTCTCTTCATGTTTCCCCACCAAAAATGTTCTTTCAAATCCCTATACATATTAGTGCTACTAGGGTGTATAGAGAAATTGGAGTTGTGAGCGTTATCTAAAAATTCTCTTTTTAGATCAGGTATATTGGGAACACAAAGTCTCTTCCCAAATTTCAAAATTCCATCTTCATATACAAAGTCGATCATTCTCCCATCGTTCACAGCTTTAATTTTCTTTTAAAATTCCTCATTATCAGTCTAAGGAATTTGTATCCTTTCTATTAAATATGTTTTGGAAAAATTTTAAAAAAGAATTGATGTTTTACCTTCCTTGGTTATTCCCATATCCATCTTTACTAGATCCATGTATTTAAGATCCTTTTAAACTCTCATCTAGTTCAAAAATCGATGATCCTTTCTACTCAAAGCATCTACCACCTTATATGACTTTCCAGGTGGTAGTTTATAGTGAAATCATAATCCTTGGGTAGTTCAAGCTATCACCTTTGCCTCATGTTGAGTTCTTTTTGTGAAAAAATATACTTCAAACTCTTGTGATTAGCATAAATCTCACAATTTTCACCATAGAGATAGTGTATCCATATCTTCAGAGTAAAGATTACAACTGATAACTCAATATCATGAGTGGGATATTTTTGTTCATGAATTATTAGCAGTCATGATGCATAGAAAATAACTCTATCATTTTTCATATGGGCACAACCAAGTCCTTTCTTTGAAGCATCACTATAAATAAAAAACCCATCATTCCCTGATGGTAGAGTCAAGATAGGATCATTAACTAATATTCTGTCCAGTTCTTCAAAACATTATTCACACTCTTTTTTCTAAAATAATTTAACCCCTTTATGTGTGAGATTTGTTAATAGGTTACCCAACTGGAAACAATTCTGGATGAAATGTTTATAATAACCTACTAAACCAATAAAACTGTGTACTTCAGTTTACTCATCGGTGTTGGCGATTCTTGGATTGCCTGGGTATTTGAAGAATCAATAGATATTCCATCCTTAGAGACAATATGTCCAAGAAAAGAAATCTCTTGATGTTAGAATTAACACTTTCTAAACTTTACATATAATTTATTTCTTCTAAGGGTTTTCAAAATAGTGCACAAGTGATTTTATTGATCTTAGTAGATTTTTGAGTATACCAAGATATCATTAATAAATACCACTATAAAGCCATTAAGATATTTCTTGAAAACTCTATTCATTGGATCCATAAAGACAGATGGTGTGTTATTCATTCCAAAAGGAATTACTGTAAAATTGTAATGCCCGTACCTGGTTCAAAATGCTATTTTCAGAATGTCTTCCTTCTTTATACACAACTGATCATATCCAGATCAAAGGTAAATCTTTGAAAAATATTGAGCTCTATGAAGTTGGTCTAATAAATAATCAATGTGAGGTAGGGGACACTTGTTCTTTATTGTTATAACATTTTTCTCCCTATAGTAAATGCATAACCTCATAGATTTATCTTAATTCTTAAAAAAATAATAGGGGATCCCCATAGAGAAACACTAGGTATAATAAATCCCTTATTACTCAATTCCTCTAGTTGTTTCTTTAGTTCCACTAATTCCACAGTGGCTATTCTATAAGGGGTCTTTGATATGGGCCTTGAACCAGGAATTGAATCAATGGAAAAATCAATTTCTCATTCTGGATGATGTCTAGGTAAATCCTTTAGAAACACATCAATATATTATTTTACAATAGGTACATCCTCTATTTGAACATTCTTTTCCCCAACCATAGTTATTTCATTCTCTTCCTCCCCAATAATTGAATTTAGTAGAGCTACTGGGGGTGGATATAGATAAGAATATGGTGGTGAAATTTTTTCTCAAAATATAATGTACTTCTTATCATCATAAAAAAATGTAACCTCCTTCTTCTTATAATAAAGTTTAACATCAATTTTTCAAAAGCCAATCCATTCCGAGGATTATATCAAATTAAATCATGGGTATGATGATGAGATCAGCAGATAAAGAACATATATATACCCTAATGGGAACTGATTCACAAAACTTTGTTGCGATGATACTTCCCTTAGTTGTTTTGACTGACAACTCCCTTGTTAAGTCAAATTAAAAATATCTAATTTTCTTAGAAAAAATGGGAAGATATGAAACAATACAATGATCCAGAATCAAATAAAGCATTGGATAAACTTGAGGAAACCATTAAATTACCTACCACCACATCTTTTAGAGATTCAAATTCAGCAGTAGTGATCACATAAGATTGGCCTTGCTCCCTTGGCCTTTTCTAAGGTAAGTTCTCTTGGTAATTAGGACATTAATTTGCATAATTATCCTTTTCTCTACAATTTTAGCATTCAACATTGACAACCTCTTTATTCCCCATGCAATCACGAGCTTACTGGCCTTTTTCACCACACTTGTAACAGAATCCCATTCCCTTAAGGAAAGTACCAGGGTGTTTCTTCCCATATTTACTATAGGATGGATATTAAACTTTTACCTTCTTCCCCTTATTTCTATTTGCAGAGTGTTCAACAGATCACTTTTTCTCTTTCTCTGCTTTAAAATCATAAGACTTAGAGAATTTGTTTTCTATATTGATAGTGCTTGAGACAATATATTCATACGATGAGAAGGATTGTGAGACTAATTCTCAATGGATAAATGGTTTTAACCCATCAAATAATCAATCAATACTACTCCTTGGGTTATGTATATAATCTGCTGCATGCCTTTCTATCCTTGTAAAATTAGTCTCATAATTTTTGACATTATCATCCTCCTTTTGCCTCCGACTGAGAAATTGTATTTCCATATATGCTCGATGGTCACGAGGAAATTATTTCTCTAAGAAAATATCTTTAAACTCCCTTCATTCCATGTTTTATGCTTCTTCATCTTCATTTGTGTTTTGAATTAATGACCACCATTGATCTACATCTCCCGTGAGGAGATAACTACCATGATAACGTTTTACCTTTCGATACTCCCAAAAGCCTAAAATATTTTCTCTAAGGAACTTATCCATTTCTAAGATACTAATGAATTTGTACTCCCTTTGAATATTGGTGGTTGTTGCCTCATGAAGTGTTATAACATTTATCTTCCGTGTTATGGATGAGGGTTCTCCATACGGGTATGGTTATTATTCATAACCAGAGTGAGTTATCCCAGTATGGTGATAAGCTGATCAGAAACAGTTGCATCACCAGCTCCACTATAATTATCTTGAGTAGGAGGTAAATACCTTCATGGATTACGTGCGTTGATATGGTTTCCATTCCATCCAATAGGCAAAATTTCTAAAAAATGGCATTAACTAGATTAGTTTATGAATCACAATACATAATTCCAAACTTGTAAAACACTTGACATAAATTGAACAGTTTAAGGATACAATCCAAAATCATAAAAATATTTTCTTTGAGGAAGTATATACTCATAAACCATTCACAATGGTTTGTAAAGAAAATGAGAATTATCTAAAGCATATCCCCCGGGAGTGTCGTAACCAAGAGTGCAGCAAGGCCCATTTTCATGCACCAGTTCCCATTCGAGTCTAGCTCAAAGTGGTGTTTTTTGGGTTTTACCCCTAGGTAAATCTATTCCACAGATGCCTCTACCTGATCGTATCTAGACATGGATGTATTTCTTGTAAAACTCACAAAATCTCTACAGTACCAAAATTCTAGGAAGTTATTCTATAATAATCCCCAAAGTCCATCTTAGGGTAGTGTTCTCCAATCAGAGTTTTTCTAAATATAGTTTACAAGGTTTATTATAAATTTTTTTTAATACCATATGTAATTACCTAACCCCAGTTACCCAATGTTGGTGCATTATTACATAACATTGTCATGATACAAGGAATCATGTCCTGAAAGACCGATCAATTTAGTAGACTTGGAAGTACTAGATATATTCATAAGTTTTACATTACATCATGAAATAAAAACATCAACAACAATTTGTACCCTTTTGAACACACTTATGTCCTTATCCTATCCCTATAGTCAACCATAAAATACTTTGTCACATATAGGGAAAAATAAAACATAGAAAGGGATGAGATCATATGCTTAGTAGGGATAAAAATATAGCATAAAATTTCATAAATAAGTATTAACATTTAAGGAAATATATAAGACTAAAAAAATATTTTTAAACTTAAACATCAGCATAATATGGAAAAGATAAAATCAAATAATTCCATTTACTTATTCACATTAATATTCTACTAGCTTAATAATCACATGAAATATCAATAGCCACTTTCATAATGATGAAATGCATAATGCCAGACTTCATAAACACAGAGTCAAGGCCTTGTGCCAACACTAAAAATAAGATTTATTTAAGGCCTTGTGCCAAGAAACTATTTTGTCTCATGAGACCTAATGATGCATCGAGGAGTTATAGCGGGCTCCACCCGTCACTTTACTAAGTCCAATGCATTCCTCATATGAAAAGGTTTAAACATAACATAAACACTCGTATTAAAACTTGAATATGAAATGTAAATACTTTATCCATAAACCATGAATGGTGTAAAAATAAAACATCTATATTCTAACATATTACAAAACCATCAATACAATATGGAAGATTTGTATCTTAATAAATCAACTACAAACAAGTTTAAAATCTATCAAAGGATGTTGACATAGACAAAATCAAAACTTTTTGAGAGAAATATCTCTTTCTATTTTGAAATAATTTAGAAGTCATGTAATTATTAAAGAAACAATTTATTTAGAAAATTTTATTATAATATTTTAAGGGAAGCTTCAAAGGTGTTATAACGGTGGAAAATAGCCGCACCTGCCGTATAAGTTAAAAAAAACATTATTTGCTTAATTTTGTCGAAAAGGTTGTAAAGGACCTTGTTTGGAAAATAACGAAAAGATTCCTTTATAAAAATTTTATAAAAAGTTAAATAAGGGTATAAATTACTTTAACCTATAGTCCATGAAATAGTAAAAATGTTTTGAAATATATGTTTAAGAAACACATATGTGGATGATAAAGAGGTCCCAGTAGATACTCACATATAAACTACCTCAGATAATGAAGAGATTGTGTAATTAACCCTTACCTTGTACATTTCCATGGTCAAGGGTACATTAACATTCTTTATAATAGTTAAAAAATTGTTATTAAATTATATAATAACTATATACATAAATATTATATCATATATGAATCTCTAATATTGCTTTGTTAATAATATTTCAATAGTATCATCGTTTCATGTGTTAACTGATTCGTTACCTTTATATGATTGGTTATATAAAACATTTTTGTTATGAATAGGATGTATTTGATTCATATAAATAATTTTATTATGTTCATAAAAATTATTTTTAATCATAAAATGAAAATTATTCTTGAATGATTATGATGGCGAATGAATCTCATCGCCTTCATGGAGACGGTTATCCGTACGTACGCATGAGCAATAATATCATTATATTGATGGTAAAATTGTATGTAATTGGATAGTATATCATATATAAATAATCATTAAAATGTTATATTTATTATTTACAGGATTTATACTCATTATTATAGCCATCCGAAATAATTAAGTGTTTGAATAACAAACTACACCACGATGTGGAAACGGTATGCTGTACGTACACACGTTTGGTGACTTTGTCATTTATAGGATGGATAAAATAACGAATATGGTTGTAACATATTTATTATTACATCACAATATGTAGAAGGTACTGGAGTTATTATTTTGGTATGGAATCAATGAAAGATAAAGTGGAAGAAGAAAAGAACTTGAAAGAGGTTGGTGAAATTATTATATCTTCTTAGGTTGTTTCCTTTTGAGTTGATCAAATGGGATACGTTGGATTTATGATCCAGGCAAGGATAGTAGGTTGATGTGAGGGAATATGAGAGGATATTTGGGTAGGGGTTGGCCGAGCCAAATGTATTTTGAGGTGTGAAATTAAGAGAAGGTGAAGTACCATTTTATAAGAGAGGTGAGGGTCACTTTTGGAAAATCTTGAAATATTATTTTATAATAAATCATTTTTGGTTTATAATGGCTCCAAAATGATTTTTTTGAGGTTAAGGTGGGTATGGGTCTAAAAACTCTCAACAAATAGGTTTTAGACAGGTTTAGGTCACCATATTAACCTTATATTTTAGATTTAACTCTTAGTTTAATAGTTTGACATTTACCATGCCTCTTTGTATTTTTATATTATATGGTTAATAAACTTACTATAATAATCCAAAAGAACCTCAAGTGATTCCTAATTAACATATATAACCTTATATAAGTCCTTTGTCCAAACCTTAGATTTTGAGGAATATTATATCAATTAATAATATAGTATTTGTTTTAAAAACTCAATTATGTCAATTTTGACTCTATTTAGTATTTTGTTTTTGTGAAAAATCATAAAATTATGATTAATTCAATTTTTTTTAATAAACCCTAAAATTTTATATTAACCTATAAAATTATTTTAATTCATCAAAAGTCTAAAATTACATTTATTTGGATATTTATAATATCAATTATTTTAATCTTTCATTAATAAGGTAATTATTGCATCATCATTGTGTCATAAATAAATTAAATTATTTAATGTATAAAAATTATAAATAAAATAAAATTATTTATGAAATATTTTTATCTTTTTAATGAATATTTATAGTCGAATTCATATTTTTGTAACCCTATATTAAAAATGGTTTAGTTATTAAACATTGAATTTAACTCTTTTAACTCTTCTTTAAATAAAATAATAATAAATGTCCTAATCTAATCGAAGTGGACCAAAGGGGATCATATTATATTCCTAAGGTCTTTTTGGTCAAATTAAATTTATGCAATAAAATTTGGACATGTTTTAGGGTAATCATGATATCATTTTTACCCTTAATTACCCTATTTACTTTTAACTATGGTAAATAAAAGTCAAAAGTCACTATTCACAAAATATTATTTTCATCTTATTCAACCAAATTTTACTTACTGATATCAACTGTGTCTCTATGATTTTTGAAATTCAACTCACAGAAGCTGTAAAATTAAGTTTTATGCAAATTTTCAAATGCTTCTAGAAGGTGGGTAAAAGATGGTAAAAAGTTCAATAAAATTTTTTATATCTAAACTTATTATAAAATGAATCCAATGAATTACATTGAACAAATATAGGTATTATGTATCTATTTTGACATAAAATAAATTAAAATAAAATAACTAATTACTTAAATAAAAAGTTGGTTTTAAACAATAATGTAGTGTTTTCATTATTTATCAAAAATTTAAGGTTTTCAGAAAAATACCGAAAATTTTCCATAATCTAATTTTGATATTCCAAATCCAAAAATGAATCCCATTTTGAAAAATAAAATTTATAAAATTTTAAAAAGTGGGTATTACTATTCATAACGGCTACTTTGATTGGTCGTGGTGTGTTAAAACTCCAAGTTGCATACAACGCAAGCTGTTGCATTATTCAAAATGAAACATACCATTGAAGCTTGGGGTGTTTCATGTGATAACCATTTGTCGTTATAAAAATATATGGAGTGACCTATCATTATATTTATGAATCTCAAGATCTGTTAATGCTTTAGGAATAACAAATTCACCTACATTTCTTGGAATGAGATATGAAGTAGAAGTTGATCAAGGCCCAAACAAAGGGAAGGTTGTATTTAAATCATGTAATAGTATATTTTCCTGAAAATTATTCAAATTTATGAAAATGATCTAGAAATAAAATTTTGTCTTAATTTCTGGTTTTCTATTGAACTGATGACCTTTTAAATCATCATAGATTTGTGACCTTGAGGCCCTAAACTTTCCAATGATCATTCACTTGTTTGTGATTGATGGCCTCAATCATTACTTATAAATATTTATTATTCTTCTCAAAGTCTATATTTTTACTTCAACCCATGTTCTCATATGTGGAAACTTAGTTATATGTTACTTTGGAAAACCATTATGTTTCTAACATTGTGTTTTTAAAGGAAGTTTTAGTATTCATTTGTATGACATGGGATTATATAAAAGTAACTTTTATGTTTTAAACCTTTGATAAACCAGATGAATTTTGAGGAAAAAGTAATTTTAATTATTGTAGAATTTAACACCCTAAGATTTTGTGAAATATATTTTTTGAATTAATTTAATCATTTTGATTTTTTACATTTTAAAAAACAATGATTATAGATTTTGTTATATGAAAAACACTATGTTTTTCTTTCATTATTTTCAATCCAAGATGAGATTGTACAACATGAAACAATTAGATTATCTTACAGTATACAAAACCAAATTATTGTCTTATGTTACACACCATTGAGTTCTTTTGATTTCTTTCATTTCACGCAATACCAAATTTTGCAAAAAATAGAATATTATTATTTAATATAATAAGATATAAACTATTTGTTAAATTAATGTTTATGAATATTATTAAATACATATAAGGTTTATAATATGAATTCATTGGTTACCAATTGATTATAAATTAAAATATATATGAATTTATTTTTAAGGAAATAGTTTTATTTTTACACTCGCAAATTCCTTTTGTCTTGATCAATTAAATAAATTAAAATTAGGTAATTCTATTAATGAAATATATATTTTATTTGTTCAATCAAATATTTTTATATTCTTGAAATATATTTCAATGCAATAAGATAAAATCAAACCCAATTTTATGCATAAAAACCAATAATTTTCAAAAGAGCAATTTTACAACCTTTTAACAGAGAACCCATTTTAAATACATTTTTACACTAAAATATTATATTTTACAAAATAAAATTATACTTTTAAAGTAGAATTTAATTTTTTTTCTTAATTTTTTGTATTTTTCTGATAAGTTTCATGTTTTTTATAAATAGTAAAAAACACTAAATTTTAATTGAAATTATTTTGTAATCAAAATAATTTATATTATTAAATTATATTTTTGATGGGTTTTAAGTTATAATTAGCTCAAATTTTTATCTGTTCATCTAATTTATATCATTTAAATAAATTTTACATTGAATTTAGATATAAAAACGTTTTAATATTGTTCATGTTTTAACTTTAATAACCCGTTTTCTCACCCCATCAATGAGATTAATTTTAATTTAATTACTACAAATTCTGTGCTTTGAGTTTTGAAAAATTGATTCCATATTTGTAATCATTGGGTACAAATTTTGTAAATATATTTTTTTTATTTTTAGGCATTATGAATATTAATTTTAGTAATTTTTATTAACATAGTAAAATCTAAATTGGGTAATTAAGGATAAAAGATAATATTTTAAATAATAGAAAATCAGCCAAACACTTGTACTAATTTAATTGGATGAGTTAGTTTTGACCTAAAAATACTCTAGGTGAGATTATAATCTTTTTAATCCAGTTGGATGAGAGTAATAAATTTATTATATTTTATTTAAAGAAAAGTTAAAGACATCATAATTATATTTTGAATTACTATATAATTTTTAAAATGAAAAATAATGAATAATGTAAAAATTGAAACTAATGATATTTTATGAACGTAATATTTAATTAAATTATTCAAAAATCAGAAAAATATTAAATAAAGAAAATGGGTTGATATATGGTAAAATATATAACAAATTAACCATTTACGGTCCAATTGACACTTTATATATAAAAATTTCATCCTCTTAACTTTAAAAACATTATTACCATAGATAAAATTTAAATTGGTTAGCTAAGGGTTAATAAAAAATATAAGGTTGAAAATTACATCAAAACATGTCTAAAATTTGATGGATTATGATATTAAAATACTATAACATCTTAGTTTTGAATAAATTTCCATTTCTTAGGTATTTTTATTGTGTTTTAAATGATTAAAAATTAATATTTTTTGAGATTCCAAAAGTGACCATAACCTCAATTATAAAAGGGTACCACTCCCACACTTCTTGAAATCAATTTAAGCCATGAAACTCGAACATCCCCTAAATATTTTCCTTCTTCACTTCCCTTGCCACATTCTATAGGTTCTGGTCTTCCTAGAGGACCAACTCTAAAGTCCTTTAGAGGATATCTAAAGGATCCATTCTCAAGAAGAGGTAATCCCTCTAACCGATATTTCTATTTTATACTCTTCTATACCTCCTATAAATATTATATATATATATCATAAAATAATAAATTAATAATAGTAAAAATTATTAAATATTATTATGATTATGAACACATCGTTATACATACCCTCTCCCATAAACAATGGAAGTATCTCTTGTGTATAGATTTGGATTATCGTCTCCACATAGCAATACAATTAATTTTCCATCACCATATTTTATGAGTAAGAATTATTATGTGTTTTATTTTTTATATGATATTTATGACATAATTATAATTCTAAAATGATAATCCCATGTCTATAATTTTGCTATCCGTCTAATATTTTGAGAAAATGATAACGTTGCTCGTGAAAAATAAAAATGATTTTTATCAATATATATGTTATATATGAAATAAAAATAATTTTTAATGATAATATATTATATAATTTCATTTATTTTAACCCAACATGAAAATAATAACAGTGTTCATGCCTATGTACGTCATATTTTCTCCATGAACTGTGTATTTTCTTTTCTATCTATAAATTTTTTGAATCACTACAAACCCATATATAATGAAAATATACATGATATTTATATCATTATTATCATTAGTTAGATGATGAAATCATTATCTCTGTTAGAGGACCAAGGATAATAAGTCAAAACATGAATGAAAAACAAAGCGGATATTACCCAAAGAGTAACATTAACATGGAATTATTAATAAACCGGTAATATTAAGTCATAAGTAAATCATGTATGGAATATATATATATATATATATGACTATATTTATATTTTATATGTATAATAAACTTATATTTATTATACAGGAGGTTTTAAGCTGTGCGAAATAAGTGAAGACTTAAGGTAATAGATTTTTGTCTCACCTTTATTTATGTGAGACACATGACTTATACACTAATTGTTTCTTCTACATGGTGTTTTTAATGTCTATGAATGTCATTTAGGAGTATTATCCATAATATAATGGTATTTTAACATATATATAATTTTATTTCCTTCACAGGGCATACAATTCTAGTGGTAATAAAGTGATGAGTATTTATTTCCTGATCTCATCAATATTTGGGATTGTTTCATTGTAAGTCTCTATTTAAGAATATTTATCTTTCATGTCCATTTTTTCTATTTTTTTTTCAAAAAAAGTTTTTAATATTCTTCTATGGATGTTTAAATTCATTTTTACCAATTTTATACTTTCCGCTACATGGTTTTAAAGGAATATTTTAATCATTTTTCAAATGAGGAACTTTGGGAATTTTTTGGAAAAAGAACTAAAGATTTTTTTTTAAAACTTATACCACATGAATGAAATTTTAAACCATCATTATAACTTAATTATTCGAATCATACGTTAAAATATTATAAGTTTATTTTCTACGAAAATGTTTTCTTTTAGAATTTCAAATCATTTTATGAAAATAAAATATTTTCAAAGAAGAAAAGATATTTTCCATGAGAATTGTTTTCAAGTGTCTTCTCAAAATTATTTTCCATATAAGATAAAATTATTTGATGTTACTTATGTTTTACTAGGGATATGATTCAATTATACCATTATTATTCTTTCTAATAATAGTTTATGTTTATGATGGAATGATATTTATGAAACCCATTTCTTTTCTATGGTTTATATTATGATTGAATGTTGTTTATGAATCCCATTTCATTACATGGGTTCTAATATGGTTAATGATTTATATTATTATGGAACACATATGTATGGTTTCCATTAAGTTATGGGTGGGACCAATATCTCCCTCCAATGAATTGGGTAAAGATTTATATCTCATGAGATAGACATGGATGGAATGGGGAGTGAACTTGGTTCAGTAAAGGAATTTGTCTGCTAAAATGTTCTTGGGAGCTATCCTTTAATACTAAGATAGTCATGGTTGTGAAACAAGACTACCAATATAGTATGTGTAGTGAACCCATACAACTAATATGGCCTTGATAGTGATTCGTTAACTACCATGAAAATCATTTTACATGCTTATGTGTCCACCACAAATTCCATTTCTTATTTATATGTTATGATTTCATCGATTATGTTTTTTATTTCCTTATGATTAATGTCTTATGAACTACCAATATTTATTCTATGATTTCTCTTTATGATCAATGATACATTGGGTGAAATATTTTATTTTCATTATCATGTTCTCATACCCTTATGTTCACGATTATATTTACATGTCTTCCTTGTTTACCCTTACTGAGAATCTAAGCTTACCCTTTATTATGCTTATTTTACCGATCATATGAAGAAATTTATTAGGTATGAGATGTAGAAAAGTGTTCTATTTGTTAATAAATAGGTTGGATAATAAGTAGATGTGTTATAAATTAGTTTTTTATGTTTTCAAGTTTCCAAAGGCATTAAACTAATATGTTCTTTGGAAGTCTGTTTATGTAAAGTATGAAGTGTTCTAAAAAATGGTCATAAAGTCTTTTTATGTTAATACAAGGTCATTATAAAAATAGTCCCTTTTTTTATAATATCTCATCAAGTAAGTTTCACATTAGTGTCATCAACTACTGTGCTCGATGCATCTTTCTTTGAAAATATGAAATAAACATGTTGTTATACCATGGGAATGTAATTTAATGCAGCTATTATATTTCAATCAAATGGCCAAGATATCAAATTCCCTAAAGATATATGGTAAAAATCCTTCCTTGATTTATCAATTAATAACATGTCAATCGTGATTCACCCAACATACCCTAGCTTTCTATGAACATATGTCATCACAATTTTCATAATAAAATCTAAGTGTGTGAGTCATGACATGAATTAATGATAATCTTATAGTCTAAGAACCATTACAAATGATCTCAGATAGGAATATATAATGACAAAAAAACATGAAGAATTATTTTTGGTAGGTATATTATCATAATCTCTCATATTATAAATTACAAAGTGTAATCTTCATGAGAATAATTTTTATCCTCTTACGAGTATTCACACCTAATGATCTATATACTATATTCCCTATCATAGTATGTTATCCAACCGTAGAACAATGTTAATAATATAGTCATGGCATTTCAAAGTTCTCATTATAGTGGGAAACTACTATGATCTTATTGATGTGACATATACTCTAGGACATTATCACATCAATGTTTTTAAAAATAAAAATCAATATGTGATAAGATATTTATATTAATATCCACTCCTTTGAATATTCATATAATCCAATGTATAATGTAGTTGGTTATAAGGAATCATCTTTAATAGCCAACCCACAAATTCTCAAATCTCTGAGTATAGAATGACCAAGTCGATGAATACATCAAATTTAATTCACCATTATTAAAAATAAATCACTTTCCTCTCATATGAATATATAATCACATCATATGTACTATCTAGGTGTGACTGCGTACTCCTTGTTCTATCTCAATCAAGGGTGTAAATATCATAATTTTCAAATGATAGGAAAAATACTATCTTGGTTGTGCTCCAACCGATAAAATGATTAATGATATACCCAACCAAACCTCACTAGATAAGCCTAAAAAACTACATAATAAAGGTATCAAAGTATAAAGTTTGTCATGATATTTATCTCACCAACCTTAGATAGTGGAGAAAAAATGGTCCATGTACACTTAGTATACCAAATACAAAGTGTATGAAACTCTATGTGGTATACTTAGTTGGACATCTAGCACAAAAAACACTTTTTGTACCTCATGGTAATATTCTGTATCTATATAAAATAATCACGCTCATACTACCATTAATATTTCATTATAGCCTATAATAATCCATGACAAAAATCTATTAGGGATAACACAAATTCACACTCTGAGTGGTTATTGTCAATAGATTTCATAAAATACATATCTATATATAAATATAGACATCAAGTGTGAATAAATGATAAAGTTGATATTTCATTTTATATAGTACTTTTATATTAGTAAAAATATTTTAATAATACTTAACAAAACCCTATATAAGTTTCTATATAAAATATCATATATGGTAGATTACAAGATCAACATTATGTTTGCATCACTTTTTGAGGTCTTGTTAACTCATTATATCTATATGTGACTCCTACAACAATACTATACAACCATCTGATAAAAACTTTCCTAAAAAATCTTTAGTGAGTATCATCTATAAGGAAATTAAGTTTACATAATGGTGATATTTAGGTATAATATTATGAATGTGAAACTCTTTGAAAATATTAAAACTCCTTAACACCACAACATCAAATGTTATGATTCCAAATTATATTATCTAATTAGTTTTATCATCATAATCCTCTGAACCCTTTCTTTGAAACTTTCACCTTGAAATATTTTCATAAATAATACAAATATTTAAATTTTTACTTTACAACATATCCTAACCTCTTTTAGGATAAAGTTTCTGTAACAACCCAAACTTTCATTAATGAAAATTCCTATTGATCTAATTAAATATCTTATTATGTAAAATGGTTATATAATATATGAACTTATTTGTTTTTATGCTTTTGGATTTTAAAATACCATTAATAATTGTGACTGTTGCTAATATTTCCATTGAACAGTGATCACATGATTAGTTTAAATATAGGGATTTAACAAATCCAATTTACTCAGACAAAGGAAGTGATGAACTAATCCAGTAGACATGCCCCGTACGAATCCCATTTGTCAGAGCTTAGAAAGGAGGTGGAGTGATTGGGATTAACTCTTGACCAAGCCCAAGCTGAGCTTCAACACATTAAGATCGAGCTGAACTGCCTACAGGAGAAGTGGAAGTTTATAGAGATTACCACTCGAGCGATGTTATTCAAGCCACCCCAATAGTTTTTCATCATTTCACACCTTAAACTAAAGTCTTATACATGTGTTTTAAGTGGTTTTGTAACAATACCATATCACTATGATTATTTACATTATTTTTGTTTATAATAATGAATATACTTTCGTTTTATTATTGTTACTTTGTAAATAGATTTAAAAGCACAAATAGTATTTTTTAGTTAATGTTCAAATAAGGAATATATTTTGATAAATTAATGGATTTTGGAATTAAATAATATTTTAATAAAATATTATTATTATTAAATTACTTTTTATTATGTATAAATGATCGTATAATTTTTATGAATACAATTGTAATTTTTATTAAGGTTTGAAAGCTATTTTTGTCAAAACCCATAAATTTTCGATAAATGTCATTCTTTATTTTAAAAGTAAAAATTAAAATATTTAGAAAATTATTTGGATAAAATGAATATTAGTTTTTGAATCATGATTTAAAAATTTTCCAATGGTGAATTTTTCATAATTTTCCGAGACAATCAAATTTTTGGGTAAGAAACTAAATAACGTTTAAATATATAATGTGTTTTATGACATAATAATGACCCAATAGTGATGTAATAATATAATATAAATATTATATTTGGACAATATCTATTTTAACATTAAAATAATCTGATTTTAGTTTTGTTTTATTTATTTTACCAAGCTTGAGTGGACCCTTCAATACTTATAAAACATTTTTGTTTTTTAAATTGTGCTCCTTTGGAGTGTGAGTCACCTCCACATAAGAAACCCTATTATTTTAATAATTTATTCCATTTAACATATAAAATATTATTTTACACTCCCCTTTGGAAAAAATCACGGGCAAAAACCATGTTATGGTTTGTGTATTTGATTATTTTAATGTGTGGTGTCCCAAACCTAACTAATAAAGAATTACTTATCCTTTCTTATATAAACCCACCAAATATCCCACTTCATCTTCAATCAAAGCCTTTGGAGTTCATCCAACCTCTTCCCTCTTTTCTATATAATCCTCACAAGGTTCCCCAAGCTCCCAAGAAGCCTCTATCAATCCTCTCCCAAGCTGTTGGGATCACACTTCCAAGTAAGGGATTCCTACCTTTCTCATTTTTATCCAAGTTTATTTATGTTGTAATACCATTTTTCTTTTAATTAAAAATGTTGGGGTATGATTTAAATCATCTATTATATTCCCCACCCTATGTTTGAAGTGATTATAGACTCCCTTATCTCTCATTAATGCCTTCCATGTACACCTATTACTATGCCGAAATTCCGCAAAGAATTTCCCTCTCCTCAGTTACATTCAAGCAGTTCTTTTGTATTATGAAACTAAAATCCATTAAATATGTTGGGAAATGTATCTATATGACCCCATTACTGTATATTTTGTGTAAATATGACGATAAACCCATTTCTATCTCATCAATCATTTTTATGAATTCTTATGTCACGCCGTTATGCTACCGAAATTGCACTGATGTTCCAAGAAAATGTCATAGTGTAGTGAACACCATGCCCATTTTTCTATCAATGATATTCAACTTTATGCACATTTACTTATTTATTATAAATATTCATGTATGTATTACACATCCCTTTATCTTTGAATAAATGATTATGATTAATTCCATGTTGTATGATCCATGTGGCACACTTATGCATGAAATGAAATGTTTAAGAAGAGTGCACCCTAATAGTACTCCAATGCATTGGGTAAAGTATAGTATCATGATACATCATGTGAAATGGGTGTTTAATCATTCTAATTCAAGTGAAACAAGGTTTTAATCTTGCTTCATGTGCTATGAGGGTTTACTCATGCTCCATGTGCAATGAGCCTTGGCTCATGCTAATTCAAGGTTAAGTGTTGTTGCAACATTTACATGTTATGATAATAATGATATATCATGTCTTTTTGTTCATGTTCTTTAATGATCCATTAATATTCCTATTTCCTAACATTTATTTTATTCTTCATTTTATTGCTTTTTTACTCCCTTACTGGGCTTTATAGCTCACCCCTTTCTTATGTATGTCCTCAGGTTATCCCATGCAATGCTAGGTACGAGGGAGTGTAGTGGTTATATAAAGATGTTTTCAGTAATATGTCGCATTTTATGTTTTAAGTTGTTATGTAATGTTCCTAAACCCCAAATACAATGTACCTCTTGATCTTCTATGTTGTATCAAGTGAATGTATTTATGTAATAATTTTTGTTAAGTGTGTAATAAAAAATCATGGTTGTTATAGTTTGTATCAGAGGGAGGTTTAGTTATTTTTGGGATTAGGATTAGAAAACCCTAATGAAAGCCTTAGGGATAAGAATAAGTATAATAAAAACATCCCTAAATTTTGGTGAGTATTGAGTAAGTGGTTTATCAAGCAAATACATCTCTGTCTGGATACGAGCAGGTAGAGGCGGCTCTGGCACAAATGTACCTAGGAGTGCAAATTTTGAAAAGGAGTTTCAGGCTTGACCCAGGGTATCCTAGTACAGGAAAATATTCCTTGTTGCACTCTTGGTTATGACACTCCCAATGTATATGCTTTGGTAAATTCAAAAGCTTAGAATGAACCATTTTTAAGGGAATAAAAAAGCACATAAGAATATATATTGGGAAGTAGATCATGGATAACATAGATTGAAGCCTATAGATTCATATGTTAAAGAAATAAAAGTTATTTATAAGTCATCTATTTTGTCCTTGGATTACCCTTTATGTGTTACCCCTAACTTTCCTTTTATTCCATCCAATGTCTTGTAATAGGAGTACCCATCCTAACAACAGATGTGAAGACCTATGTGACAACTGTTCTAATGAGATGCCCAATCTGATGGGAGTAGGAATTGCGAACATTGTCAAGATACTATCTCATTTAACTCAATATTTGAATAGAAACATGGGTGAAGAGGAACTTTCAACCCCCATAAGAAAGAACAAGTCACTATCAAGGGATTTATGAGACAAAGGCCTCATACTTTTAATGGATCATCTGTTCCCTCAATCAATAAAAACCGGATTAAATCCATTGAAAATATATTCTCCATCCTTAAATATTACAAAAAAGAAAAGGTTATTCTGGATGCTTCTCATATGGAGGGTAATTTAGATTAATATTGGACATCGATAAAAATATAAATCCCGAGGAGGAGATCAAGGCATTAGAATGGAAGGATTTATAGAGGATTTTTTTTGATAAATATTTTCTCTGAAACCTCTGACTAAAGATATAAATGGACATCCTTTACCTCAAGAAAAAAGACAACGAATCCATCAGAGCGTACGAGGAAAAATTCAAAATTATTTCACAATATGCCTCTGACTTTTTCGTTACCCCGAATGCAAGTTTGAATGCTTATTTTGTGGGATTAAACCTAGACTGCGGAAAGTCCTGACGATCGGTAACTTTGATAGCTATGAGGAAATTGTCCGATGTGCCCTCAAGGTTGAAATGGAGATCAGATAATCTCAAAGGTATCATGGGGATAAGAATCGTAAGGTGGACTTCAATTCTAGTAGTTCGATGGATAAATCCAACGGTGCTTAGAAAATATAGCACTCCACTTGCTAAAGGTTTGGAAATAAGCACTCGTAAATTGCTTGAAGGGGATGTGGAAATGCTTTAGGTGTGGACGAGAAGGGAACCTAGCCATTAACTACAAATAAGAAAAACCCATGGATGAGAAAGTGGAGAGGAACTCTCTGTTTGACTCTCAACGTGTTGTTCATTGCTTCAACTATAAAGAACCAGAGCAACATTAAAATCAGTGCCCTAAGAAAATGGTTTTCGGAGGCAATCAACAACCTCCAAGGCAGCAAGGGAGAGATTTTTCCATCACTACTGCCGAAGTGAACCCCAAAAATGAAGTGGTGACATGTACTCTAGTTATTTATTCAAGAATAGAAAACATACTTTTTGTTTTTGTTTCTACGCATTATTTTGTATTTTGAAAGTTTATTAGAACAATCCAAACAACACCACATATCATGAATGTAATGATGTCGATGAGTACGATAAATGGGGAATCATTTCATCCCATGAATATTACTCCTCCCCTATCATAATCGATGGATGTAACTTCCTGGTGAACCTCATCATACACCTTATGGTGGAATTTTATGCAATTCTTGGCATGGATTGGCTTTCCCTATATAGAGACAACCTAAATTGTTGTGAGAGTGAAATCACTATCCATGTGGAGAATCAGCTCCCGATTCTATACAAGTACAAAGAGGAAGATGAATCTTCTTTAACACCATCATCTAAAATGTGGATATTAATGCTCTATGAGAAAGTTTAAATAGCTCAGATGATTGAGTATAAGGAGGAAACCATCCTTGAGGACATGCCTATTGTGAGGGAATTCGCTGAAGTGTTTCCTGATAAATTTCCTGGTCTTCCTCCAAGAAGAGATATTGAATTCTCAATTGACCTTATAACTGGGGTGGTTCCAATATCCAAGAATGTGTATAGAATGGTTGTTGTGGAGGTTGAGGAGCTAAAAAAACTATAGGATAATATGTATAATGGGTTTATATACCCATGTTCTTCACCATGGGGTGTACTGTGCCTCTTCGTAAAAAATAAGGATGGGTCAATGCACCTTTTCATCAATTATCGTGAGCTTAGAAAAATCATGATAAAGAACTGGTATCCTATTCCATGAATTGGTGACTTGTTTGATTAGCTATTTGATGCACAATACTTCTCCAAGGTATATTTTCGGTTGGGATATTATCAAGTAAAGGTGAAAAAAGAAGATATCCCCAAGACTACTTTTTGTACAAGATACGAGCACTGTGAATTCATAGTAATGACTTTCAGACTCACTAATGCTTTAGAAATCTCCAGGGACTTGATGAATAATTTATTTAGAGATTACCACAACAAATTTTGCGACTTATTTTATTTATGATATTCTAATACACTCTAAAAAAAGTAGGACCATGAAGAGCATCTAAGAACTGTACTAGAGAGAATGCAGAAGGAGAATCTCTATGAAACGTACTGAAAGTGTGTGTTCTGGTTGAAGGAGGTATCATTCTTGGGCCATATCATCACAAGAAATGGAATATCTATAGATCCCTTGAAGAAAGATTCAATAGAGGGATGTATGAGGCCAGTATCGATAATAGTCATCTGTATCTTCTTGGGGTTAGCTGGATATTATTGATGATTTGTGAGAAATTTCCCATGATTGTCCAAACCTCTTACCAAGCTAATTCGGAAGGGAGTAAATTTTTCTTGGAGTGATGAATGCGAAGAGAGCTTCAAGGAGTTGAAAAGGAGGCTTATCACTACGTTCGTGCTCACACTACCCACAAGTGGAGAACTTTTTGTGGTATTTAGTGATGCTTATAAGAAGAGCCTAGGTTGTGTGTTGATGCAGAATGATAAAGTGATAGCCTATGCCTCAAGTTAGCTAAAAATCCATGAGAAAAACTATCCCAGACATGATCTAGAGTTGGAAGATGTGATCTTTGTGTTGAAAATATGGTGTCATTATCTTTATAGGGAGAAGTGTGAGATATATACTGACCAAAAAAAGTTGAAATATATATTCACATAAAAAGAGCTTAATATTTTCCAACAAATATGGATATAAATCATTAAGGATTATGACTGATCAATTCACTACCATCTCAATAAGGCAAACAAGGTTGCAGATGCTCTAAGTAGAATGAATCCTGTATCTTTATCAATGATGTGAATTGAAAAGGGACCAATCTTCTTATATTTGTAGAGGATGCACATGGGAATTATTAAGGGAGGAACATCATCAATCCTTTCTCAAATGATTTCTTAACCATCCCTCATTGAAAAAATAAAGGATTCTCAAATAAAGGATGTGGAAATTCTAAAAAGGTTGGAAGTTATCAAAAATGGTAAATCCATAGAGTTCGTGGTTGACAAGGATGAAATTGTGAGATTTGGGTCATGATTATGTGTACTATCCGATCTAGTGATAAACAAGGGCTTTTGAATGACACACATAGACCAACGCTCTTTATTCACCCAGGGATCACAAAGATGTTTTGATATCTCCGAGAAAACTTTTGGTGGGACAATATGAAATTGGAGATTGCTGAATATACATCAATGTGCCTTGTATGTCAGCAAGTGAAGACTGAGAGGAAAAATTCTAAGGGGATGATGAAACCACTACCCAAACCAACATGGAAGTGGGACTACATTACCATGGAGTTTGTCACTTGACTTCTAAGGACATCCAGATGAAACAATGATATTTGGGTCATTGTAGATCATCTTACGAAGACAACTCACTTTATCGCGATTCGAGAGGACTTCTCATTGGATCAACTTTCATGGATTTACATCAAAGAAGTGGTAAGGATTCATGGAGTACAACTATTTGTTGTATCTGATTGTGATATGAGATTCACCTCCAAGTTCTAGAAAAGTCTCCAACATGCTCTAAGTACTGAACTGAACTTCAGTACAGCCTATCATCCTCAAACTGATAACCAATCTGAGCAAACTATTCAGAAGCTGGAAGATATGTTAAGATCATTTTCTATGGACTTCAAAGGAAGATAAAACCAACATCTTCCATTGGTTTAATTCTCATACAATAACAGTTTCCACTCAAGCATCCGAATGACACCATTTGAATCCCTTTATGGGATAAGTTGTAGAACACTGGAGTGTTGGGATGAAGTCGGTGAACGTAACCTACTAGGAGATAAAATTATCAAAGAAATGGTGGAGAATGTGAAAACCATTCAGCAGCATATCAAGTCAACCCAAAGTCGACAGAAGAGTTATGCAGAAACCCATCAATGAGGCATTGAGTACAAAGTTGTAGAAATGTTATTTCTATGCATATCTCTATAGAATAAGGTCATGAGTTTTGGAAAGAAATGGATGTTAAGTCCTAGGTACATCAACCAATTTTAGATTCTTGATCATGTCTGGGCCGTAGAGTATCGACTAGAACTTCCACCCACAATGGCCAAAGTACATAATGTCTTTCATGTATCCCTCTTAAGAAAGAACAAACCAGACCCTTCACATGTACTCTCTTCCAAGATAGTATAGTTAGAGGATGATTTTTCTTATGAGAAGAAACCATTGAAGATCTTATATCATAGAGAAAAAGTTCTACAAAATAAGACAATGACCCTCATAAAGGTGTTGTGGTGAAACCAAAAGTTTAAATAAGTGATGTGGGAATCAGAGGAAGTGATTAAGAAGAGTTACCCACATCTGTTTTAGTGTGGGAAAAGGAAATTTTTAGGGTGAAATTTTTTAAGGGGGGAGTATTATAACAACACAAAATTTCATTAATGAAAATTCTTCTTGATCTAATTAAATGTCTTATTATATAAAATGGTTATATAATATATGCACTTCTTTGGATTTATGTTTCTTTATTTTAAAATAACTTTAAGAATTGTGACCATTTCTAATATAGTCGTTGAATAATGATCCCATTATTAGTATAAATTTAGGGCTTTAAAAAATCAAATTTAATCAGACAAAGGAAGTGATGACCTCGTTCAGTAGACTTGCCCCATACGAAGCCTTTTTTCATGCTCGGAAAGGAGATGGTGTCCTTGGGATTCGATCTTGACCAAGACCAAGCCGAGCTTCAACACGTTAAGCTCGATTAGAGCCGCCTACGAGAGAAGTGGAATTTGATAGAGATTACCACTCGAGCGATGTTATCCGAGCCACCCCAAGAGTCTATCACCATTACACACCTTACCCTAAGGTCTTAAGCAGGTGTTTTAAGGGGTTATGTAACAAGACCCTAGCACCATGATTTTGTACATTATATTTTTATATAATTAAGAATATACTTTCATTTTATTATTATTACTTTGTAAATAGTTTTTAAAGCACAAATTATATATTTTATTTAATGTTCAATTAAGATATATATTTTGAAAAATTAATGAATTTTTGAATTAAATAAAATTTTAACAAAATATTATTATTAGTAAATTAATTTTTATTAAGTATAAATGATCGTATAATTTTTATGAATAAAATTGTAATTTTTATTAAGGTTTGAAAGCTATTTTTGTCAAAACCCATGAATTTTCGATAAATATTGGTTTTTTATTTTAAAAGTGAAAATTAAAATATTTATAAAATTATTTTGATAAAATGAATATTATTTTTGGAATCAGGATGTCGAAATTATCCAATTGTGAATTGTTCATAATTTTATGAGACAGTCAAATTTTTGGGTAAAAAACTAAGTACTGTTTAAATATATAATGTGTTTATAACATCATAATTTACCAATAGTGATGTAATAAAATACTATAAACATTATTTTAGTCCAATATATATTTTACCATTAAGATAATGGGATTCTAGGTTTTTTTGATTTATTTTACAAAGCTTTAGTGGACCGTTCATGACTTATAAAACATTTTAGTTTTTTAAATTTTGATCCTTGAGAGTGTGACTCACCTCCACTTAAGAAAAACTATTATTTTAATAATTTAGTCTATTGGAATCATAAAATATTGTTTTTAAATCCCATTTTGAGAAAACCATGGGCAAAAACCATGGGCTGGTTTGTGTTTTTGATTAGTTTAATGTGTGGTGTCCCAAACCTAAATAATAAAAAATTCTCTCTCCTTTCCTATATAAACCCTCCCAAGATCCCACTTCCTATTCACTAAAAGTATTGAAGTTTGTCCAAACTCTGAAATACTCTCTCTATAATCCTACCAAGATGCCCGAAGCTCCAAAGAATCCTCTCTCAAGCCTCTCCCAAGCCTTTGGGATCACACTTCCAAGTAAGGGATTCCTATTTTTCACATTTTTATCCAAGTTTCTTTATGTTGTAATTCCCTTTTTCTTTTAAATAAAAATTTTGGGGGTATTATTTTTAACTTCCCTTATCTTCCCCTACCTATTTTTTAAATTATTATATACCCATTTTCTCTCATTAATTAATTCCATATACACTCGTTACTATGCTGAAATTCTGTAAGGAATTTCCCTATCCTCATTTATATTCAAGAAATTATTTTGTATTATGAATCTAAATTTCATTAAAAATGTTGGTACATGTATCTATATGAACCCATTAATATCAATTTTGTATAAATATTATGAGACACCCCTTTCTCTCTTATCAATAATTTTAATGAATTCTTACATCACGCCGTTACGCTGCCAAAATGGCACTGATTTTCCAAGCCAATGTCATTGTGTAGTGAACACTATGCCTATTTCTCTATCAAGAATATTCACCTTTATAAACATTTACTTATTGATTATAAATCTTCATGTATGTATTCAAAATACCTTTATCATGGAGTAAATTATTATTATTATTTTCATATTTTATGATCCATGTGGTATACTTATGCATGAAATGAAATGTTTAATAAGGGTGCACTATAATAGTGCTCCAATGCATTGAGTAAAGTATAGTATCATGATATGTCTCGTACAATGGTGGTTTAATAATTATAATTAAAGTAAAATGAGGTTTTACTCATGCTTCATGTGTAATGATGTTTTACTCATGCTCCATGTGAAATGAGCCTTAGCTCATGCTAATTCCATGTTAAGTGTTGTTGCAACATCTCCATGTTATGATAATCATGCTATATAATGCCTTTATGTTCATGTTATTTTATTTTACATTGATATTCTTATTTACTAAAATGTATTGTATTCTTCATGTTATGCCTTGTTTACTCTCTTACTGGGCTTTATAGCTCACTTATTTGGTATGTATGTCCTGAGGTTATCCAATGCAATGCTAGGTACAAGGGAATGTTGTATTCATGTAAAGTAAGTTTTCAATAAGATGTTGTGTTTTATGTTTTAAATTGTTATTTAATGTTCCTAAGCCCTAAAGACACTATAAATCTTGTTCTTTTATGTTGTATCAAGTGATGGTTTTTATGTAATAATTTATGTTAAGTGTGTAATAAAAAATCAGGGTTTTAATAGTTTCACTAAAGTTGTTATGGAAAATAAATTAAACTTTTTAAATTACAGTTTACCACAATATTCAAAAAACTCATTTAGGATATGAAGAAAAATCTTGTTTTGATTGTGACTAAAATTATCCTTTAGATAATAGTGATATTCACTTCCTCATGGTAACTAAATGTGAAATTTAAATTTTTATTTACCATTACATATACTAAAATATTTAGGATAAAAATTGAAATCAATTTTATTATAGACTAGTATAAAATTTTATTTTTTAAATTTAAACTTATCTAAGTTCAGACATACTCCCACTATCCTCTTAGATACTATATTCTTGTTAGAACATCATGAAAAGAAATAAAAAATCCTTTGTATTAAGAAATAACCCTTATTTACTTTTAATATGAATATTTAATAAATAACCCATTATTCCCATATCATTTGTTTGGATTTTTTCCTAAAAGGATTACTTTATTAAAATATACCATTTATGAGTGGGAGCAGCACAATTCCCTTATATTTCAGAAACTATATGGATAATCATTTATTTTGGATAAAGAATTTTTATTCTTTTCTCTTTTTAAAAATAAATATTATAAAATTATATGAATCATAAACCTTTTTTATTTAATTAATTATCTCATATTTTTCATAACAACTCTTTGTTAATAAAAAATAACTTATTACATAAGTGAAATGAGATTACTATACACACAAATATTTTTAGATATATCTATGCTTGATAAAATCATTTAAATTAAAATATTTGATGTAAGAAATATTTTATTCATCACTTTAATTAAAATTAAAATATATATAAATTATTTAAATGATTTTGAACTCATTTATTTTAAAAAACATGTAAAATATATAGTGTTTTTTACATAAGCTTAAAAGTCAATGAATTAATTTCTATAATAATAATACCTGAGATAAGATTTCCATGGAGTTTCAAAAAGCCACTTCAGGTATTCTGAACAATTACATCTTATAGAATCATTATTCATTCCTTTATAAATATACCATTAGGTTTCTATTAACTCAACTAGATAATTGAAGAAATTTTGTTAGAATCTCAAACAAACTTTTCTTCTTCTGGTTTGAAATTTTACCCAATTATACTATCTATATAGTAATACAACATTGAAATTATATTCTTAGTTCGTAAATTAATAAAAACATAAAAATAACAAGATAAAATTTCCTTGAAAACATTAATATTTTCAAAATATTTCCATAAATAACAATAGGATAAATTCCAGAACAATCCATAAGGAAGCCTTCAATATCACCAAGTCATTAGCATATGAAATCATGCCGAATATATGAGTAGAAAATAAAATTAAGAAATTTAACATTTAATTCCATTGAAACCTTAAGTGAATAATTATATGATTCTCATGATCATTTATATTCACTTATTTAATAACATCAAGTCTTAGTTAACCAAGAAAGTATTTTCTCTAACATATATAATTTCTCCTTTGTAGTTTTTTAAGTAACCAGTTTTAGGAGTTCCTTATATTAAGACTCTTCTTTAAATGATATGTTATAAAGTTAATTTTGATGATGATGATGATATTAATCAATAATGAAAGTTTTTAACAAACAAATATCATGTTTTATTACCATTTAATAATGAAATTTATTTAATGGGATCCCACTAAAATAATGGCCTATTTAGAATCACATCATATCCATTAGTAGTATAAGATCCATATTTTATTACGAAATGAGTTCAGTATGGATTTTATGTCACCAATTAATTATTTAGGTTGGGAAAAACTAAATCATATAATATATAACCCTTGGATATCCAATTAGATAACTATTTATCCAATCAAGTAAGTGAATAAACCCAACTCTATTTCATTGGTGTTCTAACTTTTTGGGATTCATAGTTAAGTATAACCCAAATAAAAAACACAAACAGGCTACCAAATATGGAATGAAACTACGCATTATTTTTTCCTTAAAAAATATAATATATGGCCACCCAACTATTAAATTAAACTACCAAGTTGTATGATCATGGTCTTGATAATTTCCACTTTGGATGGAATTTGAATCTTAGTATTTAGAATGGGATTTAAACTCACCATATTATCTAATATTATTTTATTTAAATGTATTCATGATTATAGTGATTTAATATTTATTTCTATTGTAACAACCTGTGGTTTTATAATTTATTACTTTAAATAAAATAGTTTATAATAGAGAAATGATATAAATTTAATTTTGAAACCACCTTTTCGTTTAAAGGAATTGTTTTTATAAAATATACATTCTATCAAATTTTTTAATTTTTAAGGATGATATCAATAAAATGTATCAATTAAATTCAATGAATTATTGGTAAAATAATTTAGAAACATATAATAAATAATTACAAAACTATAAGGAATGGTAATTAAATTATTCATTTTTAAACAAAAATGTTTTTCTTAGAAACATTGTTTTTATTTTATATAATGTATGTTTTATATATAAGATATATTTTTAAATTTTTAGAAATTTAGTTTGAAAAAATTATCTTTCTTTTTGGATTCCTAATTTCAAAATTGGATTAGGGTTAGATTTTGGGTTTTTTTTTCTGAAAATGATTAATTTTTTAGTGGATAATAAAAATAAAGTTTTTATAAATACGATAACCTTTAAGGCTTAATTATGATATAAGAATGAATTAAAAATATATGAAAAAAAATTATCAACAAAAAATTAATTTTATTATTTAATTAATGAATTTATAATTAATATTTTTAATTTAAAAATCTACGATTAACATTTAGAATCTAAGTTAAACTTTATTCTAACACAAAGTTATTTTAGTATTTTTTCCTTTAATTAAGTCTTCTAAATGATCTATTCAGTTTTATATTTATCTAAAATTCACATTACTCTATTTCTAACACATAAGAAAATAAATTTCATGGGAATACATACTATATTTTTTTCCTAATTTTTTTAGTAACCCTAGATTTTAAAAGATCACTATGTTTGATAGCATACACATCATGCAACACCTAGTCTAAACAAACCACAATATATTATTAAAATATTATTATTTAATGTAATAATTATCAAATGTATATTAAATTAGTGGGTATTAATAAGACTAAGTAAATTATGATAATTATATGTTTTATGAATGTTTATAATAAATTCATTAGTTATCAATTATTTAGAAATAAAAAAACCATTTGAATGTATAAGAGATGTTTTTTTTGAAAAACTGTTTTTATGCGTGTAATGTTTTTTTATGTTAATAAATTAAATATATAACTATTTTTAAATATTTTTAATTAAATTTATTTGATATATATTCAATCATATGTTTTACTATTCATCTAATATTTTCTAATAATGAGATAAGAATAAAATCAAGTTTTATGCTTAAACACAGTATTTTTATGAAAGCGATTTTCAACACATTAGCATAATTATTTTAAAATTAACGTCTAAAACTTATAGAGTCTAAATTTGATAATATGGATTCCATAATAGGAATTAGTAGGTTAAATTTTTTTAAATGTTTCTCTTTTATTTTTAGGTATTTTGAATAGTAACTGTCATAAATTTATCCCCTTAGTAAAGGGTAAATCGGGTTAATCTAGGTTAAAACTATGTTATAAGGTCATAATATTTCATGTTAATTATTATTTGATGAATAAAATCTTAAAATTATCACCTTAGTATGTATATTTATATGTTTAATGGACATTATTCCATGAAAATGACCAATATAATATTTTAGTCAAAGAAAGTAACAAAATACCCCTCTCTTAGTTTTAAATATCTTTTATGTGTCCATATAGAGAAAAAAGAAATTTATGTAGTAATATAAATTAGAATTATGTGAACAATTAAATTATATTCCATATGATAATTCATGTATAATTTTTATTCATTATATAGTTAGCTTAAAGACTTGCACAACACTAATACTTTATTTATCCAATTAATATAAAAATAAAATAAATGATATTAAAAATATTAAAAGTTATATAATTTGAGTTATTTATAGTGTTACAATAATTTTTTAGATTAATATTAAATATTTGTGATTTTTAAATGGATTACATTAGAAATAAAACTTTTTATTGATCTGTTTGAAGTCAAATTTAATGAATAGTGTTGAAATAGACAATAATAATAATTTGTCAAAATAATATTTTATTAAATTATTTAAAAATAATTAAAATATTGAAAGAGGAAAATGGGGAATAAGATATGGTCTGAAATATCATCTGTAATCCATTTATGATTCAGTATTTACCTTATATGTAAAATTATAACCCTTTAAGAGCAAAAAATACTTTAATATGATTAATGTTAAAATTGGCTAAGTAAGGGGTTAAATAAAATAATATAGTTTTAAGAACCACAAAAACATGTCCAAATTTTATTGGTTAATTATATTTATATCATATAATACCCCTGGTTAGAATTCATGTCCATTTGGATTCATTTAGATTGATAACGACTTTATTATATTTTAATATTTTATGAAATTCCAAAAGTACCCCTCACCTCAATTATAAAATGGATCCTCCTATCTCACCACTTTAAATAAAATTGAGACTTAAATATTGAAAATAACCTTAAATTTTTTTCTAAAACTCCTTATCCATATTCTAGAGGTAATTTTCTTATAAAAATACCCACCCTTGGACCCTTAAGTATAGATTTAAATGAGTTCTTTAAAATGAGAGGTAATCCAACTAACCGTTTAATTTATTTTTAATTATTATTTACCTAATATAAATTTATGGTATTTCTCATAAAATAATAAATGTTGGATCCTAAATGTACTAAAATTTTATTATGATTATGAAATCACCATTATCCATCCTCTTTCCCATCAAATGGGAAGTGAATGTATCGCTTGTGTGTACATACGACTTATCATTTACACGTAGCGATAGAATTCATTTTCCATCACCATATTTTAGGGATGGTTATTATGATGGGTTTATGTTTATATATTTATATATGATAATTATAACATAATCATACCCCTATAATTGTAATATTATATATTCCTTCGAACCCTTAAATTTGTTAGAATACAATAACGTTGCTTGTGTGTATGTGTGGTGTAACATCCCATGTAAGTAATGAATAATAGATTTTTTTATCTATGTATACTAATGAATTAGATAGTTTTTTAGAGGCTTAAAATGAGAATAAATCCAATCTTAAGCATGAAATACACTAATATTTTTAAAAGATTGTTTTACTACCTTTTGATGGAAAACTATTTTTAAATCAAACTTTTAACAATTTAATAATCTCTATTTTTCAAAATAAACCTATTATTTATGATTGGGACATTGAAATTTACATTGGATAATTTTTTGGTATTTTTCTGAAAAAATTCAACTTTTGATGAATAGTGAAACCACTAAGTGGTACTTAAGAAACTGATTTTTTGTTTAAATGAAATTTTACCACATCTGTGTTTTGAATTTAAAAAATCCAACATAAATGGTTGTAATTAAGAATTAAAATGTGGTTCAATGGGATTAAAATATTTTTTTTTGGTAAATAGTAACTTTTATGTTTTTAATCGCGATTAGAGATAATTAGTGTAGTTTAAGGTAAAAAAAATGTTTTAATAATATGAGATGAGCTTGAAACATGTCCTACCCTCATTGGATGTGTCATGGCGGACCAAGAAAATCCATGGGTCAACTTGGGGACCCCATGGAGGCACTTTGGTTGGGAAATGACATAAATAAATTTTTATTTAATGTAAAAGTAAAAATGAAACAAACATGAGTTGTTTTAATAAAACAATTTTTACATGGGGTTATACAAGTCAGATTTTTGACTATAAATATTCATTAGAAATATAAAAATATTTACTACATCATGATATTTTTTTTATAATTTTTAGACATTATATAAATTAAATTATTTATGACATCATGATGATGCAGTGATTACCTCATTAATAAAGGATTTAAATAAAATGAAACGATAATGTAAAATCTATGACCTACACATGTCCAAAACCTATTGGATGGGTATATTTAGAACCCTTATCAACTTATACTCGAATTATATTAATATGGGACCTTTTAAATCCGAAAATCATTTTAAAATAAAGGAACATTTCTTTACTTTCCAAGAGTGCCCCTCCTCTCCTCTTATAAAAGGCCCCCACCTCTACCACCTTACCCACACTTCCAAAGCCTTTTCCTCGGCCATCCCCTGACCATTTTGTCTCTCAAAATCCCTCTCTTACTCCTTGAAGACTCACATTGGGTAGAAGTCTTCCCAAAGAAGCCTTTGAGCTCAAACCAAAGGGAGTTGCCCGATTTTAAGGTAATGTCTTCACTTGAGTCCTTTTGTTTTATTTTGCTTCTCCAACCCCCTAAACTCTTTTTATTAATTTATTTTGTAACAAATCCAGTATATTAAATATACTAGGATGTTGTTATAAGAATTATTAGAGCTACACTTACACACATATACATCTAATGGTTAAAGAACATACTGTTTCCGTGGTTGGTGAATTTCTGCCTCACAAAACGATGATTATTCAATATTATTCTAACACCTTAAAAGGTGGCCATTAAGATGACACTATATTTATATATGATATATAGTATGCTTATGTTTTCCTTAAGCTTCTGTATTTTTCTTTTTTGTCATACCTTTATGGTTTCCTTTATGGTCAAACACGATATTTTCATTTTAGGAAAGGCAGACTACCACCCCCTCAAAGTGATTTGATTCGTTAATACCATATGTGGGACATACAAAGGACATAGTTATGATATTATATATGATATTATAATGGAATTATAATATACCTTTATATCGTTATGATTCCATTCTATAAAATACAAAATAGAAATGAAAGTAGCGTTCATTTGTACGTACGGCTTACCATCTCCATGAACGGTGCATTTCATTTCTTACCTCTAAATGATTATGTAATATTATAAATTCATGTATATACCAGATATATATGAAATATACGACATCTACATCAATAATATCATTATTGAGATAATGGATATTTGACTGCGTGAACAACTTGTAAATATTAGAAGTTCACTTTTGACTCAAGTACCAATGATCAACAAAACGACCATTATCAACTTAAATAATTACATAATGTTCATAACATGGTAATAAATGATATAAAAGGAATAATGAACTTGAAAAAGGTTCTTAAGAAAGTAGAAATTAACTCAAGTTTATTATTCAGGGAGCTCAGTATTTTTCAAAGATTGACCTGAGATCAGGGTACCATCAGCTGAAGGTAAAGGAAGCAAATGTTCCGAAGACTGTGTTTCGTACAAGATATGGCCATTATGAATTTGTAGTAATGCCTTTTGGGCTAACCAACACACCTTCTGTATTCATGGAATTAATGAATAGAATTTTCCATGAGTTCTTGGATAAGTTTGAGGTTGTTTTCATTGATGATATTTTGGTGTTTTTTAAAAGTAAAGAGGAGGATGAAAGACATTTAAGGGTTATTTTGAAAACCTTAAAAGAAAAGAAATTGTATGGGAAATTCAACAAGAGTGAGTTTTGGTTGCAACAAATTTCATTCCTTGGTCATATTGTTTCTAAATATGGGATAACTGTTGATCTTGCAAAAACAAAGGTTGTGGAAGAATGGCCAAGACCCACAAATGTAAGTGAGATTTTTAGTTTTCTTTGGTTTGGTAGACTATTACCGAAGGTTTGTTAGAATGTTTTCATGGTTATCTAGTCCAATGACTAAGCTAACTCAGAAGGGAGTTAAGTTTATCTGGACAAAATAATGTGATGATTGTTTTCAGGAGTTGAAAAGAAGATTGGTGAAAGCTCCAGTTTTGGAACTTCCTTCTAGGAATGGTGAGTTTGTTATCTACAGTGATGCTTCATTGAAAGGACTTGGTTGTGTCTTTATGTAGAATGATCAGGTAATTGATTATGCTTCACGTCAGTTGAAAACTCATGAGGTAAATTACCCTACCCATGATTTGGAATTAGCTGCTGTTGTTTTTGCTTAAAAATATTGAGGCATCATTTGTATGGAGTAAAGTGTGAAATATATACCAACCAAAAACATTTAAATTATATAGTCACTCAGAAAGAATTGAACATGAGACAGAGGAGATGGCTATAATTAATTAAGGATTATGATTGTACAATTTATTACCATCTGGGAAAAGCAAATAAAGTGGCTGATGCTTTGAGTCAAAAAAGTAATGCTTCATTAACAATGTTGTGTTTGGAACGTGATCCTTTGGTTAAGGATTTGATGAACTTTGGCATAAAAGTTGTTGGTGCGGGATGTCCTTCTATTTTTTTCCAGGTATCAGTGAAATATTCTCTATCAGACAGAATCAAGCAAGCACAGAAGCAAGACAGTGAGTTGCATAAAAAGGTAGAGCTGGTTCAGAAGGGTAAGTTACCTGAATTTCAACATTGATAATGATTGTGTTTTGAGATTTGGGAAGAGATTGTGTGTGCCTTGTGATTCACAGTTGAAGAGAGAGTTATTATGTGAAGCTCATAGTTCTCCGTTTTAAGTTCATCCAGGAAGTACTAAGATGTATAAAGATCTTCGAGAGTATTACTGGTGGGACGGAATGAAAAGGGATATTGTTGATTTTACTGTGAAGTGTTTGACTTGTCAACAGGTAAAAGCAGAGTGGTAGTTACCAAAAGGGATGCTTCAACATTTACCAGTGCCAGAGTGGAAATGGGAGAATATATCCATGGACTTTGTTGTGGGATTACCGAAGACATCTCGAGGTAATAATGCAATCTGGGTTATTATTGATTGCTTAACTAAATCTGCTCATTTCCTTCCTATTCGAGATACTTTCTCTCTAGATCAACTTTCTCGATTATACCTTAAAGAGATAGTCAAGTTGCATGGAGTTCCACTATCCATTGTATCCGATCGTGATCCCAGGTTTACTTCTAACTTTTGGAAGGGCCTTCAAATGTCATTGGGTACTGAATTAAATTTTAGAATAGCTTTTCATCCTCAATCAAATGGGCAGTCAGAACGAAAAATTCAGACCTTGGAGGATATGCTACGAGTTTGTTCGATGGATTTTCAGGGAAGTTGGAACCAACATTTTTCTTTGGTTGAGTTTTCTTATAATAACAGTTTTCATTCCAGTATACAGATGGCACCATTTGAGGCGTTATATGGGAAGCAGTGTCGAACTCCAGCTTTTTGGGATGAAGTGGGTGAAAGGAGGTTGATGGGACCGGAATTGGTAGAAGAGTTGGCAGAAAAAGTTCATCTGATACAAAAACACATGAGAACAGCTCAGAGTAGGCATAAGAGTTATGCGGACAACAGGAGGAAGGATCTATCTTTCGAGGTAGGTGATCATGTATTTCTCAAAGTCTCACCATGTAAAAGTGTGATGCGATTTGGTAAGAAAGGAAAGATGAGTCCAAGGTTCATTGGACCATATGAAATTCTGGAGAGAGTTGGATCAGTTTCTTACCAAGTGGCTTTACCTCCGATTTTATCTCAGGTACACAATGTTTTTCATGTTTCCATGTTAAGGAAGTACATGCCAGATCCATCTCATGTTTTGAGTCCAGAGGTTGTCCAGATAGAGGAGAACCTATCTTATGAGGAACAACCGGTCCATATTCTTGATCACAGGGAGAAAGTGTTATGGAATAAGGCGATTCATCTGGTAAAGGTTTTGTGGAAAAGCCACATGATTGAATATGCAACATGGGAATCTGAAAATGCGATGAGGGATAAATACCCCCACTTATTCGATAAGTAAATAAATTGTGGGGAAGAAATTTTCTAAATGGGGGAAGGATGTAACATCCCAAGTAATTAATGAATAATAGATATTTTTATCTATGTCTACTAATGAATTAGATAGTGTTTTAGAGGCTTAAAATGAGAATAAATCCAATCTTAAGCATGGAATACACTAATATTTCTAAAAGATTGTTTTACTGCCTTTTGATGGAAAACCATTTTTAAATCAAAATTTTGACAATTTTATAATCTCTATTTGTCAAAATAAACATATTCTTCATGATTGGGACATTAAAATTTACATTGTATAAATGTTTGGTATTTTTATGAAAAACATCAATTTTTGATGAATAGTGAAACCACTACGTGGTACTTAAGAAACTGATTTTTTGTTTAAATCAAATTTTACCACCTCTGTGTTTTGAATTTCAAAAATCCGATATGCATGGTTTTCATTAATAAGTAAAATGTGGTTCAATAGGATTAAAATAATTTTTTGGTGAATAGTAACTTTTATGTTTTTAATAGCGATTAGAGGCAATTAGTGTAGTTTAAGGTAAAAATAATGTTTTAATAATATGAGATGAGCTTGAAACATGTACTACCCTCATTGGATGTGTCATGGACGACCAAGAAAATCCATGGGTCATCTTGGGGACCCCATGGAGCCACTTTGGTTGGGAAATGACATAAATAACTTTTTATTTAATGTAAAAGTAAAAACGAAACAAACATGAGTTGTTTTAATAAAACAATTTTTAAATGGGGTTATACAAGTAAGATTTTTGACTATAAATATTCATTATAAATCTAAAAAGATTTCCTACATCATGATATTTTTTTATAATTTTTAGACATTATATAAATAAAATTATTTATGACATCATGATGATGGAGCGATTACCTCATTAATAAAGGATTTAAATAAAATGAAACGATAATGTAAAATCTATGACCTACACATGTCCAAAACCTATTGTAAGGGTATATTTAGAACCCTTATCACCTTATCTTATAATTATATCAATGTGGGACCTTTTAAATCCGAAACCCATTTTACAATAAAGGAACATTTCTTTACTTTCCAAGAGTGCCCCTCCTCTCCTCTTATAAAAGGCCCCCACCTCTACCACCTTACCCACACTTCCAAACCCTTTAGATTGGCCAAACCCTGACCATTTTGCCTCTCCACATCCCTATCTTAATCCTTGAAGCATCACTTTGGGCATAAGTCTTCCCAAGGAAGCCTTTGAGCTCAAACCAAATGGAGTTACCCAATTTTAAGGTAATGTCTTCACTTGAGTCCTTTTGTTTTATTTTGCTTCTCCAACCCCATAAACTCTTTTTATTCATTTATTTTGTAACAACTAAAGTATATTCAATATACTAGGATGTTTTTATAATAAGTATTCGATCTAAACTTACACACAGCTACATCTAATGGTTAAAAAACATATTGTTTCTGTGGTTGGCGAATTTCTGCCTCACGAAACGATGATTGTTCAATATTCTTTTAACACCTTCAAAGGTGTCCATTGAGATGACACTATATTTATATATGATATATAATATGTTTATGTTTTCCTTAAGCTTCTGTATTTTTATTTTTTGTCATACCTTTATGGTTTCCTTTATGGTTAAGCGCGATATTTTCATTTTAGGAAGTGCAGACTACCGCCCGCTCAAAGTTATTTGATTTGTTAATACCATATGTGGGACATATAAAGGATGGAGTTATGATATTATATATGATATTATAATGGAGTTATAATATACCTTTATATCATTATGATTCCATTCCATAAAATATGAAATAGAAATGAAAGTAGCGTTCATGCGTACGTACGGCTTACCATCTTCATGAACGGCGCATTTCATTTCTTACCTCTGAATGATTATGTAATATTATAAATGCATTTATATACCATATATATATGAAATATATGGAATATACATCATGAATATAATTATTTAGATAATGGATATTTGATTACGTGAATAACTTGTAAATATAAGAAGTTCACTTTTGACCCAAGTACCAATGATCAACAAAACGACCATTATCAACTTAAATAATTACATAATGTTCATAACATGGTAATAAGTGATATAAAAGGAATAATGAACTTGAAAAAGGTTCTTAAGAAAGTAGAAATTAACTCAAGTTTATTATTCAGGACATTAAAGAAGGATTGAGTCAAGTCGGACCTGAGGTATGGGACTTCGTCTCAATCTCCTTTCATTGAGGCATATTTTGTTTTATACAGAACCTTCTTTTATACAGTGTATAAACCCCATTGAATTTTACATTTATCCAAAAGGAATATTTTTTATATAAAGCGTTTTACTAAATGACAAAAGGGAATGTTTTTGTCGTACGTATGCGGCGACAACGACTTCTCCACCGCCGTGACTATTATTTGAGTATCAGCTTCCTCTACAAGCCATACATTTTTTTAAAAGAAAAATAAATACCATGTTTTACTTTTCTTTTATTTTGGTATTGAAAATGGTTTTCATAATGTTTATATATCAATGTGTTGTATTGATATATTGTGATTGAAAGGTAGAAATGTTATGTTTTCCTTTATGCATGTTTTATGTGATATGATTATATTGTGGTTCATGGGAATTATTATGAAGACAGGTGGTTCCATGATAAACTAACTGTGGGTGAGCCCGATATAGCTCTCCAATGCATTGGGTAATGTGAAGGAGTGAAACGTTAAGGTTTCTCCGAAGAGATTTAAGGAATATACTGTGATGGGTATTCCAAACGTAACCAAGAGGGTTACTCCCTAAGTAAGAATGTTATGAATGCATCAAGTTACCTTTATTTCTTATGATTTCTATGATTTATTCAGGATTTGATGAGGTATGTTAATGTGACTATGTTTTATGGGTAAAGTATGATTTCATTATTATGTATATATGACCTCATGTTTCCTTTCCATATTTTTATATCCCTTACTGAGATTTTCATGCTGATCCCATGTTTTTTGAAATATTTTTCACAGTTCATGGGAAAGGTACATGATATGATGATAGTGTCAAGGAAGTGTCAAGAAAGAATCCATGTTTTATTTTAAATGTGTTTCTGTTGATGGAAAAAATGAATACTATCTTTTTGTAACCACTTTGTTTAAATGTAGAATGTATTGAAAGTTTTATGATCTAATTCTCTAAAACTCTAAACTTGAAAAGATCCTAAATGTGTAATCTTGTAATAACTCATGATTAAGTAAGGTTTAAGGCTAGGGACTTATATTTGGTATCAGAGGTCGATTTAGATAACTTTAAGAGTTAGAATTCTATTAAATGGTTATCCAAAAATATTTTTTTATGGTAAAATTGAAGTGATATTGCATTTGAAGATTACCATGTTGCTTCATCTAAGACATGTTTGTTCAGAATGGTTTTCCACAGAGGAAACAGGGAAGCAGTGCTAGGAAGGCATACAGAAGGAAATAACCTTCTGAATCAGCATCCTGAGATGGTTGGAATTGGAACTGAACAGTTTGTTGTAGTAATGGCACAGTTGAATCAAGCGATAAATGACGGTGGTATCTATGCATGAGATTATCCAGATCAATCACAGAGGAACATGTCAGTGGTGGAACATTTCATGAGGAAACATCCCCCATCATTTAGAGTATCATCTGACCCTGTGCTAGCTGAAGGGTGGACTAAATCACTGGAGAAGATTTTTGATGTCATGGGGTGTTCAGACAATCAAAAGGTTAGTCTTTCTATTTACCATTTGGAGGGTGAAGCAGATCAGTGGTGGTCGATAGTTAAAAATATCAGGAACACTGATGAGATTGATGCTCTCGACTGGGATGAATTCAAAGGTATGTTTCTTTAGAAGTATTTTCCCAAGGCTGTTCGACTTAGGATGGAAAAACAATTCCTGGAATTGAGGCAAGAGGAAGACTCAGTGGCCGCCTATGAAGAATGGTTCACTCGATTGGCAAGGTATGCTCCAAATTTTATCCGAGACTTTGATAGTAAAATCAATCGTTTTTACTCAGGATTAAAGCCAAAATATCAAAAGGCATTAGCTTCTCGTGATTTTAAAAGTTATGAAAATCTTGTTCGATGTGATGAGAAGGTGGAAATGGAGTTTGTCGATTATCAAGTGTTCTATAACAACCAGCAGAATTAGAGACCGAGGTGGCAGGAGAAAGGAAAAAATTATTCAAAAAGGTCTGACGGTAAGAAAACTAAGTTTCCAGTTTGTGATAAATGTTGTAAAAGGCATGCTGGGGAATGCCTTCTAAATTCTGGAAAGTGCTTCCGATGAGGTAAGATGGGACATAAGGCTCGTGATTGCACTGAAAAAGATCAGGGTGATGGTAAGACCAAATTTTATTTACAGTTAGTGAAATGTTATAAGTGCAATGAGATGGGCCACTATGAAAACGAGTGTCCGACAAAGAGCTTGAGTGATGGGAAGAAGTTAGACTACAAGAAGAAAGGGGTGGTGAAAACCTTTGAAACTACTTCAGCAGATGTCGGGCCATCAAATGAAGTTGTATCAGGTAATTTGTTTGTTTTTTCAGATTATGACAGTGTGTTGTTTGATTCAGGGTCTACACATTCTTTCATCTCTGAAAACTTTTTTATTAAAATGGGAATACCAACTCAAGAAATGAGTCCTAAACTTGTGGTAAAATCACCTGGGGGAAATGTTGAGGGAAAAATAATTTCTAAGAATATTCCTATCCTTATCCGTGGAAAGAACCTACTTGCAAACCTTATTGTTTTACCTCTAGTAGAGTTTGATGTTGTCTTGGGTATGGATTGGCTCTCTATTTACCATGCTAAGATTGACTGTAGAGCTAAAGAAGTTTCTTTTCAGAAAGACTTTCAGTTTGTGTACAAGAATGAACCCTTACTGTTGATAACATATCAAAAGGCCAAGAAACTTGTAAAAGATGGAAATGAATGTTACCTTGCACACATATTTTAAAATAAAGGAACTATTCATATTAATGATGTTCCAGTGGTAAATGAGTATCCTAATGTTTTTCTTGATGAGTTGCTTGGAATAATACCAGATCAGGAAGTTGAGTTTACTGTTGACTTAGTTCCTGATGCTAAGCCAATTTCAAAACCCCCTTATCGAATGGCTCAAATTGAACTTTTAGAGTTGAAGGATCAATTACAAGATTTATTAGAGAAAGGTTTCATTTGACCTAGCACATCCCCGTGGGGTGATCCTATTTTATTTGTTAAAAATAAAGATGGTTCTATGAGACTTTGCATTGATTATAGAGCCTTGAATAACATCACTATTAAGAACAAATATCCTTTTCCTCATATCGATGATTTGTTTGATCATCTCTAGGGAGCTCAGTATTTTTCAAAGATTAACCTGAGATCGGGGTACCATCAGCTGAAGGTAAAGGAAACAGATGTTCCGAAGACTGCGTTTTGTAGAAGATATGGCCATTATGAATTTGTAGTAATGCCTTTTGGGCTAACCAATGCACCTGATGTATTCATGGACTTAATGAATAAAATTTTCCATGAGTTCTTGGATAAGTTTGTGGTTGTTTTCATTGATGATATTTTGGTGTTTTCTAAAAGTAAAGAGGAGAATGAAAGACATTTAAGGGCTATTTTGCAAACCTTAAAAGAAAAGAAATTATATGGGAAATTCAGAAAGTGTGAGTTTTGGTTGCAACAAATGTCTTTCCTTGGTCATATTGTTTCTAAAGATGGGATAACTATTGATCCTGCAAAAACAAAGGTTGTGGAAGAATGGCCAAGACCCACAAATGTAACTGAGATTTGTAGTTTCCTTGGTTTGGCAGGCTATTACCGAAGGTTTGTTAGAAATTTTTACTGGTTATCTAATCCAATGACTAAGCTAACACGGAAGGGTGTTAAGTTTATATGGACAAAAGAATGCGATGATTGTTTTCAGGAGTTTAAAAGAAGATTGGTGAAAGCTCCAGTTTTGGAACTTCCTTCTAGGAATGGTGAGTTTGTTATCTACAGTGATGCTTCATTGAAAGGACTTGGTTGTGTCCTTATGCAGAATGATCAGGTAATTGCTTATGCTTCACGTTAGTTGAAAAATCATGAGGTAAATTACCCTACACATGATTTGGAATTAGCTTCTGTTGTTTGTGCTTTAAAAATTTGGAGGCATCATTTGTATGGAGTAAAGTGTGAAATATATACCAATCACAAAAGTTTAAAGTATATATTCACTCAGAAATAATTGAACATGAGACAGAGTAGATGGCTAGATTTAATCAAGGATTATGATTGTACAATTCATTACCATCTGGGAAAAGAAAATAAAGTGGCTGATGCTTTGAGTTGAAAAAGTAATTCTTCATTAACAATGTTGCATTTGAAACGTGATCCTTTGGTTTGGGATTGGATGAACTTTGGAATAAAAGTTGTTGGTGCGGGATGTCCTTCTGTTTTTTTAGGTATCAGTGAAATATTCTCTATCAGACAGAATCAAGAAAGCTTAGAAGCAAGACAGTGAGTTGTAGAAAAAGGTAGAGCTGGTTCAGAAGGGTAAGTTACCTGAATTCAACATTGATAATGATTGTGTTTTGAAATTTGGGAAGAGATTGTGTGTGCCTTGTGATTCACAGTTGAATAGAGAGTTATTATGTGAAGCTCAAAGTTCTCTGTTTTCAGTTCATCCAGGAAGTACTAAGATGTATAAAGATCTTCGGGAGTATTACTTGTGGGACAGAATGAAAAGGGATATTGTTTATTTTACTGTGAAGTGTTTGACTTGTCAACAGGTAAAAGCAGAGTGGTAGTTACCGAAAGGGATGCTTCAACATTTACCAGTGCCAGAGTGGAAATGGGAGAATATATCCTTGGACTTTTTTGTGGGATTACCGAAGGCATCTCGAGGTAATAATGAAATATGGGTTATTATTGATCGCTTGACTTAATCTGCTCATTTCCTTCCTATTTGAGATACTTTCTCTCTAGATCAAATTTCTCGATTATACCTTAAAGAGATAGTCAATTTGTATGGAGTTCCTCTATCCATTTTATCTGATCGTGATCCCAGGTTTACTTCTAACTTTTGGAAGGGCCTTCAAAAGTCATTGGGTACTGAATTAAATTTTAGTACAGCTTTTCATCTTCAATCAGATGGGCAGTCAGAATGAACAATTAAGACCTTGGAGGATATGCTACGAGCTTGTTCGTTGGATTATCAGGGAAGTTGGGACCAACATCTTTCTTTGGTTGAGTTTTCTTATAATAACAGTTTTCATTCCAGTATACATATGGAACCATTTGAGGTGTTATATGGGAAGTGGTGTCGAACTCCAGATTTTTGGGATGAAGTGGGTGAAAGGAAGTTGATGGGACCGGAATTGGTAGAAGAGTTGGCAGAAAAAGTTCAGCTGATAGAAAAACACATGAGAACAGCTCAGAGCAGGCAGAAGAGTTATATAGACAACAATAGGAAGGATCTATCTTTCGAGGTAGGTGATCATGTATTTCTCAAAGTCTCACCATGGAAAAGTGTGATGCAATTTGGTAAGAAAGGAAAGATGAGTCCAAGGTTCATTGGACCATATGAAATTCTGGAGAGAGTTGGATCAGTTGCTTACTGAGTGGCTTTACCTCCGAGTTTATCTCAGGTACACAATGTTTTTCATGTTTCCATGTTAAGGAAGTATATGCCAGATCCATCTCATGTTTTGAGTCCAGAGGTAGTCCAGCTAGAAGAGAACCTATCTTATGAGGAACAACCGGTCCAGATTCTTGATCACAGGGAGAAAGTGTTACGGAATAAGGTGATTCATCAGGTAAAGGTTTTGTGAAAAAACCACATGACTGAAGAGGCAACATGGGAATCTGAAAATGCGATGAGGGATAAATACCCCCACTTATTCGATAAGTAAATAAATTGAGGGGACACAATTTTCTAAAGGGGGGAAGGACGTAACATCCCAAGTAATTAATGAATAATAGATATTTTTATCTATGTCTACTAATGAATTAGATAGTGTTTTAGAGGCTTAAAATGAGAATAAATCCAATATTAAGCATGGAATACACTAATATTTTTAAAAGATTGTTTTACTGCCTTTTGATGGAAAACCATTTTTAAATCAAACTTTTGACAATTTTGTAATCTCTATTTTTCAAAATAAACATATTCTTTATGACTGGGACATTGAAATTTACATTGGATAAATTTTTGGTATTTTTCTGAAAAACATCAATTTTTGATGAATAGTGAAACCACTAAGTGGTACTTAAGAAACTGATTTTTTGTTTAAATAAAATTTTACCACCTCTGTGTTTTGAATTTCAAAAATACGATATACATGGTTTTCATTAAGAAGTTAAATGTGGTTCAATGGGATTAAAATAATTTTTTGGTGAATAGTAACTTTTATGTTTTTAATCGCGATTAGAGGCAATTAGTGTAGTTTAAGGTAAAAATAATGTTTTAATAATATGAGATGAGCTTGACACATGTCCTACCCTAATTGGATGTGTCATGGACGACCAAGAAAATCCATGGGTCAACTTGGGGACCCCATGGAGCCACTTTGGTTGGGAAATGACATAAATAACTTTTTATTTAATGTAAAAGTAAAAATGAAACAAACATGAGTTGTTTTAATAAAGCAATTTTTACATGGGCTTATACAAGTCAAATGTTTGACTATAAATATTCATTAGAAAGCTAAAAATATTTCCTATATCATGAATTTTTTTTTTATAATTTTTAGACATTATATAAATTAAATTATTTATGACATCATTATGATGCAGCGATTACCTCAATAATAAAGGATTTAAATAAAATGAAACGATAATGTAAAATCTATGACCTAAACATGTCCAAAACCTATTGTATGGGTATATTTAGAACCCTTATCAACTTATACTCGAATTATATTAATTTGGGACCTTTTAAATCCGAACCTCATTTTAAAATAAAGGAAGATTTCTTTACTTTCCAAGAGTGCCCCTCTTATCCTCTTTTAAAAGGCCCCCACCTCTACCACCTTAACCACACTTCCAAAGCATTTGGCTCGTCCAACCCCTGCCCATTTTGTCTCTCCACATCCCTCTCTTACTCCTTGAAGCCTCACTTTGGGCAGAAGTCTTCCCAAAGAAGCCTTTGAGCTCAAACCAAAGGGAGTTGCCCGATTTTAAGGTAATGTCTTCACTTGAGTCCTTTTGTTTTATTTTTCTTCTCCAACCCCCTAAACTCTTTTTATTAATTTTTTTTGTAAAAACTCCAGTATCTTCAATATACTAGGATTTTGTTATAATAAGGATTCGAGCTACAATTACACACACCTACATCTAATGGTTAAAGAACATACTGTTTCCGTGGTTGGCGAATTTCTGCCTCACGAAACGATGATTGTTTAGTATTCTTCTAACACCTTAAAAGGTGTCCATTAAGATGACACTATATTTATATATGATATATAATATGTTTATGTTTTCCTTAAGCTTCTGTGTTTTTATTTTTTGTCATACCTTTATGGTTAAACACGATATTTTCATTTTAGGAAGTGTGGACTACCACCCCCTCAAAGTGATTTGATTCGTTAATACCATATGTGGGACATATAAAGGACAGAGTTATTATATTATATATGATATTATAATGTAATTATAATATACCTTTATGTAATTATGATTCCATTCCATAAAATATGAAATAGAAATGAAAGTAGCGTTCATGCCTACGTACGGATTACCGTCTCCATGAACGGTGCATTTCATTTCTTACCTCTAAATGATTATGTAATATTATAAATGCATGTATGTACCAGATATATATGAAATATATGGCATCTACATCAGGGATATAATTATTGAGATAATGGATATTTGACTACGTGAACAACTTGTAAATATTAGAAGTTCACTTTTCACTCAAGTACCAATGATCAACAAAATGACCATTATCAACTTAAATAATTACATAATGTTCATAACATGGTAATAAGTGATATAAAAGAAATAAATAACTTGAAAAAGGTTCTTAAGAAATTAGAAATTAACTCAAGTTTATTATTCAGGACATTAAAGAATGATCGAGTCAAGTCAGACCCGAGGTATGGGACTTCGTCTCAATCTCCTTTCATTGAGGCATATTTTGTTTTATACACAACCTTATTTTATACGGTGTATAAACCACTTTTACTTTTACATTTATCCAAAATTAATCTTTTTTATACAAAGAGTTTTACTAAATGACAAAATGGAATGTTTTTGTCATACGTATGCGGTGACAACGACTTCTCTGCCGCCGTGACAATTATTTGAGTATCGGCTTCCTCTACAAGCCGTACATTTTTTTAAAAAGAAAAATAAATACCATGTTTTACTTTTCTTTTATTTTGGTATTGAAAATGGTTTTCATAATGTTTTTATATCAATTTGTTGTATTGATATCTTGTGATTAAAAGGTGGAAATATTATGTTTCCTTTATGCATGTTTTATGTGATACGATTATATTGTGGTTCTTGGGCATTATTATGAAGACAGGTGGTTACGTGATAAACTAAGGGCAGGTGAGCCTGATATAGCTCTCCAATGCATTGGGTAATGTGAAGGAGTGAAACATTAAGGTTTCTCCGAAGAGATTTAGGGAATATACTGTGATGGGTATTCCAAACGTAACCAAGAGGGTTACTCCCTACGTAAGAATGTTATGAGTGCCTCAAGTTACCTTTATTTCTTATGATTTCTTTGATTTATTCATGATTTGATGAGGTATGTTAATGTGCCTATGTTTTATGGGTAAAGTATGATTTCATTCTTATGTATATATGAACTCATGTTTCCTTTCCATGTTTTTATATCCCTTACTGAGCTTTTTATACTCATCCTAAGTTTTTTGAAATGTTTTTCACAGGTCAAGGGAAAGGTACATGATATGATGATAGTGTCAAGGAAGTGTTAAGAAAGAATCCATGTTTTATTTTAAATATGTTTCCGTTGATGGAAAAAATGAATACTATCTTTATGTAACCACTTTGTTTAAATGTGGAACGTAATGCATGTTTTATGACCTAATTCTCTAAAACTCTAAACCTAAAAAGATCCTCAATGTGTAATCTTGTAATAACTCAAGATTAAGTAAGGTTTAAGGCTAGGGACTTATATGTGAAATACCACCTCCACATCCTGATGGGGCATAATCTCTTATAGAGGACCCACACCTTACTAAAATATGGGGTTATAGTCACCAGATAGAGGGCCCGAACCCTATTGTGATAGGGGGATAACACTTAGTAGATAGATAGATGACCTGCACCCTAGTTTATTGGGGGTGGGGGTGAGAATCAAGCATGGGGGACCCACGACCTAGCACGATAGGGGAAACACCCAATAGGTATCGATAGAGGACCCACTACCTTCTGATCTATGGGGTTCCACTTAGTATATAGGTAGAGGACCCATGCCCTTGTGTGTCATGGGTGAAACAAAGTAGATAGATATATAGATATAGAACCCACACCCAGGTCCATCAGGGGGAGCCACTCAATGAATGGATGACCAACACCCTAGTTTCATGGGGGGTTCCACTCAGTGTAGAGATGAATATGGGGGATTCACACCCTAGTGAATTAGGGGGATTACCAACACTGAAATATCTAAGATGATCCCTCTTGATCATCACTATCATTAAGCATCACCTAAACAAGACCGCTGCTCAGAAAACCTCACATCATATCTCTTATTCAACAATGAAGGCCGCCATCACATTCTATGCAGAAAAACACTCAAGAAATACTACTCATGGGCTAAAATAAGTGTTTTGAAGGAGGAGATACAAGATGAAGAAGTTCCAGAGAAAATGTATACAACACGCACTTGGGGTTACATAACTTGTGGCCTCACATGTTATCCTAGTTGTGTCCTCTCCATCATATAGTTTGACAAAAAATATAGTATGACACAACATGTAAGAGTAATATAAAGTGTTCCTCATCCACTCAAGGAATACCCATGTGCATTTTTTCATGCTTGTGTACATCTTGCCATGGTCATGTACCTAGATATGTACTTGGTCATTTCTAAGTCCAAATACATGCCCTTTTACTCTCAGAGTACACAACATGTTCTCCGTCATGAGGTCATAGGAGTGTGCATCAGATATCCTTATTTGTTACCTAGGGAGGGTCACAGGGTATGTGGTGGGTCCGCATGGTGTGTGATATTTTTCTTTTCTTGGAAACCATAGTGCTACAACTAGGGGGACTACATGACATGTGTTCATTAGACTGCATTCCATGTAGTTGGGTTTTCCGTAGAAACCTTGATTCTTCATCTGGATTTCATATCTATGCATTTTCCACCCAACATTCCTGATTTCACCTTGAAACACATCGGGGGTCTCAGATATGGGTCTTTCCATGCCTAATCTATTGTTGGTGACCAATTTCCAACAACCCAAACCCCACATGGCTCCTTCCCATTATTGCTAAATGTATTCCAATTGCCGCTCCGTATCCTGGATCCATGGATATCTCACTCTTAACTCATAACTTACCTCAATCCATCCAAAAACAACCAATTTGTTCATCATTCATGAAACCTCCATAAATCATGGGGTTCCACTATGCTCAAACTCACCTTGGTAGTTTTGAACCATAACTCTATGGAAGAATAGTAAAGAACACAAAGAAAAGAGGGAAAAAATCACATAAGAAAAGTGAATCCATCATTGGAAAATAAATCTTTGAAAACAATCACATGATCAGGGTATCTAGGGTGATATAAGTTTGAATAAATGAACTTAAATAAAATAATATAATCAATGAATTTGTGGGGATCATGAGAATAAAAAATAATACACAAATAAAATAAAATAGATCAAATTCATTATTTAATAATTTAATAAAAGGGGTGAAAAACACAATTGGAGAGTCCTATCTCTATTTAGGATTGATAGTTGGTGATTATTTCATTCTCCCGTGATGAGGATGACCATCGTGTTCACTCCCTCTCGATCCACCTCAACCTAATTGCCTATCATCCTCTGATCTTGATCCCTTAATGAATAATTCTTAGAGATCCTCTCAATTATCCTAGGGTTTATGTGGAGAACCCTGGAGAATTTTAATATTGTGGTATTTATAGAGGTAAATAGGTCATGGGAATTTAAAATAAAATAAATAAATAAATTTATTTATTTTTATTAAACTCATCACCAACAAATTCCACATCAGGACGTCCGGTGCTGACCAACATTAGGTTGCGCCTAGGGTAAAACCCATATTTCATAGTTAACCATGGTCTCAAACTTCCATTCCAAGACTCCATTTAGGATTTATTCTACTATTTCAAGAAAACTATGTAGTGAGATATTAATATCTGTAATTTTTTTATAATAACAATATTGGGATCATTGAGAATTGAATTCTCATGATGACTAGGTTCCTAGATTTGAAAATATTCCTTATCTTCAAAGAATCCTATCCTATAGATACTTGATCGCTACTAGGTACTCTGTGAAGGTGGATCCATCCTTAATATCCAAATGTATCTATTCAATAATTTTCATTAGATAATTTATCTATATCCTCCTCAGATGCAACATAATGAAGACATCATCCACCCGATCCAACTTTAGGGGTACGACTAGAAGTTAATAAACCTTTCTTACCCTAGATATGATATAAAATGACCCAATGAACATTGGTGATATCTTGCATCCTTTACCAAATATCCATAATCCTCATTATGGGAATAATCATAGGAAACAATCGTCTTCTTTCTTAAACTCCAAGGTCCTATGAGTACAAGTTGTGTAAGATTTCCTTCAACTGTGGGCTATCCTCATGTGCTCGTGGATCAACTAAACCTTCTCCATTGTCACCTACACCATCTTTGTCCTAACTAGATATGTCTTTTTAATCTCAGTCCTTCTTAAGAGTTATGTGACCAATTTGTGTATACATGTCTATAAATTACATTGAGTATGAAAACATTTTTTCAGCAGATATATGTTTTTTTGGAGATATAATGATTTAATTTGATGATCATGATGATTTTTTGGAGTTTTACAGCCAAAGTCACAAATCGGGAATGATAAAAAAATTCACAAATACACGACACTTACTTTTCATATACACACCATGTACCTTTTCCAAGACATGGATCGACCAGACCAAGCACACACCCAGGTTTCCAGTTAGATGCTGCATGCAATGTAATTCACTTTACATGCCATGTAACCCACTTCTAGAAGTAGTTGGTGGATGAAATTGACAATTCACACTATGTGGGGTGGCGCTACACGCCGTGTACTCCCACCAACCGACTGCCGAAACCTTAAAAGTCAATGGCATCATGATAGATCATCTACTAGTAGAGATAGAAGATCCAAGTCAAGTTGACTTGTTTACATCATATGTACTTTATGGTTCACACTGTTTAGTTTTCAAAACTATAAATAAGAGGGAATAACCTCTTAATTTGGACACACACAAGGAGGGGAAAACTAGAGACACCAAATGGGAGAATAACGGAGAGATAATGAGAGATAGAAAGAGAAATAAGGAATAGAAGAGAGGAGATGGTGTTGCTCTACCTTCCCAATGATCTTCAACTCAAAGCTACTGTGATTTTTATTTCAGGTGTTAAGAGTCTTTTAGTCATTATCTACTCCATGTGTAGATAAACCCCTCAAGTGTAGGGGATGTGGATGATTATGGTTCATTATTAATCAACTTTCTTATTATATTTGGGTTATTTATGTTTCTAGGATAATACCTTGAAATCTCATTATTAATATCACTGGAAACCCCATATCAGACCAAAGACATAATTTCTATAGATCTTTAGAGGAATTAAAACAAAGTAAACCCATGAACATTAGGTGCACTTATCGTCTCAAAGTGGCCTACAATTAATAAAATTAATAGGAATCAAATTCTAGACCAAGGAATTGGTCTATATTGATTCAAATAAAACTCACCAGACCAAGGGGGTTCTGTTATATTCAAAACCCAGGGATGTAGTTATTATGAACAATAAAACATGATACACAAATATATTTATTAATAACCTTAATAAAATACATAACCCCAAAATATTCTTCCAATTTATCATCAGAATCAATTTTGTGATTTTTTGAGAAATTCATCAAAGAAATTGAGAGATTAATTAATCTATCAGTGAAAAAATTAAATAGAAACTCTAAATTCAGTTAATATTTACCTAATTAATAAAAAACTAGAAAAAAAACGTAGTGACTCTCTCTACCTATGGATATACCTTATACTTGCACTATATTAGTAATAAGTTTGGGTATTTCTATTTGGGTTTCCAAACATAACACTTTGGATAAAATGACACCATATTATGACAACGTTTTCAGGGATAAAAGATAATAGTGTTTTGTAAAATCAAGTTTTTATCAATTAAACTGTCAAATAAAAATAAAAAATTCTAAAAATTATGTTCTTAATCTCATTTATGTTTTTCATTATTTTAGTCTTCCTCTTTTATTCTTGGTGTGTTGTTTAGTGTTGTGTAGGATCATGGGTGCATGAGTGGCTGAATCACTCTTTCCAAGAGCACTGAGTAATCTAAAGCTATTTTGTTTGATCTGAAGATCAAAATAACAATCTTGAGGTGACATCTGGCACTTATGAGTGACCAAATACAAAATTACCCCATGGATAATGTAGAATATGGGGAACTGGATATTGTCTAAGGCTTTGTACAATAGTTCATGCCTAATGACAACTGAAACCAACAACTAGCTGATGAGGATGAGCATAACCAACTTACACTAGGATACATCATTGGGTTCATGATACAGAACCAGAAAAGACAACATGATCAATTAGTTTTAGGTTATGGCCCAAAACAATGCCAATAGTACTATAAAACATAGTGGTTTCCATACATACAGAAAAATCAGGGGCCTTATTTTTCTCATGAGCAACAATTTCTGCCCCCACCTCCTTAAGAACAACTGTCCCCATTCCATACTATTATAGAGTATAGTCTTTCTTCTATCCAAGGGAAATATATAGGTATTTTTAGACCACTGGTGCAAGCCCAAAATTTTTAGATCAATATGGCCATCATGAAACTCATCCAAAATACAGTTCAGTTAAGAGGTTTACCACGTGAAGACCACATCGATCATTTCTCCAATTTTAAAGATAATTGTGACACATTCCCTTACCATGGGGTGTTATAGGATTCCATTCAACTTCTCTTATTCCCATTCTCATTTATGGATAAAGATAATGACTGGATTAATGGATTGCCTCAACGCTTCAACCTCACCGAGGAGGCATTGGACCAAGCATTTTTGTCAACGTATTTCATACCCTCTAAGATGGTGAAATTGGAGAATGAAATTTAAAACATTCAACAACATGATTCAGATTCATTTTATTAATATCGAGAGTATTTAAAAGAAATGTTGGGGAAGTTCCCTCATCATGTCCTTCCATTGTGCATAAAATTCCAAAACATTTTATGGCAGTTTTATGGAAAACACCAAATAAGTGGTGGATGTAGCTGTAGGAGGAATAGTTATGAGGGAATCCCGAGAGTAACTCTTCAAATTTCTAGAATATATGTTATAAAACTTCTTATAATGGAACTTTAAGAGGGGTACTCAAAATAAGTGCAAGCATAACATTGATTCCACTATTATGCCTACTTCCCGACTCGATGATGTATCCAAGAAGATTGATGCGTTAAATCTAAAAAATCATCTCAAGTTCAAGTAGTAAATCACCCAACATGCAGTGAATGTGGTAAAAATCACACCATGGGTAAACTCCTGGGGACAAGTGTCAACCCCTAAATAAGTGAGGTAATCTATGTTTCTTAGAACATAAGAATAAATATATACCCTCAATACCCGAACTCGGCTTGGAAAGAAAACACGAACACATGCTTGGGGAAACAATAACAATATTATCAACCCCACCCCAAAGGCCGACCAGTTATGGTCAAAAAATAATACTAGAATTCATATCCTAGATAGTAGTTGGGATCCTTCAAACAACAAGGGTATCAAAACCCTTGTTCTATGCAACCACATTGATAACCACAACCTCAACTGACTGCAAAACAACCTTATCAGGATCACCCATAAAATCTATAAGAAATGATGTCAAAATTTATAACAACTAATAAGACATGATTTTAGAATCAATAGGAATCTATTATAATCCTTTAGAATCAAATTATAAGGATTGCTAATCATCTCTCTTCGAGGAAAACTCATAAACTATAGGGTAACACTAAGAAGAACCCACATGAGGAAGCCAATTATATCTCATTATGAAGTGGGAAGGAGCTACCCCATAAAATAACTTCAAATCAAGGTGAGGCAAAAAATTCAGCTCCACCTACACCCTCTTCATATATTGAATCTGAGATCAAAGAATCCCCCTAAAAAAGGCCTATTAAAAGAGAAGGAGGCCGCAAATGGTAAAGGAAATGAGGTGGTCAAACCTTATGGATCCGCCTTACCATTTCCAGCATGAATGAAGTAGAGGAAGTTGGATCAATAGTTTACAAAATTTATAGATGTATTTTGTAACTCCACATTAATATTTATTTCAGAGAGGTATTAAATCAAATGCCAACACATACAAAGTTTATGAAGGAAATAATCTCAAACAAGAGGAAGATGAAGGATTTAGGAACCATTTCTCTCACTAAGGAATGATTAGTAATGGTTCAAAACTCTCTTCCTCAAAATATACAAGATCTAGGAAGATTTACAGTCCCTTGAATAATTGGATCATGTGAGATTAGTTTGTCCCTTTTTTAATTTGAGTCTAGTGTTAATATTATTCCCCATCGAGTATTTTATAATCTGGGGATGAATGATTTACAAACTTCCTGAGTAGCACTAAACTAGAAGATTCTCCATTAGATATCCTTACGGGATACTTGAGGATGTGCTAATGAAATTGGAAAGGCTGATTCTTCTTGATGATTTTATCATACTAGTAATGGAGGAATATCAAGAGTCAAGTATTATTCAGGGAATACCCTTGTTGGATATTGGGAATGTTTTGATTGATGTTCACCAAGGATAATTTATTTTCATAGTAGGAGATGAAAGGGTATCATATAAGGTCCTCAAAGATATTAAGCACGTATCACTTATGGAACATGAAGACTGTTATGCGTTGACTATAGTGGCCATTTAATTTGGCCACATGGAAGATGACATGTGATATTTTTCAATCACTGATGAACCAGTCATGAAGGACATCCATCCTAATTATGAACCAGAGGAGCTATAATTAATCGTATTCTAGGGTGGTCATTATTGGTAGTGTACACTTGTTCCGGATATTCTAGAGTGGGATAAGGTAGAACCAATTGTTCCTTTCGTTCTTAAATCCCTAAAACATGCACTATAACCTCTCCTATATTCTTTAAAATATGGGTACTTGGGAGATAAACACACTCTTATAGTTATACTCAATTCATATCTCTCATTGGAGAAAGAACATAAACTTATACAGGTTTTAAAGTGAAGAAAATAGGATATTGGGTGGATAGTAACTGATCCTAAAGGGATCAGTCCGACCATTTGCACCCATATGGTGCTACTTAAGGATGGATCCAAGCCCTATTAGAAACCAAAACAATGGATAAACCCTCTAGTGAAGGAGGTAATGAAGAAATAAGTGATCAAGCTATTAGATGTAGGGATTATCTACCCTATCTCTAACATCACATGGGTGAGTCATTTACAAGTGTTGCCCAAAAAGGGGGGTATCCCTATGATTACCATTGATAAAAATAAAATCACCCCCACAATAATGGTCATGGTATGGATAGTGTGTGTGGAATACCTAAAGATTGACAATGCTACATGTAAGGATCACTTCCCACTTCATTACATTGATCAACTATTGTAGTGATTGGTGGGGCATGGGTTTTATTACTTTCTAGATGGTTATTCTGGCTATTACCAAATTTATATTTCCCCTGATTACCAAGAGAAGAGCACTTTCACATGCCTATATGACACTTTTTCCTATCGATAGAGGTCTTTTGGCATGTGCAATGATCCATACACCTTCCAAAAATTCATGTTAGTAATATTACATGACATGGAAGATAAAATTCTGGAATTCTTTATGGACTATTTTCTAGTCTATGGAAAATAATTCAACACCTGCTTTAGAAATATGGAATTGGTCCTAGAATGGTGTGAACACATCAATATGGTTTTGAACTGGGAGAAATTTCAATTTATGGTGCAAAATATTATTTTCTTAGGCCACTAGATTTCTATAAAAGTTATTTAGGTTGACCTTATAAAGATTTTAGTCATATCACAACTTCCAATTCAAACTTCTGTCTGGGAAATCCAAAGTTTTCTTAGGCATGTACGTTTTTTCAGAATATTCATTCGTGAAATTTCAAAGATAGCTCAACCTCGAACCAACATCCTTTCAAAATATGTTATCTTTAAATTTAACAAAACATGGGCCATTTCATTTCAGCTCTTAAAGAAACGGTTAGTTAAAGATCCTATCATTATTTTCCAAAAATTTGAGGAACAATTTTAAATCATGTGTGACGCAAGTGATTATGCAGTGGGTGTAGTTATTTTACAGAGGGTTAATCATATCTTCAGACCTATCTACTATGGAATAAGATCCCTAAATGAACCACAAATTAACTACACTACCATAGTTGTTGAAATACTAGTAGTAGTTTTTTCATTCGATAGGTTCAGCTCTTATTTATTTCAATAAAAAGTTGTTGTTTATAATGACCATGCAACACTCAAATATTTTCTAAACATGAAGGATGTGAAACCACATCTCATCAGTTGGGTGATTCTCCTCTAGTAGTTTGACATTGAAATCTATGATAAGAAAGGAAGTGTGAACTTCATTGCTGATCATCTCTCCCTTATGGAATTTTTTTATTTTGAAAGATAGGATGATAGAGAGATCACAGAGGACTTCCCGAATGAGAATATTTTCTCAGTCGGAGTTACACCTAACCCATGGTAAGTTGAAAATGCCTTTTACTTGGTTACGAAATCGTTCATCCATAACATACATTCCAAAAAAAGAAATGATTTATTTCTGAAGTAAAAATATATTTGTGGGAAGACCTATTGATATCCTATTCGTGTAGATATGGAGTGATCCACCACTACATTATAGAAGAATAAATTAAAGGAATTATGGAGTTTTGTCATTCTTCCCCAGCTGTGGGGAATCCTGGTCTAGACTGAACGATAGCGAAAATTATGCAATCTGGTTTTTTATGGCCCACCGTGCACATGGATGCCCAATATTTTGTAGCATGTTGTGAAATGTGTTAGTGAGCATGTAACAATAGGTGTCGAGATGAAATTCCTAAACACCCCATCTTTGAGGTCAAGGTATTCGATGTATGGGGTATTGATTTCATGGGACCCTTTCCCCCATCATATGAAAAGTCATTTATTCTAGTTTGTGTTGATTATGTATCCAAATGGGTAGAAGTTTCTACCATAACACACAACACAGAAAAGGTCATCATTGCCTTTTTTAAGAGGAATATTTTTAGTAGGTTTGGTGTTCCATGGGTCTTGATAAGTTATAGAGGGACACATTTTGACAATGATTTGATGCATAATATTCTCATGAAGTATGGAGTGAGGTATAACATGGAGACACCTTATAATCCCAATATAGTGGCTTAGTGGAGGTATCCAATTTAGAACTAAAGAAAATCTTGGAGAAAAATGTGGGATCCTCAAGGAAGGACTGGTCTAATAAGCTTGGTGATGCCTTATGGAAACACCAGGCTACCTTCAAGACACCTCTAGATATGTCCCCATTCCATTTAATCTACAAAAAACCATGTCATCTACTAGTGGAACTTGAGCACAAATCCCATTAGGCTGTAAAGGCCTTGAATTATGATCTAAAGGCCATAGAAGAGAAACAAAAGTTTCAAATGATGGAGCTTGATGAAATTTGGTGGGAGGCATATGAGAATGCCATGCTATATAGAGAAAAAACAAAGGCGGTCCATGACCGTATGATCTCTCAGAATTCATTCTAGCCTGGCGATTAGGTACTATTTTTTAACAACTATTTGATATTGTTTCTAGTAAAATTTAAGTCCCAGTGGTCAGGACCTTCTTGAGTGATCAAACTCTTCCACCATGGTGCAGTGGAAGTTGCTGGAGTAGATGGCCAACCATTTAAGGTGAATAGGCAGCGTCTTAAACCCTATCTTCACATGGAGGACATTGTGGGTAAGATCTCCACCATACAATTTAGACAACAAGAGGATCATGTAAGGTTGAGCCAAAGACCTAAAACAAAGGTGCTTCCTGGGAGGCAACCCAGAGACTACACACCATGTATCACCTTAAAACATAGTGTGTACTTTCCTTTTTTAATTTATATTCTAATAGAACTAGTAGTATAAGTATATATTAATTAAGCTAATAAACATGGATGATGCATGTGCTGATGGTAAGGTCCCCAAAATGTATCCGATTCGTCACCAGTTCAAATCACTCCATACCTGCCTTCGGTATAAGGTTCATCCTTTTTGAACCTGTATTTAATTAAACAGCATGTGCGGTATTATCAAAACAACATATAAAGTTTTTCTAAATAAAAGAAAACCAATAATGGGGATGGACTGACTAGCTAGGGTTGTAACCTAAAGATCCAAAAGTCCCTGGTTCAAATCATGAAAACCAACCCAGTCCCATCATTTTTCATAGCAATAAAACCACACAAAATGAATTTAGATATACTTCATGTGATCTATGTTTTAATTAATAATTGAACCAGTCTTCAAAATAATAAATTACATGCGGTTGAAGTTGGACGATTGGAAGAGTCTTGACTCTAGATTCAAAAGACCAATAGGTTCGAAATTGGCTAATCACCCTACTTCATCCCTATCATTCAATAATTAAAACCACACGTCGTGAATTTTATTCACCCCATGTGTAACTATACCTATAGTTTAATTATTAAAAGTTCATAAAAACATGTAGCACTACAACCTTCACTCTAGTGGTTGAGATCTTGTTTTTGGATTAGCTGATCACCAGTTCGTATCACGCCCCAAGCACCAGACCGAAGGTTGTAGTTCTCTTTTTCAAATTTTAGAACACACGGCGTGTCATACTTTGATAAAATACATGTATAGGTTTATTTTTGATCATATTATATTATTTTATATATAAATAATTGTGTTTTAAATAAATATATTTGTGTTAATAAAAAAAACATACAGAACATGGGGGACTTACTACACGGAGTGTGGTTAGGGTATAAAGGCCGAGAACCCTACCTTGCCTGAGCCCATGTCATGCAACCCCACTCTATATTTTCTTCTCAGAAAAGACATCGTCATTCCCCCCTCCTCCTAATCCACAATTTTTATTTGTTTCAAGTCCATATTTTAGCCTCATTTTCATCATCATACCAGGTATGCCATTCGCCACCCTTATTTCAATTTGTTAGTAGCGTTTAGGGTGGATTTGAGATTGGTCGGCCGTTTGGAATAAACCCACATTATATGGGGTGAATGAAGAACACACTCTCTATAAGTTTTGTACATGTTCACACACTCATATTTTTCTAATTTGAAATACACATGGCATGTATGTTCGATATACACCTTGTACGATGCCTATGTCCAACCTTTAGGGGATACCTGTGTATTGTACCACACAGACCTAATCCCATGTCTTTACACATGGTGTGTATGTTCGGTACACATAGTGTATCTTGTTCATCAAAAGATGTATATATGTAGGAACTTCATGGTTTGTATTCCATGTTCTCACACACACCGTGTTGTTCCCACACACGTTGTGTACTTTCTTATTCATCCCTTTGTGTTAAGCCTGTGTACAAGTACTCACATGGTTCACACCCCATTTTCTCACAGACAACGTGTATGATATATAAAAATCCATGTATTTTCCAAATATCAATCACATACCCACTCAGCGTGTACATCCATAGTACATGAGTTCTTATATAGATCACACTATACGTCATGTACCTTGGATCCACACACTGTGTACTTTTATTTTTCTGATTTCTCACATTTTCAATATTCTTATTACTTTTATTTTTATTATTCTCCTTTATTTCTTCATGCTATAGAAGGCGAAGATCATGTGAGTGGGAAGCGGTCTACTTCAACTATTGCTGTCAAGAGACCGCCTCGCTGTTGGATTCATCTTCGGTATTCTGAAAGACCATCTCTCAATTTCCCAGTTTTCTAAACACCAGTATTTGAGACACTACCTCCTCTTCTACTGATGCCTCCATCAGTGACATCTACCTGTCGGTTCAATTTAGTGACACCCACACCTACCACCGCTGATCCTCCTATAGATTATACCACACCATCAACCATCACTGAGAGCTCAAGTGCCACAACTCCCTCTTCTAGCTCCGTCCCTTAGGAGTTGAGAACTAATTCAGTAGACCTATCTGAGCCATCTTTGACTTAATATTATCAACCTCTAATGACCACTACTAGCCACTCTATACTAGCAGCTTCTACCCCACCTCAGCCCGCTCTAGCTACTACCCAACCTCAGTCGCATCCCTACATGATCTTTGCTGAGGGCCTCCCTATTGCAGACCGATTACGATGCTTTTCATGGTGGATGATACAGCTGAGAAGTAACTTCTTGGACATCATCATTCCATAGTGTCTTGACATCTGGGAGAAGATTGAGGATCTCCTTGGCTATATGAACTTTCTTGATACACTTTAGGTCATCACTTAGAATTATAGAGATTTATTTTCGGAGTTTATCTCAACCTTTGAGTTTTATGGGCACGCCTACTTCCAGATGCCCATCAATACAACCATCCTAGTTTTCATTCGGCTAGGCCGAGGCCATTTTTACCTAAACATGACAGATTTTGGAAGAGGGTGCGACTTCAACCCCCATCCTACCACCCCACTTTTTATATCCTCCCTTACTCGCCCAAAGTGCTCCGACCTCATCGCTATGTGGCCGGAGATTACTAGGCCTCACCATAGGTACTCCCCGATATCCTAGAAGTGCATGATAATCATTTACCCTATACTTCGTTTCCTCAATTGGTACTTCAACACCATTATTTTTCCATGCCATGAGGATATAGGACTCGTGTTTGGGAAATACATGGATCTTCTCACCTGTGTTATCTGACACAATTACCCCAATCTCTCCTATTTAGCGGCCACCTATTTCCATTCCATGATATATTGACGTTAAGGAAAACTGAAAAACAACTTTTATGACACCTACTTGGCACACCAGTTGTGTTTTTTTGAGCCCTCTCTCCCTCAAGACCCCTTAGGTTCTCCTCAATGTCTCGACATCCTCATGATTATCATAATGAGGATGGTCAAACAGAGGGGCGATAACTATGTTCATGTGCAGGAAAAGCCATTTACCACAGGGGTGAGAGATGAACCAATTGCTCTCGATAGTGTTGGTATGTAGGTCCCACCCCATCCACCAACGGATTCTCCTTCCCAACCCACCCCACTTCTTCCTCCCATATTATTCCACCATTCCCTCTTCTTCTGTTCCCTCCACATCCCCACCTCTACCTGCACCCTTAACTGATATCCCCATCACCCTGCACCTAGCCATGATGGACCATCGTCTGGACATCCTTGAGCTCTAGAAGACTAACATTCTACAGTCCTAGATGTGTCTTGAGAAGATTTTGGGCCTTATTCTTCAGAATCACAACCTTCAGTTACCCCATCACCTACTCCTCCCTTTTCTAATCCTCCTTTCACCACCTAGGCCCTAATGACCGCACTGGCCAATGATTCAGTTCTCCTATCCACTTCTATCCCAAATTATCCTACTAATGATTCCAACTAGGCTATATTGATAGATCCTTCTATGTAAGGTGTAAATCCTATGTCTCCGGCTACTGTTCCTCCTACTACCATGATAGATGTTCCTACTATTCCTTCTACTTAGAGCATAGAGCAGGTGCCTCCAGTTTCCACTTTATTTGATTCTCCTCTGGTGGCTCCCCCTATTGCGGATAAAGCCTCTTTTGAGGCAACCCCATGATTGGTTTTTGGCACATTTGTTTTCTATATATATATATATATATTCGGCTATGAATGTGCTATAATTCTATATATCTTTAGTGATTTATTTTTATTTTTCCTTGTAAGCACCTGGTTCTTATTTTTGAGGTACGAGCTTCTTCCTTTTTCTTTTTCTAAAGTGTTTTTGAGAAAATATGGAAAATGGAAAAGAATGGTATTTTTCGAAACTACATGCCGTGTACTTTGTCCACACGCTGTGTACTTTTGGCCGTGTTGGGATGAGTACATGGGGTGTGTAGCCTTGTTGGCGACGAGGGGTGTAGGAACCGACTACACGCCGTGTAGTGGTACCTTACACGCCGTGTAGTCAGTCGGCAGGCTTAAATAGTAAGGCGGTGGAGTCATCACCAGATGGGAGACTGTACACGCCGTGTAATTGGGAGTACATGCTGTGTACTCAGGTCGACGGATGAACAGTGTGGCGGTGCCTCCAAATGAACAATTAAATGAAAGAAGTAAACATCGTGTACTCAAAATTACACGCCGTGTACTTTGTTTTTTCGGCTTAAAACAGGAAGTAGCCTCCTCATTTGGCAGAGGAGACATTTGAGCCATTTTGGAGCCAAAGAAGGAGGCCAGATCTTTGAAGATCCACCGGGCATTCGTCTGGAATCCGTTTCGGCTTTGGACGATTTCGTTGGAACCGCATGGGTAAGCCCTCTCCCCTCCTGGTACTGTTCTTACCAATTATTCTCTTAACGTTAGTTATTTAAATTTGAATGAGTTTTGTTCTTTGTCAGATCTACACCGTTCTTGGGCGTTTCTGGAGTCGGCGTTCAGGTATAACGTTTGTTGACATATAAGGTAGGTGGCTTTGTGTTCATTTTCCATCTGTTGTGCGTTTTTGTTCATTTTCTTTCCACAAACCCATGTTGGGGTGTTGTGTGGCTGTGGACGTTGCTATATTTAATGCCTATAATTGCATAGGTGATTAAATCGTGATAATAAAATGCTGGTTGGGATCGTTGCTTGGATCCGGAACCACCCCCGGGGTGTGTTTCACTGTTTAGCCGTTTGGCCAGGATACCCGAGGGTATGCCTTTAAAGTAGTAATTGTATAATTACCTTGAGAGGAATTTATTTTTACTACTTGTTTACCTATTGGGCATGGCCCGGTTAGCTGTTTAGCCTGAGGGCATTGTTGTATTTGTTCTGAGGGCGTTGTTGTGATTAGCCTGTGGGCACTGTACTGTATTAGCCTGAGGGCGTGACTGTTTTAGCCTGAGGGGTATCGTTATTCCGCCTGAGGGCAACCTTTCATGCCTGAGGGATTGACTTCTGTGCCTGGGGGCGACACTTCCTACGCCTGAGGGAAATTTCTGTTACGCCTGAGGGCAATACCTGCGGGTTGGATTCTGTATGGCCTGAGGGCAACCCTAAGGGCGTGGTTACTATTTTAGCCTGAGGGCACGGTTCTGGTTAGCCTGAGGGCTTGGTGCTGTTGAGCACAAGAATTTTGCTAAATTAAATAAATTAAATGAATAATAAAACATCAATTTAATTGTTAAGTTAGTTACTTTTTAGTACAGCTTTCTTTATTGCATTTTATTATTGCACACTGTTGTTGCATGCTTATACGCAGTTGGGCACGGGCCTTCGCTGGGTGCCTACTGAGATATATGTCTCACACCTTGTTTAGTTCACGCTTTTTGGCCCAAACAGATTACATTTTTGCAGGTGTAGATAGGGGCAAGAGTCCCTATACAGACACTTGACTGTTGCATAGGAGTAGGAGGGCATGGGACCGAGCCTGGGCTCGCGATGCCACTGCCAGCTGTTTTGCTTTGTTTTGTTGTACTCTGCTTTTGGTTGTGTTGTATTGATGTATAACATGTTCTGGCTATTTTCTTAGAACATGAGACATGTAGCATAATCATTTATATAATGTTAGTTATATCCACTCCTATAGTTTATTTCAGTTGTGTATGGTTTACTACTTCCGCTGTTTGTTGTATGTCTTATTTAAATTCCACTATGCTACACTTTGACAAATGAGGGCATAGTTTCCCCACTATCAGACCTGGGCCCTCTCTACTAGTCGGCAGCCTCTGGCGTTTGGGGAAATTTGCTTGAGGTCACGTGGCGAACTGGGTTCGGGGCACCCGTTGCGTGGCACCCGGGTCCGGGACATTACAATGTGGTATCAGAGGGGGTTTCTTTTCTTGACTTACTATTTGGAGCCGTAGTTAGGGATAGGACGGAACGGTAGTTGGTAATAAGCTGCGCCTGGGCGTAGCTAACCCGTGTATAGGGAAAATCCAGTCTACCTCGTATTTTGCATTCTTTGGATTTTGCAATTTTTCGGTTGATATGTTTTCACCGTTGGGTGACGCACGTGGATTGTGCTATTTATATTTTATCAGTTGGTTCTATTTAGTTGCAACCCAATGAGATGAGGGTATTCCTTCTCATGTATCATATAGGCACATGCTAGATATCACATACCATGTATAGTTTCCATGCCATGTAGGTGCATTAGAATTTGCATGTTGTTGTGATAGTTGTTGTGATAATAAAGCATGCTGTTGTGATAACTGCGTGATAAATACCTGCCTTGTGATATGAGATTTTAGTTGAGCTTGTTTATAGAATGGACTTAAAACTTCGGTTTTTGGGGAGTATGGGCCCCCATTGATCGGAATTTGGTGGGTCATTGACTGATTGTTGGTTATAACACATAGAAGATGTCAAACTTTGATTCGTGGGGAGTATGGGCCCCCACGAGTTGGAATTTGACACGTAGGTGTGGTTTTTCAGTATTTTCTGGGTTCCGGAAAAGTTTCTGAGGCATACTGTCTGAAATCCCAGTATACACACCGTGTATTATTTTTATACACGCCGTGTATGTTCTTCTGTTCGGGAAGAAAAATGAACTTTTTGAGTACATGCCATGTTCCCGGAGTACACACCGTGTAGTCTCTTACCGTGTCACAAACCGTGTGGGCGGCAACACGGGGTATGGAAGAGCTTGGTTAAAACACGCCGTGTAGGTCTGTGCACGCTATGTAGTGTTGACCCTGAGTTTGGCCGTGTAACTAACAACACGGGTCGGTAAACTCCTTCACAGAACATGCCGTGTCAATGATGCACATGCCATGTAGTGTGACCTGGGGACTCGACCGTGTAACTAACAACATGGGTCGGTGTCACCTCTCCTTGAACACGCTGTGTACCTACGGGACACGCCGTGTAGTCTTGTCCGAGGATAGACCATGTGGACTTAGCCGTGTGGCTGGGAAACAAGGGTGGTATACACGCTGTATGCGGGTGTAACACGTCGTGTAGTTGTACGCCGAGTAGTCGGCCGTGTCACAGACGACACATGCAGTTGGAAAATAACACCTTACACGCCGTGTAGTTTTGTTGAACGGAATCTGTGTGGCTTAGCCATGTAGAAGGACTCAGGCAGGGGAAGGGAAGTCAAGTACACACCGTGTAGTCATTGTACACGCCGTGTAGTCTTGTTGTGCAAAATTTTGAATGCCTTCTTCCTCTTGTTCCTTTGTGGTTCCTTCGCTTTTCAGTCTTAATAATCTTGAATCTGAGGCATTATTTTGACCTTGTAGTGTCATGCCGCCGAGACGACCGTGAGTTGTTCTCCAGGAGAGCGGCGACAATTATACTCCGGAGATGGTGGGCCATGGGTTACCAGTGGATCCACCGGAAGAGCCAGATGCGGCACCAGCCGTTATACTAGACACAAGCGTGGAGGCACAGTTCTGTGAAGGTTTTATGCGGTTTATGCAGACCTTTCAGGGAGCACCGCATGATGCTACATCTATGGCTGAGATGACTCGTATCTTTCAGCAGCAGCATCCACCTATGTTTTCAGGGGATCGCGAACCAGAGGCTGCAGAGTCTTGGCTAGGATCGATGCAGACTATTTTCGACCATCTTGAGATGCCTCCAGGGTGGAGGGTCAAGCTTGCGACTTACATGCTGCGTGATTCCTCCAAGAGGTGGTGGGATGTTATCACCCAGTCAGAGCATTACAGGGACATGGCGTGGGAATATTTTCAGGCAGTATTCTATGAATTCTTCTTTCCCGAGACGCTGATGGCAGACAGAGCTCGAGAGTTCATGAATCTGCAGTAGGGCGCTATGTCAGTGATGGACTATTCTGCTCATTTTATGGAGCTTCAGTGCTTTGCACCCGTGCTGGTGGGTGATGAGACGCTGAGAGCCAGAAGTTTTTAGGATGGTCTTCGGTATGACATTCGAGCGCTGGTGAATGTTTTCAGGTTGCCTACTATACACGCCATCGTGAACCAGGCACTTACCACAGAGAGGAACCTGCGTGAATCTAGTGGTGTGGGCCAGGGCGGTTCAGCACCAGTTACTGGTACTATTTCTGCTGGTAAGAGGAAGAGACAGATGGACTTATCTCAGGGCGGCAATACCAGCCAGGCAGCTTCTATAGGTGGACCGATCGGGTGCTACCAGTGTGGTAGAGAAGGGTACAAGAGACCACAGTGTCCACAAGACCCAGTGGAGTGCCGAGCTTGCGGCAAGATGGGTCATCTGCAGCGCTTTTGCAGGGCGTTTCTACCAGTGTATAGCGAGAGGGGTTCTGTGCAGACTCTGCATATGGGAGTAGGACCAGTGGCTTCTTACTAGTCTAGGAATTAGAATACGTCAGGGTGTGCAGACAGAGATGGTGGTCATGGCCATGGTAGCCAGACACCGGGATCTCAGAGGCAGTAGGGTGGGACAGCTTAGGGTAGCCAGGCTGTGTCACAGGGCCGCGACACTGGGCATGTGTATATAGTGCAACAGACCCAGCAGGAGGAGGATCCCAGACCTTCTACAGTTAGAGGTACTATTCTATTAGCTTCTGTCTTGTCTTCAGTACTTTTTGATATGGGTGCTACACATAGTTTCATATCTTTACCTATTGTGGAGATCCTTGGGCTCGGTGTTTCTTCTTCTTCTGATATCATGACGCTAGATACTCCGTTGGGGACTAGAACAGCTGGTGTGCGTCAGTTCAGGGAGTGACCCCTTGAGGTTGTTGGGTGTCACTTCCTTTGGGACCTCTATGTCTTGGAGATGATGAGCTATGACTTCATTCTCGGGATGGACTGGTTGGTCCCCTTCCGAGACTTTGTAGACACCTATCATCACAGGGTGTGTTTCACGTCACTAGAGGGCAGAGAGTTTCTATACAAGGGCGAATGGGATGTTTAGGCAAGTTGAGCTGGACCAGAGCATCATAGGCGAGGTGGAGTCACAGCCTAGATTGCGAGCTTATATCTGGATGACCAGGGGACTTGTCAGATGGATTTCTCTCCAGTTTTCGATCGTTTCAGGGATGTATTCCCGGACAACTTTTCATGTCTAGCTCTGGTGCGTGAGGTGGATTTCTCTATCGATCTTGTGCCAGGAGCAACAACGGTGTCCATTCCTCCTTATAGGATGGCCACACCTGAGTTGCAGGAGCTCAAGAGGCAGTTAGAGGAGCTACAGGCGAAGGGTTTTATCCGACCCAGTACTTCTCCTTGGGGTTCTCCAGTCCTTTTTGTGAAGAAGGCGGATGGTACCCTTAGGCTTTGTGTGGATTATCGAAAGCTGAACCAATTGATGGTTAAGAACCAATATCCCTTGCTGAGGATAGATGATCTGTTTGATCAGCTTCGTGGAGCATGAGTGTTCTCGAAGATTGACTTGATATCCGGATATCATCAGCTACGCGTTAGACCATCTGATATACCTCTCACAGCTTTCAAGAGTAGGTATGGTCTATATGAGTATACGGTTATGCTGTTCAGACTGATGAATGCGCCAACAGTTTTCATGGCTCTGGTGAATCGTGTGTTCCATCCGTATCTTGATTATTTTGTGGTAGTATTCGTGGATGAAATCTTGGTGTACTCCCACACTCGACACGACCATGCCACCCATCTTGAGATCGTATTGAGTACACTGAGAGAGAAATAGCTATATGCTAAGATCTCAAAGTGCCACTTTTGGATGGACCAGATTCACTTCCTGGGTCACATTATCTCAGAGGCAGGAGTTGCAGTAGACCTAGAGAAGGTGAGAGCAGTAGTTTCCTGGGAGAATCCAAAGAATGTGTTTGAGATACGGAGTTTCTCAGGGCTGTATGGTTACTACGGACGCTTCATACTGGACTTCTCCCGCTTAGCAGCACCATTTACAGGTCTGACTAAGAAGGGTGTGAAGTTCGTTTGGTCAGAAGCTTGCGAGGCAGTTTTTTAGGACCTGAAGGGAAGGTTGACATCAGCACCGATCCTGATACTCCCGGAGCAGGGGAAGAGATATACAGTTTACTGTGATGCATCAAGGATTGGTCTGGGAGCCGTTTTGATGCAGGGTGACTGAGTTTTTGCGTACGGGTCTCGGTAGTTGAGGCCACATGAGAGTAATTACCCAACGCATGATCTTGAGTTGGCTGTAGTTGTGAATGCGTTGCGCTGTTGGAGACACTATCTATTGGGAGATCATTTTGTGGTTTTCAGCGACCAAAAAAGCCTCAAGTATATCTTTACTCAGCGTTACCTGAATTTAAGGCATAAGAGGTGGTTCGAGTACCTACAGTCCTTCGATTTTGAGCTTGCCTATACACCTGGTAAGGGTAATGCAGTAGCTGATGCACTGAGTTGGAAGACTCAGATACAGGCAGTACAGGAGGCCAGTGGTGAGTGGGAGCTCATGGCTTTGTTATCTGAGATGCATCTGGAGGTGCATGATAGATAGGGTCAGTCTTATATTTCCTCGTTATCTATTTGTTCTACCCTCCTGGACAGAGTGAGGATGAGGCACCTATCGGTTTCAGAAGGCTTAGTTCTAAGAGAGTCGGTGGCAAGTGAGGACCCTTCTCCCAGTTGGAAGATAGGAGATGATGAGGTTTTTCGTTTCCATGGACGTGTATGGGTTCCAGAGGATATACATGAGGAGATGATGAGGGAGTTTCATGCATCATCTTGGGCAGTTCATCCCGGGGTTACCAAGATGTACCGAGACTTGAGACGTCAGTACTGGTGGCCGGGTATGAAGAGAGGGATAGTTGGTTTTGTTACAAGGTGTTCCACCTGTCAGCAGGTGAAGGCATAGCACCAGAGGCCAGCTGGACTGTTACAACAGTTACCCATTCCAAAGTGGAAATGGGATGATGTCGCGATGGATTTCGTGACGGGTTTGCCAAGGTCACCTCGTGGCAATGACGCCATGTGGGTTGTTGTGGACAGACTCACGAAGGTAGCTCACTTTTTGCTGATCAAGGAGACCTTCGGTGTGGGCGAGCTCAAAAGGATGTATATCTGAGAGATCGTTCGTCTTCATGGGGTCCCTCGTTCTATCATTCCAGATAGGGATGCCCACTTCACGTCTCATTTCTGGAAGAGTTTTCATAGGGTGCTGGGTACACAGGTTCTTTTGAGCACAGAATACCACCCACAGACAGATGGCCAGGCAGAGCAGACGATATATGTGCTAGAGGACATGTTGCGCGCATGCCTTCTAGACTTTGGAGTCTCTTGGGAGAAGTATATACCCTTAGTCGAGTTTTCCTATAACAATAGTTTTCAGGAAACTATTGATATGGAACCATACGAGACTTTATATGGTAGGCCATGCCGATCACCTTTGTGCTGGTTAGAGGCAGGTGAGGTAGCTTTACTGGGGCTACAACTCATGCATGAGACATCTGAGCAGGTCCAGTTGATTCAGAAGTGGATGGATACCGCGCAGTCTCGTCAGAAGTCTTATTCTGATCGCCACAAGCGACCTTTGGAGTTCGTGGTTGGGGATCAGGTTTTTCTACGTGTTTCACTGAGGCTGGGACACAAGCGGATCAGGAGATAGGGTAAGCTTTCACCGAGGTATGTAGGGCCATTCGAGATCCTGGAGAGAGTCGGGCTGGTTGCCTATCAGTTGTAGTTACCGCAGCGGTACCGATCCATGCACGACATCTTTCATGTGTCTCAGTTATGTCACTACCATTCAGACCCATCTCACACCTTTCAGCCAGAGGAGGTAGAGCTTCAGCATGATGCGTCCTTTGAGGAACATCTGATCCGTATCATTGACAGGAGCATGAAGGTTCTCCGAGGCCTGTCTGTTCCTCTCATACGGGTGCTATGAAAGCATGGCCGAGTGTAGGACGAGACCTGGGAGCGGGAGGCCGACGTACGTACTCAGTGGCCAAAGCTGTTCTGAGCTTTATCTTCGCCACCCTTAGAAGGGAAATTGGGGACGAATTGCTATAATGGGGGAAGTTTGTAAGAACCTGGTTTTTATTTTTGAGGTACAGGCTTTATCCTTTTCATTTTCATTAAGTGTTTTTGAGAAAATATGGAAAATGGAAAAGAATGCTAATTTTCAAAAATACACACCGTGTACTTTGTCCACATGCCATGTACTTTTGGCCGTGTTGGGATGAGTACACGGGGCGTGTAGCCTTGTCGGCGATGAGGGGTGTAGGAATCGACTACACGCTGTGTAGTGGTACCTTACACACCGTGTAGTCAGTCGGCAAGCTTGAATAGTAAGGCAGTGGAGCCACCGCCAGCTGGGTGACTGTACATGCAGTGTACTTGGGAGTACTTGCCGTGTACTCAGGTCTATGGATGAACAGTGTGGCGGTGCTGCCAAATGAATAGTTAAATGAAATAAGTACACGCCGTGTACTCAAAAGTACATGCTGTGTACTTTGTTTTTTCAGCTTAAAATAGGCAGCAACCTCCTCATTTGGTAGAGGAGGCATTTGAGCCATTTTGGAGCCAAAGGAGGCTGGATCTTTGAAGATCCACCGGGCATTCATCTGGAATCCGTTTTAGCTTCAGACGATTTCTTTGGAACCGCATGGGTAAGCCCTCTCCCCTCCTGGTACCGTTCTTACCAATTCTTCTCCTAACGTAAGTTATTTATGTTTGAGTGAGTTTTTTTCTTCATCAGATCTACGCCGTTCTTGGGCGTTTCTAGAGTCAGCATTCGGGTATAATGTTCATTGACATATAAGGTAGGTGGCTTTGTGTTCATTTTCCAACTGTCGTGCGTTTTTGTGCATTTTCGTTCCACAAACCCATATTGGGGTGTCGTGTGGCTGAGGCCGTTGCTATATTAAATTCCTATAATTGCATAGGTGATTAAATCATGATAATAAAATGCTGGTTGGGATCGTTGCTTGGATCTGGAACCACCCCGGGTGTGTTTCACTGTTTAGCCATTTGGCCAGGATACCCAAGGGTATGCCTTTAATGTAGTAATTGTAGAATTTCCTTAAGAATAATTGCTTGTTACTGCTTGTTTACATGTTGGGCATGGACTGGTTACCTGTTTAGTCTGAGGGCGTTGTTGTATTTGGCTTGAGGGCATTGTTGTGATTTTCCTGTGGGCACTGTACTGTATTAGCCTGAGGGCATGACTGTTTTAGCCTGAGGGATGTTGTTATTCCACCTGAGGGCAACCTTTCATGCCCGAGGGCTTGACTTCTGTGCCTGAGGGAGACACTTCCTACGCCTGAGGGAAATTTCTGTTACGCCTGAGGGTAATACCTGCGGGTTAGATTCTGTATGGCCTGAGGGCAAGCTTAAGGGCGTGGTTACTATTTTAGCCCGAGGGCACGGTTCTGGTTGGCCTGAGGGATTGGTGCTGTTGAGAATAAGAATGTTACTAAATTGAATAAATTAAATGAATAATAAAATTGAAATTTAATTGTTAAGTTAGTTACTTTTTAGTACTACTTACTTTATTTCATTTTATTATTGCACACTGTTGTTGCATGCTTATACGCAGTTGGGCACGGGCCTTCGGTGGGTGCGTACTGATATATATGTCTCACACCCTGTTTGGGTCACACTTTTCGGCCCAAACAGATTACGTTTCTACAGGTGTAGATAGGGGAAAGAGTCCATATATAGGTACTTGACTGTTGTAGAGGAGTAGGAGGGCATGGGACCGAGCCTAAGCTCGGGATGCCGCTGCCAGCTGTTTTGCTTTGATTTGCTGTACTCTGCTTTTGGTTGTGTTGTATTGATGTATAACATGTTCTGGATGTTTTATTAGAACCTGAGACATGTAGCATCATCATTTATATAATTTTGGTTATATCCACTTCTGTAGTTTATTTCAGTTGTGTATGGTTTACTGCTTCCGCTATTTGTTGTATGTTTTATTTAAATTCCGCTACGCTACACTTTGACAAATGAGGGAATAGTTTCCGCACTATCAGACCTGGGCCCTCGCTTCTAGTTGGCAGCCCCTGGAATTTGGAGAAATGCACTTGAGGTCACGTGGCGAATCAGGTTCGGGTCACCCGTTGCGTGGCACCCGGGTCCGGGACGTTACATTCCTCACCAGTCACAGGTTCCATGTAGCATTGATTGGCACTTTTCTTTTAACTAATTACCATCTTTTTTGACTCACCATGAGGGGTGTATTATTTTAGAGTTTCATTTTAATTTTTCTCATTTGGATTTTCTTATTTCATTTCTTCTCCTCATCCTAACCACTCATGTGTCCCCACATCTTCTCTTCTACCTTGGTGTTTCACTTGGGGGACCATGTGGTGCATTATGTGTGGGGGAGAATCTCTTACTACACTAGTATTTTCCTTTGAATTAATCTAGGAGACATCATTAATATTTGATATATTTTAAAATATGGAGTTTTTTTGATTAATTATAATTATAAATGGTAAATACATAAAAGGGAATTTTAAAAGTTACATTCTTATTTTAAATTTCAAATTATTTTTAAAAGATTGATGATATAGTTTGATTCTAGATTTAATGTCCTGTACATATACATTAATTAGACCGATAATTTTTAATCATGTCATGACCTGATTGAACTTTTAGTTTTACTCATTATTGATAGGTATTCTAAGCCTTTTTGACATATTATTTCTTATACCATTTTCTTACAAGTTTCCTGGGATATGCATAACTACCAGAATTTCTAGTCTTTTTATTAAAAACATGAAGATTTTTGAATCACATTAAAATGATTGAGTCATTTGATTTTTTTTCACCCCCTTTGACCTTGAGACCTACCCTACATCTGATATTTGTAAAAGCCTTATAAACCATGAACTAAACTGATAGGAAGTTACATTACAATCATATTTCCCCTTCCTACCCTAATTCTTTCATAATTTTTCATGATTATTCATCTGATATTTAGCTAGGTATTTTTGTCCATTCATGGTATATCTTGGTAAGACACCATGAAATCAAGTGTGGGGGAGAGTTCCACTTGTTCATTTGGGCATAAGGGTTTCAACACCACTATTCATTATGTTATTGGTGGTCCCTAAAAAAGAAAGTGTACATTAAAAAATACAAAAGTGGGAACAGATTCATTTCTTACAAATTATTAATGGTTTCTAAACCCATGTTGGTAAGGGAATATCATGGTGATGATACCCTTTTAGAGATCTTGATTGGGGTTGAATTTTCATTGAGCTCTATTTCTGAATATCATGCATTATTGTTTATGAATTCAGCCTCCTTTTTAAAGATACTATGATTATTTTTCACATCTTTACCTACCTACCCATAGCCTTAGAAACATTTTAACCTTGAAATCCCTCATGTTTTTTGTGATTTTACTTCTGAAGTGGAGAATGAGAAAAATTTCAAGCCTATGTATAGAGTGCATATACATAAGATTGAGCATAACCCTGATAAAATAATCTTTAGTGAAGAGTGTTGTATCTTTTGGTGAGGTAAATCATCTAGTGGCAGGTTTATTTATGAAATGTTAAATAATGTGAAAGAAAGAGGATGAGAATTTTTAATTTAATTAAATAAGAGGAAATATTAGAATATATTTGGAATTTAAATATGTTTTTTTCTTTTTAAAATCCTGTTCTATAGTTATAGTATTCAAAATTATAATTAGTTTAATGCTTCCCTTTTTAGAGTATGGATTATGTTGATTTTATGTTGAGATTTTTCTTGAGAGAAAGAAAATTACTGAAGTGTGGTGGAGTTTGATGTTCATGATTTTTGTATACATTTTCATATATTCTATTGACTATCAAAACATGTTTTCACCAGATATATGTTGTTTTAGAGATAAAATGACTTATCCCGTTAAGAGTTTTACAACCAAATCTACAAATTGAGAATGATCAGAAAAAAATTCACAAATACAGAATGTTTACTTTTCATATAAATACTGTGTACCTTTTCCTAGACACAGATCGACCAGACTCGGTACATTCCCATGTTGCCAGCCAGATGTTGCACACCATGTACTTTATTTTACATGTTGTGTAACCCATTATAGAAGTGTTTGGTGGCTGAAACTGACACTGCACACCATGTGGGGAAGCGATGCATGCCATGTACTTCCTCCAACTGACCACTGACATCTTCAAAGTCAAGGGTGGTGTGGCAGATCACCTACTGGAAGAGAAAGAAGAGCCAAGAAAAGTTGACTTGGTTACATGCCATGTACTTTATGGTACACACCGTGTAGTTTTGAGTACTATAAATAAGAGAGAATTCCCTCTTAATTTTGACACACACAATGAGGGGAGGACTAAAGATACCAAATGGGAGAAGAAAGGAAAGAGAAGGAGAGAGAGAAATAGAAATAATGAAGAGAAGATAGAAGGTGCTACCACTCTACCATCCCATCGATATTCAACATGAAGCTAATGTGATGTTTATTTTGAGGTATTAAGAGTTTTTTAGTCATTATCTACTCCATGTGTTGCTAAATACCTCATGTTTTGGGGATATGGATGACTATGATTAATTATTAATCAACTGTCTTATTATATTTGTGTTATTTATGTTTGTGTCATTTATGTTTATCTCATAATACCTTTAAATATCTTGATAAATATTGTTAGACACCCCATATCATACCAATAATGGAATTTCCAGGGATCTTTATAGGAATTATGAAAAAGAACACCCATTATCATTGGGTGCACTTATCATGCCAAAGTGGCCTAATATTAATAAAAATAATAGGAATCAAATTCCAGACCAAGTAATAGGTCTTTATTGATTTAAATGAATCTCACTAGACCAAGGGGGTTTTATTATATTCAAAACCCAGATATGTGAGTTTTTATGAACAACACAATGTGATAAGAAAATCAATTTATTAATAACCTTAAAAAAATCCACATCCTCAATGCATTCCTCCCATTTATCATCAGAATCAATTTTATGTTTTTATTAGAAATTCATCAAGGAAATTAAAGGATTCATTACTATATCATTGAAAATAATCAAATACCAACTCTAAATTTTATTAATCTTCTGATAGTTAATCACAAACTCGAAAAAATAAACATAGCGACTCTCTGCCCATATGGATTGACCCTATACTTGCACTATACTAGTAATAAGTCTAGGTATTTGAATTTGGGTTTCCAAAAATAACACTTTGGATAAAACAACACCAAAGGGTGACCTGCAACATCTCCCAAACATGTCATAAAATGTTCCATATAGATAGTATAGTGATAGATGTTATTATAAGAGAACTCTACCAATGAAAAGTGATCATTCCATCTCTGAATGAAGTTTAAAGCACAAGCCATCAGTATATCCTCTAACACGTAAGTGGCACACTCAGTCAACCCTCCATTGGAGGCGAAGCTCTATACTTATTATCAAACGGGTCCATAAGGACTCATACAATCCTCTCCATAATCATGATGTAAACCACACATCATGGTGGGATATAATCATAAAGGGTACCCCGTGAAGTTGGATGATCTCCCACACAAAAAACTACCTTAGACTCTCCATCTAACTCTACTCAATGATTGTATGGAAGTTTTCTGACATCGTAAGTTGTTAAAATATCACATAGATAGAATCATATCCTATAATTTTCCATGAAATACCTATAAAAAATTCCATGGATAAGCTATCCCATTTCCACTCCAAGATCACAAGAGGATGTGTTAACCCTTTTAAACCCTAATGTGTAGCCTCCACCTACTAGCATGTGAGACAATGAGAGGAAAAATCAGCTACACTTTTCCTCATGCCATCCCACCAAAACTTTCACTGAAGGTCCTAACACATATTTACCACTTTGGGATGTACAAGAAAACTATATGTATGAAAATACCTCATAACATCCTCTCACATGGAAACCAAAACTATTGTCCATCCTAAAAAAAGGACGACATAATACTTACCTTCCTAGAATCCATTTGGTTTGTCCCTTATTGATATTTGGTCATATATAACCTCACAATTGATGTCTCTCAAACAACCCTCTATCACATGATGACCAATAAGAGAACTCACCACCATTGATTGAAGAAAAACAACACCCCTATCCTCCATTCGGGTCACCTGTAATGAAGACGACTTCTCAAACACATCCTCCATCAAGTGGGAATGAGACTTCATGCTAAGGTAATCATCAACCACATTTTATTTCCCAGGAGTATAGACTATCACAAAGTCATAATACTTTAGAAACTCCAATTAAATCCTCTATCACATATTAATATCTGTCTATATAAATATATATGTGAGACTTTGATGGTCTGAGTATACAACAAAGCACGCTCCCAGAAGATAGAACTCTGCATATTTAGATAAAAGCCTACCAATACAAACTCCAGGCCATGATTTGTGTATTTATGCTCATGGTGTCTCAACTAAAATGAACCATATTTGATCAATTCCTACTTCTACATCCACCCAAACCCCAACGTGGCTTTAGAGGCATTGAATTATACTACGTACTCCATGCCCTCCTCTGATAGTCTCGATATAAGAGCACTAGTCATCCTCAGCCTCAACTACTTGAAGGATCCCTACCACTACTTAGTCTAGATAATCAACCTCCCTTTCCACATCAAGATGGTCAAATGGGATGATACTATATAAAATTTAGGCATTAACCTCTTGTAGTACTTTTATAATCTAAGAAAACTTGGCACTTCTAACACACTCTTGGGTGTCCCCTAAGAAAAAATGCATCAATATGCATCAGGTCCATAGCTAATACATGCTCATAAATGACATGACCAAGAAAGTGAAACTAAAAAAATAAATCCAAAATTGGAATTTTGAGAGATACCATAAATATAGTTATCTTAGAGTAAGTCTAGGACCAACCTCATATGCTATGCATGATCCTCCTCTATCATAATGTAAACAAGTATGTCATCAATGAAGACAACCAAAAATTGGTCCAAAATTAGATGAAAGATCTGGTTCATCAGATCCCTAAACACTATATGATAATTATTCACACCAAAAGGAATCAATAAGAACTCATAGTTTCCATAACAACATTGGAATTCCGTATCCAGAATATTAGCCTCGTGTTCCCTCAACTGGTGGTAGATGGACCTAATATCGATCTTAAAGAACCCACTCACACCTAAAAACTGGTCAAAAAGGTTATCAATCCTCAAAAGCCATACTTTTTTTTATAATTACTTGGTTCAGGTGATGATAATTGAAATAATTACTAAAACTATCAACATATATTTTTATGAAAAAAACTGGAGTTTCCCAGTGGGCACACTAGGTCTAATGAAAACCTTATATTGAAGGTTCTCAATCATCACCCTTAGCTCCTATAACTTGGTAGGGGCCATAAAATATTCCATATAATATATCATTGTGGTCTTAGTGTGTAGGTTGATGAAGAAGTATATCTCACAACTTGAAGGTGGTCTTATAACCTCCTTAGGGAAGATGTCCATATAGCCCTCCACTAGCGAAGTAACCTCGATGTCTAAAAATAGATACAGTCAAAGGGAAAAACTTGTTAATTGATGGGTTATGGGATACAACCTCAATCTCAAAAAGTCCACTTGATATTCTTTGTGATCTCTCTCACCCACAATGGAAAATCTAATTCTATCCATTCAAAGGCATCTTATCCACCTATGATAATAGTAAATATGGACTCGAACCAGATAAAACTAGTCTATTACCAAGATGTAATTATATAATTTCATCATGAAAACAAAGAGGTCCCATGAGAAACCCTCTCCAACAAGTGCCAATATGCTCTACTGACAGACAAGTGATATAGAAGAATCACACCCAGGCAGAACCTCTAGAAAATTAATCTGGGATATGGTCTCAATTGAGAGCTATATATTTCACACAAGGGATATGAAAATTAATGATTGGATTAAAGTTGTGTTGAAAATTACTAGATAAATTGTATAAAAGTGTTATTTTATACCTCATATCATCTCTTGAGTTGTCGGGTCATAACTGTATATAGAATATAACTACCTGTGGACCCAACCTCTAGCTCTTTAAGTCTAGAATGGGCTACCTAGTGGTTGTGGTGGAAGTAGATCATAATGTTTTAATCCAATAATAGCTCCTCCAACTGGAGCCCCACCTACTCCACTACTAGCACCCCCTCCGTGGGGGCTTCCCCAACCATGCCTGGAAGAACCATAATCATAACATTGTCTCTACCTTGATGGTACATCTACCACATTATTTCCCTCCTCAACATCCTAGGTTGGGAAATAATGTGCCATGTGAAATTTACCAAGACATTTATAGAGCCTCCCTCTATGGGATGAATGAAAACTATGCATGAACCCAACACCTCATGTCCACATGATAGAGACCGGACATGAGGAGGTCTCCTATGCCGAGATCCTAGCATCTGGTGCCAGCTAGCTAAAATAGAAGACTCCAACCTCTAATACCCACTACTATCTATAGCTACCTATCCTACCAATTAAAGGAAGATCTCAGTCAACAACACTTGATCTAGCACTCCATCATAGGTAGTAATTCATGGGGGAACCAAACTAGCATGAATGTCTCTGCAGAGACCCATATCAAACATAAATGCCCAAAATTATCTTTCCCACACAATGTAGATGGAGTACCACATAAGTTTAGTTAACCTTGCAGAATTATCCAAAACCGCCATACTATATTTCTACATCTCAAGAAGCTTTTGGATCTAAACTGATCACAATAAAAAGAGATAATACTCTTCATGAAATAACTACTGGAAGTTTAACCATGAGATCATCATCTCATCATGATACTACGTAGATAGACTCTACTAAAGCGATTTTGCTCCATGGAAAGGACTAGGTTCAAGTGAAACCAAATGATCTATTAGGGTTGTAATGATCTTGAAGACTTGGATCATCGACTCAAGGAAACCCTCCACTTCCTAGTGATCCGGCTCATTGTGGAACCTCAACGATATTTGAAATTGGAACTCATGGAGTGCACTAAGCCCATACACATCCTAATCTTGACTTGAAGGTATTATCTATTGATATATATAAGGGTAAACTAATCCCTGGAAACCTAGAAGAAATTACTCATTAGAAAAACTCTAAACTAAGGCCTCACCACTCATCAGTTTCAACACGATCTTAAATTAGTAACATGGATGACTGTCTTCACAGAGGCATCCTAAAAGTTATCAAGACGTACCTTGGTAAGATAAGAATAAATATATAGGGATATTACTTAATAATTAAATTCAAGGACTAAATATTATATGATTAACATAACATTGTTCTCTGTAACCAATGCCTTGGTATATTGAGCTCACAAGAAAGTAGTTAGAGTTTTAGTGTATAGATACGTCGGCCGCCACACCAACACTGGTTTCCCTGGCCTGATATCCACACTTGAGAAACTTCAACACCATTTCCTAAAATCCCCACCAATCCTCATTGGGTAAAATATTAAAACATATTACTATGGAATGAAATTCTTTAATAACACTATGTAATGAACGGACCCACCGGGGCCTGCCCGGTTGGCAGAAGGCCGAGATGCCATAACTCCAATCGTGCCACCAATAGGCAAGGGGCTGGTGACAAGCACTGATATGAAGTAATGTAATTCAAAGGCTTTTTTGTAACACCCCAAGCTTGCACGGTACGTTTCCCTTTGAATAATACAATAACTTGTGTTGTATGCAACTTCGAGTTCAAACAGAGCACAACCAATCAAACAAACTGTTATGAATAGTAATACCAACTTTTTGAAATATTATAAATTTTATCTTTCAAAATGGACTTAATTTTTGGATTAGGAATATCGAAATTAACTTAGGGTGAATTTTTGGTATTTTTCTGAAAACTTTCAAGTTTTGATGAATTGTGAAAAACACTACGTTATTGTTTAAAACAAACATTTTAATTAAATATTTAATTATTTTATTTAAATTTATTTTAGGTCAAAATAGATACATAATACCTATATATGTTCAACATAATTCATTGGTGTCATTTTATAATAAGTTTAGATATATAAAATTTTATCGATCTTTTTTACTGTCTTTTACCCACCTCCTAGGAGCATTTCTAAATTTGTATAAAACTTAATTTTACTGCTTCTGTGAGTTGAATTTAAAAAAATTTGAGATAAACTATTGATATCAGTAAGTAAAATGTGGTTCAATAAGATGAAAATAATTTTTGGTGAATACTAACTTTTTACTTTTATTTACCACGGTTAAAAGTAAATAGGGTAATTAAGGATAAAAATGATATTATCATTACCCTAACACATGTCCTAATTATATTGGATAAGTGTAATTTGACCAAAAACAACTTAGGAATAAAATATGATCCTTTAGGTCCACTTTGATTAGATTATGACATTTATTATTATTTTATTTAAAGAAGTGTTAAAAAAGATAATATCAAAGATTAATAACTAAACCATTTTTTATATTAGTTTATACATAAGATAAATTCAACAATAAATATTCATTAGAAAGATAAAAATTTTTCTTAAATAATGGTATTTTATTTATAAATTTTAAGCTATTAAATAATTAAATTTATTTATGACACAATGATGATGCAATAATTACCATATTAATGAAAGATTAAAATAATTGATATTATAAATATCCAAATAAATCTAATTTGAGACTTTTAATGGCTTACAATAATTTTATAGGTTAATATTACATTTTAGTGTTGATTAAATGATTTTTTTCTATGTAACAATTGCTGTTATGAATTTAACAAAAACAAAATACCAAATAGTGTTAAAATTGACATAAAAGAGTTTTTAAAACAAATATTATATTATTAATTGATATTAAATTAGTTAAAATCTAAGGTTTGGGAAAATTAATTAAACAATATTTTATATGTCATTAATGAACCACTTGAGGTTCTCTTGGAAGTTTATTGTAATTTTTTTAATCATATAATATAAAAATACATGGAGACATGGTAAATGTAGAACTATTTAACTAAGAGTTAAATCTAATAGATAAGGTCAATATAGTGACCCAAAACTATCTAAAACATACTGGTTGAGTGGTTTTCGACCCATCCTAACCTTATCCTCTAATTAAATCATTTTTTATCTATTATAAACTGAATATTATTTTATTGTAAAATAATATTTCAATCTTTTCATAAGCTGCCCCTCACCCCTCATATAAATGGGCACTTCCCCTTCTCTCAAATTCACACCTTAAAAGCCATTTGGATCAGCCAAAAACTATCCAATTATCCTATCATCTATCCTCCCTTAATCATATAGGACTTCCTTTAGTCAGAAATCCTACCTAAGAAGCCATTTTGATTGAATCCAAAGGAAGAACCCGAAGAAGAGGAAAAATATTTCATCACCTCTTTCTAGTTATTTTTTTCTTCCACTTCCTCTTTCTTTATTCTTTCCATTATAAAATAATAACTCCAATGTATTATATATACTATAATGTTATTAAAAAAATGGTACAACCATATTCATTATTCTATCCATCCTCTAAATGACAAAGCCACCATACATGCGTACGTACAGATTACCATCTCCATGTCGTGGTGTAGTTTGTTATTCAAATACTTTATCATTTATATGGGTATAATAATAACTTTAAATGATGTAAATAATAAATATAACATTATAATGAATTTTTCTTTATGATATACCATCCAATTATATATGATTTTAATATCAAAAGAATGATGTTGTTGCTCGTGCGTACGTACGGATTACCGTCTCCACGAATGCGATGAGATTCATTCCCCATCGTATCCATACAAGACTAATTTTCATTTGAAGATTAAAAATAATTTTTAAATACTTAATATAATTATGAATATGAATATGATACATCCTATACATAAAAAACATTACTTACATAATAAATCATATAAAGGAAGACAAATCAGTTAACACTTGAAACTATGATACTACTGAAATATCATTAACAAAGCAATATTAGAAGATAATATATGATATCAAATTAATGTATATGGTTCTTGTATAATTTAATAAAAATAATTTCACCATTATATAGGAGTTTAACCTACCCTCTATCAAGGAAAAGTAAAAGGTAAGGGTTAATTTCACAATCTCTTTATTATACGAGGCTATTTTTACGTAAGTGTTTACTAGGACCTCTTTATCATCCACATATATGTTTTCTTAAAAAATGTATTTCAATTTTTTTTACTATTTACTAGACCATGTGTTCAATTAATTTATACCCTTATTTAACCTTATATGTTTTGAAAGGAATCTTTCCGTCATTTTCCAAACAAGGTAATTTATGACCTTTTCGAAAAAATTAAGGTAAGAATGTTTTTTCAACTTATACGGAGGGTGTGGCTATTTTACACCGTTATAACATCGTCAAATATTCCATTACATGATTATAAGAATATTTGAAAAATAAATGTTTTCTTTTATAATTATATGACTTTTAAATGATTTCAAAATATAAATATACATTTTTCTAAAAAAGTATTGATTCCATCTATGTCAACATCCTTTGATGGATTTTCAGCTTATTGGAAGTTGATTTATTATGATACAAAAATTCATTATTGTATTGAAGGTTTTGTGATATGTTTTACTATGGATGTGCTATTTTTACATAATTCATGGTTTATGGATAAAGTATTGACATTTCTTATAGTATTTTTAATACGAATGTTTATGTTATGTTAAAACCTTTTAATATAAGGAATGCATTGGACAAAGTAAGTGACGGGTGGGGCCCACTATAGCTCTTAGATGCATCAGTAGGTCTCATGAGACAAACTAGTGTCTTGGAACAAGGCCTTGAAAAAATAGTATTTTTAGTCTTGGAACAAGGCCTTGGCTATGTGGTTTTGAAGTTTGACATTATGCATTCCATCATTATGAAAGTGGCTATTGATATTGCATGTGATTATGCGACTAGTAGAATATCCATTTGAATAAGTAAATGACATTATTTGATTTTATCTTTTACATATTATTCTGAATTTCAAGTTTAAAAGGATTTTGTTATTGTCTTATACATTGCCTTAAATGTTTATGCTTATTTATTAACGTTTCCTCTATATTGTTATCCTTACTGAGCATCTGAGCTCACCCATTTCTATGTTTTATTTTTCACAGGATGCGAAGAAGTATATTATGACTGACCTGTAGGGACACTCTAATGGATATGGGCATGGCCTATGGAGACTATGTTGTTGTAGTTTACATTTTATAATGTAATATAAAACTTATGAATGTATCTAGTATTTCCAAGGCTACTAAACAAATTAGTCTTTTGAGACTTGATATTTTGTGATCATGACAATGTTATGTATTAAAGTACCAAATTTGGGTAACTGGGGTTGGGGCATTAAATTTATTATCAGAGGAAGTTTAGTACAAACCTTGGAAGCTAGATTTAGAAAAACTCTGATTAGATAACATTACCCTAATACAGACTTTGAGGATTAGTATAAAAGAGCTTTCTAGAATTTTGGTACTATAGAGATTTTTGTGAGTTTTCCAAGAAATACATCCCTCTCTAGATATGAGAAGGTATTGGTGGATCTGGAATAGATGTACCGAGGGGTAAAACCTGAAAACACTGCTTTGAGCTAGACTTAAACGGGTACTGGTGCACGACAACGAGCCTTGCGGCACTCTTGGTTACAACACTCCCAGGGGATATGCTTAGGATAATTATAATTTTATTTAAAAACCATTATGAAGGGTTTATGATTATATACTTCCTTTAAGAGAACATTTTTATGATTATGGATTATATCCATAAACTGTTCAATTTATGTTAAGTGTTTTACATGTTTGGAATTATGTATTACGATTCATAAACTAATATAGTGTATGACATTGTTTAGAAATGGTGACTAGTGGAAGGAATGGAAACTGTATAAATGCATGTAATACATGTAGGGATTTCCCTCCTACTCAAGATAATTATAATGGAGCCAGTGAAGTAATTGGTTCTGATCATCTTATCACCATACTGGGACAACTCTCTTAGTTTTGAATAATAACCTTACCCGTATGGAGCACCCAGATCCACAATGTGGAGGATCAATGTTAGAATGCTTCTTGAGGTAACAACCACAAACATTTTGGGGGATCAAAAATAAATTATTAGCTGAAAAATTAATAAATTTCTTAGAGAAAATATTTCATTCTTTGGGGAGTAATGAAAGGGAAAAAGTTGTCCTGGCAGGTTATCACCTCACAGGAGATGCAGATCAATGGTGGTCATTAATTCAAAACACAAAGGAAGATGATGAATTATCAAATATGGAATAGAGAGAGTTTAAAGAGATTTTCTTAGAAAAATACATTCCTCATGAACATCAAGTGGATATGGAAAGACAATTTTTGAGTCTGAGGAAAAAGGAGGATGATAATGTCACAAAGTTTGAGGCTAACTTTACAAGGTTAGCAAGACATGAAGAAAATTATATACATAACCCAAGGAGTAATATTGATCCATTATTTCATGGCTTAAATCAATTTATCTAGAGATCATTAGTCTCAATATCCTTCTTATCATATGAAGATATTGTATCACGTGCTATCAAGAAAGAAATATAATTCTCTAAGTCTAATGACTTTAAAGAAAAGAAAGAGAAGAAGAGATCTATTGAACATTATGGAAATGGAAATAAGGGGAAGAAGGGAAATTTTGAATATCCATCCTGTGGTAAATGTGGGAAGAAACACCTTGGTACTTTCCTGAAGGGAATGAGAGTCTGTTACAAGTGTGGTGAAAAAGGAAACCAATCTCATGATTGCAAGGGGAAGAAAGAGGCTGTCAATGTGAATGCTACAGTTTTAGAGAAAAGGGGAATTACGAAAATAAATGTCCTAAACGCCAAGGTAACTTACCTTAGAAAAGTCCAAGGGAGCAAGGCCAAGCTTATGCGATCACTACTGCAGAGGTTGAAGCTCCGAAAGATGTGGTGGCCGGTAATTTAATGGTTTCCTCAAGTTTAGACAATGCTTTATTTGATTCGGGATCATCGCATTGTTTTATATCTTCCGAGTTTTCTAAGAAAATTAGATATTTCCAATTTGATTTAACAAGGGATTTGTCAGTCAAAACTCCTAAGGGAAGTATCATTATAACAACGTTTTGTGAATTAGTTCCCATTAGGGCATATAAATGTTCTTTATCTGCTGATCTCATCATCATACCCATGATTTAATTTTATATAATTTTTGTTATGGATTGGCTTTGGAACCATGATGTGCAAATTTATTATAAGAAGAAGGAGGTTAAAATTCTCGATGATGATAAGAAGTACCTTATCATTAGAGAAGAAATTTCACCATCTGATTCTTATCTAGATCTACCCTCAGTAGCTCTACTAAATTAAATTATTAGGGAGGATGAGAATAAAATAATTAAGGTTGTGAAAAATAATGTTCGAATAGAGGATGTACCTATTGTGCATGAATATGTTGATGTGTTTCTGAAAGATTTACCTGAACATCCTCCTGAATGAGAAATCAAGTTTTCTATTGATTTAATTCCTGGTTCAAGGCCCATATCGAAGAACCCTTATAGAATGACCACTGTGGAATTAGTGGAACCAAAGAAACAACTAGAGGAATTGAGTAACAAGGTATTTATTCACCCCAATGTTTCTCCATGGATATCCCCTATTATTTTTGTTAAGAAGAAAGACAGATCCATGAGGTTGTGCATTAACTACAGGGAAATCAATTCTATAACAATAAAGAACAAGTATCCCCTACCTCACATTGATGATTTATTTGGCCAACTTCATGGAGTTAAATATTTTTCAAAGGTTGAACTTCGATCTGGATATCATTAGTTGTGTGTGAAGAAAGAAGAAATTCTAAAAATAACATTTCGAACCAGGTACAGGCATTATGAGTTTACAGTAATGCCTTTTGGGTTGACTAATGCACCCTCTATCTTCATGGATATAATGAATAGAGTTTTCAAGGAATATCTTGATGACTTTGTAATGTTAATTATTGATGATATCTTGTTATACTCCAAAATCTATGAAGATCATGAAAATCACTTGCGCATCATTCTAAAGACTCTTAGAAGAAATGAATTATATAAGAAATTTAGCAAGTGTGAATTATGGATTTAGGAGATTTATTTTCATGGCCATATTGTCTCTAAGGATGGAATCTCTATTGATCCTTCAAAGACCAAGCCAATCCATGAATGGTAGTATCGACGAGTATAACTGAGGCATGCAGTTTTATTGGTTTAGCAGGTTATTATTGACATTTCGTCTATAATTTTTCCCAGTTGGCTAAGCCATTAACAAAGATCACACGTAAAGGGGTTAAATTTGTTTTGGAAAAAGAGTGTGAAGAATGTTTTTAAAAACTGATGAGAAGATTAGTCAATGCTTCTATCTTGACTCTACTATCAGGGAATGATGGGTTTATTATTTATAGTGATACTTCAATGAAAAGACTTGGTTGTGTCCTTATGCAGAATGATAGAGTTATTTCCTAGGAATCATGGAAGCAAAAAATTCATGAACAAAACCATCCTACTCATGATCTTGAGTTAGCAACTGTAATCTTTGCTCTGAAAATATGGAGACACTATCTCTATAGTGAAAAATGTGATATTTATACTGATCACAAGAGTTTGAAGTATATTTTGTCCCAAAAAGAACTCAACATGAGGTAAAATAGATGGATTGAACTACTCAAGGATTATGATTTCACAATACACTACCACCTGGGGAAGGAAAATAAGGTGTAAGATTCTTTGATTAGTTATGATCATGGAGTTTTTAACAAGATTAGAATTGAAAGGGATTATATTTTTATGGATCAAGTAAATATGGATATGGGAATAACCATGGAAGGTGAAACATCAATGCTTTTTCAAATAGTTTCCAAACCATATTTACTAAAAAGGATAAAGATTTATTAGACAGATGATGAGGAATTTCAAAAGAAAATTAAAGCTGTGAACAATGTGAGATTGAGTGACTTCATATATGAAGATGGAATTTTGAAATTTGAGAAGAGGCTTTGTGTTCCAAATATACCTGATCTAAAAAGGGAATTGTTGGATAATTCTCATAGATCTAATTTCTTTATAAACCCTGATAGCACTAATATGTATAGATATTTGAAGGAACATTTTTGGTGGGACAACATGAAGAGGGAGATTTGTGATTTTGTGTCAAGATGTATGGTTTCTCAATAAGTGAAAGATGGAATACAACGGCCTAGAGGTGTCATGAAACCTCTTCCCAAACTTGAGTGGAAATGGGATAATATTACATTGGACTCTGTGATGGGGCTACCAAACACACCTAGAAGGAATGATTCAATATGGGTCATTGTCAATCATCATACCAAGTCAGCACATTTTCTTGCTATAAGAGAATATTAACCACTTGAACATCTAGAAAGAATATATATTAATGAAGTTTTAAGACTTAATGGAGTACCCTTATTGATTGTTTCTGACCGTGATCCCCATTTTACATCAAGATTCTGGAAAATTATTCAGAAATACTTGGATACTGAACTTGATTTTAGCACTGTCTACCACCCTCAAACTGATGGACAATCAGAACAGACTATTCAAACTGTAGAGGGCATGTTGAGATCTTGCTCACTTTACTTTCAAGGAATGTGAGATCAATGTTTACCTCTGGTATAATTTTACTATAATAATAGCTTCTATTCAAGTATTCATATGATACCACATGAAGAGTTATATGAAAAAAGATGTTGCACACCAACTTGTTGCGATGATGTTGGTGATAGAAAACTCGTTGGCCCAAAACTTGTTGAGGAAACAATGGAAAAGGTGAAGGTTATCCAAACACACATCAAAGCGACACAAAGTAGGCAAAAGAGCTATGCCGATAACCAAAGGAAGGATTTGGAATTTTAGGTAGGAGATCATGTTTTATTGAAAGTATATCCATGTAAGTGAGTTATACAATTCGGTAAGAAGGGTAAACTAAGTCCTAGGTAAATAAGAGCTTTTGAAATTCTAGAACGAATTAGGGCAGTAGCTGACTGTTTGGAAATGCCGCCAAGTCTCTCCAAAGTTCACGATGTGTTCCACATATCACCGTTGAGAGAATACATGTTTGACCCAATACATGTACTCACCTATGAAGAAATTGAACTGGAACCTGATCTGTCTTATTGCAAAGAGCCTATCAAAATTCTTGATACCAGAGAAGAAGTGCTGAGAAACTGGACAACTCGTCTGGTAAAAGTTATATGGAGAAACCATAAGATGGAAGATGCAACGTGGGAACCCGATGAAATTATGATGAAGAACCACCCAGATCTTTTTATACTGTAAAATTCTAAAACTTTTGAGGTTGAAATTATTTGAATGAGGGAAGAATGAAATACCCCAAGCTTCTATGGTATGTTTCATTTTGAATAATACAATATCTTGTGTTGTATGCAAATTCGAGTTCGAACACACCACAACCAATCGAACTAGACGTTACGAATAGTAATACCCACTTTTTGAAATTTTATAAATTTTATCATTCAAAATGGACATCATTTTTGGATTCAGAATATCAAAATTAGCTTACGGTGATTTTTTGGTATTTTTCTGAAAACTGTCAATTATTGATGAATAGTGAAAAAAACTGCATTATTGTTTAAAACAGATTTTTTAATTAAATATTTAATTAATTTATTTAAATTTATTTTAGGTCAAAATAGATACATAATACCTATATATATTCAATTTAATTCATTTGAGCCATTTTATAATAATTTTAGATATATAAAATTTTATCAAACTTTTTACCGTCTTTTTCCCACCTTCTTGGAGGATTTCCAAATTTATATGAAACTTAATTTTACCACTTCTGTGATTTGAATATCAAAAATCTGAGACACATGGTTTATATCAGTAAGTAAAATGTGGTTCAATAAGATGAAATAATTTATGGTGAATAATAACTTTTTTACTTTTATTTACCACAGTTAAAAGTAAATAGGGTAATTAAGGGTAAAAATGACATTATTATTACCCTAACACATGTTATAATTATATTTGATAAGTGTAATTCGACCAAAAACAACCTTATGAATAAAATATGATCCATTAGGTCCACTTGTATTATATTAGGACATTTATTGGTATTTTATTTAAAAAAGAGTTAAAAGAGTTAAAATCAGTGTTTAATAACTAATCCATTTTTAATATAGGGTTATACATAAGATAAATTAGAGTATAAATATTAATTATAAATATAAAAATATTAACTATGTAATGGTATTTTATTTATAATTTTTAGATATTAAATTATTAAATTTATTTATGACACAATGATGATTCGGTAATTACATTATTAACGAAAGATTAAAATAATTGATATTATAAATTTCCAAATAAATCTAATATGAGACTTTTAATGAATTACAATAATTTTATAGGTTAATATGACATGTTAGGGTTTATTAAATGAATTTTTTTTATGTAATAATTCTTTTATGAATTTAACAAAAACAAAATACTAAATAGTGTCAAAATTGACATAAAAGAGTTTTTAAAACAAATATTATATTATTAATTGATATTCTATTCCTAAAAATTTAAGGTTCTGCAGAAGGACTTAAATAATATTATATATTTAAATAATGAACCACTTGAGGTTCTCTTGGAAGTTTATTGTTAGATTATTAACTATATAATGTAAAAATATAAAGAGACATGATAAATGTCAAACTATTTAACTAAGAGTTAATTCTAAAATATATGGTTAATATAGTGACCCAAACCTATATAAAACCTAGTGGTTGAGTTTTTTTAGTCCCATAACTAAATTATCCTATAAATAAATCATTTTGGATCCATTATAAAAAAAATTATTTTATTGCGAAATAATATTTCATCTTTTCCTAAGGTGCCCCTCACCCCTCTTATAAAAGGGAACTTCCCCTTATATCAAATTCACACCTTCAAAGCCATTTGGCTCGGACAAAACCTTCCAAAATATCCTATCAACTGTTATAACTTCATCCTAGATACCTTTCTTTAGTCAGAAAGACAACCCAAGGAGCCCTTTTGATCAAATCAAAAGGAAGAACCCAAAGAAGAGGTAAATATTTCATCACATCTTTCAAGTTCTTTTCTTCTTCCACTTCCTCTTTCTTTATTGTTTACATTCTAAAATAATTAATCCACTATCTTCTATATACTGTGATGTTATTATAAATATTTTACCACCATATTCATTATTCCATCCATCCTATAAATGACAAAGTCACCGTATGTGCGTACATACGGATTACCGTCTCCACGTCGTGGTGTAGTTTGTTATTCAAATGCATCATCATTTGGATGGCTATAATAATGAGTAAAAATTCTGTAAATAATAAATATAACCTAATAATTATTCTGTATATATGATATACCATCCAATTATATAGGATTTTAATATCAAAATACTGATATTGTTGCTCATACGTACGTACGGATTATCGTCTCCACGAACGTGATGAGATTCATTCCCCATCGTATCCATTCAAGACTAATTTTCATTTGATGATTAAAAAAAATATTTAAAGACATAATATCATTATGAATATGAATACGATACATCCTATTCATAAAAAACATTACTTACATAACAAATTATATAAAGGAAGACGAATCAGTTAACACCCGAAACGATGATACTACTGAAATATTATTAACAAAGCAATATTAAAAGATCATATATGATATCATATTAGTGTATATGGTTCTTGTATAATTTAATAAAATTCTTTTCACCATTATAAAGTAGGTTTACCTACCCTCGACCAAGGAAAAGTACAATGTAAGGGTTAATTTCACAATCTCTTTATTATCCGAGGTTGTTTTTAAGTATCTATTGGGACCTCTTTATCACCCACATCCGTGTTTTCTTATAAAATGTATTTCAAAACATTTTTAATATTTACTAGATAATGGGTTAAAGTAATTTATACCCTTATTTTACCTTATATGTTTTGAAAGGAATCTTTCTGTCATTTTCAAAACAAGGTACTTTATGACCTTTTTGACAAATTATGTTAAGATTGTTTTTTTAACTTACACAGCGCGTGCGGAAATTTTACACCATTATAAAATTATCAAAGATTCCCTTAAAATATTACAAGAAAATTTTCAAAATAAATGTTTTATTTTATAATTATCTGAATTTTAAATGATTTCAAAATAGAAAGAGACATTTCTATAAAAACAGTTTTGATTTCATCTATGTCAACATCCTTTAATGGATTTTATGATTATTTAAAGTTGATTTATGATGATACAAAAATTCCATATTTTATTGAAGGTTTTGTGATATGTTTGACTGTGGATGTGTTATTTTTACACCATTCATGGTTTATATATAAAGTATTTACATTTCTTATGCTAGTTTTAATATGAATGTTTATGTTATGTTAAAATCTTTTCATATGAGGATTGCATTTTACATAGTAAGTGATAGGTGGAGCCCACTATAGATCTTCAATGTATCGATAGGTCTCATTAGACAAACTAGTGTCTTGGAAAAAGGCCTTGGAAAAATCTTATTTGTAGTCTTGGCATAAGGCCTTGACTATGTTGTGATAAAGTCTGGCATTATGCATTCCATCATTATGAATGTGGCTATTGATATTTCATGTGATTATTCGACTAGTAGAATATCTATATGAATAAGTAAATGTCATCATTTGATTTTATCTTTTCCATATTATGATGAATTTTAATTTTAAAAGGCTTTTTGTTTTAGTCATAGACATTGCATTAAATGTTTATGCTTATTTATAAAAGTTTCCTCTATATTTTTATCCTTATTGAGCATCTAAGATCACCCCTTTCTTTGTTTTATTTTTTCCAGGATGCGAAGAAGTATGTTATGACTGACCAGTAGGGATAGTCTAATGGATACGAGTGTGGACTATGGAGACTATGTTGTTGTAGTTTTCCATTTTATATTGTAATGTAAAACTTATGAATGTATCTAGTATTTCCAAAGCTACTAAACTAATCAGTCTTTCAAGACATTATCTTTTGTGATCATGCTAATGTTATGTAATAAAGCACTGACTCTGGGTAACTGGGGTCGGGGCATTACACTTTTCCTCATGTACATATATCCACACACCCAACCATATCCATATAACAATCCGGAGGAATAATAAAATGCACAGTAACATCTAGAGTAAAACCATACTTGAAAAAACCTCCAGGTAATACATCTATGTATGAAAGGATAAATCCATTTTCTATAGGGAAAATACATGCCAAAATAAAAATGAGGTCCCAACCTAAAAATAACTATAAATGAAGAATGCTAAAAGATATAGACTACTAATCTCTAAGACCAACTACCATACACAGTCTATGCACCCTAGTATCCCTAATCTCCCCAAAGTCACTGCCGACCAGTCCATCATCTGCATAAGACACAAAACATGGGGGAAAAGTCCATTTAGGGGTGAGTATATACATATCTTGTAGCAAAACCTGAAAACAACAGAGGGAGAATTAAAAATATACAATTGAAGTCATCTCAAACCAAAGTACTTTGTAAATGAAACCCAACAATATATATATGATAATAATGAAACCTAGTTGATAGGGACATGAAATCACGATCCCATAGCCCAACCTAGGATGATGAGCCTAGTTTCAAAACCAAAGGCCCATCATTTATTCCAATAATATCATGTGTCTGTCCAAGAAATTTATATATAGGACCCACACCTCACCACTAATCCATATCCCAATGGGAAATAGTCTCTAATAGAGGACCCATTCCTTAGTACAATAAGGGGGTGCCACTCAATGGATAGAGGAGCCATGTATTGGTGAAATAGGGGGATTCCACTCCATTTATAGATAGAGAAACTATTTCTTACTATGTCAGGGGTGTTCCACTCAATCATGGATGGACCATGACCTAGCACTATAGTGGGTTCCACATGGTAGGTATCGAGAGAGGACCCATACCCTAGTTCGTCAAGGGGGTCTACTCATTAGATCGGTAGAGTACCTATGTCCTAGTGTGTTAGGGGTGACACTCATTAGATTAATAGACAGACGACCCACCCCTAGTCTATAAGGGGGTTCCACTCAATGAATAGAGGAATCGTACCCTAGTGCATCCTGGGGGTTCCACTCCATGTAGAGAGGAATATGGGGGACCCACAACCTGGTGTGACATAAGGATTGCCAACCCAAACATCTTTTAGATAATCCAACCCAATCACCACAATCTTCAAGTGTCTCCTCAAGAAGCATCATACTATATCACCTCACAACCTATCTCATATTATACAAAGAATTACACCATCATATTATACATGAAATAATAAAATATAAGATACTCATGGGCCAAAACTTGAGTCTTGATGGAGGAGATATGAGAGGAAGAAGTCATAGAGAAAAAGTGTATGGTGTGTGACCACACCTGGTCTCACGGTTATTTCCCTTTTAGAACATGACTTGGCTGACCATGTAGTACTACACAACATGTAAGGGTACTACATGGTGTTTCTCGGCTACCTAGGTCATGCCTATGTTATCTGTAACGCCCCGACCCCAGTTACCTAGAGTCAGTGCATTATTACACAACATGGGCATGATCACAAGGAAATCATGTCCTAAAAGACTAATCAGTTTTGTATTATTGGAATCAATATTTATACATAAGTTCAACATTACAAATTAAAATAAAATAAAACACTAATTTACTCCATTAGAAACATCCAAGCCTCCTAGATAATGCCTGCAAGTCACTTATAACTAACTCCTTCATATCCTGGGAAAATGAAACATAAGAAAGGGGTGAGATACAATGCTCAGTAAGGGTAAGAAAAGCAAAGGAAGATAACATAAATATTAAGCATGGTGAATAATTTAAAACACATGCCTTTAAAAATAATAAAAATGAACACTTTTATGACAAGAATATTACCTGAGTGAATATTTACATAATAAAACATAATCATGGGTATTATACTAGTCTAATGACAACATGAACCATCAATATTATTTTCGTAATGAGGGAATATATAATTCCGGACATTCTAAAACTTTTTGTCAAGGCCTCGGCCAAGATGTCTAAAAATGATTTAGGCCTCGGCCAAAACCATACATCAAATTGGGAAATGCCTTAGCCAATTCCACTTCTAGTTGTCTCATGAGACCTACCGATGCACCGAGGAGATATATTGGGCTCCACCTGTCACTTACTAAGTCCAATACATTCCTCATATTAAAGGGTTGAAATATAACATAAACATTTGAATTAAAACTAGTATAGGAAATATCTATACATTATCCATAAACCATGAATGGTATAAAAATAACACATCCACATTCAACATAATACAATATAGAAGATTTGTATCATAATAGATCAACTTTAAACTAGTTTAAAATCCATTAAAGTATGTTGACATAGATGAAAGGAAAATTATTTAATAGGAATATATCTTTTAATTTTAAAATCATTCAAAAGTCATGTAAAAAGAAAACATTTATTTTGAAAATATTCTTATAAGATTATATGGGTAGCTTTGATGATGTTATAATGACAGAGAATAACCACACCCACCGTATAAGTTAAAAAATCATTCTTACCTTAATTTTTTCAAAAAGGTCGTAAAGTAACTTGTTTGGAAAATGACGAAAAGATTCATTCCACAACATATAAGGTCAAATAAGGGTATAAATAACTTTAAAACATTTTATAGTAAATAGTAAAAATGTTTTGAAATACATTTTAAGAAACATGGACGCGGATGATTAAGAGGTCCTAGTAGATAGTTACGTAAAAACAACCTCGGATGATAAATAGATTGTGAAATTAACCCTTACATTGTAATTTTCCTTGGTAGAGGGTAGGTTAAAATCCTGTATAATGGTGAAATCATAATTATTAAATTATAAAGGAACCATATAAATTAATATTATATCATATATGATCTTATAATATTCCTTTGTTAATGATATTTTAGTAGTATCATCGTTTCAGGTGTCAACTGATTCATCTTCCTTTATCTGATTTGTTACATAAGTAATGTTTATTATGGATATGATGTATATTATTCATATTAAGAATGATATTTTGTCTTTAAACTTTATTTTAATAATCAAATTAAAATTATTCTTGAATGGATATGATGGGGAATGAACCTCATTACGTTTGTGGAGATGGTAATCCGTACGTACACACGGGCGACAATATCATTTTTTGATATTAAAATCAAATATAATTGGATGGTATATCATATAAAAAGAATAATTATCATTTTATATTTTTTATTTACATCATTTATACTCATTATTATACCCATCCAAATGATCAAGTATTTGAGTAACAAACTACACCATGACGTGGAGACGGTAATCCGTACGTATGTACGTATGGTGAGTTTGTCATTTATATGCTGGATAGAATAATGAATCTGGTTGTACCATTTTTATAAAAACATAAAAGTATATATAATATACTAGAGTTATTATTTTATAATGGAAACAATAAAGAAAGAGGAAGTGGAAGAAGAAAAGAACTTGAAAGAGGTGATGAAATATTTACCACTTCTTTGGGTTCTTTCTTTTGATTTGATCAAAAGGGATCCTTAGGTTGTATTTCTAAATAAAGTAAGGCCTATAAGATTAAGGGAATATAGTTGGGAGGATATTTGGGTAGGGTTAGAACGATCCAAATGGCATTTAATGTGTGAATTTGAGGGAAGCGGAAGTGCCCTTTTTGAAGATGGGTGAGGGGCATCTTAGGAAAAAATTGAAATATTATTTTATTATTAAATCATTTTCTGTTTCCAATGGCTCAAAAATGAATTATTTGAAGGATAAGGTGGTAATGGGTCTAAAAATACTCATCAAATAGGTTTTTGATGGGTTTTGGTCACCATATTAACATTATCTTTTAGATTTAACACTTAGTTAAATAGTTTGACATTTACCATATCTCCTTGTATTTTTATATTATATGGTTAATATACTTACTTTAAACTTCCAAGATGACCCCAAATGGTTAATTAATGATATATATAGTAGTATTGAAGCCGTTTTTTTGAATTTTATATTTTTAGGAATATAATACCAATTAGTAATATAATATTTGTTTTAAAAACTATTTTATGTCAATTTTGACACTATTTGGTATTTAATTTTTTATAAATTCATAACATAATTATTACTTCGAAAAAAAATAATTTAATCAACCCTAACATTTCATATTAACCTATAAAGTTATTTGAATCCATAAAAAGTCTCAAATTACATTTATTTGGGTATTTATAATATCAATTATTTTAATATTTAATTAATAAGGTAATTACTGCATCATCATTGTGTCATAAATTAATTAATATATTTAATGTCTAAAATTTAAAAATAAAATAAAATTATGTAGGAAATATTTTTATATTTCTAATGAATATTTATAGTCTAATTTTTCTTATGTGTATCCCTATTTTAAAAATGGTTTAGTTATTAAAATTTGAATTTAACACTTTTAACTCTTCTTTGAATTAAATAATAATAAATGTCCTAATCTAATCCAAGTGGACCTAAAGGATCATATTTTATTCCTAAGGTTGTTTTTGGTCGAATTACACTTATACAATTGAATTAGGACATGTGTTAGGGTAATAATAATATCATTTTACCTTTAATTACCCTATTTAGTTTTAACCCTGGTAAATAAAAGGCAAACATTACTATTCACCAAAAATTATTTTTATCTTCTTGAACCACATTTTACTTACTGATATCAACCTTATCTCCCATATTTTTGAAATTCAATTCATATAAGCGGTAAAATTTTGTTTTACGCAAATTTGCAAATGCTCCTAGGAGGTGGGTAAAAGACGGTAAAAAGTTCGATAATTTTTTCATATATCTAAATTTATTATGAACCGAATACAATGAATTAAATTGAAGTTATATAAGTATTATGAATCTATTTAGACCTAAAATAAATTTAAATAAAATAAATAATTATTTAAATAAAAAGTTGGTTTTAAATTAGAACTCAGTGTTTTCACTATTCATCAAAAATTGAAAGTGTTCAGAAAATTTTCCAAAATTCACCCTAAGATAATTTCGATATTCTAAATCCAAAAATAAAGTCCATCTTGAAAGATAAAATTTCAATAATTTCAAAAATTGGGTATTACTATCCATAACGACTAGTTTGATTGGTCACGGTGTGTTAGAATCTCAAAGTTGCGTATAATGAAAGCTATTGCATTATTCAAAGGGAAACATACTGTAGAAGCTTGGGGTGTTATATATTCTTTCCCCATTCAAATAATTTCATTCTTGAAATTTCTATAATAATACTGCACAAATAAATTCAGGTGGTTCTTCATCATAAGTTCCTTTGGTTCCCACATTGCCTCTTCTATCTTATGGTTTTTCCATAGAGCTTTTACTAGACAAGTCATCCGGTTTCTCAGCACTTATTCTCCTTTATCAAAAATTTTGACAGGCTCTTCAAAATAAGAGAGATCAAGTTCCAGTTCAATTTCCAAATAGGTGAGTACATGTGTTGGGTCATGCATGTATTTTATAAACATTGATATGTGGAATACATCGTGAACTTTGGAGAGACTTGGCAGCATTTCCAAAGGGTAAGATACAACCCCAATTTGTTCTAGAATTTTGAATGGTCCGATGTACCTGGGACTCAATTTACCATTCTTACCGAATTGTAAAGCTCCCTTCCCTGGAGATACCTTTGAGAAAACATGGTTTCCTCCTTGAAATTCCAAATCCTTCCATTGGTTATCATCATAGCTCTTCTGCCTACTTTGTGATGCTTTAATGTGGGTTTGGATAACCTTCACCATTTCCATCGTTTCCTCAAGAAGTTCTAGGCCTATGAGTTTTCTTTTACCAACATCATCCCAACAAGTTGGTGTATGACATATCATTCCATATAACGCTTCATATGGTTCCATATGAATACTTGAATAGAATCTATTGTTATAGGAAAATTCTACCGAAGGTAAATACTGATCCCACATACCTTGAAAGTCAAGTGAGAAAGATTTAAACCTGTATTCTAAGGTTTTAATAGTCTGTTCTGATTGTCCATCGGTTTGAGGGTGGTAGGAAGTGTTTAAACGAAGTTCAGTATCCCGGGACTTCTGAAGACTTTTCGAAAATCTTGATGTAAAACTGGATCACAATTAAAAACAATCGATAGGGGTACTCCATTAAGTCTTACAACTTCATTAATATATAATATTACTAAACATTCAAGTGGTAAATCTTCTCTTATATCAAGAAAATGTGCTGACTTGGTTAGACGATCAACAATGACCCATATTTCATAATTCCTTATATGAGTGTTTGGTAGTCCCATGAAAAATTTAATCATAATATTATCCCATTTCCACTCAGGTATGGGAAGAGGTTGCATGACTCCTCCAGACTGTTCCCTTCCAACTTTCACTTGTTGAAAATCAATACACCTTGACACAAAATAAGAAATCTTGTTCTTCATGTTGTCCCACAAAAAATGTTCCTTAAAATCTCTATACATCTTAGTACTACTTGGGTGTATAGAGAAATTAGATCTATGAGCATCATCTAACAATTCCTTTTTCAGATCACGTATATCGAGAAAACAAAGTCTCTTCCCAATTTTCAAAATCACGTCTTCATATATGAATTCGATCAATCTCCCATCATTCACACCTTTAATTTGTTTTGAAACTCCTCCTCATCATCCTAAGAACATTTTACCCTTTATAGTAAATATGGTTATGTACCCATTTAAAAAAGTATTGATGTTTCACCTTCCATGATTATTCTCATACCTATTTTTACTAGATCCATTAAAATAGGATCCCTTTCAACATTCATCTTGTTCAAAACTCCATGATCCTTTATGCTCAAAGAATATACCAACTTATTTTCCTTCCTAGGGTGGTAGTTTATTGGGAAATAATAATCCTTGAGTAATTCAGTCCATCACCTTTGCCTCATATTGAGTTATTTCTGTGAGAAAATATACTTGAAACTCTGGTGATTGGTATATATCTCACATTTTCACTATAGAGATCATGTCTTGATATCTTCAAATCAAAGATTACAGTAGCTAACTCAATATCATGAGTAGGATAGTTTTTTTCATGAACTTTTAGCTGCCATGATGCATAGGCAATAAATCTATCGTTTTTTATAAGGACACAACCAAGTCCTTTCTTTGAAGCATCAATATAAATAAAAAACCCATCATTCCCTGATGGTAGAGCCAAGATAGGAGAATTGAATAATATTGTCTTCAGTTCCTCAAAACATACTTCACACTCTTTTGTCCAAACAAATTTATCCCATTTACGTGTGAGATTTGTTAATGGGTTATCCAACCATGCAAAATTATGGATGAAACGTTGATAATAACCTGATAAACCAATAAAACTGTGTACCTTAGTTATACTTGTTGGTGGTGGGAATTCTTGGATTTCCTTGGTCTTTGAAGGATCAATGGAGATTGCATCCTTAGGGACAATATGGACCAGAAAATAAATCTCTTGAATCAAAAATTCACACTTGCTAAATTTTCCATATAATTCATTTCTTCTAAGAGTCTTTAGAATGATGTACAAGTGATTTTAATGATCTTCATAGCTTTTGGAGTATACCAAGATATCATCAATAAATACCACTACAAAGTCATAAAGATATTCCTTGAAAAATATATTCATTAGATCCATGAATATAAAGGGTGCATTAGTCAACCCAAAAGGCATTACTGTAAACTCGTAATGCCTGTACATGGTTCGAAATGTTGTTTTTTTGGAATTTCTTCCTTCCTCGCAAATAACTAATGATATCCAGATCGAAGTTTAATCTTTGAAAAATATTGAGCTCTATGAATTTGGTCGAATAAATAAAAAATGCAAGGTAGGGGATACTTGTTCTTTGTTGTTATAGCATTGATCTCCTTGTAGTCAACGCACAACCTTATAGATCCATCTTTCTTATTAACAAAAATATCATTGGCTACACAGGGGGAAACACTGGGGTGAATAAATCCTTTATTACTCAATTACTCTAGTTGTTTCTTTAGTTCCACTAATTCCACATTGGCCATTCTATAAGGGGTATTCGATATGGGACTTGAACCAGGAATTAAATCAATGGAAAACTCAATTTCTCATTCTGGAGGATGTCTAGGTAAATCCTCTGAAAACACATCAACATATTCTTCCACAATATATACATCCTCCATTTTAACATTCTTTTCCTCACCCACAGTTATTTCATTCTCATTGTCCACAATAATTGAATTTAGTTGAGCTACTGGGGGTGGATATAGATAAGAATTAGGTGGTGATGTTTCTCCTCTAAAGATAAGGTACTCCTTACCATCATTGAGAATTGTAACCTCATTTTCTTAAAATAAGTTTCCGCATCATGGTACAAAAGACAATCCATACCAAGGATTATATCAAATTCAATCAATGGTATGATGATGAGATCAGAAGATAGAGGACATTTATATGCCCTAATGGGTATTGTTTCACAAAAATTTGTTGCAATGGAATTTAGCTTAGGTGTTTTTACTGAAAACTCCCTTGTTAAGTCAAATTGAAAACTTCTAATTTTCTTAGAAAACTGGGAAGATATGAAACAGTGTGATGATCCAGAATCAAATAAAGCATTTTCTAAACTTGAGGAAACTATTAAATTACCTGCCACCATGTCTTTCAGAGCTTCAACCTCAGTATAAGTGATAACATAAGATTGGCCTTGTTCCCTTGGATTTTTTGATGTAAGTTTCCCTGTTGCTTAGAAAATTCATTTGAATAATGTCCCATATACCTGAAATTTTAGCATTGAACATTGTTAGATTATTTCTTTCCCTTAAAATCACTATTAATATGGCCTTTATTTCCACATTTGCATCATACTCCTTTTCTTTTTAGACTGGTACCAGAGTGCTTCCTTCCATAATTATCACATGATGGAAATTCAACTCTTCCCTTCTTCTATGTTTCCTTATTGCCTTCACTAGATTGTTTAGCAGATATCTTCTTCTCTTTCTTTGCTTTAAAGTCATAAGACTTAGAGAATTCTTTCTCTGTCTTGATAGCACATGATACAATATCTTCATATGATGAGAAGGATTATGATACTAATGCTCGATGTAGAAATTGTTTTAACCCATCAAAGAAATGGTCAATATTACTTCTTGGGTTACGTATATAAACTTTAGCATGACTTGATAACCTTATAATGTTAGCTTCATAATTTGTGACATTCTCTTCCTCTTTTTGCCTCAGACTCAGAAATTTATTTCCATATCTGCTCGATGGTCATGAGGAAAGTATTTTTCTAAGAAAACCTCTTTAAACAGCATCCATTCCATGTTTGATACTTCTTCATCTTCCTCTATTTTTTAAATCAATGACCACCATTGATCTGGATCTCCTATGAGGCGATAAACTGCCAAGACAAATTTTTCCCTTTCGCTACTCCCTAAAGCATGAAATATTTTCTCTAAGGAACTTATCCATTGCTCAACTACAAAATAGATTTTTAGTACCATTGAATATTGGTGGTTTTTTTCTCATGTAACAATCTAACATTGATCCTCCATGTTGTGGATCAGGGTGATCCATAAGGATAATGTTATTATTCATAACCTGTGTGAGTTTTCAGAGTATGGTGATAAGCTGATCAGCCCCAGTTGCATCACCAACTCCACTGTAATTATTTTGAGTAGGAGAGAACTCCCTACATGGATACTGTGCATTGATACAGTTTTCATTCCTTCCACTAGGCCCCATTTCTAAACAATGGCATACATAGACTAGTTTATGAATCACAATACATAATTCCAAACTTTTAAAATAGTTAACATAAGTTGAATAGTTTATGGATATAATCCAGAATCATAAAAATGTTTTCATTGAGAAAGTATATACTCATAAACCCTTCATAGTGGTTTGTAAAGAAAATGAGAATTATCCCAAGCATATCCCCCGGGTGTGTCATAACCAAGAGTGCAACAAGGCCCGTTGTCGTGCACCAGTTCCCGTTCGAGTATAGCTCAAAGTGGTGTTTTCGGGTTTTACCCCTAGGTACATCTAGGCCAGAGCCACCTCTACCTGCTCGTATCAAGACAGGGATGTATTACTTGGAAAACTCGCAAAATATCTAAATTACCAAAATTCTAGTTTGTTCTTCTATACTAATCCTCAAAGTCCATCTTAGGAAAATGTTCTCTAATCAGAGTTTATCTAAATCTAGTTTCCAAGGTTTTTATTAAAATTCCTATAATACCAACTATAACGCACCAACCATAGTTACCCATAGTTGTTGCGTTATTACATAATATTGTCATGATCACAAGGAAATCATGTCTCGAAATACCAATCAGCTTAGTATTATTGGAAAGAAGATTCATACCTAAGTTCAAGTTTACAACTTGAAAATAAATAAAACACTAATTTATTCCATTAGAAACATACAAGAATCCAAGATTATTCCTACAATTCACTCATAACTAACTTATTAATATCCTAGTAAAATGAAACATAAGAAAAGGGTGAGGTCAAATATTCAGTAAGGGTAAGCAATACAACAGAAGATAACATAAATATTAAGTATGGTGAATAATTTAAAACACATGACTTTACAAATAATAATCATTAACACTTTTTTGTAAAGAGTATGATCTGATTAAATAATTCCATAATAAAAGATAATCATGGGTATTCTACTAGTCGAATGACCACATGAACAATCAATATTATTTTCATAATTAGGGAATGTATAATGCCAGACATTCTGAAACATTTTGTCAAGGCCTTGGCCACTATATCTAAAAATGATTTAGGCCTTGGTAAAAACCATACATCAAATTGGGAAAGGCCTAATCCAATTCCAAGTCTAGTTTGCTCATGATACCTACCGATGCACTGAGGAGCTATAACGGGCTCCACCCTCACTTACAAAGTCCAATACATTCCTCATATGAAAGGGTTGAAATATAACATAAACATTTGTATTAAAAGTATCATACAAAATGTCAATACATTAACCATAAATCATGAATGGTATAAAAATAACACATCCAAATTCAAACATAATACAATATGAGAGATTTGTATCATAATAGATCAACTTCAATCTAGTTTAAAATCCATTAAAGGATGTTGACATAGATGAAATGAAAATTATTTAAAGGAATATATCATTCTATTTTGAAATCATTAAAAAGTAATGTAAAAAAAATAAATTTATTTTGAAAATATTCTTATAATATTTTAAGGTATGATTCAATGAATTTATAACGGCGGATAATAACCGCACCCTCCGTATAAGTTACAAAACATTCTTACATTAATTTTGTCAAAAAGGACGTAAAGTACCTTGTTTGAAAAAATGACAGAAAGATTCATTCCAAAATATATAAGGTCAAATAAGGGTATAAATTACTTTAACCCATTATATTGTAGATAGTAAAAATGAATTTAAATACATTTTAAGAAATATGGATGTGGATGATAAAAACTTTCCAGTAGATACTTAAATAAACACAACCTCGGATGATAACGAGATTGGGAAATTAACTATTACCTTGTATTTTTCCTTGGTCGAGGGCCGTTTAAACCCCTGTATAGTGGTGAAATAATAATAATTAAATTATATGTGAACCATATACATTAATATGATATCATATATGATCTTTTAATATTTCTTTGTTAAAGATATTTCAGTAGTATCATCATTTCAGGTGTTAACTGATTCATTTTCCTTTATATGATTTGTTACGAAAGTAATGTTTGTTATGGATATGATGTATCTTATTCATATTCATAATTATATTAAGCCTTTAAAAATTATTTTTAATCATTAAATTAAAATTAGTCTTGAATGGATACGATGGGGAATGAATCTCCTTGCTTTCGTGGAGACTGTAATTCGTACGTACGCACGAGCGACAATATCATTATTTTGTTATTAAAATCAGATATACTTGGATGTTATATCATATAAAAAAAATAATTATCATGTTAGATTTATTTTTTACATAAATTATAATCATTATTATACCCATACAAATGATGAAGTATTTGAATAACAAACTACACCACAACGTGGAGATGATCATCAGTACATACGCACATATGGTGACTTTTTGATTTATTGGATGGATAGAATAATGAATATTGTTGTACCATTTTCATAATAACATCATAGTATATATAATATTCTGTAGTTATTATTTTATAATGGAAACAATAAATAAATAAGAATTTTAAGAAGAAAAGAACTTGAAAGAGGTGATGAAATATTTACCTCATCTTCAGGTTCTTCCTTTTGATTTGATCAAAATGGAACCATAGGATGGATTTATGACTAATGGAAGGCATCTAGGATGAAGGGAGAATAGTTGGGAGGATATTAGGGAAGGGGTTGGCCGAGCCAAATGGCTTTGAAGGTGTGAATTTGAGAGTAGGGGAAGTTCCCTCTTATAAGAGGTGTGAGGGGAACCTTAGGAAAAGATTGAAATATTATTTTATAATAATTTTTTTAGGTTTCTAATGGCTCATAAATGAATTATTTAATGACTAAGGTGTTAATGGGTCGAAAAAAAACCCAATAAATATGTTTTAGATAGGTTTGAGTCACTATATTATCCTCATATTTTAGACTTAACTCTTAGTTAAATAGTTTGACATTTACCATGTCTCTTTGTATTTTTATATTATACGGTTAATAAACTTACTATAAACTTCCAAGATAAACCCATGTGGTTCATTAATGACATATATAACATTATTTAATACCTATGGCCTAACCATATATTTTTAGGAATATAATATAAATTAATAATATTATATTTGTTTTAAAAACTATTTTTTGTCAATTTTGACACTATTTGGTATTTTGTTTTTTCTAAATTCATAATAGCATTATTACATGAAAAGAAATTAATTTAATCAACCCTAACATGTAATATTAACCTATAAAATTAGTGTAATTCCTAAAAAGTCTCAAATTACATTTATTTGGGTATTTATAATATCAGTTATTTTAACATTTTGTTAATAAGGTAATTACTGCATCATCATTGTGTCATAAATAAATTAAATTATTTAATTTATAAAAATTATAAATAAAATAACATTATTTAGGAAATAGTTTTATCTTTATAATGAATATTTATAGTCGAATTTATCTTATGTTTAACTATACATTAAAAATGGTTTAGTTATTAAACTTTGAATTTAACACTCTTAACTCTTCTTTGAATTAAATAATAATTAATGTCCTAATCTAGTTCAAGTGGATCTAAAGGATCATATATTATTCCTAATTTTGTTTTTAGTCGAATTACACTTATTAAATAGAATTAGTACATGTGTTAGGGTAATAATATTATCATTTTGACCTTTAATTACCCTATTTACTTTTAACCGTGGTAAATAAAAGTCAAAAGTTACTATTCACAAAAATATATTTTTATCTTATTGAACCACATTTTACTTACTAATATCAACTTTGTCTCTCATATTTTTTAAATTCATGTCACAGAAGTGGTAAAATTAAGTTTTTTGAAAATTTAAAAATGCTCCTAGGAGGTGGGTAAAAGACGGTGAAAAGTTCGATAAATTTTTTATATATCTAAAATTATTATAAACTGACTCCAATGAATTAAATTGAACTTATATAGGTATTATATATATCTATTTTTACCTAAAATATATTTAAATAAAATAATTAATTATTTAAATAAAAATTTGGTTTGAAACTATAACTCAGTGTTTTCACTATTCATAAAAAAATTGAAAGGTTTCAGAAATATACCAAAAATTAACCCTAAGATAATTTCGATATTACGAATCAAAAAATGAAGTCCATTTTGAAAGAGAAAATTTATAAAATTTCAAAAAGTGGGTATTACTATTCATAACGGGTAGTTTTATTGGTCGCGGTGTGTCAGAATCTCGAAGTTGCGTACAATGCAACCTATTGCATTATTCAAAGGGAAACGTACCGGGAAGCTTGGGGTGTTACATAATATTATTAATGACCATGTATTAATGGATATGCCTATGTACCTGGCCATGTGTGGGTATTGAGCCATTCCCATGTACTACTGGAGTACATGAAGTGTCCTCTTGTATGGTGTCTTAAGAATGTGTACCTCACACATGACCTGACTACCGAGGGAGGGTTGTATGGCATGTGGTTGTTCCAAAGGGCATGTTATTTTTATTTTCTTGGAAACCAATGTGTCATATCTAGGGGGACTACATGGTGTCTGATCATTAGAGTACAAGGTGTGTAGTTGGGTTTTCTACAAAAACCTAGGTTTTTCACATGGATTTTAGTTTTTTTTTCATTTTTCTACTTAATGTGAATGATTCCACCTTGAAACTCATTGGGGGTCTCAGATATGGGGTTGGGTGTTCCCTATCTATTACTAGTGGCCATAATATAGCCACCCAAACCCCATGAAGCTCCTTCCCCTCACCACCACATATATCCCCATTTCCTCTATAGATACCATATCCTTATTGTTCTCACCTGAAACCCAAAAATATTATTTCTATGTTGGTAAATCACTAATCTATTCAATGTTCATTAAACCATCCAAAATCTATGGTTTGACCACACATGAACCCACTTTGGAAAAGTAGAACTATAACCCTATTGTACAATGGTGATGAACATAAATAAACGAGGGTTAAGTAAACATAAGAAAAGTGAATCCATCATTGAACAGTAGTTATTAGAAAATGATTACAAGATCTGGTAATCCAGGTTAAAATCAAGTGGAATGGAATAATTTAAATAGGATAATACAATCAATGAATTTACATGGCTCGTGCGAAGAACTAAAAACCGAATATCAAATAAAGAAGATAAATCCATGATTTAAAAATTTAATCTGATGGTTGGAAACAAAATTTATGAGCCACACCTAAATTTTTCATTGATCATTGGTAATAATTGCATTCTATAGTAATGGGCATGACTGCTGTTTACACTTCCTCGCATACCACCTCGACCCAATCTCCCATCATCCTCCGATCTCGATCCACCAATGAATAATTCTTTGTGACCATCTTAATTATGCCATGGTTTATGTGAATAACCATGGATAATTATTATAATAAGGTATTTATATAGGTAAATAGGTCATGGTAATTTAAAATAAAATAAAATAATTTAATTATTTATGTTAATTAAATGTACTACCAATTACTACCTCAAAAAGACATCCAACAATGACCAACCTTAGGTCATGAATAGGGTTAACTCTACATTATAGAATCAACCGATGTCTCATAATTCCAATAAGTGACTATTTTTGTGATTTATTCCACTATTGTATTTGGAAAACTATGTGTGTGTGATATTAAAATATTTAATTATTTATAATATCTATATTGGGCTCACCGAGACTCAAAATCTCCCACCAAATAAGTCATTGGCTCAAAAAATGGTTTTAATATATTAAAATGTATTATAAAGAAAAAGAGTCATTAAAATTACCATTTACCTTTCTTTCATTCCATCCGTCAAAAAAATGAAAACAACATTCATGCGTATGTATGACATACCATATCCATAAATGATGTAATTCATTTTTCTATCTATAACTTTTAAGGATGAAACTTAATATGTATATAATGAAATTATATGATAATTATACCGTTTTTAAATTTTTTTATATGATATATTTATGATCAAATTATAAGGACCAAAGCTGTCGAACCAAAACATTCGTGAAAAATGAATAGTTATCACCCAAAATAGTGATATTAATAAATAATAGTTAATAAATGGGTGATAAAAGGTTATAATTCAATCATATATGTTATGATATTTATATATATTTCCCCATAATATATTAATAATAAATCTATATTTTTTATATATGAGGTTTGGACTCATATGAATGAATTTGAACATGAGGTAAGTGTTTCTTATGTCACTTTTACTTCTGTGAGAAATATGCCATATTCATCACTTATTTATTTTTTATAGTGTATAGATTTACCATTTGATATGGTATATCATGAATATATTTATATTAATTATATTTTATGTTTCATTTTTTGTTATTTATATCATTGGTTTTATGATTCAAAACCACCAAAGTGGTAAGTGTTTATTTCGCAATCTCATCACTATTTAGGATTGTTTATGGTAAAGTCTATACTCGGAAAGTCTTCTATTTAATATCCATATTTTAAATATTTTTTAAATAATGATTTTACTATTATCAAATATTTTATTAAATACATTTTATACCCATGTTTGACTTTTTAAAAAATGGTTTTAAAGAAACTTTCTTTTCTTTTTTTGAATAAGTTACTCTTTTACTTTTATAGAAAGTGTAGAAAGAATGTTTTTGAACTTATACAAAATGAATTGAATTTACTATAATCATGAATCATCATTTACTTCAGGATTAATTTATTATCTTAAAAAGTTTATTTTCATATAAAATGATTTGTTTAATATGTGTGAAGTTTTTAGATTTACAAAAAATGTTTTTCAATGTAAAAAGGGATTTTTTATCAAGAAATATTCTAGTAATCTCTTTAAAATATTTTTGTCTAAGAAAAAACCATTTATTGAATATTATGTTGAGGATGTGATATAATTATACAATTCAACATATTTATTTGGATGTTTTATGATCAGTTTTACTGGGGAAAGTATTGATATTCTGTATCACCAATTCTTCCAATAAGAAAGTTATTGATTTTTTAAGACATGTTGATTAAGGTGTATTGTTTATTAATATGAATAATTAATTATACATATTAAGTTATGGATGGGGAATTTTATAGCCCCTAAATTCATTGGTAAGTATTATGAGATAATCTAGATTAGGTTTTGATTGAGGCCTGACCCATTCATGTAGATATCCTGGAATAAGGCCTTGATGGTATTTTCAAATGTCTTGAAACAAGGAATTAATGATACATTTTAGATGTCGACATTATTCATTCCATCATTATAAAATTAGTTGCCCGAATGGCCCGAAGACATTCATTTTTATTGATTTTTGATAACCCCCATTTCAAGGGATGAGGGGGAACCCTTACAAGGCCTGTAGGCTCAAAGATTACCTCACCCATAGGCTTAGGAGATTACATGACCCGAAGGTCTTAGGGAATTCAACCAAACTATCTTCAAGGAACTGCCCCTCCCCAGCATCTGCATCATGATATAGCTCTATACCTTCACATGGTCATTTGTCTTGGCTTCCTGTGAAAGCACATGCTGGTCCCGATGGCATAACCATACCCTCTTATTCTGAAAAATCCATTTGGATCTGCTCTGGTGAGTGCAACTGCTCTGAATCCTCTTCTGAGGCTGCTCCTTTTTTTGTAGTGTCTCTGGGGAAACTGCAAATGGCCTAATGGCTTTGAGGTGGCCCAAAGGCCTTAAAGGTGGCTCGAAAGACCTACTGACCCTGAAGGCATGGGTGGCCCGAAAGCCTTAAGGACCCCAAGAACAAACCAGTGGCCCAAGGTGAATAGTTCCATATACTATAGTACTGAACTGTACCTGATATAGTAACTACTATAGTACCCTCACAAGGTAAAATTCTACTAAAGTACATGCTATAATTCCTACTACAGTGCCCCAAAAATATGCGTCTACCCAGTTTTGAACCTAGGTCTTGTGGATGCACTTAAGGATACCTCACCAACTAGGCTGAGGCTCATGTTCAAATTAGTTATTGAATTCTATGTGACTATTTTATTTGTTATGATATCCATGGATAAGTTTCTAGCTCATGTGATTATTTATATGGCATTATAAGATCATCCTTTATTCTTTCCATATTATTCATGCCTAATTTATCTCCATTACTAAGAATTAGAGCTCACCCATTTATTAATTTTATTTTTGTTAGGATTCCATGAAAAGTAGTATTATCGATGCGAAGCGGTATTCTATATGGAATAAAAGAGTTCTAAAATAAAATACTATATTTTATTATATTATCAATTATATTGTAAAAATTAAGTATGTATCTTGTTTTCCAAGAAAACTAAACTATTTAGTCCTTTGGGATGTGAAAAGTTATATCTTAGGATAATGTAATAAAGTAACCACTAACTTTAGACTATTAGATATGAGGTATTTAAAGTTGGTATGAGAGAAAGTTTACTAGAAACCTTGGGAACTAGATTTATGAAATAGTAAACTAGGGAACATATTACTATGATGGATTTTGAGAAAATTTATAAAGAAACCAAGTTTATGATTATGAGATTAGCTTTGAATAAATTTTTGAATCTCTAGTATGTTTTCCATTAGTTTTGAAATTATACATTATAATTCATTATGTTATGATCTAATCAAGTACATGATATTTTTTTTAAATGGTGCCCTATAGAAGGAATGAAAACCATATCAATTCTTGTACTCCATATAGGAATTTACCTCTAAGGAATGATAATGAATTTGTAGTTGAAGATGGAGATATAGCTGCAGATGAAAAAATTATAACTATTTTATGGAATTTGTCCATGGTTATTTTCAATAACTTAGTTCATTTGGATCATCATGCAGATCCACAATGCAGTGTATTAAATTTAGACCACCTCATTTGTTAACAACCTCTATCATTAAATGAGACTACAAATATATTTACAGCTTATAAATGAATAAGTTCCTAGCATAATATATTTATGACTTTAGGAAGTAATGAAAGGGAGTAGGATTTCGTGGTATTTTATAATCTACTAGGGGATGAAGATCAATTCCAGTTATTGATTTAAGACTCCAAGGACGTGAATGAAATAAAAAGCATGGAATGGAAGGATTTTAAGGAACTTATCTAGGAAAAATAATTACCTTGTAAAAAATGAGTGAATAGGGAGAGTAAATTCTTGATTCTGAGATAAAATGAAGAGGAAAATATTGCTAAGTATGAATCTAACTTTACAAGGTTATCAATGCATTCCATAGACTATATATGTAATCCAAAGAGTAATATTAACTATATATTTGATGGGTTAAATACATTCATTTGAAGGGAACTAGTCTACTAAACCTTATCATCATATAAATATATAGTCTCATGTGCTATTAAGATAGATAAATAATTCTCTATGACTTTTGCGTTCAAGGTAAATGAGGATAAGAATAATATGACATAGAAAAAAATGGATAATGGAAAGAAGGTAAAAAAATGATTTTCCCACATGTGATAATTGTAGAAAGAAACACCCTAATACTTTCCAGAAAGGAACAAGAGTTATCTACAAGTATGGAGGGAAATGCTACCAGGCTTATGATTACAAGGGAAATAAAGAAGTTACCAATGTGAAACATTTCAACTCTAAGGATATGGGTCACTACAAAAATGAATTTCCCAAACATAAAGGGAATATACCTCAAAAGAAGGAAAGGGATAAAAGTCAAGATTATGCTATTACTACAGCTGAAGTGTAATGATTAAAGTAATTTTGTATTTTGAATTAAAGAATTATGTTGGAGAAGTATTCTTATAAATTTTATTCTAGTTATAAGAATCATGAAACATATTAGGATTTTTCTACAAAAGTTTTTCTTTTAGGATTTTAAAGAATATGTTTAATAGCATTGAAGAACTATTAAAGTGATTTAATGTTAAAGTGAAATTTTAAGAAAAAAATCATGATTCATGATGTTGAAATAATAATTTTTATAATAGATAAATTAATAAATGATTAAGTAAACAAGATAGTATTGATGACCTCAAAAATGATTTTTGATTTGATTCATGATAGAGTTTACTGCATTTTATTTCGATTTATGAAATATATTTGAAAATATGAGATTTTATTTAAGGTATAAGATGGGAGCTATTTAGTCTAAGTATGCATGTTTTAATTAATGTTTTGTGGTCATTTTAGTTCTTACAATCATTTAATATAATATATGATCAAGGTATTTACATGTAACCATATGAGCTACTTTATGGGGGATTAATGATTTTTTTTTTTGTAAATTTAGTGAGTTTATTTTTGGATTTTTGAATTTGGCCATATTTATTTTGGAGGATATTTTAGTCTAACTACTTATAGAATGGATTAAGTGAAATTTGGATATTGTTATTTGAGGTTAAAGTATGATTTATCATTTTGGATAACCTGTTTAAACAATTTTGGTGTTCGGTAAATATTTAGAGGCTGAAGGAATGAATTATGGATCTTATGATTCATTAAAACTGCTTTAGTCATGAACAATTCATATAGAATATCCATTTTCTAGTGTAAGAGATGAAGTGGAAATAGATCAAATAAAAACCAAATGATGAGATTATTTTTATGAAATGAAAGTAAACCAAGAAAGATTATTCTCTCTAGTTATTTATCTGATGATTATATGAATCCCTTGACTTTAGGAAAGTGAATTTGAATAAAAACCTTATATGTTTAGTTTCCTTTCCTAGAAATTAGTGGTCTTTTAACCCATCAAGAATTTAATACCCCAAGACTTTATAAAATTTTAATTTACAAATAAATTTAATTTTGTTTCTTTCTATATTTTTATGAAACACCATGCTAATCTTACGCTACACACAACAATGAGTTGACTTGCGTTACACACAAGGACCAGTTTTACCGAACAAAAATATATTAAACAAATATTATTATTTAATATATTATTTAACCAAGCTATTAAATTAGTGGTTATTAATATTATTAACCACATTTTTAATTTTATATATTCCATTTAATTTTAAGATTCATCTTATATATTTTTTAGACATGATATAAGAAAAGATTCCTTTATTCAGATAAAAGAAGTATTTTAAAAAAAATGTAGTTTTTAAACCTTTTGATGGCCTACCCATTTTAAATATAGTTTTTTAAACTTTTATACATTATATTTGACAAAATAAACTTATTCTTTTGAATATAGATATAAAAATTTTCCTGGGATGAATTTTTGATATTCTTCTGATAAGTTTATTACGATGAATAGTAAAAATATACTAAATTTTAATTGAAAACAAAATTTTCATCACTAAAATAATTTATGTAGATAAATTATATTATTGAATGGTTTTAGAGTACAAATAGAATATATTAATACTAGTTAATTTAATTTTGGTCATTTTCATTAGTCTTACTATGAATTTTTATGTAAAAAAATTTCAATATTTTGCAATGATTTAACTTTTAAAAACCAATTTTTTTTATGAAAAAGAGATTAATTTTAAATTAATTATAGAAACATATATGTTTTGAATTTTAAAATATGGATTCTATATTTAGAATAAGTGGTTCCAAATTATGTAAATAGGTTCCTTTAATTTTTGGCATTATGAATAGTGACTTTAATTTTTTTTATTACCACGGTTAAGGGAAAATCATGTAAATTAAAGGGAAAAAATTATATTATAACATTTACCTAACTCCTATAAAAATTATATTGGATGAATAAATTAGACAATTATCACCAATTTTTTTGAAATTGAATCATTTAATAGACCCTTGTCCATGAAAATGACATGAATATTATTATAATTAATGAATGTGAAAAAATGTCCACTCTTATTTATTATAATTATAATAATTTTAATATATAGAACACTATGAGATAACATTGATTATAGATAGTCTCTAGAAATAAAAAACATTACCCATGTCATAGATGTTTTTTAATTTTTAGAGTTGAAATAATTACCATTAATGATGAAAAAATAGTGTTGTAGAAATTATTTTATTAATAGAAATATCATATAAATGATATTAAAAATATTAAAATAAATATAATTAAAATTAATTCATGACATAAACTAATTTTATATATAAATTATACATTTAGTGACATATTAGAAGTATTTTTTGATGTTATCATCTTGGTTTGATATTTGTTAAAATGAGAATATTGAGTAGTATTAAAAGTGACATAAATTATATTTTAAAATAAATACTATTTTATTAAATCATATAAAAGTAATAAAAATTTAAGGTTCTGAAAAATAACTTGGATAATGTTATATATTTCATAAATTATCTAATCGTGGTTCTTTTTTCTCTTTATAGCAACTATATTAACCCTATAGTGTAAAAATACAACAAGACACAGTAAGAGATAAACTATTTAACTAAGGGTTGAATCCAAAATATAAGGTTTATATTATGGCCTAAAAATGTCTAAAGTTCATTATTTTAGGGTAATTATACCCATCCTCATGTTATTATAAAAATAAATCCCTTTTTTATTTGAAACCGAAAATCAATTTATAATACATTAATATTTTAAGATCTTCAAAAAGTTCCCCTCACCTCTCTTATAAAAGGTCATGTCTCCTTCTCTTTAATTCACAACTCCAAAGCCATTTGGTGTTGGTACCACATTGTGTATGAAGTTGTATTTTTTTTCAAAAGTTTTCAATATTAGTAAAAATGAATAAGGTGATGAAGAAATAACTCCAAATTTAATCGATACTACCAAATTAGACGATTGATGTACCGATCCTATGTTCAAAAAAATTGCGTCCAAGGTGACACATTGTTTACAACAGTAAATATGAATGCAGTTTCATCCATGTGAGCATGATTTAAGTGATTTTGAAGTCATAATCCTTGCGATACATGATTTGGAAGGCATGATCCAAAAATAATAGACGAGGAGGAAAAGAGAAAGGGTGCATTGGATTGGCATTCAATGATGGCCATGCATGGTGGTTGAAGAAGAAGAGGAAAAAAGAAAGCATGCATGTGATTATATTTCAAAATCATGCAATGATTTTCTGATTTATATTTTCCAAATATCACAAGTTTAGAGATCTTAGGATACAAGTCTTATAAAGGATAGGGGAGAAAATTTGATGCCAATAACATTCAGTTTTGATCGGAATGAATGATGTTGCTGGAAGACAGGGAAGTTGTAGTACTTTATATTGAAAATTTGATGATGCTAAATGTGTTCAATCAAAGACTATATATCATGGAAGTTAAAATTCATGATGAAATCACCTATTTAATGAATAAACCAGATGATACAGAAACAACATTGGTGTTCTCGCTGAAGCAGGTTTTAAGGTGGTACTGTTTTCCAGTGGTTACCAAAAGTTTTAGGCTGAAAATCAGGAGATAGATAAATGTGATTTTGGAAAAGAATTTTGTGCACAAGTTTGAAGATGGATTAGTGTGTTGTGCTCAAGTGGAGTTCCAAGATATGAATATCAAAATCTGTAAAAGGAAAGACCCACATGAAAGATTGGTTTTTTCATGCAAGTTTGAAAGGAGTTTGGAATGTTTCATGCTAGGCATGATTCATGGTCAGAACATCAAAAAATGGAAAAGGAATGTTGTCTATGAATGATTCATGAAGTGCGCAAAAGATTAGGTCGGTGAGAAAGAGACTAACATGCCCAATGAAATATCAAATAGGGTTTTGCACAATGCGTTAGGATCTTGTGTGATGCGTCAGATTTTTTGCATGTAGGGGTTAGCGATGTCCATAAATAATAGGTAACCCCCTCTTATTTGATTAGCTCAACACTTAGAGAAATCTATATCTATGAAGAATAGAATAATTTTATGAAAAGGGAGTTGCATGAATGAAATTAAGTTGCGTGTAAGAAGGGGAATTTTCCCACAAGAAGAGAGATGCGTGCAAGATTAAGTCACGTAAAAGAGGCCTTCCATGACAAAAGTTGAATCTTGAACGTGAGGAATTAAAGTTGCAAACAAGACACCCCTAAAGGCTGCATGAAATATTAGAGTCCAATAGGCCTTTGAAAAGTTTCATACACTCTTTATGAGTCATTCGAAAAGGATAACCACACCCTCTATGCGAAGGAAAATCGAGAACACATGACAGGTTTACCAAAACTCTCACTGTGTTTAATGAAGGAGATCCTGTGGGTACACAATCGGTGCATGCCCACCCTTGTGGTACTTTGCAAAGACACTCAAACCGTGAACCACTTTGGTTTCATGGAGAAGAAACAAAGACCCATAGATCCCTCTACTCACATGAAGAAGAAGATCTGTGAGTCCTTAGGGATCACAAAGAGAAGGTAAGAACCCTCTTGTTTTCAAATAAATACAATACTATTTTTCGGGGATTTCAAGAAGAAGCTGACTACACAAGAGAAGGGGTAGTTCATGATTACACCCATTCAGTTTTGAATAAGAAAATACATGAAACACTTGTACTCATGTGTATGATGTAAATATACCCTAACCAAGTGAAATTAAAGGAAGATAAAGGGAAGAAGAGGCCTGAGGAAATTTGTGACCAAAGGGAAGTGCATACATGCATACACCAATGTGTATTATTTAATGGTTGTATGTGTGTGCACTTGTGAATAAGAAGAATGGGAAGAGAAGAGTTTAATTTTTTTTACATACATGATCTCATATACATAAGAAAATAAGAAAGGAGAATTAATTTTGATGATTAATAGTGAGTAGATCCTCCATGTTTGAATAATCATAAAGGTGTTCGTTATTCTAGACAAGAAAATGGATAAATTGTAGTACAGTTGGTTGTTTCACTAAAGATGAAGAAAGAAGAAGAAGTAGTGAATCTAGTTTTTCACCAGAGAATAAGAGATAAGAATAAAAGAGAATTGCTTTACAACTAATTTTCAAGTAACCATGTGAAGAGAACTGAAGATGATCAATAGAAGAACTAACCTTATTAAAGAAATCATACTGTCTCCATAGGTAGTAGAAAGAACCAACAAGGAAGCCACAAGTTGAACTATGTCATCACCAGTTCAGGAAGAGGATTGTTTTCCTTCCCCCTAAAAAGTATAGGGACTCACACTGGGAAGGATTGTTTCATTCCTCTCTCTAAAGTGTAGGCACTCACACTGACCAGAGGATTGTTTTCCTCATCAAACCTGTGTTACAATTATCACAATGTAGTGGACAATCAATTCACCCATCATTCCCATACATGGAAAGGATGTAACTGATATTATTGAGTAGTGAACCTTGTAAAAATATCATCTGAATATTTTTACTACCTTATATTATTTCATATGATAGAGAAAGGGAATAATAGAATCAAGATCCTAATAGGTCAAGAGGTACAGGTATAAAAAGATGAAATTGGTTTAAAAAGTCCCCAACACCGATTTACCCCCTCTCACTGTTAGGCATATCCAAAACTTGTCCTTGAATTTGGCCACTTTAAACCCTACCCAATTCTCCTCAAAAGTTCTCTAACTTCATCTTAAATTCCACACATTGGGCATAAATCCAACCTAAGGACTCCTTTTGTGCAAATCAAAAAAATACACTCAAAGAAGATATAATTTTTTTACCAATTTAATTCAATTTACTTTCGTATTCTACTTCCTCTTACTATGTTGTGTCCAAAATAAATTAATATATAAAATATCATATACATTAATGGATGTTATTATGATCATGGGACAAACATATTCCTCCTTTTACCCATCTTATGAAAAACAATATCGCCATGCATGCATGTGTATGACTTTCTACATCCACACAGTGGTGCAAACAGTTTTTTATATACACTTTATTTTAATGGTTATAATGGTAAATATAAAGGAATAAATAATAAAAATGACATGATATTTATTTTATAATTCATATTCCATCCAATTCCACACCATTTAACAATCAAGGGAATGATATTGTCACTTGTGCATATATACGACCTACCATCTGCACGACGCGGTGGGATTTATTCTCCACAATAATAATTCATAAATGATTATAAAATTTATATGAAAAGTAGAAATAATTATTATGAACTAATATAATTATTTATATTAATAAAATACATCCTATTCATAAAAAACATGATATACACGATAATATAAGAATGGGAAAATGAATTAATTAACATCCAAAACAGCAATAATGCTAGAATATTATTAACAAAACAACACAAGAGGATCATATATGATATCATAAATATGGATATGGTTTTGGTATGATTTAATAATATTATATAACCATTATAAAAGATGTTAACATACCCTCAACTATAATAAAGTACAATGTAAGAGTTAATTTTAGAATCTCTTTATTATCTGAGATTGTTTATATGTAAGTATACACTTGGACATCTGTATCATCCATGTCCATGTTTCATAAAATTTATTTAAAAATATTATTGAAAATTTTTAAAGACATTTTTACCCATGTTTTAATTTTTATATAATTTTTTTAAAGGAATCTTTTTTTCATTTTCCAAATGAGGTACTTTATGACCTTTTTGACAAATTAAGGAAATTTTTTTTTATCTTATATGGTGAGAGCAACTATTTTACACTATTATGACACCTTAACATTTTGAATCTTCCCTTAAAATATTACAAGTTTATTTTCAAAAGTAATTTTTTCTATTGTAATTGAAAGTATTTTAAATGATTTCAAAGTAAAAAAGGGTTATTTTTCTCAAATAGATTTAATGATTTTATTTGATTATTTTCATCTATGTCAACATCCTTTGTTGGATTTTATGATTAATTAAGGTTGATTTATTATGATAAAATCTTGCATATTTTATTTAAGGGTTTATGATATATTTGACTATGTATGTTTTATTTTGATACCGTTCATGGTATATAGTTAAATTGTCAACATTTTGTATGCTAGTTTTAAGATGAGTATTATTGTTATGTTTTACACCTTTTATAAGAGGAATGAATTGGACTTTGTAAGTCATAGGTGGGGATCGATATAGCCCCTTGATGCCTCGGTATGTCTCATGTGATGAAATTAGTTGGTGAAAAACCCTTTGTATTTGTTTTCTAATCATTTCAACATTTTTAGGTGGATTGATCTTGACACAAATAAGACAAGTTTCTACCCACAAACATAGATTTTATTGAGGATATATCTTGATAGCAGCTATATCAAGGATATATCCTGATTGTGTAGATGCTTAGAATTATGAATTATATCATTATGATATTAGTTATGGATATTTAATAAGATTATTATACTATTAGAATATCCATAATTATACTTATTTTATATATTATTATTTATTCTTTCCATATTAGGATCAAGATTCTATTTAATGGGTTTGGATTTTAGTTATACATCTTTCCTTAAGGTTTATGATTATTTATTCATAATATATTCTATTTTATGATTACCCTTAAAAAGAATCTGATATCACCCCTTTCTTATGTTTTATTTTCCTAGTATTCCATGATGTGTATTATGATTGATATGCGGGGTTAAGGTAGGAGAATAATGGAACTCCCAAAGGATTATCTATGTTGTATTTTATGTTTGAAATTATAATTTAATGTTCATGTTTGTAATATATTTTCCAGGACTTTTAAACTTACCAGTCCTTTGGGATATGATTACTTGTAATCTTGCTAATGTATTAAAATAATACACCAGCTTTGGGCTTCTAGGGTTGGGGCATTATAACAGATTTATGGTTTTTATAGATAAATTACTCATGACCATATTCTCAATTGATATATGTTAACACTTTGGTGTTAGTTTTCTATTCCATGTATATATTATCTCTTCCCCTTTTGTTTTCCTATTTAAAAACCTATTTTTTGGTGACAATCATACTTCCCTTTTCAAATTTTTACGAGAATGTTTTATTAACCATATTTATGATGTGGATTTTCTATAAAGGAATTTTCCAATGTCAACCCCTTGACTACCAAGAATATGTTCAAATTGTAAGGGTGTAATTTACTGACCGGGGGGGGGGGGGGATGTAACAACTTTTAATTTTAAAATAACACTATGTTTTATAGTGTATACAACACAAAACATATAGTCAAAATGAACCGCAATTTACTATTTCCATTTTATTATTTACTGCAAAAATTATCAACTAACTCTTAAATTGGTGGGTATAAATAGGAATAAATAAATTGTGTAAACTATATGGTTTAAACATTTATAAAATAAATTCATTATTTATTAATTGGTTATAAATTAAAATAAAAATCATTTCAAACTAAATGAGATGTTTTTCTGAAAAACTATTTCTATATATGTAATGTGTTTTTATGATAATAAATTAAATTGATCACTATTGTTATATGATTTTAATTATTTTTAAATATATATTAACTCATATTTTTTAATATTTATCTATTATTTTTTTAATAATTAGATTAGAATATAATCCAGTTTTATGCTTAAAAATGGTCTTTTTTCTAAAAGTGGTTTTCATCGTGTTTTTCACACTTATTTTAAAATTAGATTATTCCAATTATAGAGAATGAATTTGATAAAATGGATTCCATATTTTTAATTATGATATTTTGTTTTAAATAATACAATTTTATTTTTAGGAATTATGAATAGTAACTGTTGTAAAATTTACCACCCATTAAAGGGTAAATCAGGATAATATAGGATAAAACGAAGGGATATGGTCATAATATTTCATATTAATTCTTATTAGTGTAATATAATTAAACCATTATCGCTATATTAATTAAAATTATATGTTTAATGGACCCTTGTCCATGAATATGACCAATAAAATATTTAAATCAAAGAAAGTTACAAAATTTCACTCTTATATATATATGTATATTATGTGTCCATATAGGGATAAAAGAAAGTTATAAATGAATATAATTTTTTTATAATAAAATTATATTAATGATGATATTTTATTTATAATTTTTAGTTATTACATAATTGCATTAAATTCTTTCACAATGCTAAAATAGTATTTATTCAATTAATAGGAAAATAAAATAAATAATATTAAATATATTAAAAGTGATATAATTTGAGTGATTTATTACATTATATGAATTTTTTATCTTAATATAAAATATTATTGATATTTAAATCAATTATATTTTAAATACAACTTTTTTTCTTGATTTATTTGATTTCAAATTAAATGAATAGTGTTAAAATCGACATTAATGAAAATTTATAAAAAAAATATTTTATTAAACTAAATAAAAATAATAAAAATATTTTAAGAGGAAAAAGATGTAATATATGGTTTAAAACTTTGTCCATTTTATATGTATGAGTTAATAAATAACTTATATATAAAATTATACACTCTTAAGAGTGAAAAATACATTATTATGGTTACTGTTAAAATAGGGAAACTAAGGGGTTAAGTTAAAGGGTATGGTTTAAAACACCAAGAAAACCAATAATGTTTTTATTATTTAATGATATTTCATACATAACCTACCATAGTTTTGAATAACTATCCATTTTTTGTTCATTTTTCTTAAGAATTACTTTATTATATTTTAATATTTTAAGGAAATCTAAAAGCACCCCTCACCTCAATTATAAAATAACACCCACTCCGTTAATTATTTGCACCACGTTGAGCCATATATCTCAAAAAATCCCCAAAACATACCTTAAAAACTTTCTTATAAACATTATATAGTTGTTATAAATCCCAAAAGACTAACCCTAGGACCCTTAATATGATATTTAAAAGAGTAATTTCAAAATATAGGTAATAACCTTCTCTGATCACTTTATTTTTTAACTTCTTAATGAGTTATATAAATATTTTGAATTTATCATAAAATAGTAACTAAAATATTCTAAATATACTAAAATTTTATTATAATTATGAAATAACCATTATCCAACATCTTTCTAATCAGATGGGAAGTGAAGGTATCGCTCCTATATACGTACGACTTACCGTAGTCACGTAGCGATACAATTATTTTTCCACCACCATATTTCTTGGATGGTTACTATGATTTGTTTTATCTTTATATATGATACTTAAGGAATAAATATACCTCTAGAATTATAACATCACATATAACTTCTTACCATTTAGTCAGTTGGAATACAATAACATCATTGGTGTGTATGTGTAGACTACCACCTCCATGATGCGATTTGATTTGTTTTGGTTGGATGGTAATAAGGATGAATTTGATGAATATATATTATTTATATTATAAAATTATTTTGGAAATGATAATTATTTTTTACCTTTCTTTCATTCCATCAAAAAAATAATGAAAAAAATGTTCATGCGTACGTACGACCTGCTATCTCCATGAGTAGTGTAATTCATATTTCAGTATATAAATTTTACAGATGAATTTTTTTTTAAAAAGTGAGGAAAGTATCCCCTTTTTAAAAATATAAGGAAATGTTCCAATAGGAACAGTAAATAAAAAACATGAAAGACAATTAAGCAGCTCATGAATGAGTGAGCATGATATGGTGAGAGAAGATACCTCCCAACCACATAGATGTTGACCCCTTCTCCCAGTTTTGAAATGCACTCAAGAGCCCCCTTCATCATATAGAAGTAAGAAATCAACTATATCCAGTTCTTCATCATCATCTGAAGCCCAAACATTTGATTGCGCATCCACTTCACTACTACCTGAAATAAGCTCAAAAGAATTATTAGTATCGACCATCAATGTTGGTTTATATGCCACATGTTGAACCATGTCAGATCCTAGTGTAAAAGAGAGAGCCTTGATCTTATCCATCATGGAATTTTCCATATTAGAAACCCCATGTCCAACGTTTTTTAGTTATATAACCACTAGCATGATTAATTCCTACCTCATTCACAATATTATTTGCCGAAGGGGGATCCTTGCTCTGTCTATCCAAAATAGGAGAAGAGTTGACTTACAATAGATGGAGGTGCATGAATTTTATAGCAAGGATGGATATTTCAATAAACATAGGACATAAAGAAAGTGTATCTTATGACTTACCAGAAACATTACAAGATGCATTATTTTTTGACAACTTAGCGGTAAAGTTAGGATAACACTGATTAAGTTTCTCCATAGATTCAAATTGAATCTTTGAAACATCTATAGCCATAGGAGTATGAGAGTCAACATCTACCATATTAAGCTATAGAGTTAAAATTGTATAATCATCCTCATAAATACAATAAAATGACATTTAAATTTGGAGTTTTAAGTGTATGAAATTTTACTTTTGGGTTTCATTGAAGAAGAATCAACAATATTTTTACCTTTCAGATTTTTTAGGATAACACTCTTTTGTCATTCAAAAAATCAAAAGCAGCCACTGTATGAGAATAAAATTCCATGTAATCTTTACTATCATCAGATTCCTCTCAAATATGATCTTCAGTAATGACTCTTGATAAGGAATATTTAAAGGTAAGTCCTTCAATTTCATTGTGATACCCCTTTGCAATGTCAACCCAAGATAAAGGGATCTTCTCGTTAATATGAACACGAACAACAATACCACTGTCATCTTGATGAGGGATATGGATAGGGTAATAAGAACAACCATCATTTAAATAAATTCTAGGAAGAGACTTTATAGCAGCTATAATATATTATTCTTTAATAGAGGCTTGAACCCCAGGGGTATTAAGAGAAGGAACATACCATGCCTTGCCTATATTCTGATTTTGAGTCTGGTCCATAATGGTATGAACATTCCTTTATTTTCTCTTCCTTAAATAGTTTTTAAATTCATGACATCTAATATTATAATCATAACAAACTAAGTCACCTATACACATCGATTTTGAATGACAAATAATTTTTCAAGAGTAACAAAATAGACCTATTTTCTCAAATTCAATCCGAAGAGAAATTTCATCTTATGAAGTAGAGAGGAAACCCTTTCTCGTTGTTGTAGCACTAACATCCACTTCAACCAGTACACATGCTTAATGTCCATAAATAACCATTTTAGTGGCATTGTACATCCTGATTGGAATACCAATAGTAGATGCATTATCATATAAGATTTCAAGGTGCCATAACACCTAGTTAAGCACATGGATTCTTACCCAAACCTATGCCCAGGTATCCTTAAAATTGTTAAAACTTAAATTTATCTTCCAATCATAAATCTTCAAAGAACTATTCCCAAGGTTAAGAGAACCTAAACTCCAAGATTGACCTTCAATCTCAGTCGAGGGGAATAAAATGTGAAAAAATGCACGACCAATAGAAACACATTTGAAATCTTCAAATCAGCAAATAGATGATTGATGGGTGACCATGTCAATAAATTTATAGGTCTTTGATCCTGTCTAATGTAATATATGATAGATTAATGAAAATTTCCCTAAAAAAAGATAATCTTGTATTTCATCATCTAAAGATGATACATGAGTGGTCAAACCTTTCTTGACAATTAGTTTGGAAAGATGATTCCTAAGTGAGGTAAAATATCCTCCCAAAAAGCTAGTGAACTTTGAGATACCCTTCAACACTTCCTCATCGAGTGGATTAATTTTGGAAGAGAACGATTTCAGTCTAGAAACCTAGTGAGATAAGGAAAATGAGTAGATATTAAGACTCTTGGGGTGTTCTAGGGAAAATCGGTCACTATGGGTCATAGAGAAAGATATCTCCCTCTCTTGTTCCTCCATCGTAGGCTTCAAAGAATTTACAAATAACCATAGTAAATGTTTGGTACCTCGATAATGGTTAAATATTAGAAAATGGTTAAATTAAGGTTTAAATCCCCAAAATATCACAAAAATATTATAATTAAATTGACATATAGAGGGTATATCAAAAATACCCTTTCCATTATCAATATATATCTATATTAGATCCACATTAATTGATAATGAATTCCCCTTTTTATGATACGAATTAATATTATAAAAATTCCACTCCTCTAATTTATAAAGGGATCCCTCCGCTACTACTTCAAAGCTGCAATTTGTTTTTCTAAAAATCCCCAATAATGTACCTTTTTTCATTAACTAATGATAATAACCATCATTAATTAGACTCTAGTCCTAAGAAAAAGTCCCAAAACTCTCATTTCCAAGAGGCTTCTCAGGGGGATATTTAAGATCTCAACATAAGTGATATATTCTTCCCAATTACTCTTCAATATCTAATTCATTTATATTTTCTTGAATTTAATGTATCACTCTAATTTTTTTAAACCATTGATATTATATTAATGATATTATCACAAACGCTCCCAGATACCCTGGTACACTATTAACTAGGCTGGTCTTGACATGCCCTGAAGGGCGTTTCCAATCCTTATGTGTTGGAAAAAAGTAGTTGTAATTAATTAATATGAAAGTGGGAACTAATTTTACACAAACACAATAGAAGAAAGTGATACAAGTCAATATACATACAATAGAAAACTTCATAGGGAGTACCATACCCGAATTCAACAGGTAAACAATCCCAATGTGAAATCACAAAGTATTAGAAAATAGGAAAACAACCAAAGTCCCAATGGAAACAACTCTCCAAGCCCATGAATCAACAATATGAGCCACCTCAGAGTCATTTTTTAACCTTTCCCAAACCTATAAGATGATAATCTAAAAAAACCTGATTTCATTGGTTGTGTGTGAGATAAAATCCCAATATGGTCTCACCAAGAATTCCATAATAGGATACCAAATTAATTAACCAAATAAAGCTTTAAATTTTAAATAAAAATGCATGGAATCAAAGAATCATATTTAAAAAATATCATTATTTACATTTCAATGATGGAAAAATTTCTAAAAAATGGATTAAAAATAATTTTATATAAAATAGTTTATATAAATTCAAAAGTAATGTGTAAAACAGGTTGCAAACAATGGCATATATATCGACAAAATATGAGATAAACATGGTCATATGCTAATAGGTACTAAAATTATAGGCTAAAAGATCTTTACACACTAGAATTTGAATTAGGTAAATATGTTTATACACATGTCCCTTATACACTAGTGAAATAAGACTCATCACTATCCCATCGGGGATGTGACCTTCCACACTAGGTTTTGTTTCAATTGTAATGCATCAAAAGAGTACCATGTTAATAAATTACCAACTACCTTGGATTGAATATGCTATAAAAACATTAAATAATTGAAAATTTATTTCCAAACTATTCAAAATATAATTGAAATCATTTTCTTTTTCAATATGCCAATTTATCTTTAAAAACCAATATATGAGTTTTTAATCAAAAACTGCCTTTTTCCAAGACAAAACCACTGGGTTTCTATCAAAACAATTTTAATAAATTTTTCCAAAATACAATTTCAAATCAATTATTTAAAAAATTAATTTCACAATTTAAATTTCACAATTTTCCATCAATTATATAAAATCCAAATCACACCCCAATTCATGGGAGTTGGGGTGGGGGGTTTCTTCAATTTCATGAAAAATCAATTTAAAAACCTAATGCACAATGAATTAGTTTTTCACAATTCAATTGAAATAAAATAAAACAATTGTGAAATTCTAGGTTAGATTAATTGGCTAAACATAAATGGAATCACCTACCGAGGGATGTCGGGATCACGAATCACAAATCCAAAAATGAGAAACTACAATGAAGAACGTTGGAAACAAATATCCAAGATTAAAAAATATATTCAAGACTAAAAAATGGGGATTAAATCCTCTAAAATATGGAGATCTATTAATACAGTGGAAGGAGAGAGTGGGAGAAAGATAATACCGGAAGAAACCTTACTATGAATAGACCAAAAATCATTATCCTAACTTCAGTTCTCTTATGGAGGGGTGTAGAGGGTCCAAAATCACCTTTTGGGCTACTCAAAGGTAGAATAAAACATATTAAGGTCGTACAAGACCGTCAGGAACTTAAGCCAAGGGTTTCAATATTTTGATGTTAATTTTTAGATTAATTAAATCACATATGTATAGTTTGTTGGGAAGGGCTGCAAGGATAGACAAACCGTGAATCCTAGACAAGCACACCTTTTTAACAGGGTGCATGGTTTCTACTATGTGGGAAAATAATTTTTAAAATCATTAACTATCTATGAAAATGCCACCTATATGTGTTTTCATGGTTTCCCCTGATAGGGGGCACAATTTGGGAAAACTATGCACCAAATGTGCACATCCTAGAATCTTTTAAAATGTCCAACTTATTTCCTAGAACAAACCAAGAAAAATCCAAACCAAACCTTGAAAAAAGGATTGTTTTAAGCGTACTTTAAAATAACAAACATATGTTAGAACCACCCCACCAAAGAAACTCTCTGTCAACAAAAATCCAATTAAGAAGATTGCATTCCAAAAATATGAGGCCACTACTCTCTCACCAATTCCTACCTCTCCCTTGTCTTGTGATTATTAGAACTGGTCTGTCATAGAACTCAAACCAAAGGTATCATCCTACCATGAATTAACTTACATTAAAAATCTATTATCCTGATTGGATGCTCTATACAGAAAAATTAGGATCGACATAGAGATCACTCCAACTTAGCACATGAGATGGATTAGAAAGATACTTTTAGAACTGCGATACATGGAACTCATTATGTATCAAAGAAAATGGTTGATGAAGGGATAAATGGTAATCCACTTTAACTAACAAATCAATGACCACAAAAGGTCCCAAAATATGAGGAGCATGTTTCCCTTGGATTCCAGTCATCGATGACCCAACCGACATGATACTTTCAAGAATACCTCATCACCAACTGAAAATTATAACGATCTATAATGATGATAAAAATAAGATTATACCAGCTATATACCATAAACATTCTATGATGAATCAAATGAATATTTTCTATTGTATCTCAAACCACACTCAATCCAACTAAGGAACTTTCACTAATCTATGAACAAAATAATAAAGATTTATAAGGTCAGCCATACAAGGCCTCAAATGGATCCATTATGATCACATATTGGTAACTATTTTTATAATTCAACTAAATAAGACCTAGATGGTGATCCAAAGCTCCAGTAAAGTTAAGTACACAATCATGAATAATATCCTAAAGAATATGTATAGATCATCTATCTATCCATCTGACTATGGATGATATATCTTACTCAAACAAAACTGAGATCCTAGTGCCTCTAAAAGTTTTGTCCAGAAGTGAAACGTGAACTGAGGATCTCTATCAGATACTATAACATATGGAACTCCCTGAAAATGAAAAATCATTATCAAATAGATATTTAAAAACTCCTTAATTTTAGTTGAATCATGAATGGGTATAAGGTGAACCAATTTACTCATCCTATCGATCCCAACCCATATCACATTATTATTTCTCTAGGTATAAGGAAACCCAACCAAATATTCAATAGATATATCATCTGAATTACAAGTCGACACTGGAAGTGGCTGAAGGGAATTGAAAGGTTTTTAGTGATTTTCCTTAACTTTTTGGAATGTATAATAAAAAGATACAAAATCATAAATTCCCCATATCATAAATTTCCACCATAATCTATACTGCATGTAATAGAACATCTTCATTGTTCCTCATTTCATCACCCATTGGGGGTTTTGGAAAGACCCCATCACAACTTTCCTAATTGATAACTTTACTAAAAAATGATTTAGATAACATATTATACCCCTTGTTGATAATGACCAGTCAACAATAGTATGCCCACCATAAATAGAGTCTCTAATTCTATAGAACTCCTCATCAAGTTTATGTTTCTCAAGAATCATCTTGAGATGAGAATAGGTCAACTTAACACTAGTAAAAGAAACCCTGATCTATGTTTTCAGAACTCTAATTTGTAACTCTGAGAAAAGAGCCATCATGTTCCATTATTTTAATGATTCTTTAATGGATTGGATTGTAATTTACTTCTCAGAGAATCTATGATGAAATTCCCTTTGCCTAGGGTATATGTGATATAAATGTCAAAAGATTGAAGGTACTTTTCCCAATGCCTCCGGAGGAGATTCAAATATTTTTTAGAGAAGATATAGCTCAATTTATTATGTTCAAAATATATGGTAATGCCAAAAAATATTAAGTTCATGCATCATGGATACTAGTTTAAGGTCATGGGTTAGATAATTCTTATTGTGTGGCCTAATCTTTTGAGAGCCATATGCAGTAGCATGACCACCCATCATAAGAAAATCCCAAACCAAAACATGATGTGTCACAAAATACCAAATAGCCCTGACCAGTCTCTGGAAGTGTAAACACAAATTCAGTAGTAAAAATATATTTCATCTCAACAAAATAATTCTAACATTTCTCATCCCAAGATAAATTTACTCCCTTCCAAGTTAGAGAAGTCATTAGAGATGCTAACATTAAGAATTTTGTTACAAACTAATGATATTATCTAGCTAAAACCAAGAAGCAACAAATCTCAAAAACATTCCATGGTTGCTCCCACATCATAATTTTTTCACCTTTTGAGGATCAACTAAAATACCATGTTCTGATGCCACATGCCGCAAAAAATCTGCTTCCCAAATATAGAAATCAAATTTCAAAATCATGGAATAAATTTGGTGATTTATAAAAAATTATAGAAATACTCTCAGATTATGTACATGATCCTCCTTGTACTTAGAGTAAACAATGATTTCATCCACAAATACTAACATTATGGTATCAAGATACTCATGAAAAATAATATTCAATAAATCCATTAAGACTATAGGAGCATTGGTTATGTAACACCAAACGATTTAATGAGATTGATTCTGTTAACTTCTTTGATGTATTGTGTTGTTTGCTACACAAATATTAGCTTTTTCTATATGAAACACTATATTAGCTTACAATATATGCAACACTATTCTTGTCTTCGGTTGCACATAATTTCATGTTCTTTTGATTTAATTCATCACACGCAACACTGAGTCTAGATTTTTTCAACGTACAAATTAAATATGTTTGGATTATGTTATACACCACACCAAAGTATGCTTTCACTACATGAAACACTAACTTTCCTTGAATTACACACAAGAGCAACATTCCTTGATAGCTTGCGTTGTATGAGATACCAAGTTTCACTAAACAATGTTATATTATTAAAATATTAATATTTTAATGGGATGTAAACTAGACATTATGAATAGTATTAAACAAATTTGGAAATTTTATAAAACATTTTCATTCATCTTACACATTTAATAGAATATGATATGAGAACAAAATCAATTTTTTGAAAAAAGATGTATTTTTCAAAAAATGTAGTTTTACCACCTTTTGATGGTGAAACCATTTTAAATATAGTTTTGAAAATTTTATAAGTTAAATTTCACTCTATAAACTCCTTATTTGGAATAGGGATATAAAAATTTACTTTTGATGATTTTTGGTATTTTTTCGGATGAAATTCAAACTTTAATGAATTGTGAAAACTACTACATTTTAATTTGAAACTACCTTTTAATATGTTTTATTTATATAGAAAGATTATTTTTTTAATTTTTCTAAAGTGTAATTGGATTATATTTTTATCATTTAATCCAATTTTGGTCATTGGAAGTAATTTCACATTTAAATTGGACATAAACAGATGCCAATCTTTTGATAGTAATTACTTCTTAAAGACCTGGTTTTTGGTTTTAACAATGGTAATAAATTTTAAATTACATACTGAAAATTCTATGTTTTGAATTTAGAAAAATGGTTTCCATATTTAGAATCATAAGGTTTAAATTTTTTAAATAGGTACCTTTTATTTTGAGATATTATGAATAATTACTTCAGTAATTTTTTTATTTACCATTTTTAAAGGGTAAATTTCGTAAATAAGGGTATGAAAATAATATTATAATAATACTAAACTACCATAACACATGTAATAATCCAATTGTATGAGATATTTTTTACCATTTTCATCTTTGAGTTTATTTTAGGACCCCATGGATTCACTTGGATATGAAAATGACAATTTATAAGAATTAATTTAAAGTAAATATAATGATAACCTAAACATATATATTTTACCAAATAGATTTTAATATAGGGATATATAAAGGATACATAAGTATATAAATAGTAATTATAAAGATAAAAGTATTTACTACATCATGGTGTTTTATTTATAATTTTTATATGCCAAATAAATAAATTTATTGATGACACAATGATGATATAATGATTTCCTTATTAATGAATGATTTAAATAAATAAGATTATAAATATTAAAATAGAATTACTTGGAACCTTTTTATTCCGTCCACTAATTTTATGGATGATCATTAATTGTTATATTTAAATTAATGAATTTTTTTATAAATAAGAAAGTTTTTATATATTTTTAAAAAGTCATGATACGAATAGCATAAAAAAAGACATAAATTGGTTTTTGAAACACATACTATTTTGTTATATGATATAATAGTCCTAAAATTCTAATATCCGACCAAATTACATATATTATGTTTAAAATGTCATCAATGAATCACTTGAGGTTTTATTGGCATTTTATAGTAACTTTATTAACCATATTGTGTGAATATACAACAAGACATGGTAGGAGTTAAATTGGTTAACTAAGGGTTAAAGCTAAAAGCAAGGTTAAATTTGACACATAGACTTGTCTAAATCCAATTATTTGAGATTTTTTATAACTATAATCCTCTTATATTCTAATTAAATTAGTTTTTTACCTTTTTAAATAGAAAAACATTTTATAATAAATTAATATTTTGAGAGTTTCTTAAAGTGCCCCTCTACTCTCTTATAAAAGGGAACCTCCTCCCTCTCCTCTTAACTCCATTTTGAGCCTTCAAGCTTAAAAAAACCCAAACCATTTCTCTTATAAACATCCATAGTTACATTCTATAGGTTCGTTTCTTCTCAAAAGACCAACTCTAGTGCCCTAAGAGGAAATTTAAATGTGGCACATTGGGGAAAAGTTAATATCTTCTACTGATTCTTTAAAATTTCCTTGTTCTGCTACTTGCTCTTATTTAGTTGTTTCATTATAATGTAATAACATCAGTATCACTAATATAATTATTTGTTATTATATGAAACAATCCTATTTCACCTTCTCTCATTCTACGAAAAATTAAATCATCGCATGTGGGTACGTATGACATTACGTCTCCACGCTGTGGTGTAATATGTTTTTCACCACCACCATAATTTGATGGGTATAATTGTGGAAATAGTAACTATATATGATTATTATAACATTAAAATAATTTTGAGATATTATAAACTATCTAATTCCATACCACTCAACAATTATGGGAATGATATCGTCACACGTGCGTACGTACGACTTACTATCTCCACGACACGATGTGATTATTTATACACATTAACCATTCAAGAATAATTATAAAGTATATATAATAAATAATAATTAAAAACATGAAATAAAATTTCTACTTTATTTATTTATATATATATGTCACTTACATAATTCTATTCAATTCAATAAGGAAACAAAAATAGCGTTGATGCGTACGTGCAACCTACGATCTCTATGAACGGTGTATTCCATTTTATTTATCTATATATTATATATATATATATTTATATACTAAATATATATTATATATAAATCATGTTTTACATTAGGAAAGTAATTAAATCATGATATAATTAATAATATCATGAATATAAATTCCAAACATGTACGATAAATAAAATGATTATTACCCAAAACGTTGCTTTAACATGAAATTGACAAATGAATGAGTAATATAACCTTATAATGAATAATATATGATATAATAAATATTATTATGGTTATATTACTAGTTAATAATATTTTTAAACCCACTATATAGGAGTTTCAGACATATATGTAAAATATTATACCAAAGGTAAGGGATAATTTTGCAATCTCATTATTATCTGAGATTGTTTATTCTTAAGTATTTACCAGGGTATATTTTTCATTCTGGTCCATGTTTCCTAAAAGTGTTTTCCTAAAATGTTTACTCTGATTTTATATATGTTTGATTCATTTTTAACCATTTTTTCTTTTACTACATAGTATGGAAGGAATATTTCTTTCGTTTACCATACGAAGTACTTTTTGACTTTTCCGAAAAAAGTATGAGGATATGTTTTTTTATCTTATATGAAATGAATAGATTTTTACAGTTTCAAAATTCATTATTTACATGAATATTCATCTAAACTATTCCAATTTTATTTTCAAGTTAATACTTTTTTATTAAAATTTCACGGCATTCTGAGAAAAATATTTTTTGAAGAAGAAAGGATATTTTTCTCAAGAACTAATTTAAAGTGTTTTATCAAAATTATTTTCCATATAAGATGACGCTATTAAATAGTGTTATGTTTATATACCTATTATTAATGTTATTTTATTGTGTTAATTATGGAAGGATCTTTCATTTGAATTATGTTATGATGGAATGATGTTGAAGAAAACCATTTTATTTCTTAGGTTATGCTATGATGAATTGTTTTTGTTTTGTGGTGCATGTAAGAATGATTTAATTATGAGATGGGTGAGACCTATACCTCCAATTAATTGGGTAAAATTTTTTATCTCATGAGATAAACATGGCTGGAATGAAAATTAAATCTGGTTCAGTAATATCTGGCTGGAATGATAAGTAAACCCGGTTCAGTAATGGACTTTGTCCACTACGATGGTCTTGGAAGCTATTCACTAGATACTATAGAAATCATATTATATTCTCCTTAGTTTAAAAAAATTATATGTTTTATTTCAATTATATGTTTTATTCTAATTATATTCTATCATGGTTAATGTTTCTTTATGATCAATGCTTTAAGTACTACCAATATTTATTTCATGACTCAAGATTTTGATGTTTAAACTTTATGTTTATGTTTTTCCATTCAAATGTTTATGGTTTGTTTTTTGTTCTCCATGTTTACCCTTATTGATAATTTGAGCTCACACTTTTTTATGTTTCCTTTTCCATAGGATATAAAGAAAGGTTTTAGGTAGGAAAACATAAGGGGAAGATGTTCATGGGTGATGTTGAAGATATTTCACCAAGTTAGAAGATTATGTTTTGAGTTTCCAAAGACACTATACTAATACTATCTTTGGGAAAATATTTTTGTAATGTATTAAGTATTCCACAAAATAAATGTAATGTCCATGTACATCAAACTTGGGTTGTTATAGTTGGTATCAGAGTTAAGGTTTATTCAACCTTTGGAAACTATGATACAAAAAATTTAGTGAGATCCCTAGAGAGATTTCTAATGTATGTATAGGGATGTACCTAAAAGTAAGTATAACTATATATTAAAGTCCTATAATTATGGTAAATATCATTAATAACCCATGATTAAACATAATATACTAGAGATTGAAATTACACCCCCATGATAATTTTGTTTTCCTAGAATGTTTTTTTCCTCTCACACTGTTCATTTTGGGTTTTATACATTGGTTGGAATCCAAATGAACAGTGTTAATGATCAATGCACTAGAAAATGAAATGATTATATTCCTGAACAACGAAATGTTATGTGAGATGGAATGAAAAAACATATTTTTATACGAACACAAGCCTTGAATCATTCTGGACATCCAATTTAGCAGAGAAGGGAATAAAATTATAATGAGTCCTTCATGAGGAAATGCCCACCTTTATTTAGTGGGTGTTCTAATTCACTTGTTGCTGAACAATGGATCAGTAACACTGAAAATTTATTTTCCATCCTTTGCTGTTTAGATCATGAAAAGGTCATTTTGGATGCCTATCATTTAGTAGGTGAAGCAGACCACTGGTGGACTCTAATTAAAAATTCAAGGCTGCAAGATAAAATTGAATTCATAGAATGAGACAAGTTCAAGAACTTGTTTTTCAATAATTAATTCATTAATATTCTTCAAACAAAAATTTAAAAAGAGTTCCTTGATATTAAGCAAAAGGTTGATGAATCTGTTGGTACAGAAGAGGTGAATTTTAAATGGCTTGTAAGGTATGCTTATGGATTTATCATCCAACCTAAAAGTAAAGTTGATCAATTATTTAGTGGATTAATACCAAGTATTCCAACAGAATTAGATATAAGAGACTTTAGTAAATATTAAGATATTTTTTCTTGTACTATCAAGGTAGAAATGGAAGTTGGTGTTACATATCTATCTCATGGTTTTGACATGAAACGAAAGATGGATTTCAAGGGAAAATCTCAAAACAATGGTTAAAAGAAGATGAATGTTTATTTATGATCAAAGTATGGAAAGAAGCTTGGTGAAGATTTTATTAGAGGGAATAATAAATGTTTTATTTGTAGAAAATAAGGTCATTGGGAAATTGAATGCTGAAGTGATGGAAAAAGTATGAACCTCTTACAATTCAATTATATATGTGTAGTGAAATGGGGCATTATTCTAACAAATTCCGTAATCCAAGGGTTAATGATGATTGACCTCAGTAACCTCTTAAGTAAAAAGACCAATGGAAGTCACATGTGATCACTATTGGTGATATTCAGTATGACAACAAAGTGGTGGAATGATTAAGTGTTTATGTAATGGGATTCAAAAATAGTGTTATGGAATCTCATTTATAGTATTATAGAATATTGGAATATATATGTATTGGTTTATTGTAGTTTTAAATTATTATATGGTATCAGTAACCATGAAAAGTGATTGAGATATTTTTGGAAAGCACATGATATGTGCATAATGAATGTATGAGGAGATAATGACCTGTTTGATAGTATTAATGGGCTCATGACTAATATAAGGACAAAGTGATATCATGGTTTTAGTATATAGAATCTTTGGTGTGTTGGAGAAGTTAATTTTGATAGAATGAATTTTTCACTAAGGTTCTATGATAATTCATGTTAATATCATGATTAAAGAGAATACATGATTAAGTAATTGGCATGTTTGGAATGTGACAACCAAGAACTACCAAATGAGATATGGGAGACAACTGTTAAGTTGATTGAGTTAACCAATTTATAATGTTTTATATTTTTGGTTTTAGTAAGTATTTTAATGTTATCCATTTATGGATAGTATACTTTATTTTTCGACTGATGTTTTAAGATTAATGTATTATCTCACCGTAGGTGGACTTATACATATTTGATAACCCATTCTAACATTTTTGTTGAGACAGATGGAATGACCTATCATTCTATTGCATGATCTAATAACACTTAAAGAATGGAAAATTCACCTTTATTTATTTAAATAGGATATGAATTGGAAATTTTTCAGGGAATGACCAAGGGTGATATTGTTCTGAAATAATGTAAGTATTTCTCTTCATGTAAATTTTCATCAATTTTAGGAAAACGATATTGAAACAAAAAATGTAATCCTGGTAACTTCTTATCTGATGAATCATATAGTCCCTTAAATCATTGTATATTTATGGATTTCTGGTATTTAACTTTCTCTAAACCTTATTCTCTATCACTATCCAACAGAACATGATTGTTTTATTTCTCTTCCATATCCATGTTTTCACTTCCCACCAATGTTCTCCTATATGTAAACCCAATGATGAATTACTTCAGGTAAACATTATGTTTCTAACTTTCCTTTTTAAAATATTGATTTATTATCCCTTTTTACGATGTGGGTTTCCATAAAAGAAACTATTAAGTAGTAAACCATTTATAACCCTGATGAATTTTGGGGGAGAAATTCATTTTAAGGGAGGTAGAATGAAACACCCAAAGATTTTATAAGATAGATTCTTCTAACTTATTTAATGTAATGTGTTTTACGTTACACCAATATTAGATTTCACTATACGCAACACTGTATTAGCTTGCAGTATACGCAACACTATTCTTGGCTTGTGTTGTACACAATTTCAAGTTCTTTTTATAGAATTCATTTCATGTAACACTGAGAATAGATTTTTTTCAATGTATAAATTAACTAAGTTTTGATTATGTTATATTCAACAACAATGGGATATTTCTCTACAAGAAACACTAACTTGGCTTATGTTACATGCAAGAGAGACCTTCCTCGAAAGCTTGTGTTGTACATAATACTGAGTTTCCCTAAAAAATGATATATTATTAAAATATTATTATTTAATGGGATATAAACTGAAATATATGAATATTATTAACCAAAATTTTAATTTTATATAACATTATCATTAATCTTACACATTTTATAGAACATTATAAGAGAAGAAAATTATTTTTTTTGATAAAAGAAGTATTTTTCTAAAAATGTAGTTTTACCGCCTTTTGATGGGGAAACCATTTTTAATCTAGGTTTTGACACTTCTATAAGTTAAATTTGGAAAAAACAAAACTCCTTATTTCGAAGAGGGACATAAAAATTTACTTTTGTTGATTTTTTTCTATTTTTTGGAAAAAAATTAAATTTTAATGAATAGTGAAAAAACTGCATTTCAATTCAAAACTGCATTTTCATATAATTTATTTATATAGTTAGATTAAATTTTTAATTGGTTTTAAAGTGTAATTGGGTTATATTTTTATCATTTAATCCAATTTTGATCGTTGGAAGTAATTTAACTTTTAAATTGGACATAACACATGTCAATCTTTTGATAGTTATTACTTCATAAAAACCCACGTTTTGGTTTTGATAATGGGAATTAATTTTAAATTAATTATTGTGTTTCTAATTTAAAAAAAAGTATTCCATATTAGGAATCATATGGTTCAAATTGTTTAAATAGGGACCTTTTATTTTTAGACATCATGAATAGTAACATCAGTAATTATTTTACTTACCATGGTTAAAAGGTAAATATAGTAAATAATGGTAAAAAATAATATTATAATAATATTAAACTACCTTAACACATCTAATAATCTTATTGAATGAGATAGTTCCTACATGGGAATCCTTGCATCAATTTTGGGAACCCATGGATTCACGTGGATGTGAAAATGACATGTTATAAGAATTAATTTAAAGTAAAGATAATTATAACCTAAACATATATCTTTTACCAAATTAATTTTCGTAACACCCCCACCCTAGTTATGCTGAGTTAGTACATTATCACATAACATTGACACGATCACAGGGTATACAGTCCTGAAATACCGATCATTTTAGTAGCCTTGGATTTACTAGATACATACATAAATTTTACATTACATTATGAAATAAATAAAAGACAACATTGTGTTCCCTTTGAAAACACTCATATCCATTGGCCTATCCATGTAGGTTAATCATAATATACTTATTTTCATCCTGGGAAAAATAAAACATAGAAAGAGGTGGGATCATATGCTCAATAAGTATAACAATATAGTAGAAACTATCATAAATAAGCATAAACATTTAAGGCAATGTATAAGACTAAAACATAATCCTTTGAAACATAAACATAAACATAAACATAATATGGTAAATATAAACAAAATAATTTCATTTTACTTATTCACATGGATATTCTACTACTCAAAAAATCACATGTAATATCAATCGATAATTTCACAATGATAGAATGCATAATGCCGGACATCATAACCACATAGTCAAGGCCTCATGCCCAGACTACAAATAAGATTTTTTCATGGACTTGTGCCAAGACACTAATTTGTCTCATGAGACCTACTGATGCATCAATGAGCTATAGCAGGCTCCACCCATCACTTACTAAGTCCAATGCACTTCTTATATGAAAAGGTTGAAACATAACATAAACATTAATTTTAAAACTAACATACGAAATGTGAATACTTCAACCATATACCATTAATGGTTTAAAAATAACACTTCTAAATTAAAACATATAACAAAAACTTTAATACAATATGGAAGATTGTATAATAATAAATCAACTTAAAAAGTGTAAAATCCATCAAAGGATGTAGACATAGATGAAATCAAAACTATTTGTGAGAAATATCTCTATTTAATTTGAAATATTTTAAAAGTAAAATATTTAGAAAAGGAAAAATTTATTCTGAAAATATTTTTATAATCTTTTAATGTAATCTTAAAAGGTATTATAATTGAAGAAAATTTCCATACCCACCGTATAATCTAAAAAAAAATTCTTACCTTAATTCATCAAAAAGGAAATAAAGTACCTTGTTTGGAAAATGATGGAAAGTTTCCTTTAATTTTTTTTTATAAAAATGTAAAACAAGGGTAGAAATAATTTTAACCCATATTCTAATAAATATTAAAAATATTTTGAAATATATTTTTAAGAAACATAGATATAGATGAAAAAGAGGTCCCAGTAGATACTCATGTATAAACAACCTCAGACAATAAAGAGATTGTAAAATTAATCCTTACCTTTTAATTTTCCTTGGTAGAGGGTATGTTAACTTCCTGTATAATTGATAAATCATTTTTATTAAATTATAAAAGAACCATATACATAAATATGATATCATATATGATCTTCTAAAATTTCTTTGTTAATAATATTTCTTTAGTATCATTGTTTCGGGAGTTAACTTATTCGTTTTCCTTTATATATTTTGTTACGTAAGTCATGTTTGTTATGGATATGATTTATTTGATTCAAATACAGAATCATATTAAGTTCTTAAGCATTATTTTTGTCATAAAATGAAAATTATTCTTAAAGGGTGACTATGGGGAAGTGAATCTTATCGCCTTCATGGAGACATTAATCTGTACTTACGCACGAGTGACAATATCGTTCTATTGATGGTAAAATTGTATGTAATTGTATGGTATATGATATATAAATAATCATTAACATGTTACATTTATTATTAACATCAATTATACTCATTATTATACCCATCCAAATAATTAAGTGTTGAATAACAAACTACACCATGACATAGAGAAGATAAGCCGTACATATGCACGTATGGTGACTTTTTCATTAATAGGATAGATAAAATAATAAATATGGTTGTACCATATTTATAATAACATAACAGTATTAAGAAGGTACTGTATTTGTTTTTTTGGTATGGAAACAATAAAGAAAGAGGAAGTGGAAGAAGAAAAGAACATTGAAAGAGGTGCTGAAATTATTATCTCTTCTTCGAGTGCTTCCTTTTTGATTTGATCAAAAGGGCTCCTTGTATTGGATTTATAATCACAATAAGGCCTGTATTTTAAATTTAGGGTAGTGGGGAATATATTTGTGTTGTTTTTTTCAGAGCCAAATGGCTTTGGAGGTGTTATTTTGAGAGAATGGGAAATACCCTTTTATAAGAGAGGTGATTGTAACTTTAGGAAAAGCTTGAAATATTATTTTATTATAAAATAATTTTTGGTTTATAATGGCTCCAAATGGATTTATTTAGAGGATAAGGTAGGGATGGGTCGAAATCCTCTCAACCAATAGGTTTTAGACAAGTTTACATCACCATATTAACCTTATTGTTTAGATTTAACTCTTAGTTAAATAGTTTAACTTTTACAATGTCTTCTTGTATTTTTATATTACATGGTTAATAAACTTATTTTAAAATTAAAATCAAACATAAATTGGTTCATTAATAACATATATATCAGTATATAATTCCCTTGGCCAAACCTTATATTTTTAGGACTATAATATAATTAAATAAAATAGTTTTTTTTAAAAACTCATTTATGCCAATTCTGACACTATTTAGTATTTGGTTTTTGTGAAAGTCAAACAAAACATGATTACTTTGAAAAAAATACATTTAATCAAACCTAAAATATCATATTAACCTATAAAATTAGTTTAATTTATCAAATTTCTCAATTTACATTTATTTTGGTATTTATAATATCAATTATTTTAATCTGTCATTAATAAGGTAAATACTGCCTCATCATTGAGTCATAAATAAATTTAATTATTTAATGTCTAAAAATTATAAATAAAATACCATTAGGTATGAAATATTTTTATCTTTCGAATTAATATTTATATTCAAAATTATCTTTTGTATAACCCTATATTGAAAATGTTTTATTTTTTAATATTTGAATTTAACACTTTAACTCTTTTTTAAATAAAATAATAATAAATATCCCAATCTAATCCAATTAGATCAATTAGGATCATATTTTATTCCTAAGTGTAATTTGTTTCAACATAAACTTATCCAATATAATTAGGACATGTGTTTGGGTAATTATAATATCATTTTTACCTTTAATTACCCTATTTACTTTTAACCGTGGTAAATAAAATCCAAAAGTTTCTATTTTACAAAAATTATTTTCATCATAGTGAACCATATTTTACTTAAATATTTCAATATTTTATCTTAGATTTTTTAAGTTCAATTCTCGAAAGTTGTAAAATTACATTTTATGCAAATTTTCTAATGTGCCTAGAAGGTGGGAAAAAGATGTTAAAAAGTTCCATAAAAATTTATACATTTAATCTTAAAATGAATATAATGAATTAAATTGATATAATATAGGTATTATGTATATATTTTTAACTTAAAATAAATTTAATTAAAACAAATAATTTTTTAGATAAAAATCAGTTTTAAATAATGATGTAGTGTTTTTAACTATTCATAAAAAATTGAAAATTTTAAAAAAATACAAAAAATTCAGACTAAGATAATTTTGATAATACGAATACAAAAATGTAGTCAATTTTGAAAAATAAAATTAATATAATTTCAAAAAGTGGGTATAAATATTCATTGTGGCTAGTTTGATGGGTCGTGGTGTGCTGGAACTCGAAGTTGTGTACAACATAAGGTATTGTATTATTCAAAGAGAAGCGCATCGTGGATTCTTGGGGTGTTACAATTTTAATATAGGGTTATATAATTGATCTATAGGTCTATAAATTGTAATTATAAATATAAAAATATTTCCTACATCATGGTGTTTTATTTATAAACATTATGCACAAAATAAATAAATTTATTTGTGACACAATGATGATGTAGTGATTACCTAATTAATGAATGATTTAAATAAATGAGATTATAAATATTAAAATGAATTTAATTTAAACCTTTTTATTCCATACAATAATTTTATGGACGATTATGACTTGTTATATTTGAATTAATAAAGTTTTTTTGAAAGAATCAAGTTGTTGTGTATTTTTAAAAAATCATGATATGAATAGTATAAAAATTGACATAAATGGGTTTTAAAACAAATAATATTTTATCAAATGATATAATATTCCAAAAATTATATGATTCATAAAAATAACTTATATAATTTCTAATAGGTCATTAATGAACCACTTTATGTTCTATTAGTGTTTCATAGTAAGTATATTAACCATATAGTATGAAAATTCAAGAAGATATTCTAAGAGTTAAATTAGTTAACTATGAGTTAAAGCTAAAAGACAAGGTTATAATTCAGACATAAACTTTTCTAAAACCTATTGGTTGAGAGGACTTAAAAAAATACTCATGTTATATTATAACTAAATTAGTTTTGAATATTTTGAAACTGAAATTAATTTTATAATAAATAAATATTTTGAGAGTTTCCTAAAGTTCCCCTTTACTCTCTTATAAAAGGCAACCTCCTCCCTCTCTTATTCACTCCATTTGAGCCTTCAAGATCTGCCAAAATTTGACCATTTTTCTTTTAAACTTCGCTATTAACATTATAGATGTTATGGTATTCTCAAAATACCAACTCTAGTGCCCTAAGAGGAAATTTGAAGGAGGCACGTCGAGGAAGAGGTAATCACTTCTACTGATTCTATTAAATTTCTCTCTTTTATAATTTTTCTTCTTTAGTTGTTTAATTATAAAGTAATAATATCATTATAACTCATATAATGATTTGTTATTATATCAACAAATCCTGTTTAACCTTCTATCCATCCTATAAAAAATTAAATCACCGCGTGTGCGTTTGTACGGCTTACTGTCTCCATGCCATGTTATAATCTGTTTTTCACCATCACCTTAATTGGATGTGTATAATTGAGGAAATAATAACTATATATTATTATTATAATATGATATTAATTATGATATATTATACACTATCCACTTCAATACCATTCCACAATTAAGTTAATGATATCATCGCTCATGCATAGATACGACTTACCATCTCCAAGATGCGATGAGATTCATTCTCCACTTTAACCATTCAAGAAAGATTATAAAGTATTTATAATAAATATTCATGAAATATATGAAATAATAATGCTACTGGATTTATGTATACACACACACACACACACACACACAAACACATATATATTTCATTTACTTACTTCCTTTCAATTCAACAAAGAAACAAAAATAGTATTAATGTGTACGTACGACCTACCATCTCAATGAATGGTGTATTCCATTTCATTTTTCTGTCAATTATATATATATACTGAATATATATGATATATAAATCATGTTATACATTATGGGGTAATTAAATCATTATATATGTAATAATATAAAGAATATCAAATCAAAACATGTACGATAAATAAAACAATTATTACCCAAAACGTTGCTTTAACTTGGAATTGGCAAATAAACGGGTAATATAAAGTCATAAGTGAATCATATATGATATCATAAATATTATTATGGTTCTATTACAAGTTTATAATATGTTTAAACCCACTACACCTGAGTTTTGAAAACATAAATAAGAAATCAGACCTAAGGTAATGGATAATTTTTCAATCTCATTATTATCTGATATTTTTTATTTATAAGTATTTATTGGGTTATATTTGTCACCCATGTACATGTTTCATAGAAATGTTTTCATAAAATGTTTACTATTATTCTATGTACTTTTTGATTCATTTTTACATATTATTTACTTTTACTACATTGTATGGAAGGAATTTTTCTTTCGTTTACCATATGAGATTCTTTTTGACTTTTTCGACCAACGTATGAGGATAATGTTTTTTAACTTATACAGAATGAATGGATTTTTTATGGTTTCAAGATTCTTTATTTCCCTAGTGCTTCCTCTACAATATTTCTATTATATTTTCAACTAAATTCTTTTCTTTTAAAATTTCCTGACATTTTGATAAAAAAATGTTTTTGAAGAAGAATGGATATTTTCTTCAAGAACTAAGTTCAATTTTTTTATCAAAATTATTATCCATCTAAGATGTTTCTCTTAAATAGGGTTATGTATATATCCATATTATTACTATGATTTTATTGTTTTAATGATGGAATGATCTTTCATATAGATAATGTTTGGATGGAATGATGTTTAATTAACCCAGTTTATTTCTTGGGTTATGCTATGATAAATGATTTATGTTTGGTGGAACATATAAGAATGATTTCATTATGAGATGGGTGGGACCTATATCTCCCTCCAATGCATTGGGTAATGATTTATATCTCATGAGATAGACATGTTTGGAATGACATGTAAATACGGTTTAGTGATACATGGTTATAATGACAAGTAAACCCAGTTCAGTAATGGACTTTGTCCACTACGATGGTCTTGGTAGCAATACCTTGTCTACTATAGAAATCATATTATATTCTCATTAGTTTTCCATAGTTCCATGTTTTATGACAGTTCTATTCTATCATGGTTAATGTTCATTTATGATATATTCCTTACGTACTACCAAGTTTTATTTCATGACTATGGATTTTAATGTTTAAACTTTATGTTCATGTTCTTGCATAAAAATGTTTATGTTTTTTTATGTTCTTCATGTTTACCCTTACTGAGCATTTGAGCTCATAATTTTTATGTTTTATTTTCCCCAATAAATAAAGAAATTTTTTAGGTAGAAATAAAGGGGATGATATTTGTGGGATATGTTGAAGATCTTTCACTAAGTTAGAATATTATGTTATGTATTTACAAAGACACTAAAATATTTTGGTATTTGGGAATATATTTGTGTAATGTATTAATTATTCCTCAAAATAAATTTACTATCTCTGTAATTCAAGCTTATGTCATTATAGATTAGTCCAAAAGGAATGAAAAGGTACTCATAGGGGTTTTACTTCCTCTGAAATATAATTTTTTTAATGTAAGATTATTTTATTCTCAACTGATGGTAAAATTATCAAAGATCAATCTTTGAGAACCACATCACCTTTTTCAACTAGTTAAACTGATAATCAATCCATGGAAATAAATATTTGTTCTTTACCATGATTTTACTTTGTTTTCAATAATCAACAAAAAGGTGAATCGACCCATCAACTTTCGTAGAAAAAAAAGCTGCCTCTGTCCAAGGTGACACAATCAAGTGTATAGAACATTTATCTAATAAATCATTCAAATGAGTCTTCAACTCCTTCATTTCATATGGGGCCATACTGTAAGAAGGAATTGATATTTTTGAGTATGAGGAAGCAAGTCAATAAAAATTTATACCTCCCTTACTAGTGGAAAACATGAGATATCTGATTGGAATATGTTGGGAAACTTGATGAAAACTAGAGGGAGATCACCACTAAAATATTCCAACTCTAAATCAAAATAAAACATTTATATTACTTTTTCCCAAATCTGGATAAGAAGGTCTGATTGTATTCGAACTTGTGTCTGATTCTCCATGAAAGATACAGAAAACCCTATCAGGTGTAGGAAAAGAGACCAATTGAAGATAACAATCAATTTAGGATTTATTGGAAATAATAAAATAAATCATGAAAAGGATGTCAAGAAGTTTCATGTTAAGAACCAGAACACACCATGAATGCTCGATATGTGGTAATGAGAAAAAAATCAGGACTATGAAGACTCTACTCTCTATTCCTTCCAAGGGGTGTAGAAATATCCATCACATAAGATAAAATATCTATAGGAATATTTAGAAGCTATAGTGATGGAACCTCTAATAATCGTTGGACTCATATCTGTTTCCTCTAGGGACTCTTCTACTACATGAAAATCTTTGTTCTGGATTCCTGTGGATAAAACATCTTTGTATTTGAAGCATATTATTATAACAGAATTGTAACATGTAATGATGAACCCGTTCAACAACATGGAGTACAAAATACATGACATAACCTCTACAAGTGACTTGAGCTTCCGCATGGGCCACACATCTGGAGAGCCTTTATGAAAACCCTTTTAAAATTCCCTAGTTTTCTACACTGGTAATAAAACAAAGGGCCTCTTCTAGAAATTGAAGGAGGTTTAAAAGAACCCTTCTTTTGAGAACCAACATCTGAATCATCACGCATCCTATTTCCTTTAAAGGAACTGACATTGCCATCAGGAGAGAAAGGAACTCTCATCAACTCTGACTTACTAGCCGGGTCCATTTAGACCAAAAAAGTGCTATCCAAGAGATTAAAATAATAATAAAGATTAAAAAATAAAACCTGATAACTAATATCATGTTGAAGTCCCATCACAAAATTTCACGTCTTCATGTTCTTATTCTATATAATATTATGTGCAAAATGCAAAAGCATAGAAAAACAGTTTTCATATTCTATCATGGCCCTATCATTCTACTCAAGTTTGAAAAAGTCTACAAACCTGACCAACATAATTGACTCTATATAGAAATGGTTGGTGGAAAGATCCATGATGTTTTTACACTCCAAGGCCTTGTGCTTCGTTTCTATCACCATTATGTCCCACCATCTAAGGATAGGTCCCTCTAGAATGAAGGTGGCACACTACACCTTTATTTTCTTAGGTGTATACAGGAACTCTAAAAAACTATAAATCCTTCTCAACCATTCCTCAATATATTCATGATAATTTCATCCCTTGATTTGTTGTGGATTCTGGTGAAGTAACTATAGAGTATGATTTCAGAAAACACCCCTATGAGGTTCAATAGTAGGTTTCTGAATGAGAAATGGTGTTGGTGCATGTCCCAGTGCATGAACAATATGCACAATCACCTCAACCAGACATAAGCATAGAAACTGATTTTCTTACTATGGTTCATTAGTAGCTTCCTCCTAGATCCAATTCACATTTATTCTTAGAGGCATGATGGTACACAACATCAGTAGAAATCATTAATGAAATTAGATTAACACTCAAACAAAGAAATAAGGGAAATTAGTTCTAACTTATGATAACATAAGATTTGTATTTCAATATATCTAAATCAATAGTAGTGAAATGAATAGAACTAATCCTCTTTAAATTTTACCCAAATAACCCTTGGTGACTAAAGGCTCATTTTGGTGAGAGCTAGGCATGAACTCAATCACAAATACCTATTAATTCCCAAAAATATCACATAAACAACATACTGAAGTCAAAGAAAGGTCCTTAAGCTTCACTTTTTATACCACTTTATCATGATCCATCCTGAATACCCTAGTTACCTGATATCTAGGTTAGTCTTGACATGGTTCGAAGGGAATTCTTGATCCCCAAGGGTTGGTGACAATCACTTGTAATTAATCAATATGAAATTGGGAATTATTTTTCCAAAAATTCAATGAATATAAGAGATACATTTTATTTTTAATACAAAATAAAACCCCATAGGGGGAACTTTACTAGATGTCAATAGGTAATCAAACCCAAAGTGCAACCAAAAAGTACCAGAAAAAAGACAACAAGCCAAGTACGAACAAACACAACTCTAAAATCCCACAAATCAAAAAGATGAACCACAACCAAGTGTCTATTCACCCTTTATTTGACTTTTAAAAAGATAATATACAAATACCCAAAGACATAGGTAGTGTATGAGGTAAAATCCTAGTAGGGTATCACCAAGGATTCCAAAATATGATTCCAAACTAGTCAACCAAATAAAGCTTTCAGTTTTAAATAAATATGCATAGAATATCAAAAGTATATTTAAAACAAATCATTCATTACATTTAAATGATGGAAACATTTCTGAAAATGTGTTAAATAATAATTTTAAATAAAATAGTTTATATAAATTCACAAGGCATGTGTAAAATAGTTTACAAATAGTGGTATATAAATCAAAACAACCAAGTGAGCAACATGGTCATATTCCAATAGGTACAATAGTTCCAAGATACAAGATCCTCTCACACTCTAAGGTGAATCAAGAAAATATATGTATACACATGTAACTTAGACTCTAGTAAAATAGAACACATCACAATCAGATTGGGGATGTGACCTGCTACGCTAGGTTTTGTTTTAGTTGTAAAGCATCAAAAACGTGTTATCCCAATAACTCACTGACTACATTGGATTTCGTGTGCTCTAAAAATAAAAAATAATGGTAAATTTATTTCAAAACTATTCAAAATAAAATTAAACGAATTTTTATTTGCAATATTCCAATTTCTCTTTAAAAACCAATGTATGAGTTTTTTTAATGAAGACATTAATTTTTCGTAGATAAAACCTCTATATTTCTATCAAAACAATTTTTATTCCATATTTATCTAATAAAATTTCTAATCAATTATTTATAAATCAATTTCACAAATTAAATTTCACAATTTAAATTTCATAAATTTCCATCAATTTCATCAAATTCATATCAAGCCCCAATTCCTGGGAATTGGGGGTTTTTTCCCCAAATTTCATTCCAAAAAAATTTGAAACCCCAATTAACATAGAATTGTTTTTTCGTAATTTAATTGAAAGAAAATAAAACAATTAAGCCATTATAGGTTAGATTAATTGGAAAATCTAAAATGTAACCACTTACCTTGGGATCACCAGACCACTAATGACAAAGTCCAAAATGGGAAACTCCAACGAAAAACATAGACAACAAATATACAAGAATGAAACCAAGATTCAATACCTGAAACAGTGAAGAATATATCCTCCAACAAAATAATATCCATTAAAACCCTAGGGAGGAGAGTGTATAGAGTGGGAGAAAAATAATGGGGGAAGAAGACTTACGGGGAAGAGATTGAACATCATTCACTTAGCTTTGATTCACATATGGAGTGGTGTAGAGGGACCAAAACAACATCTTGGGAGCCTCTAAGGAAGAAGAAAACATATTTGGACTTCACATTCCCATTAGTAATTTACTCCATGGGTTTTGGTATTTTAATGTTAATTGTTGGATTAATTAAATCCTGTATGCACAGTTAGCTAGGTAGGGCCGCGCACCATGTTCCCTAGCTATGCACCCCTTTTTTCCAAGGTGCATGGTTTCTACTAGGTGGGTGAATGGTTTGTCAAAATATGAACTAGTCATGAACTATGATCTTCTCCATATCCACTCCCTTATCTTAACACATGTATTAAAACTTTAAATAAAATTAAATACTTATGTTTTTTTAAATTTTAAATTAAAACTAATAAATTTCTTTATACTAAATGGTTATGAAATAATGTGATTTACCTGCTGACTCTAATCATCCATCAATTTAATTTCACTAAGGACTAATCCAATCAAATTTTACTACATTTCAACCAATGTTTTATGTAGAGAAATTAACTTCACATCTTGCAGCTATATATGAGTCCTGAGATGATGGATTGTGTTCCCCTATTGTCGAATTGTGTTTCTAGTGAAGTAAATTTCCCATGATCATCTAATGGTAAGAAGTAACTTCAACCAATAGAAGTTGTTATTAAAATCCCTAATGAACTACCAAAGAACTCAAATGACAATGGTCTTGAACCCATCCCACACATTCGATCAGGATATTCCTTCCTAAGGACCTGACCAACTGGATAATCTTGGGAGATCGAGAATGACTGTATGAGATTAGAATCACATTGTCCTTTTATTTTTTCCAATAAATAAAATATCAGTTAAATTTATAGTAATACATATTAAAAAAGTGATAAGTGAAAATAAAGTGTGAGCCTAAGGGAGAGAGAAAGAATGTATTGATGAAAACATTAGTTATCAAACTAAGTTTACATCAAGAATTGAAATCTATAATTTCAAGAACTGAATTTTATTTATAAAATATAAAACATAATTATGAATAACTATAATTTGATGATCATAACTAAAAAATTTCATCAATATATTTTTTATAATTTATTATAATATTGAATATGTTTGTGTGAACCATTACAATGAATAAGTAATTCATACCCAAACTTCTTTGGTAGGATCATTCATATAAATATCATCATATTTTGCATGAACATCGAACCAAATTTATATCAAAGAGACTTGGTTCCCTACAATACTTTTTTACCTTAAATAGAGATAAATTGATATTTTAATGTATAATACAAATAATATTATCATATAAATATTTTAACTAATGAAAATATTACCATAGTGGATCCATTTATTGAAAAAATCATTGAACCAACATTGCGGGGGATGATTTATTTCGCTCATCTTGATACATTTTTTTTCCTGAAACATCCTTAATTAAATAACCGATTATTTAATGCATGTATATATGTAAAATGATATTAATATAATAATATATTCTTTAATTCCTTGTGATTTTCATGGGTATGGATATCATTAAACACATTCCACTACTCTATAGGTATTCCTTCAGGTAACTTATCATACCACTACCAAGTAGACAATAATGTATCGTTGAATTAATTCCACAATATCTATTCAAAATATTTCTTTTTATTACCCAATTTTTTCAACATCCATTTTCATGTGATAAGATCAGTGATGATAAAGTGGAATAACATATGTATAAAGAGATTCATTTTTATAATATTACAATTTACAAAAATAAAGATATTTAATTGAGTCATAATGTATTTAAATTTCCTTTATATAGGAATCAAAAACTTCATTCTTCAAAGATTAAGTCATATGCCTCTAATTAGAATATTAAATCATAAGGGCCACTAGATCAACATACCACCGGCCTAGAATGTTCCTAAATATTCTCACCAGATCATCTATAATGACCCCATAATAGTCAAAAGGGATAAATTTCTTTAGTTCATTTAGATTCCACACATCTAAAGTGTTAATATTTTTCTTAGTAGTAATGTTGATTCCATATTTTTGAAAAAAGTTTTCATTTGTATAAAAAAGTGTAATAAATTTATTATCATTAAAATTTGTACCTATTACCACTTCCCTCCAATATCCCCATGAAGAAATAGGCGTGAAAAACTATTCCCTCACTCCAGGGTATTCTTTTGCTGAACCCACTTAATCAGGAGGTAGTGTACCAGATTCTGATGGGAGGGAAATGGAGGGTGTGGAAGAAGTTATTGGTATGGAGATAAATAAAATCCCTTATAATATAGGCTGGGACCCTTAGGATCATTAGGAAACACTAATGATGTCAGTATAGTTAGTGGAACATCAAATAGATTTTGATTGTGATCATTGAATCCCCTCTTATTTGGCATTCCTTCCATTTAAATAGGTGAAATCAATGTTTGAAAATATATTTCAAATTTTAGTACATAAAAATAAATTTATAATTGATATGAGATGCACATTATTGATAAACATAACCTATATAAGAATACAAATGAATGGCATCACATACAAACAAATATAACACTTAATATTTTAAAATTAAAAAAATCATGCATAAAAATCAATTTAAATATGATAAAAGATCCATAGTAATAGAAATGAATAACATATAACATAGGTAGATAATAATTTAATGGATTATTGCACACAAGCATTTTTTTCCTTTAGTCATGTTGTTATCCTGCTCCATTATTACATATTATCCTTCATCCACCCTTGAAATACTAATATTTTCAATATCAAGATGGAAAAATAAGTCAATTTACTGATATTGATGATATTTAGTATCAAGGGTCAAATATTGAACTTCGTATCCCACATCATACAAGTATATTTGCTTTTTGTGGACAACCACACTCTTCCCTTAATTAATGGAATCTTCCACATAATAAAATATATTTTTTTTCTTGTAGTGAGAATATATACGGTTCATGTACTTCATAGTCACTAACATCAATTTTCACAAACACCTCCCTCGAATGATACTTCAATGGGGGTGGTAGAGATAATGACTATTGAGTCCCACCACTAGTAGGCCCCAAGTTTGATGACTAGCACCAAAGGTTTACAAATATCACAATATGGGAGGCATCATCCTTAATAGGAAAATAATATATGGAGATAGAATGAATTAACCACCACAAAACTATGACATAATATAAAGAGAAACCCAAACCATCCAACATGAATATATAAATATAACAGATACTGGTAATTGTATTCAAAGTAAATACCCAAAGTAATACTAAAGCAGCTACAAAACAACTGTCAAGGATTTGAGCTAGTAAGGTACAAAATAGTCCAAAAAATTGTCTTGGAAACCAGAAAATAGTTGCATATACATAAGGTGAGCATACAAGTATACTAAGTAGAAAAAACAAAGTCTCTCATGCACATATGAAATAAGCATACTAATGCACCTATGAGAAAACTATAGAACCAAACAACACCTAAAGTAGCATACTAACCATCCCAAACTCACCAAGGCATTCCCAAAAAGTAATGCACCTCCAGTAATATAAAATAAAGTAAAGAACATCGATGATTGGTTACCCTTCACCACTTTCCAACTAATTAGACACTATCAAACCCCAATGGAAAACAACCTAGCACTCCCACCTCTTTCGCATATACCACATCACATTCTGACCGCACACACCTTAGTTTCACAACACATCCCGCCCAAACATAACTGAGCCTTACAACACATCTCATATCGAATACACCAAGGACACATATCACATCTCATACCAAATATATTTGGGACAACACATCATAACTCACCTAGACACCTGGTCCACTATCGGCTGGAAGAGGGAGCAGGGAAGGGCAGGTGGCGACCATTTATCCTCCCACATGGATGTTGGGAAAGACACCACCGATGTGACTACGATGGTGTTCGGCATACAGTGCTAAGCATGACTGGGGTGCGTATATAAATCACAAAGAAAATAAAATTATATATATATATATATATATATATATAGTATCAAACACTCAATCCCAAATTATAGGTTCTCAAACAACTAACTAACTCACAACACTGTTACCTTTGATACCACCACTAAATTCATTTATTAGTATCTTAAACAGTCTTTTTAGAAGGTTAACAAACCAGATAATCTAATGAAGCTTCATATTTCCTCCACTTTTAACACTCATTCATTTTATTATTTTTTATTAACCACACTTAATCACACAGCCCATCATTAAATTCGACCTTGAAATTTTTTTATACCATTAACCAAACCTAACCATTCCATTTCAAACATTATTAAAAATTCATTTATCCTGTCACCACGTGGTTATCTAAGACACCATAACTACATATCACAAGAAACATGTCGTCCCTAATAAACTCACCTTGCCACAGCAAAAGTATGGCCCACAAACTATCACCTCTTGACCCAAAAAATATGACCCAAAAACTATCATCTCACTACCCTAAGAGAACATCCCCCAAACTAGAAGTTTCACATGCCCCAACCACACATCACAACACATTAATATTCTTTTACAGATTTACAAATGGTCTTTTATCATATTCCACTATATTTTAAGGGACATTATCGAACAAGCCAAAATCATGAGGCGACCATTTAATTATCCAAATATAAGTGGTTAATCAATTTTCATTTTAGGGTGATATAAAAAAAATCACAACAAAATAATAAATAAAAACCCATACATCCCACGGAATAAAAGCCTCCAATGAAAACAATTTTTATTGGAGCATCAAGCTCGTACAATCTATAACGTCAAAATATAATATAAAATCTATAAAATCATGCAAAATAAACCCCTTTACCCTTCAATTTCAAATCAACCAATTATTCAACTTTAAGTAAGCTATCAAAACCATAAAAAATAGGTAATAAAAGAAAATCGCTCTCACATGATACAAAATATATAGAAATGTGGGAAATCATACCTCGAAGAATATTTTCATCTTTTTGTGAACCACAGGGTGAATAAGAAAGCCCACGAACAAAAACTACACCAGGAGAATCACGGATCAACCTATAATGCACAAAGGATCCATCAAAACAAAATCCCAATGCACCCCCAAACCAAAGAAACACCACCATAGTGGAACCCTAAAGAAGAATATAAGGAAATGAATGAGAATAAAAGTAGAAATCAGCATATATCAAAGACGGGAGAGAAAGGATAAATCACCACCGAAAGGAATATCAAAAATCTAGAGGAGAAGATCGTCAGACACCTGGAATGAGAGGGTATCCACTACTAAAGGGATTGAGAAACACCAGAGTGGATGAAACCTTTAAAACTATACAACATCAAAGAATTACATGACATGTAATCCCCATTAATGTCATATAATCCCTACATTCCAGGTTCCACCAAAAAATGAGTCACCTTTTTATTATTTAACCCTTAAAAATTACACATCATAAAATATCCCTAGAAAATCCTTGGAAGAAACGTTCATATTGTGCAATACACTTACATGATGTTAATTTCCTATAACAGTTCTACTACACCTCCTACTTCCACCAAAAACTCCTAAAACCTTCTCCAATCACCTATAACTACCAAAACTAGAAAGTTAGTGCACCAGGAAGGCATGGAACATTAGATTAGACACCTATAAAATTATTCTTTCCCTCAAGAATCCAAAACCACGCCTTTAAAGAAATAGGTCTGAACAACCACCCGATGATATAGCTATCAAGGATCCCATCACACCTCAATCTCTACCACTAACTAAACACGCTAACCCAAATAGTCAAAAAACACACTACACAACCCCCAAGAAGCCTCCTCTCACAAAACCTTACTACCACACAACCACTGCACAACAATCTCAACCTCCATAGATCCCAAACCAGTAACCACTACAACTAATACACCACACCACCCGAAACACAAAAATTAGGGAATTTAGTCTTTCATGTCAAGATATTATCCACTCTATGAAATACTTAATCAACCACATGGGTTCAATTTCATCATAGTTAATGTGTTTCAATTAAGAATAAAGTCTTTTCATTTTCATATGTAAGGAATTTATCACTCATCATTCCACACTCATAAAAAAACAATGAAAACAACTCCTCTGATAAAAAATGTTCAATCATAACATCACAAAGAATAATAGAGAAAATAAAAACTCATGAAAACTATAGATACTCGGAACTCATCAGTGTTTCTTGGTCCCAAGTACTCTCTTATAGGCCACCATGCCTCTACAATACATGAACTAAATAAATGGTTCATCTGTGCAGCGCCTTCTCTTAATGACGCTAGATCCCTACTGGACACTCCACAAATGTCTCTTCATAATCAATATCAAACTCTCCTCAGTCAAGAAAATGAGATTCATAGTGAAGATAGCGATGAAGCTAAGATACATGAAAGCAATCATGGATACTCTCCAACTGTGGTGGAAATACCAACCGATACTCTACCTCACCAACTCACCCCAACACCTCAAAGGGACCAAAAAACCTGGGAGAAATCTCAATACCTCTTCTAAACCTCCACTTCCCATGTTGAGGGAAAAAAATCAAGAAAAATTGGTCTCAAAATTCCAACTCTAATAGCCTCCTTCAATGATCAACATAAGACATCTGCCAGTTTTGTGCTGCATTCATCCTATCACGAATTTGCTGAAATTTCTCTATGACACTCTACACCATATCAGGACCAAGAATAGATATCTTTCTAAATTCCATCCAACATAATGGAAAATGAAATAGTATTATTTACATATCTTAAAATGGATCCGTTCCAATGGAAGAGTGTTAACTATTATTATAAACAAACTATACCAAAGGAAGGTGTTTCTCCAAAGATCCACCAAATTTCAAGATGCATGCTCGCATCATGTCCTTCAGTATCTAGATAGTCCATTATATCTTCCCATATCTCTGTAGGTATAAATAATTGTTGATATGTAACTATGTTGCAAAATAATGTTACAATCCCATCTAAACTCATGAGGAAAACCGTGCATCCCAATACGATACAATGGGACTCCGAACTCCATGTGACCACACCACCTCATCCACGTACTTATTAGAAAAGTAATCCACCATGAATGACTCCTTTATTGCTAATAAGTGATATGATTTCATAAAATAATCCAATATAACCCAGATATAATCACAAACTCCATAACATCTGGACAAATTGGTGATGAAATTCATCGAGATATCACCCCATTTCCACTCGAGGACATCCAATGGTTGCAACTAAAAACTAATACATGAAACTCTAAATTTAAATGATAGAAATCCAATAAACTTGTCAAAAAACTTTCCTTTAACCTATTCATCCTAAGCCACCAATACTTAACCCTCAATCCATTTCACATTTTTGGATATTCTTAGTTTTACCACCAAGGGTGAGCTATGGAACTCATAATAAACTCCCTTGTTCATTTACACTGAAAAAAACCTTCCTTGACATAATATATGGTTTTAAATATCCTCTATCCATCCCTTTAGATCATCACCTTGGTCCACATGATCACACATCACCTCTACCTTTGAGTCTCCCCATTAATACTCCTCCACCCATTGTATTAGAGAAGATTCCACCAACATCTAAAACAAAAATATTTTACAAAAATCTACTATTACATCTATGTTAAAGGATATAAAATCCACCATTTCTCTCCATGAATCCTTAAAATCCCAAAAAACACCATTCCATGACTTCCAACTCAAAGCATCATCCACAACATTCCATTTTCTTGAGGTATAAGAGATCTGAAAATCATAGTCATGAAGGAAGTCCATCCACTTCTGCTATCACAAGTTTAGATCGTGGTGAGAAAATATAAAAATCTATCTATTATGACCTATAAAGACAAAAAGTTCTTTCCAATGAGTTAATGTGTCCACAACTTCCGCAAAAACATGAATTCTTCTAGTTCTGGATTGTGGGTGGTATAGTTACACTCATAGGGATGTAACTTCCTAGACCCATAAGATGTCACTGCCCGCTGCAGTATCAACAAGCATCCTAATCCTAGATGGTAAGCATCCAAGATCACATAAAAAATACACCCTCTTCTGATAGCTAAATTATTGGATAAATAACTAAATTCCCATTAAGGTAACCAAACACAGCCCCAAACTGATCAATCCATAGAAAAACATGGTCTTTATTAGTCAAAGATGTTAATAGGTATGCTGATTGAGTGAAATAAGTTACAAACCTCTGATAATAGCCTATGAGACCAAGGAATATGTGAACCTATTCCATGTTATTGGGTTCCTCCAATGGAAAAAATTATCTAACCTTTTATATGTCTACTGCAACACATTACTAAGACACCACATTCCTAAGAAAATAGACCTCTCATGTCCAAAACATACACTTGGAAATCTTTCTATAGAGTTGGTGGGGTCAAAGAACATACAAGATAGTTCTAAGATGCTTAAAATGATCCTCCTATGACTTTGATTAGATTAAGATATCATCAATGAATATCATGAAGAACCAATATGGGAACTCAAAAAACATAGTTCATCAGCCCCATGAACAAAACTAGTGTGTTCATAACACTGAATGGAATGAATACAAACTCAAAGTTCTCATACCTACATCTGAAGACAATCATTAGGATATCTTCATTATTCACCCTCAACTGGTGATATCCAAACCATAGATTTATCTTAAAAAACCAAATCATTCCTTTTACCTAGTCGAAAAGATATTCTGTCCTTTGAATAGGGTAACCATTTTTGATCATCGCCTGATTCAACCTCTATAAGTCTATATGATACCTTATAATACCATCCTCCTACTTGGATAAAAATAATTGAGCACCCCATGATGAAACACTGTGCTAGATAAAACCCTTCTATATAAGATCATATATCTGAATACTCAATTCCCGTAACTTAGATTGTGTCATTCAATAAGGAAGTATTGAAATTGGAGAAGCATTGGGCTGCAAGTCTATCCCAAACTCCCCATCAAATAAAGGGGGTAGAATAAAAAATTCCTCATAAAAAAAATGAACTCTCCACAACCCTAGGAAATTCTACCATCTCAATGTCTAATGATTCCAATGACAACTCAGTAAACAAAGAAAAAGGGGCTCTATATGCTGACTGCCCACCTAACAACTTCAATCACCAAAGAAAACCACACGCTGACCATCCAAATCAAAAAACATGAATATCCTATAGAAGTATTCAACGAAGTAACCTAAAGAATAAAAACATTCAATGTTGAGGATGAAATCACATGGCTACATATGTGGCAATAAAAGTTCCCTACGAGACTGATGAAGCCCCATCATCAACCTTCAACTCTCGTACACATCAAACAAGAAAGTCTGGCCTCTGGCTGGTATAGTCAACACTGGGGGTACATGAATACGTTCTATTTCTAGTACTAGAGAATGGGCTAGATCAGGTGGAACATAAAAGTGTGAATCTCATGTATTAAACAAGTCACAAACAAGAGGACTAAACTAACCAATCGTACCTCTGACCATAATTTTCCCTTATGAAACAACTTCCTCCACTGCATGAAACTAACCACGCCCTACTCCCATACCTCTCTAATGATGACCACCTCCATGTTCATACTTAGACTGTGGTCCCTGAACAAGAGGAATGTCTTCAGGTCAGCCTCTACTTTCCCCATCTCCCCACAGTAAACCATAATCCTGCTACCCCTGTTGCTAAAACAGACTTACTGGTAACTGCTGCTAAGGGTCACACTGAAATTGTCCTCCTCATCAAAAATAAGCTCAAGCAGCCCTTGGGAACTATCTATGAACATGAATGTGAACTCCATAGAAGAAAAACATCATCCCCAACCCCACAAAAAGTCATATAAACTAGAAGGCTGAAAGGGAAGTTGTTGAGGTTGAGTCTTGGTTGGTCAAAACATCAAAGGTCCAATAACATGAGTCCTACCACTGAAAAATCTACCCATTGAGGAACCCATATGGTTCCCTTATTGTGAAAACGTCCTTATGAGTGCATTATCTTGATCACCCCAACCTTTTTCTAACAATCTAGGTATATTGGAAATGTAAATTTAGTTACTATATATTGGATAAAAGGAAAAAGTTCCTCCTCAATACATCTTTTTTAATAATCATTATTTGGAAAAATGTTCTAACAAAAAATGAAGAAAATACTTGAACCTGATTCCTAAATCCTGTACCAACATGCTCCCCTACAAGAAAGAAAGAATATCCTGCCTCTTTACTTCCTTCATGTTTGATGAAATGAACTCTTTCCGGAACACCTTCGAGAAGTCAACCCACAAAAAATAACTCATTATTCTATCCCAGATACAACATCCACCACTAACATGCAGCTCCTCACATATGACTGACTCCCAAAGGGACCCAATACTCCATAGAGTCCTAGATCAAACTGAAAGCGATCTAAATATCCAATATCCAACTCTCTATCTCCACATCAAAAACACTTCCCTCATACTTCCCTAAATCCTTTCACTTTAAAGCATGCAACGTCCTCTTCCAATGATAATCCTCCTCAATCAGATCAACCCTATGAAGAGCAACTATATCAGACTGATAAACCTCAACATCCTAATCCACACATGAACAATGAACCAGATCCATATATGAATAGAAAATAATGATTTCCTAATCCTGGTAGTGTGGATTTTTATTAAGATTCATTTTAATTCATTTTATTTATTTAATACATTTTAACGTTCCCAAAACAACCCAATTCAAATAGGAACACAATTCATTGTGATGCACATACCCCTCTTAGGTTTCTAATCTCTAAGTAGTTCCATCTTACTTGGTAGTTCAATAAGCTCATAGCACATGCACTGGATCACGTGGTTCCATAAAATCCTTTGTACTAGTTAGTCTCCTTGGCCCATGTCACACATCGAGGTCAACTAGAACTGTTTCCATACCAACCCATTTAATACTCACTGTTCTTAAATTCAAAATACACTCTATCTCTCAACCATTACCTTTGATGCCACTATATCATGACACCCTCCCTCCAAACATAATGCAATGATGGGATATAGATAATCACCTCTACGTCCGGCCTCCAGCCGGCCTTAGGTTGGCGACTAGCACCAAGGTTGTAAAAATCTAACAATATGGGAGCCATTTCACTTTAGAAGAAGTCAAGATCATGAGATGGAATGAATAATCCACAAAAACAACAAGACATAATATAAAGAGAAACCCAAGCCATACCACATGCCTGTATAGATAGTGTTGATATATATAAAAGTCTCAAATGTGAACACCCAAAGTAAAGATAAAGTAGCGACACATCTACTATCAAGGATCCAAGTTAGTAAGGTCCTACACAGTCCATAAAATCCTCCTAAATACCTGAAAATAGTTATATATATATAAGGTGAGCATAGTGTTATACATAGTAGAAACCAAAGTCTCTCATGAACATGTAAAATAAGCATTCTAATGAACCTGTGAAAAAACAACAGAACCAAACAACTCCTAAATCAGAATACTAACCACACAAATATCACCAAGGAACACTCACCAAGTAATGTACATTAAGTAAAATAAAATAAAGTAAATCACTTCAATGATATTGTACCCTACACCAATTTCCATTGATTAGCCTCTCTTACACCCCAATAGAAAATGTCTTGGAGCACCGAACTCTTGAGAATATACCACATCACATCCCTTCCAAAAACACATGGGCCTCATAATAAATCCCAACCATGAACAATTGGGCCTCAAAACACATCTCATCCCTAAGACACTAGTGAAACATATCACATCTCATTCTGAAGACACTTGGGACCACACATCACAACTCGCTCAAAGACACCTGGTCCATTATCTTCTGGAAGAGGGGCCATGGAAGAGTGGGTGACTAGCCATCCATCCTGCAAATAGGATGCTGGGGAAGACACCCCCGCTTGAATAGAAGAGTGTTTGACATGTAGTTCTCAACATGGGTGGAATGCGTATAGAAATCACAATGAAAATAAAAGTATATATATATATATATATATATTGTATCAATGACTTAAGACCAACCTATGGGTTATCAAAAAACTAACCAACTCAAAATACCAACACCTTTTCTTCCCCCTCAAAATTCAATTATTAGTATCCAAAATAGTCATCTTTGAAGGTGAAGAGACATGATAATCTAATGAATCTTCACATTTCTTCCATGTTTAACTCCCATTCATTTTATTATTTTTCATCAACCACATTTAGCGACACAACCCATCATTAAATTTTCCATTGAAATTTTTTCATCCCATTAACCAAAACAACCTATTACATTTAAAAAATTATTAAAAATTCATTTATTACATCACTACTTAGGCATCTATCACAACATAACCACACATCACAAGAAACCTATAATCCCCAATAACCTCACCTTGCCACTTAAAAAGCACATGACACAAACTATCATCTCATCTCTCCAAGAGAACGGCCAAAAAACATTCATCACGCCACCCTAAATGCATGAACCACAAACTATCAACCCTACTTTCCAAAACCACACATCATACCACATCAATATTCTTTTATATATTTACAAAGGAAATTTATCACATTTCAATATATTTGAGGTACATTATCACACAATAAAAAATATTGAGGTAACCATTTCATTATGAAAATATAAGTTGTTAATAAATTACCATTTTTGGGGGATTTGAAAACAATCAAAACCAAATCCATAATCATAGCACATATATCTAGCACGAACAAAGCCTCCAACAATGACAATTTTTATTGGGGCATCAAGACTATACAATTCACAATATTATAATATAATATCAAAGATCTAAAATTATAAAAAACAAATCCATTGAACCTAAAATTTATAACCAAAAAATTCTTTATCTTTAATTAAGATTGCAAAACCAAAAACCATAGGTGAACAAAAGAAAACCCCTCCCACATGATACAAAATATAGAGAAACATGAGGAATTATTCCTCAAAGAAGGTTTTAAACTAGTTTCACACTGAATGGTGAAGAAGAATTACCATGAACAACTATCTCACCAAAATAAATATGGACCTACCTATACCATACCAAGGATATATCAAAACAAAACCCAAATGAACCCCCCAGACCAAAGAAACACCACTACAATTAAACCCTAAATAAGAACAGAAAGAAACTAATGATAAAGAGAGGAGAACTCACCGTGGATCGAATGTGGGGGCACAAGGATCAATACCGAGTGAAAGGAATCTCAAAACACTAAAGGAGAAGGTCTTAGGATTCCTAGAACAAGAGGGGATCCACTGTTATAGGATTTGAGAAATTCTTGAGTGGATGAAACCTTTAAAACTATACAACATAAGGGAATTAAAAGATGTGTAATCCCATTTAACTTCATGTAATCTAGAGAGTCTAGGTTCTTCTAAAAATCACGTTGCCTTTTTATTATTTAACCCCAAAAATCTACACATCATGAACTATCGCTAGAAAATCCCTGAAACCAACTACCACGTCATGTAATACACTTATACGACTTATACTGTCTGCATTAGATCTTATACACCACTAGCTTCCAACAAACACTCTCAAAACCTTCCCAGAATAACTCTAATAATGAAAAATTTAAATTTAATGAACTGGGAGGGCCTGTACCATTAAATCCAATAAACAAGAGAAGTTATAGAAGTAAATTTTATGGAATATCTTTAAATAACCTTGGTAATATTGGCCCACTTTAATTTGAGTAAAACAATTGAAAAATGAAAGTGGTAGTTTAATTTAATAATATTAGTCAATTTTCCATAGTATTCCAATTTTAAAATTTCAAATATACCAATATTATTTATTTTTAAACCAACATCTCGAATAAATGTATGTAATTTTAAGGCATTCACATTGTAAGCATTGAACTTTATATTATGTTTTGGAGGACCTCAATCCAAAAACTTCAAATATTCAAACAACTCAGCCTGGGTATCAGTATTCATGATCTAAAAAAATTACGTACATTAATATATTTATAAAATATATATGACAACCTAATGTCCATTTTTATTTCCTTATTTATGAACTTACATGACACGAAAACCATTTAAAAGCTCTTTATTAATATCTTTTTTTACATCTTTCTCATTTCATGTTCGACTTCTCATGTGTCTCTTTGTTTGTATCCTAAGATATTCAATAAATGAATTTTTAATTTCACTAATCATTAGAAATTATCTATGTGCATTTAATAATTTAATTTTTGTAAGTGTAATATTTGAGATTCTCCTAACTGGTATGCCAAAAGCATGAATCATTTTTTATTTTTCTTATAGTTGAGATTGAATAAATATGATTCCTTCTCATCCAACTCAATTGAATCTTGTCTTAATATAATCCATGTATCTAAAACAAAAGGTTATACACTACTCTACTAACTAGCCAATAGAAATTGAACCTTTAAGTTGAGATTTATTTTTCATGTATGATTTCAAATGAACATGGTATCTGTAAAATAATTTGATTAAAATATAGTTACATATTTAATGAAGTTTTAAGAATGTCTTACTTAATTTTAAATTACTTATAAATAAAGTACCAATAAATTATATACATACATTGATAGTGTACATGAAATTATAATTTAGTTTCCCTGACAAAATACATAGTTAAATGAATCTTTAAAATAAAAATGATTGAGGAAAGATCACATCTATTGGAAAAAGGGTTAGTAAAAAACATTCCTAAAGCCTAAAATTCTTAGATAGTCATAATTTTTTCTCATATAGTTGTCTAAATAGTAGTAATAATTAGAGTATAACTATGTTAACCTATTTAGGTAACAATGTACACTGTTACAATGGTAGTAACTACTATAACAAAATATGTGAATCATGAATTATCAATCCATGTAAACTATAATGATGCAAGTTTACACACCTTGGATATTACTTTAATACCCATCAAATACATTAAAATGTTTTAAAATTAAAATAAATATATATTTTCTCCCTAATTTTCATTGAAAAAATGGATAGAGAATACTTTCCATTCTGACATGTCTATAAATCAATCTTTATATTCATTTTTGTAAGTCATTCTAATCATTGAGATTATCCTTCAACTTTTAATGCTCATTAAGTTTGGTGAAGAATAAATTATCATAAAAATTCTTCTCAATATGCTTAATTTCATGATTATGATGCAATAAATTAAATTACCAATACATAATTTGGAATAATATAAAATTTTCTTCCATTATTACATTTTGATTTCAACTACTGATGTACTTCAAATTCAATTCACAGTATCATTCAAAAGATTCACCTTTATAAATTCACCTTCAACATTTATTAGTTGTGGAAATATTTCAAAACCTTTCAAAAAATTCAGAGGTGGTCTACGATAAATGGACCTATTGATCTTTTACTTGTTCAAACCGAAATCTTTGAGATTTAATGAGAAATATGTTATGAAACAAGAAGTTCCATTTTTTACTGTAAGTTAGTCATTCAATATCAAAATCAAAGTTATAAATATGGCATTGCAAAACAATGTATGTTTTATAACTAGATAAGTTCCAAATTCCTTGGAAGTCACTAGTAATCCACATTATAGTTAAATTATTTTTGAATATTATTCTATAAGATGCATCATACATATCCCAAACTTTTCTCCATAACTCAAGAAATTAATCAATTATAGGCTATAAGTATACATCAAAATCATTTCTAAGAATCTGGTTTCTAGGAATAATCATAAAAAGGATATATATAATTTATTGAATACACATAAAAAAGGTTTATTGTAAGGGATAAAAACAATTTTCCAAATGAAATAACTAGTAATAAAAGTCCCAAATTAGTTGAATCCATTAGAATCCAGTTCCAGTCACACATTACTAGGATCATTTGATAAATATTGATGTAATGAATCAAATGAATTCCATGATTCTTAATCTCTTATATGTCTCATTAATCAATCATTGTTATTAGCTATAGAATGCCACTTAATGGGCATAGTGGTTTTTGATGACATGAATAATGTATGTAATCGAGGAGATAAAGGGAATTAACAAAAAACTGTTATTTGTGTATTCATTTTCTATTTCCTCATAGTAGTATATTGATTCCAACATACCAAAATTTCCCATTGAATTATATCAGGAAGTTGAACATATTTTCACTCTCATGTACTTGAATCATCTCCCCAATAAAGCATATAATCATTGGAAAAATCAAGTATTTTTTTTATAAATTAGACCAAACATTTTATTTTTTTTATTTCATAAAAATAATCATGTATCATAGATTTTGGAAATCCATTACAAAAAACTACAATATCATGTACATCACCATATTTTTAATTCCACATAGGCATTTGATATGGTACAACTTTAGTAGAAAATATTGTTTTTAATATTTATGAAAACCTGTATAAAAATATTTATTTCTATAATAAAATTAATTTTGAAATAATTTGTCTACTAAGTAAATTTTCCACTTAAATTAGAATCTAAAACATTAGGAGGATGATCCACTTATATGTTACAATATTGACCCGGTAGTCCTATATTCCCCAAACATCATGGAATGTCAGAATTTATAGCATCCTAAACTAGTTCTAATAATATGTTTTCATTCTGATGATGTTATATTACAATGTATAAAGAATCATTTAAATTTTTTTGAATTTCATTATCTGTTGTTTAAAAATTTGTGAGCTCATTCTTTTGACTGGAATCAGCGCTCAAAATTTTTATAATTTTCAATTTTCCATGCCAAATCCACCACACAAATTGAGTATAGAATTTATTCAAGTTAAAGTGTTCATTAAAATAATGTCTCTTTATAGATCTTCTAAATATTATATTTTGGGCATGAAAATCATATTTTCCCATCATTAGATTGATTGGAAATTGGAAAATCTTTAAAATATTGTAAAACCTTTGCATACCAAGGTGTATTCTTTAATAATATGATATATAATTTCTCTATATATCACAATGCTCCTGCAATTCATTATATAAAATTACAACACATAAGAAATATTATGTAATTTCAAGAAAAATTACTAATTTAGTGGGAATTTTTTATCAACTTGTCTTCCCAATTTTATGCTTCTAGAATCATGATTTCTTTATAAGTTCTATCTAACATGTCCTATAATGTAATCTTTTTAAAAACATAAATTATCTTCATTTATAATTAAATATAATTAAATCCCAAAAAATTTATTTACTGATTATTCCATATCACCTTAGGAAGAATTCTATACATTAATAAAGATACCTACATTTAAAAATGTCCTAAATGTCATATAGGTTTTCATCAGGAAAAAATAAAAAATAAATAAATTAATTTTTTTTTGAAATTTTTATATTAATATAAAACATAAGAATGAGTTTTAAATTGCGTTAATAAGTGTATATTTTTATTAACATAACATTAAAACACTAATTTCAAACATATTATATAACTTATCACATATGATGATTTAACTCTATATTTTTTGATAACACACCTCAATCTATAAAAATTTATTCATTCTCTTCTATGAAAAAAATAATATTATGGATTTTAATTAAGTTAATAAGTGGTTCTCAAGATAAATATAACTCTTAAACTAATTGTGAACTACTTATAATAATTATCATATATTATCAATTAATTGAGTATATTTTCATAACACACCTCAAAATTTCAAATGATACAAGATTTTTTTTTTCAAAAAATATTCTGAAAATGTTAATTGAAACATGATTTTGTATGAGAAAAATAATTACCATGTAACTCTAATGGTGTGGGACATTCAATGAAAATAGGTGTAAATGAGGATGAATGATCAGTGTGATGGCATAGGGGAATGATCTTTTCAAGGGGAAATGGGGATGAGAAACACAATAACAGGGGAAAGATGGATGACTAGTGAGATGATAAGGTGAATGGGGGTCGATGGGGTGGTGTGACACCTAGGGACAAGGGCTCTAGAGTTGGAAAGGGGAGAGAGGGTGACCATAATGTTGATGATTAGGGTTTGAGAACTTTCATGAGGGGAATGGATTGGGGGTGGGGTAAAAATGGGATAGGTCCTGGGGGAGGGAAAAATATTATTTTCTTTAATTTTAATAAGTATTCTATGACAGTTTTTAAAAAATAACCTCTAAAATATATAAATTTTATTTAGAAGTGTTTTAGAAAAATACCACCAAATAAAAAATGTTAAACCTATATTTTGGTGTAGTGAATTATAACACCTCAGTATAAACATTATGGAGGTTATGAATCCATGAATAAGACTCAAGAACCAAAACTGAAACTGTTGCATGTAATTGAAATAGAATAGTTAACACCCAAATGTAAATTTTAACTATAAATAATATTATATTGTACATAATGAATTTTAAATGGATGATATAAAGTAAAATATTAAGAATAAGGTTTTTAATACAATGATTAATAAACCTAAATGTATTATTCATGGATGTTATGGGACGTCTGACAAAGTGGAAGTTTAAAGTAAGGGGTTTTCATCTCAATTTCACTTCATTGAGACATGCTTCATATTATGTACCTATTTCCATTTATATGGTGTATAAACTACCCATTTGACATATTATATCATAATTATCCTTACAACCATGGTATTTAAAGTTCCATTTTGAGTTATTTCTTCCAATGAGTATGATTCAGAAGTTACAAAACTCTATAAGGGGTTTTTTTTGAATATTTGTTTCCCTTTATTGAAATATGTTCTATATTCACCATATTCCTAATTTATATGGTGGATATATTAGGCATTTTTATATTTTATGATACTTTTAATTAAAATTAACGTAAAAAACTTTTTCTCTCTTATAAGAATTTAAAATATTTTAAGGAATATTTTTGGAGTTCGAAGTTTAGTCAGTGTGAGATTCCGAGGCCTGAGGAGGATCACTATTGAAAAAATAAAAAATAAAAAATATATTATATTACACACAAATAGATGTGGTTTTCTGAAAATTATAAAATAACTCCAGAATGGAGTCTCAAATGATTAATATGAGACTACCATTAAATGAATAATATGGATTTTTCCATAGATGGGGAATATCCTTTGTTTGTGTTGGGTGTTTGGTAAAAAAGTTATCAATGGAAGATTAAAAAAAACAAAATTTATTAGTCAGGACATAGATCCATCCTATTTAAACCTAGTTAGGGAAAAATACTTAGGTTAACCACTTAACCATAGATATTTGAGGATATATGGTGGAGAGATAATGATAGATTATGGTCCAATAGATTAGTACCACTTGGATCATATACACCAACCGAGTTTGTGGATATCACCAACAACTATGACATGTGACCATTGTTCATTATTGATTGATCCAAACCCAAGGTAGGGTGTTTGTTTTTCATTGGTTTAATCCCTTATTTATTATCCCATGACAGATGTGAATCAAAAACACCAATATATTGATTCATGGGTCGTTCATACTTACAGGTTTGAGTTTATCTTCTTGGTATTTTGTGAAATTTATATTATTTCATTTTTGTTCTTCATTAATCATTATAACAATAATGAATCAATTCTAACCTGAACAACAATCTTGAATATTTACTTTATGATTTTTGTTCATTTATCAACCTGTTCATCGCACGTTCATCACCTGTATTATATTTAGTCGGTCGTTCAACCAATACCTATTGGAAAATCACTACACAATCATTCTTTATAATAATGAATCATCACGATGGGTTCAATTTTGTGATTGGTGAAGTGATAAAGGTGAATTAATGATGGTAGACAATCAGATGTGGATTGGGTAAGGATTTGGAGATCCACATTTTTGGTTTAGCCTATAGTGCTGATGAAATTAAATGAGATGCATTCCAAAGTGGAGGATATGTCCAAAATCTGGCCACCAACTTTGGAAAGCTTAGTAAACCCTTGATAAAAAATTTCTAAATAAAATTGGTTTCATAATCAAAGGAGGTAGTGGTAAATGTATACATGTGTATCTTTCTTCTGTTTCCTACAAATTACCGACTACATGGCATGTTGTGTAATGAACAAAGGCTGTGTAGTACCATAGTTATGTTAGCTAGGGTTTCTGTGGAAATAAAATATCACATGCAATTTGATACATGTCACTCACTATGTGACCTGGTGTTGTAATTTCAGCACGTAGTATAGGGGTATATAGTAATAGACACATCCACATACATGGACATGACCAGAATACAAAGACACTACCTGATACTCAGATACGTCCATGTCCATAGGAATGACTAGAGTTCATGGGAAAAACCATATATAAAAAAGGGACATCATTGTGTACATATACTTGGGAATGCATAAGAACAAGTGCTATAAAAATATCTACATTCCATTTAGCCAATAAGGATATGTTCTGTATATGGGGGAATAAATTCCATGTGAGACAGTGAGACATGGGAAGACCAGTGACCAAAAAGACACACTGTGCACTCCTAGTACACACTTTGTACTCCTAGTACACATTGTGCACTCCTAGTACACACTGTGTACTCCTAGTACACACCGTGTACTCCTAGTACACACCGTGTACTCCTAGTACACACCGTGTACTCCTAGTACACACCGTGTACTCCAAGTACACACCCTGTACTCCTAGTACACAATGTGTGATCTTAGAACACACCATGAGTTTTTATAGGGTTGGTTTATTCCCTTCATATCTTTATGTTAGGGAAGTATATGTTTGGAATATTCCCTTATTTATTTCCAATAAGGATATAATGTGGTATTACATCTTGAGCATATGACTTTGATCCCTTATATGACTTTAGTATTGGATATATTTTCAATAATCCATCTATATGATCTGGGTGGTATCCTCTATCATTTAATCACCTTAACAAGCTGGGGATTGAGGAATCATTATGACCAAATTAGATGCGTGTATGATCCACTACATAGGGAGTTATTCTAGATATGGTTTTTAGGGACTCCCATGATCCCTAAGCATGATCTACTATCGATGTATTGATGTCTTGGTGTTTCTATTAGAATTTATTTGGTGAGAACCAATGATCATGACCTCTTAGATGAGTACCATTAGAGATAACATGGCTTTTGGACTGAGATATTATATATGAGGGTTACTTTGAATCTTCAAGCCGAATATTATGGTCGGTAGTATGGTTGAGACCTTATTGATACTTATATTCTACTATGAGTAAATATTGGTTATTTTTATTATTTATAATTATCATATTATAATTGAAAATCCTATATAATGATGAGATGACAACTCTCTTAATGCTTTATTTTTAGTGATTTATGGGTGTCATAGTAGGTACTGTAATACTCACCCCTACATAGGCTCTTCCTTCACATTTCATTTCTTATGAAAATGAAAATACTTTTTATGGAGGCCTAGGAGGAACTAGAAAAGGTGGATCATAGTGAGATTAAAAAACTATGGTTTTTACCAGGTGTTTCATTAGTTATAAGTCCCCTCCTTCCTATCAGGGTGGACAATTTTTGTAGTTTTTTTATAGTGGGATTATTTTTGGACGTTATGCTTTCCAATATTCATTTTTCATACTCTGATTTTGGATTTATGTTATTCATCCATTATGGTATAATCTGTGTTTTTAACTTCAACAATTTATGGGTTTTGGGAGATGTGTGATTGTGTACAGGAACTATAGTCTAAGGCTTCTCTATGTGTGATATGCCTAATCGATTCTGGTCTCGAGCCTCAGGCCTATTGGAGGTGGGGTTGGGGTGTCAAAATCATCTTACCACTATCCAATTGGACCCTAGTGGGACATGTATTGAAAATTAATGTGATTTAAAAATACAAATAAGTCTATCTATTTCATGAGGTTTTGATTTTAAAATCTGTAAGGGTGTTTTATTTTAAATCATTGCATTAATTTTTTTAAAACTTTCACTGAAATATTTTATCCTCTCTGTACATATTTTTTATATTGTTTCAATTATATTGGTTATTTTTTATTAAGTTTTTTGTCCATGTTTCCATGTATTTTGAGAGATAATACTATTACCATTATTCTCTAATGTTTTTATTTTTTCAATGTTACAAAAAAGAAAAGGATATTTATTCCTGTTCTACAAATCATAATCTTAATTATTTTAAAAAATTATTTATCATCAATGTAAAAATATTTTAATAATTTTTAAGCTTCATTGAAGATATTCTATAATGATACCATCCACCTTTTTTACACGGATAACTTACGATGATGTTTTAAATAAATTTTCATGAATCCCATTTATTTTCTACGATTTAATAAAGATGTGAAGGAATTATGAATAATATTATGTTCTTATGGAATACATATGCATGATTTATCATTTTATTATGGGTGATTCCATAATAGACCTCCAATTAATTTTTTAATGTTTATGTCTTTTTAGATATTATGTGGGAATTATTTAATTAAATGATTCCATTGAGATACGATATAATTAGCTGGTTATATGATTTTATGAAGATATTATGTTGGAATTATCTAGTTTGGTGATTCTATTAAAATATGATGTTTGAATTATCTAGTTGGGTTATTACATTAATATATTATGTTGGAATTTGGTGATTCCATTAAGATACAATGTTGGAATTATCCAGTTAGATAAATCCATTAAGAATTATTCTTAAAATACTTGATTAATATAGCCTTAAAGCAAGTTATTATTTTTATGGTTATGTTTATACCACACTCTTAGTCCATACTCTTATGCCTACGTTATGCTCACGTAACTCATGGTTGATGATTATCTTATGTATTATGTCTAATGTTATACCAAAGCCTTATTACATGATTAATCAATTATGATCCTTGATTTATTGGGTAAGATTATCTAATTTTATGGCCATTCAGTTTGATTATGTCTTCATACCCATATTCTTATCTTATTCTCATATAAAATCTTTGATTATTATCATGTATTTTTACCATTACAAACAGTTTGAACTCACCTTTATTATATTTCAATTTCAATAGGTTATAAAGAAAATTACAACATATGATATGCCTTAAAGGGTATAATTTTTGAATAATTTTATGGGAGATGTTGAAGGCTTAGTATGAAATAATAATTTATTGGTAAAGCAGAAAAAATGTACTTTTGGTGGGAAAGATATGAGTTTTTTGGTTAATGGTTTTTTTAATAATTATTTAAAACTAGAATCCTAAAATGTTTTGGGTATGTAAGTGACTCAATTTTTGTTATTAATATGGTAATTATGTATGGTTTATTTTGGGTTACTTCAACTCGTATAAAATCTACTATATAATGAATATTTTATATCACCAGAACCAGGTGTACGGGTCTGAGGAATCTCACCCACCCCTTTTACCAAATCAAATATTTGAAATCATATTGATGTGTAACTTATTAAACTACCCATAGATTATTTTTACCAATAAAAATAGATTCCAAAAATATTTACAAAATATTAAAATGAATCCATTTTAGACGGTATATGAACTTTTCATGTAAAGGATTAAAATTATATGAGATTGATAATCTCTACATGTGTAATCGAGGAGAACTAGATAACCAACCCCACCTTTTTAGAACAAGGAATAAGCATCTAGGATAGAGGGAGGTCAGACCTAACGTCCTTATACCTAAGGATACTATACTCAATATAGATTCCAATTAATATTAACTATAAAACCTAAAATATATAAACTATATTCAATGAATAAAATCAAGGAAATAAATTTAATTATAAAATTATGTCAATTTAGATTGAAACAAAATCCATGATCATACATAGCATATAACTCCTTATATGCTTGCATAATAATCTCTAGAAGTAGTTTCAAAATTAAACTATGACATACACATATTCAAAATACAAACAATTTATATCAATAAATAAAAAGTGTATAAATTTTAAATAAATTATCATCTCACATATTTAAACAAGAGATAAATATTTTTCAGGAACAATTCCTAAAAAAAATAATTATAAACACCTTATGATTGAACTCTTCATTATGGATATCCAATAGTTTTGAATATAAAAACATTATATTTATATAATAATATAAATTCTTTAATATTATTTATTATATAGAATTTGAATTTAAATATATGATATTTTAGAAATTGTAAACATTTTATAATCGAATTTCTCTAATGTAAACATTTTACTTAATATAAATATCATATAGTTTAAATCATTTAATCCTTAATCAAATCAATAATCAAATTTATTTTTATGTTGTCCAAATAAGATCGTAAATAAATCCATTAATTTTAAAAAATTTAAAAAACTATTATAAAGAATTAATAATTTAATATATTAATTCTTAATATTTTGGACTTATTTATTCAATTTATAAATAATTTATAAATTTTAATTATGATTACTAAATAAATATTTTATTTCCATGTAATAATAAAAGCCATATAATTTAGTAGAGGGTATTTTTCATATTAACATTTAATATTTAGGGAATAGTTAATAATTAATGTCTCATAAACATTAATTAATTAATTATAAACTCGATATAATTAATTAATTTATAAACACTTTATAAGTTAATTAATATACCCAAATTACATTTTATCATTATTTATAATAAATTTATAAATAATCAAATTTAATTCATATTTGAATTTGAAGAATTGTTTTTCATTCGTTGTATTATTCGATTCAATTTGAATCGTTGGATATGATATAGATCATATTAGATGATATTAGATGATTTTTTAGCTATGAATGATGGGCCATCAACATGATTATCAATCATATTTTATGACGGATAGCTCAATCACCTCATACAAAATCCTTATCATATTTTATGATACACCTTGATTCACCTCAATGATTGATTCTCTATTTGTTGAAAACATGATGTAGTGAAATCATAGACTAGGATATTTAGATATATTGTGCTATGATCAATAAAAATCTAAGAGGTTTTATTGGTTTTTATTTTTTGATATCAATAGGATAAGGATTGTGATGTTTAATATCTTCAATTCTAGTATGATTTCACAAATTTAAACACATTATAGGGTGTAATACAACTTATAAGTTTTATAGGATTATAATAACACCTATTATAGGTAGAAAAAATTATTAAAAAACCTAAAATAAGATCAAACCATGTTATAATGAATGAAACCATGTATATAATGGAAGTGAAGAAAATTAGATAACAATACATGTACATTACAACGATGCCACTACAAGTTTCCCCTTTGACCTTCTTTTTAAAATTACAATCGCAAATGAATAATAAGAAGATTCATCCCTCCATGGTATATGCATGGGTTGATTTAAAATCACTCATCGCACAAGTGGTATCATCCTTCATCTACATTATACTGGTACCTTACTGTGTAAAAGATGAAGGAATATGAGCACTTTAGGAGTAGGGATTTCTCACCATAGTTTGGGAAAACTAGAATGCACACAAAAATTCCCATAAAATGGGGTATAAACACTTTATATTTAATTATCAAGGATATTCATCTTGTTCTATTTAATTTAATCATGAATTATAATTCAAGAGTAAATTCTATATCCAACTCATGTATCTATTACATGAATATTACAAACTCCCATAAATTAAATAACATGAAATGAATATTTAATGATAACATATGTGGGATTGATCACTGGAACATTATCTCTTAACATTAAACATCCCATAAAAATGAAGGAAATGACATGTATTCGATGACTTATGACATGGAAAAGTCATATATTATGAATATAATATCTTGTGGAAGAAACCATGCATCACAATATAACCATATCTTAAAAGAAAATATGAATAGTCCAACCCTAGGCTTCTATTTAAGGTACCATATAACAATTTTATTTGTACATTAAAATAAAGGCCAAAACACATAACATGTTTAATAAATTTAGGGAATACATCCTCCAGAACAAAATCTTACTCATGAGGAAATAACCAATTTTTTACAAAACATTTCCAGACACCCATCATGTCATAGTGCCCCTTGGCCATGGTATGAGCCTTAAACCGTCTCTAAAAACTCAATCCACCCTTCATTTCATGGATACCCTTGAATATGATGTGACCTATGGATAACTCAATATTTCTATTCTATACAAAACAAATTTTACATACCATAATCCCCTATATCATGATGTGGTATTGTGATTACCATAGAAATTCAAATAAAATCCTCCCCAATCATGCTTCAACAAACACCGAAGCACCTGAAACACATACCGGACCTCCGATCACATTAAAAAACACCTTCTATAGATCTTTAAATTTTTGAAATTATGATTCGAAATACAATTCAAAAAACATATCCAACTCTAATAACAAAAATAGAGATTTTCTCAAATTTTCACCAAAACATAACAGTTCATGTCACTAAAAACTCCAAACCAAAATTCTTCTCATTCTCATGATTCCATGGTGGTCCTTTAGTCATAAATTTCATCCCACATCAAATGTAAATTCAATACTAACTCACTATAGTTTTCCTTTGAATGCTAAAACAATTCCTCAGGACAACCCCAACCCCAAAAATGTACAATTTACTGAAGGAACCACTACATAATCACCAAGATTTCTACTAATAAAACCATAATCTCTATCATTTCAGTAGTTTCATTCAACCCCAAGATAACTATAAACAAACTAAAATCCCATAAATAATTCCACAATAACCCTGATCATTACCACCACTAAACACTGAGATTGTACTTAGACATACCTAGAAAAACTAATACACAAATGTACCAATAACTAATCTATCTCAATAAAAATGTATCTTTCCCCCATAAGGATTAACTACTAATAGAAGATTACAACTGATAGTACTCTCCACCATAAGAATCAACTACTGAAAATTCACTTTAGGTAGTCCAATCCCCAAAATTACCCAGGCCCACATCCAGCCAATAGATCCCAACATCAACTATCATCCATAAACCATAGGATTTGTTAATCTAAAATATATCCTACAATTTTATTCAAATACCAGTAGAATTCAACCATAAGATTTATAATATTTAGTTTCATGAATACTCTAGTAGAAAAGGATATTTAAAACCAATCATGAAAGTACAATATATGGGTATGACCCTACATAGAGAGTTTTATGGAAGGATTTTGGATAGTTGATCACATTAATCCATAACTCCATTATCCCTTGAATGGAGTCCCATATCATTCTAATCTTTATTTATATTTACAAAAAAAATCATCTAATATTTAAAAAAGATAACTATTAATATTTTTTTGATTCCAATTTTAGTTAATCTAAACTAACACTCTTATTTGAACTCCCCAAAAGTTGGAGTCAATTTTAGTATTGGTCAATGAGAACCTCAAACTATGGTTTCATTCAAATTTGAGAGAAGGAATTCATTATACACTTAATATTACATTAAGATATTTCAAATTATTTTATTTTCCTTGTGAATGAAATATGATTTTATTTTTTATTTTTTTATTTAAAATTTTCATATTCTTTAAAAAACGTTGAACATGAATTAATAAAAACCATTAATTAGGTATTTATTCATATTTTTTACTTTCTTTTCAACTATCCTATGTGATCATATTTCATCCAAGCATTCAAAAAGTAAATAATTAACCAGACATGATAAAAAAATAAACAATGATATGATAATGATTCGTATAATACTTGTTTATCCACCAAGTGGATAATGGAATAACAAAGACCTTATGTGACCTTCATGAGTTATTGACATAGATTGGGTTATATCTCCGGTCAAATATTATTTATTGTATCTTATCTAGGTTCCCATTGACTCTCTCCTAAAACTACCTCTTTGTGAGGGACAATAATTTTTATATTTCACACTCACATATAGGTTATGAGAACATGGTATGCTGGAATGACATTTAATAACTAAAATTTGGATTCACAATACCTTATAAATTTATAGGAGTAAGGTAGCATTCCCATATTATTAAAAAATAAATTTATATATTTATTTATTACAATATATATATAAATGTAACAATTAAAATAAATAAGTAAATAAATACCCAAACATACATAGGTTGGTAATAGATCAAGATTAGTGAACATGTATTGACATTTCATAAAAAAATTAAATAAGATACAAATCTACGTGATAATATTTTTAGTGATTTAAAATAAAATTAAAAAATTTCAATTCATCAATAAAAAACATATAATGGTAAAAATGGTTTAATTAAATTAAAAATATTAATTTTTTTGAATCTATGGGGTATTTTATGGACTCAAATGGAGACCATAATGGTAAAAAATGGTCGAGATGGGCTTGAAGAGAAAGATCAACCTAGACGAGTGGCTCATGGAATCATCCTGTTATTTTTTCAATTATTCAAACAAATTATAATGAAGGTTATATGGGAGTTCCCCTAGTTAATGAGGGGGATGTATAGAAAATTTCATGTCACAAACAATGGAATGTCCCCCCCACAAATTTATTTATTTATAATATCAAATGATATGTTTAAAAACTAGAAACCCTCTCAACATGTTTTTCATATGTGATGACTATATCTCCCTCAACTTTTTTTAAAAGGTCGGGGCCGAAGCCTCATTTCATTATTAGAGAAAAGAAAAGAACTATTTTTACTTTATTGAGGGAGACCCATGACATATCCCAAAGGCCTAGTGGTCTTGTAGCCCATTATATATCCCGTAGGCCCAAATCATTAGCCCAATCACCATTCTGTGAATAGTAACCCACCTACTATAGTGCCCGTACAATACCACCTCTGTTTTTTAAAAGTTTTCAAAATTGGGACCATTTCAAATAACAACACTCTAATTCATTGAAATTTAATTAATTTTTTTAAATAAATTGTATATGAATGTTTCGATAGAACATGAAGGAATCTAAAAACAACAGAAGTATACAACAAAAATATTTTCAAAATTTTCAGAGAGAACTTTTGTTATACCATAAGATCTAACATACCAATTATTATATTCAATAGAAGATCATATATGAATTATTTATTTATAAATAACTTAAATGAAAAAATACATTATTCATTCATGTGATACCGATATAGTTTTCTTGACCATCCACACGTGAATTAAAAAGATCATAGTTCATCATTTTAAAATTATTATGTAATAGATGGAAGTAATAAGTGACTTATTATTCCAATATTATCATGAGAAGAGTTAATTACTGATTCATTAATAAAAATAAGCACATTCATGTTCAAACTTATTGTTTCTAATTTAGGGTATTGATAGAGAATATGGGATAAATAAAATTCATGCAACTAAGGTATGAAAATACCATTATTCTAAAACTATTTTATATAGATCTGTATATGTTTCTTAATTTAATTTAGTTTCCTAATGAAACTTTAACAATATAAATGACCTAAAATAATTGTAATGACATATTTAACATATCATAAATGCCACTTAAATTTAATCACTTTCTTTTATAACTATAACATGTTACATGATAAAATATGGACTACATGATTAGTTTATTTCCTATCATAAATAATTAACATACCTTGAACATATAATGTTTGTTTTAAAAATATATTTTCTCATATATAGTGACTTAAACTTCTTTCTTTTAATAATGTGATAAATAAATTCAATTCTCAATAATCAAAAACTTAATTAAAAAATTTTAATTTATTAATTAAATTACTTTTGATATTTTAAACTAAGTCATTCATTGACACATGTATATGAGGCCCACTTCATCTTAAAATTAAAATAATTTGAATTGGTAGAATTATAGGTATTATTTTTATATGACTCTAAATAACCTTATGTTGATATTAGTAACTCCTACTCATAGACTAAGAGTTGTACCTTTCAACACATCTTCCCCACTAAAGAGTTAATGATCAGTCATATCTATGAGAAACTATGTAATATAATTATCTTCAATGGATGGATTTTGGTTCTAGTTGTGCTTTGAGAAGAGGTGTTAAGAGAGTTCTATAAGTCTCTTTTAACGGTACATCTTGGAGCTGAAAAGATGTAACAAGATATTTGGTGTATTTTTTGGTGGCCATGGATGAAGAAGAGTGTTTAAGAGTTCATCTCTTGAACCCTCACCTCTCAGTAGGTAAAGGACAAGAAGTAGTTTAAAACAAGATTAACCCATCTCCTTGAGGTACCAAAATGGAAGTAATATGGTTATCCAAGGATTTTGTGACTATATTTCAACAGACGATGAGAGGTTATGACAATATCTGTGTTATAATAGTTTAAATAACTATATTTTTCTATTTTCTCACCATTATAGAGAAAAATTTATTGGAGATATTGGGTCGATCATAAGTTCCATAGATCACCCAACTTCAAAGTGGTCTCTCAATGGGTTTTTCATACCATGACACTCAATTCACATTTCGGACATCTAGAGTTATACTGGACAGGTTCTGATCTTAGTTATGGTCGAGAATGATGTCCCAATATTTGAAAGATGACCACACTATGGAGTCCGTTCATGTTTCAAAGGATATACTATGGATTTTATATTTGTCTTCGTCTGAAACTGGAAGGATGACTTGCCTTTAGTACAATTTGTGTAAAACTATAACTATCACTATAATATTTTTATGGAACTTTTATTATGATATTTTGGAGGTATTAAAGGTAAAAATTGTGCTCGTTAGAGTTGGGATAATTAGAACTCCTGGGGCCAGAGTTTGTGTGAGAGAAAATGGAGAGTGCAGACCATCTGGAATAGGATGAAGATAAATAATATCCTACAGAAGTCCTTCATGGAATGACGATGGAGGCCTTTGAAGTTTATAAAGGGAGAAAATGTGTCCCTAAAGGTCTCTCCTCAGTGAGGTTTAAAAAGATTTAGTGGGAAAAGAAAACTATATCTGATGTGTATTGTTCATTTTATATTTTGTATTCACTAGTGGAAAAATGTATTTCCCTGTCTGGTGTTTTACATTTTGACTTCGGGTTTTAACCGATGTCTATAAAGGTGAACTAAAAAATAGACCTTCAAGGGTCTTCAACATTGGGTTTCATATAAAATAATACTGAAATATGGGCCTTAGTAGTCTTCGACATCCATTTTTTAGGAAATAAACATCTAAATTCAGATTCTATATTGGTTTTAACATTGAGCTTGGATAAAATCCGACGTGAAAAACAAATTTTCGAAAAACAATTCCCCATCAGTTTGGTAAAAACCAATATAAAAACTTAGAAAATCTTCGTATTTTAATATGTATTATTTCTAGGCTTCAATTTTATTGGTTAGGGAGAAAAAAAATTCTTAAGAATCAAAAGTTATGGTCGTAGTAAGTTGTGCCTTTTTATGTTTTGGTAGATAGAAATTTATTCAAAGAAAACAAGAGAATCAAGAACTAAAATGTATATGAAAAATGAACAGAAAAAATAATATACTTAAATATTTAAACTAATTTTAAATCTTTTTCTCGTTTCATTTGAATCGATACGTTAATTTTCATTATTTCACATTATTTTAAGGGTGAACTATTGTGGTAATGAAAATAACAAGCGATAAAGAATTTTTCACCTCGAATAATGAATATTTTGTTGAATATTTATTTTTATAAATCGATCAGAAGAATATTTATCATTATAATAAAAATATCATGATTTTTAGAGATTATAAAAGAAATAATAATGAAATTAAATGATGAAAATAAATACCTTGTACAAATCATTAATCGAAGAATTGTTGAAATAATTATTTTATCGAAAATGTAAAAAATATTGAAAGAAAGCGGATGAGGTTTTAAATATTTTAAATGAAAATTTTTACAATGGTGATGAAATAAAATTAAGGTGGTATTTTTAAAATAAAAACATGTGTTGTGAATAAATTGAAATACCGAACCCGCGTATTTGAAATTTTACTTTTAATGTTGGGAAAATATGTATTCGTTGTTAAAAATATTATCATGTTGGTATTTTAACATCGGTTATTGAAGAAACTATGCCAAAAAGTGACTTTTAACATATGTAATTAGAAAAAAAGATGCTAAAAATGTACTTTTAACATCTGTTACTAAAAAAACCGATGGTAAAAGTCAAGTCTTATAATATTCATCTTCCTACAACTGTAACTTTTGATCTGTATGTGTATTTTATCTTAATGAACTGTCAAATAAAATCTCGAAATATTATCTACAAATTTTATTTTATTTTTAACATAAGTTATTTGAAAAACCAATTTTAAAAAGTGATTTTTAATGTCGGTTATTAAAAAAACCTAACGTTAAAAATCAAATCTTATATTGTTAAACATCAAATGTCCATAAATTTTGATTAGTAAGTCCATTTTTTCTCTAAGACCTGTAAAATTAAAGCTTGAGAAATTTTATATAACATTGAAATGTGTTTTAACATTAGTTATTTGAAAACTTACTCCAAAAGGTGACTTTTAACGTTGGTTATTTATAAAAACCCAACATTAAAAATCAAGTCTTATAATGTTAAAATTCAAACGTCTATGACTTTGTTCTGTAAGTCTGTTTTTTCTCCACGTATGATCAAATTGAATATTGATGAATGAGATACAATGTGGATTATATATTTAACATTTCTTATTTAAAAAATTAATCTAAAAAGTGACTTTTAACATCACTTATTAAAGACAACTGATGTTAAAAATCAAGTCTTATAATGTTAAACTTTAAACGTCCGTAACTTTTGATCTGTAAGTTCTTTTTTGCTTCATAACCTCTCAAATTAAAGTTCGAGAAATGAGCTACATAGTGGTTTCAATTTTTTGACATATGTTATTTAAAAAATGATGCTAAAAGGTAAATTTTAACATCCTTTATTGAAAAACAACTGATGATAAAAATGAAGTCTTATAATATTAGACTTCTGACGTCCATAAATTTTGATATGTAAGTATGTTTTTTCTCCAAGACCTTTCAAATTGATGCTTTTTAAATTTAATATAACTTGGATTTGAGTTTTAAAATTGGTTATTCGAAAAAAATTCCAAAATGTGACTTTTAACGTTAGTCTTAAAGAACCGAAATTAAAATGCCGATGTTAAACCAATTTTCTACTAGTGAGAGTGTCAATGAGGTTGCATAAAACCTATCCTTAACATCGTTGTTGGACAATGTTCATGATGATTTAATTGGGTTACAACTAAAGAAGTACATTCAGGATCCATTAGATATTATTGATATGGGATGTATATAAATTAAAATTAGATCCAAATTTTAAGAGTATGTAGTGGTTATTGGGGATTGGCAAGAGAAGATCCTTCGTGGGAAAAATATTACCGTCATGTTTGTTCTCTGGTAGCACGTGAATATTCAAGAGAAATATTTGGAGTGGGAGAACCAAATGGAAGCACTTTTCTCTCACCTATTTGGGTAGATCCTTCTTTTTAGGAAAAATACTTTGAGTTGGAGAGACTAACATAGATCATGTTTTTATTATTATACCCTTCTAATATTTTAAATAATTTTAATGAAGCTAGTTATGGATTTGGTGTGGAGTTTATGGTGTAGTATTGCCTTGAAATTGATATATTAGAAATGTTTAATATATTAAGACATATGTGCACACAATTTTTTAATGAATAGATTTTATCCTTAATAGAGTCTCATATGGGGAAACTAAGACTACATTTGAATATAGAATACAATTTTTACCATTGGCATTACATAAGTGTCATTCGAATTGGGTTTCATGATTGGGTACAGTCACAATTGGAATAAATAAGGGATTAATTTATTGATTGTAAATTATTTTGTTAACCCTAATTGTTTTATATTATTCCCTCATTATAGACTGCTCTAGGGTTATACATATAAACTAGAAGGGCCATTGAGAGGAGAGACACTGTGGGGATTTTTGGTGGACAAACATTGAATTGAGGATCAATCATAAACACATAAATGTTAACCCATTTATTCAATTGAAATTGATATGAAATTCATCATAATTAATGAAAAATATGATTTTGATGTAGGTATATTGGCATATTTATCCTTGTTTTTTCATCATTTTGATTACAAATAAATATTTCAAATACGATGATCCATTATCAAACATTGAAAGACCTTTAATTTAAGAATTTTATCTAGATTATGATCTTGGTAACTATAGTTCATGGAAGAATTATCAAACAATATTTATTATCCCTTTTATATATAATGATCAATGAATGAGGAAATTCTATCCATCATGGATCATTCACTTTGGTGTTTTATAGATTTCTCCCTCTTCTCTTTGTTTTCTTCATTAATAGTCAATCCGTAGCCATCAATTTAACAAATAGTAGTATGGTTCAGGTATCCATATAAATTTTATTCATGATTGAACTTGGTTATGATTAGTAATGAATATAAAGTAGTTTGTGGAACATCTTGGGTTAGATAGATTTTGGTTTTAGGTTTTCAGGAATGTTCGTTCCCGATAAGGCATGCACCAATGCTGAAGGAGATGATGAGGACTTATTTTTATGATTAATGTTGGCCATAATTCATGTTATAGATGTTCATTGACGTTGGTAAACATATTTTGTGTGTTATTTACATTAAATCGTGGTGAGGATAGAGGCTATGATGAACATTCCAGAGGAAACTATGATTCTAGAAATTTCCCAACTACCCAACATGTAGTTCATAAGAACATAAAAAATGTGTCTCATTGATGTAAAAAAAGTGATTCTAAGTGAGATAAATATTAAAATGTAATGTGACTAGCCCAAATTCCATGGGACTCAAGATAGATAGCCCCATGTGTACATTTTGTATACAGTTAGGGACCCAGAGTTCTCTCACATGCTGTGTAATGGGGCTACGTGCTGTGTGACATTGACGAAAAATAATACAATTGGTTTAAAACATTATATCACCATAGTTTCATGATTTATTTATATTTTTATTAATTTTATTTGATAAAATTTCATTCGATTACCATGGAAATGTATTTTTCAGTCACTACCATCCCATTCAAAGGGGTCATAGATATCATTTTCCTATAATAAGAAGTGAAAAATCCAATCTTTATCATTCAATCAACATCATAAAATGATGAACCTAACAAAAGATACCTAAATAAATATAAAATTTTATTATTTTTACCCTGAATTAAAGTATATGATTTGTGATATACATTAACAAAGATCACAAGTTGAGATACACATAAAAATTCTCTTATATAGAAAAATACAACGACACAAAAAACACATGGTGTTTCTTCTAGTAAGTTTTTTCTCATGATATACTGTTAATTTAAAACATTATGATAATATGTGTCATAGACTATAATCCCAAAACAATTTATATCCATACTTTATTTGTATCCTATTAGATTGATATATGTAGACTATACAAAAATTGTTTAGGAAAACAATCATAGTATCACAAGGTTTTCATTATACATGGGAACTAGTATAAACCATTGATATATCTGGTAATATGGTGACATTAAAGTATATAAATCATGAATAATTAGTGTTATTATATTATTAAATATATATCATTAATATATTAAATGATGTGTTTTATGGTGTAATTTAAATGTAAAAGTTTGAGTTGGGTGTGGGGAAACTAATCTCAAAACTACCCACCCTTTTTGATCAATTAATTGGTGTTAACTTCTCTATGGGATCATATAAATATGATGGAGGAAAACTGAAAATATTAAAAACATAGGAAAAATATGATTAATATAAATCTTGAATGATCGAAACATCTCCTTCCTTGTGATTTACTCTTTTTATATTAAAAAAATATCCTCTTTGAAATAATCTCATACTATCTAGATCCTTACATGAGTATTATGATTAATCTGTGAGGCTAGAGAACATTTTAGACCTTCACATTTCTAGCCCAACCACCTTTTATTTAGTATTGAGACCCCCATAATCCTTGATTGATCTCACTATTTTTTTCTAGGGGATAACCATTTAATATATTACAATTTTTTGTAAATTATATTAGAATTAAAATAAATAGAATATTAATTTCTCTCCACTACCTTTTATATCACCTACACATATAATAGTATTTATCAATGGATGAGTATAAATCATTTTTTTACTTATGAAATAATGAAGATAATTTTTGCGATTTTTTCCCACAAATAAAAGAATTGTGAGCTTTATAGACTAGCCTCTAGCTACATGAGATATATGTTATGACATTATTTTATTTTTATGAAGTAGTATATTATCGGGAAAAATTCCTCAAGGTATCGTCTCAGTGCTTTTTGGGTGATTTGTTTTGTCAAGAATTCTAGATGACCATGAATCTGTATGGCTGGTGTTACCAATGAAAATATTTAAGGTGGCGTAGTTTCTGAGTGATTTCCAAATTTTTGGGCCTCAAAATCATGAGTTTTGTTTTTTGAAATAGGAGTTTGAAAATATATGTTTTAGGACCACAAAACATGGAGTTTTTGGACTATATAGTAGAATAGTTTCTCTATACATACTATGAAGAAGGTACGTGGAATGAAAATGGAAAATAAGAAAAGATAGAGTTTCAATGTAGAATTTCTATGCAGATCGCGAAGTGTACTACGCAAAATGTGTAGAAAAATCAATTCACATGAGGCTCATCATACATTGGAGGCTCATCATTTATAGAAGGTAGATTGTTTTTTGAATTGTGGTGGTAATTCATGGATCTGCAGAGGGTTTTCATTTGCGGATGACATCCGAAACCACAAAGGATTAACACACTATACAGACCACATAACAGTTAATGGCGAAGGTTGTTATGCATCAATGTTTTGGGTATTTTGGATTAGTGTATTTTATAAGTTTTTTTCCTATATAAAGGTACCTAATCACTTCATTAAGTCACTGAATTTCATTAGATAAGATTATCGAAGCTGGAAGAATTCAGGTATGTCCGATGTAGTTCATGATGGAGTATTCTGTGAAGGAGAAGAGTTCGTGATGGTGGATTCCATGAAAGAGGAATAAGTTTACAAGGGATAAATTCTATGGATGAGGAAGTTTTTGAATAAAGTTTAAAAAATGGAGTTTCCATGCACTGTAGCAAGAAAAAAATAAGGAGTTAACAGAGCTTCATACATCTGTGAAGTGAAGGTGGGAAATAAGGAAATCTTAGTTCACAGAGGTTGTTTAAGGGACACTATAGTACAAAAAGGAGAACCAATTAACATAGTGAAGGAAGACCATGAAAAAAAATTATTTTGCAAATCACTCGCACTGTGTGAGGTATGGTAGTTTGCAGATAATACAAGGCAGTTCACTAAGGATGAAAAGATTTTACAAAGAGACTAAAAATAGTTTTCAAAATAAATTTATTAAAACTAATAGTTCACAGAAAGGTGAGAATACACATTGGAAAATATACTTGTCATATTTTAATTATGATGAGGATGATTTAGGACCTTCATCATCTTCATATATTTGCAGAAAGAGTTTGTACACTACTACATTGAAGGAAGTGAATGGAAGACTTGGAATCTCTTAAAGATCATTCCAAAGAGGATATAATTTATGTTTCTGTAGAAAAGAGAGGCTTGTTTTAGTTGTTCGAAAAGTTGAAGTGTTGTATCTTGTTTTTTTCATAGAAGTGAAGGGGAATCCAAAAAAAATCTTCAAAATGAAATCTTCTTGTAATTGAGGATTAATTTTTTATTGATAATGAAGGGACCTACATGTCCATAAAATGTGTGTCGATCCTTTCCAGAGGATTGAGAAAAGGAAGAAGAAGAAGGTTATCCTTTCCACTGGTAGTGATCCATAGCAGGAGATTTAGGGATTTCCCCTTGGGAAAGCAGTGTTTTGACCCTAAAAATTATAAGGTAGTGATCTTGGGCATATAAGTGATCAAAAAAAAACATTGATTTGGAATTGAGACATTGTAAATTTGGTACATTGTAACATTTCTATTGTATGCTCCTTGGATGTAACCCAGTGAGGGTGAACCAAGTAAAAATCTATATGTTCTTGTGGTTTATTTCATACTTTACTTTATATGCATCATCATGAGATAATGTTAGAAAGGAAAAGATAAATATATACACTAAAGATAAAACAAAGTTACCATAAACAAAAGATGTCAAGATTCAGTCGGGTTGGAAGAATTTATAAAAGAATATCTATACCCTGATTCATACACCCTCTCATGGTATCTAGGCCCTTTTTGGACCTAACATATATCATATTTTGCAACTTGTCTTTCTGAAGTTCATCTCCTCAATCATACCCTATGATATTATATTTTCATAATCAATAATATTTGATTATTATTTACGGAGGATAGTAACAATTCCATGTAATAATTTATGATAGTACTGTTTTTATTGACATGAACACTCATAATCAGTGAAACTTTACTTTTTAGTTAGAAACCATGATTGATATTTTTGATATGTTATGTTATATCTAGTGATAACACCATCAATGTTGATATATAGATGTCATAGTTGATGATAATAATATTTCCCTTTTATTTTAAATCCTACAATCATGTTGCATTGCAAACTTTATTTTCATAATCAATGATATACATACAAGGGATTTTTTTATTAAAAATAGAGTGTTGTGGATAATTTATGCTTTTTATTAAATAATTATTAGTGATTTATTAATAACAGAAGATATAACATCCCACCCTCACCCATTGGTTTTGGAAGAAGTAGAGGTGGTACTATTATTTGGTGATGTCCCTAGGACACCAAAGGTTAAAAGAAATTTATAATGGAATACAAGATTGTTGGGGGATTATTTACCCTAATACTAGAATAACCTTCAGTAGAAGAAAAAAAACAAAAAAATGCTTTATAATGAATGTAGTTTATTTCAACAACACTCAAACTAGAATTCAATATCAGAGTAGTAGACAGAATTAAAAGAGTAAAACACTGACACCACAAAGAAAAATATAACTCAATGGCACCAAATTGTCATAAACCCCAAAACATCTCAACCAATATCCGATATTCATCTCTAAGTCCCATGCCCACTGTATCATGATGCATTACTTTAGAATTATAGAACCTTGCCTTTAACTACACTTAATACACAATATTTTTAAACACTATAAATTTTCCAATATGGTGTTGAGTATAAAAATTATTTGGAAATCGAAAAATACATCCTAACACATGCCAATAAGAACAATAACATATTAGCACACATTTATATAAAATATATTGTAAAAATATAAAAAACGGTTTATCATAATCAAAAAATTTATGAAAGATAGTTAAAATAAATAAATATATTCATTCTTTATTTCATCTTAGTATATCCATCCACATTACACACACATAAACAAACCTATAAATTCACAATGATAGTCCCGATACTCAAGATAGGTGACCCATCCTGTAACTAATTCATCACCAAATGGAAGCCCACATTCCATTTTACTATGGAACCAATCACCATGTCTATTTTAACAAGGCCGTGTACAATAAAAATTGATGAACTCATGCCAAACAAACATTCAAAGTTCTTAAAAAAGATTTATTTTCAAAACCATCACCTTTCAATAATTTTACCATAATACTTATGTGAATCATTTAAAAAAAATATATTTATTTACTAAAACCAATAATGTGTTTATAATAGAGAAAGAGAGAGATTCAAACATGAATCCTTCAAGATCAAAATGAATAGAATGGGAAAGAATCCACCTACCTCTCAATGATTAAATAAAATTAGGAACAAACAATAAGAACTATAGATATGACCTTGAATGTTTTTCCCTTCATTATATCTCAATAAGATTTCCTCAAAATACACATCATCAGAAATAGATCTAGATTTAAATAATTAAATAAATGTATTTTTGATAGAGGTGATGAGATGATCAAGGGAGAAAAAACCAGAATGGGGACTTACCCTTGATTCTAGAGAGACCATTCATTATGATTCATCAAAAATTACTTCAAGATCAAAAGGAATTTCCAATGATTACCACAAAAGGATATTATTTTGAGAGTCTTAAAGAAAAAATCAAAAATGATAGTTTTTGGGTGTAAGTTTGGGTTAAAATCTAATTTTTAGAGTATTTTATGCACATAAAATGGTTAATAAACAAAGTTTTGAAAACCATGCACTAACCATGCATAAGATACTATCAATAAACCTGAGAGACACTTGGTTATACCTCATGGTTTTAAAAACCATGAGCCAACCACATGCATGCTACAAGCCATTACATAGAAAGATGCATGGTTAAGAAAATAATGTGCCAACTATGTTCACGCTACTATATAAATACTCCCAGATCACATATTTTATCCTCATCCCCCACATAGTTTGGAAAATTATTTCAACAACCATCAAATAAACTAATAACTCCTAGTATCTCCTTACATGGTTTCTTAGAGATACTTTACAGTTTCCACTAACTGTTAGCAAACCATTCACCCTTAAAACCCCTTCTAAAATATTCATAAAAAATTTAATAGTTCCAAAAACTCACCCCACGTAATATATAACTTAAAAATACATAATATAATTGTAAAGTAACATAAACTATGGGTGCTACATTCTACCCACCATTAGTGTTTCTATCCTTAGAAAGTTGTATATGTTTGATGATTTAGAAAGGGTAAGGCCCTTGCACCATCATTTCCTTTACATATTCGCATGAGTCTCTCTGAATAAGAATAGGCTTTGATAAGACTCATAAAAAACCAACAAGTTTTATATTAAGTATATTCTCTTGTCTATCCACAATCTATATCGATATATGAATCAATGTAGCATCGAGATAAATATCAACATGGTCCCATTGAATAGCATGGTAATTATTAGGATGATACTTATTTAATTGAGATATATAAAATATATTGTGCACTTAGATTAAATTTGGTTGTAAATCCAAATGATAAGACAGATCACCAATTTTTTCTAGTATCTCAAAAGGTCCAATGTACCAGGGAGAAAATTTACCTTGTTTACCCAAATGATGATACCCTAACCTTATATAGACTCTCAAGGAAACAAGATCACCCATAGTAATTTATAGAGTTTTATGATGATGGTAAAAATATTATTTTTGATAGCTTTGAGCCATCACTATCATTTTTTTGGTAAATGTTTTTCATTATCTATTGTAGAACTCTAGGTTAGATAATTGAAGTATCACCCATGTACACTCAACAAAGCAGAGAACGACAAGGATATCCTTTCAAAGAATAAAAATTATCCATATGTATTGATGTTTGAAATTGATATTTTATTATAATTCCAATAATAGTATACTATCCTCCCATGAGACTCCATAATCCATAGGACCAGATCTAAGCATTTCTTTTATTTTTTGGATCATCCATTATGATCATCCATCCATTTGAGGATGATAATTTTTCTTCATGGTAAACTGGGTTCTAAGGGATTTCAATAAGGATTTATCAAATCAAGATATAATCATAGGGTCTCAATGAGATGCAATAGAAATAGATACACCATGATACTTTAATGATTCATTAATATAGAGTTTTGAATAATCTTTTACTATATTGTATTAAAAAATTGGGATAATGTGAGCTGGATTTTTGAGATGATCCATAATCACCCATATGGAATCATGTTTCTAAATTGGTCTTGTTATACTTGTGACAAAATCCATCACAATATACTCTAATTTCCACTAGAAAATAGGTAATGATTATAACATACTTTCTGGATGTTGGTGGTCCATATTGACCCGCTGATAGGTGAAGCATCTTTATATATACTCTGCGAACACTATTCTCATGAAATACTACTAAAATGATGTTCTCATCATCTTATACATCTTTCGAATTCTAGGATGAATTTACCATCTCAAGTGGTGGTAGGTATACAGTTCTAAATAAATTGGTGGAACCAAAATTTGATATCTAAAATACAACAAAAATCTTTCATAAACTGTCCATCCCTCAATGGTATCACCACCATTGAGTATCGACCTCATGGTGAGGCATTCAAGAATATTTTTATATGAATATTTAACCCGATCAATCAAATTAGGAATATGATAATCAAGAAGGGAAAAGACAACATCACCTTATTCATCAAAATACAAATGCATATCAGCTATGAATGTTTTGAGTTTCCACTGATCTGATGCCAATTTTATCCATTTTATTATACGACTTCCTATTTAATTCATCAACCACTAAATTTAATTTATTTAATTTATATATAAAAAAGAAAAAATTCTTATGGTATTAAATCTGTCTTATTTTCATTAAATTCGAATATCATTACGATAAGATGTGTTTTAAGATTTTATAGTCAACAAACTCCATGAAATTTTCACTATAAATAATGATTCCATGTTTTCCAGGAACACAACACAACAACTAACTTCAAATATCATGTTAGGAAATTATTATCATACACCCATTAATATCATGATCCAAAACTATAACATGATCTTCCTACATAGGGAGACATCCCAAAATAAATTTGGATACATCACAATAGATGAAATAGCCTCATCCTAATTATAAAAATGTAAGGATATGTGTGTAGGTAAGAAGAAACATAATCTCTTACAAATATTTTTGGAACTCATTGATATATTGGAAAGGAATGCATTTCATGGTAAAAGATATCACCAGAGAGGAAAGTTATAAAAATTTATGAAAAAGTTTTTGTAATACCTTATAAAGATATGAAAAATACAAATCACGAAGTTTGTTTTTGGTGGTTTCTAATATATTATAAATTCTTCATTTATAGGGTATATGAAATCTCTTCTATTTATAAAAGGAGATTTACCTCTCGTATATAGAAATCACACTTTGAAATCATAACATAAAGGCGATGTTCCCACAAGATACCTAATACTATGAACATGTATTGTTTATGATCATCCGTAGTTGTAGAATACATTAGAATATTGTTGAGGAATACCACTAAAAAAGGATCATAATACCTCTAAAATATCTGATTCACCAATTCCATAAACACCATAAGTGTATTTGTATAACCAAAGGCTATAAACATATATTCATAATTACTTTAATGACTCTTTAATATTATCTTCAGAATATTATCCTTTCAAATTCAAAGTATACCTTGATTGTAAATCAATAAAAATTTACCATTTGGTTCTCATCAATTGATTAAAAAAATCATTGATTCATGGAATAAGATACTGATTCCTTATCATTACTTGGTTTAATTATTATAATATATACAGAGTAAAAGAGTTCAATCCACATTCTTGGAAAAATGAACTAGTGATACAAATGGAGATGTACCAGTTCAAAAGAATCATTTTATTTTTAAACATTATACCTATAATTTAAATTATATTAATTCTATTACTAATATAATATATAATGGTAGTGAAATAAAATTCGTCCTTGGTTAGAGGAATATTATAAATTACACTTCTTTTTCAGCTAGAAAATTATATAATTTTTTGGAATAAGATCAGGAAAATGATCCATGATGGTTGGAATATATATATATTTTATTTCATCAATAGTTTCTAAAGTAACTAATTCCAAATGGTATGTTATAAACACTAACCTTGGTATGAAGTGCCTTACTCTACTTGTATTCACATACCAATATCCTTTAAAGATATTTTTAACACCATTATATGATGTGGAAATAAACTATCAATAATAAGAGTCTATGTGGGCCTTCAAGGACATCAACCAACCCAAAATCTGGTCAAATATTCCCATTTCTAGAATTGAGAAATCCCCAAAATTTGACCTCATCGATAGTTGAAGAACATGATATAAACATAAATTTTTTAGATACTTATTGGACGAGAGGAATTTGATATTTCAATACAAGAGGAATCCTTTCAACATGAAATCCCATGTGATCCATTATAAAAAATGTATTAAAATTATTTTACATGATAGTATCAAACATATCTTTCATGGGAGTAGAGTTCAAGAGAATAATACCTCGCACAATTGAAAGACCAAATTAGTTTTTTTTTATCATCTTATCAGCACTATATAATTGATTACTCTATCCCCACTATTCTTTGATTCGTTTTATTGGTTGATGATTCCTGGTGTTCTTATAATCACCTTGACTCTCTCAGTTATGAGGATGAGAATTTTTATAAGGTGATCACTCCATTAAAGTAGAATAAGTCTGAGACACTTGGGTGGTATTTATATCCACTATATTTGGAGTTCTATGATAATAATTCTAGATATGTCCCATCTTATTACAACTTTTACATGTTTTAGGTGGTATCATACAGTCTTACATCATATGATTAAACAAAAAAAATTATAAATATTCAATATTGGTATTATATTTTTGAGTAATGTTAATAGATAATGTTTTTTGATTCTGAGATGATCCAAAACCTTGGGAAAAGGTGTCCCACGTTCCCGTTTTCCTAGCAATAGAGTTCTCACAATTTCCCAAAGTAAAAAACATAATTACTCTAATAGGATTCCCACAAATACCCCATTACAAAAATGTTTCCCTATTTACCATATCCAGATAATGAGTAACATAGATGAAAAATATATTAGATTGATTTTTTTTTCATAATATTAATTCAAAATATGTGCCTTCAGAGATCTACTAGAATGTACTTATAGAGAAAAAAGCTCATAAAAATAGATGTATACTTTTTCACTAACAAATTTTCTTAGTTTAGATGAATAAATCTTCTTTTCTTCATTTATTGAAGGTGTGAGGATAGAATTATTTGTTGAAAAATTCTTTAAATTCCTCCCACATAAGGCCTTGGTCAAGTTTAGCATAGAAAAGTAAATCCTACCATTTTCTTGCAAGATCATCCTTCATGTATACTATAACGTTGACCTTTATCTATACTGAGGAAATAAGTAAATTGAAAATCAAATTAATTATATTTTTCCCCACTTCCATATTTCTATGACCTGAATACCCCAAAATATTTTTGTATTTTATTTCTTAAACTACATAGAATGGTCCACTTGTCAAGTTATGTAAATTCTATTTCCCTTTTCAACATCATGTAAATCTTGGGAAATTATCTAGCCCATCTATTTGTTCATCGATGGATCAGTTGAAACCACAATTTCTATGAACACTTCATTTGAGTATCTACCTTAACCACCCATTTCCATTTTTTTCTTATAATAAGAAAAAAACACCACTTATTCATCACTCACAAGAAAGTAAAGTCTTATAGTACTCCAAGTCCCAAAAAAGTAATAATTATCATATAAAATTTCAATTAATCATCAAAATAAACAACTATTATAAACAATTACAAAATATCATAAAAAATATTAGAAACAATGAAGTTATAGTGGGAAGTACTAATAATAATTCATTATATTATATACTCATCGATTAAACCCATGATGATGAGATTAATAAAATGCTATAGGTGTCATAGAACACTTTTTATACCCAGACCACCTCTTAAAATTGATGTTCAATATAAATATGTAAGCAGTATCTTTTTTGGCTAAAAATTTCAAGTTCCAATATTCATATATTCTTGATACCATCCCAAGATAACAGACTAACCAAGACTAATACCATTTGTAATATCCTACCCCACACATTATCCTAGGAAAAGGCAGAGGTGCTACTAACCTTAGGTTATGTCACCACGACACCATAGGATAGAAAAAAGATCTAAGGGAATACAAGAACACTAAGGGATCATTTAACTATGATTAGGAAAACCTAACCAAGATAAAAAATACAAAATTTCTATATGATACATGTAATTGAATGAAATAAAGATCAAACCAAAATGAAATATTAGTGTAATTGATGGAATGAAAAGATTTCAAAAATAACACCAGAAAGGAAGAAATAACTAAATTACACAAAAATAGAATCAACACAAGCTCCATCCCAACCATGATCCAATCTCCAACTCCATGTCCTAGGCCCCATTGATCATAATTAATCACTAGAAAATTATGACACATTTCCTTTACTTGTATCTAGGTATACACTATCTAAAAATGAACGATATTTCCTAAGCATGGGTGAGTATATAACTCATTATATAATCCCAAACACTTCCTAATACACACCACTAGAAACAATAATATATTCTATCACATTTATGTAAAATATATGGTTATAATATGAATTTTTTATTAATTAAACAATTTGAGAACAATAATTTAATTTAATAATTTGTTTCATTCTTTTTTTCTACTCACCATATCTGTCTACCTTCCACACACACACAACCATGCATGCTCAATGAAAGTACAAACACTCAGAAATAGGGACCCATCTTGTCACCATATCATCAGTCGATGGAAAAGCATGTTCTATTTCTAGCATGAAACCAAGCACCATGTCTCTTTTAACAAGGCCTGATATAATGGAAATCCACGAATTCATGCTATACACACATGAAAAGTTATCAAAAAAAACCATAAATTTTTAAATCCATTTCTATTCAACAATATTATTATCTAACTAAGGAAAATCATTTCAAAACAACAAATTTAGGCACTAAAACAAATAATGTTTTCCCAAAAAATCAAGAGATAAATTTAAACGTCAAGTCTTCAATTTTTAGAATGTTAATACTGAGATATAATTAACCTACCACTCAAAGGTTAAATAAAATGAGGAATGACATCTGAAACCTCTAGATCAAACCTTGATAATTCTTCAACTAAATATATCCCAAAAATACTATCAAAATATAAATAATAGGTTATATATAAATCTATATTAGATTTGAACTATATATTATTAAGAGAGGTGATCATAAAATCTAAAGTGAAAGAAAGAAAATGAGAACTTACCATTGATTCTGGAGATCCAATGCACTTTAATTCATACAAAAAATGAATGATGAATCAAAATTAATCTCTAAGGATTCATAGTAAAATATAAATGTTTGAGATACTAGTAGAATAGGAAAAAAATGATAGTTTCTTTGGCTAAATTTGAGTTAAACTCTAATTTTATGAGAATTTAATGTTTGTCACATGGTTAGGCCACACATTTTGTAAAAATGTACACTAACCATGGACATGATACATTATTTAAATGAAAGTGCTACATGATTATGCTACATAGTTTGGAAAAACATTCACCAATAGTGTGTATTCTATTGGACATTACCCAGGGAGATCTGTAGTTGTGCTACAGAGTTTAGAAAACTGTGTACAAAAAATTCTCAATCTAACATAGTTTTCCTTGAGAACCCACACATTTTTTCTGAACCACGTACCAACTGTGATACTACCTTGTGAATCTGAACATATATTTTTATGATTTACAAGAGAATTTTCACGGTTTCCACTAACCATTCACAAATTTTATATCCTTAAAAGCCTTATCGAAAACTTTTAAACCATCCGTATGTTCCCAAAACTCTACCTAATTATTAAATAACATAAGAATACATAATAATGGAAATTTTTTGTAAAACCAATGGTGTAAAAAATGACACACCTAATCAACATTGGTGATACCAAATCTTCCATTAGAGTATTAAGTAGTCAATTTTTTATTTACTTTTTATTGTCTTCAATGAAGGTGTCATTTTTAGTGAAATATGATTTTCAAAATTAGTGATATCTCAATTTATTTATGTGTGTAGCATATTTTTGTAAGTTACATCTTGATGTTACCATTTATGGTTTATTCATGGAAAATAATAGCACAATGTCCTGACATGTGTTAGCTTAATCTCTTATGAATGACTTTATAGATTGGGTCAATCCCCCCTTATCACATGCAATAAAACTAATTAGATTTTATTCCAATTTTTTTATATATTTCTTTTGATGTCAACCTCTAATAAACCTTTAAACATTATGATAAAAAATCAATGTTTTGAGACATCCAATAAAATACATAATAATATAAATTTAATTTCATTACAAAGTAGGTAACATTTAGAAATTAATCCAAAAAATACTGAAAATAAAAAAAATTATAAATTACCTTTTTTTGAACTATAAGATATTTTAATTCCTCAAAATATATAAAAATTTGGGGAATTTATAGCTTTATTATTACTCTATTATTTATCATTTAAGTCGCTCACTACATTTATCTTAGGTCACATTCAACCACAGATCTTGTGTGGTAGTCACATATTTAATGACATGTATTTTATATTTCTTGAGTAAAAGAAATCTAAAGGATATAAAAATAACCTCCATGATCAATATCCCAATCATTACCTTAAAAATAATTATCACATCATGTGGTAATTGAATAAAAACCATGCTTAATAAATAATACATAGGTTAGAAGAGGATAAAGCTAAGTATACTGGTACTCACATGGGAAGAAAGATCGATCTAAAATTCTATAAAATGATTCATGGATTATGGTGATCCCATGAAAAGGAAAGATTAATTACCTACACAATAATAGGTGGAGGAAAATAGTTTAAGAAATTTTTAATGGATATGTTACTAAATTTTTTTGTTTCAGAGTTCATGGAGATTCTAGGGATAGTTTTCTCATTTTGTTTTCAAGGGTTAAAATTGTCATTTTTACCTATTAAATGACCCCATATGGGTTTTTTAATTATAAATTAATCATATATTATATATTTTTCCCTTCAGGATAAAATCTAATTATGTTTTAATAATATTTAATTTTTGGATTTTCTAGAAGGTCATAGTTTATGTGGAATCACTTGAGAGGGTATTCATATTAATAAAGGATTTAGAGGTCATTTTTCTGGTATTGTTTTCACTAATTTATTTGTTCTCTTATATTAGGTAATTTCTTTCTAGCTACTTGATGAAGGAAAGATTATATCAATGTTCAATATATAACAGCATGTGATAATGGTTCCTTCATCCAAATTTATTCTTTTTAGGAAATTGAATACGAGCTTCTTCATACCATTATTTATGAATAAGACTGTCTTAATTTTCTATAGCATAGAACATGACAAGACTATATAGTATAATATAATCGACTATATATTATGTTCTAATATACTTTTTTTTATTCTATTTTACGTTGATCTGTTTCCTTCACATCATTAATGTTGGTTAGTTTAGTATATAATTATATAGATGACACAAGGAAGGTTAAATATTTGTAGAAAATGGGAGCTAGAACTTTTTGTTGTGATTAATTTATAAATATGATATTGTGGAGTTATGAATTTTTGTTGCTAAGTAGGTTGGGATATTTTTGAATTTTTAATGAAATCCCTTATATTTTAAAAAGTATTATATTCTAGAGTTTCTTTGGAATGTTATTGGATTGTGTTGGATCAATTGTTTTGGAGGGTATTATGTGTAATACCCCACATTAAAATCCAAAAAAATGGTTCATCAGACTATAAAATGACATGTCCTTATGAACACCTCCCCATATACCAAAGGAGTTTGGCTAGTGGTGAGGGCCTGTGAGACTAACATAGGGAGACTATACCCTTATTTCATACTATATACAATAATAGAAGTAATAAAAACACATAAAACATGCCAAATAATCATTGTATACAAGGACATGCCAAGTGAAACAATAATTACAATATCAAATGACACACCAATGAGTAATTACATACATTCCAAAACTGATGCCCCATTGGTGGATCACAAAATATGATAAAATAGGAAAATCAAAACAGAACTAAAACTCATCCCCAAAACAGCGGCCCAAATATGGAGTGAGTAAAACTCAGTTGTCCACCACCAATGACATGCCTAATATAGACAATCCATATATCAAGTTTCTATAGATGTGAAATGATAATATAATCCCCCATAACCAAATAAAAAATAAATAATAAAAAAACCCACATTCTCAGGATCTAATGTGACACTAAAGGTTAGACCTACCCACTTCGTCCAACTATTGTGTATATCTGATCATGGTGATGAATCTCATAAATAATTCTGATTTCAAAGTGCATTAACAAAGAAATGAAAACTATGAAACATAACAGAATTCATGAGGGATCCACCTAAAATTCCTCTAATACAAAATCAATCCATCGTACAAGGAATTTATCCCTGATAGTCATCTCTGTTCCATCTAGAAAAATATAAGGAGTCCAAACTTGGAATTCTATAAATTTAATCCAAGGAACCACCATTCCACAGAATTTAGAGTATCATGATTTATTGAAATCCTAGTCCACACCCATGTCATTCCATATCATATAATTATAAAAAACATAATAAGATCATCCCATTGAACTAATATGAGTACCCCAAGATAATCCACAGAATTAATACACGACATTCAATATATAGTACATCACTCAAATCCAAGGTGGGGTTTTGTTGAGGCATTCAAACTGATGAACTAGGGAGGAGTAGAAGGTTTCTTATGAAATTAATTAGCTTTTGAAATCCTTGAATCCAATTAGGAATCATCCCATGGAATTCAAGAAAGTACCCCAATAAAATCCATTCTCACTTAAGAAATTAAACCTATTTCTTGACCAAAACTAAATCTAAGGGCTGAAACCCAAATAATGCCATTAAAAAATTTATTTACACAATAAAAAACCATTTATAAATTACAATAACCATCACTAGATACACTATTATTATACCATTTCACTTTAAATTTAATAAAATCATTAACATTTTACAAATTTTTTATTAAATAGAAGGTCATTCACAAGATAAAAGGGATAATGATTTATAGGTTTATTACTGAAAATCTATATAATCAACATTATCATTTAACAATTCATTATCAATAAAAAACAAAAAACTCACATTGAAACATAATTTAGTAATTCTTAATCATGATTCAATATTTTACTATATAATGAGGTTATTCGATAATTATGTATTCTTTCTAGAAAAATCCATTGCAAACATAGTTTATCATATTTATAAACATGTTATGACATTACCATACACTCATCTGAAGCGTCAACTCCAACACAAATTTCAATACTCCTAATTAATAGATCCAATTTAAAGGTATAATCCATTATCACATTATTAGCAGTGGTGAAATTCCATTTCGATACCATAGATTTCAATTATTGCTTCTCATATAACCCTTATACTTGACAACTAACTCCTACCCCATGTCCACACTACTGGAAAACGGGGCTATACCCACGGTTTTGTACAAAACCGTGGGTATAGGGTACCCCTATACCCACGGTTTCATAAAACCGTGGGTATAGATCACCTATACCCACGGTTTTGCACAAAATCGTGGGTATAGATTATTTTTGAAGACCTATACCCACGGTTTTACAAAACCGTGGGTATAGGTGTTTTTCTTTGAAGGTGTATACCCACGGTTTTGGCCAAACCGTGGGGGTAGAGTTTTCCAGAAGACCTATACCCACGGTTCCTCAAAACCGTGGGTATTGGGGTTTATTTTTTTCAAGACCTATACCCACGGTTTTCAGAACCGTGGGTATAGCTTTCCCGCCATTAGGCGGGGAAAAAAATTACGCGGGACAATGGGAAAAAATTGGTAGGAAAATGATTTTTATTAATATAAATATAAATATAAAATTATATGCTTAAATGACAGTAATATTTCACAGCTGAGTCGGTCCCTTTGTTCGGCGCTTTGAAGCGATTCTTCCTGAAGCCCGGGTTCGATTCCCACCGGCTTTTAATTTTCATAATAGAACTAATATTAATATACATATAAAGATGTATAAATATAATACCGAATTAAAAGATAGCTTGATTGGTCATTTCAGCGGTGCGGTCGGGGATATGTAGTTAAGTGCGGGTTCGATTCCCGCTGGCTTCTTTTTTAATTAAATAGTCAATTTTAATATATATATATATGATGATATGTTTATAATTAACGTATATGAAATGTAGCTCAGTTGGTTCGATGTAGCGGTGTGTTTGAGGATTTCCCGTCCAGCGCGGGTTCGATCCTCTCAGACTGCATTTTTAAATTATATAATCTATATTAATATATATACGCTAATATATGTATAATTAACGTATTGAATTGATGGCTCGTGTGGGAAGTGGGTGTTGCGAATTCGCCTGCTGCTGTGCGAGGTCTGGGTTCGATTCCCAGCAGATTCAAGGAATCATTTTTTTGAAAATTAAATCCCCACGGTTCTCAAACCGTGGGGTCACTGCATTGCCAGCGTGGCCACCCACTTGCCACGCTGCCACAAACCTATCCCTACGGTTTCTACAAACCGTGGGTATAGGGTGACCCCCCTATCCCGACGCCGTTCCAGCCTGCGGTTCGCAAAACCGTGGGTATAGCCTATACCCACGGTTTTGGGGGCTATACCCACGGTTTTGAACCGTGGGTATAGCCCGTTTTCCCAGTAGTGCCATTTAGGTCTAGATCCCAACTAAGATCTTCCCACATGGAACTAACTTTTTTTTATATAGATTAAGAAATATTAAGGATACAATTAAATAATCCCAAATAAATTTGAAACATTTAATTAAATCATGGGCAAAGCATGGTATTGATGGCTTGGCTACATCATACATACACTCATAAAATGGAAAGATTCTAGGTTAGGATTTATGGAACACCTACCTCTTTCCAAGAAAATTAAACTTGTTTAATAACAGATGCTGGATTCGCCTGAATTAGAAGAAAATTAAAAATAATAAGAATGACTTAAAAATAGGGGATATTAGCTTGACATGGAGGTACACCACCTGACAATGAAATAGAACTAAAATAGAGGAAGGAGGAGTCATAAAAATACCTCTAACTATCCATTATAAGTGATAAAATATGATTTAGAAAAGAAATTGGGTCGATCCACCAATGTGGATTGGATAGGTAAGTGATGCATATGTATGGTGTTCATAGTTGAAATGTGGGAGAAAATGGGTGGATTTTTGTTATAAAATTGTTAGGGTAAAATTCTAAAGTCCACTTTTTAATGATTTCCAAGATTGGCTGTATGGTAGGGAAAACCCTGAACCAACCATGTTTTCTTCACTATCTAGAACAAAACATCACACAATCTTAGTAAATAAAATTTTCCAAACAATGTGAATGATTCTGAAATCTTTTATAGAGGTCACACAATCACCCATATCCCCTTGCATGGTTTAATAGAATCAGGTGCCTATTGATACTAAGCCACATGGTTGGGGTTCAGGATCATATCTATTTCTGTGATAAAAATTCTACCTAAGATACTTTATAAAAATTTTAACATAAAAAATAACGTTATTGAAACTTATCTAAGCCTTCGAGGAACTAATCGAGACTCAAACCACAAATAAAATATTCCTTTGTGATTTTCCAAATCTTGAATACCTGATCCAAAACATGGTTTCAAAAAAGTACCATCCAAAAAAGACTAAATTAAAATTCTCATAAATACTTACAGACCCTCTATACACCCAAGTCTTACTAAATTGTCATCATAACGCTTATCATCCCTAAGAAGCTCACACGACTATCTAATTGCATGACCCGACCAACACTGATCATACATTAGATTCAAAATGGCCACATTCCATTTTTGAACACCCTATGTGATTTTAAAATGAAACTCAAAATATAAAATATATGGTGTCCCAACCTGAGGTATCACTCCCTTTGACATCCAATATTACAATGATGATCCATGACTTTCATCTATCTTGAGACACCTCGTATCATCAGTTAGTTGGTTTACTAGCCTATGGTGCTCCCCACCAAAAGAGTAATCTCACAGGGTCGATGAAGATCCTTGGTGAATACTACCATATAAAGATTCCTACTAAAGACTATTTACAACAGTCCACCGACCCACTCAAAATGGTTCCCAACAAACTTCACCTCAACACACATGAGAGTGTCAATAAATGCCAACACAAACTCTCATTTCCTATCCTTGAAGCAAAAATAGACATACATCATCCATCTAATTATAACCAAAACATGTAGAATTTTCCTTAAAAAGACTCAAATATATCCCAAAACTATACCCACTGAATTCCCAAGAACATACTTGTTTTAGTGTCTAACCCACAACATCAAATCCCACACAAAAGCTGGTTATACATCCTCTGACCATCCTTCCATAAAAACTTTTGGATTCCACCATTGACATATCATTGAGTCTATAGAACATGGTACCTTAATCTCCATAAGTATCCCTTGGTAATCCAAACACCCTGAGGTCTACACTCAACCTTCTTATGCACTACCATTATCTAAACAAGAAACACCCACACTATCCAGTGAGATCTCATCCAAGAACCAATGTGTTGTCTCATCGAAACAAGCTTGGAGCCCTCCATTCCATCTCAAAAATAAAACATTTTCTCCAAATTTAACTTGAAGTACAAGGAAAAAAACATGACATTCCTATAGGAATCTATATTTCATCAAAGTTACACATGTACTGATATTTAGTTCATCATGACCATCCAAAGACTGAACCCACGCTCGAACAACCTCTCTCACATGAGGGATAAATAGTCATGACTAACACAATGTTCCCCTCCAAAGGAGTATCCTCATCATTATTCCACTTGTCCAAAACTACAATCATAGTATTACATATCTCATATTTTATTGAACATAATGGTCAAACATGGCCAAAACCACTCATAAAAAAGTGTGGTCCTAACCATTAAACACCAACCACTCCATCCCATAGAACACCATCCTTGGTCCTCACCAATAATCATATAAAGATAATGTCATAACCTATACGTATTATGGTGGGATCCCCAAAATATTTATTTTCTTACACTACTCCTCAAGAAACAACCCCATTGGGTCTTGTATTTACCATATATGTGTTTTTCCTCCAGATATATACCACTTTCCTATCCAAAGGTGTCCAGGATTGATCTATTGGATCATCCATGTCACAAAACGTCAATCGAAACTAACTCATCCTCTCCCACAAAGGATCTTCCCCCTTTTTTTATTAAAATGTTAAGTATCTATGCCTATAATGTATCATCAGGTTCATCAACCCTTGGATCACACTTAGATTCTCACCGACCCAATGTTTAACAAGAACCGTTCTAACCAAAATTCACTGCCTCAATCACATAAATCAAAATTATTGCACAACTGTGTACAACCCGATCATTCCACCTAACTCATGATCCCAAGAGTTGTATTGAATTAAAACAAGGATCAGTATGCCAATACATTGACCATGATTATGTTAAGGTTTTTCATATTCCACCATGGGTACCCCTGGAACTCACTTTATAATTACACATCACTTGCCCCAACGTCCAACATATGATCACCCACCACTGGTATCATTACAAAACTAAAATATTCCAACCCAATTATTTCTAAGATACTAAAATAATAGCAAAAAATAGACAAGTCTAGGGACTTAACAGATCTTGACCTATACCACAATATTTGATATTAAGATTTGACACCCCAAGTGCTCTCACTATTAATACCATAGAAGGCATTATTTCACACATTCCATACAGCCAGTTTCACCTCATGTGCACCAATCAAAGATCAAATCATCAATTTAATATCATCTATATAATAGTTTCTCATTGTTTCACTATCTGATATCATCAAAACCTGAAGGTCACATGCCCTAAAATCACCAACTTATAAAATAAGACTCATTTCTCAGGAGTCTATCACCAATGATTATAGGCTCTTAACGAGGAAACAAAACAAGATCCTAGAATGTTACTTTTACTAATAAGATACACACTAGATTCTATCTTATAATAATCCTGATACCCTTCCTATATGAAGTCCAAGAATATGACCACCCATCATATCAAGAATTATTTCCAAACCCCAATAACTTACCTAAATGGGAATTATGTATCAAAAAATCATCAAAAACTATTTGGTCTAGGCATCCAAATGGTCCTTCCATTCAAAACCAGCCTAAACACAATGTACTATCACTAAGGGCAATGAACCACAACTACCTCAAAACATTATAGCACCAAACATGCTCTAACCACATAACCAAGTTATATACCCCTACCTCACACCACTAAGGAATCTCACAATATCAATTCAACCCCTCTCATGGGTTAGTATTAAAGCTCACAATGCATCTAGCATGCAAAAGATCCAACTTAGGGTTCTCACAAACTAGGCTTTTCATCTATCCCCACATTCCATCGCTGGGGTAAATCCAAACACGTAAGGACTCTAAGTCACTATAGTCAACAATAATTTACAACATTATCAAAAAAAATTTATTATTATTTGAACCATATAATTCACACTTTTATATGATTCACATTATTTTAATTTTTAAAATTTACAATTTTCCCATGGTTCATCAATGTTTTCCATCACCTCTCAAGGATTGATAAAATGAGGTTCCATTTACAAGATATGAGGGAAAATGAATTATAGGTTTCTTAATATAACCTTAATTAATCAAAACCATCATCAATCTATTTATAATTTCATATATATGAAGAAAAAATCTTAGGAATTGGTCAAGTAGGATTTGGTATATGGAGAACACTGTATATAATGTGGCAGACACATTAAATATCCACCCCCCCTTCTTAACAGTAAGAAATAATAAACCATAGGTTGATATAAAACTGATAAATAAAACATAGTCCAATATAAACCATTAGGGATATATGTATCAATCAAAGGAAACATACAATAGATACACAAATCCTATGTGCCTAGGACGATGAAAGAACACACACAACCCCTCTTTCTATACCAGTAAAAGAGAAAAAACACTATAAATCATAGAATTATATTCCAATTACATCAATATAAGTCAAATAAAAACACAATGATAATAATAAAAATAAAAATAATAATGTGTACCAACCATTGAAACTCGGGATTTCTCCCATGTATTAGTTTATCACTCATTGACATGAGCTCATTACTAGGACTTAATAATTTCCTAGTCCCCTATATTATGCTACCAAATAGTAAGAGAAAATAAAAACACCCCTATGAGACGAATTTGAAATGAACCACCCTACAATCCACTGAACCGGTGCCTTGGTCTAGCAGACCACAAGTCCTTAGGGATGCCTCCTTCTATTCCAAAAAATGATGAATAGTATTGAGAAACTATGAGGTTACTACGGGGAGACTATTCCATCATTTTAGATTAGATATTAGAAAAATAGTAAAAAAATATAATAAAGGATTGATAAACATCATATAAAAATATAGATAATGTGATAAAATAATTAGAGTATCAAATACTACACAAATTAATAATGACTAAAATTCCATAAAAAATCCCCCATGGGTGGATCCCATACAAGGACAAAATAAAAAAAAATAAAAAAAGAAGCAAAACCAATCCCTAAACTAATATCAATTCCTTCCTAGTCCCATAATATACACTCCACACAACTAAGAAAAAGAAAAAATCATTCCACATGCCATTTCCTAAACCTTTACCTATGACCAGATAGTCTTGTACTTGAGTACCCAAGCTCTAGGGCATCCTAAGATGGGTGTGAGCGTAACTTTATAGTCCACCACCAACAACATCCCTAAAATAACTAGTATATATATCATGTTCATAGATATGAACAATGATAAGAAAATACCATATAAAAAAAATGAAAATATAAATAATAAAAATAAGGTGTGATCCAAGTCTTCAATGTGACACATGGGGTCATACCTACCCACTTCATCCACCTCTAGTGTATCTTAGACTATTGTAATGGATCTCATAACTCTTGATGGTTCCATGGTACATAACCAAGGAAATCCCAACCAAGAAACATAAATGAATTAAAAGGGGATCCATCTAGAATTTCTATCTAAACAATTCAATATAGAGTGTGAAAAATTCATCCATGACATTCCTCTTAGGTAAATACATGAGAATACAAGGATTCAAACCATGTAATTACCTAAAAATAATCTAAGAAACCAACCATCTAAGGCATTCATAATATCAGGCTTGACTAGAATCGATCTCTACAACCATTTAATTCTATCTCATATAATCAAGACAGATCCATAGAGCTAATCGAATGAAATTCACAATGTAACCCTGATAGAATCCATTGCATTAATCAGTGGCATTCAATATATAAGACACCACCTGAATCCAGGGGGTTTCCCTGAAAAAATTCACAATAATGAATTTATGGGTTTTACAAGGTTTGTCATTAAATTACCTATATTTAAACATAATTAAATATATTTTTATAATCCTACTATTGAATTAAAGTGGGTATCATAACTTAATAAATGCCCACTGAATGAATTTCATGAATTTTATATCAAAAATATAATATAAGAGATTGATCTTAAGACATTCCACTCAGAACAACCATTTAAACAAGAAACCTCATTTACCAATTACCATAACCATCACTAGAGGTCATGTAATTACATAATTTCACATTTTATTTCATAATATACATAACCTTTTAACATTTATTTATTAAATAGTATTTCATCAATAAGATATAATGAAAGATAACATATAGGCTTCTTAATGTCAGTCTATTTAATCAACACTATCATTTAACAAGCCAGTACCAAGCGCAGTACAAAAAATCAATTTAAAACAACACTACACAATTAATAATCATGGCTCACCATTTTAATCTATAATGATATCATTCTATAATATTTTATTCTTCTCACAAAATCCATTACAAACATAGTTCATCATTTTCACAAACATGGATTTCCATTCCCTTAGATTCATCTCAAAGTTCAACTCTAACATACAATTCAATGCTTTAAAAAATGGTCCAATTAAAAGGTCCATCACATTATCAAATTATATATGGTTATGAAATTCTATTTCAAGAAAATTTATTCTATTTAAATATTCTCATACAACATTTAGACATGAAAACCATTTCCCACCCCATGAACATTCATGAAAAAATCCTAACTATGGTCATCCCACATGTAACTCACATTAAAGGAATTAAAATTTGGCTATGGTTCAAGGAATTATAAAGAGGAAATTAACTAATCCAGACATAAATTGAAACATTTATGCGAACTAAGGTGAATGTATGATGTGGACGGTATAACCACATCATGGATACTCTTGGAAAATGTGAATACTATGGGTTTGGTTTTAAGGAAAACTTATCATACAATGATATAATCCCACCTATAGAATAATGATTAAGAGATCAACGGGAATTAGAACAAAATGGGAATCTATAAAAAATCCTTGAAAATTCAAAATATTAGATAAAACAAGAAGGAAACCAGCTGACATCAAAAGAGAAAGAAAATAGAGGAAGGAGGATTGTTAGATGCACATATATCTCTCTAACACATGTGATGAAATCTAATTCATATAATAAATTATGGAGATCCACAGTGAGTATAAGATAGGGAATGGATGCATACTTAGAGGATAATGGGTCAAAATTGGTGGTGAAAATGGATGTATTTGGGTTATAAAATTGAAAGTGTGAAAGGGGAAAGATCTAAAATTTAAAGGGTGCATGGTTTCTCAAACTATGTTCCAACCATTTGAACCTCACTAGCTGGGACACACCATTATACATGGCTAGTGTGCACTATTTAACAAACTATGTTGAAACCATGAACATACCTCTGAAATATTTTTTAGAGGTTCCATGGAATCCCAGATCCCCCTCACATGGTTTAAACAAATTGTCTGCCTGTAAAAACTGTGTTTCATAGTTGGGGTGCATGGTCATCTCTAACCATTATTTAACCATGCACCCTAGGATACTTTCTTAAAACCAAATATTAATACCCCAAAACTCTTGTGACTTGTCTAATACCTGGAGGTTCTTATTAGGATTGAAAATACCCCAAAATACTACTTTTTATGGTTTAACTCTTGATTTCTAGATCCAAAAATTAATTTAAAAAATGGAACATCAACCAAACTCAAAACTAAAATTTTCACTAAGTCTCAAGGATTGTTTTTACACCAGAGCCTTATATTGTGCCTCTAAGAATTTCATGATTTTTTATGAATATTTTCAATGGTTATTTTTGGAAATTTTACTTTCCATTTATCATTAGATTGTAATTTTTTAAAGTAGATTATTCTAAAATTTTCCTGGAAGAATCCTGGAGATTTTAAGGTTGATGTTTCCTATGCCTAATAATGTTATTATAAAGGTGGTATTTTATCTTTATGATTTTTTCATCAATTTATTTATTTATTTATTATAAATAATTTTTTATTTTTTGATGGATGATATTTTAATTATACCCTACAGATTTAATAGTTTCATATTATCATGAAAATGATATTTTAGATGATGGAATAAAGGTAATGGAGTGTGGAGTGGTTCCAAAGGTTATATTATTAGATCTATTTACCCTATTTGACATCCATTTTCAAAATTTCAATTGATATTATGGTTATAAAGGATATTTATAATGTGTTTTGGTTTATTTAAAACTTTATTTTTGATGCCCATTTTGTTTGATTTAGTAGATAAAAATCCAAGTGGTGGAAGTCTAATAGGCTGGGTGTTTTCCAGTATATGTTTATATATTTGGTGGATGGTGATATATATTCCCATATATATATTAACATGTATTAAATCATCAAGAATTCTCCTCAAGGTTTTTGTACCTAGGTAGAGGTAAGTATACATATATTATTGGGATGTCTCAAAATATAGTTTAACAGAATTCAATGAAATAAAATAATATCATGATACAAGAATCATTATTTTATTTTTTTGTATTATCAAATACTTAATGATAACCTTGGGATGATGCTTAGTGATTATGGATTTAGTTTTAGATTTGGTTACCATTTGATGTTTGGTTTTTTGTGTATTTATTATAAATTGTTTATTTTATTAAATGACGAGAATCTATAATTTTACTAAATTAATACAACTTGATATAAAATCATGACAATAACCCAATATGCAAGTAGTAGGTGGGATATTCTATTTTTTTCTCTTAATTCCAAATACCCCCCCTAAATGTTATGAGGGAAGATGTAATCATTTAATGTATATTTATGGAAGGAATAATTATGAAAAATATTGATACAATATAAATAATGATATATATATATATATGAATAAGTCATAACACTTGTTTTTAATACTTATAGTGGCTATAATAAGTGGAGATGGGTTCATGGAATTACATATTGATAATAATTTATTTGGTATGCACTACACTAAATATATAAAAAAATGTGTTATAGAGTGCCTAATTAAAATGTACTACAGGTAGCTCAAGTGGATGTAGACTACGCACTGGGATGCGATGGATTTTCTTAGTTAGGATCAAGATTCATGGATTCATTATAATTCACTATTTACATTAAATTTATTAGGGTACTATGGGAGGATCTTTCTAAATGTTATTATACTCCCTCTTAATCACAAAAAAATATGGTTTTTTCCTTGAAAACATACAACACTGAATTGGAGGTAGTGTAATGAAACATTAAATTGGATAATTAATAGGATCACATAATTATTGTAGGTTTCTTTCATATACCATCACTAGAGGCATTGTAGAAGTTTTATTTGGGAAAACATGTCTTATGAGTTTTAGTTATTCTATTTTTATTAGATTCTATTAAAAATTATTATGTTATATGATATTTGTTTATACAATAATTTTATCAAGATTACTCTTTATCAAGGTTATTTTGAATATTCATTTTATGAGTTTACATATTTTTTGATATGTTTTAGTTAATGTTAATTATGAATCCATTATATGTGTGATTATTCACTCCATGGTAGTTATAAAGCCCTAAACTATTAGAGGAAAGTTTTTTATTTCACACATATTCATTATGATTGACCTAAGGTGAGGTCCAAATATGGATGAGTTATGTTTTAATGGTATTAGAGAAATTTTTAGGACATTTATTTGAGTTGAAATATGTGATGATTTACATTAGTTTGGTTGGAAAATAATATGATTCAACTAAGTATGTGAATTTTTATATAGAAATGTTCTATAAATTCAGAGTTCCCCTATGATTTACATAAATATTATCCTCATCTATGAACTATAACTAATAAAACATTAATCTATAATAATGTTTTATTATAGATGTTGTGCATGTATCTTTTAGGTGTATTACAATCATTTTGTGTGTTTATATTAATAAAATGATGATGATATTCATTCAGAAGAAAATTGAATAGAGAGTTTATATATATTATCATATATATTCTTAGATATATTTTGTTCCAATCCCATATGTATATATTTATTATGTCACTAATTCACCATGAGAGTTTTGTTCATGGGGAGTTGTAATAGACACCAACAATTGTTCTTTAGAGAGATAAATGAGTAAAATTTATAGTGTATGAGGTTCAGAAGGAGAAATTAACCATTTTTATTAGAATATATTTTCAACATAGGGGGATCCATCTTTGATGAGAAGACCAAATACTATTTTTGACAATGTATAGATGATATTCTAATTGGTTTAGACATCCTTTAATAATATTGTTTAATTGGTAGCTAATTTGTTGTACGGTGAAGCTATGTCATAGAAGAAATTTTTCTTGGGTGACTAATCAAATTCTATGATTCAATGTACCTAGTTTGTTTAATATTTATGTAGATATTTTTAATAAATAAAACAGAAACTTGAGTTTTATCATGTGTTTCATACTATCTATCAAAATATTTCTAGTTTTTCGGAGTTTTTTGTGAAGATCACAGGTTTTGTACATTATTGTTCAACAATAGTTGATAAAGATGAGTGCAAACTGAATAAATTTATTGTATCAATTTATCCATGCATTCAAAGGAATAAAAAAACCAAGACTATTTACCTTTGTTGAGGTGATTTAATGAATGGTGATATCAGATAATTGTTTTACCATATGATCTTCCGTTTTTATGTAAGATAATAATGTATTGGATGAAGCAAGTATAGGATGTAAATATTTAATTATACAAGTAACTTGATGTTATAAAAATATTATAATCATTTACATATATTTCATTACTATTTTTTATTATAAGGGAGTTCATCAGATTTTTGTAGTTGTTAGAGCCCTGTTTTCTTCTCACATGGTGTTATAAAATGTATCCAATATATGAATAAATATTCTTAATGAAATAAAAAATTAGAAAGAGCTTTATATAATGGTGGATAAATCCCCACATAAGTTTTAATGACTCATGAAATTAAATTTACACATCAAAATAAATTTCAATAATAATATCCTCATTTTACTTAATTAGAAAAATCTCTCTTGGTAGAAAAAAAGTGATGTGTTTATGTGTCATTAATGGAGGGGAAGCCAGATTATTGTGGAAATAGATCAGAAAAATATATTTAGCATGTTGTTTTTATATAATGATAAAATATATGGATAGTATCACAATTTCCATGGTAGATAATGTGCTTCCCACATCTGAGATGATGAATCCCAAGAGGGGGTGAATCATTGCTATATATTTTTTATCTTATTAAAATTATATTTACCTCTTTTGATATATCATGAAACAAATTATATTTAACTAATCATATTAACCCATTATCCTTTTAAAATTTCTTTCACACATACCCTTATCGACGAAATAAAATAAAGAACAAAAAACACATGTATTTTTACAAGTTTCTTCTCTTAGCATGAAATACTACATCCTTTTTGTTCATGGTATCATCCATGATACACATTTTTAATCAATTATTAAAAATATTTTATATTGAATCATAAGGGGTATCCAACATTTCTAAACCTCTTATTAGAAGTAAACTAATTTAATAAGAATCCCACATGAATTATATAATCTATTCAACTATCTTTAGTTTTAAAATTTAGTTCCACTATTAAAGAACTCCTCCATGAATCCAAAGATGATATTTTTCTAGATATTTTTGATGAATATCTTCTTGTTTGCATGAAAAAATTCACTAAAATATTCTCATAGTATATGTAAACCCTCTATCCTCATATAAATGCATTAATACAAAATCAAAATATTGACTACGAGGGAACAAGAACACAAAATTGAAACCTATTTAAATTATATAAAGAATTTTTATCTTTAATACTATTGTCAATTGTTTAGAATAATTATACCATTTTTTTTTCAATTAATATTTTAAGGGTTTACAACTTGATTTAGTAGGATTTTTTAATAAAAAATAAATAAGAGAGAAAATTAACCCAATTTAATTTTTCATTTATCCCATAATTATTCTCAATAAGTATATACTTCTATAAGTTCATATCAATTATTCAATATCATATTATATGAATTTTGTTATTTAATCATGACTAGATACATGCGAAACAATTCCCTTAATTTAAATTCTCAATTTTAGAAAATATTTCTCACATAATTTTACGTCTCGTTGTTATATTTTATTTAATAAAATTATTGAAATATAATTAATAACGAATTTAGAATTATAATCACTAAAAAATTGAATTCAACATTGAATTTTTTGAATCAATATGAAAATAGATTTCTCAAAATTATCTTATCCAATTTAATCATTTAAATATAAATATATTTTGAATATATTTTATCCGTACTTTAATTTTAAATCTAAAATACAATCTCTATAAAATGTTCTTAAATACTAGAAGTTTAATTCTAGATAATCTAAAAATGATATCAAAGATTAAAACCTTCCAGTATATTTATTTTTTATTCAAAATATAATTAATTAATTTTATAAAAAATCCTTAAAATATCATGCCTGATATATTAAAAAAATACCCATTATCATCATTTAATGTTGGTCACAACTTGTTTAAATTAATTCAATTAAAATGATTTATTCCCATTTTTTCTATTCTATATGTTCCATTCAATAATTAGCTAATGTTATAAACGAAATAATAAATGATATGTTGGTCAATTATAAAATATGTTTCGATGATCATTTAACCTCATATTCTTCTATTTAATCAATGCTCAATGTGAGTTTAAAAATCTATAAGAAAAACTGTTTTATGATATTTTATTGGAACACTCAAATATTATGAAAACATTATTCAAAATTTTTATTAAGAATAAAAAACATTTTACTTTATATTTATCTCTATTAAAATAATAACTATATTCTCTTGAATTTTCATAGATCTTAAATTTTCCAACAAATAATTCTAAAATCAAATTAAAATATTCATATTATTTAATAAAAATATTTTTTCCATTTCTTCTGCAATAAGATATGTTAATAATAAAACTCATATTAATTTATTTTCACCATTGAAACTATTCACAATCAATCTAAAAATTATTCATATAAATCTAAAATAAATATTTATCTCTTCCATTTAATTTAATATACAATAAACTCAAATACTTCAACATATTATACATTTAGAAAAATATATATAAGCCTTATTTTTTTATCCCTCATATTGTGATTTTGAAGCATTAGAGGTGTTGGGTGAGAGTTTAGAGGTGTATTGGGAAAGAGAGGTTAATATTTAAGTTGAATTTCAACAAGAAGGAAAATCATTCCATGATGCCTTATAATTATGATATGTTTTGTTTCTAAGAGGACATGGATAAAAATAGTTATATATGGATATTATGGAATAATATTTATGTGATGGTTTTATATATTATGAAGTGATAGTTTATATTATTACATAACCATTAGCCCTTAAAAAATTTGAGTTTGGTTTTCTAAAAGTAAAGAATCCATGTGTTACACCATGATGTTTATCATTATTCCATGGTTATTTTTGATGGATATTGGACTTAAGGAATGGAAATGAGGTTTTATACATGAATTTATAGATCCTAGTTTTTTGGTTTAACACATACCCTTACACCATTATATTCCTCAGTCTTATCAAAATAAATTATCGTTGGCATGGGATCTGAGGGGGGTGGGGTTAGGGATGGTGGAATGTGCTATCGTTTTATGTATAGTTGAATAAACTCATTAATCCATAACAAATAGTGTCATTCAATATTTTGTGGTAATTTATCTGTAATTATAAATTAGAATGTATTTTTGTATTCCATTCAATTCATCCTTTTCCACATGCCTTGTTTTTTTATTTTTCATATTATTATTTGTCCTCCTCCTCCCCTTCTCCAATACCCTCAACATCCTCATACTATTATTCTTCTAAGGTGTTTATATCATGTTAGAGGTGTAATTTTTATAGGGTATTGATGTGTTATAGGTTTGGTGGAGGATCATTTTGAGTTGGTTTGTAGTGGATCCCAATTTCAAACTTTTATAGGATTTTGATCATTTAAGATTCATTTTGAGGTTTGTGATTCTTATTATATTTATTTCTATTTATGTGTTAATGTGTATAAATCATGATTTAGTTTTAAGTTATTATGTATATGAGTTTTTACAAAATAATATAATATCTATATAGATGTTAATTGTATTAGATTGAATTATGTTGTAATTTTTTTCATTTTTTATCTTCATGATGTTGTTGATTGACATTGTGTTATGTTGTGAAATGATTGGTGGATCATGTGAAAAGACTTTGGGTGGGTGGAATTAGGTGTCTCATATTTTTTTATACTTTTATATAATTAAAACATTTATCCCTTTTAATTATAGTTTTAAAAATCCACACCTCTGTTAATTTTCAGGGTATGAATGAATCTTTTCACTCTTACCAAACATGAAACAATCACATGAAATGAAAGTAAAACATAAAAATATGGAACCCAATTTGTTTATAATGTTTTGAACCTTCATGGGAAACCTTCTCCTTTACATGATTGGTTATTATACTCAATACCATATTTTCCTTAATAACCAATTTAATATATAAAAATTTTGATGCATAGAACACCCTCACATAGTCTCTCTATGATTACAATTACTAGCTTCCCACTGGACTTCACACATAATATTACCACTAAATTCATAGAGTCACATCATTATATAATTATATACCCAAAATTTTTATACAATTTTGAAGTTGATATATGATCTGTATAGGGATATTCCTATATCAACAGAATAGATCTCCATCTCCATCCTTAGATTTTTCGAATACTAGTAGCTCCTTAAGTACAATGCATACAAATTGGTCTATATTTCATATTATATTCACATATATTGTATATAACCTTCTCAATAATATTTCTCAACTCAAACCATATCTCTTGTGATCTTCATGCATCCAAATAATACTCAAATATGAATGCCTCAATATATAGTTAAAAATATCAGAAGTGGTATTCCTCTCTTATCAATATATTATTCCTTCTTATTATTAGTACTTCATCTCTCATTATCCAACATCATAATAATGACCTATATTCTCTTGTTATTCTATCTAAGATACCTTGATAATGATATAATTATTATAACTATTTTAGTTCACCATTCTTCTTATTTTTCTCTTTAAGAGGGCTTTGTATTTCATACAGAACAAAAGTCTCAATTAAAAACTATGGGCCATATTTTTTTTGTCTCTCTTTATTTTTTATACATATTTCACCATCCTTATATTTTTTATATTTTTTATATTTAAAATACCATTAATTATTTGTCCCATGATATCTTATTAAATTTTTTCTTTAATAGATTGTATATAGGTGTCTCCCGTGACATTTTTTATTATATATTTCTTAATCGATTATATTTTATAAAATGAAATGAGTAAACTTCTCTATACACTCTCATTTTATAGTTAATGGTATATCCTCTCCATTGATAATACAAGTTTATTTATAAAATAATTCAAAAATAATTGTTTTTGTTAATTCTAGGAATACTAATTTCTCTTTTAGTCTGAACCAATATCAAAATAATCTTCTTCAACCTCTTAAAAGAAGAAAAAAATCTTCATAGATCAACCCAATGTCTTGTAATTAAGACACTGTAAAACTAAACATGAATCATTTCTAATCTATTCGAAAGTGATTATATCAAATTAATGAAACCACAAAATATTCACAATCAATTTTCAGATCTGAATAATCTAGAATATCTAATTTAGGCATGATTTATTTCTTAAAAATTCCTTCTTTTATTGATCTCTTACTCAACCAGGTAAATGATCTTATTCTAACTCAACCATGTTTGGAACAGACCTCATTTTATTTAATTTTAATACCATGTATAATAGATCACTCATCATCCATAATAATTTTCTTTTTATAAAAAATAATTATTGACACTTCAGATTTTTCCTTCCATAACATAAAGGAAATACCCTTACATGATCTCTTACGTAGATCCCCTTATGCATATGCACACACATCATTGGATCCCCTTATTACGGTTAAATTTTTTGAATCCCCTAACATGGATGAAATTAATATGCATTTTTATTTTCATATGTGATAGAAAGTTATTTCTAATCACATTTTCTTTTCCTACATGTAGTCTTGATATCGTACGATATTCTCATATCAATGGATAATTCTTTCATACAAGAAAACTATATCATATGTATTTATATTCAAATGAATCCATTTATACATTATGGATATCTTTCTTATGAGAGCCTATATTAAAAAATGTATCATATAAAATGACCTTTCATATGGAACCACATATCCTAAAAAATTATCATAATACACGATACTTTTCCATTTTCCATTATAAATTTCAACATGAAAATTTCTTCAAATTGAGTTCAAGAATTATTTAACGAAACTCCATGACATAAAAACCTATTAAAATAAACTATAATTACCGATAGAAATTTATCAAACCATCTTAAACTATCTCATCACTATTCCCAAGGTCTTAGAGTATAAGAATAATTAATTTTTAACATATAATAATCTTCGCATCATTTTCATTTCCATATACCACAGTAACCTATAATGTAATTAATCGATTTTTATTTTTATCCTAAATTCTAGAATAAAACATGTTTGGTACAAAATCAATGGTTTCTACATCTTAAAGTTATATTTCTATAATACTTGAAGATTTTTAAACATTTTTAAATACAGAATATTCATGTTTTCCAACAAATTGTTCAACAATTAGCTCTTCCATTCTCATATATTCCATTCAATCTATTATAGAAATGAATTATAATACTTTATTACATATTTTTCCTTAATTTTCATCCCTCCAATCATCAAATATGTCATGAACGAACCCAGCAGGGCCCTGTCTTGGTTGGAAGTATTCTAAGTGTGACACCCTAATCTCACCTCTAATAGGCTAGGGGATAATGATAAGGATCTAGTAGGCATATAACTAAAATGGGAGGCCTTAGTCTAAAGTACATGTACTAAAAAAACAAAAATATCCATGAAACAATGAATAAATATAGAAAAAAATGAAAACATCTAGTGTTTAAACCATTCATGAAATAACCTTTAGAAAATACATCAAAGTACAACATCGTAATAAAAAAATATATAATAGGGAAAAATAATTGACCAAGTAGAAATGACATGGGAAACCAAAACTGAAAAAAACAGTAGGGAGTATACCATGGTTGATATTGAATCAAGATCCCCTAACCTAACTATAGAACACAGTCAATGCAACCATGTATTGATATGCTCTATTGATATTAGGTCCACCATAATCACTATTAATCCATCTATCAACTTAATAAGACAAATCACATTCAGGAAAGGAACTTATAAGGGTGAGTATATAAAAACGTATTACTATTCCCAAAAATCTAACAATGGAATAAAATAAGAATAAATAATAGTTATCTAAACCCATAATCAAGTCAGTAAAGGAAAATTGACATATAATATTCTCATAAAGAAACCTAAGTGAGAGAGAATTATGATCTCTATGTCTATAACCAAATAAAATTAAAGAGTCTTCTTGTAGATCCAAAGGTCCCATAACTGATTCCAAAATAACCAAAGCATCCACATAAAATACAAAGTAGAGGTACCACTTTTTGTTACTGATTGTCATGGCTAAGGGAGAACTATCCACTATCCATACATCTCGTGTAAACTCTAAAGAATATGGAGGTCACACACCTCAGTGCTACATAACACAATTGATAGAGAACAACTATAATTGAGGACCCACATACCTCTAGAGCTCAATGATAGGGGTTACACTACATAGATATAGGAATAATACTCTCTATAATGTGGAAGAGTTCTATCTTTACCTATATGAATGATATGGGGGACCCTCTATCAAGAGAGAGAAATGGGAGTACCAGCTATAGTAACACTTTGATGCTGACACCCAATCAATTCCTCTAATTAGGAATCACTGAGAGAAGAATCTATCTAAAATAATCGTGTATCATATCTATACTACTGAAAAAAGGCCACCATCACACACTAAATGGAAAAATAAATAGAATAGATTAATCACATGCCAAAATTTGAGTACCAAAGAAGGTGATACGTAAGGTATAAGTCTCATAGAAAAGTACATGGCATGTGCATATTGTCACAAAGTGTGTGTCCAAATATATAAACCTAGGAGTTTACTCCCATGGACATGGATTGGACATCCCTATGGATCTACAGGGCAGGTATGTGAAGTACATGGAATATATTGGCAGCCTAGGGTATAATAGTATATTTTGACCCATACTCATGCACTCTTGCTCTGCCTGTGTACTCCAGGTGTACACACATGGCACCCAAATCATCTTACCATGTACATATGGACAACATGTTCCTCTAGGTACATGTCATGTAAACTTACACAAGCTCCTAACAACATGAATTCGACATATGACTTGTCTTCTTGAGTGGGGTCACACAATGTGTGGGCCTTGCCACACAACACCAGATAATTATCACTAAAACCCTAGCCTCTGTAGCAAGGGGACTATATGACATGTGTTTCTGAACTATATACCTTGAGACTCATGTTTTTATATAACCCCACAGTCTTAAAAAGTGATATTAGATATTCCATATATGACACTTACACAATCATTTAACCACCTAAAATCTTCCAAAATTTATGGTGAATCCTTAGGTCATTAATTCCTTACTCTCGATTGGCTGAAAATCCATCTCCATTTTTACATAGGTGTAGAATACATTCCTAATGTCACTATTCAGGGTTCCAAATCATGATTATATAATAAAAATCTCACAAGACACCGTGATTTGTCTAGGAATCATTGATCTCTATATCGTGTATGAATCTACCATGAATTTGGGGATTTTATTGTACTCAAAACTTCCAAAACATGTCTAATGATGACCTCTTGTGTGAATGAAATAGAACATGAAGAACATTGGTGGGAAAGGAATAAGAACAAAGATAATATCATTATTGGATGATGGAAATTTCTATAAAAAAAGTGGTGTAAATAATCCATGATTTTATAATTGATTAAGGGTCCAAAATCATGAGATAACATGTCCTACATCAAGAAGGGATTGATCAATGGTGAATAATGTGTCTTCTGGAGAAGAAGAAGATGATCCTGGTGTATTCTTCATCTGTCTCATGATTCTCCTCGATTGTTCAACAACGGTCCACATTTCCAGATCCTTTGGTGCCAAAAAATATATCCTCCTCCTCTCCTCTAATATCCCAGGGTTATATGACTAGGGTAATTTCCCAAACCCAATCTCCCAGAGTCAGGGCATTATTTAATTTTACATTTTCATGATCATAAGAAATAAAATCTCGATGGTCCTATCAGTTTAGTAGCCTTGGAAACAGTAGATACAAACAGAAGTATTAAATTATATCTTGAAATAAAAAATGACATATTATCCCATTTTAAAACTATCATATCACTCAAAATATACATTCAAGTTAATCATAATATACATATTCTCATCCTAGAAAAAATGAAACATAAGAAAGGACTAATCTCAAATGGTCAGTAAGGATAAACTATATAGCATAATCTATCATAAATGAGCATAAACATTTAAGAAAATGTATAATACTGAAGAAAATCATTTTAAACATAATATTTAGACCAATATAGAAAGAATAAAAAAAATAATTCCATTTAAACACTAATGTGGATATTCTACTAGTCGAATAATCATATGTAATATTAATCTCATAATGAGGAACTTCATAATGTTGGACATCAGAACCATACAATCAGGGCCTCGTTCCAAGACCATAAATAAAAATACTATCTAAGCATCATTCCAAGTCACTAGTTTGCCTCATGAAAGATATAGTTGCATCAAGAGGATATAGAAGGCCCCACCTATCAATTACTAAGTCCAATTCATTCCACATATGAAAAGGGTGAAATATAACATAAATATTCATATTAAAACTAATATATGGAATGTTAGTAATTTTACTATAATCCATGAATGGTATAAAAATAGAACATCCATATTCAAACATATCATAACACATTACATACAATATGGAAGATTTTATCAAAATAAATCATCCTCAATCAAGCATAAAATCAAACAAATGATCTTGACATAGATGAAAATAATCTCATACATTCAATAGAAATATTTGAGATAAATATCATTTTTTTAATTTGAAATTATTTAATAGCTACAGAATTATAAAAGAAAAAATTTCATATGAAAATAACCTAGTAATATTTTAATAAAATCATTAATATGTTAAGATTTCATAATGGTGTAAAATATCCACTCACATCATATAAGTTAAAAAACATGATTTCTTATTTTTTTAAAAAATTCATAAAGTACCTCATTTAGAATATGATAAAAATATTCATGTTAAAAAATTATATAAAAATTAAAACATGTTTAAAAATATCTTTTAATAAATATAGATAATTTTTTGAAACATATTTTAAGATACATGGACATGGATGATAAAGATTTCCCAGTAGATACTTAAGTATAAAAAATCTCGGATAATAATGAGATTGTAAAATTAATCCTTAACTTGAACTTTAATTTAGTTATGTGCGAGTTAAACATATGTATAATTGTTAAATAATGTTATTATATTATACTATTACCATATATAAATTTATGATGTCATATTTGTTCCTCTTTTCTCAAAATTTTAGTAGTTTTTCAGTATTACAATTATTTCGGTTGTTCACTACTTCATTTTCCAATTCCCATTTTACCATGAAAGTCATGTTTGTTATGAATATAAAATATTTAATTAAAATAAATTATGATATTAATGTGATAATATTTATTTTTACTCATCATATAAATTTTATAGTCATTCTTGAAGTGTTAACATATAGAATAAATCTCTCTACGTTGTGGAGACGACATGCTGTATGTAGGCATGACAGACGATATCAATCCCTTGATGGTTAATTGGAAAGGAATTGGATGGTATATTAATTATAAATAATCATTATAATTTTATATTTATTATTTATAACCATTTTAATATACCCATCCCAATATAGTAGCGTTGAATAACAAATTACACCGTGGCGTGGATACAGTAAGTCATACGTACGTACATATGATGATATTGTTATTCATAGAATGGATAAATGGAAGAATATTGTTTTCCTATAATAATAATAACATCACTGAATGTATAATATAATTTATTTATTACTTTATTATATAAGAAACATAGGATGTGTAAGCATAAGAAGAAAATAATTTTGAAATATTTGATAAAACGATTACCTCTTCTTCAGATATCTCCTTTTGATTTTCACAAAAGGACACCTTAGGTTAGATTTCATACCAATGTATGGCCTATAAGATGAAGTGAGAGAATTTGGGAGGATAAATGGGATGGGTTTGACTGATCTAAATGGATTTAGAGGTGTGAATAAAATATAAGGAAGGGTGCCTTTTTATAAGAGAGGGGAGGGGAACGTTTGGAATCTCCAAAAATATTAATTTATTATAAATACTTTTTCGGTTTCATATAGATACAAAGTGATTTATTTACATGATAATATAATTACGGGTCAAATTACTCTAAACCAATGATTTTTATACACGTTTAGGTCACAAAATTAACCTTTTCTTTTTTATTAAACCCTTAGTTAAAGAGTTTAACTCTTACCGGGTTTACTTTCCTTTTTTTATAATATAGGGTTAATATAGTTACAATAAAATGAAAAAAGAACCCCAAATGGATAATTAATAAAATATTTAAGACTATAATATTTATTGGGCCTAACATGATTTTTTTATGAATTTTATAACATTTAATAAAATATTATTTATTATAAATTATCTTTTATGGAAATTTAGATACTATTCAACATTTCCATTTTTGAAAATATTAAACAATCTTGAAAACTTCGAAACAATAATTCCAATATGTCACTAACATGTCTTTTATCTATAAATTTCTTGGATCTCATTAATTGAGTCAAATTATATTTATTTTCATATTTTTAATATCATTTATTTGATATTTTAATTAAAAAAATAATTTCTACATCATTATTGTTTCATCGTTAATGATAAATATATAATCTATAAAATTTAAAAATTAACTTATATAATGTATTTAATGCATTTATATTTCCAGAGACTATTTATAATCATTGTTATCCCATGTATATCTGTATATTAAAATTAATATACTTATTGAAAATGAGAGTCAAATTTTGTCGCATTCATCAATTTTAATAATATTCATATTATATTCATGGAAAAGGGTTCATTAAATAATTACTTTTATAAAAATAGGTGATATGTGTAATAACTTGGATCTTCATTTCATTCATTTCTTTCATTTTTCGGCCGTTTTTTAGAAAAGAGGAGTTTCTGGAAATTTTTAAAGTACACGCCGTGTACTCCCTTGTCGCGCCAGGCGGTGTGGTGGCCGAGTCCGGGCCACACACACGGTGTGTAGGGGTGATGTGGAGGCCGCTTAAAGAGGATTACAGAAATGTAGTGTACATGTCGTGTACTCAATAAGTACACACCGTGTATTTTCATTTTTTTTCATTAAACGGACCAGGGTTGCACCTAATCGACAGAACTGTCTTCTTCTCCAGCGCCTTCGACCGAGAGCAACCCATACGACCACTGATCTTCTCCGAGCCCCCAAGCCCCTATCTGTTCACCGAATTGACCACCATAGATTGTGTTGGGACTGCAACAATGAGTTCTTCCTTCTCCAGGAGCTTTGTTTTCCAATTCCTACTCTTTCTTAAGTTATCGTGGGATTAATGTTTTGTGTGTTTTGGTAGATCTACACCATTCTGAGGAGAATCAAGCCTCTTGGTTCAAGTATATCAATATACAAGGATCGAGGTAGGTGTTTTGTGCCTTACCTTTTGATGTCTTTGAGTTTTATGTGGAAATTCCACCAAGACCCGTGAACGGGGTATTGTGTGTTTACCTTTTTTCCCTTGTGGTTATACCTGCCTTGATTTCATGCTTGTGTTGAGTTAAATTTATCAAGTTTGGGGATAATTATCATGCTTGGATGTTTTTCCCTTGCTTTGTTCTTAATGCAACCTTTGGGTCACTTTAGCCTATGGCCGTTGTACCTGTTTCCATGCCTTGTGATCATAGGACAAAATGATGTTGTTCTCCGGTTTCTTGCTCTTTAGACTATTTAGCCAAGTAGCTCTATAGGTGTACTTTGGTTAGCCAAGTAGCTCGATAGGTTTACTTTGGCCTTATAGCATTAATATGCACTGACTGGCACGAGACCATGAGAACCCGATGCTATTGACTATAAGGGATAGACGGAGTGAGATTCCCAGAGAGTCTTGCATATTATAGACTATATGAGGATAGACTGAGTGAGCTTCCTCAAAGAGTCTTGGACATTATAGACTACAACGGATAGACCGAGTGTGCTTTCCAGAGAGTCTTAGTTATTATAGACTACAGGAGGGTATACCGAGTGAGCTTCCTCAAAGAGGCTTTACCATGATGGAATGTCTTTAAAACCTTCCCAGGCTAGAAGAGGAATTGACCGAGTGAGCATCCTCAGAGATTCTGTGGAATACCCGAGGCTATATAAGGATTGACCGAGTGAGCTTACTCAGAGAGTCTATAGGACTTGGGCCAAGAGGGTCAGACCGCATGATCTCCCTCTGAGAGTCCCTTACCACCCTAGACTATATGGAGAATTGACCGAGTGAGCTTCCCTAGATAGTCTTATAAATTTTGTATGACCAAAATAGAGGGGTTAGGCTAAGTGTACTACCCAGAGGGTTTTGGTACTTCTTGGATAGGACCAAGAGGGGTTGGCTGGGAGTACTTCCTAGAGGGTTTCCTACTTGTGTTAGTCGTTGATTCACCGATGCTTTTTGTTCTGTGAACTGATCATTATTGTGATCATCTTGGTTACTGCTTACAGATTACTGCTAGCTGTTGCTGCTACTGTTTTACTACTTATTGTAATATTACCTTCCATATACTCACTTACTGTTAGGAACAGATCTTCGGGTGGTTTCCTACTGGGATTTCATATCACACCCTATTTGGGTCATGCTTTTGGGCCCAAACAGACTATGTTGTTGCATTTATAGAGAAGGGAAAGCGCCCTTCGACTTCTGGTACTTGATTGCTTGTAGTAAGAGAGCATGAGACCAAACATTGGCTTGCGATGCTGAGGAGCTGTTTACTTTCCTTTGTACTTGTTTTGGAACTATTGTATTTTTCATCATTGTGACTTGTTTGGATGCTTTCCTAGATATGTATCATGCATCATTTCATATATATACATACGTTCTCCAATTGTTGTCTGATTTAGTCTTCCTTTGTTTATTATTGTTGGTTATTTAATGCTTCCAGTCTTGCATGATTATTTACTTCCACTGTGTACTTTGACAATGAGGGCATAGTTTCCCCACTATCACACTGAAGACCCTCGATGCAAGTCAGCAACCTCTGGCGTTTGGGGAAATGTGCTTGGGGCCATGTGACCAACCGGGTATGGGGCACCTCTGGGTGGCTTCTAGAACTGGGATGTTACAAAGTGGTATCAAAGGGAGGTTTTTTCTCTTGATTTACTATTTGGAGCCTTTATCCAAGGATAGGACGGAATCGGTACTTGGTAATAATCTGTGCCCGGGAATAGCTAACATGTGTATAGTAAAAATCCATACTACCTCATCTATTGTAGTTTTCTGGTTTTGGGATTTTACGGTTGATATGATTTGACCTAGAGTGATTCCCATGACTTGTGTTGTTATTGTTGATGCTATTATGGTTCTATTTTTCTCACAACCTGATGAGATGAGGGTATTCTATCTCATGCATCATATAGGCACTTATTAGAAATAACATTCCATTAATTATTTACATGCCATCTAGGGTGCATTAGCAATTGCATTCTATTGTGATAAACTTTCTGTATATTATGCATGTTGTTGTGATAGGTGCTTTGATAGAATCTCTGCTGTTTAATAGAAGACTATTTGTATTGTACTTTGCTTAAATGAACTCCAAATTTTGATTCTTGAGGTGTTATGGGCCCTCTTGACTCGGAAATTGGTGATTCATTGACCTATTTTTCCTTATAAATGACTATATTGGATGCCAAGCATTGATTCATGGGGAGTATGGGCCCCCACGAATCGGAATTTGGTACCTTCATGCCTTGTTTTCAGTGTTTCTGGGCTTCAGTGCAGTTTCTAAGCTACTGCCCGGAAAAAACCCAGAATACATGGCGTGTACTTTATGACTACATGTCGTGTAGTTTTAGACCATGTCAATGACTGTGTGAGTAGGAACATAGTGTTGAGGAAATGTCTTTAAGGACACACCATGTACGGTAGGTGCATGCCGTGTAGTATAGAGCCGTGTACCCGGCCGTGTCACTAACAACACGGGCCGAGGAAGCTCGAGTAGAAAACGCCGTGATGGTAAAGAACATGCCATGTAGTTTTGTACCAGGTAATCGGCCGTGTCACAAACAACACGTGTCAGTGTTATCCTCTCCTATACACGCCGTGTTTGTTCGGAACACGCCGTGTAAGTGGCAGCCACGTAGCCGACTGTGCAACTAACAACATGGGTTGCCGAAACCTTGTCAAGTACACGCCGTGTTCTTAGTGAACACTCCATGTAGTCTAGGGTTAAGAGGACTGTGTGGGTTAGTCGTGGAAAGAGACTCAGGCAGGGGAATAGAGTTCAAGTACACACCATGTGTGTGGACAACACACCGTGTAGTTTTGGGTGTTACACGACCAAAGGTGGCAGGATTACACGCCCATGTCTTTGGTTTAAGTGAACACGTCGTGTAGTTTTTATACATGCCGTGTAATCATGTTTTGTAAACTTGAATGGTTCCTCCTACAGATAGTAGGAAGTGCTGCAGAGAGTCTTCTCGAGGAGATCATAGTAGATGGGATGTATCTTCTAGCATCCAGGTTGTATGCTACCAGTGTGGTAGGAGTGGGCATACTAGGCCTCGGTGTTAGAGAAATCTGGTGGAGTGCTGATCTTGCGGCAAGTTGAGCCATATTTAGTGCTTTTGTCAGATATGTTTGCCTTCAGTTGGTGGTAGGGGTTCTTCTATGACCCCACGTTCAAGATATGCTTCGCCAATTTCTCACCAGTCAGGGAACTGGATTTCTTCCAGCCGTTTGGGCCAAGGTGGAGGTTGCATCCTGGTAGTCATTCACCAGGTCACCAGCAACAACGGAGTGGATCAGCTCAGACTGGTCAGCCAGGGGTACGGGGCTACAGTACATGCCAGACATTCACTGTGGAGCAGACCTACCTGGAGAAGGATCCCATCCCTTATACAGTTCAAGGTACAATACTATTAGCCTCATTTTTATCTTCAGCACCCTTTGATACTGGTACCTTGCATAGTTTTATCTTTGTTTCTATTGTGGAGAGCCTTGGGCTCTGTATCTTTTCATCTGCCGACATGTTGACCCTTGACACGCTGTTTGGAATGATGACATCTAGCGTACGTTAGTGCAGAGAGTGCCCTATTGAGGTGGCAGGGTGTCACTTCTTATGGGACCTCTATGTCCTAGAGATGACAGGCAATGATGTCATTCTCAGTATGGACTGGTTGGTTCTCTTCCAGGAAGTAATCGATTGCTATCACCGTAGGGTGAGTTTCGTATCACCATAGGGCAGGTCATTTCTTCTTAGAGGTGAGTGGGATGTCTAGGTGGGTATAACTAGACCAAAGCATCATGGGATAGGAGGAGTTGCAGCCCAGATTACCAGTCTTTATCTGGATGACCAGGGGACTTCATAGTTGGACTTTCCTCCAGTGGTGGATCGTTTTAGGGATGTATTTCCAAAGGAATTTTCCGGTTTTCCTCTGGAGCGTGAGGAATAATTATCAATTGATCTTGTTCTAGGGGTGGCACTAGTGTCCATTCTTCCTTATAGGATGGCTACACCTGAGTTGCAGGAGCTTAAGAAGTAGTTGGAGGTGTTGAAGGCAAAGGGTTTCATCCGACCTAGTACATCTCCTTGCGGTTCGCCTGTCCTATTTACGAAGTAGGCTAATGACACCCTTCAGCTTTGTGTGGGTTATCAGAAGCTGAACCAGTTGACGGTCAAGAACCGATATCCCTTGCCGAGGATAGATGACCTCTTTGATAATCTTCGAGGAGCCCAGGTCTTCTCGAAGATCGATTGAGGTTCGGTTATCATCAGTTGCACGTTAGACCATCATATATACCTCTTACAGCCTTCAGGAGTAGGTATGGTGTATAAGAGTATACAGTCATGCCATTCGGTGTCACGAATGCGCCAAAAGTTTTTATGGAGCTGATGAACCAAGTGTTCCATCCGTACTTAGATTCCTTTGTGGTGGTTTTCATGGACGACATCTTGGTGTACTCTCACACATGACATGGCCATGCTACCCATCTTGAGATCATTCTGGGTACACTGAGAGAGAATTAGTTATATGCAAAGCTCTCGAAATTCCACTTTTGGATGGATCAAATTCAATTCTTGGGTCATGTCATCTCAGAGACAGGTGTATTAGTGGACCCAGATAAATTTAGAGCTGTAGTTTCCTAGGAGGAGTCAAAGAATGTCTTTGAGGTGAAAAGTTTTCTTGGGATGGATAGATACTACAGGAGTTTCATACATGACTTCTCATGCCTAGCAGCACCACTAACAGGTCTGACCAAGAAGGGGGTAATGTTTTTATGGTCAGATTCTAGTGAGTCAGCCTTTTAAGAGCTGAAGGGGAGGTTTGCGTCAGCACCGATACTGGTCTTACCAGATTTGGGCAAGGGATATACTATTTACTGTGATGCTTCAGGTATCGGGCTGGGACCTGTGCTTATTCGGGGAGATGGGGTCGTTGCTTACGGGTCACGGCAGTTGAGGCCACATGAGAGGAACTATCCGACGCACAATCTGGAGTTGGAAGTTCTTGTTCATGCCTTATGTCGTTGGAGACACAACCTTCTCGGAGTGCACTTTGTGGTTTTCACTGACCACAAGAGTCTCAAGTATATCTTCACTCAGCGGGATATGAATCTGAGAAAATGTAGGTGGGTCGAGTATCTTCAGTCTTTCGACTTCAAGCTTGCCTATACGCCGAGAAAGGGCAACGCAGTAACTGATGCGTTGAGCAGGAGAACTCAGATTCAGGCAGTTCAAGAGGCTAGTAGTGAGTGGAAGCTTATGGCTCTGTTCTCTGAGATGCACTTGGATGTGTACGACAGACAGGGGTAGAGTTTTCTATCTTCTGTAGCTATTACCTCTACACTTCTTGATCGAGTACGGACGAGGCAGCTATCAGACTCATAAGGCTTAGTCCTGTGAGAGAGTGTGTCAAGAGAGGAACCTCTTCCTGGATGGACAGTGGGCGAGGACGAGATCTTGCGTTTCCAGGGACATGTATGGGTTCCAACATACATACATGAGGAGCTGATGCAGGATTTTCATTCCTCAGTTTGGGCAGTGCATCCTGGCGTCACTAAGATGTATCGTGATCTTCACCGCCAGTACTGGTTGCCAGGTCTGAAGAGAGATGTTGCTAGTTTTGTCATGAGATGTTCTACTTGTCAACAGGTGAAGGCTGAGCATCAGCGACCATTGGGGCTTTTACATCAGTTACCCATTACCGAGTGGAAGTGGAATGATGTCGTGATGGAATTAGTGACTAGGTTGTCAAGGTCACCTTGAGGGAGTGATGCTATTTGGCTTGTTGTCTATAGGCTTAATAAGGTTGCTCACTTCTTGCTGATCAAAGAGAACTTCAGTGTTGATGAGCTGGGATGGTTGTACATCCGAGAGATTGTATGACTACATGGAGTTCCACACTCCATTGTTTCAGACAGGGATGTACAATTTACTTCTCAGTTTTGGTAGGGACTTCAGAAGGCATTGGGTACACAGGTACTTTCGAGTACATCATACCATCCCCAGAATGATGGACAATCCAACCGTACGATCCAGGTTCTTTAGGATATGATCCGATCATCCATTATAGACTTAGGCGGTTCTTGGGAGAAGCATATACCTCTAGTGGAGTTTTCCTATAACAATAGTTTCCAGGAGACTATTCAGATGGCACCTTACGAGGCTTTGTACGACAAGTCATGCTGATCACCCTTATACTGGCTGGAGGTAGGAGAGGCAGATTTGCTGGGACCTCATCTTGTCCAGGAGACCTCAGAGCAGATAGAATTTATTCAGAAGAGGATGGATACATCACAGTATCGGTAGAAGTCCTAAGCTGATCAGCGGAGATGACCTCTGGAGTTCGAGGTTGGGGATCAGGTTTTCCTGCGTGTCACACCGAGGTTGGGACACAAGAGGATCTGAAGATAGGGTAAGCTTTCACCATAGTACGTCTGACCTTTTTACGTTTTGGAGAGAGTTGGGCCAGTTGCCTATCAGTTTAAGTTACCTCCGAGGTATCGGGATATGCACGACATCTTCTACGTTTCTGATCTCCGACGTTACTTTTCAGACATGTATCATGACTCTCAAACCAAGGAGGTTGAGCTTGAAGCAGATGCGTTGTTTGAGGAGCATCCCATCCGGATTGTCGATCGCAGTACGAATGTTCTCTATGGCTGGTCTGTTCCTCTATTATGGGTGTTATGGCAGCACAGGTGAGTGTAGGATGACACTTGGTGTGGGAGGCCGATGTACGACCACTGTGGCCGGTGCTGTTCGGGGATTCTTCTTCTACACCTTGGTAGTGAAATTTGGGGATGAATTTCTTTAAGGTGGGATGTTTTTAAGAACCCAGATCTTCATTTCAGGTATGTCTTTCCTTTTTTGGTTGTTTTTTAGAAAAGAGGTGTTTCTAGATATTTTTAAAGTACACGCCGTGTACTTTATAAGTACACGCTGTGCACTCCCTTTCCACGGCAGGCCATGTGGTGGCCATGTCCGGGCCACACACATGGTGTGTAGGGGTGATGTGGAGGCCGCATAAAGCAGAGTATGGAAATGTAGAGTACACACCATGTACTCAAGAAGTACATACCGTGTATTTTCTTTTTCTTTTTCATTAAACGGACCGGGGTCGTGCCTAATCGACAGAACTATCTTCTTCTCTAGTACCTTCGACCGAGAACAGCCCGTATGGCCACAGATCTTCTCCAATCCCCTGATCCCCCGTCCATTCTACGAATCGACCGTTGTCAATTGAGTTGGAACCACAAAGGTGAGTTATTATTTCACCTATAGCTTTGTTTTACAATTCATCATCTTTCTTAAGTTATCATGGGTTGAACGTTTTGTGCATTTTCATTGATCTACACCATTCTGAGGAGAATCAAGCCTCTTGGTTCAAGTATATCGATCTCCTAGGATTGAGGTAGGTGGTTTGTGCCTTACCTTTCGATGTCTTTGAGTTTTATGTGCAAATTCCACGAACACCCATGAATGGGGTATTGTGTGTTTAACTTTTTGCCCTTGTGGTTATTCCTGCCTTTCTTGCATGCTTGTGTTGTGGTAAATTGATTACGTTTGGGTATAATTACTATGCTTGGATGTTTGTCCCATGATTTTTTCTTATTTCAACCTTTGTGTCTCTTTAGCCTTTGGTCGTTGTACCTGTTTCTATGCCTTGTGTTCATAGGAAGAAATGATGTTGTTATCAGGCTTGTTGATCTGTAGAGTATTTTGTCAAGTGGCTCTATAGGTGTACTTTGGTTATCCAAGTAGCTCTATAGGTTTACTCTGGCCTTATAGAATTAATATGCACTGACTGGCACGAGACCGTGAGAACCCGGTGCTATAGACTATAAGGGATAAACCCAGTGAGCTTCCCAAAGAGTTTTGAATATTATATACTATACGGGGATAGACCGAGTGAGCTTCCTTAGAGATTATTGGACATTATAGACTACAAGGAATATACCGAGTGAGATTCCCATAGAGTCTTAGTTATTATAGGCTACAGGAGGGTAGACCGAGTGAGCTTCCTCAGAGAGTCCTTACCTTGTTTGAATGTCTTTAAAACCTTCCCAGTCTAGAGGAGGAATTGACCGAGTGAGCTTCCTCAGAGAGTCAATGGTATACATGAGGCTATAGGAGGATTGATCGAGTGAGATTCCTTAGAGAGTCTCTAGACCTTGGGCCAAGAGGGTCAGACCACGTGATCTCCCTCCTAGAGTCCCTGACCACCCTAGACTATAAGGGTAATTGACCAAGTTTGCTTCCCCAAAGAGTCTTATAAATTTCGTATGACCAAACCAGAGGGGTTAGGATGAGTGTACTGCCCAGAGGGTTGTGGTACTTCTTGGATATGACTAGTGGGGATGGCTGCGAGTACTTCCCAGAGGGTTTCCTGCTTGTGGCTATTGCTTTAACAATGCTTGTTCTTCTGTGAACTGATCACTGCTGCACATCATCCTGTTTACTGCTTACTGATTACTGCCTGCTATTGCTTCTACTGTTTTACTACTTATTGTACTATTACCTTCCATATACTCACTGACTGTTGGGCACAGATCTTCGGGTGATTGCCTACAGGGATTTAGTCTCACACCTTGTTTGGGTCATGATTTTGGGCCCAAATTGACTATTTTGTTGTAGGTATAGACAAGGGAAAGTGCCCTTCAAATTCTGGTACTTGATTGCTTGGAGTAGGAGAGCATGAGACCAAGATTTGGCTTGCGATGCTAAGGAGATGTTTACTTTTTTTTGTACTTGTTTTGGAACTATTGTATTTTTTAGCATTGTGACTAGTTTGGCTGCTTTCCATGATATGTATCATGCATCATTTCATATATATACATACGCGCTCCAATTGTTTTCTGATTTAGTCTTCTGATGTTTATTATTGTTGGTTATTTACTGTTTCTGCTCTTTCATGTTTATTTACATCCACTGTGTACTCTGCAAATGAGGGAATAGTTTCCCCATTATCACACCCCAGGCCCTCACTGCTAGTCGGAAGCCTCTAGCGTTTGGGGAAATGCGCTTGAGGCAATGTGACCAACCGGGTACATGCCACCTCTGGGAGGCTTTCGAAACTGGGATGTTATAATAATCGTGTAATTTATTAATAGAATAGAATTTTGACTGGTTTTTGAATAATTTTATAATATTTTTTTTACTTTTAATAACCCAATTTACCCATAACCGCGATAATTAAAAATTTCGGAAGTTACTATTCATAATATCCAAAAAATAAAACCAACCTATTAATAAAATTTTGGTCCACTGATTCTAAATATGGAATCCATTTTTCAAAATTTAATCACAAAATTTTCTATAATTAAATTAATATTAATCATCATTGACAAAATGAGAATGCAAGTTTTTCAAAAGTAAAAAGCATCAAAAGATTAGCATTTATTTAGATCTAATTTTAGACTAAAAATGTTTCCAATGACCTAAATTATATTAATTCATAAAATAATAAACTAATTATACCTTATAAAAAATTAAAATTAAAATCGAAAAATAGAAATAAATTAGATGAAAAAGCAGTTTTGAATTAAAATAGATTATTTTTCACTATTCAAGAAAATATTAATATTTTCAAAAAAACACCAAAAATTCTCCAAACTAAATTTTTATGTCTCAATTATAAAAAAAAGTTTTATTTTGAAAAATTGAATTTAAATTTTTGTCAAATATTAGATTTAAAAAGGGTTCACCATTAAAAGTCTGTAAAACTACTATTTCTTAAAAATACTTATTTTATTCAAAAAATTGAATTTGTTCATATATAAAGTGTAATAAACACGTGAGATGAATATTAAAATTATATGGATTATATAAAATTCAAAATTTAGTTAATAATATTCATAAACAATTTTTAAATGCATAGTCATGGTGTGCTCTAACTCGGTGTTGCATGCACCACAAGCTATTGGATTATACAAAAAGAAGTGTATTGTGAAAGATTTGGGTGTTAATTTCTTCACTCATTAAAATAATTTCATCCTATATATTTCTAGAATAAAAATTCATAAATATATTTTGCTTGTTCATTATCATAAGTTACTCTAGATCACACGTAGCCTATTCTTTTTTATGGTTTCTCCAAAGAACTTTTACCAGAATATTCGTCTGATTTCTCCACACTTGTTCTCTATTATCAAGAATCGTAATATTATCTTAAATTTAAGATAGTTTAGGTTCTAGTTCAATTTATTCATAGGTAAGTACGTGCGTTGGGTCTGATATGTATTTAATTAATAGTGATATGTGTAACACATCAAGAACATTGGAGAGACTTGGCAGCATTACCAATTGGTAAGATACAGATCAGATTCATTCAAGAATTTAAAAAGGTATCATGTACCTGGGAATTAATTAACCATTATTACCGAATTGTATAACACCCTTCCATGGAGATACCTTCAAGACAAAAAGATCTCACACTTAAAATTCCAAATTGTTCCTTTGGTTATTGGCATTACCATTTTTCCTACTTTGACCTATTTTGATATGGGTCTGAGTAGTATTTACCTTTTCCATTATTTCTTCAACAAATTCTAGAACTATGTGTTTTCTTTCACCTATATCACCCCAATAATTCAGTGTATGCCATCTCTTTCTATATAATTCTTCATATGGTTCCACCTGAATACTTTAATAAAAGCTATTATCATAAGAAAATTATACTAGAAGAAAATAATGATCCAAAATATATTGAAAGTAAAGTGAAAAATATCTCAATGTGCATTTTATTGTTTGAATAGTAATTTCTAATTTAACATGATTTTGAGGGTGATAGGCAGTGCTCAAACAAAGCTTAGTATCATGGTCCTTCTAAAAACTTATCCAGAATTGTGATGTAAAATAGGGATCTTGAAAAAAAAATCTATAAGGGTACACCATGAATTCATAAGAGTTCATTAATATATAGTCTTGCTAAAGGTTTAAGTGGTAAATATTTTCATATAGTAAGAAAATGTGATGATTTAGTAATATTATGGACAATAACCCATATCGTATCATTTATTCTCAGAGTATTTAGTAGCCCCATGGTAAAGTCTGTCATAATATCATACCATTTATACATAGGTGAAGGAATAGGTTTCATGACACCTCTTGGATATTTTCTTCTAGCCTTCAACTATTGAAAAACCAAACATCTAAACACATAATCAGAAATCTCTCTACTCATGTTGTCCCATCAAAAAATGTTCCTTCAAATCTATAAATATCATAGTGTCACTACGATGTATAGAGAAATTTTAGTAGGGGGCGTCATCCAATAATTTCCTTTTTAGATCAGGTATAGCGGGAACACAAATTCTCTTCTGAAATTTCAAAATCATTTATTCATAAACGAAGTTGATCTATCTACCATCAATTATAGATTTAATTTTCATTTGAAAATCATCATCATTAGACTGGGAACTTTTTTCCCTTCCTAGTAAAGATAGTGTGGAAACCATTTGAAGAATTAGTGATGTTTCACCTTCCATTATAATTATTATATCTATCATTACTATATCCATGAACATAAGATCATTTTTTAATCTCATTTGTTTTCAGAACGTCATGGTCCTTTCGACTCAAAGCATCTTCCACCTTATTTTCCTTCCTTGGGTGGTAGTTTAGTTTTCAATCATAATCCTTGAGTAGATCAAGCCATCTACTTTGTCTCATGTTTAGTTCTTTATGTGAGAAAATATATTTCAAAATCTTGTGATTGTTATATATCTCACATCTTTCACCATAGAGATATTGTCTCCATATCCTCAGAGAAAATATTACAGCTTGTAACTCAATATCATGAGTTGGGTAGTTTTGTTCATGGATTTTTTAATTTAATTGATGCATAATAAATAACTCAACCATTCTTCATAAGTACTAACTAAGGTCATTCCTTTATGCATCACTATAAATCACAAACCCATAATTTCATAATGGTAGAGTCAATATAGAATAATTGAATTATCTTATCTTAAATCTTTTAAAACATTATTCACACTATTTTGATACAAATGAATTTAACCCCTTTATGTGGGATTTTTGTTAATGGGTTTTCCAATTGGGATTTTTTTTTCATGAAATACCGATTGTAACCTACTAAACCAAGAAAAATACACACCTAATTTATACTCATATGTGCTAGAAATTCTTATATTTCCTTTGTCTTTGTAGGATCAAAAGAGATTCCATCCTTCAAGACAATATGGCTAGAAAAAAAACTCCTAAAGCCAAAATTCACATTTTCTAGTATCTCATATATTTTATTTCTTATAAGAGTCTTTAGAACAATCCAAAAGTTATTCTCATGGTCTTCATATATTTATTATTATAACTAGAAATCATCAATAAATACTGTGAAAAAATCATCAATATATTCCTTGAACATTTTGTTCATTAGATCCGTGAAAATAGAGGGTGAATTAGTCAGTTTGAATGACATTACTACAAACTCATAATTCACATATTTGGTTTGAAATGATATCTTTGGGAAATATTAATTATTTATACATAATTGATGATATCTAGAATGACGTTCTATATTCAAAAAATATAGATCTCCATGAAGTTGATGAAACAAATCATCAATGTGGAAAAGATGATATATTTTCATTATTTTAATATCATTGATTTCTCTATAGTCAATGCATAGCCTCATTGATTCATCTTTCTTCATTAAAAAAAGAAATGGGGATCCCCATGGGGAAACACTAGTGTAGATAAATAACTTATTACACAACTCCTTTAGTTTTTTCTTCATATCTACTAATTTCACTATGGAAATTATGTAAGGTGTTTTTTATATTGGCCTTGCATCATGTGATGAAGTTTTTCTCTAAAGCTACGAGGGGTGGGTATTGTTAAGAATCAAGTGATGAAGTTTTTCTATAAAGATAATAGATTCAAAATTTTCATCACAAATCCTAACATCCTTCTGCTTGAAATAATTTTTACAGCATATTTTGTTATCTAATCCATACTGATGATTATATCAAAGTAGACAATTGGTATGATGACAAATTCAGCAGATAGAGCACGTTTATATTCCATAATGGGAGTTGCCTACCACATATTTGTTGCAATGAGACTTCCTTTATGGGTTTTGACTGACAAATAACTTGTTAACATGAATTGAAAATATCTAACTTTTAAATTAAACTTGGAAGATATAAAGGAATTTAAGGATCCAAAATCAAATAAATCATTGAATAAATTTGAGGAAATGATTAGAGTACCTACCACCACACCATTAAGAACTCAAACCTTAATTTTTATTATCACAAAATATTGGCCTTTCTCCCATATCATTTTCTGGGTAAATCTTCCTTGATTATTAAGAAAATCATTTGCATAATTTTCCATCTCTATATAGTTGTAACATTAAAAATTTGTAGATTCTTTCTTCCCCTTTCAATCATGAGTTTGGTGGCCTTTTTCTCTATATGTGTAACAAACTCCAATGACCTTTAGGAAAGTACTGAGGTGTTTCTTCCCACTATTACTGTATGGTAGAAAATAATATTTTCCCTTATTCCCCTTACTTCCTTTTTTAGACTGTTCAACGACTCTATTCTTCTCATGATTTACTTTAAATTCATAATACTTAGAGAGTTCCTTTTCTGTATTGATAACACATGATACCATATCTCCGTAAAATGTGAAAGATTGTGAGACCAATGACTATTGGAGGAATGGTTTTCACCCATTAAATAATTGATTAATCTAACTTATTGGGTTGCATATGTAGTCTGCAACATGCCTTACTAACCCTGTGATGTTAGATTTATACTTTAAAATATTCTTATCCTCCTTCTACCTCAGACTCAGAAATTGACTCTCCATATACACTTATAGATAACAATGATGTTATTTTTATAGGAAGAGTAATTTAAATTCCCTCTCCATATTTCCTACCTATTCATCCTCCTTCATGTTTTAAATTAATGACCATCACTGATCTTCATATTTTGATAGATGATAGACTTACTTAATAACTTTTCCCCATTCATTACTCCCCAAAGAAAGGAATGTTTTCTATACAAAACATATACATTTCCATGATATAAATGGATTTGAATTCCCATTCAATATTGGAGGTTGTTGTCTCATGAAGATATGAAGCACTAATTCTCCATATTGTGTATCAGTGCTTTCCGTACATGCAAGGTTATTGTTTATAACCTAAGTCAGCTTTCCTAGTATAGTTATAAGCTGTTCAGAACCAGTTGTATCACCAGCAAAACTATCATTATCCTGAGTTGGAGGAAAATCCCTACAGGGATTACATGCATTGATATTGTTTTTATTCCTTCCACTAGGTGACATTTATAAACAATGTAATACACTATATTAGGTTATGAATCATAATGCATAATTACAAACTAGTAACATACTTAACATAAATTAAAAAGTTTATGTATATCTAATCCATAGTCATAAAAATGGGTTCTTTAGGGACATATTTACTCATAAATCCTTCATAAGGGTTTTTAAAAGATAATTATTCTATGTATATCCCCCAAAAGTTTCGAACTAGGTGCGCAGTAAGGCCCTTTGTCATGTACCATGTTACCCCGAGTCAAGCTCGAAACACCTTGTCAGAGTTGCTACTCCTAGGTACATTTGTGCTAGAGACACTTCCATTAATTATATCCACACATGAATATATTTTCTAGGAATAATCACATAATGTCGATATTGCCACAATTTTAGGATATTCTTATAAACATATATTAAATGTCTATCTTATGGAAGTGCACCCTAATTAATGTCTTTTATAAATCTAGATTCCAAGGTTTGTACTAATGTTTCTCTGATACCAAATGTAATTCCCTAACCCCAGTTTCCCAAAGTCAGTGCATAATTTAATGTCACATTGGAATTATCACCAGAAGTAAATCCCCGAAGACTGATTAATTTAGTATCCTTGAAAATAATAGATACAAACATGAGTTTTGCATTACATCTTGAAATGAAAAAAAATTATCACCTTTTAAAACTATCATATATCTTAGAATATCCCTGCCGGTCAATCATAATATACATATTCTTAACCTATGAAAAAAATGAAATATAAGAAATGAGTGATCTCTTTTACTCAATAAGGATAAGCAATATAGATGAAGCTATCATAAATAAGAATAAACTTATAAGGAAAGGCAAAAAACAGAAACACCTGACATTTAAACATAATATCCAGCATAATATGGAAATAATAAATCATATAATTCGATTTAAAAATTCAGATGGATATTATATTAGTAAAATAATCACATTTAATATTAATCACATAATGAAGAAATGCATAATGACGGACATTATAACAATACCGTCAATGCCTCGTTCCAGGATCATAAATAACCATTCATTCAATACCTCATTCCAAAATACTGGTTTTTCTCATGAAACCTAAAAATACATCAAGGGGTTATAGTGGGCCTCTCCCATCACTTACTAAGTCCAATGCATTACTTATATGAAAAGGGTGAAACATAACATAAACATTTTTATTAAAAATAGAATAAAAAATGTTAATACTTTAACCATAAACCATGAATGGTATAAAAATAGAACAACCATAGTCAAACAACCCATAAGTAATTCAATAAAATATGGAATATTTTATTATAATAAATCAATCAAAATCAAGGAAAAAAATCCCACAAATGATTTTGATATAGATGAAACTAATCTAATAAATTTATTAAAACTCTTTGAGAGAGATATAAATCTTTAATTTGAAATTTTTAAAAAGCCAAAAAATTATAAGAGAAAACATTTATTTTGAAAATAAACTTATAAAAATTTAATGAAATCCTAGAAATTTCAAGTAATAGTAAAGGCAGAATGTAACAACTCACTTTGTATAAATTAAAAAAAGACATTCTTTCCTTAATTTGTCAAAAAGTCCATAAAGTACCTCATTTGGAAAATGAAAAAAATATTCCATTTAAAAAGTTTTATATAAAATGTCAAACATGGTTAAAAATCCTTTAATTGTTTTATAATATTTTGAAATACATTTTAAGAAACATGAAAATGGATGATAAAGATGTCCTAGTAGATATTTACATATAAATAATCTTAAATAATAACGGGATTGTGAAATTAACCCTTACCTTGTTTTTTCCTTTATTTGTGGGTGTGTTAACCTCATGTATAATTGTTTAATCATTTTATTAAATTATAATCGGACCATATAAATCTTTATTATATTATTACCATTATTTTGGGTGTTAAATGCTTCGTTTTTCCATTCCTGTTTTGCTGTGTATGTCATATTTATTTTGAATAGGATGTATTTTATTCATATCAAGAATGATATTATGTTCAAAATTTTTATTTTTACTCATCATATAAAATTTGTAATCATTATTTAATAGTTAAGATGAGGAATGAATCTCACCGCATCATGGAGATGGTAAGCCATCCGTATGCACGAGTGATGATATCATTCCATTTATGGTTAAATGTTAAGGAATTGGATGGTATATAAATTATAAAGAATTATTATCATGTAATATTCATTATTTATATCCATTATACTCATCATTATATCCATCCTAACAAAATAGTGTTGAATGATAAATTACACTAAGACATGGAGACAATAAGCTGTACGCACGCACAAATAGTGATACTGTTATTCGTAGGATGAATAATAGGAAGAGTATGGTTGTCCCATGATCATAATAAAATATCATAATATATATGATACTAGATTTATTACTTTATTATGAAATTAACATAGGAATTGGAAGGATAATAATGAAAGAACTTTGAAATAGTTGATAAAATGATTACATCTTCTTCGGGTGTCTGCTTTTGATTTTTACAAAAAAGGACTCCATAGGTTGGATTTTTTCACAAATTATGTCCTCTATAATTAAGTGAGGGAATTTATGAGGATAAATTGTAAGGGTTTTTCCTAAATAAATGTCTTTATAGGTGTTTATAATAGAGAAGTAACTCGAAAACTATTAATTTATTATAATTTCATTTTCGGTTTGAAATAGCTCCAAAGTGTGTTATTTATAGGAAAAGAATAGGATGGGTAAAATTACTCTAAAAAATTATTTTTAGACAAATCTAGGTCACAAAATTGACCTTATTGTTTGTATTTAACCCTTAGTTAAACAATTTAACTCTTATCATGTTTACTTGACTTTTTATAATATAGGGTTAATATAGTTACTATAAAATGAAAAACAACCATTTGGATCATTAATTACATATTAAATTCTATCCTAGTTAATTTTTTTAAACATTATATTTTTATTATTTTTATAACATTTAAAAAAATGTTATTTATTTTGAAGTATCATTTTTGTCAATTTTGATAATATTCAATATCATCATTTTTAAAAATTGCAAAACACTAAGATTACTTAAAAAATCTAAATATTAAAATAACATGGATATTTTACCTATAAAATTATTGGATGTAATTAATTAATTCCAATATTTTTAATATCATTAATTTGATATTTATATTAATAAAATAATTAATGCATCAATTTTTTGTCATCATTACGGTAATTATTTAATATCTAAAAATTATTAATAGATTTCTAAGATGTTCGAAATTATTTTATAATTATAAATACTATTTATAATCTATGTTATCTTCTTTATATATCTATATTAAAATTATTATACTTATAAAAAATGATAGTGTGACATTTTGTCACATTCATTAATTTTAATAATACTCAAGTCATATTCACAGAAAAGGGTCCATCAAATGATTCCATTTAAAATAATAGGTGATAAGGGTCTAATTTAGTAATCCAATAGGATTTTTACATGTGTTAGGGTAATTCTATAATATTATTTTTACCTTTAATTTCATATTTACCCTTAACCGAGGTAATAAAAAAATTTCAAAAGTTAATATTCATAATATCTAAAAAATAAAAGTAACCTATTAACATAATTTGGAACCAATGATTCCAAATATGCAATCCATTTTTCATAATTTAAAACACTTAATTTGTATTAATTAATTTAAAATTAATCTTCGTTGACAAAATGCGAAAACATGTTTTTCAAAATTAAAAACCATATAAAGAGTGGAATGTTTTTATATCTAATTATAATGGGAAAATAATTAAAATGAACTAAATTATATTAAATGATAGAAACATAATATTATTATACTATGAAACCAATTAAAAGGATAATATAACAATATAAATAAATTAGATGAAAAAGAAGTTTTGAATTAAAATGCAGTATTTTCACTATTTATTGAAATATGAAAGTAATCAGAAAAACACAAAAATGTTGTCCAAAATAAATTTTAATGAACTAATTATAAATAAGATGTTTATTTTTTAAAATTTAATATATAAAAGTGTCAAATATTGGATTTAAAAAGGGTTCTCCTAAAAGGCGGTAAAACTACATTTTTTGAAAAAAAATCATCTTTTATTCGAAAAATTAAATTTGTTCTTATATCATGTCTAAGAAACACGTGATATAAATATTAAAATTATATGGAATATATAAAATTCAAATTATTTTTAATACTATTCATAACCAATTTTTAAATTTCAAGTTGTGGTGTGCTCAATCTTGGTGTTGCATCCAGCGCAAGCTATTGACTTATTTAAAAAGAAGCATACCATAGAATCTTGGGGTGTTAATACCAACCCAATCGATTTTCCATAGTGTCATATTTATATAAGATGATTATTTTTTGGGGAAATTAAATAAATTAAGTAAATACATTATTTAATTTACTTATCACACCCACCAATGACTGCCCTCAATAGAATGCCTTATGTCACCCAACTTTATGTCAAGTCTAGGGTAGAACCCATGTTTTGGAAACAACTTTAGTTTCAAATTTCTATATTATTTCATTATTAACTATAAAAGAATTTATTTCAAAATTTTTTTGTGAGTTCTCTAATATATATTAATATTTTTAATATATTAATTATTGGGTAATGAGCCTAAATCCAACTCTAATGATCCTAGGAGTTCTTTTTCACCCTCGCTTGCTTCCTAGGTGCTTGAACTAAAGGAATGGTCTGTCCATGAAATATCATATCCCGTCGATCCTAGATCACCACCATGTAATCTATGAAGGTGTCCCAATCCTTGATGTTTGGATCACCTGAGTCAATAATCTGTGACATGGTGTGTAAGTATCTACTCAGTTGAGATGTACAAAAAATGTCATATGCTCTATCTTACTATTGGGGGCAAGGACCTATGATAGTCAAACTCACAAAAACCACGAAGAAACTTATATACAATTAATAGGGGGAAATTTAACTCCCCAACCAAAACTCCACATTCAAAATCGTGAGAAGACTATTTATAAGAAATGTTATAATTGTTGGAAATTTAATGGTATTTGAAGTCGGTCTATGTAATATTTATTCCATCATTGAGCTATCCTCCAATGCTCATGGATCAGATGAACCATTCTCCAACATTTCATGCATCGATTCTATCCCAAAAAGAGATTTCTCACAAATCTTAGTATGACACAAGGGTGACCTAGAGGGTTTTTTATAATATTCCTCTAATAGTAATATTCCAATAGTGGGGTAAATTATTCTATTGAAAGTGATCTACATTAATGGAAAGTGCTCCACTTAGCTCTGGTGGAAAAACAAACACACAGAACTACAAAAAATTCTCTAATAACCTGGATGGTTCTCTTAGACAAGAAATCTACATAGGGGTGGAACATTGTGCTCATTTGTAACTAGGCCCTAGAAGGATCCTCCTATCCCCCCAATGACCATGAAATATACCTAGAGTCATGGATGGAGACGAATGTCATGGGTACCTCTAAAGATATAAAATCTCATTTCTAAACAACTTCCCAAACACTCAACCAAACTTTTTTACTTGATGAAATTAAAGTGTTAAAACTTGGTGAATTTGTCATTAATTATCTAGATATCACTGTAAACTCTCACTGTACATATAATCCCCATCCAAAAGTCTATAAATATGACTTCCCAACTTCATTATGGGATCTCAATAGGATGATTCAATCATAATGAATCATGATATTCATCTTTTACTTTATAATATGGGATACACCTAGAAACAAAATCATTAGAAATATGACTGATCCCAACCATAAAAAACTACCACTAAAGTTCCTCATACATCATCATTGCACCCGAATATAGAATCGAGGAGGTGGAATAAAACTCCTACAATAAATCCACATAAAATATGACTGTAACTACCATACATCTTTAAAAAAGGATTGTATATTCCCCTACATCAGAAAATACATCTTGGGAATCTCTTAAGGATATATAATCATGAAAATCCTCAAAGTCAACATCTCCCAAATGAGAGTCTCTTACATGATGAAAAAGTGGTGGAGTTTCTATCATCAACTATAGATAAGATGAACCTCTCTCCTCCACCAGAGTCAGCTATGAAAAATCCAACTGTCCAGGCACCTCATATACTAATTAATAAGGTGATATGCTAGTAATGTAATTTTCAAAATGATTCTTGTAACACACTGACCATATTTACCCAGAGTTAGTGGATTATTACATAACATTGGCATGATCAAAAGATATCAAGTTCTGAGATACCGATCAGTTTAGTTGCCCTGGATGTACTAGATACATACATAAGTTTTACATTACATTATGAAATGAAAAAAGAAACATTTTTTCTCTATAGAACAAACTCAGATCCCTTAGCCTATCCCTACAAGTCAGTCATAATTTACTTCTTCGCATCTTGGAAAAAATGAAACATAAGAATGGGGTGAGATCAGATGCTTAGTGAAGATAACAATACAGAGAAAGCATTCATAAATAAGCATAAACATTAAAAGAAATGTATAAGACTAAAACAGAAGACATTTAAACTTAAAATTCAGCATAATATGGCAAAGATAAATAAAATAATTCCATTTACTTATACATGTGGATATTCTACAAGCTTAATAATAACATGTAATATCAATAGCTAATTTAATAATGATGGAATACATACTATTGGACATCATAACCACATAGACAATGCCTCGTGCCAAGAAAAAAAATATTTTTTTTCAAGGCCTTGTGCCTGGACAATAATTTTTCTCATTAGACCTACTGATGTATCGAGGGGCTATTTAGGGCCTCGTGTAACATCCCATTTAAATAGAGAAATAGTAAATTATCTTTTTAATTAATATTTTGTGAATTAAATATTAATTTTACCTTAATGGGGTTACTATGTTTGATGGTGTACCCGATACGCAATGACATTTTTCTTTGAAATCTTACGTTGAACACTAACAATATAATATTATTATTTTCAATGGTAGTTAACGCATAGTCGTAATATTGGAAGGAATGAATATAACTAGCTATAATATGATTATATATGTTTTTTAAATGTTTTTACATTTATCCAATAAGTTTTAGAGGCTTAAAATGTGAATGAATGTAATTTTAAGCATAAATACTCTAATATTCTTAAAAAGGTCGATTTAATGCCTTTTGATGGAGAACCCTTTTTAATATAGTTCTCAAAATTTTTTATATGTTCTATTTTACCAAATAAAATTATTCATTATAATTGGGATATCAAAATTTACTTTCAGAAATTTTTTGGTATATTTCTGATAAAGTTCATTTTTTAATGAAAAGTGAGAATACAGTATTTTAAATCAAAAGTGCATTTTAATATAATTTATTTATATGGTTATATTATATTTTTAATTGTTTTTAAAGTCTAATTAAAATATATTTTTACCATTTAATCCAATGTTGGTCATTGTAATTTTTTTCACATAAAAATTGGACATAAACAAGTGTCAATCTTTTGATATTTATTGTTTTTTAAAAACAGGATATTTGTGTTGACAATAAGAATTAATTTTAAACCAAATAAATTAACTTCGATGATTTAAGTATGGTAAAATAGAAATCATTTTTGAATTTGGAATATAAGATATATCTTAGGCTGAAGTTTTGGTATTTTTCTGAAAAACATCAATTTTTGATGAATAGTTAAACCAATTTGTAGTAGTCAAAAACTGACTTTTTCATTTAAATGAATTTTTACTACTTCTATGAATTAAATTTTAAAAATTCGATATAAATGGTTGTTATAAGTAAGTAAAATTTGGTTCAATAAGATGATAATAACTTTTTGTGAGTAGTATCCTTTGAATTTTATTTACCGCAGTTAAAGGTAAATAGGGTAATTCAAGTTAAAAAGAATATTATGATAATACATAATTAGCTTAACACCAGTCCTAACCTTATTGGATGAGTCATTTCCAAGCACTTTCATCTTTGAGGCGATTTCGGGACCCCATGGAGCCACTTGGGAGTGATAATGACACTTTAGATTAATTAATTTAATGTAAAGACAACAATGACAAAAAGAAATATCTTTTAGTAAAGTAATTTTTAAAAAGGGTTATATAAGATATATTTTCGTCTATAAATATTCATTGGAAATATAAAAATATTTTTTACATCATGGAATTTTTTTATAATTTTTAGACATCAAATAAATTAAATAATTTGTGACACAATAATGATACAATATATACCTCATTAATAAATGATTTAAATAAATAAGATTATAAATATTAAAATAACTTCCCAAACCTATCCAATTATTATTTGATGAATTTATTTCTTCCATGAGTCATCTTATCTTATACTTTAGTTATTTTTGGACTTTTAGAAACCGAATATTTTTTTATAATAAAATAATATTTTCACAATTTCCTAAAGAGCCCCCCTCCCCCTTATAAAAATTCCTCACTTATAAATCATTCCTTACACCTCTCAAGTCCCATGGATCATCCAAAATCTTCCCAAATATGCTCTGAATATCTCTCTACTCCTCCTAGAGGCCTTACTTTAGGTAGAAGGAACTTCAAGAAGACCTTTTGGTTCAAACCAAAGGGAGTAACCTAGATTAAAGGTAACAATTCCTCTTAACTTGTTTTCTTTTATTTTACTTCTCCAACCACTAACCTATTTTTATTCCTTTATTTTATAAAAAATAGTATCCTCAATATACTGGGATGTTGTTATGAGAATTATTCTAACATCACTTACACACACTTCTATCTAACATGTGAAGAACATACTATTTCTCGGGATTCCAAACTAACGCCTCACGAAAAAATGATTGTTCGATAATATACTAAAACCTCTCATGGTGGCCATTAAGATGGGACTATATTTTATATGATATATATTATGTTTATGTTTTCTTTATGCTTATGTATTTTACATTTGTATCCTTATTTTATGTTTTCCATAATGGATAAAAGTGATAATTTCATTTGAGGAAGTGCAGAATACTGCCCCCTCATAGTGATATGACTTGTTAATTCCATCTGTGGGATGTATAAAAGATAGAGTTAATGATATTATATATGATATTATACTGTAATTATAATATAACTATGTATTATTATGTTTTAATTCCATTAAAGTACGAAATAGAAATGAAAGTATCGTTCATGCGTTCTTACAACTTACCGTCTCCATGAATGGTGCATTTAATTTATTATCTCCAAAATGTTATGTACTATTATAAATACATATATATATACTGGATATATATGATTTATATGATATCTAAATGATGAATATCATTTTAGATTTTATAGACTATTGACCACATGGACAACTTGTAATTATAAGGTATTCATTTTTGACTCAAGTAAAAAATATCTACAAAACAACCATTGTTAAAGCAAATGATTACATAATGTTTATAACATAATAATAAGTGATATAAAAGGAAAATAAACTTGAAAAATTTTCTTAATAAAGTATAAACTAACTTCCGTTTATTATTCAGGAGACTAAAGAATGAACGGGTCAAGTCGGACATGAGGTAAGGGACTTCATCTCAATCTCCTTTCATTGGGGCACATTTTGTTTTATACACAACTTTATTTTATATAGTTTATAAACCCCTTTGAATTTTCATTTCATTAAAAGGTAATATTTCTATATGAATATTTTTACTAAACTATGAAAAAGAATGTTTTTTAATGTAAGCGGTGACAACGACCATTTTCCTCTGCCGTGAGTATTTCTTGATCTTTGGCTTCCTTAACAAGCTGTAGTGTTTTTTTAAAAGAAAAAAAATAACATATACTTTTTACGTATTTTGGTATTGAAAATGGTTTTTATAATGGATTTGTTATTTTAATATAATTAAATGATATATTATGATTGAAATGTGGAATATTATCTTTCCTTTATGTTTGTTTTATGTGTTTTGAATATGTTAGGATTCTTTGGCATTGTTTATGTATACAGGTGGTTCCTTGATAAACCTAGGGAGAGGTAGCCTGAGATAGATCTTCAATGAATTGGGTAACATGACAGAGGTAAATATGAATGTTTCTCCTAAGATATTTTGGGAATATACTGTGATGGGTATTCCAATTTAACTTCTTATTTAGTTGTGATAGATATAATGTAAGTATGATATGAATACAATAAGTACCTTTATGATTTGTGATTAAAATGTGTTATTCATTAAATTATGTTTTCATGAGGTAAGTAAAGGAGTTTCTGTCTTGTATGTATTGATGGAATAATTATTTTTATCTTATTTTATAACCCTTACTGAGATTTTTATACTCATCCCAAGTATTGAAATGTTTTTCATAGGACTTAATGATGAATAGGGTCAAGGATGAGATCAAGGAAAAGTCCTTCTATCTAAAATAGGGAACAAGGCATGACTCTTTTTTTCAATGATTTTTTCTTCTATGAAAAAAATGGAGAATGTGTAGAAGTGTCTAATTTGAAATTTTTTAGATTTAATGTAATATTTATGGCCTAACTCTCTAAAACTATAAACCTGAAAAGATCCTCAATGTGAATTATTCATTTAATTCAAGATTATGTAATGTTTTAAGGCTGAGGCATTATAGTTGGTATCAACGTTTGGTTTAGAAAACATTAGGACTTAGAATATAGGTAAATTAATACCCATAAATTATTTTTTTAGATTAAGTTATGATTGAAATGATATAGAATTTACAGATTACCATGTTTCTTTGGATAAGATATTTTTGTGCTCAGAATGGTTTTTCCTAGAGGAAATAGGGAATCTCTGTTGGGACGACATCAGGAGGAAGTCAACCTTCCAAATTAGCAACCTGAGATGGTCAGAATCATAACTGAATAGTTTGTTATAGTGATGGAACAATATAATTATGATATAAATGATGGTTTAATCCATACACGAGATCAGCCAGATCAACCACAGTGGAACATTTCAGTAGTGGAGCATTTCATGAGGAAATAGCCCCCATCAGTTAGAGGATCATCTGACCCTGTTCTAGAAGAAGAGTGGATTGAAACACTAGAAATGATTTTTGATGTCATTTAGTGTTCAGAACATCAAAAGGTTAGTCTTCCTGTTTATCATTTTGAAGGTGAAGCTGATCAGTGGTGGTCGATGGTAAAAAATATCAGGTATAGTGAGGAGATTTATTATCTTTAATGGGATGAATTCAAAAGTATGCTCCTTGAAAAATATTTTCTTAAAGTGGTTTGGCTTTGGATGGAAAACAATTCGTAGAGTTGAGGTAGGAGGATGAATCAGTGGCTGCTTATGAAGCAAAATTCACTCAACTCACAGGGTATGCTTCAAATTTCATACGAGATCTAGGCAGTAAAATCATACCTTTTTTAGTTAGGATTAAAGCAAAAGTATCAAAGGGCTTTAGCATATCATGAGTTCAAAAGTTATGAAAAACTTCTTCGTTGTGTGGAGAAGGTTGAAATGGGGTTTGCTGATGATCAGGTGTTCTTTGAAAAACAATATAATAAGAGGTCATGGTGGCAGGGGAAAGGGAAGAACTCTTCAAAAAAGTATGATGGTAAGAAACTTAAGTTTATTGTTTGTGAAAATTGTGGTAAAAATCATGATGGGGAATGTATTTTGAATTCTGGTAAGTGATAACGATGTGGTAAAATGGGACATAAGGCTCATAATTGCACTGAAAAATATCCGGTTAATGGTAAGACAAAATATAATTTACAGTCAGTAAAATATTTTAAGTGCAATGAAAAGGGTCATTATGAAAATTAGTTTCCAACGAAGAACTAAACTGAGGGAAAACAGCCAGAATACATGTAGAAAGGGGTGGTGAAATCATTTTCATCTACTTTAGCAGATGTTGTGACATCAAATGAAGTTGTATCAGCTCCAGGGAGCTCAGTATTTTTCAAAGATTGATTTGAGGTCAGGGTACCATCAGTTGAAAGTAAAGGAAACAGACATTCCAAAGACCACAGTTCGTTCTAGATATGGACGTTATGATTTTTTAGTTATGCCTTTTGGTTTAACCAATGCACATGAAGTATTCATGGATCTTATGAATATAATTTTCCATGAGTTCATGGATATGTTGGTGATGGTGTTCATTCATGATATTTTGTTTTTTTCTAAAATTAAAGAGGACCATGAAAGTGATTTAAAAGTTTTCTTGCAAACCTTAAAAGAAAATAAACTATTTTGGAAGTTCATGATGTGTGAATTTTAGTTACAGAAAATTTCTTTCCTTGGTCACATTATTTAAAAAAATGGAATAAGTGTTGATCCTTCCAAAACAAAGGTTGTTAAAGAATGGAAAAGACCCCTAAATATAACCAATAATTGTAGTTTTCTTGGTTTGGAAGGTTATTATGGATGTTTGCTGAGAATTTTTCACGGTCATCTAGTCTAATGACTAAGTTAACTCAAAAAGGTGTTATGTTATTTTGGACAAAATATTGTGATTATTGTTTTTAATAATTTAAAAGAAGATTGGTGAATGCTCCAATTTTCACACTGCCTTCCAGAAATGGTGAGTTTGTTATTTACAGTGATGCTTCGTTGAAAGGACTTGGTTGTATCCTTATATAGAATGATCTGGTAATTGCTTACACTTCACATCAGTTGAAACCTCATGAGTTAAATTACCATACACATTATTTGTAATTAGCTGTTGTTGTTTTTTACTTTAAAAATTTGGAGTCATCATTTTAATTGAGTAAAATGTAAAATATATACTAACCAAAAAAGTTTGAAGTATATATCCAGTCAAAAAGAATTTAACATGAGACAAAGGAGATGGTTGGAATTAATAAAAGATTATTATTGCATGATTCATTACCAAATAGGAAAGACAGATAAAGTGGCTGATTATTTGAGTCCAAAAAGTAATGCTTCATTAACCATGACATGTTTAGAACATGATCCTTTGGTTTTTGATTTGATGAACTTTTTCATAGAAGTTGTTGGTGTAGGAAATTAATTTCTTTTGTTTTAAGTGTTAGTGAAATCCTTATTATTGGATAGAATAAATCAAGCCCAGAAAGAAGACAGTGAGTGGCAGAAAAAGGTAGAGTTGGTTTAGAAGTGTAAGTTTCCTGATTTTAACATCGATAATGATTGTATTTTGAGGTTTTGAAAAATATTATGTGTGCCTTGTGATTCACAGTTGAAGAATGAGTTGTTATGTGAAGCTCATAGTTTTTCATTTTCAGTTCATTCTGGCATTACTAATATGTACATAGATCTTCGGGGGTATTAACGGTGGGATGGGATGAAAAGAGATATTGCTGATTTTACATTGAAGTGTTTGACATGTCAGTAGGTAATATCAGAGCAATAATTACCGAAGGGGATGATTCAGTCTTTACCGATTCCAGAGTTGAAATAAGAAAATTTATCCACAGACTTCGTTGTGGGATTACCAAATACATCTCGAGGTAATAATGAAATTAGGGTTATTTTTGATCGATTGAAGAAATCTACTTCTTCCATTCCTATTAAAGATACTTTTTCTCTAGATAACATTTATCAGTTGTATGTTAAAGAGATATTCAGGTTGCATAGAGTAACCCTCTCCATTGTATCTTATCGTTATCCCAGGTTTACTTCTAACTTTTGGAAAATCCTTCAGAAGTTGTTGGGTACTGAATTAAATTTTAGTATAGCTTTTCCTCAGCAATCAGATGGGCTGTCAGAACGGGCAATTCAGACCTTAGAGGATATGTTACATGCTTGTTCATTGGATTAATAGGGATGTTGGGAACAACATATTTTTTTGGTTGGATTTTCTTATAATAACATTTTTTATTCCAGATTAGAGATGGCTCTATTTGAGGCATTACATGGGAAGCGTTGTCGAACTCTAGCCTTTTGGGATTAAGTAGGTGAAATAATGCTGATGGCACCAGAATTGGTAGAAGTGATGGAAGAAAAGGTTCATTTCATTCAGAAGAACATTAGAACATCTTAGAACAGGTAGGAAATTAATGCGGATAACAGGAGGAATGATCTCTTTTTTGAGGTAGGTGATAATGTCTTTCTCAAAGTTTCTCTATGTAAAAGTGTGATGTGTTTCGGTAAGAAGGGAAAATTGAGTCCGAGGTTCATCAGACATTATGAAATCCTAGAGAATGTTAGATCAGTTGTACACAGAGTGGGTTTAACTCCATGCTTATCCCAGGAACACAATGTTTTTCACGTTTCAATGTTCAGAATGTATATGCCAGATCCATCTCATTTTTTGAGCCCAGAGGTAGTTCAATTGGAAGATAATATCTCTTAGGAGGAATAACCAGTCTAGATTCTTTAACATTGAGATAATGTGTTGCGGAATTGGGCAATTCACCAGGAAATGGTTTTGTGGAAAACCATATGGTTGAAGAGGCAACATGGGAATCTTAAAATGCTATGAGAGATAAATACTCTCATATATTTGATAAGTGAATAAAATTGTGATAACCCAATTTACAAAATGGGGGAAGGATATAACATCCCATGTAAATAAAGAAATAATACATTTTATTTTTAATTAATATTTTTTTAATTAAATATTATTTTATATTAGAAGTGTTTCTATGTTTGATGGCATGCCCGATACACAACAACATGATTTTTTTAAATATTAAATTTCACACTAACAGTATAATATTATTATTTTAAATGGTAGTTAACACCTAGTCATTGTGTTGGAGGGAATGAATATAACTAACTATAATATGGTTATACATGTTTTTTAATTGTTTTTACATTTATCCAATAAAAGTTATAAGTTTAAAATGTTAATGAATCTAATTTTAAGCATAAATACTCTAATATTCTTTAAAATGTCTATTTAAGGCCTTTTGATGGCGAACCCTTTTTAATTATAGTTTTGGTCACATTTATAAGTTATATTTGACCAAATAAAATTATTCTTTAGAATTGGGATATCAAAATATACTTTGGGTAAATTTTTGGTATTTTTCTGATAAAGTTCATTTTTAATGAATAGTGAAAAATACTGTATTTTAATTCAAAAGTAACTTTTAATCTAATTTATTTAAATGATTATATTATCTTTTTAATTGGTTTTAAAGTGTAATTAGAATATATTTTTACCATTCAATTCAATTTTGTTCATTATAATTATTTTTTACTTTGAAATTGGCCATAAAAAAGTGTCGATCTTTGGATAGTTATCGTTTCTTAAAAACACACTATTTGTTTGGACAATGGTAATTAATTTTAAATAAAAGAATGAAAATTTTTTGTTTTGAATTTTTAAAAATAGACATAATTTTTTAATTTTAAATATCAAATATATCTTAGGCTTAATTGTTTGTATTTTTTTGAAAACTTCAATTTTTGATGAATAATGAAACCACTTTGTATTAGTTAAAAAATATAATTTTCATTTAAATGAAATTTTACTACTTTTGTGAATTGAATTTTGAAAATACAACATAAATTGTTGTTATTAGTAAGTAAAATTTGGTTAAATATGATGAAAATAATTTTTAGTGAATGGTAACTTTTGACTTTTATTTACCGCGTTTAAAGGTAAATATGGTAATTCAAGGTAAAAAGAATATTATAACAATACAAAATTACATTAACACTAGTAATAACCTTATTGTTTGAGTCATTTATGAGCATGGGCATATTTGGGTCCATTTTTGGGCCATATCGAGCCAATTGGGAGTGATAATGACATTTTAGATTAAATAATTTAAAGTAAAGACAAAAATTAGACAAACAAATATCTTTATGTAAAGTAATTTTTACATAGGGTTATATAATTTATCTTTTTGACTATAAATATTAATTGTAAAGATAAAAATATTTCTTACATAATGTTATTTTTTTAAGTTTTAGACATCAAATAAATTAAATTATTTACAACATAATAATGATGTAGTATTTACCTCATTAATAAATGATTTAAATAAATAAGATCATAAATATTAAAATAACATCCAAAACCTATCCAATTATTTTTGGATGAATTTATTTCAACCATGATTCATCTTATCTTCTATATTAATTAGTTTTGGACCATTATGAACCAAATATTTTTATATAATAAAATAATATTTCCACACTTTCCTAAATATTCCCTCCTCCGCTATATAGAAAGCCCTCACTTCTAACTCATTACTCAAACATCTCAAGCCCATTGGATCATCCAAAACCTATCCAAATAAGCTATCAAGATCCCTATTTTCCTACTAGAGGCCTTACCTTATACAGAACACACTTCAAGAAGTCATTTGGGTTCAAACCAAAGGGAGTTACCCAAATTAAAGGTAACAGTTACTCTTAACTTCTTTTAATTTATTTTACATCTCCAACCCCAAAACTATTTTTATTACTTTATTTTATAAAAACATTAGTATAATAAATATTCTAGGATGTTTTTATGAGATGAATTCGAACTATAGTTACACACATCTCCATTTAATGGGTGGAGAACATACCCTTTCTGTGGATGAGAATCTAACGCCTCACGAAACGATGATTATTCGATTATCTCATACCGCCTCTCACGGTGGACATTAAAATGGAACTTTATTTATATATGATATATATTATGTTTATGTTTTCCTTATGATTTTGTATTTTACATTTATATGTTACCTTTACGATTTCTATAATGGGTAAACACGATAATTTTATTTGAGGAAGTACGAATTACCGCCCCTCAGAGTGATATGACTCGTTAATGACATATGTGGGACATATAAAGGATAGAGTTAATGATTTTATATATGATTTTATAATCGAATTATAATATACCAATGTATCATTATGTTTTAATTCCATTAAAGTATGAAATAGAAATGAAAGTAGTGTTCATGAGAACGTACGACTTACCGTCTCCTTGAATGGTGCATTTCATTTCTTATCTCCAAAATGTTATGTACTATTATAAATACATATATATACTTGATATATATGATTTATATGATATATAAATAATGAATATCATTTTGTAGATAATGGAATATTAACCACTTGGACAACTTGTAATTATATGGTGTTCATTTTTGACTCAAGTACCAAATATCGAAAAAACATCCATTATTAACTTAAATGATTATATAGTGTTTATAACATGGTAATAAGTGATATAAAAGGAATAATAAACTTGAAAAAGGTTCTTAAGAAAGTAGAAAGTAACTTTATCTTATTATTCAAAGATTAAAGAACGAACGGGTCAAGTCGAACACGAGGTAAGGGACTTCCTCTCAATCTCCTTTCACTGAAGCATATTTTGTTTTATACATGACTTTAATTTATACGGTGTATAAACCCATTTGATATTTCATTTAATTCAAAGGGAATCATTTTACATGAAGTGTTTTACTAAACAAAACAATTAATGTTTTTTTGATGTAAGCAGTGAAAACGACATTTTTCCGCCACCGCGAGTATTATTTGATCTTTGGCTTCCTTAACAAGTCATATTGTTTTTTTAAAAGGAAAATAAATACTATATGATTATTACATATTTTTGTATTGAAAATGGATTTTATAATGGATTTGTTATGTCAATATATTTCAATGATATATTGTGATGGAAATTTGGAAATGTTATCTTTCCTTTATGTTTGTTTTATTTGTTATGAATATGTTATGGTTCTTGGGCGTTTTTTACATATACAGGTGGTTCCATGATAAACCTAGGGAGGGTGAGGCTGATATAGCTCTCTAATGCATTGGGTAATGTGACAGTGGTAAATGTGAATGTTTATCCTAAGATATTTAGGTAATATACTGTGATGGGTATTCCAACATAACTCCTTATGTAGTTGTGACAGCTATAATGTAAGTATGATATGAATGCCATAAATACCATTATGATTTGTGATTACAATGTGTTATTCATAAATATTATGTTTTCATGAGGTATGTAAAAGAGTTTATGTTTTGTATGTATTGCTAGACTATAGATTTCTTTCTTATTTTATAACCCTTTCTAAGATTTTTCTGCTCATTCCAAGTTTTGAAATGTTTTTCACAGGACAAACAGATTAATAGGGTCAAGGATGGGATCTAGGAAAAGTCTCTTTATCAAAAACATGGAACTAGACATGTCTATTTTTTTCAAAGAGTTTTTATTTTATGAAAAAAATCGAATCTAAGTAAAAGTTTATACTTCAAAATTTTTGAGATGTAATGTAATAGTTATGAACTAACTCTCTAAAACTCTAATACTAAAAATATCCTCAATGTGAATTATTCATTTAATTCAAGATTATGTAATTTTTTAAGGCCAGGTACTTATACGTTTCTTATAACTTACTAAGTCCAATTCATTCCACATTTGGAAAGGTTGAAATATAATATAAAATTCATATTAAATCTAGCATACAAAATGTCAATACTTTAACCATAAACCATGAATGGTATAAAAATATCACAACCATAGTCAAATATATCACAAAACCTTCAATTCAATAAGGAATATTATATCATAATAAATGAACATAAAACAAATGTAAAATCCAATGAATGATGTTGACATATATGAAATCAAAACAATTTGAGAGAAATATATCTTTATATTTTCAAACCATATAAAAGTCATGTAATTATAAAATATTACATTTATTTTGAAAATATTCTTATAATATTGTAAGGGAAGCTTATAAGGTGTTAGAACAATGGAAAATAGCCGCACCCGCTATATAAGTTAAAAAAACATTCTTTCCTTAATTTCTTGAAATTGTCATAATGTACCTTGTTTGGAAAATGATGGAAAGATTACTTTCAATTTTTTTATAAAAATTAAAAAAAGGGTATAAATTACTTAAACCCATAGTCTAGGAAATATTAAAAATTTTTTGAAATAAATTTTTAAGAAACACAGATGTGGATGATAAAGAAGTCTCAGTAGATACTTACGTATAAATAACCTCAAATAATAAAGAGATTGTAAAATTAACCATTACCTTATAATTTTACTTAGACTATGGTAGGATAAACTCATGTATAGTGGATAAATAATTGTTATTAAATCATACAATAACCACATACATAAATATGATATCATATATGATCTTTTAATATTGATTTGTTAATAATATTTCAATAGTATCATTGTTTTGGGTTTTACCAGATTCATTTTCCTTTATATGTTTTGTAACATAAGTCATGTTTGTTATGGATAGAATGTATTTTATTCATATACAAAATGATATTAAGTTCATAAAAATAATATTTAATCATAAAATTAAAAATATTCTCCAATGGTTACGATGGGTAATGAAATATCATCACATTGTGGAGAAGGTATTCCGTAAATACATATGAGCCAAAATATCATTGTATTGATGATGAAATAGTATATAATTGGATGGTGTATTATATATACTGAATCATTAACATGTGATATTTTTTATTTTCATCAATTATTTTTATTATTATACCAATCCAAATAATGAAGTGTTGAATAAAAAACTACACCACGACGTGGAGACGGTAAGCCGTACGTACGCACGTATGGTGAATTTGTCATTCATAGAATGGATATAATAATGAATATGTCCATAACATATTTATAATAACATCATAGTATTTATAAGGTACTGGATTTATTATTTTGGTATGGAAACAACAAAGACAGAGGAAGTGGAAGAAGAAAATAACCTTTCAATAGGTGATGAAATAATTACATCTTCTTCGGGTTCTTCTTTTTTATTTGAACAAAAGGGACCCTTAGGTTCGCTTTATGATTAACGTATGGCCTATAGGTTTAATTTTGGGTATTTGGGAGGAGACTTGACCAGGGTTTGGCCAAGCCAAATGGCTTTGGAGGTGTGAATTTGAGAGAAGGGGAAATACCCTTTTATAAGAGAGTTGATGGGCACTTTAGGGAAAGCATGAAATATTAATTTATTAAAAAATAATATTCTGTTTCTAATATCTCCAAATGGATTTATTTCGAGACTAAGGTGGGTAAGGATCGAAATATTCTCAACCAGTAGATTTTGGACAAGTTTAGGTCACCATATAAACCTTATCTTTTAGATTTAACTCTTTGTTAAATAGTTTAACATTTACCATGTCTTCTTGTATTTTTATATTACATGGTTAATATATTTAATATAAAATGACAAGATAACATAAAGTGGTTCATTAATGTAATATATAACCTTATATATGTCCTTTGGATGAATATTATATTTTTAAAAATATTATATCATTTAATAAAATAGTGTTTGTTTTAAAAACTCATTGATTTCAATTTTGACACTATTTAGTAATTGATTTTTGTTAAAGTCATAACAGCTTTATCCCTTATAAAAAATTAATTTAACCAATAGTTACATTTCATATTAACCTAAAAAATTTGTGGAATTCATAAAAAGTCCCAATTTAAATTTATTTTAATATTTATAATACCAATTATTTTAATATTTTATTAATAAGGTAATTATTGCATCATCATTGTGTAACACATTAATTTAATTATTTAATTTATAAAAATTATAAATAAAATACCATGATTTATAACGTATTTTTAGATTTATAATGAATATTTATAATTTAATTTATCTTATGTATAACCCTATATTAAAATTGTTTTAGTTATTAAAATTTTAATTTAACACTTTTAAGTCTTCTTTAAATAAAATATAATAAATTTTCTAATCTAATCCAAATGGATAAAAAAGGATCATATTTTCTTCTAAGGTTGATTTTGGTCAAATTACACTTATACAATATAATTAGGACATGTTTTAGTGTAATTATAAAATCATTTTTACTTTTAATTACTCTATTTACTTTTAACAGTGGTAAATAAAATTTAAATGTTATTATTCACCAAAGATTATTTTCATCCTATAACAACATTTTACTTACTGATGTCTAATGTGTCTCTCTAATATTTGAAATTCAATTCACAGAGGCGGTGAAATTATGTTTTATGAAAATTTTCTAATGTGCCGAGAAGTTGGGTAAAAGACATTAAAAAGTTCAATAAAATTTTACATATCTAATATTATTATAAAATGAAACCAATGAATTACATTGGAGTAAAATAATTATTAATTATCTATTTTACTTTAAATTAAATATAAATAAAAAAATGAAATTATTTAAATAAAAAGTCGGTTATAAAAAATATTTTTGTGTTTTTCAAAATTCATAAAAAATTAAACATTTTCAGAAAAATACCAAAAATTTATCGTAAGAAAATTTTGATTTTCTGAATTAAAAAATAAAGTCCATTTTGAAAAATAAAATTTATAAAAATTCAAAAAGTGGGTATTACAATTCATAAAAAGTTTTTAAACAGCTAGTTAATTGGTCATGGTGTGCTAGAAGTCGAAGTTCCGTACAACGCAAGCTATTATATTATTCAAAGAGAAACAGACCATGGAATCTTGGGGTATTACATTCTTCCCCCATTCAAATAATTTTATCCTCTAAATTTCTAGCATAATAATGCGTAAAAATATTTTGGTGTTTCTTCATTATTATTCCCCCGGGATCCCATGTTTCCTCTTCCATTTTATGGTTTCTCTGAATAACTTTTACAAGATGAATCGTCTGGTTTCTGAACACCTATTATTTGGTATCAAGAATTATGATAGGATGTTCACAATAAAACAGATTGGGTTCAAGTTATACTTCATCATAGGTGTGTATATGCATTGGGTCATGCGTGTATTTTCTCAATAGTGATATGTGGAACACATCATCAACTTTGGAGAGGCTTGGCGGCACTGACAAACAGTAAGTTACAAATCCAATTCGTTCTCAAATTTCAAAAGGTTTGATGTACCTGGGACTGAATTTACCTTTCTTATCAAATCATTTAACACCCTTCCATGGAAATACCTTCAAGAAAACATGATCTCTTAATTGAAATTCCAAATGCTTCGTTCGGTTATCGGAAAATCTATTTTTCCTACTTTGAGATGATTTTATGTGGGTTTGGATAATCTTCACCTTTTCCGCTGTTTCCTTTACAAGTTCCAAGCCTATGAGTTTCTTGCACCAACATCATCCCAACATGTTGGTGTGCGACATCTCTTTACATATAATGCATCATATGGTGCCATCTAAATACTTAAAAGAAAGCTATTTTTATAGGAAAATTCTACCAGAGGAAAATACTGATCCCACATACCTTGAAATTTAATTGAGAAAGTTCTCAACATGTATTATACGTTTTGAATAGTTTGTTCTGATAGTACATCATTTTGAGGGTGGTAGGAAGTGCTCAAATGAAGCTCAGTATCTTGGGCTTTTTGAAGACTTTTCCAGAATGTGATGTAAAACAGGGATCAAAATCAAAAAAAATCAATAAGGGTACACGATGAAGTCTTAAAACTTCATTAATATATAGTCATGATAAACGTTCAAGTGGAAAATCTTATCTTATAACAGGAAAATATATTAACTTTTTAAGGCAATAAAAAATGACCCATATTGTATCATTTCTTCTAGGAGAATTTTGTAGTCCCATGACAAATTTTATCTCAATATCATCCCATTTCCACTCAGGTATGGGAATGGGCTGTGTGACTCCTCCAGGATGTTATCTTCTCATATTCACATACATATTGACACATAATCAACAATCTACCTCTTCATGTTGTCCCACCAAAAATGTGCCTTCAAATCTCTATACATCTTAGTGCTTCTAGGGTGTATAGAGAAATTGGAGCTGTGAGCATCATCCAACAATTCCTGTTTTAGATCTGGTATAGCAGGTACACAAATCCTTTCCCCAAATTTCAAATTTCCATCTTCATATACAAAGTCGATCAATCTCCCATCATTCACAACTTTAATTTTCTTTTGAAAATCCCCATCATCAGTATGAGAAATTTTTATCCTTTCTAGTAAAGTTGGTTTGACAACCATATGAATAAGTATTGATCCTTCACCTTCCATGATTATTCCCATATCCATCTTTAATAGACCAGTGAACATAGGATCCCTTTAAACTCTCATCTTGTTCAGAACTCCATGATCCTTTATACTCAATGAATCTACCACCTTATTTTCCTTCCCATTGTGGTAGTGTATAGTGCAATCATAATCCTTGAGTAGTTAAATCCATCCTATTTTCCTCATATTGAGTTATTTCTATGAGAAAATATATTTCAAACTCTTGTGATCAGTATATATCTCACATTTTAACCATAGAGATAGTGTCTCTATATCATCAGAGAAAAGATTATAGCTACAAACTCAAGATCATGAGTATAATAGTTTTATTCATGTTTTTTTAGCTTCCGTCATGCATAGGAAATAACTCTATAATTCTACACGAGGATACAATCAAGTACTTTATTTGAAGAATCACTATAAATAAAAAAATCATTATTCTCCATTGGTAGAGTCATGATAGAAGCATTGAATAATCTTATTTTCAATTCTTAAAAACATTCTTCACACTCTTTGTTCAAAACTAATTTAACTCCTTTACGTGTGAGATGGGTTAATAGGTTAACCAATCAAGAAAAATTATAGATGAAATTCTGATAATAACCTGTTAAACCAATAAAATATGTACCTCAGTTGTACTCATCGGTGCTGACCATTATTTGATTTCCCTTGTTTTTGAAGGATCAACAAAGATTCCATACTTAGAGGTAATATGGACAAGAAAATAAATCTCCTAAATCTAGAATTCACATTTGCTAAACTTCCCATATAATTAATTTTATTTAAGAGTATTTAGAATAGTGCGCATGTGATTTTCAGGTTCTTATTAGATTTTGGAGTATACCAAGATATCATCAATAAATACTACAAAAAATCCATCAAGATATTCTTTGAAAACTCTATTAATTAGATTCATAAAAAAAGAGGATGCATTAGTTAGTCCAAAAAGAATTACTGTAAACTTGTAATGCCCAATCCTAGTTCAAAATGTTGCCTTTGGAATTTCTTCCTTCTTCACGCACAATTGATGGTATCCAGATCGATGGTCAATCTATGAAAAATATTGAGCTCCATGAAGTTGATCAAATAAATCATCAATGCGAGGAAGGGGATAATTGTTTTTTATTGTTATAGAATTGATCTCCCTGTAGTCATTGAACAACCTCATAGATCCATCTTTCTTATTAACAAAACAAACATGGTCTCCCCATGGAGAAACACTAGGGAGAAAAAATCCTTTTTTACTCAATTCCTCTAGTAGTTTAATTAGTTCCATTAATTCCATAGTGTCCATTCTATATAAGGGGCTTCGAAATGTGCCTTGAACCAGGAATTAAGTCAATGGAAAACTAAATTTCTCATTCTAGATGATGTCTAGGTAAATACTCTAGAAAAAAATAAACATAATCTTATACAATAGGTACATCTTCCACTTGACCATTATTTTCTTCACCCATTGTTATTTAAATCCCTTCCTCCCCAATAATTCAATTTGGTAGAGCTACAAGGGGTGGATCTAGATGATCATCAAGTAGTGACATTTCTTTTCTATAGATAAGGCATTCCTTATAATTATAAAAAATTGATAATATTTATTCTTACAATAAATTTTCACATTATGGCCTAGAATCGAATCCATACCAATGATTATATCAAATTCAATAATGTTATGAAAATAAGATCAATAGATAATGTATGTTTATATACCATAATGGTAAATGATTGACAAAATTGTGTTGTAATGATACTTCCCTTATATGTTTTAACTGGCAACTCCCTTGTTAAGTCAAATTGGAAATATCTATTTTTTTTTGGAAAACCTTGAAGATATAAAAGAATGATATGATCCAGAATCAAATAAAGCATTCTATAATTTTGAGGAAACAATTAAATTACCTTCCACCACATCATTAGTAAATTCAACCTCAGTAGTAGTGATTGAATTAGCTTGGCCTTGCTCCCTTGGACTTTTCTGAGGTAAGTTTTCTTGGATCTTAATACATTCATTTTCATAATGACACATTTATCTACAATTTTAGTATTCAACATTAATAGCCTCTTTCTTTCCTTTGCAATCACGAGCTTGGTGGCCTTTTATCCATACTTGTAACAAACTCCCAACCGCTTCAAGAAAGTACTGGGGTGTTTCTTCCCACATTTATTTTAGGGTAGAAAGTCAAAATTTCCCTTCCTCCCATTATTTAATTTTTTGAGTGTTCACCAGATATCTTTTTCTCTTGCTTCGCTATAAAGTTATAAGACGTAGAGAATTATTTATCTATCTTGATAGCACATGAGACTATATCTTCATATGATGGGAAGGATTGTGATATTAATGCTAGATGGAGAAATGATTTTAACCCATAAATGAATCGATCAATATTACTTCTTGGGTTACACAAATAATATTCATCTTGCCTTGAAATCCTTGTAAATTAAGCCTCATACTTTACGACATTCCCATCCGAATTTTTCCTCAGACTTAGAAATTACCTTTCCATATCCGATCGATGTTCATGAGGAAAGTATTTTTCTAAGAAAATATCATTAAACTTCTTCCATTCCATATTTGATACTTCTTCATCTTCCTTTGTGTTTTTAATTAATGACCACCACTGATCTACATCTACTGTGAGGTGATAAACTGCCATGACAACCTTTTTCCATTCGCAACTCCCCAAAGTATGAATTGTTTTACTAAGAAACTTATACATTGTTCAAATAAAAATGGATTTTTAGTCCCATTAAATGTTGGTGTTTGTTTCCTCATGATGCGGTCAAACATTGATCCTCTATGTTGTGGATTAGGGTGCTCCATACAGGTACAGCTATTATTCACAACCATAGTGAGTTGCCCCATTATGGTTATAAGAAGATCAGTACCAGTAGCATAACCAGATAAACTATAATTATCTTGAGAAGGAGTGAAATCCCTACATGGATTACGTGCTTTGATACAATTTCAATTTCTTCCACTAGGTACCATTTCTAAAGAATGGAATACACTAGGATAGTTTATGAATCAAAATGCATAATTCCAAAGTTGAAAAACACTTAACATAAATTGAATTGTTTATGCATATAATCCATAATCATAAAAAAATGTTTACTTTAAGGACTTATTTACTTATAAATCTTTCATAAATTTTTGTAAAGAAAATTCTAATTATCTTAAACATATCCCTCAGGATTTTTAAACCAGGAAGGCAGTATGGCCTGTTGTGTGTAACAGGATACCCCCGGTCAAGCCCGAAATCCTTGTCAGAGTTTCCACTCCTAGGTACATCTATTCCAGAACCACATCCACTAGTAATATCTATATAGGGATTTATTTCTTGGAAAACTAATAAAATCTCTACATTTCTAGAATTCTAGGAATTTCTTCTATACTAATCCTCGAAGTCTATTTTAGGGTAATGCTCTCTAATAATAGTTTTTCAAAATCTACTTTCCATGGTTTGTACTAAACTTCCTCTGATACCAACTGTAACGCCCCGACCCTAGTTACCCATAGTTGGTCCCTCATTTCATAACATTGGCACGATCACAAGAGATCAAGTCCCATAAATACTGATCAATTTAGTAGCATTGGAATGACTAGATACATAAATAAGTTTTAAAATACATTATAAAATGAAAAATAAACACTGTGTCTTTGTAGAACAATCTCATATCAATTAGAGTATCCCTATATGTCAGCCATAATTTACTTCTTCAGATCCTAGGAAAAATAAAACATAAGAAATGGGTGAGCTCAGATGATCATTAAGGATAACAATATAGCAGAAACATTCATAAACAAGAATAAGAATTAAAGGAAATGTATAAGACTAAAACAAAAGCCTTTTAAACATAAACATCATCATCATATGGAAAATATAAATAAAATAATTCTATTTACTTATTCACATGGAAATTCTACTACTCTAAATATCACATGTAATATCAATAGCTAATTTCATAATGATAGAATGCATAATGCTGGATATCATAACCATATAATAAATGCCTCGTGCCAAGTCTACAAATAAAATTTTTCTGAAGTCCATGTTCTAAGGAACTAATTTTTCTCATCATACCTACTGATGCATCAAGGGGCTATAGCTGACTCGCCTATCACTTACTAAGTCCAATGCATTTCTCATATGAAAAGGTTGGAACATAATATAAACATTGGTATTAAAAATAGCATACGAAATGTAAATAATTTAACCTTAAAACATTAATAGTATAAAAATAATACAACTATAGAAAAACGTATCACAAAACTTTTAATACAATATGGAAGACTGTATCATACCAAATAAACTTTAAAAAAATGTAAAATCGAACGAAGTATGTTGACATAAATAAAATCAAAACTATTTGAGACAAATATCTCTTTCTATTTTGAAATCTTGTAAAATTCATTTGATTATAAAAGAAAAAAATTATTTTAAAAATATTCTTATAGTCTTGTAAGTTAAGACTTTAAGGTTTTAGAATGGTGGAAAATAGCCACACATACCATATAAGTTAAGAAAACATTCTATTCTTAATTTGTAGAAAAGGTCATAAAGTACCTTATTTGGAAAGTGACAGAATGATTCCTTTCAACATATTTTATAAAAAGTCAAACGTGGGTATAAATTAATTTTACCCATATTCTAGGAAATAGTGAAAATATTTTGAAATACATTTTTAAGAAACACATATGTGGATGATAATGAAGCCCCAGTATATACTTACGTATATACAACCTCAGATAATAAAGTGATTGTAAAATTAAACCTTACATTGTAAATTTCCTTCGTCAAGGTCACGTTAACCTCATTTATAATGGTTAAATAATTTTTATTAAATTAGATATGAACTACATACAAAAATATGATATCATATATGATCTTTTAAAAATTCTTTGTTAATATTATTTCAGTAGTATCATTGTATCAGGTATTAACTAATTAATTTTCTGTTATATGTTTTATTACGTAAGTCATGTTATTTATGTATTGGATGTATTTTATTCATATCCATAATGATATTATGTTCTTAAAAATTATTTCCAATCATAAAATGAATTTTTTTTGTGAATGGTTATGATGAGGAATAAAATCTCATCGCATTGTTGAGATGGTAAGCCGTAAGTATGCATGAGCGACAATATATTTCTTTCGACGGTGAAATTGTATTTAATTGAATGATATATTATATATATAGAATAATTAATAAATTATATTTATTATTTACATCAATTATACTCATTATTATACCCATCCAAATAATGAAGTGTTGAATAACAAACTACAGCAAGACGTGGAATGGTAAGCCGTACGTACAGACGAATGGTGACTTTGTCATTCATCGGGTGGATAGAATAATTAATATGGTTGTACCATATTTATAATAATATCATAGTATTTATAAGGTAATGGAGTTATTATATTGGAATAGAAACAAAAAAGAAATAGGAAGTGGAAGAAGAAAATAACTTTTAATGGGGTGATGAAATAATTTTCTCTTCTTCGAGTTCTTCCTTTTGAATTGAACAAAAGGGATCCGTAGGTTGTATTTCTAATTAAATTAAGGCCATTAAGTTGAATTTTTGGTATTTTTTAGGATATTTGAGCAGGGTTTGGACGATCCAAATGGTTTTGGAGGTGTGAATTTGAGATAAGGGGAAATACCCTTTTTTAAGGGATGTGAGGAGCACTTTAGGGAAAGCTTGAGATATTAATTTATTATAAAATAAATTTCCATTACTAATATCTAAAAATGGACTTATTTAGAGCCTTATGTGGTTATGGGTAGAAATATTTTAAACCAATAGATTTTATACAAGTTTAGGTCACCATATTAACCTTATCTTTTAGATTTAACTCTTACTTAAATAGTATAATATTTACCATGTCTTCTGGTATTTTTATATTTCTTGGTTAATAAATTTAAAATAAAATTCCATTAAAACCTCAAGTAGTTTATTAATGAAATATATAACTTTATCTATGTCCTTTTTCCAAATCATATATTTTTAGGAATATTACATCATTTAATAAAACAATATTTGTTTTAAAAACTCATTTATGTCAATTTTGACACTATTTAGTAATTGATTTTTGTTTAAGTCATAAAAACTTTATCAATTCGAAAAAAAATATTTAATCAACTATAACGTGTCATATTACTCTATAAATTCGTGGAATGCATCAAAAGACCAAATATACATTTATTTTAATATTTATAAAATCAATTATTTTAATCCTTTATTAATAAGGTAATTACTGCATTATCATTGTTTCATAAATATATTTAATTATATAAGGTCTAAATATTATAAATAAAATACCATGATGTAGAAAATATTTTAATATTTCAAATGAATATTTATATTTTAATTTAAATTATGTATAAGCCTATATTAAAATTGGTTTATTTATTAAAATTTGAATTTAACACTTTTAACTCTTCTTTAAATAAAATACAATGAGTGTCCTAATATAATCCAAATGGATAAAAAAGAATCTTAATTTTTTTTCCTAAGGTTGATTTTTGTTGAACTAAACTTATAATATTTAAATAAGACATGGTTTAGGGTAATTATACTATCATTTTTACCTTTAATTACTCTATTTACTTTTAACAATGGTAAATAAAATTCAAAAGTTACTATTCACAAAAAATTAATTTCATCCTATTGAACCAAATTTTACTCAATGATGTCAGACATGCCTATTGGATTTTTTATATTCAATTCATAGAAGTGGTAAATTTATGTTTTTTTACAAATTTGCATATGTGCCTAGAAGGTGGATAAAAGATGTTAAAAAGTTCAATAAAATTTTATTTATCTAATCTTATTATAAAATGAATCCAATCAATTAAATTAGAATAATATAGGTATTATGTATCTATTTTTAATTTAAATAAATTTATATAAAAATAATAATTATTTATATAAAAATTTGGTTTTAAACAATAACGTAGTGTTCTTCACTATTCATTAAAAATTGAGAATATTCAGAATAATACAAAAAATTCACTATAATCTTAGTTTTATATTTTGAATCCAAAAATGAAGTCCATATTGAAAAATAAAAATTATAAAATTTTAAAAAGTGGGTATTACTATTCATAACTACTTTTTAAATGGCTAGTTTGATTGGTCGTGGAGTGCTAGAACTCGAAGTTGCATCCAATGAAAAATATTATATTATTCAAAGAAAAATGTACCGTAGAAGCTTGGGGTGTTACAGTTGCCTTCCTTGGAGTATAAACTATCTCAAATTATTAGTCCCATAGGAACTCTAACCACTGTCCATGTCTAATGTTGAACTCTCTTTTAGAGAATATGTTCCCAATAATATGATGGCCTAACTAAATAATAAGCTACTCACCTAGAAGATAACATTTCCACACCTCTAAAGTTAATAATTACAGTACCATAATCAAGTCGGTCATGTAATCATACTCATGGATTCTCAACTTCCTTGAACAATGAAAAAACCCTTCCTATATGTACATAAACAAACATCCTAGCCTAGCTCTAGAGGCATAAAAAACACTACACATTTAATTCCTTCCACTAAAATTCTTAACATTGGAGTAATGATCATTCTCTACCTCATATCCTCAATGGTTCTATAAATAATTATGCCATGAAAATTATTTCCCTTTCCTCATCTAGGTATTCAAATGGGATGTTATCCTAGAAAATTCCACCAAAATACTCTAACCATAGCTACCAAACCGAGGTAACTCCACAACCCCACCACACACTTGTTTGTCTCATAAGAAAACACTGAATAAACTTTTATTGGGTCCTTAACTACATTAAGATCCGATTTGACCTTCCCCAAAATGTAAACCACTCGAATCCAATTCTAACTCTTTGGGGGACCACTGTAATTGTTGATCCCAAATTAAGTATAAGAACATCCTTAAAATACCTATGTGCACCACCTTTGAAACATAGTATATAATAATTTCATTGAAAAAGGAAATGACGATCCAATACAAATAATATTGAAATATTCAGTTTATATGTGAAATGAAAATTATGGGAGAATTTGACTCACTGAAGGGAATCACTAGGAATTCATCATTCCCATAATCATATTGAGACACTATTTTTGATATACCGTTATAATGTACCCTTGAAATGAGATATACATACTTCATAATAAACTTCATGAACAATATCACACCTTAAAACTTGTTGAATATGTCATCAATCCTTTGGAAAAAGGTACTTGTATATGATCGTCACATGAATCAGGTGACAACAAAAAATAAAAATATTTTAGATCTTATTATCCCTTTTTAATATAATATTTGGAGATTTATAGGGGGAGACATTAGAACTTTAATAAACCTCCTTACAGTGTCTATTTCTCCAAGGATCAAACTATCCAACTAAATAAGAGTTGACTGTATCTTACATCAAATGATTCAAAACATCATCGGGTCTCATTGAAACTATAGAATGATACCATGAGGAGTTATCCTATCCAAGATTCTAACAAATATTCCTAAATCGAAGTGTGATCCTTGAAACTTCCACTACAGGATTCTCTAGATGCAAGGGTCTAGCTAAAGTCCCCACTAGAATCAACTTGTCTCATCCAAGGTATGCAACAAAGATAGAGTGACATGTACTAGTGTGTACTAAAAATAAATATAATTTAGAGAAGTCATGGTTCATATAAAAAATTACTATGATGACTCCAGGTCATAATCCTTCACTTTATGGATCTGAGCTACCACTTTCCACACTATTTTCCTATAACCCAGGTTCACATCTGACATCAAATCAACACCAAAATGACCTTGAACATACTATTAAATGGAACTCATCCACCACACTTCAAAACAATCCACTTCTATCAGCACTATATTGCTTCAATGAATTTAAATCACATCATAGGAGAACAAATCTTGGTGTGGGAAACACCCCCTTACATAGATGTTTGAATTCATATAACATCACAAGCATTGGGATCCATCAATTACCTATATATCCTTGAATAAGTCTAGCTTTTAAGACTACAATATCACAACGTGGTGTCCCACACTAGGTAGAAAACCCAAAAAATTACCACTATATAAACCCCAGTTTCCAGAAGGGTTATAGAAAATTATTCCCCTATAATGAGATGCTCACATCTTGTCCAAGATAAGGTTACATCATAATAGATTTGGATGACCAGACCATAAAAAAACCCTTCTTCTATATGATGAAAACTGGTTGTGAGAAAAACCATATGATTGGTCGAGGTCCCTATTCTCAAAATGTCGGACAACTACCTCATGCCAATCCCCCACTACATGAGGGTATATGTAACAATGAATCCTGAGTGGTCTATATTACTAGAATGTGTGAAATTCTCTAAGCCTGTGCACATCACTGTACCTCCTTTTCAGATCTAATGACTTATCAACATGCAAAGGGTCATCCAACAAGACCACTACATGAGGATCCACGTGCTTCTGAATAAGTGGTATCACTAATCTTTTAATTCCTAGATAAAACACCATAGGAATGATTCCTTGAATATAGGTCTCATCACTCAATTGATTTCTTTCATGAAAATTTCTTAGAATCCCAGATGAATGTCATCATGGAAGCATCTTGAAAATTATCAAGACAAACCATGGCCAAAGAGAATATTTGGGGAGATGAATCAAGAAATACATGGAAGTTAAGATACCCAATCCTATATGATGCATGTAACATTGATTTCCTTGCAACCGAAACCTCAGTATGCCTAGTTGACAAGTAGGTAGTTCGAGTCATTGTGTATAGATATGTCAACCTCCACACTAACACTAGGTTCCGTAGCCGAAGAGATGAACTCGAGAAACTCTAACAAGATTTTCCTAAGATTCAAAAAAAATCCTCAATAAATGTCTTACTCTAAACATGGTCACTAAGATAAAACCAGATTTGATTCCACTCTATCACGATCTGAACCATATAGACCCTTCTTGGCTGTCAATAAGCCAAGTGGGAAACCCCACACCCAACTCCAATAGACTAAGGGTTAGAGAAAAGTACTGATTAGGCATATAACTAAAATGGTAGGTCATATCCCAATGTACCTATGAACATGAACACAAAAAGATCCATGAAATTTTAAAGAAATATAAATCAAAAACAACTAGATTGTAAAACATGCATGAAAAATCCTATAGAAAATACATAGAATTAAATTTTCATAATAAAAACGATTTAAAGGAGAAAAATATAAATCCAAACATAAATACAGTGTGAAACATAAATTGAAAATAACAGTAGAGAGTAGATATGGGGATATACCAGCTCAAGATCAAAGATTCTAACCACTGAACGTGGTCATCTCCACCACATAATGTTATTATATACTAATACTAGATCCACCATATTCACAAATAATCTATATGATGATTTCACAAGATAAAATAGGGGAGGTAAAATACTATGTAGGGGTCAATATTTACATACATAGTACGATTCCACAAAAACCAAGAAGGGGAAGGAATATGAATAAAAAATAGTCATCTCAACCCATGGGAAAGATGTTAAAGGAAACATAACATCTGATATACTCATAATGAAACCCAAGGGAGATAGAATGAGGATATTTGTCACTAAAACTAGCTAAGAACAAAGATTCATCCTTTAATTACAATGTTTCCATCACCAATGCCAAAAAAACATGCATAACCCCATAATATATAGTGTGGAGGGATCGGTCCTCAATATTTGTTATCATTAATGAGGGAGGAATACCTTCTATCCAATAATATCTTGTATACTCTCAAAAAAAATTGAGTTCTCACACCTATCCTCTAAACATTGCAGCTGATGGATCACTTATCCAATTGAGGACCCACCCGCTGCCAATGCTTAATGTTAGGGGGTCCACACCACAGATTGAGGACATGTAGCCTCTATAATGTGGGGGTGTTTTGTCACTACCTCTATGAGTGATATTGGAGACCTTCCACTTAAAGAGTGATATGGGAGAATCGATCCCAGTAAAAATCCAATGATCACACTCGATTTCTTCCACTAGCTAAGCATGCTTGAGAGAAGTATATTTATAGCATCATCTAATGTCATATATCTACTTCCAAAATTAATTTCACCATCACCCTATTCACAAAAAAAATACCTTGGATAGGCTACTCACTATCCCAAATACAAGTCCCAAATAAGAATATACACAAAGGAGAAGTCTCATAGAAAAGTACACAATATGTTCATTGGGTTAGACTACATGTTTAATGACTTGTACACTTAGGTTTGTCCACCATTGGACATGAATTATCCAACCATATGAATCTACATGGTGTGTAAGCGTAGTAAACGACGTATCTTTGTATCATAGGGTATACCTATGTACTTCCACCCACTCCCATGTAATTTGGCCCTTTCCCATGTACTCTGTCCAAACTTGTGTACTCTTTCCACACCCATGTACTCAAGGTACAGAACCTATCCTTCCACACACACACACACCCACAACAAGTACCATAGTGTACAAGAATTTTATACTTACACTGGATCCTGGGCATTTGCCTTCAACACATGAATTGGCTGTCTGAGAAGGGTCACAATATATGTTGTCTCAGAAATATAGAATTTGATATTTATCTTACCCAAAATCATAGTCATCATAGTTAAGGGACTAGAATACATGTGTTCCTTAACTATACGCTGTGTAACTTGGGATTTTATAGAATACTATGGTCTTCATGTGGGAGATTAGATCCACCATATCCACCACTTTCACTACAACTTGAACACCCAAAATTCACTAAAATCGAAAGGTAATCTACCGATAGTCAATTTGGAAATTTCAGTTGGATGGAAATTCAACTTCATTCGCCCATAGGTGTAATAGAAACACCTCCTGTAAATATTAAGGGGTATGAAAATTAAATCCATTAACCGAATCCCACAACAATCCAAGATAAAAAAAAAACTAACCCATATATCATGCATTCATCGATGAAGAATTTGGGGGTTTGATCACACTCAAATACAACTGGGTAATGTGTTAACCGTTACCTTGTGGGATACCAATGAAGAACCGAATGAACAGTGGTGGGAAAGGTATAAAAATTAAGGTAATATCATCATTGGTTGATGTTTCCCAAGCCAGTTCACATTAATTTATTGAAACCATTGGTTGAAAAATAGGTACAACAACCATGGATAATCGGTTTCTGGAACACTAGTTAAATTCTAAACTCATACAGAGAACAAAAAATACTAAAAAACAAAATTATATAATAATAAATTCTTTTAAAATTATTCAAGGAATAAGATTTATAAAATAATGTTCCCTACCTCAAGAATAGATAAATTACTAGTGAAGAATGTGTCCACTAGAGAGGAAGAATAAGATCCTACTGCATTCATCATCTGTCTCATAATTCTCCCTGATTTTTCTTCATCTATCAATATTCCATGGTACATTGGTGCAAAAAGTGATCTCCTCCTACACTTTTATCATCTCATAGGGTTATAAAGATAACCATGTATATTTTAAATGATGAAATATTTATAGAGGGGATTATTTTTTAGATAAATTAATTAAATTAATTAAATAAATTATTTAATTCACTTATTGCACTGTCCATCAACTTCCCACAACAAGACACACGAGGCCGACCAAATTTATACCATGTCTAGGGTTAAATCCATGTTTGGGAAACAACTTCCTTCTTGGATTTACCATTTTAGGTCATGGTCAATGGGAAATCAATTTATTGAAAACAATATGTGCATGAATGCTTCAATATATAATTATATTTTTACCATATTAATTTCTGGGTCCCACGACACCCATACACAATGATTAATCCAAGAAAAAAAATCCAAAAATACCTTTAGAAATATTCAAAGGACTAAAAAAAACCAAAGTCATTACATGATGTTTACGAGTTTCTCATGTAGTAAACTTTCATTTTCATTATCCTTTTCATCATATGAAATTTATTACTTATATCCATTGGAATACAACTCCATTATCTATTACCCATAATACTTGTGAAATACCTTTATTAGCTTTTTTTGGGTGAATTTTCCATTAATCATCTAATAAAAAAATCATACATTGACTCCCACATTTCAAATTAACAACAAATACAAGATCATCTTCTCAAATCCATTTTGGTACTTCAATCTCAACCATTGTATTTTTTTCAACATCAATTTTAATCCTATGTAAATGAAAATATACTACCACATATTTAAAATAAATCAATGGTTTCTGTATGGTATTCTCACCTTAATTAAATTACACAAAAATTAGATAATATTCTTAAATGAAATATTCTTTTCCCCTATTGTTCTTGTACTTTCATTGTGTTCGCTCTATTCTATGATAAGAGTACAAAATCAATCATTCTATTAGAAAAGTGAAATATATATGTCAACTATAAGTCTTATAATAAAGTGTGTAAAACAAGAGTGGTTTTACCAAAGCATCAAATATATCCATATACATATATTAATGTCATACCGATTCTAAATTCACAATATATGAGATATACAACTACATTTTCTTCAAGTATTATAAACCTTCAGTCCACTTGAAAAAATAAATCAAAAAGTTAAAATTTCAAGAATCATATCCCCATATTGTTAAATGATCACTCCCCAATGATAACCATTTTAAATTTAAATAAAATATATAATTGGGGAGTGAAAGACATGCTTTATCTATATCATTTAACGACGTAGTCCATAATTATAGATTAATCATAAAATTTTATATTCCTGGTAGCTTGTTCTTCTTCCATAGATCCATATCAAGGAATTATATTCATAATTATCCACTATGGATTTTATTTTCAAGGAATATGTTCTATGAATTTTCATACAAGTTTTGAAGAATGATACTAATTGATATTACTAGGATGGATGAATTTTTTCCTTCATGCTTCACCTTCAATTCCATCCTCAATGATTCACAATCACTAAAATGGGAATAAAGTGGATAATTGTTACATCTTATGTAGTAGTATAATGATTGAATATTCTTTATAAAACTAGATTTTACTTTTCATTAAGGTATAATGGATTGTGACCTCTCTATGGTTATATTTTCTTTGGGTTTTAATATCTGAACCACTTTTGGTAGCATGAATTTCTCATATTTTTCAAGTTTATTCTTAGATGAAATATGATTATTGAATTTAGAAACCCTAGAGATTTCAATATTTTACCCCTTATATATTTTCCCAGATTCATGCAACTAATCTAAAAATATTATTAAGAAATACTATGGAAAACTCTAATTCTTCATTTGGAATGTGGATTCTTTTCTAGGAGAATCATATTTATAACAAGATATAACTAGTTCTTTACCTTTAAATTTAAAAAAATATATCTTTAAAGGTAATATATTGATTTAATTGTTTGTAGTTTGTTTATATAGACCATACCATCCAAATACACATTATCAAATCTCAATTTACCCTTTCTGGAAAACCTCTCATACACAATACCAAATATTTCCTCCACTAAGGAAATCATCCTATTTTTTTCTTCGATTAACTATTCCTTTGTTGAATACAACTTGGTAACTTCATTAAAATTATCTATGGTCATAATAAAATGACCCATAATATAGAATTTATGGCTATAGTAAGTGCATATATCCTTTTTGGATTGACATACCTCTCAGATTTATTTATTATCTTCTGGGGTGTGGCTTATTCAACAAACTTCTTCACTAGTTTCATACCCTAGGTAAAACTATCATATTTCCTCACATACTTTATTTTATAATGTGGAATTATTATCTGTAGAGACCCAAAGCTTGACATACATGAACATTACATTAATTTTGTGGAATACTTAGTACATAACAAAAACACACACACAAGGACCGTAATAGTATAGTGTCTTTGGAAACTCAGAATATAATCTTATAATCATGGTGAATGATCTTCAAAATATCCCATAAAGATCTTCCTTTTTTTTATACCTAAAACCTTTCTTTATATCCTGGGGAAAAGAAAACATAAAAGGGTGAGCTCAAATGGTAAGTAAGGGTAAACAAAAGAAATATCAACCACATCGTATACTCAAGAACATAACTTTTGGAAATCTTAACCTGCAAAAGAGATCATAATTTCATAACATGGGATAAATCATGGCAGTGAAATGTAATCACAATAATCATACCTTAAAACATGAAACTTTGTGGCATACACACATAATCATAGAGAATCATTTCTTGTTAGTCAAGACTCATTTCCAAGACTATCTTAGTGGACAAAGTCCCTTTCTGAACCGAGTCACCCTCGTTTCAGTCCTGTTTCACTGAACCGGTATAACCTACCGTTCCAGCCATGTCTATCTCATGAGATATAAAATCTTTACCCAATGCATTGGAGGGAGATATAGGTCCCACCCATCTCATAATGATACCATTCTTATGTGTGCCACAAAATCATAAATCATACATCATTGCATAACCCATGTAATACAAATGGGAATCTTAAACATCATGACATCATAAATCAATTCATATAAGATAAAGGAATTCATAAAAATAATTCCATCACAACATGATCAAATCAATGTAATAATAGGGATAAAGATAGAACCCTTTATTATCTTAGATGGAAAATAATTTTGATAAAACACTTGAACTCCATTCTCGAGGAAAATATCCTTTCTTCTTCAAAAACATTTTTACTTTCATAACATGTGATACGACTTTAAAATAAAAGAAGTTGATTAAAAATAAACTTGAAAACTTGTAAAGGAAGCTTCTTGGAAATAATGTTTTAAAAATCCATTCATGCCGTATAAGTTACAAAAAACATTCTTTGTACTTTTGTCGTAAAAGTCAAAAAGTACCTCGTACGAAAAACGACAAAATATTCCTTTCATATTCTTTACTAAAAACTCACCGAAGGGTAAAAATGGATTTAAACTATTGTAAGTGGATAGAAAAAATATTACATATTGAGGGAACATGGATGTGGATGATAAAATACACCCCAGTAAATGCCAAAGTAAAAACAATCTCGGATAAAAATGAGATTGTGATATTTTCCCTTACCTTAGGTCTGATTTGCTTCGCAAGTGTCCGAACCTCCTCTTTTTGACGCGCCTTCACTTAACCTCCACTTAAAGAACTATATATGGTCTTTGAAGAAGATCAGGACCTCTAGGATGATACTAGGGAAGTGGAGAAGAGATTTTTGGAGGGTTTGGCCGAGCTTGAATGCTCAAAATGGTGTGAGGAGGAGAGGGAGGAGGTTCCCTTTTATAAGGGAGGAGAGGGGAATCTTAGGAAAATCTCAAAATATTATTTTATATTAAGGTCAAATTCGGTTTATAATGGTTAAAAATGGTCTTATTTCTAAGATAAAGTGGAGATGGGTCGAAATCCTCTTATCCAATAGGATTTATACAAGTTTAGGTTCCTATTTTAACCTTATCATTTAGATTTAACATTAAGTTAAATAATTTAACTTTTACCGTGTCTTTTTGTTTTCTTACACTATATGGTTAATAAACTTACTATATGAAGCCAAACGAACCCCAAGTTCTATATTATTAATATATCTATCATTATCTAAGTCATTTGGCCGAACCATAGATTTTTAGGAATTAAATCACAATTAATAATATAATATTTGTTTTAAAAACTAATTAATGTCAATTTTGACACTATTTGGTACATGATTTTTATGAAATTTCTAACAGAATGATAATTTCTAACCAAGTTACTCAAATCAACAATAACATGTCATATTAAGCTAGAAAATTAGTGTAAGTCATAAAAAGTCTCAAATTACATTTATTTGGGCATTTATAACATCAATTATGTTAATATTTTCTTAAAAGGGTTATTACTGCATCATCGTTGTGTCATAAATAAATTAAATTATTTAAAGTATAAAAATTACAAATAAAATACCATTATGTAGGAAATCGTTTTATCTTTCCAATTAATATTTATAGTCGAAATTATATTATGTATAACCCTATATTAAAAATGTTTTAGTAAATAAACTTTGATTTTAACTCTTTTAACTCTTCTTTGAATTAAATAATAATAAATGTCCTAATCTAATCCAAGTGGGCCTAAATGATAATATTTTACACTTAAGGTTGTTTTTGGTCGAGATATACTTGTCCCACAGGATTAGGACATGTGTTAGGGTAATAATAATATCATTTTAACCCTTAATTACCCTATTTACTTTTAACCGTGGTAAAAAAAGTAAAAAGTTACTATTCACCAAAAATTATTTTCATCTCATTGAACCACATTTTACTTACTGACATCAACTGTGTTTGTCGGATTTTTGAAATTCCAATCAAAGAAGAAGTAAAATTAAGATTTATGAAAAAATTAGTTTTTTTTAACTACCACTTAGTAGTTTCACTATTCATCAAAAATTGAAGTTTTTCAGAAAAATGCCAAAATTTCACCCTAAGCTATAACTAATATTCCGAATTCAAAAATGATTTCTATTTTACAAAATTCCCAACATATAAGTTGAATTAATTAATTTCATAATTAATTTCTGTTGTCACAACAAATAGCGTGTTTTTAAGAGATAATGACTATCAAAAGATTAACACTTGTTTATGTCTGGTTTAAATGTGAAATTACATCCAATGACCAAAATTGTATTAAATTGTAAAAATATATTCTAAATATACTTTAAAACCACTAAAATTAATAATTTATCACTATTAATTATTTCGATTAAAAAAGTTGTTTTTAATTAAAATTTAGTAATTTTCACTATTCATCAGAATATGAAAGTTATCCGAAAAGTACCAAAATTTCACCTTAGGCTAAATTCGATACTCCGAATCCAAAAATGAAGTCCATTTTGAGAGATAAAATTTCTAAAATTTTAACAGGTGGTTATTACTATTCATAACGGCTAGTTTTAATAATATTTTAATAGCATATCGTTGTTTAGTGAAACTCGGTACACGCTATCGAGGAAGGTCGTGATTGCGTGTAATACAAGGCAAGTCAGAGATGTGTGTTGAGAAAGCTCCTTTTGGTGTAGCATATAACACAAGACATTAATGAAATTAAAAAGAATATTTTTCATAAAATCTCGGGGTGTTACATTCTACCCCCCTAAAAATGAATTTCGCCCTCGAAATTCATCGGGGTTATAAATGGTTTACTATTTGAAAGTTTCTTTAATCGAAACCCACATCATAAAAAGGAATACCAAAACCAATTTTTTAAAAAAAAATTATGAAACGTAACGGTTACCCCAATAAACTAAACACTGGGTTTCCACATAGGTGAAAATATGGATATGGAAGAAAAATATAACCATCATGTTCTGATGGAGAGTGGTAGAGAACATGGCTATAGAAAAGCTAGCAATCACAAAGCCATAAATTTGTGACGATCTAAGGTACCATCTGATTCATCAGATATAAGAGTACTAGGACAACATTTTTTGTTTTCATGATCATTTTCCCTAAAGTTGATGAAATTGGAATTAGAAGAAATACTTTCGTGATTTTGGTATAGTCTCACCGTTTGTCGTTATTTGGACAATTTCCACTTCATCTCTTGAAGTTGAATTCATCATTCGTGATGTGTTAGCAGATCATGTGATATAATTATGGGTTATTCCATCTGTCTCAAACAAAAGGTTAGAAAAGATATCAAAAAATACATAAGTCCATCTATAGTGAGATTAATCATATATAGTTCCTAAAATGGACTTATACTTCTTATATCATACTTCTTAATATAATAAAACTAGTTTCTACTAAACAGGGACTTCCTGTAGGCCATTGGTAGGCGATAAAGGCCAGTCGCACTTCGGTTGTGGGTTCGATTCCCACAGCCTTGTCTGACGAGATGGGCTGTCGCCCGTCCTGCAGGTTTTCCTTTTTCTAAAACTACATTACTATAACATCCCATCAATAATATCAATAAAAAAAAGTTCTATCCTTAAACAATACTATCTTATTCCCAACATAATCCATTCCAATCTTTAGGCTTATCTAAAATACTTCGGTCCACTCTCATAACATAGTGAAAACTATTACCAGAGATTTAATACCATCGTTGATCCCCATATATCATAAGATATGTTTTTTTGGTCACATTCCAAACATTAAAAGTCCATAATCATGTATTCTCTTGAATACCCATTGAACCTTAGTGAAAACATGAATGCAGTTAAAAGTTAACACCTTCCACATACCAAAATCGTCAAAATTCTATATACTCAAAAAATGATATCACTTAGTCCTTATATCAATCATGAGCTCATGAATACTGTCAAATATTTCATTTTCTCGTTTTCCCTTCATTATGCGCATATCATTCTTTTTCCAAAAATATCTCAATCACTTTCCATGGTTACTGGTACCATAAAATTATTGAAAACCACAATAGACCAATACATAAGTATTCCAATATTCCACAATACTATATACAACACTATTTTGGAATCCCATTACATAAACACTTAATCATTCCTCCACATCGTTGTCATATTCAACATCACCAATAGTGATCGCATGTGACTTCCCTTTGTCCTTTTCCTTAAGCGGTTGCTCATGTTGATAATCACTAACCCTTGGATTAGGGCATTTATTGGCATAATGTCCCATCTCCTTGCAATTGAAACATTGAAGTGTTGGTGGTGCGTTCTCTGCAGTCTTTTCTTTATTCACATCATTAGAAACCCTTTTTCCATTAATTCGACACTCAGCTGCTCGATGACCTTATTTTCCACACTTAAAACATTTTATAGTCCCTTTAAGACAATCTCCACCATGCTTCTTTCCACACTTTGTTCATAATGAAACATTCATCTTATTTTCACCATTATTTTGAGATTTCTCCTTGAACTCCATCTTTGGTTTCTTGTCAAAACTATGAGATGGATATGTAACACCAACTTCCATTTCCACCTTGATAGCACAACGCACAATTTCTTCATAGCTATTGAAGTATCTTATAGATAATGCCCTTCGAAGACTTGGTTTTAAGCCACTGAAAAATTGATCAAATTTCCTTTCAGGTCGGATGATAATGCCAAATGTGTACCTTGTAAGTCTTGTAAAATTCGCTTCGTATATACCAACAGATTCATCATCCTTCTGCTTCAGCTCAAGAAACTCATTTTCCATCTTTTTTCGAAGAATACGAGGGAAGTACTTACTGAAAAACAAGTTCTTGAACTCGTCCCATTCCATGGACTCAATTTCATCTCTTGGCCTCGTATTCTTGATAAGATTCCACCATTGATCAGCTTCACCTTCCAAATGATAAACTGCTAAGATGACTTTATCATGCTCAGAACATTGAAGAACTGAAAATATCTTTTCAGTGGTACTGATCCATTGTTCAGCAACAAGTGGATCAGAAGTCCCACTGAAAGAAGGTGGACGTTTCCTCATGAAGGACTCAATAGAATATTGTTCCCTTATCTACTCATTTGGAAGTCCAGAATGATTCATAGCTTGTGTAAGTATAGCAATAAGATTTTGCACTCCATCTCCCATAACATTTGTTTGTTCAGGAGGACAATCATTGCATTGTCCATTGCATTGATCAACACAGTTCCTTCGGGTTCCAGCCATCGTCTAAAACCCAAAAAGAATAGTGTGAGAGGCAAAAATCATGATAGGGAAAACAACATAATAAAGGGGGAGTACCTTCATTGTCTAACATCTTAGGTTAAACACTATGATCGTTACTGTAGTTCTAGGACTGTATCCTATACGTATACTTATCCTTAGGGACATCCCTAGACATACCTTAGAAATATCTCTAGGGATCTCACTAACGTTTTTGCATCCTAGTTTCCAAAGGTTGACTAAACCTTTCCTCTGATACCAACTGTAGAGACCCGAAGCTTGACGTACATGAACATTACATTACTTTTGAGGAATAATTAATACATAACAAAAACACACACACAAGGACCGTAATAGTTTAGTGTCTTTGGAAACTCGGAATATAATCTTCTAATCGTGGTGAAAGATCTTAAACATCTCCCATAAAGATCTTCCTTTTTTTTTATACCTAAAACCTTTCTTTATATCCTGGGGAAAAGAAAACATAAAGGGTGAGCTCAAATGCTCAGTAAGGGTAAACAAAAGAAATATCAATCACATCGTATACTCAAGAACATAACTTTTGGAAATCTTAACCTGCAAAAGAGATCATAATTTCATAACATGGGATAAATCATGGCAGTGAAATGTAATCACAATAATCATTACATAAAACATGAAACTTTGTGTCATACACACATAATCATAAAGAATAATTTCTTGTTAGTCAAGACTCATTTCCAAGACTATCTTAGTGGACAAAGTCCCTTTCTGAACCGAGTCACCCTCTTTTCAGTCCTGTTTCACTGAACCGGTATAACCTACCATTCCAGCCATGTCTATCTCATGAGATATAAAATCTTTACCCAATGCATTGGAGGGAGATATAGGTCCCACCCATCTCATAATTATACCATTCTTATGTGTGCAACAAAATCATAAATCATACATCATTGCATAACCCATGTAATACAAATGGGAATCTTAAACATCATGACATCATAAATCAATTCATATAAGATAATGGAATTCATAAAAATAATTCCATCACAACATGATCAAATAAATGTAATAATAGGGATAAAAATAGTACCCTTTATTATCTTAGATGGAAAATAATTTTGATAAAACACTTGAACTCCATTCTTGAAGAAAATATCCTTTCTTCTTCAAAAACATTTTTACTTTCATAACATGTCATACGACTTTAAAATAAAAGAAGTTGATTAAAAATAAACTTGAAAACTTGTAAAGGAAGCTTCTTGGAAATAATGTTTTAAAAATCCATTCATGCCGTATAAGTTAAGAAAAAAACATTCTTTGTACTTTTTTCGGAAAAGTCAAAAAGTACCTCGTACGAAAAACGACAAAAGATTCCTTTCATATTCTTTACTAAAAACTCACCGAAGGGTAAAATAGGATTTAAACTATTGTAAGTGGATGGAAACAATATTAAATATTGAGGGAACATGGATTTGGATGATAAAATACGCCCCAGTAAATGTCAAAGTAAAAACAATCTCGGATAAAAATGAGATTGTGATATTTTCCCTTACCTTAGGTCCGATTTGCTTCGTAAGTGTCCGAACCTCCTCTTTTTGACGCGCCTTCACTTAACCTCCACTTAAAGAACTACGGATGGTCTTTGAAGAAGATAAAGACCTCTATGATGATACTAGGTAAGTGGAGAAGAGATTTGGGCAGGGTTTGGCCAAGCTTGAATGCTCAAATTGGTGTGAGGAGGAGAGGGAGGAGGTGCCCTTTAATAAGGGAGGAGAGGGGCATCTTAGGAAAATCTCAAAATATTATTTTATATTAAGGTCAAATTCGGTTTATAATGGTTCAAAATGGTCTTATTTCTAAGCTAAAGTGGGGATGGGTCGCAATCCTCTTATCCAATAGGATTTAGACAAGTTTAGGTTCCTATTTTAACCTTATCATTTATATTTAACATTAAGTTAAATAATTTAACTTTTACCGTGTATTTTTGTTTTCTTACACTATATGGTTAATAAACTTACTATATGAAGCCAAACGAACCCCATGTTCTTTATTATTAATATATATATCCTTATCTATGTCATTTGGCCGAACCTTAGATTTTTAGGAATTAAATAACAATTAATAATATAATATTTGTTTTAAAAACTAATTTATGTCAATTTTGACACTATTTGGTACATGATTTTTATGAAATTTCTAACAGAATGATAAGTTAGAACCAAGTTACTTAAATCAAAAATAACATGTCATATTAATCTAGAAAATTATTTTCAGTCATAAAAAGTCTCAAATTATATTTATTTGGGAATTTATAACATCAATTATGTTAATATTTTCTTAAAAAGGTAATTACTGCATCATCGTTGTGTCATAACTAAATTACATTATTTAAAGTATAAAAATTACAAATAAAATACCATTATGTAGGAAATCGTTTTATCTTTCTAATGAATATTTATAGTCAAAATTATATTATGTATAACCCTATATTAAAAATGTTTTAGTAAATAAACTTTGATTTTAACTCTTTTAACTCTTCTTTGAATTAAATAATAATAAATGTCCTAATCTAATCCAAGTGGGCCTAAATGATAATATTTTACACTTAAGGTTGTTTTTTGTCGAGATATACTTGTCCAACAGGATTAGGACATGTGTTAGTGTAATAATAATATCATTTTTACCATTAATTACCCTATTTACTTTTAACCGTGGTAAAAAAAGTAAAAAGTTACTATTCACCAAAAATTATTTTCATCTCATTGAACCACATTTTACTTACTAACATCAACCGTGTCTCTCAGATTTTTGAAATTCCAATCATATAAGCGGTAAAATTAATATTTATGAAAAAATTAGTTTTTTTAACTACAACTTAGTAGTTTCACTATTCATCAAAATTAAAGTTTTTCAGAAAAATGCCAAAATTTCACCCTAAGCTATAACTAATATTCCGAATTCAAAAATTATTTCTATTTTACAAAATTCCCAACATATAAGTTTAATTAATTAATTTTATAATTAATTTCCATTCTCACAACAAATAGCGTGTTTTTAAGAGATAATGACTATCAAAAGATTAACACTTGTTTATGTTTGGTTTAAATGTGAAATTACCTCCAATGACCAAAATTGTATTAAATTGTAAAAATATATTCTAAATATACTTTAAAACCACTCAAATTAATAATTTATTACTATTAATTATTTCGATTAAAAAAGTTGTTTTTAATTAAAATTTAGTAATTTTCACTATTCATCAGAATATGAAAGTTATCCGAAAAGTACCAAAATTTTACCTTAGGCTAAATTCGACACTCCGAATCCAAAAATGAAGTCCATTTTGAGAGATAAAATTTCTAAAATTTTAAAAGGTGGTTATTACTATTCATAATGGCTAGTTTTAATAATATTTTAATAGCATATCGTTGTTTAGTGAAACTCGGTACACGCTATCAAGGAAGGTCGCGATTGCGTGTAATACAAGACAAGTTGGAGATGTGTGTTGTGAAAGCTCCTTTTGGTGTAGCGTATAACACAAGACTTTAATGAAATTAAAAAGAATATTTTTCATAAAATCTCGGGGTGTTACATTATCCCCCAAAAATAGTTAAAATTGGAAGGTACATACTATAATTTTTTATAACTATGACAACTTATATTTCAGTACTCTTAGAACTCATCCAGAGATTTATATACATTTTTTTACAAAGAATAATTTTCCTGTTTTCTGATATCTTCTTCCCAGAAGGTTCTCCTATTATTTTACCTCTACTAGACTTAATTTTATATCGTCAATAACTTTAATATGATGAAAAATTATGACAAAAATAAACGGCCAATTTTCAAATCTCTAGAAATACTAACAGTGGGGCACAAACCTCTTTCTTTTTCTTGTAAGCTCAGTATGTCCAAATATTTCAGCTTGATGTTTTTTGATGAAATGAAAATTTTTTGTGCTCAATATGATGAGATAATTTTATTGGACTTTATAAACTGCAACATTGATACATTTTTTGTTTTAATTTTTTTCCTCCATCCATTTTTTGTTGATTTAGCAATTTATTTCTTATAGTTTTTTGAACACAGAATTGTTGAAAAAATATTTCGTTTGATTATGAGATACATTCTCCAATGAGATTTAGGTGGATGAATATTTGAACGAACTTGTGGTATTATTTCCACTTATTCATGTAACTTTTATACTAATTCAAATATCATAATTTTGACTGTATGTAAACTTATTCTCTATAACTTGGCATGTTCCATCATAGATAGATTTTAGGTTTTCCAGTTTAATTTCATAGTCAAGACATCTCAGGTTGGGGGAGTTATTTTTATCTTTAGTGGATATCAAACTCTCTTCCCATTAAAATTTTATCATCAGAATTGTTCTTCATGACAATCTCTATATTATGTTTTTTAGTGTAAGTAAACTATTTCAACATTAACATTTACAAGTCATGAGAGTGTATTAAATATGCTAAGCTATTTAGACAATAAATCTTTAATGAAATCGTCTTCCTTTTAAAGATGTGATTTTTGATCGAATAGTTCCTTGAATAAATCAAATATATATGTTACTACTTCAAGGGGAACATAATTTAAATAATTTTTAATATGAGGTTATTTGTATTCAACTATATTTATTTATTGATCACCCTCATAATATCCAAAAAATATACTAGAATCATTAAAAGGATCATTGTAAATAAATTTTATATATGATCATTTCCCAGTATGATAAGATTTAGGTCATTGTAGATACTTTCATTATTTAAATTTTTCTTAAACATTATGGCCTCCCTTTTCTTCTTTCACTTCACTATTTTGGATGTTAATTACTTATGTGTTGGAATTAGAATATGAATTGATTTTTCAAACTGAGGCTATTCTATTTCAAAATAACAATTCATCAAAATAAGATAAATACTATGGAAGTAATTTGAAAAAATAATACATATTTATCTATGTTTTTATTCCAATTAAAATTTCTAGTGGATTGAGTGAAGACACCTTGGGGGTGAATCATGAATATCTAATTTTTTCTAAAATTATATCCAATTAAAACTTTTTCCTATTTTAATTATCCTTTTTAAAATCTAAAACTCATCTACTTGTTAGAGTGTTAATGAATCTATTAAATCTTATCCAACATTAAATAATCACATGGAATGAAGTTAAAGAAAATAATATTGAAACGTGATATTGTTAAAAGGTTTGAACCCTTTATGGGAAAAATAATCCTTTCCAAGATTGGTTCTTTACCACAATCATATATTATAAAATATAACAAATCCTATATTAAAATGTATTTGGTTTATATCACACCAAATTAATGTCTCACTATTTTAAAAATTGTAATCTTCTCACTAGACTTCAAATTTTTTTCCCACTAATGTCATACTATCATAATGTTTTATCCTTTCACACTCAGAGTTTCACTAGTTCCAAAGATTCTCACAATGTATATATTGGTGTTTCATTTTTTTCTATTTGTGATGTTAATATCGAATAAATATAAAAAAGTCAGTACATTCCCATAATAGATCTCCTTACTCATCAACATAGTCTAAAATACTAACAGATCATCAAATCCAGTGTATAAAACCTAATAACTATTTCATCTTAACTTCATAGATCTTTTTCAAGGAATACTCAATTGATTTTATCAACTCAAAATCAAGCTCCTGTGATGTTCCCAAATCCTCAAGTCACTTACATTCAAAACGCTCTACAAACATATAAAAATATCAGTAGCAGTTTTGTTCTCTTTCATTTTATTTTTATTATAATTCTTCTTTCTTCTTACTACTTTGGATCACTTTATTTGATCATAGAATAGTGACTGACATAGTATCATTTTTCTTTATCTAACACCCTGATGATGATATGATTTTTATAATTGTGTCAATTCCCAATTATGTTTATCTTTTAGATGTCTCTCTATTTTTTCACAAAGCACACATTTCACTCCATAAATTATTTCCCTTTTTTTTCTCTCTATTCATTTTTTATTTTTATATATAGGTCATTAACATAAAATTTTCTATATTTTTAATATAATAACTCCCATTATTTTATTGTTTCTATACCTCATATTCACTTTTTAGTCAATGCCTTGTATATGGTTGAAAGTCACAATCTTCATTATTCAGTTGTCTCAAACAATTGGGGTATTGTAAAATGATAAGAATAACCTTCTCTTTAATTTTTAATTTTTCCATTTCAACACAACAAATCTCTTTTATATTTCAAGAATCCTTGGTTATTTAGAAAATTAATCCCAAATTATGGTTTTTATTAATTCCAATAATAACCACATTTTTTTCTGACGGACCAACATCAAACTCATATTCTTCAATACGTCGAAGGCACAAAACAGATCTTCCCAATATAACAAAAACACTCAAAATTCAGACACTCAAAACCTCAACATTAGTCAATTTTAAACTAATACTAAGTGATAATTTGAATTCAAGAATACCTTGAAATCATTAAAATGAATTAATAGATATAAAAAACATGGAATTTATACTTTTTGCATAATTTATTTATTAGAAATGCTTCATTACATAATATCTTTCTCAATCAAGTCAAATATATTTATCTCTCTCAACTATGATTGGATCACAATTCATTTTTTTATATTTTACACCATGAAGAATAGTTCTTTTATTATAAAAAAGATCATTCTAATGAGAAAAATAATTATTAAAACTTTTGATTTTTTCATCTAGGGAGTAAAGGAAATTACCATAACTTAATCTCTTATGGGGGTTCCCTTATGTGAATCAACATTTATCACTAGATCTCCTTACACCAATCACTATTTTTGAATACCCTTACATGTTCACCCTTGTTTTGATGAATTTCATAATCATTTTTACTTTCATATGTGATGAAAATTTATTTCTTACATGTTTTCCTAAATTTTATGCCAACTCGTTATCATATGAGATTCTCACATCACATGATAATTGTTTCATACACATAGAATATATCATACATGTTTCCTTTCAAGAAGCATCCACATACGAAGGTTAAGACACTTCAGTGGGAGCTATACTAGGTAAGTAAGTCAAATAATATTAGCCTCATTTTCAAGGATTGTGTGATTTCTTACTATTATCCTTGATTAAGGATATTGACCATTTGTTTTTTTACCACTTTTCCTTAAATGTTCTTTTGAAAAAAAAAATTAATTTTCAGGTCATGTACTTTCAAATAATTCCTTCCATATATGCTAGTAAGATATTATATAAGATCCTATAATAGGAGATGTATTATAAAAAAAATGTAATTTCATAAGAAACCAAATATCTTAAGAAATTATCATTAGATATAAAACTTTAATATTTTCTATCATAAAATAAAATTTCTAAATATCTTAAAATTAATCATAGGGATTATTCAATGAAACTCCATGATATATCTATGTCCTTAAATACAATCAAAATACCATTGGGAATTTATCAAACCTTCTCAAACACATATCATCAGTATTCACATGTAATATTAAGACCCGAGAGACCATAAAACAGTTCCCTGAGATGGTCAATAACATGGCCTCAGTCATTCCTCCATATACACTGGAGACTGGAGACTAGCAGTGAGGGTCAAATGAAGGTAAAATTTAGAGACTATACCCTCAAGATTAGTAATAAATAAAATATAACTAATAACCGGTAAATTCATCATAATATAATGAAAACTGATCATCGATATTAAATTAAAGAGTTATCATGCATAAAAATTCAATAATGTACAAAAATGCACACAAAATAGGTAAAAACTAAAAAATATACAAAGAAAATACAAAATAAACAAGGGCTATATCCACAAGAATCCTGAGATATGGATCAGTCTTGTGCTCATAATGTCTCATGTACAAGACTAGAAGAACATAGCATAATCCATGACCTTGAACCTCCAACCATGAGGTCTTTTCGAGTACCCAATACAATGGATTCCCAAACATGGTGTGAGATATCATCATTAGGTCACCACCAATAATTTATAATGTAATATAGTTCATGAATATACAATATTTATGTGGTTAGGTATATTGAAATTAATGAAATATAGAATAACTATAATCAAGTTATCTTAGGTTCCTCAAGGACACCTGGCTGACCATACCTACTTCAACCAAAGCCGGAATACCTATGATGATGTATCACTAGATATATTATATATATATATTTATTTATATAAATTTATGTATATATTGGAAAAATATACATAGAAACATATATAGTATATGTATAGATACATAATACTAGTTTGAACTCAAGTCGTAACTCAGAAGTCCATGTATAATGATAATAGACATATTTTAAATCAGGTTCTACATACCCAAGTGTCATAATTTATAATGGAATCTATACTTGAGTATCATAATATAAGTGATTCCATGCCCAAGGATTCTATGCCCATGAATGATAATTTGAGGGATGCCCTGCCCAATGATTCCATTCCTCTAAATCAAATTAAAATGGATTCCATTCCCTTAATTCATAATTTAAGGGACACCATGCCTTGGGATTCTATTTTCATGAATCATAATATAAGGTATTCCATGCCTAGGGAATATATTCCCATTTATATTTTTCACAAAATAATTTTTATCCATTTGATCATATGTTCCATGAATGTGTAAGTGAGATGATATTACCATTCACCCGTCATTTAATCTAATTATATAATTTAGTTCATTCAATAATAATAAAAAATTTAATGTACATTAATATTCTACACTAAAATTCAATTATAAATTATAAAATAGGACATGTATGTAAACATTCCATATATCACCTGAGTATTATCATTAAAGAGCCCCTTTTTATTAGATAGGATAGTGCACCTAAAAGGTGGATTTATTTGAAAATAAACGCATGTTCTCCACATCATTCATTTAAGGAAATAGAATCATTTCTTCCATGAAGTATAGTCATCACACCTAAAAAGCGGACTCAAAATATGAATAGAGAAGTATAAAAATGGGCATCAAACAACACACCCTAATAGGAGGTTTAATAAAATAGTAAATCATTGATTATGAAGGAAATTAATCAAACTAAGATTACATAGCGGTTCGAGTTTCGGTTTTCAACTTCCATCCATGTTCAATGGTTTTATAGAACATCTAAATGAGGTTCAAGTAATTAATTTAGGGATTTTCATAATTTAGGAGCAGCGCATGGAAATGTCTGACATGTGGAATAATGAAAATAGTTTATAAATGACAAAAAATTAAGTAAAATTCAAGTAAACTAGCTACCCCATTCATATAATAGTCTATTCATACAATATCAATCGCCAATTTAATCCAAAATGAGATAAATAAGAATATTAGACAAATGAATTAAGAATTGTTAGAATTAGCCTACATGGAATTAACATTCCCAATGGTGAGGAAAAGTGAAATGAGAATCAAGAGGAATTGAGAGCTTACTAATAAAAATCCAACACAAATAACGGTATTAGATTCTCTTTTCGGATGGATGAGATTAATAGAATCCTAGAGAAGATCCGAAGAGAGGAATCGAGCAGCCTAAGCATGGGATAAATGAGGGAAAAGAGCGGGAATAAAAGAAATAAGGATGTAGGGAAAAAATATTCATTTCACCCCCATTAATGAGGTGCAGTAGCATGGTTTTGGCTAACCATGAGCCAATTTTGTGGTGATACTATTTAAGTGGCACTAAACATGTGGCTAGGATCATGGATGGGAAAACCATGAAAAAACTATGTGCCCACCTCTATAATTAATAGTAGAAATTCTTCCTGGTGATGCAACCCACGTTGAATGATTTAAAAAATTGCATGATTCCCCCTTTAGGGCCGAACAATTTATCATAGAGGGATAAAAAATTTAAAAAAATCATTCACACCTATCCATTTCACCCAAAATGCTATAGTTTCGGAGTATGATGCCCCTAAAACTCATCTAAATCCTAATAAAGCTCCCTAAAGTTAAACCAGGACAAAAAAACCCATTTTATTTTTCATATGGTGATATTTATATTTTGAGTCTTACTTTCGGATTTTACCCATCTAGTAAAAGAAATGTATTAATTCTCTTTAAATTTTTAATTGGTTCAAATCACGAGACACTACAATGAAAGGATTTGCTACATAAGAATACACAAGTTAAAGTATTTAATAAACTTCACTTCCTTCAATTTTTTAATCCTCACTTAATACTTTAGAATAATTCACTCATGTGTATTTTCCATATGGAATCCAAAAACCAATGTTTTTGGTACAAAATGAATGGTTTCTCCAATTTTTTGTCTAGATTTATCCCCACATTCATCCTTTTTAACCCTTTTTAAATACAATTTATACAAGCTATCCAATACATGATACATTATTTATCTCCTCCTTTCTCACCTATTCCAATGTAATTTTTATAAAAAATAATTATATAACTTTAGTACATGTATTTTATAGGAGGTTTTTCACTTCAATACTCTTATATTTAGGAGCTTCTCATATATCAATCTCGAATTCATATTTTCTATGACATCATATGACTTTTCATTATTATATCTAATTCTGAAAAATTATATTCTCTATTATTGATAAGGCATGGGAATCACCTTTTTCAACTTTTGTGGGTGTCTTATAACTTCATCACCCAACACACCAACCATACACTGACTTCCACATTTCACATTAACTATAAATACAATATCATCTTCAGAAATCAGTTTGGGAACTTCTTAATAAACCATGATTGATAATATTTATTGATTTAAATTGGGTAATAATTATAAAAAATTTGAATCTAGAATTGTTATATAATGTCTTTTTTAGCACGGCTGTTGATAAATGAAAATTTGTGAATACAATGATTTTTTTTCTACTATGGAAAATATGTTTTTGATTATCTTTCTATGATTATAATAGGGGTCTTTTGGTGGTTTTTTAGTCCAAGAGGCTTGATATTTATTTTCTTATTATGATTAATTTATGAAGTGTTGTTTTGAATTATATTGTTGTTATCTTTTTAGGTAGGTTCATTATATTTTTCTTAGGTACATGGAAACATGTTGAAAAAATAATTAAATTCAATAAAATCAAAATGAGAATAGGTTATGTTGAACAAACCATTATTGAATAATTTATAATTTATTAGTGAAAATAAAATGTGTTAATTTAAATATGAATTATGTGAATGTAGAAGATTTTTTTCTGAAATTATTATTCTTATGAAAATAATATATTTGAGATACTTTAAAAGAGTAATTGAAAATCAAAGATATAGTGGGACTATGTTTTATGGCTATCTTGTTATTTTTGTTTTGTGGTTTTACTATTTGATTAATATAGGTACCAATGAAGAAGTGGTTATTTTTTTGAATAGGTTGCGATGATATTCTACTAATGGTTCTCAAATTGTTATAGGTAATAGACCTTTATGATGGGATTTTATGTACCAAGATATTCATTGTAACTTTTATTATTTTTTACATACCACCGCATTATTCAGGTAACTTGACCAACACCCATATGAGGATTTATTTTATGGGTGTACCCCCAAAATTACTCCCCCTCTCCCACTATATCTCATTAAAATAGTGTGTTTATGATGTGATGACATATGATTGTGCCTCTGGTATGTCTTATGTTGATTAAAATGTTCATTTATAGTTGTGATTTGGGTTTTGTGGTTGTGTCACATGGTTGCTGATGTGGTATGAAGAATATGGATATTTTTATGTGGTTATGGAAATGTTATGTGGTTATTATTATGGTTTTATGACTTTTTTTGTGGTTTATGGATATGTAATCATAATATGGGAGTGATAAAAGCACCAATACATAAGTTTCTGGGATGTGATGGTGATTAGATCAGTGAAAAATTGAGTGTGAGGTATCATCATTAATATATTTTGATTAAAATTATATGACTATTCTTTTATATATATATTTGAGGAAAATATATGATAATGTTGGTTTTAGTTGATCTTGGGATAGGTAACGAGTCCGCTTTTCTACCTTTTCACTGAGTCTTTAGTATGATTCTTTCATATTTAAATAAGAGTTTTTGTGGAGAACCAATAGAGTATACTTGTATAAAAACCTCTATTTTTTATACTATTTTTATAGATTTATAATAAATAGTTAGTATTTGGGATTGAAATTACTATCTTATGGTGATCATGGTTAGTGTTCATGTTAATTTTATAGAAGTTAGTCTTTTGGTATTGTTGGGAAAAAAATCCTTCAAGGAAACAATGTAGTATTTTTTGAGTTATTATATTAGTTTAAAAAGATTATTTCCTTGGTAAGTTGTGAATTTCTAGAGAGAATAACAGAATGGTATGCTGATAAATATTGAATACAATGGAATGGATGCCCTAGACTCACTATTTAAAATTGGGTATACAAAGTGGTGCTGTTTCCTAATGTTATCCAAATTTTTGGGGTCCAAAATTTAAAAGTTGGATCAATCATAATGAAATTTTGATTTATATGAATGCCTCATGAAATCCAGACAAAATCATGGGTTTTATGAAGACTAGAGTTTTGAAAAGGTAAGGAGCTTTGAAAAAGAATTATGTGTTGAGAAGGTTGGGATTTGCGACAAATAAGTATGATTACTGAAAGGATGGAGATTTGTGAAGGTAGTGGGAACCATGAGATTATTAAAAATAGATTTCCTAGTAAATATATAGTAAATTTTTATTCATCTGGTGGATGAAAGTGGAACTTCAAAATATAATCTTTCTACAAATGAGGCTGAATTCATTATTACTAATAAAGGGACTAACTTGTCCATAAAATGTTTAAGAATACATTCTAGATAAGTGAGAAAAGGAAGATTAATAATGTGATCCTTTACAATAATAGAGATCCATCTAAAGAGATATTGAGGGAGTGACACTTAGGAAGCACGGAGATGTCCCTAAATTTTTTAAAGGAAGTGCACCTAGGTTTAACAGTCATCTAGACAAGATATTATTTTTTTATTGATACTTATTAGATTTGGTACATTTGAACATTTCCATTGTATGCTACTTGGATGTATCCTAGTGAGGGTGAACCAAGTAAAGTCAATGTTTCTCAAGCACGATTTCATTTCTGTTCATAATTTTCTATGGGAAATGGATAAAGGAGTTTTTAATGAAAAAACATGATCCAAGGGGAAGTTGTCTGTAATATATTATACCCGAATTCACCCACCCACTAAGGTTATTTAACTTAGTTGGGTTAGTAATTGGTATCAAAGGGAGGTAAAAATTAGTGTTTCTCTCTCAAGGGTTTTAATGAATTCTTTAAATAATAAAGGGATTATAATCTTTGATGTTAGAAATTTTCAATTATGAGAGAATTAGATGAAACAATACTTTTGATATTCTTGAATTGATGTATTGAAAATAGTGATGTGTGGATTTTCAGTCAGTATCAACAATGGTGCTTTATCCAAAGTTGATCGAAGTGAATTTTATGCCAACAACAAAGGAATCAATACTTTAGGGTGATCCCTAACTAATGCAATGTACACAAAGGTGATGTTTTGTAGTACATCACATGTTATTTGGTAAACTTTTCTAAATATTTTTGACATTGAATCAAAAGTTAGAGAAGAAAAACTACATATTCTATGGAATAATTTTGAGGATATTAGAATGCAACCTAATGAGTCTGATGATGCATTATTTGATTCAATGAATATTGTTGTGGATGGAATATGTGGTCTGAATGAAATTGTTGAGTATAAATTTTTTTTCCAGTCGCATCTTGAGAATACTTATAACATGGATTAATATAAATGTTTCTATATTGAAATAAAAAATCCCAAGAAGATGACATTGAATAGCTTAAAAAGTTCACTTGTTTCATACGAGATGAGAAATGATGATAGTGAGTCTGTGTAAAAAGATAATTCTAAAGAAGAAGATTTCACAGCCATGAAGAATCTCACAATTGAATATGAGAAGGTAAAAGAAGATATAAATGAATTCATGTCATTCCTTTCATCAAATTTAAAAAATAGGAAAAGGGAAGTTCAAAGGGAAATTCCCACATTTGTAATATTTTGATGTGGAATGGTTGGATATATTTTAGTGAGATTACCTAAGAAGTTTCAAGATAATGATGAGGATGAATTCAAAATCACATAGAGAAGTCTTCATCCTACATGAAATGTAAGAAAAATTTAATGTGGAATTTAATCAAAAAGAGTAATCTTCTATCAATAAAATATGATAGTTCATAAGAATATGAGGTAGAATAATTGTTGGATACTATAGATCATGGTCAAATTCTATGGCGGAAGTGGTAAGAAATTATCAAACAAGGGTAGAAAGCGATAATCAATAAGGATAAATCACTGTAAGAGTTGATATTCATGTTGAATTAGAAGCTTCACTTGAAGAGATAGATTTTTGGAGAGCTAAAAAATAGAAATCCAACTAGGTGGTTCAGGATTCCACACACTCTATACAGAAGAAGGAAGAATATAAATATGAGATGATAAATGAAATTTAAAAGTTTAAGTCTTAAATTCTATAGAAATCATATATGACAAATTAGGTGTCGAAAATTTGGTAATAATGAATACTAACAAATTATTGTCTTAGGAAAATCCATGTTTTGGGGAAAGGAGATGATATGTGTAGATTTATTTATTGGTGATGGTCTCAGTAACAACGATATTAGTTTAAGTTAACTATGTAAATTAGGATATAAAATTATATTTTCAAATAAATTATGTTTTTTTAGGGAAAAATATGGTATTGTTTTTATTTGGAAATCATATAGAGGGAATCTATACGTTTTAATTTGAGAAAAAGTTATGTAATTTGTTTTAAGGAAGAAGAAAAATATTTATAGAATAAATTTCTTGTTCATTTGAGAAAAACATCATTAGAAGATCTGGTGTAATGTGATGCTACTCGATACCTCCCTAGGTTAACATGTGATCTTACCCATATGTGAAATTCTTGTAAATATGGTAAGATCATTTAAAAGACATACAATGAAAAAGAGAAAAGGTCAAAAAAAATTCATCAGTTGGTGCATATAGATGTGTGTAAACCTATTTTTCCATGATCTATTGATGGGAGGATATATTATGTTATCTTGATTAATTATTTTATAATAATGGAAAGGGTTTTAGTCATCAACCATATGTTTTTGGTGTTCAGTTTCATGACAAATTATTGAACAGAAGCTAAAAAATATAACGTTAAAAAATACAGAATACACAAATAGAAAATGAAATAGAGTTGAAAAATAACCAAGTAGAGGATTATATTGAGAAGCATGGGTCAAGGCATCATGTCTCAGCAGCAAGAACTCCATAGAATAATGGTGTAGTTGAGAGAAGAAATCAAATTATAAAAAACATGTACACAATAATTCTCATTGAGAAAGACCTTCTAGAGAAGTTTTGGAAAGAAGCTTTAATAACATTAGTCTACACATCAAATAGATAATTATTATGTCCTAAGGAAGATAATAATCCATATGATCTATGATATAGAAATAATCCAACATTGAAATAATTTTGAGTATTCAGATGTAACTGTTTCATTCTCAATAAGTAAAAACATAGGAATATTGAATACCATGGAGATGAAGGGATATTTTATTCCTACTCAAGAAAAATTAAAGCGTATAAATGCTTCAATAAGCGACTATGAAAGGTAGTTGATTGTAATGATGTAATTATATTAGAAAATTATAATAATCTTCATCAAATACATGATCTGTTTTTGAAGGATAATGATGAAGAGATAAAAAAGACCATGTGAAGTTAAAGATCTAGAGACTGACTCCAAAAAATATTTTGATAATGAAAAGTACTAAAATAAACCAGTATCTACCCAAAAACCAAATATTTGAGCTTAAATTGACAGATTGAACATCACTGGTGATCAAGTAGTGCGATTTTGAAAAGCATAATGATGTCATTACAATATGAAACTCTACTATCTTAGGTACTGACTAAATGTTTTTATTAATAGTTGGAATGAAAATTCTGTTTATGATATGAATTAATAACATAGAACAATTGAGAATAATTAGACATGAGATATTGTTTCAAGAGTAATAATATGAATATCTTTGAGGTCAAATTTGTCCTTTATATTCAGATGAATGAAGATGGAAAAATGATTTGAAAAAAATAATGATTAGTGTTCAAAGGGTACTCCCATATAGAGGGTATTGGTGTTGATGAAAAAATGTCACCTACATTGACGCTAGAAACAATTTTATTATTCTTGGACATAATAGTGGAAAATAAATTTCAATGTTTTCTAGATGGACATGAAGTCACCCTTTTTGAATGGGGTTCAGGAAGAATATGTTTATAATGAGAATCTTGATGGTTTTATTATTCATGAATATGAAAATAGAGTTTATCAGCAATAGAAGGAATTATATGGCCTGAACCAAGAATAAAGGTAATGGTATTCAATTATATATATGTTTTTGAAGAATCTTGGTTTTCAATGTGGTGGAGTGGATTGCAATCACTATCTCAACAATGAAATCAATAAAAGGATGATGGTGCTGGATTTTTCTACATTATAATATAAGGTGGATCATATAAATTAGAGTGAAAATAGATCATTTGATTCAAGATAAGTGAATTTAAAATGATAATGATTGGTAAATTGATGTTTTTTCCTTCGTTTACATGTGACACAAGGAAATAATGGAACATTAATTTCTAAATCTTAATATGTCAAGGTATTTTTGAGATGATTTTGAGTGGATAATTATAATGACATGATAATTTTATAAACATCCCGAATGAAACTCTCATAGGAAGTTAACGACCACACAGTTAATGTCACTAAATAACTTTTAATAATTGGAAGTTCATTATACTTTATAATGACAAGTCCTGATATTTTTTTTCACATGTCAAGAAATAAGATATCCAATAAATTCCAAATAAATCCACTTACTTACATTAAATGGAATACTTTAGTATATCAAGGGAATGTTGGATTTCTTTTTTCTATATAATGAAAAATATCAGTAAGATTTTTTAGGCTATACAGATGCTGATTGGGATATATCAGCAGATGATTGAAAATCAATGTCAAGTGGTTCATTTTATCTTGGTGGGTTGTGCATTACAAGGATAATAATGAAAAAAATATTTTATTTCATTGAGCACCATAGAAGAAAAATATATTAAAGCTACTAAATTATGCAAAAAATTATTATGGATGAAGTAGAAGATCGATAATATGGGAGTTGAAGTGATATCTCTGATTGAAATACACTGTGAGAATTAAAGATCTATTAATATTAAAAAAATCTAGTCATTCACTCAAGGAAAAATCACATTGAAATGAAGTGTCATTTTATCAAGGAAAAGGTGGTGTAAGAGATTTTGAAGTTGGATTATCTGCCTATAGAACTACAGGTTGTTGAAATTTTAACAAAGTAACTACCTAAAGAAGAGTTTGAACATAATCAACTAGCTCTTGGAGTTCAGTCGAATCCACAAACTTGAAAAAGTGTAAATGTGGGACCCATATCCCCTTGGTATGGTGTGTTTTCACTATTATGTTTATTTTTGTTATTTACCCTCTGGTATCCCACAAATAAGTAACCTTCAGATTCAATGAAAAAGGGGGAGAAGTTGTGGATATAAAAGGTGGAGAAAATAACTTAATAAAGATAGGGGAGAAGCTGATAGGGTGATAGGTGAATTAGGGGGAGTTTTTAATATGACGATGTTAAAAAGAAGATCGATCAAAGGTAATATCTCACGGAATATGAGGTTTACAGTGACACCAGTTGACTGGTTTTGGAATGAAGTGATTAATTGATGCAATTTTCATAGTACTCTTGTTTCTCACGTCGAGCATCGATATTGGGGTCTTAGAGGTTTTATTGAGTAAATATTTAATCGCTATCTAAATTGCAATACGTGAATGGTTAAAAATATAGATGAATATTTAATGAGGTATCAAAATAAGAAGAGTTTCTAACAAACCCAATGATGGAGATTGTTGGGAAAAATTTTCTTAAGGCAACGGTGTAATATTTTTGGGTTTATTGTATTTGTTAAAAAACAAGGTTTCCATGGTAAGTTATGTAGTTCTAGTGATATTGTTGACAATGTATATCAATCATCACAAAATTTGGATATCTATGAATACCATGTAAAATTGTAAAAAATTCATGAGTTTTGGGAATACTATAATTTTGAAAAGGTAAGTAACCTTTCAAAAGCATTTAAATTTGTGAAGTATAGGTTTTGAAAAGGTGGGGATAATCATGAATGCATGATGAAAATTTGTACATCTTAATGATTATTAGAAGTTTTTCAATGAGACTTAATGAAGGGTTGATGATAATATTTATAACAATGCGAAGCATTCTGAATTGTGAAATTTCCCTAGAGCTTCATGAAAGTTTGGAGATTCATGAATTAGATTGGGGTTCTTCGTGAAAAGGTGATGATGTGGATGAAGTATTTTGGAATTGGAGGTAATGCCTATAAATATGTCTCTACCTCTCTTAGTGAAGGATACAAATACTTAACAAATACTCTCATTCTATGAATTCATCAGTGTGATTCGTGAAGGTTGTTCTTTTGAAAAATTTTGTGAAGAAAGGTAGTTCACGAGAGCTATAAAGGCTGACCAAAATTTGTAAGCATCATGAAAGTATAGAAGTTTATGAAGGATATAAAAATACAAAAAAAGTGTGAGATTCACGAAGGCTATATGAGATTCATTTATTTTTTTTGATCATCACAAAAGGAGGTTTCTTTGTTATGGATGGTTGAGCTTCGTGAAAGCAGTAAGATTCATGAAATTTTTTACTTTGGAAAGGCTAAAAGATATTCATGAATGGAAGAAGATTCATGAAGGCAGTGAACATCACAAAAGTATTAAAAAGGTATTACCTATTAAATATGTAGTAAAATGTTATTGATCATGTGAGAAAAATTCTAACTTCAAGAGATAATCTATCTATAATCTAAAATGTTTTCATTATTACTATTTAAGGGACCAAAAAGTCTATAAAATATTTGTGAGTCCTTTCTAGAGAAATTAAAACAAAGAAGAGGAAGCAAGCAGTCCTTTCCACTGGTAGTGATCCATCAAATGAGAGATGGGTGAGTGGCCCTTAGAAAGAAATTAACTATCAATATACTTTGTAAAGGTTGTGAGCCGAGTAATAGAAGTGATCTATCCCGAACCTTAATTGGGTACTGTGCTTTGGTGTATTTTTTACATTGAAAAATTTAATTATATTCTCCTTGGATGTAGCCAAGTGCAGGTGAACCTAGTAAAATCACTATGTATGATGCATGATTTCATCTATGTTTATACATTTATATGGGAAAGGGATAGTAGAGTGTTTTGTTATTGAAGGAAACAAGATCCAAAAGGGTGGTTATTTTTAATCTATCATATCCTCATTCACACCCCCTCCTAGTGTATTTAATGTAGTTGGTTTATCATGTATTATATTTAGATACATTTTATCCTATTTCTAATATGAAGTTACATGTATTAGGGGATTAGTGTTTTTTTATTAATTTTGATTTAGAGTTGATGAGGGTTTCATTATTATAATTCTAATGATTATTAGTAAAATTCCTCATATTATGTGTGTTTTATTCCCTCTTTAATTTTATCCCACCCATTTATTATTAGACGAAGAATTTAGGGATCAACCTTGTAATCATTACTAATATAGGAGGGACTATAGTGGAGGTAGTTCATGACACCAACTATTCTACACAAATCCAAATTTTTGGTAATAAAATTGTTCTTACAAAACCTTCTAAATTATATCTTAAAATATAATAACAGATATATTTATTCTTAACTTAGTCCATACAGGGATAAAATTAAATGTCATGTCCTTCGAGATAATATTATTTAAAATATTTTATACTCATCAATCCATGATTTGTTTTATCATTAAATAATTCATACCCATTAACTTCAACATATATGTCTATATAACATCATGAATAAAATATAGAACATGTGTGGATTATTCATTTTGAAGATAATTAAAATTTTGATCATTGATTTGGGGTAGAAAATATTATTTTACGAATTTGAAGATGCAATTGAATTATTTTAATTAATTAAATAATTTTTCATATAGGAAACTTTTTTTATCTATTGCTATTAATAATGAAGATCACGTAGTTATTTTGACTTAAGATCATAAGGATCTAATTATTGAAAAATGACTCAGTTTCAAATCCAGCGCTCATAAAAATCACCCCTGTGATTCTATTATAGATTCTCCCATTCTAACAAATATTGACCAATTAGAATTTGAAATTAGAGAAGAGATTATAAAATCAATCATTGTTGCATGAATATGTGTTTTATAAAATTTGGGAGAATTCATACCACATCATTGGGATATTATTTCTTTTAATTTACCTCCTTTTTACTATCCTTATATAGTTGTTAAAGAGGAACAATAAAAAATTTTAGTTTCCTGGCATGACATTGAAGACTCTGGTATTAATGGTAATAAAAAATGTGCAAGGGAGGTTATAAGAGATGATAGAAAATAGTATTATTAAGATATTTTGGATCAATGAGAATAAAATGAAGTTGTGGATGATGGGTTATTTCACTATATAATATAATTATATTCTTTGTTTTTACCCATTTTAGATAAAGTAGATAGCTTCTATCTCTCAGGAAATTGGAAAGAGAAAAATCCAATGGTTGATGCTGATTGATTCATTGTTTTCCAAAAAAAGCACATATTTTTCAAATATTTATTAGGGTTAAAATATATTTTGACTACATGATATATTATTAAGTATATTCATTTCCATGAGACTATATAAAAAATCTATCAAAAGAGACAAAGTCGGATACAATTGATGTTTTAAAATTATAAAATGTGATTTCAATGTAATTAGACGTTATTATGTTTCTAGATTCTAAAAGGAAGAAAAAATTATTTTTTTATTGAATAATAGAGGAGCATAATAGATGGTAAAATTCTAAAAGCTTATAAAGTTGTAACTTTAAGAAATATATGTTTTGGTTTTTCGAGTAAAGAAAAATTCTCTTAAGGGGTATCAAAGTTAAGAGAATTAGATTTGATCAAGGATTTCAGGGATTGGGAAATTTTTTAGAACACTCTGAGGGACCTATTATAATAAATTTATATATTAATATAAAATATATTTATTAGTAAATTAAATTTTATCATAAAAACTATCAAATTAATTTTTTATGGGAAGATCAAGTATTTTTAAGTTGTAGTTTCTGAGGTGTCTTCATTTTCAATAAAATGGACTATTTTAATATGGTTTTTTCTACCACATGCGAGGGTTATATGTTGAGTTATTTTTATTTTGTTTCAATATATATATATATATATAATTTTCTTTTAATAAATCACACAAAATAAATACAGAAAAAATATTTTCTGTTGATTACACATAACTAGATGTGTTTTCATTAATTTATGCTCCATATTATGAAATACATTATTCTAATATTTATAACCACTTTATTCAATAACAATAATATTTTATTTTATTTTAAAATAAATATATTTACGTATTATAAATGTTTTATACCATTATGATAGATGTTCATGAACTCAAAAACTATGTTGGAGAGGGTAATTTTTATACTCTCTAACTTATTTCACTAAGAGATTCACACTAACACCACTTAAATATATCATCAAAACTTATTAAATTCTATAATTGGGCATTAGATAATCTATTTTAATCCTTTACCAAAGGTTAAGAAACATATTTGCTATGCTATTTCACCTTGTTATACACAACATATGTTCTGTATATTACAATTTATTCCTTTTTGGAAAGATTATATTTTGTGACTCGAAACTTTATGAAATTAAATTATAAGTATTTAAAAACACCAGTATCTCTTAAATGATAGTTTATATTAAAACTAACATAATACTTTATCCATTTCAATATATTTTTAGTGATGTACCAATATATAATTTGTGTATTTTGATAATGTTCTACACAATAATGTTTCGGTGTTTAAAATGATGTCATGTTCTCTCACATGATACTAAATTATTCTAAAACTATTTCATAATTTCATTAAATATATTTCAAAACCCCCATTAATAAGTTTGTACACTATTAATTATATGTATAAAATGTTCAATTATGCACAATTTTTTTTATTTCTTTTGTTTCTTATGATGATGGTTTTTGTTTTGAGTCATCTTTATCCTATAAATACGTCTTCATCCGGTTATCATATCCATATATTCAATTATTATTCTATAATATTGAACTTATTAATTATTATTTTACTTTTATCAAAGGTTATGATTCAATATTTTGAAAATAAATATACAACTAAACATCATTGGGTACTCTAGTCCTTAAAAATATTGTATATTCACTATCCCCTTTTGTAGTTGTTGTTAATTATCATCAAACCCAAATATCTTTTTATATCACTAAATAACAGAAAAAAGAAATTTTTACTTGTTATTCCATGATATAATAATCTGATAAGGATCATAATTAACTATACACCCATTGATAAATCTATCCAACTTTAGAGGATTGAGTCAATGATAACCCTTTAATAAAATAATAAAATTATAAAATAATTGGAGGAGAGTGGAGTTTTTTAACACATATCCTATAGATTTGAGATATTTATACTAGTTTTAAATTAAACTCATACAATGTTCAAAATTTTTATTCTTCTACTAATTATTGTATAATAATTTATAAATATTTTATAAGGATTTATTTTAATTATTTTTAACATAAAATTAATTAATAACAATAAGATAAACTATGATAACTATTTTTACAAAAAATTATTAATTAACCAATCTTCTAATGATATTTATAAAATCTATAAAGGTATCATATGGCAACCATTTTCTTGATAAAAATTCAACATTAATCAAAAAATAAATAATTAATTTAAAATAATTATTAATAATATCATATGAACATGAAATAATCAGATTGGTTCCCTCCTAAATAATCATTTTATATTTTCCAATTTTTAAACAATTTGATATTTTTGAGTTTTTACAAGTTTTTGTTATGTTATACCATTTTTTTATTATAAGAATCCATAAGTGACACCTATAGTAATATATATACCTTCCATGTAATTTAATATTATTTAGATGGAATAGAGACCTTGATCTCATTCCCCATATCCTTATATGTGATTTTCATCATTATAAAATTCATAGATTCATGAAATAATAAAAAATATACTACAATCCACTACTTCAAACTAATATACATTTTTTATATATAGAAACAAAATATTATTTTATGGTCTTAAATTTATAGATGTGGTGTTATTCTACTATCTTACATATATTATTATATCTCTACTTTGAAAATATCTACATGGATTATATATTTTTAATTTTATTAATTTTTCCCTCTTTATTAAATTATATATAGGACTTACCACAAAAAAATAACTAACATTTTCTTTTAAGTTAGGATAATATTATTTAATCATGAAATAAATTTTAATTACATTCCTCATGGATTCCCTAAAATTAATTTTATTTTATAAGGTATAATTGAAATTATATTTATCATGGAATAACCCTTATATTGTTTCCTTAACTTTTTAATTAGTATATAATAAAATTTTAATCAATCACTTAGAAACCTTGTTCCCAAATGTGGGACAATCAATGAAATATTCTTAGATCATTATATTCATTAATTATTATTCAAATTATATTTTGTGTAATTATTTTTCTTGCGGATTCATCTTCTAATTTCCTTTATTTGACTTAATAGGTATTCTCAGGGAATCTTTTATAGGTATAATAATTTTCTTATAAATATCTTAAATATTGTGTTTTTATTTCTTCAACATTTATAGTGGATCTGCTCTTATCATTAATAAAATTTTCCACTTTGTCTTCAACTAATTACTTGGGTCCCAAGTGTATCAATGTCCTATCTATATCATGGTGTCCTATGAAATAATTCTCACTCCTCATATTTCTTTAATGACTATAAATTATTTTCCACAACATTATAAGTATTTATTATCTTGATTGCAGTATCACTTAATTAATTATCTTTATTGATCCATAACCTTCCTTTGGTACAAAAAAGACCCTTAATTTAATTAAAGTATCATATAAATAAATTTTGTTTCTCGTATTTAACATATAAATATTTAATATTATCATATGATTTTATTGCATTTTATTTTCATATTATTATGACTCAATTTATAAGTATTTGTTTCCTCTCAAACTCATCTCAAAATCAGATTACATTTCTTCAAAATCCATTGTGAAGTATTCTGTTGAATAGAATGGATTGATAGAAATTTCACGGATTTCCCATTTATTACAAACAAATAAATATTTATCATAAATCTGCACACGTATTCTTCAGTTACACATAATAAAATCTAATAAATAATGAATTTTATAAAATATTAACATTTCACTTAATAATATGATTTTAGTTTTTAGCAAAATGTTTTCTTATAAAATGTATGTTATATTAGACCTAATTTAATAAACCAAGACATTTTATTCCTCAATAGTATACAAAAAAACTATTACTGATTCATTTCATGATCTTTCATCTCCCCTTGTAAAACCATAAATAGAGATTTCAATCAGTTCATCTATCAAAACTTATTGTGAATTTTCAAAAGTATATTGGTTAAACCCAATAAATATAAAACCTTTTAATGGGAAAAATTCTTCTTATAATTAGTCAATTATATATTCAAGTTATTTTAAATTCAATTAAAAAATATACATGTTGATTTCTTTATTTCATAGTACTATACATGACATTACATAACATTTGAATTACTCAAGGTATTTTTATTTAACATTTATTTCCTTTAAATTTTTATTTTCCTTTTGTTATTTTAGAAATAATTTTCAATATTATATAATGATGATATTTAAGAAATAATTATAAATATATTATAAAATATCCACATTATATTGAATATAAATAAATTATAACTGATATTAAAGGAAACTCTTGATAAACCAATGAAAATCAATCATTCCTCATTATTTGTATATCTAATTAATTGTTTTTGATGAATAAAATATAAAATACCAAAAAATTGTCTTTAACAAATAAAATTATATAATGGAAACCATTTTTATAATATAATTTTTTATAGACTAGTATTATATGATGACTATTGAGTGGGTGGGGGTGAATTAATGTTAAATAATTTTTCTATTTTTATAAATCCATTTCACTATTTTCTGATTTTTTGTAAAACTAAAATTCTATCACTTTTTTGTATTTAATGTTTCTACATTTATATTTTGCCTCAACCTCAACATTATTTAAAAATAAAATAAATAAAACCAAGAACATGGATTTTTAAAAGGTTCATCTCTTTGTTTGGAAGGTAATATTTTTAGTAAATACTATATCATCTATTAAATTTGTTTTTTCTGAAGTGTTTGTAAAAATTATAATGATTCTAATGAGGTGAGTATCATCATAGTAACCTTTATCCATATACCACTAATTTCGCAAGCATCAATTTTTTTTGGATCCCTCTTATTGAGTAAGTTCATCACTCTATTGATTTTAATCAATATTATTTTATCAAATACATATATGATTGAATCAACAAGATAATTAAAATAAGGGCATAGGAAAATTGATATGTCTCTTATTTTAATTCCACAAAACTTCTTGACGATTAAATATCATTTCATTAATATAAAATCTTATCAATCAAGTTATTACATGATCCTTCGAGTATTATTGATCAATATGTGATCTAATAAACTCTACTCAATTCAGTTGTATTGTAATTTTATAGTTTTGATATTCAATTTTCTATATATAGATGTGTATACATTTCCTCTAATTTACATATCAAGTATGTTAAATTTTTCTCAAATAATATTCATCATCAAACCTTATTTTCTACCAGGTATTTCTTTACAAATAACCAATAATTTATTTAAAATTAAAATTATTGATAAATATTATTTTTTTACTACTTTGACTAAAATATAGATTTTTTTCATAATTATATCAAAATAACCTTAAATAATTTTATCCATTAAATAAATAAATATATTAGGTCAATTTATAATACTATGACCATTTTAATTTAAAATAATATAAACATAATATATTTATAAATATTTGAATTTAAATTCAATCAAATCTCTAAAGGATATTTATAATTAAAACCTTATTCTATTTAAAAACATCACCCAAAATAAGTTCAATTAATTATAAAAATAATCCTTCAAATGTCTTTGAAAATGAATGAAAAAATATCAATTATCATTATTTAAGTTTTGTTTAACCTTATCAAAGAAAATATCACCAACAATGTTTTGTTGTTGTATATTCTATGCCAAATGTTTTATGTCATATTTAACCTATTTTTTCATGGCGTAAAAAAATTATCTATGGGATAGTTTTTATATATAACGAATTGAACATGTCAATATGATATTGATTAATTTATTAAACACTCCAAATGGGTTCAAAACTATGAAAAACAATCTATTCTATGATATTTTTTAAAAAATAAAAATTATTATATAGAAATTATATACTATATTTATACTAAATCCAACGTCATGGTTCATGTTTTTCACTATTAGATAAAAAAATATATTCTATTTCATTTTAATAGACCATATAAAATTAAAATGTAAATGAAAATTCAAATTATATATTTCATCTCATTTAAAAAAATGTTATGTTCACTTTATCTTCAATATTTTTGGTTTGGAGAACCTCATATAAAGTTATATTAGCATTATTTAAGTCATTATCAGTCAATATAAACATGATTTTAATTAATATTAAGTGCTTATTATAAGACCCCTTAATTTAATTGAGGTGAATACCCTTTACAACTTTCTTAAAATACTTTTTTTTATTTTAAGAAGATTCTAAGAGGTTTAGAGGGTCACATGGGTGTTTGAGAAGAAAAAAAGTGGTCGCGTAATGCATCAAAAGTGTTTTAGTGCCACCAACAAGCCAAATGTTTGCACCCAACTAGTTGATGGTGTTCCACTAGGCTGGGAAATCTATTATAAGTCCAATGGATATCCAGTTAGTTATATGTGGGTTTTTTAAAAATGGGGAAAATGGCCTTTTATTATGGTTTAGAAAAATATGGAAATAGAGGGGTTAATTTCTTTTAAAAAATTTAATGACATAAAAATCGATGATAATAGAAATCAATATAAAATTTAAATGATGAAGATATTAAATTGATAAAATCAATAGATAAATAGTTGATAAATTCAATCAATGTTATACACATAGCATGAAATAAACTATGTAGGAAATCAATTGAATTTAATTTATAAAAGAATAATAATTTATGAAAAATTATGAAAAAATAACATATATGAAGAGAAAAAAAATGATTAAATATGGTGTTTGGAAATAACATTAGAAGAGATAGTAAATTCCCACCCCTTAATTAGAGATATTTACCTCATAAATAACTTACCTTAGTTTTGATGGAAATGCAAGAGAAAACATTCATAATTTTTATTGAACATCAAAGAACCACATCCCTTGGTTTTAATAGAAAACCAAGAACCAATTAACTTGGTTTAAATAAAAACCCAAGAACCAAAGGTAGATGGATGTTTGGAAAAAGATGGATTTTCTAGAAGAAAATATTTTATAGATTCTGTCTTCTATCTTTATATAATTATAAATATAAATAGTGAGTGATAAATAGATAAAATGGTGAGATTTTACAAGATATGAAAATGGAGAATGACTCTTGAGAGGTTGGTTTGGATAATGTGAGAAAAAGTTTTAGAGATTCCACATTGAAATTGTTCCAATTCAAATAGATTATTTTGTTGAGAAGAGATGTAGATAAAATCACCCAAGTAATCCTTTTTTTGGATTCAATACTATTGGGATGGTCTTTTAAGTCTTCAGTTTGAGTCATGTAAATAAATATATGAGGTAGTTGTTTTTCTACCATAATCTATGAAACCCCAGATGGTCTGACTTGATACCACAAGATACATGGTAGCCTCCACCAGGTAATTTTTGTAGTATAAGAAAAAATAAACTTACTGTATACTCTCACTAAATGGTTGGTGGGTATTATGAAAAATAGAGGTTCTACCTCATAACACCATCTAGCTTGAAGCCCTACACTAGCTAACCACTACTACATGCTGCACTTGGATTCATGAAGTGACTGCCCCTCTTTTTTAAAATTTCCTCCATGGTTATTCTATGATTCTTCAAATTCTTTAATGAATGTATGGAGACTTTATAAATATCTTCAAAAATGATTAAAATTATTCATTTCTATTATCCATGATCCTCAAGATTCCATCATTTGGTAATTTAAAGAGATGAATTATAATACAATAAGGGATAACCTCTAAAATCTCATTGAAACTGTTAGATACAATATTGAGTGTTTGTAATCATAAATAAAATTTGAGAGAGAGAGAGAGGGGTACAAAAATATCCCCCCTCTTGATGATTAGAGAAACTTTAAAAGATATATTAAATGAAAATTAGAAGAAATTGTATATCAAGGTAATTGTTTATTCAGTATTAATAGATGTATAATATTAAAAAAGTTGAAGAGATTAACTAATGACATACTAAAAACTAAGAAACATCTTCTCTTTGATAAACAAAATATAAATTTCCATTTTGATCCAATAAAAAAATCAATAATTTATTTTGAAAATTGAAGAATATAAAATTTATCTAAAAAAACTACGCAAAACCTCTCTCATATTGTCATTACCCAAAGCCAAAATAAAGAAGGTAAAAGTGAAGATCATTCAATTAGATAGGAATTTAAAAAATGATTTTTAAAAAAATATTCTTATGATAACACATGGAAAAATGGTAAAACATAAAGATCATTCTTGTATAAGGGATAAATAAAAAATATATCATTACCACAAACAAATTGATCATATTAAAATAATGGAGGAAGAAAATTTGAAAAAGATAAGAAATAACATTTTGAAAAAGAAAAGAAACGAAACTGGAAATGAAATTTATCCAAATATTTCAAGACATTTCTTTGAAAGATATTATAAATTTTGAATATAAAAAACATTCAATAGATAACTCCAATAAAATATTAGTTAATAACCTTCTTCTCATTATGATCATGGTTTATGTCAAATATATTTCTGAAAAGAATGATCTAGAGTCCCCGACACTTAGAGCATTAAAAATCAAACTTAATAGGATAAGATTTGATAAATAATTTGAATAGTTTTTACAAAATATTTGATTATATAATACAATATTTGATAGATCAATTGTGAAATCCTATAACACCTTAAAAAAAGTTCTTTTTGGTACCCTTAGAGGGTGGGGAAATGTGAGATAATAAAGCTTGATAAGAAGAAATAATTTTGAGCCCACTTAGAATAGCTATTAAGGATTTAGAAACCCAATTTTTTTAGAACTACAATTTCTTTTTGAAAATTGATAATAAAAAAGTGTAAGTCTTACATATCTTTCATTTTTTTAATCACATTAATATATAAGATTTCAAAAATTTCTACACTAATTACAAAATTTATTTCGAGAAAAACAATTTAAAAAGTTTTTTATAGATATTTAATTGTTTGGAAAACCCAAACCATGATTATTATTTTAGCACCTTGATAAATTATAATCATATTAAGATTTTGTTTATAATGGGTGAAATTAGAAAGAGATATTTTTAAATCCTTGATTTTAGTTTTCAGAAATTCATCATGATGTTGATTTATTATTTTTCAATCAAATAATTATTTTTCTTTCAAAAATTGATCTTATTTATTTATAAAATTTTATTTCTCATATACCAATATCTTATATTTATTTTCAATATGTTCATATAATGATGGGATTTTATGAAAAAAATATTTATGTTCATCAATATATTATTCATTTTCTTCATTAGTTAGGGGACAAAAAGTAGAAGAATAAGATCATGAGGAAGAAGTGGTAGAAGATTTAAAATTTAAAATTCTATTATCCTAATTTTCTTCCTTGATATGTAGCAAGAGGTTTTTAGAAAATTCATTTTTTGAAAATAATGAATCACTCCAATTTGAAATATTATGATATTTTATTCATCCCTTCTTGTATTTGAATCTAGTTTTTTAAAATTTTGAATTTCATTATAATATTGAAATTTTAATTGTATTTGTATAACATAAACACCAAAATATCAATTTGATAATGGTTTAAGGAATTTAATGTTTATTTAATCTTCTTTAAAACTTTTTTCACTATTTTGAAAAGTGGTTCCAGTTTACCATTAATGTCGGTAAGTCTTCTAAATGATTCATCTTCTTTGATAGATTTAAAAGATATGTTCTTTTTGGGTTCCTCGACATATATTAATTAGTTTAATAGTTTTAATTTTTTGCTAATTTCATACTCCATGAGTGATCAAATAATAATTTCAACCAAAATATATATGATGTTATTGGATTCTTGGATCACAAGCAGTTTTCGGATCTGACGAACTTGGTAAAACTAATAGGACTTTGTTTATGATCATTATGAAAACCCTGCTTTTATTACCAACATAAACATGATTTATTACATAAAACTTCACTTGATACAACAAAGAATTACTAGAGGTTTAGTTTCTTTTGGGATTAGGGTCATTAAATAAAAACTTAAAACATGAAATACAACATCTTTATTGAAAACTTCCTTTACATGACCACTATATTCCCTCGTACTTAGCATTGCATGGGATAACCTGAGGACATGCATAAGAAAAGGGTGAGCTATAAAGCCAAGTAATGGAATATACATGGAATGACATGAAGAGTAAAATACATATTAGACATTAGGAATATCAATATATCACAAGAGAAACAGGAACATAAAGGCATGATAAAGCATGATAATCATAACATGGAAATGTGGCAACAACACTTAACATGGAATTAGCATGAGCCAAGACTCATTGCACATGGATCATGAGTAAATCCTCATTGCACATGAAGCACGAGTAAATCCTCATTGCACTTGAATTAGAATGAGTCAAAACTCATTGCACATGATGTATCATGATACAATACTTTACCAAATGCATTGGAGCGCTATAAGGGCACACCCTTCTTAAACATTTCATTTCATGCATAAGTGTGCCACATGGATCATAAAACATGGATTCATAAAACATAATCATTTATTCCACGATAAACGAATGTGGAATTCATACATGAAACATTATAATCAATAAGTAAATGTGCATAAAGGTGAATACCCTTGATGGAGAAATGGGCATGGTATTCACTACACAATGGCATTGACTTAGAAAATCGGTGTGATTTCAGCCGCGTAACGGCGTGACATAAGAATTAATAGAAATGGTTGATGAGAGAGAAAGGGGTTACTCATCATATTTAAATGTAATGGACAATAAGGTGGTTATATGGATACATGTCCAAAATTTTTTAAAGGAATTTAGATTCATGATACAAAAGTATTGCTTGAATGTAAATGAGGAGAGAGAAGTTCCTTTCAGAATTTCAGCATAGTAACGAGTGTACATGGGATGCATATAATGAGAGAGAAATGGGTCTCCCATCATTAAAACATAAATAGGGAAGTATGAGGGAGGTGAGAAACCATACCCCAACATTCATAATTGAAATTAAAATGGAAAAACAACTTAAAGAATATTTGACAAAAAGAGAAAGGAAGAAAAAAACCCTTACTTGGAAGTGTGCTTCCAAAGGCTTGAGAGAGGCTTGAGAGAGGCTTCTTGGGAGCTTGGGACACCTTGGGAGGATTATAGAGAGAGTATGGTAGAGGTTGGGCGAACTCCAATGGCTTTGAGTAAGGAGGAAGTGGGATCTTGGGTGGGTTTATATAAGAAAGGTGAGGGAATTCTTTATAATTTAGGTTTCTCCCCCCTTACATTAAAATAATCCAAACCAAAAATCAACCCATGGTTTTTGAACATGGTTTTTGGAACAGGGCAGAGGAAAACAATATTTTATATGTCCAAATTCATAACTTCTTCAAATAATATGGTTGCTTATGTGGAGGTGAGTCATACTCCCATGGAAATTAATTTAAAAAGACAAGGTGTTTAATAAGTCTTGAGGGGTCCATTAATGCTTTTAAAAGTAAGCCAAACAAACCCAAAATCACATTACTTTAATATTAAAATATATATTGGCCGAACATAAAGCTTATAGTATTTTTATTACATCAGTATTGGGTCATTATGATGTCATAAAACACATTATATATTTAAACAGTATTTAATTTTTACCCAAGAAATTGACTGTCTCAGAAAATTATGAAAAATGCACCGTTGGAAAATTTCAACGTCCTTATTCTAGAAATAACATTTATTTTATCTAAATAATTTTCTAAATTTTTTAATTTTCACTTTTAAAATAAAAACCGACATTTATTGAAAATTCACGGGTTTTGACAAAAATGGCTTTCATACCATAATAAGAATTATAATTGCATTCATAAAATTATAAGATCATTTATATTTAATAAAAATTAATTTAATAATAATAATAATATTTTATTAAAATATTATTTAATTCAAAAATACCGTAATTTATTAAAATATATTTCTTAATTAAATAATAACTGAAAACATAATTTGTACTTTAAAAACTATTTACAATGTATCAATAATGAAAAGAAAGTATATTCATTATTATATACAAAAAATATAATGTACATGAACATAGTACTATTTATTTGTTACATAACCCCTTAAAATAGCCGCATAAGACCTAAGGGTAAGGTGTGTGACGGTGACAGACTCTTGGGGTGGCTCAGATAACATTGCTCGAGTGGTAATCTCTATCAACTTCCACCTTTCCCATAGATGGTCATGTCTGAGCTTGACATGATGAAACTCATCTTGGGCATGGTCAACAGCGAAGCCCAAGTATGCCACATCTTTTCCGAGCTCCAACAAATGAGCTTCATATCGGGCAATTCTACTGAATGAGGCCATCACTTCCTTTGTCTGAGTAAATTTGGATTTGTTAAAGCCCTATATTTATACTAATCATGTTATCAATGTTCAATGGCTATATTAGAAATGGTCAAAATTCTTAACATAAAACCAATGAAGTTGACATTTTTTATAAACATAAAGAGACATTTAATTAGATCAAGAGAGATTTCCATTAATGAAACTTTGGGTCGTTACAATATTCCCCCCTTAAGAAATTTCTCCCTCAAAATTTTTCCATTTCCCACACTAAAACAGATGCAGGTAACTCAGCTTCATCATTTCCTCCGATTACCAATTCGCTTCATCAAACTTGTGGTTTCTCTATAACACCTTGATGAGGGGCATTGTCTTATTTTGTAGAACTTTTTTTGTACAATCTAAGATCTTCACTGGTTTCTCCTCATAAGAAAGAAAATCCTCCAACTGTACCACCTCAGAAGAGAGTACATGTGAAGGGTCGGGTATGTACTTTCTTAAGAGGGATACATGAAAGACATAGTGTACTTTGGTCATGGTCGGTGGAAGTGCTAGTCTATAGGCCACAACCCTGAGACGATCAAGAATCTCAAAGGGGATGATATAACTTGGACATAAATTTCCTTTCTTTCCAAACCTCATGACCTTCTTCCATGGAGATATGCGTAGAAAAACCTTGTCTCCAACTTTAAACTCAAGGTCTCATCGAAGGTTATCTGTATAACTCTTCTATCGTCTCTGGGATGCCTTGATATGATGCTGAATGATCTTCACCTTCTCCACCATTTCTTCGACCATTTCCGGTCCAAGAAACTTACGTTCACCGACCTCATCCCAACACGACGGTGTTCTGCACCTTTTCCCATAAAGGGATTCATAAGGTTCCATTTGGATGCTTGAGTGGAAAATGATATTATAAGAGAACTCAACCAAAATAAGATATTTATCCCATACTCCTTTAAAGTCCATTGATCATTCTCTCAACATGTCCTCATGTGTATGGATAGTCCGCTTAGATTGGCCATCAGTTTGAGGATGATAGGCCGTACTGAAGTTCAGTTTAGTATTCAGAGCATGTTGAAGACTCTTCCAAAACATAGAGGTGAATCTTGGATCTCGGTCAGACACAATATATAGTGGTACTCTATGCCACCTTACCACTTCCCTGATATATATCAGTGCCAGTTGATCCAAAGAGAAATCCTCCCAAATAGCAATGAAGTGTGCAGTCTTTGTAAGACAATCCACAATAACCCAGATTGCATTGTTGCCTTTGGATGTCCTCGAAAGTCCGGTGACAAAGTCCAAGGTGATGTTCTCTCATTTCCATTCTGGTATGGGAAATGGTTGCATCATCCCCTTATACTTCTGCCTCTCTGCCTTCACTTTCTTACACACTAGGCACTTTGATGTATATATAGCGATCTCCTTCTTCATATTATCCCACAAAAAGATTTCTCAGAAATCTCAATAAATCTTTGCGCTCCTTGGGTGAATAAAAAAATTTGAACTATATGCATCATCCAAAAGTTCCTTCTTCAGCTCCAGACATGATGTAACACATATTCTTTTCCCAAACCGCACAATTGCTTCTTCATTAACATTAAACTCCGAGGATTTCCATTTTTCGATAGCTTCCACTTTTTATTGAATTCCCACATAATCCTTTTGAGCATCCTTTAACTTTTCCAGTAGAGATGGTTGAGAAATAATTTTTGAAAGGATTTCTGATGTTCCCTTATCTATAATTCCCATGTCCATCTTCATCAAGTCTTAGAAGATTGGATCCTTCTCAATTTTGATCATTGATATAATCGCTAGATCCCTTCTACTTAGGGAATCTGCCACCTTGTTCACTTTCCCAGGGTAGTAATAGATTGAACAGTCATAATCCTTGATGAGATCTATCCATCTTCTCTGGTTCATATTAATCTCTTTCTGTGTGAATATATATTTAAGACTCTTGTGGTTAGTATATATCTCACATTTCTCTCCATAGAGAGAATGCCGCCAGATCTTCAAGGCAAAGATCACCACCGCCAACTCCATATCATGTGTTGGATAGTTTCTCTCATGGATTTTCAACTACCTTGAGGTATAAGATATAACATTATCATTATGAATCAGCACACAGCCTAAGCCCTTCTTTGAAGCATCACTTAATACAACAAAAATTTCTCCACTTGTGGGTAAAGTGAGCACGGGAGCAGTGATAAGCCTCATTTTCAACTCCTTGATACTTTCTTCGCATTCATCACCCCACGAAAACTTTACTCCCTTTCGAGTTAGCTTGGTAAGAGGGTTGGAAAATCGTGAGAAATTCCTCACAAATCGTCGATAATATCTAGCTAACCCCAAGAAGCTACGGATATCCGTTATCGATGTTGGCCTCATCCATCCCTCAATTGCATCTATTTTGGAGGGACCCAATGATATACCATTGCTTGTGATGATATGTCCCAAGAAGGAGAATTCCTTCAACCAGAACTCACACTTTCTATACTTTTTATAGAGCTTCTCCTTGCGCAAAGTCTCCAGTAGAGTTCTTAAATGCTCCTCATGATCCTCCTTAGTTTTGGAGTATATTAGAATATCATCTATAAAGACTACCAAAAAATTTTCTAGGTAATCTCTAAAGACTATATTTATTATTTCCATGAATATTGCTGGAGTATTAGTGAGTCAGAAAGGCATTACTATGAATTCATAGTGCCTGTATCTTGTGCGAAAAGCAGTCTTGGGGATATCTTCCTTCTTCACCCTTACTTGATAATATCCTGACCACAAGTCCACCTTGGAGAAGTATTGTGCTCCACAAAGATGATTGAACAAGTCATCAATTCTTGGGTGAGGATACTTGTTCTTTATCATGATTTTGTTAAGTTCAGGATAATCGATGAAAAGCCGCATTGACCCATCCTTAATCTTGACGAAGAGGACTGGTGCACCCCTTGGTGAATCACTTGGGTGTGTAAACCCTTTATCCATATTATCCTGTAGTTATTTCTTCAGCTCTTCAGTCTCTACAACAACCATTCTATATGGAGTCTTGGATATTGGTAAAGCCTCGGGTATATGTTCAATTGAGAATTCAACATCTCTTCTAAGAGGAAGACCAGACAGTTCCTCAAGAAACACTTCAGTGAATTCCCTCACAAGAGGCATTTCTTCAAGGATGGTTTCTTCCTTGGAATCAATCATATGAGTTAGATATGCATGCTCGTAGTGCAGTAATATCCATTCTTGAGATGATGGAGCTAAAGGAGATTCATTTTCTTCCTTACACTTGTATGTAATTGGGGGTCGATTGTCCATATGGAGAGTGATTTCCCTCTCCCAACAATTTATGTTGGCTCTATATAAGGAAATCCAATCCATGCCAAGAATTGCATCAAATTCCACCAGAGGGAGTATGAAGAGGTTCTCCTGGAAATTCAATCCACAAATTATAACAGGGGATGACTTATAATCATGGGATGCAATGATTTCTCCATTTTCCATACTCACCGACATCTTCACCTCCATGATTTGTGGTGGGGTTGGGATTGTTCTACTAAACTCTCAAAATATAAAATAATGCATAGAACTTGAATCAAAAAGTACATTCACTATTCTCAAATAAATAACTAGCATACCTGTCACCACTTCATTGTCGGGGTTCACATCGGCAGAAGTGATGGACAAATCTCTTCTTTACTGCCTTGGAGGTTGTTGGTTGCCTTCGAAAACAATTGGATTAGGTAACTGATTTGAAAAATGACTCGGTTATTTGAATTTGTAGCATTGAACAATGTGTTGAGGTTAGAACAGAGTGTTCTTCTCCTCTGTCGTATCCGCGGGTCATTCTTGCCGACAGTTAACAGCTAGGTTCCCTTCTCTTCCACACCTAATGCATTTCCTCATCCCCTTGAGACAATTTCCAGGGTGCTTTTTTCCGCACTTTTGGGAAGTGGGGGCCTGGATCTTCATAGCACTGTTGGATTTATCAATAAGACCACCAGAATTGAAGTCCACCTTACGCTTCTTATCCCCATGATACCCCTGTGATTATCCGATCTCCATTTCTACCTTGAGGGCACATCGAAAAATTTCCTCATAGCTGTCGAAGTCACGGAACGCCAATGGTTTCCACAGGCTAGGCTTCAGTCCACCAAATAAGCGGTCAACTTTGCATTCAGTGGTAATGAAAAAGCCGGAAGAGTATCATGCAAGACTTGTAATGTTTTCATCATACGCTCCAATAGATTCTTCATCTTTTTTATTGAGGGAAAGGAAGTCCCTTTCCATTCTAAGCTAGAGGTTGTGCAGAAAATATTTATCAAAAAACATCTTCCAGAAATCCTTCCATTCCAACGCCTCGATCTCCTCCTCAGGCTTCGTATTTTTGATCAACATCCACCATTGATCAGCTTCACCCTCCATACGATAAGCCTCCTGGAGAACCTTATCTTGTTCAGAACATTGAAGGATGTAGAAGATCTTTTCAATGGAGTTGATCCATTGTTCAGTGATTGTGGGATCAGATGATCCACTAAAGGTAGGAGGCGTTTGTCTCATGAAGCTCTCGATAATGACCTGTTCTTTCTTGGGGGGGGGGGGGGGTTTAACGTTCTTCTTGAACTATGTTTCTATTCAAAACTTGAGTTATTTGAGTGAGAATCATGACAATGTTCGCAATTCCCGCTCAAATTGGATTGGGCATCTCATTAGTACAGTCATCACACTGATCTTCACAACGGTTGTTAGCCTGAGTCCTCCTATTACCAGCCATTGGCTGGAATAAAAGGAAAGTTAGGGGTAACACATAAAGGGAAATCCATAGATAAAAGTTTATGACTTATAAATAATCTTTTATTTCCTTAACTCACGAGTCTATAGGCTTCAATCTAGGGTTTTCATGATCTACCTTCTAACATATATTCTTAGGGGCATTTTTTTAATTCCCTTAATAAGGGTTCATACTAAACTTGTGAATTTATCAAAACATATCCCCTGGGAGTGTCGTAACCAAGAGTGCAGCAAGTCCCATTATCGTGCACCATTTCCCATTCGAGTCTAGCTCAAAGCGGTGTTTTCAGGTTTTACCCCTAGGATACATCTGTGCTAGAGCCGCCTCTACCTACTCGTATCCAGACAGGGATGTATTTTCTTGATAACCCACTTACTCAATAATCACCAAAACTTAGGGATGTTTTTATTGTACTTACTCTTATCTCTAAGGCTTTAATAGGGTTTTATAATCCTAATCCAAAAAATAACTAAACCTATCCTCTGATACCAACTATGACAACCCTTCTTTTATTACAAACATAAACATGATTTATTACATAAAAATTCACTTGATACAAAAAAGAAGATCGAGAGGTTTAGTGTCTTTGGGGATTAGGGCCATTACATAAAAACTTAAAACATGAAATACAACATCTTTATTTAAAACTTCCTTTACATGACCACTATATTCCCTCATACTTAGCATTGCATGAGATAACCTTAGGACATGCATAAGAAAAGGGTGAGCTATAAAGCCCAGTAAGGTAATATACATGGAATAACATGAGGAGTACAATAAATGTTAGAAATTAGGAATATCAATAGATCATAAGAGAAACATGAACATAAAGGCATGATAAAGCATGATAATCATAACATGGAAATGTGGCAACAACACTTAACATGGAATTAGCATGAGCCAAGACTCATTTCACATGGAGCATGAGTAAATCCTCATTGCACATGAAGCACGAGTAAACCCACTTTGAACGTGAATTATCATGAGTCAACACTCATTGCACATGACTTATCATGATACTATACTTTACCCAATGCATTGGAGCGCTATAAGGGCGCACCCTTCTTAAACATTTCATTTAATGCATAAGTGTACCACATGGATCATAAAACATGGATTCATAAAACATAATCATTTATTCCACGATAAAGGAATGTAGAATTCATACACGAAACATTATAATCAATAAGTAAATGTGAATAAAGGTGAATACCATTGATGGAGAAATGGGCATGGTATTCCCTACACAATGGCATTAACTTAGAAAATCGGTGCGATTTTGGCAGCGTAACGACGTGACATATGAATTAATAGAAATGGTAGATGAGAGAGAAAGGGGTTACTCATCATATTTACATGTAATGGAAAGTAAGGAGGTCATATGGATACATGTTTCAAAAAATTTAATGAAATTTAGATTCATGATACAAAATTATTAGTTGAATGTAAATGAGGAGAGAGAAGTTCCTTTCGGAATTTCAGCATACTAACGAGTGTACATCGGATGCATCTAATAAGAGATAAAGGGGTCTCCCATAATTAAAAAATAAAGAGGGAAGTATGAGGGAGGTGAGAAACCATACTCCAAAATTCATAATTTATTTTAAAAGGGCAAAACAACTTAATGAAAATTGGACAAAAAGAGAAAGGAAGAAAAAAAACCTTACTTGGAAGTATGATTCCAAAGGCTTGAGAGAGGATTGAGAGAGGCTTCTTGGGAGCTTGGGTCACCTTGGGAGGATTCTAGAGAGAGTAGGGCAGAGGTTTGACGAAATCCAAAGGCTTTGAGGGAGGAGGAAGTGGGATCTGGGTGGGTTTATCTAGGAAAGGTGAGGGAATTCATTATTATATATGTTTGGGCCCCCTTACTTTAAAATAATCCAAACCAAAAATCACCCCATGGTTTTTGCCCATGGTTTTTGGAAAAGGGAAGAGGAAAAAAATATTTTATATGTCCAAAGTCTGAACTTCTTAAAATAATAGGGTTGCTTATGTGGAGTTGAGTCATACTCCCATGGGAATTAATTTAAAAAGAAAAGGTGTTTAATAAGTCTTGAGGGGTCCATTAATGCTTTGAAAAGTAATCCAAACAAACCCAAAATCAAATTATTTTAATTTTAAAACATATATTGGCCGAACATAAAGCTTATATTATTTTTTTACATCACTATTGGTTCATTATGATGTCATAAAACACAATATATATTTAAACAGTATTTAATTTTTACCCAAAAAATTGACTGTCCTTGAAAATTATGAAAAATTCACCATTGGATAATTTCGACGTCCTGATTCTAGAAATAACATTTATTTTATCTAAATAATTTTCTAAAAATTTAAATTTTCACTTTTAAAATGAAAACTGACATTTATCGAAAATTCACAGGTTTTGACAAAAATGGATTTCAAACCATAATAAAAATTATAATTGCATTCATAAAATTATAAGATCATTTATATTTAATAAAAATTAATTTAATAATAATAATAATATTTTATTAAAATATTATTTAATTAAAAAATCCCTTAATTTAATAAAATATATTTCTTAATTAAATAATAACTAAAAACATTATTTGTACTTTAAAAACTATTTACAATGTATCAACAATGAAAAGAAAGTATATTCTTTATTATATAAAAAAATAATAATTTACATGAACATATTACTATTTATTTTTTACATAACCCATTAAAACAGCCGCATAAGACCTAAGGGTAAGGTGTGCGATGGTGATAGACTCTTGGGGTGGCTCAGATAACATTGCTCGAGTGGTAATCTCTATCAACTTCCACTTTTCCCATAGACGGTCCCATTCGAGCTTGACATGTTGAACCTCAGCATGGGATTGGTCAAGAGCGATGCCCAGGGATTCCACCTCTTTTCCAAGATCCGACAAATAGGCTTCGTATGGGGGAATTCTACTAGATGAGGCTATCGCTTCCTTTGTCTGAGTAAATTTGGATTTGTTAAAGCCCTATATTAATACTAATCATTTGATCACTGTTCAACGACTATATTAGCAATGGTAAAAATTAATAATATAAAACCAATGAATTTGACATTTTATATAAACATAAAGAGACATTTAATTAGATCAAGAAGGATTTCCATTAATGAAAATTTTGGTCGTTACAATCATTTCAGTGGAAAATTCATAAATGAGATATTTTATACCACTAAAAATGTTTCTAAATCTTGTAAACATGATGGTTATTGATTTATTAGGATGTATATATAATGTGTCAAAATATTTATGATACATATTCAATCTATCACCGTTTAATTTATCTTTTTCTTCTTGTGTTATTTCAATAAGTTTCCAAATTTCAAGAGTGGTTTTTCAAGAGGATATTCTATTGAACTAATGTTGATCTAAAACCAAAGTAAGGAATTCATATATTTACCAACTAATTTAAAAGATTAAATGTATTTAGGAGTCCATTTATCTTCATGTTTAGTTATAGTGGTATAACCATGCAGAACAATTTTCTAAATAAGATACAAATGCTATCAAGGAAAATAGACATGTTATTTTTCCAAGAACAATAATTTAAACCATAATGTAAATGATAATGTGTATAACATATAGATACCATTTTTAATTAAAACTTTTAAATTATTTATAATTTTTAAATCTAAAAAAATGAAAATTTTATTTTTAGATAAAAAACACAAAGAACTCCCTTTAATACCATTTATTAGTATTAGGGAGTAAATAATGATTTTCAAATATATATTTTAAAATATATTCAAATAAAACCATCAATTCCAATTTATGATCTGGATAAATATGGAAATAGGGGGTGAATTTCTATATAAAAATTTAAATGCATAATATAAATAATAATTGAAATTACAAGGAAATATAAATGATTAAGTGATTCAAGTGATTAAATAAATTGAGAGATATTTGATAAATTTTATCCATGTCATAAATATATTATCAACTTAAGTTACATTTGGAAAAAATTTAATGAAATTTATTAAAGTATAAGAATTTATGGTAAATTATGCATAAAATTTGTAAACGAGAGATACAAAAGTTATTTGATGAAGAGTCCAACAATAGCTCCTGAAGAGACCCTATGTCCCTAGCCATAAATTAGAAAGATTTTAATTATAAATACCATCCATTTATTTTAACAGAAACAAAATAATCAAATTTTTTTTTGTTCTTAATGACAAACCCTGAACCACCTCTTTCAGTTTTATTAAAAATCAAAGTATGACTTCCCTTTGTTTTAATACAATCCCAATAAGTAAAAGTAGAAAAATATTTGATAAAATATTTATTTTATAATGGAAAATAATTTATATATTTGGCATTATATCTCTATTTAAATATTGATACAAATAGATATTGATAGATACATAAATGGTGATAACCTATAATATATGAAAATGGTGAATAAATGTTGATAGGATCAGTTGGATTAATATAGAAAACATATTAGAGATCTGATGTTGAATTTTTTCCAATTTCTTTGGAGTTGTTCATTGAGGAGAAAATAAGACCCAATCACAAAATTCCTTCTTTTATAGGATTAAAGAGTGCCAAGAATTTTCTAATGTTCTTCATGTCATGTTAAGAAAAAAGTTCCAAGTGAGTGGATTTTTGACTATAATCCTCACACACATGAATAGTCTTACTTGACACCATTGAGTACATGTTTTCCACTACTGGGTGGTCAATGGGTTGCCTAATAGAATCTACATACAATATAATCCCACAGATAGGCCAGTGAGCCTTCTAGGAAACTTGAGGTTCTACCTCATGCCACTAGAAAGATGATGCAACAATACTAGCTAGTCGGTGCCGCATGATACTATTGAGAAAGTGTTTTTCTCAAAAAAAACCCAATTTTATTAGGGGTACATTATTGAGAAAAATAATATATGTTTTATGATGATTTTGATGTTCACAAATACCCTTGTTTTTTATTCTAATGATTTTACCTTAAGTGTATTTCAAGAAATTAATATTATTTATTTATCTATTTTAGAATATTACTAAAGCGTTCAATCCATGTGGGATATTTTAAAAAGAGTTCATAAAACGTTTTAGTGTATTAGTGTGTTCTGGAAACACTTTTCATGCTCCATGTTTTTGTAAATCACATTATCTTGTTCTAAAAACACTGTTCATACCATATGTTTGGAAGGAACCATACGTTTAGGATTCCAAAAAAGTATGGAAGAAGAACCCCACATTGGGAAGGAACCTTACATTCTGGTTTTCAAAAAAGTATAAAATAAGAACCCTACGTTATTATGGAATGTTATTTTTATTTCTAAGAAGTATGGTTTATTGGCCTTACTTTTGTAAGCAATGTATGTTGTATCAAAAAGTATTGATCATGTACATTATGTTTAGATGCTGATAAAAGTATGGATTATATGCCGTACGTTTGAGAGTTGAAGAGAAAAGTATTGATGATCAAACATACTTTTGAAGAATGAATGATCAACCTTATATTGTGAACCTTATGTTCAGAGAATGTATTCTATGTAGTTCAACCCTACATTTAGCATTAGAGATTTAAATTACGACTTTATCGAGCAATAGTATTTATACAGATTATTAGGATCATTAAAATCCAGATTCAAAGCCTGAATTTAAATCGGTTCTTTAACTCAATCAAAGTCATTTATTTGTGATTCAGTGGATCGATTGAAGAAACTATTTTCTGTCTGAATATTCAGGGGAGTTACGACAACTTTGTTATTTAAACATTTGAATATCACGATTCTAAAGGAAACATTTGTGGATCTAAATTTTAAAGGGAAAAGTTTCTCTTTATATATATATATCTATGATATTTTTTTATTCAAAAAAGAGACGAATGATTGAAAGGAAGATCTGGATAATAAGCTCTTGAGTTTTTTCACAGCTATAACTTACAGAGATATATGAGTCACACCGATCTAATGTTACCAAGATCTTTAAAACTCTGTTTTTCTAGCTAAGAAGAAACACATTGATGATTCAACGATTCTGCATCTATTTTCTATTGTGAATATATAGTTTCTATAGTTTCTAAATTAATTTCAAGATAAACTGCAACTGGATTGGGTCAGAACTACTTATACCTAAATATCATTCTTTCTGAAGATGATGATCCATCGACTATTACTTGCATGTTATTGCAACTATGAAGAACAACTGGAAAGTATCTTTAGACAAATACTATTTTAATTTTGAGTAACTGGCTTCTCATACTAAGCTATGTATTCAGTTCCGTGTATGAACCAGATGGATCTATTTTAACCTTAACTTGTAAAGGTGTCAACTGCTTGCACTCAGTTGTGGACGGTTTGTTGATAAGAGGACTAGATAGTGAAAATCACTAAGCTCGTCAAGTAGAGCGTTATTGGAGTGGACTAGGGGCCTTCTGTTCCCTAAACCACTATACATCTTTGAATTCATTAAATGTTTATTTTCTACTGCATAAAAATTCTTATAAAGTTAAAGAACAGATTCGGCAATCATCATGATTTAAGAAGAAATTATAAAAGGCATAATTCACCCCCTCTTGTGCATATTTTCTATATCTCGATCAAAAAATTGGTATCAATGAAGGATCTTTTTTCAAATCTATAACAAGTTGAATGTTTTTGGATTATAAAGATCATAATGGATGATACACGAGAGGGTATTTCAATAGTTCGATGTCTCTAATTCAACGGTGAAAATTATTTATGCTAAAAATCAAGCATGATAATTTACTTAAAGAACATTAGATACAGAGTCTACTAAAAAAATTCTAACTCTCTATGTGATTCCAAAGAAACCTGAAACTTGGTGTGCTGATACAAAAGTAGAGTACGAATTAAACTTGAAAGCTATGAATGCTACCGTATGTGGTCTTGGACCCGATGAATTTAATATAGTATCTCAGTGCCCGATGACTTATCAAATGTGGTAGAGGATTGTAGTTTCCTATCAAGGAACTAACAATTTTAGACAGATGAGGTATGCCACTACTAAATTTAAATTCAACACATTCAAAAAGTTTGAAGGGGAAAGCATCACCCAGATGAATGGATGGCTTACAAAAATTGTTAATAACATCACTACCATGGGTGAGCCTATCAAAGAAGCAGATAATGCCGTAAATGTTCTAAGAGTATTACCATCTTCGTGGAATTGAATTTCAGCTACTATTAAGCAATCCTCATTAGTCAAAGATCATACAATGAGAGAGTTAATTGGAACTCTTATGATGTATGAAGATGAGATGGAAGATGAAGTAAATGAGCATCAAGTTTTAATCAAAATAGATAATATTACTTTAAAGGTAACATCTCAGAAGAAAATCAGAAATGTGAAAAATGAAATCAAAGTGAAATCAGAGAGTTCTGATTCAACTAATTCAGATGTAAAACTGTCCCACCATGCTAGAACATTTAGTAAATTCTACAGAAAGATGGAGGGATTCAGAAAATCATTCAAAAAGTATGAGAAATAACCAAGGGATGTCAGATGCTATGAATTCAAAATGTTGGGTCACATTAGACGTCACTATCCTCAATTAAAAAGAGAAAGGAAAAAATAAATCTTTCAAAAATAATGATTATGAGTAGAAAGACAAAAGAGAAATGAAAGAAACTAGTAGTGTTTCTAAAGACACCAGAAATCATCAATGTTGGACGCAAAAAAATAAGAATCAAATCTGAAAGTAAACATGTTCTTTATGGAAGAAGCTAATGAGGTACAATCTTATTACTCATCTAATTCTGATTAGGATTCTTGTTCTAGTTTTTCAAATAATAAACTTACAGCCTACTGTAATATACTGGTAGAGAAATATGATTCCTTATATAAGAAACATAAATCACTGAAAAATATTCACACTACTATTTTAGGAGAGAGAGACACTCTGCTAAAACAACATCAAGAGTTAATTGAAAAATACAACTCATAAAACACAAACTGTACAAATAATGAAACTAAAATAAAAAATTGCAAACAGAAATAGAAACATACAAAAGTGCATCTCTTATTTTTACAAAAGGAGAAAATATACTAAATGAAATTCTTGGAAAGAATGTGATTAAAAAAGAAAGAAATGGAATAAGTAGTAATGGTGAGAATCCCAAACTATATAAGAACTATTTTTTTCCATGTATAAAATGTAAAATTTGCAACTACAGTGGAACAAAAGGTAACATATCAAAAAAATGTTATTTAAGGCAATCACAGATAATTGGGATTAAGAAAGCCTTTATTGGAATAAGTTTATTTGATTCTATTGATTATAGAAAAACAAAGAAAGTCTGTATTCCCAGGTATTTGTAGGCTAACACATCTGGACCCAATCAAATATGGGTACCAAAAATAACCTTTGTTTAAATACCTTTTTAGGATGCATGTCACAGAAGTAGAAAATATGTATGGTTTATGGAAAGTGGATACTCAAAGCATATGAGTGGAAACTAATAAAATTTAAGAACTATAACTCAAAAGGATGGTGGTCTAGTCACATTTGGTGATAATTCCAAAGGTAAGATAATTGGCATTGGAACTGTTGGAGATCAAGAAGTATTCTCAATAAAGAAATTACTCTATGTAAAAGGATTGAAACACAATATGAAAGGTATCTATCAACTATGTGATGATGGATATTTTGTTGATTTTTCTAACAACTATTGTTCTATTTTTAAAGATAAATTTCTTAAATTTAGAGCACCTAGAACTGATAATGTTTACACCCTGGACTTAAAATCTTTGTGTGAACAAAAAGTAAACTTCTTAAATGATAAAAAAAATGAATCATGGATCTGGCACAAAAGACATAGAAATTTCAATATATATGCTTTACATAAGTTATCTAAGAAACAATTATTTTTTGATTAGCCTAGTCTCAAATTTGAATGTGATAGATTCTATGATGAATGTGAACTTGGCAAGCGGCAAAAATCATGCTTCAAGTCTATTAACAAAATTGCTACATCTAAACCTCTAGAACTTATCCACATGGATTTTTTTGGACATTCAAGAATATCAATCTTGGTTGGTAAATTATATGTATATGTTTTAGTAGATCATATTCTATATTTACTTGGATTTATTTTCTAAAATATAAAAATGAAGCTTTTACTATATTTGAATGTTTTTTTAAAGAAGTCCAGAATAAAAAAGGTTTTAAAAATAATTTCATTATAAATTTATAATTGTGGAGAATTTAAGAATTTGGAATTTAATTCCTTTTGCTCAAATATGTGTATTAAACACACATTCTCTGTACTAAGAACACCTCAACAAAATTGAATTCTTGGAAGAATAAATATAACTATTCAAGAAATGTCTAGGACTATGCTAAATGAATACAGTCTTCCTAACTATTTCTGGGTAGAAGCTGTAGGAATATCCTATTATATAATGAATAGTGTTTTAATTAGATCAATTTTCAAGAAGAAACTCTATAAACTCTAGAAATACAGAAAACCTAATATAAATTACCTAAATGTTTTCGGATGCATTGTTTACACCTTAAACCCCAAGGAAAATCTTGTTAAATTAGATCCAAAATTAGATGAAGGAATTTTCTTAGTATATTCTTCTACTTCCAAAGATTATAAAGTTTTTAATAAAAATTCAAGGATTTTTGTAGAATCAATTCTTGTGAAATTTTATGAATCTATTCCCTTTGAGAAAAGGAAAGACAAAATTGATAAATCTGACTCTAATGATAACATGATACTTGAGAACTTAAAATATGACTTTCAAAAGATATAAATGAAATTCAGTCCCATTAATAAGAACACGACATTGAAAAAACCAAATGTGTACTACCTAGAAAGTCTAGAACCCTAAAGAATAACCCTTTAGAAACTGTTATAGGAGATCTAGACACCGGAATAAAAACTAGAAATAATTTTAGAAATATTATTGAATTCTCTGCCTTTCTATCCTAATTTGAACCAAAGACATTAGAAGAAGCCTTAGTTGATGATTTTTGGATGATAGAAATGTAAGAAAAACTAAACCAGTTCAAGAGAAATGAATTTTGGAATTTAGTTGAAAGAGAAATGAACTACTCAGTTATAGGAACTAAATGTGTCTTTAGAAATAAACATGATGATCAAGGAATAATAACTAGAAATAAAGAAAGACTAGTAGATAAAGGATATAATTAGGAAGAAGGTATTGATTATGATGAGACATTTTCACCTATAACTAGATGAAAAACCATTTTGATCCTTTTAGCCTAGGCATCTCATATGAACAATAAATTATTTCAGATGAATGTAAAGTCTGCATTTTTAAATGGTTATTTACTGTAGGAAGTTTATTTTGAGAAACCACATGGTTTTGAAAATTCACAAAAAACATATTCTTTTTTAAAACTTACTAAATCTATTTATGGACTTAAACAAGCTCATAGTGCTTGGTATAATGGATTAAGTTATTTTATTTTAAAAAATTATTTTACTATTAGGATGGAAGATCCAACATTATTTAATAAAACTATTAAATCTAATATTTTTGTTGTTCAAATTTACGTTGATGATGTAATTATTTGTTGAATAAAAAAACATTTTCATTAGTTTTCACATTTAATGCCAAAAGAATTTTAAATGAGTATGATGGGAGAATTAAATTTCTTTTGAGGAATTAAAATTTATCAAAAAGATTTAGGAAATGTTTTAGTTAAAGGAAAATACATTACTGATTTACTAAAGAAATTTGAACTTGAAAACAATAAGACATATACAACTCCTATGTGTAATAATATAAAACATGATTTGGATGAAACTGAAAAATCAGTTAAAAACATGTTATATGAAGGTATGATTGGTAGTTTATGTTATCTTACTTCTAGTAGGATTGATATAATGTATTGAGTGTGTATTTGTGTTATATTTTAATCTAATCATAAAGAATCAAACTTAAGTGTTATTAAAAGAATTTTTAGATATTAAAAAGGAACTATTTTTCAATATCTTCTCTATCTAAAAACATTTAATTTTAATTTAATTTAATATTCAGATGATAAATCAAGAATTTTTAAATTAGATAGAAAAATCACCTTAGTTACTTTTCAATTTTTAGGAAAATATTCAGTGTCATGGTATCGTATGAAACAACACTCAATTACCCTATCAACAGTTGAGGTAGAATATGTATCTACAGGTAGTTGTTGTGCACAAGTTTTGTGGATGAAAAACACTATTATGGAATTTGGATTAATTTTAATCACACAAATATTTTATATGATAATACAAGTACTATAAATATTTATTAAAACCCTATTAATCATTCTAGAACTAATCATATTGATATCAAACATCATTTTCTAAGAGACCATGTTCTTAAAAAAGTATTTTTGTTTGAATTTGTAAGTACTAAAATTCAATTAGCTGATATTTTTACTAAACCACTTCTCATGAGTAGATTTCATTTTATGATTGGGGAGCTAGGTTTACTTATTTTTAAATGAAATTTAAATTCAAATTTTTCTTATTTCATTATTTTTGTTTTTATTTTAATTTTTTTTTAAAAATAAATTTCATTACTTGTTTTTAGAATAATTTAAAATTTTGTCTATATTGCTTTAATTTTTTGATGCATACATTTTTAATTTTAAATATTGTTATAATTACTAGGTACATAATAACATGGGAATAAAGGATGTAAGAAACCATTTCAAATTTCAATCTTGTTCATTTTCTCAAAACCTTACGAAACACCAAAAACCCTTACATCCTTCATTTTCCTTTGACTAAAACATTGAAACCATAATACCTAGAGGCTTTAGAACATTGAAATGGAAATGGAAAAGACAAAGAGAATTGAGGAAGGAGAATCTAGTAATGGAAAGACTCATCATATGACAAGAAGAATGATTCTATCAGGAAAAGTAATCAACCGAGAATGGATGTTTCAAATGGATCTGATGCTGTGGAAAGCCGTCACTTTTCAAAATATTGAGAAAACATTCAGTGGAAAAAACACTTTTTTTATATGAGGTATAGCTTCATCACTTTTCCAAATATGTTTAGTTCAATATTTTAGATATAGAGGACACCATATTTGTGAAAATTGAAGATCCAGATTCTTCAATTTCATATGAGGAAATAGCTAGAATCTTAAAATACCCTCATCAGGTAGATTATCATTTCGACATAAATAAAATTGGAGATGATGAACATAAGTCAAAGGACATTATATCATTTTTATTTGGTTCTAAAAGTATATGAAAAATGTGAGTCAATGATCTAAAACCTGTTCACAAGATTCTTGTTTAGTTTGTGCAAACAATCATTGCACCTAGGATGTTTGAGATGGAGAAGATTTTGTTTCCTAGCATGTACATAATGTTTTTTCTTATGAGAGAAGTCAATTTGAATTTTCCAAGATATATGGTATGATATCTCAACTAAATCTATCAACCAGAGGCTAGAATGAACTTTTATCCCTATGGGAGGCTCATTTCAAAATTGATGTTTAAGTCTAATATGGTGAGATTAATAGATTATAGAGTTAGATGAAATCACAAAAAATAATTAGTGATGGAAATATAAGGATTATTAGATTATTCTGGAGTACTATGAAAGGAAAGATTATTCCTATTGAAGCTAAAGAAGACCAGGACTCAACTTAGGGGGAGAAATATTCTAAATATAAGAAGGTATGACAGAATCTAGAGCATATGGAACTTCAAGAAGATTAAGATTTAAAGCATTCAATCCACCTATTGATGAGGGAAGTCAAAGGGTACTTCAAACGAAAAGACATCGAGTGGCTCAAACTGGTGAGGATCCTATTCAAGAAAATGCTAGTGCAACTGAACCTCTTCTAAGTGAAAGATTTATTAGAGAATCTACAATATAACATATTGAACAACCAACAATTTCTCAGATTGAGGTGACTCCTCACGTGGAAAAAGAAATTTTTCCTAAAAATATTAAAATCCTGGATACGTTGAAGTGTATAGACCTGAATCTACTCAAACTGTACAGCCAATTGAGATTTTCCAAGAGGAATTATCTCAAGAGAATCCTATATTAGAGGATCTATTCTTAGAGGAAATCAATGATGAAGATGGTCAGGAGGAGCAAGAACCTGTTAATATGAATCAAGTAGAACACCTTTCTAAAATACACAATGAAATTATTAATGAGGAATTTTTTGTGGACAAGTCAGGGAAGGACTCTAAGGAAGAATCAGTAGAGAAGCTAGTATAGTGAGAGGATGAAGAGAAATAAAATACTGAATCCTTACCTATTGTTATGTTAAATCGAGTTGAATCTCAGACTGAGAATCACACACAAGGTGACTTTGATTATATGAATTTAGAATTTGAGGAGCTGTATAGAAAGTGAACCGTGGTTGAATTAGAAAATTCTTCTTTGAGAAGAGCATTGGAAAAGGAAAATTAGAGATTTAAAAAATTTAAAGTTATTTCTGTTTCATATATGAAGTTGAAGTTTTTTAAAAAGTATATGTTGGATGAAGTTTCAAATTTGAAATCTAAGATGGTAATTAAGTCAGATATAGAAGATTTTAAGATTTTCATGGAGAAACCATTCACAATGGTTTAGAATAGTCAAGTAGTAACCTCTGGTACTTCGCCCGATATGATATAGAGATTTCAGGAAATTAAAATTGAAATGAGGAAAATGAATGACATATTGTAGGACCTTCATTGCAACAGTGCTCCATTGTCTGTCTTATTAGACAGACAAAAGCATCTTATTGAGCAGTTTACATTAAAAGAACGTGGAATGAGAATTTTTTTGAATAAGTTCACAAATAAGTTACCTCTTTTAATGGAAATGTAAGAAAGACTACATGAGTTCTTTAGAGTCAATTTGATTGAGAATATTCATTAGACTCAAGAGGGAAGAGATCTCATTATCCATTTGGGATACAGATTAATGCACGACTGAGGAATTAGTTAGTAGAAATTAAGTATGTAATCTAGAGAAGATGAGACCTGTTTTAAACCTTTTTTTGTGCCAAACCTTGATTCCCATTGTCATTATAGTACTTATAATTATATTTTAAATAAAATAAATTTTCTTCCCATTTTTATGCGTTGTTAGTTTGTTATATTGTATTTTCTATGTTATAATTCCAATAATCCAACTTCACATATTGTTAAATATTTTATCATAACATTTACTTAAGTTCAGTGATATATTAAAAATTTTTATATTCCTTATTCTATCATTCTTTTTGATATCACAATAAGGGGAGAAATTTGGATAAACACAACATTTTTTTTAAAAACAAATTATTTTAAGCTTTTTAATATTTTAATCAGGGGGAGAAAAGACATTTTATTTTTCTTTCTTTCCTTAAAAATGAGAAATATAAATTAACATGAAATGAGAAATTTTTGGATAAACACAAAATTTTATTTTTTTGTTTATAAAGGTGGTGATACTATTTTACTTTATAAAGGGGGAGAAAATTTTTAAATATATATATATATATATATATCTTTGGATAAGACATTGTTTATTTCTTGTTGAAATAATGTCGTTAAAATTAAACATTGTTTTTGTCATTGAATAATTCAAAACTATATGCAATAAATTTTGTAAGATAATTTCATTGGTTTTGTGATCATCAAAAGGGGGAGATTGTTGAGAAAGTTTTGTTTTCAAGAATACTCTATCGTATTAGTGGGATATTGTTGAGAACAATAATATATCCTTTTATGATGATTTTGATGCTCACACATACCCTTGTTTATTATTCAAATGATTTTACCTTAAGTATATTTCAAGAAATTAAAATTATTTATTTCTCTATTTTGGATTAACATTAAAGAATTTAATATTCATGGAATATTTTACAAAGTGTTCCGAAGTCATTTTAGCATATTAGTGTGTTATGGAATCACTGGTCATGCTCTACGTGTTTGGAAATCACTATATCATGTTATGAAAACATCATTCATACCCTACATTTGGAAGGAACCTTACTTTGAGGATATCAGAAAAGTATGGAAGAACAACCCTATGTTTGGAAGGAACCTTACATTCGTGTTATCGGAAAAGTGTGAAAGAAGAACCCTACGTTAGTATCGAACATTATTCTTTCTTCTCAAAAGTACAATTCATCAACATTACTTTTATAAACAATGTTACGTTGTATAAAAAACTATGGATCATGTACCTTACATTTAGAAGATGATAAAAGATTGGATAATATATAGTATGTTTGAGAGTTGAAGAGAAAAGTATGGATGATCGACCTTACTTTTAAAGAATGAATGATCAACCTTACATTGTGAACCTTATGTTCAGAGAATGTATTCTATGTAGTTCAACCATATGTCTGGCATCGTAGATTTAAATTACGACTTTATCGAGCGATGGTATTTATACAGATTATTTGGCTAATTACAAGCTAGATCCAAAGATCAAATTTAAAGCTTGTATTTGAGTTATTCAAAGCCATTTATTTGTGATTCAAAGGATCAATTTAAGAAGATATTTTCATGCTAAATATTCAGTCGAGTTACGACTTCTCTGTTAATAAAAAATTTGAATATCATGATTCTAAAGGAGACATTTGTGGATCTAAATTTGAAAGGTAAACGTTTCTATTTTTATATATATCTGTTATATTTTGTTAAAAAAAGAGGAGAATCATTGAAAGGTGGATCAGTATAACAAGATATTCAGTTTTTCACTGCTACAGTTTACTGAGATATACAAGTCACATAGATCTACTACTACCAAGATATATCAAACTTCTTTTTTCTAAATAATAAGAAACACATTGAAGATTCCTCGATTCTACATCGATTATATATTGTGAATCTACTATTGCTGAGGTTTCTAAATTCATTTCAAGAACTACAACAACTAGATATGATCAGAACTACTTTTACCTAATGATAATTCTTTCTGAAGAAAATGATCCATTGACTATCAGTTGCATGCTATTGGAGTTGTGAAGAACAACTGGAAAATATTTTCAGACAATTAATCTTTTTATTTTGAGTAACTATCTTCTCATACTAAGCTATGTATTCGGTTCTATGTATGAACCAGAAGGCTCTATTTTAGCCTTTACATGCAAAGGTGTCAACTGCCTGCACTCAATTGTGGACGGTCTATTGATAGGAGGACAAGATAGTGAAAATCAGCAAGATCGTGGAGTAGAGCATTGTTGGAGTAGACTAGGGGCCTTCTGTTCCCTGAACCACTATACGTCTTTTCATTCTTTAATTATTTATTTTTCACTCCATAAACATTCTGATAAAGTCAAAGGATAGATTCAACAATCATAAAAATTTGAGAAGAAATTGCAAAAGACAGAATTCTCCCCCCCTCTTATGCATAGTTGGTATAATCCGATCTAACAGATACACTTGGCTTCATGAAGTGACTCCTCCACTTCCAATCATGGTGCTCCATGGTTCTTCTAGACTTATTCCACGGCTTAAACACACACATCAAGACTTTATAATGAGATTTCATAATTCCATAATGTTTTCATTTGGACTACCCATGATCCCCAAGTTTCCATTATTTGGTACTTTAAAGAGATGAGTTTCAATCAAATAATTTATAACTAATAAAAACTCAATGGAACCATTAGATAAAAAATTGAGTGTTTGTGATCTCTAAAAAAATGGGCAAAGGCATAAAATTTTACCCATTCATCTATTTATTTTCTTAATCGGATTTTTTCATCTTTTTGAGTAGTAGTAGGTGTTTTGGGAGCTCCTCATACACCTATTAGATTTTTAGTGTATTTTTTTCATCCCACCTCTGTTTCCTCTTCTATTAGTCACATTGGAATGATCATGTAAATTCAATCACTTCTTAAGATTCTGATGTATCATTTGTCTTCTATCTAAATCTATCTCACCATGTTTACTCAAATAACATATTTTAGGGATTTTATATGTTTTCCCAATTTCGGTCATTTATACTAAAATCAAATCCCAATGCACAATACGTGTAATGATAATAGTATAAGGTTGGTAGTCTCAGGATTTCCAATCAATGTATCACCATTATATTTCATATTTTCTTTATGCAGTCATGCCAAATCTTTATATTCCTAACAATAAATTAATATAAACTGTTATAATGCATTGTTGGTGTCTTAGAATCATTTTTTTGATTGAGAAAATTTTGTAGGATTGATTTGGGTAGACTCTTGTTGAAACTATTAAGGAGGTTGGTTATGAATTGTGCTATGATTTTGGGTGAACTATTGGGGAGTTCAGGTCATCCCTTAGTGTAATAATGATTTAATATGGAATATGAGATTCATAGGATGGAAACTAGGACCCCATGATGTTTAGAACCATATGATGCTTAAATGGAAATGTGAATTAAACCCAGTTGGTGGAGACAAATTTTTTTTGTAACTACTTACTATAGGAATTGTAGACTAATTGCATGTTTGGTTTTCTTGGAAATAGATATCAGTATTTAATTCCAAGGAGGACCTCATTGGATTCCTCATGTTTAGTATTTATATTGAATTCTATGGATGATCCTAGGATTCTATTTAGGGACCCTTGTGAATATTAGGATGTGAAGACACCTATGGATTTAATGGGATAGAATGTTGTGGAATTCCTTTAGCAATCTAGCGGTGTCTACACATATTAGTCACTAAAACTTTCTTGAGGGTAGATACCCTTGGATTCAGGTAGTGTTTAAACTTATTCAATGGAACATATTAACGTCATTGATTCTAGAGGGGTACCCTAGTTGAATGATATTGGGTGATATCCTCAGACTTAGCTTGATTGTATTAAGTAGAACACCTTTTCAGTAAGCCTTGGGTTCTAATTGATTTATTCCCCGAAATTTCATAGTAAACCACATGAGTTTAGACATAATTACTAAATCATAATAGAATGGATGGAAGATAATTATCATTATAGAATCATGTATTCTTTGGGTTACATTACTGTATTTTCCCTGGTGATGCACCTTCGAACTAAATAAGGACACGTAACCTCTTTCATGTTCAAAGTCTGTTGTAGGACTAAATAATTAGCATTTGCTTAGGTTGTCTACTTGAGACTTGATGCTTGATTTGGTTCCTTTTATTTTCACATATTATTATTATTCCCATTACACCACTTACATATTTGACACCATTATATTTACAAGTAAAAAATTGATTTTCATTAGACAACATTGGTGGCATACTATTGAGTTTTGCTGACCCGTAGTTCATGCCATTGTTTGGTACCCACAAAGACCTAATGGATACAAGTTGAGATAAGGATATGATCCCTTTATCTAATGATTGATGTTATGGATATATTTGGATTTAGGAGATAGAATTCAAGATAGAGCTATGGACTACTAGGTTTTCGATGTATTTTTAGTTTTTCTATTATATTTTTGTTGATTTTTGTATTTGACCTGAATTATACCTATCTTATATGTAAAATTATTACAAAATTTCATGGGTTGTTAGTTGGTATCCAAAAACTATCTAGATGTGATTTATATACTATTTTAATTATTTATATTATGTTGGACTATGAAAAGAGGGTATACCTTCATCACTATTCCACCTATGTACCCAATCTTCTTTTAGGTTGCCTATGAGATTTGGGGAGGGGTGATTAAGGCCATACAGTGCACCTGATCAGGGTTCTAATTAGCAAGTTTTGGGCTAGGAATTACAAAAGGGAATCATAGTGAATTTTTACTATTTTATTACTTGGGATTTTTAGACATGCTGTAAATGTGTTTTTACTTGGTAATGATCTTGTACATGGGAGAAATTATCCAATGTATAAGGTAAAATCCATTTTTCATGGGGAGGGAATTTTTGTTCTTGGAAATAATTATTATAGTTGAAATATTTTCACCTTGAGTTGGGAACTTGCTTCCTGAAGTTATGGTTTTTAGGATTTTTACTCTAGGGATAATATAGAAAGAGGTTTTTCTTCATACATCATATTAGGCATATAGGTATTTTCATTCAAATATCTTGATTTCTTGATATCTTACATTGATTATTATTGAATGGTTCTTTTGTGACATGAGATGGTTATTTTTAATTTTATCAATAACCTAAATCATGTTTTTTTCATAGATTAATGGTGGAATTATCTCTAATCAATCCTAATATAACTAGTGGTTAGAAATTGCGACATCTTTTATGGAATGTAAAATGGTGGGAGTAAAATTTGGTTTCAAACACAATATAAATATAATTTTACCCTATAAATTTTATTTGAAACTTCATATAAAGACACCCAGGAGACAACATGGAAAATGATAATGATGTAAATGAGTATGGTATATAAGATCAAGATAAATTAATGGTTGGTTTGTGTTAAATAAAATTCAAATAAGAAACCAAACAGGTGGTTACCATCATAAATTTTGAATTAATTTTTTTTTAACCAAGATGAGTTGTATGAGGTTCCATTTTTATGTGCGAAATGATGCTAGAAAACCTAGAAGAGTCTAGTAAGAGTTCCCAAGTTTTATAAGGATGACCCCATTCTTTTTACTAGTTTTCTTATATGTGATATCAAGAACTATGAGGGAAATGTTTTTTGAGTTATTCTTTTGAAATTTTAGATAAATTACTCTTTATTGAACACCATTTGGGAAACAAAAAGCCAACGATGAGTATAATTTTAGGTTAAGAGTCCCTAGCCACCTATAACAGAGTGCTAGGGTAAAGACCCTCACATTAGGGATAATATTTTTCACATGATGTAGTACTTATAGAGGGATACACCAAAAGAAGTAAAGAATATATCTGAGCTAACCTAGGATATTTATTTATATCATCCACCCCCTTTATCTAGGGAGGGTGGTCCCTAGGAATTCAAGACATGGATTGAGTCTATGAATATTATCTTATATCAACTGGAGATACCCCCTAAGAAGAATGAAAATCCTACCACCAATATGATTTAAGGAAAAGCTAGGATATGGCCTGACATTGTGATCTGGGATGATCAAAACATGGGTGTGGTATAGAATTATTTCTAGAATAGCTTCATTAATCAATTTCTACTCAATACCTTGTGGTATGATTGATCTAGAGAGTTCATGCAATGTGATTATGGAAAAATGATGGTATGGAGTATGAAACAAGGTTTACAATGCTACAATATCTCATCCCATCCATGAATAGTGATGAGTTTCCCATGGGAACATGCTTCAAGGATAGTCTTAAAGAAAAGATAAAGGCTGAAATTAAAATATCCCATCTAATAATCATCTCCAAGAACGTGAATTAGGAATTTATTTAAAATAATAATATGATAGAGGCCTATGATCTGGGGTTGGAGGAACCAGTTGGCAGTTGATTTTCTAGTGGAAAGAAAAATCATTTTGATGGGTCAAAATAGATCAGGGGGCTGGGGGAACAAGGTAGAAAGTTTGATCATATGTAATCAGTGTTGAAGTTGGGATCGTTAACAGTTTCACTATGATATTCCCTTATTCGAGTGACAATCCTCTAGAAACATGGGACATATACATAGGTGTTCCTAGATCTTTTCCTATAGAGATAATGATTGATCCTCCGTTCTAGTTTAGTTATTTTGTGCTTAATCCTCTACTATCTTACAAGTAGGTAGTTATAGTTTGATTGGTTATCCCAATTGAGACAGTTAGGGCTCATATAGTTAGATTGAGTCTCTCAAAAATAGAAATATAGTGCTCAGAAGATAGGAAGGGATGCAGGGATCGGGACAGTAAAGGTAAATACAGTGCATACTACTCCCACATATTAAGACATTGGTCCTTATACCATGAGAGTTATTATTTGGGTGTCTTTGACTTGATTTTTTTCCCTTTTTGACCGAGTGTATTTGAAATCATTCATTTACACTCAGTTCATAGAAGGTTTGGATTTGACTATCATGTATGTGTATGGGGTGATATTTATTGAAACCCCACTAGGATTATATTATGAAGTAGTCCATCAATATAGGGGTTGTTCTCTTGAAATTAGTGGTTTCCAGTTCATGCGGGACCTTTTGATGTTGGATATAACTAATTTTGACATGATTTTGGGAATTGATTAGATGGATATCTTTCATGATCATGTAAATTTATATATTTAGTGGGTGTAATTAGTGTGACCTAAAGGTTTTATTTATACTCAAAATAGAGAGTGAGACATTAAAAATATTGGAGAGGGTCCTAGTCAGTATAATCTAAATGGGGGTTTTGATCGATTTTCAGCCTTATAAGGGACGAAGGAGAGAAACTTATAGTTTACCCTCTTGTGGTGGACTAGTTTGAGGTTGTTTTTTGGATGAATTCTTAGGATTATGGCTGAGAGGGTGGTTTAGTACACCATCGAACTCATGTGGGGATCTAATCTGTTTTGGATTTTTCCATATTGGATGTCTCTAATATAGAATCATGAGTTGAAGAAATAGCTAGAGAACTTAGAGGAAAATGGGTTTAACCACCCTAGTATATCCCATTATACCCCTCCTTTTCTCTTTTTTCTATGGAGGAAGGTGGTATGTTGTAACTATGAGTGGATTATTATCAGTTGAATCAAGTGACTATCAAGAACTAATATCCACTAGCACACATCAATGATATTTTTTATCAACATAGAGGTTATAATACCTTATTCAGGATCGAGTAGAGATCCGGTTAAAATAAGTGTTTAAAAAAACAATTTTATTTACCATGTACAACTTTATTTAGTAGGTATTCCCCCTAACTATTCTTGGTGATGTTTCATTCTGAATAATGAACCAAAATTGTTTATGAACTTGATAAATATAGTTTTTTTTCTATAACTATATTCTTTCATGGTTTTTTTGGATGATATCATTATGTATTCCTATATGTGGTAGAACCATGAAAAACACCTGGAGATCATTTTGGTCACAATACACGATCATATGTTTCGTGGTAGGATATTAATGTTTGATTTTTGGATTTTCAAGTCACACTTCTTAGGGAATATTATATCAAAAGTGAGATTGTCTATTGACAAAAATATATTGAGATATGTGGTTTATTAAGAGCATACCAATAAATTTTTTGATAATAATAATTACATAGTATTGAAAGGATATTAATTAAATTTTATCCATGAATTTCCTTTTTAGAAAACACATCTAAATGGGATGAAAAAATTGGGTCAAGTTCATTTGGTCAAAATATTGTGAGAATTATTTAAAATAGTAGATGGAAAGATTGATCTCAATACTAATGCTTATCTTCTTGATCCAACTATGGAGTATGTGGTATATTATGATGGATCAAGTATCGGGCTTGGCAATGTTTAGATACTAGGGGATCAAATCAGGGATTCTGGGTCTCATTAGTTGAGGAATCATGAATGGAATCAACATATACATGATATTAAGATAGTATATATAGTGTACACCTTGAGGTCTTGGTGGAACTATTACTTGAGATAAATGATTTTCATATATAAAAACCAACAAAAGTTTAAGGAATATATTTACTCAACGAGACCTCATCCTTTGATAGTGATGGTCGGTTAACTACCTCCTTGCTTTCAAACTCAAGTTGGATTATTCACCAAGGAAAATAAATATAGTTTCTAATGATTTGAGTAAAAATTATTTGAATTAGGTTTTCTAAGAGTCTTGTACTGAGTTGAAAATGATTTAACATTTTGTCTAAATGTACACTGATGTTCAATAGAATTGGGATAAAAAATTTCTGGAATCTTTATCTATGATTCCTTCATTTATGTTTCAAATCAAGAGAAGAAAACTTTTAGATACATAGTACCTTTCCATTTAGGATAAATTTAATTGTGGGGATATATCACATACTTGGACTATATATGAGGAAATGATTATCTAAATCCATGGGTGTGTTATAGTGCTTACTGACATGTGGGAGGATCTGATAAGGGAATTACGTACTCCCTGTTGGTCATTACAACCATGAACAATGATGTTGTATCATGAAATTCATCACTAGTATTGGTTGATGGGAATGAAGAAGGAGACAATAAGGTTCATTACATACTGCTTTAATTGTTAGTAGGTGACAAATAAGAATCAGGGGATCACTGGTCTGCTACTACCACTACTCATTTTAGAGTGGATGTGAGATTATTACACCCTATAGTTTTTTATGGGAATTATAATGAAACCTCATGGAAAGAATTTTGTATGGTTCATTTTTGATTTTATGATTATGGTAACCTATTTTTTACCAATCCAATAAACCTATATGATGGATGATATGGGAATGTTATATGTATCAGAGATCATATCACCCAACAAGAACCCACATAACATATTTTCTAATAGGGATACCTGGTTTATGTCATGGTTCTGGAAGGGGTTGTAGAATGTATTGGGAAAATAAGTCATTTTGAGTATAACCTACCATGCACAGACTGATTAATAGTCTGAGAAGAGTATTCAGGTTTTTGAGGGAACATGTCCTAGATTTTTTCAAATCTTTGGAGAACTATTTGGTTATATTCGAATATACCTTTAACAATAGATACCATATTATGATTTAGATATATACATAGGATTGTTTGTATGGGAATACATTCCATTCATCATTTTGTGTGATTGAGGAAAGTTTGGTAGTGATAGTTGGGATAAGTCTCATTCAGCTGACATTAGAGCATGTCTATTTGATCAAGAAGAGGATGGATACTACATAAAGTGGTGATAAATCATATGCAGATCGACGTCCTCAACCATTGTAGTTTAAGATAAGTGGCATGGTAATTTTTCACGGTTCCCCTATATTGGGACACTGTCATATATGGAGGCATGAAAAATTATTTCCCTAGTATATAGGCCCATTTGAGATGGCAATTTTACAAGAATTCTATGTTTCCATTCTTTTTTTTAACTAGACTAGTGATCTTTGATTGTGTAACTTAAGGATTAGTTGACATGAGATAGAGAGGTTATAATACCCCTTTCTTAATTTGATGTAAATAAACATTAATTTTTTCAAAAACATTTTTATTTAATTTATCAAGAGACCAAGGGGGTTTAGAGAGACATGGGGGTGTTTATGAAGAGATCGAGGAGGGTGGGTCATGTTTCTGAAGGGTTACAAAGCCACCATCTTGTCGATGGTCTTCTTGTAGATTATGATAACTACCCGAATCCCATATACAACTTAGTGAGACCCATTGTCTTGATGATGTTATCAGGATTATTTTTTAGGAAAACTTGTAATTGATATTATATTACTTCAACCCATTTATTTTCATAACCCAAATATTTTTCTCATTTTGTGTAGAAGTTGTATTGTTGGAAGATCCTCCTCACACTCCTCGGTTCTTAATTGTATCTTCTTTATCTGACCACCATTTCAGATTTTTTTCATCATGATCACAATAATTCCATCACTCATTAAGAATCCAATCTCCCCTTTTATCTTATGAATAAATATTTTTTCCCTTATTTAAGATATATACCCAATTCCCCTATATTTTTTTTCTTTCTCAATTTCTATAATTTTTACTTGAATGAAATCCCAATATAGAACAAGTATAATTATTATAATCTATGTTAGGGGGTACCATTTTTTTCCCATCAAATTCATTATACTGTATTGAATCCCTGTATTGAATGTTCAACACAACTCTTCAGTCACATAACCTTATATATATAAAAATTATAATAATTCCATATTAATTTCTTAGAATCTTCTTTGGAGTTATAAAAGTGTTCTATGTTTGGTAGGACATTGTTGAAACTATCAAGGATGTGGGTTATGAATTTTATCATTGGTTTATATGAAGTATTAGGGTAGTTTAGGGTTACCCTAAGTAATATAATGGTTCAATATTGCTACTAAGAGGCTTAGGATGAAAACTAGGACCCCTTTATGTTTACATCTTTTGTATGCTTGAATTAAAATGTGAATTAAACCCAATTAGTGAATTATTGTTCTTTTGTGTAACTATTTACTATATGAATTGTAGATTAATGTAATTTTTAGTTTTCTTGGAAAAAGTTATCAATATAGAATTCTTTATAGGACCTACATGGATTACTCATGGTTGGTATTACTGTGAAATTCCATGTATGAGACTAGGATTTCATTAAGGTATTCTTGTGAATACACTACTAAGAAGGCAACTCTTTATTCAATAGGATCACAATCCATGGAATTACTTGATCAATACAATGAATTCTATATAGATTATTTGATATGAATTCCCTGGGGGTGGACCCACCATTTGATTTAGGTTGTGTCTATACTTATATAATTACAAAAATTAATGTTGTAGATTTTTGAGGGGTACTCCAGTCAAACATTTTATAATTAACTCTTTGGATTTGACTAAATAATATAGTGATGAAGGAATTGGGTGTAATTCTTCCATTCCACTAAATGTTGAGGGTGGTCCCTTGAATTTATAATTGACTAATGGATACAATTTTGAGTAAATAGTTGTGAATTACCATTTGAGGCATAGAAATTCCTTAGGTTACATGTTCATGGTTTACTTAATGATATCCCACATGAAAGTACTCTATGTTTAGAGACCAACATAGGCCAAAGAAAGAATCACCATCCTAGATTGTCTCCATGAGACTTCATGCTCAATTCGGTTATTATTATTATTATTTTACTTTATTTTTATTCTTATTTTACCAAATATATATTTCACACCATTATTATTTACATGTACAAACTAGACTTGCATTAGACACTATTTGTGGTGGCCTACTGAGTTTTACTCATACCTTATTTAGGCCACCATTTGGCACCCAGATAGACCACATGGATGTAGGCCCGGACAAGTGTAAGCACCCTACGAATGATTCTTAATGGTATTTATAGGATTGGTGTTATATGTTTAGAGATAAACTAATGATTGAGGATTTTAGGTTTTTTCTTTATTTTATTTTTTCCATATTGATTACATTTGGGGATTGTTCTATTAGAACTTAATTATGTGTAATCCAACCAATTTTATATGTGACATTAGTACATTATTTCATGTTTTTGACTCAGTATATAGAACCTATGTATTTTATCTAGATGTTTTGTATATACTATTTTTATTATTTTTATTATATTGGAATCTGACCAGAGGGTATAGTATCTCCACTGTACCACTTATCAACCATATATACTTGTCGGCAGCCTCTATAATATGGACATGTGATCTTGAAGACATATAGTACACTAACTCGGGGAACTAGTCATGGGATTTGAAGTGTGAGAGTTAATATTATTTAAGCAAATTGTTTAATATATTGATAGAAATATAAATTATATAAAAGATACAATGTGAATATATTTATCATGACATAGATTTTTATAAATAAATACACTTTTTAATGAAATTCACCAAGTAAAGTATATGTGTATGGTAACACATTATGAGATAAAAAATATCTTATTGATAATTCCCTATAATATACCATTATTAACAACATTATGATATGATGTCAGAGGAGGTTCATGCATTAATATTAGTTTTTAAACATTAAAAAATCTAACAGATTATTGAGTGATATGTCACAAGGAGTTGTAACATTATGAAATGCATGAGTAATGTATGAGTTATTTCCTAATGCTTATGAAATGTTCTGGAGTCCAAGAAGTCTTATTAGGGGATAATATAAAGTGGTTAAAGGCTTGTGTATTTAGTATAATTATTTTATATGAATTTTATTTTATGGTGTGTAAAAATATTTGATTCATTATTATCATTTCTATCATCTCTTTTAATATTAAGTATTAACGTGATGTGAGTTTGAGAAAACTAATTCCTATACATTAGATGATTTAAATAACCTATAAATAAATTTAGATGAAATATTCAATTAACTTAGTCTATGAGAGTTACATTATGTATGTTTGAAGATAATCGTGTAAATTTGTCATTAACCATAATGTTATTTATGTTATTTATTTTCATATTCATTTAAAATAAACTACAACCTTATATTATAGAAAATGGTTTGGTGTTCATTTTTCTAAATTTCCTCATTATTTTCAACAATACCATATAGTGGTATCATGTAAAAGTTTAATGATTAACCAATTCATAGGAACTCTCACATATGATTGTATTTTTATGATATACTCTCTTCTTAGGATCTCCACTATAAATATAAGGATTTTTTATAGAAATATTATTTTGGGTAATGGATTTTACTTATATGGATTTCATATTTGACATGTTTATACGAGGGATATGATCTAACCCCATATAGGGGTATCAGAGGCACTTTCATTTCGTTTGTATTAAAGTTTTAATAGATAAATAATATACAAATATTATTTTTACATAACTATAATGTGTATTAACAAGTGGGAAAGGTTTAAGGTGTTATAGAAAACTATTTTTATAACAAAACATCTCATGGTTTGAATATATTGATATAATCATATCAAGGGTTTAGTAAACAAGGTTAGCGGAAATTCTTATGAAAAAACAAACATTATAATTCTCATTTTTCACATTCTAGTTTTATTAAAAAATGATCATTTTCATATGGGAAGCCTAAACATGGAAGCGAAGAACCATGTCATGGTTCATTTGATAATAGTGGTTAATTTAATGAAATATCATCATAGTTATTATTGAATTATGATATAGTATTATGATTTATTAGGAAGAATAATTTTTTCCTAGTCCTCAAAAAGCTTCATTAACATGGGTCAATAGGGCCAACGTTGAATAAAAAAGGCCTTTGAACTATATTAAAATTTGTTTTAGTGCATTTAGTCTAGGATTAAAGTGAATTTACACAGATTATGTTTATTATTTTAATGTATGTGTTTATATTAAATATTTAAATAAATTTATATAGGTCTATAAACTATAAAATATGTATACATGTAAGAATTTTTTTTATTTTATGAAATTTATATAAATAATAATATGTTTTTTCTTATTAAAATGACTAATTTTTTTATAAATGGAAAAATAGTTTAGGAGGATTTTGTAACACCCTAAGATTTTAAGAAAAATATTCTTTTAATTTCATTAATGTCTTGTGTTTTATGGTACACCAAGATTACCTTGCGCTATACGCAACACCGTATTAGCTTTCAGTATACACAACACTATTCTTGGATCGTGTTACACACAATTTTGATAATAGTTATTCTACGCAATATTGAGTATATATATATATATATATTCAATGTATATATTAAATATGGTTGGATTATGATATACGAAACAACGAAGGATTCTTTCACATCACGCAACCCTGACTTGGATTGCAATACATGCAATCGCGACCTTCCTCGATAGAGTGTGTTGTATGCAATATCAGGTTTTACTAAACAACGATATATTTTTATAATATTGTTATGAACTAGCCATTATGAATAGTATTAACTAAATTGTTAATCTTATAACATTATTATTCATCTTTCACATTTTTTAAAACATGGTATAAGAAAAAAATAAATTTTTCGGGTAAAATAAGTATTTTTCAAAAAATGCAGTTTTGCCGACTTTTGATGGCGCACACACTTTAAATCTAGTTTTTGACATGTTTATAAGTTAAATTTGACAAAATAAAATTCTTCTTTAGAATCAAGATATAAAAATTTACTTTGGATAAATTTTTCATATTATTCTGATAACTTTCATATTTTAATGAATCGTAAAAACACGCTATATTTTAATTAAAAACAACTTTTTTCATTGTAATAAATTATGTGGTTAAATAATAATATTTAATGGTTTCAAAGTATAAATAGAATATATTTTTACCATTTAATATAATGTATGTCATTAGCCTTGATTTTACAATGAATTCGTAGGTTAAATAAATTCAATCTTTGGCAATGTTTTATCTTTTAAAACCTGTTTGCTTAAACAACGGGATTAATTTTAAATTAATTACTGCAACTTCTATGTTTTTAATTTTGAAAGATGGATTCCATATTTGGAATCAGTGGGTCCAAATTATCTTAATAGGTTTTATTTTTTTGATGTTATGAATAGTAACTATGATATTTTTTTTATTTACTACGGTTAAAGGTAAATAGGGTAATTCAAGGTTAAAAGATTATTATAATAATTCAAAATTACCTTGAAACTCATCCTAACCTTATTGGATGAGTATTGGCCGACCATGGGCATCCTTGGGTCGATTTTGGGACCCCATGGAGCCACTTATGAAAGAAAATGACACATTAGATTAATTAATTTAATGTAAAGACAAAATTGACTTTAACAAAAATATTTTAGTAATTAATTTTTATAAGGGGTTATATAAGTTATATTTTCAGCTTTAAATATTTTTTGGAAATCTAAAAAGATTCCTTAAATCATGGTATTTTTTTCATAATTTTTAAACATCAAATGAATTAAATTATTTATGACACAATAATGATGTAGGGTTTAACTCATTAATAAATGATTTAAATAAATAAGATTAAAATGATTAAAATATCATCCAAAACCTGTCCAATTCCTATTGGATGATTTTATAATGTGTTTTGGACCTCTTGAAACCAAAGATAAGTTTATAATAAAATAATGGTTTCACACTTTCCTAAAGAGCCCCTCCACTCCCTTATAAAAGGAGACTACTTCTATGAAATTCCTCACTCCTCTCAAGCCTTTTAGCTCGTCCAAAATCTGCCCAACTAAGCTCCCTACATCCCTCTCCTCCCCCTTGAAGCCTTACATTAGGCAGAAGACTCTCCAAGAAGTCCTTTTGGTTCAAACCAAAGGAAGTTACCTAAATTAAAGGTAACAGTTTCTCTTAAGTTGTTTTCTTTTATTCTACTTCTCCAACCCCTAAAATCTTTTTAATCCTTCCTTTTGTAACAACACCAATATCCTAAATATACTAGTATGTTGTTATGAGAAGGATTCAGACTACACTTACACACACCTCCATCTAATGGATGAAGAACATAATGTTTCCGTGATGGAAAACTAACGCCTCATGAAACGATGACTGTTCGATTTTATCCTACCGCCTCTCATGGTGGCCATTATGATGGCACTGTATTTATATTTAATATATATTATGTTTATAATTTACATATTCTTATTTAATACCTAATTATATCAAGCCTTTACAGTTTCCATAGTCGGTAAATACGATATTCTCATTTGAGGAAGTGCGGACTACCGTCCCCTCAAAGTGATGTGATTCGTTAATACCTTATGTGGGATGTATAAAGGATGTGCTTAATGATATTATATATAATATTATACTGTAATGATAATATACCTATGTATCATTATGTTTTAATTCCATTAAAATAAGAAATAGAAATGAAAGTAGCGATCATGTGTATGTACGGCTTACCGTCTCCACGAACGGTGCGTTTCATTTCTTACCTCCATATGTTATGTACTAATATAAATGCTTGTATATTATGGATATATAAGGAATTTATTTGATATATAAATGATGATTTACATTTTTGAGGTAATTAAATCATGATATAAGTAATAATAACATCAAGAACAACAAGTCCAAACACGTATGATAAATAAGATTATTTTACCCAAAACCCTACTTTAACATTAATTTACAAAAGAATGGGTAATATAAAGTCATAAGTGAACCATATATGTGATATCATAACAATTAATATGATTCTTTAATAAGTAAATTACATTATTTAAATCATTATACAGGAGGTTCGGACACTTACGAAGCAAATTGGACCTAAGTTAAGGGAAAATATCACAATCTCATTTTTATCCGAGATTGTTTATACTTTGGTATTTAATGGGGTGTTTTTTATCATCCACATCCATGTTTCCTCAATATTTAATATTTATATCCTTCTACAATAGTTTATATCCAATTTTACCCTTCAGAGAGTTTTTTGTAAAAGATATGAAAGGAATCTTTTGTAGTTTTTTTTCGTATGAGGTACTTTTTGACTTTTCTGACAAAAGTATGAGAAGAATGTTTTTTTAACTTATACGGCATGAATGGATTTTTAAAAAATTATTTCCAAGAAGATTCCTTTACAAGATTTCATGTATATTTTTAATCAACTTCTTTTAATTTAGAATTGTATGACATGTTAAGAAAGGAAAAGTGTTTTTGAAGTAGAAAGGATATTTTCCTCAAGAATGGAGTTCAAGAGTTTTATCAAAATTATTTTCCATCTAAGATAATATAGGGTTCTGTTTCTATCCCTATTATTACATTGATTTTTTTATGTGGTGATGTAATTATTTTTATCTTATATGAATTGTTTTATGATGTCACGATGTTTAAGAATCCTATTTTTTTACATGGGTTATGCTATGATGTATGGTATATGATTTTGTGGCACACATAAGAATGGTATTATTATGAGATGGGTGGGACCTATATCTCCCTCCAATGAATTGGGTAAAGATTTTATATCTCATGAGATAGACATGGCTGGAACGGTAGGTTATACCGGTTTAGTGAAACAGGACTGAAACGAGGAATGAACTCGGTTCAGAAATGGACTTTGTCCACTAAGATAGTCTTGGAAATGAGTCTTGACTAACAAGAAATGATTCTCTATGATTATGTGTGTATGCCACCAAGTTTCATGTTTTATGTTATGATTATTGGGATTCCATTTCACTACTATGATTTATCCCATGTTATGAAATTATGATCTCTTTTGCAGGTTAAGATTTCCAAAAGATATGTTCTTATGAATATGACGTGATTGATATTTTTTTGTTTACCCTTACTGAGCATTTGAGATCACCCTTTTATGTTTTCTTTTCCCCGGATATAAAGAAAGGATTTAGGTTTAGAAAAAAGAAGATCTTTATGGGAGATGTTTAAGATCTTTCACCACGATTAGAAGATTATATTCCGAGTTTCCAAAGACACTAAACTATTACGGTCCTTGTGTGTGTGTTTTTGTTATGTAATAAGTATTCCGCAAAAGTAATGTAATGTCTATGTACGTTAAGCTTCGGGTCTCTACAGTTGGTATCAGAGGAATAGTTTAGTCAACCTTTGGAAACTAGGATGTGAAAATGTTAGTGAGATCCCTAGAGATATTTCTAAGGTATGTCTAGGGATGTCCCTAAGGTTAAGTATACATATAGGTTATAGTACTAGAATTATGCTAACAATCATAGAATTAAACCTAAGATGTTAGATACTGAAGGTACTCCCCCTTTATTATGTTGTTTTCCCGAGCATGATTTTTTGCCTCTCACACTATTCTTTTTGGGTTTTAGACGATGGCTGGAACCCGAAGGAACTGTGTTGATCAATGCAATGGACACTGCAATGATTGTCCTCCTAAACTAACAAATTTTATGGGAGATGGAGTGCAAAATCTTATTTCTATACTTACACAAGATATGAATCATTCTTGACTTCCAAATGAGCAGAGAAGGGAACAATATTCTATTGAGTCCTTCATGAGGCAACGTCCACCTTCTTTCAGTGGGTCTTCTGATCCCCTTGTTGCTGAACAATGGATCAGTACCACTGAAAAGATATTTCTAGTTCTTCAATGTTCTGAACATGATAAAGTCATCTTAGTAGTATATCGTTTGGAAGGTGAAGCTGATCAATGGTAGAATCTTATCAAGAATACGAGGCAAAGATTTGAAATTGAGTCCATGGAATGGGACGAGTTCAAGAACTTATTTTTCAATAAGTAATTCCCTCGTATTCTTCGAGCAAATATGGAGAAGGAGTTTCTTGAACTAAAGCAAAAGGATGATGAATTTGTTGGTATATACGAAGCGAATTTTACAAGGCTTGCAAGGTATGCATCTGGATTTATCATCCAACCTGAAAGTAATGTTGATCGATTCTTCAGTGGCTTAAAACCAAATCTTCGAAGGGCATTAGCTATAAGAGACTTTAGTAGCTATGATGAAATTGTGCGTTGTGCTATCAAGGTAGAAATAGAAGTTGGTGTTACTTATCCATCTCATAGTTTTGACAAGAAACGAAAGATGGAGGTCAAGGAGAAATCTCAGAATAATGGTGAAAAGAAGATGAATGTTTCCTTATGCTCAAAGTTTGGAAAGAAGCATGGTGGAGATTGTCTTAAAGGGACAAGTAAATGTTTCAAATTTAGAAAGGAAGGTCATCAGGCATTTGAATGCCGCAATGATGGGAAGAAGATGTATAATGATGCAAACAAAGGAAGGGATACGCAAAATGAACCTACTACACTTCAATGCTTCAAGTGCAAGGAAATGGGGCATTATGCTAATAAATGCCCTAATCCAAGGGTTAGTGATGATAGACGTGAGAAACCACTTAAGGAAAAGGAAAAAGGGAAGTCACATGCGATCACCATTGGAGATGTTGAATATGACAATGATGTGGTGGAATGATTAAGTGTTTATGTAATGGGATTCCAGAATAATGTTGTATATAGTATCGTGGAATATTGGAATATTTATGTTTTGGTCTATTGTGGTTTTCAATAATTTTATGACATCGGTAACCATGAAAAGTGATTGAAATATTTTTGGAAAGCAGATGATATGCACATAATGAAGGGATAAAGAGAATCTAATATGTTTGATAGTATTCATGAGCTCATGATTGATATAAGGACTAAGTGATATCATGGTTTTAGTATATAGAATTTTGAGGATTTTGGTATGTGTAAAGTGTTAACTTTTAACTACATTCATGGTTTCACTAAGGTTCAATGGGTATTCAGGAGAATACATGATTAAGAACTTTGAATGTTTGGAATGTGACCAACAAGACATATCTTATGATATATGGGGATCATAAATGGTATTAAATCTCTGGTAACCGTTTTCACTATATTATGAGAATGGAATGTAGTATTATGGATAAGCCTAATGATTGGAATGGATTATGTTGGAAATAAGTTAGTATTGTTTATGGATAAATTTTTTTTCGATATTATTGATGGGATGTTATAGTAATATAGTTTTAGAAAAAGGACAACCTGTAGGACGGGCGACAACCCATTACGTCGGACAAGGTCGTAGGAATCGAACCCACAACCGAAGTGCGACTGGACTTTATCGCCTACCACTGGCCTATAGGATGTCCCTAGTTAGTAGAAACGAGTTTTATTTTATTAATCGGTATGATATATGAAGTATAAGTTCATTTTAGGAACCATATATGATTAATCTCACTATAGATGGACTTATGTATTTTTTGATAACTTTTCTAACCTTTTGTTTGAGACAGATGGAATGACCCATCATTCTATCACATGATATGCTAACACATCACGAATGACAAATTCAACTTCATTTCATTAAGAGATGAAGTGGAAATTGTCCAAAGAACGACAAACGATGAGACTATACCAAAATCACGAAAGTATTTCTTCTAATTCCAATTTCATCAACTTTTGGGAAATGATCTTGAAAACCAAAAATGTTGTCCTAGTGCTCTTATATCTGATGAATCAGATGGTACCTTAGATCATCACAAATTTATGGCTTTGTGATTGCTGGCTTTTCCATAGCCATGTTCTCTACCACTCTCCATCAGAACATGATGGTTATATTTCTCTTCCATATCCATATTTTCACCTATGTGGAAACCCGGTGATTAATTTATTTGGGTAACCTTTACGTTTCATACTTTTGTTTTTAAAGATTGGTTTTGGTATTCCTTTTTACAATGTGGGTTTCTATTAAAGAAGCTTTTGAATAGTAAACCATTTATAACCCCCGATGAATTTCGAGGGAGGAATTCATTTTAAGGGGGGTAGAATGTAACACCCCGAGATTTTATGAAAAATATTCTTTTAATTTCATTAATGTATTGTGTTGTATGCTACACCAGGAGTACCTTGCGCTATACGCAACACCGTATTAGCTTGCAGTATACGCAACACTATTCTTGGATCGTGTTACACACAATTTTGATAACAGTTATTCTACGCAACATTGAGTATATATATATATATATATATTCAATGTATAAATGAAATATGGTTGGATTATGATATACGAAACAACGAAGGATTCTTGCACAACACGCAACCCTGACTTGAATTGCATTACACGCAATCGCGACCTTCCTCGATAGCGTGTGTTGTACGCAATACCAGGTTTTACTAAAAAACGATATATTATTATAATATTATTATGAACTAGACGTTATGAATCGTATTAACTAAATTTTGAATCTTATAACATTATTATTCGTCTTACACATTTTCTGAAACATGGTATAAGAACAAAATAAATTTTTCAGGAAAAATAAGTATTTTTCAAAAAATGCAGTTTTCCCGCCTTTTGATGGCGCACCCACTTTAAATCTAGTTTTTGACATGTTTATAAGTTCAATTTGACAAAATAATATTCTTCTTTATAATCAAGATATAAAAATTTACTTTGGATAAAATTTTCATATTATTCTGATAACTTTCATATTTTAATGAATAGTAAAAACACGCTATATTTTAATTAAAAACAACTTTTTTCATCGTAAAAAATTATGTGGTTAAATAATAATATTTAATGGTTTCAAAGTATAAATATAATATATTTTTACCATTTAATATAATTTATGTCACTATCCTTGATTTTACATAGAATTCGTAGGTTAAATAAATTCAATCTTTGGCAATGTTTTAACTTTTAAAACTTGTTTGCTTAAACAATGAGATTAATTTTAAATTAATTACTGCAACTTCTGTGTTTTGAATTTTGAAAAATGGATTCCATATTTGGAATCAGTGGGTACAAATTATGTTAATAGGTTTTATTTTTTTGATATTATGAATAGTAACTATGGTAATTTTTTTTATTTACTACGGTTAAAGGTAAATAGGGTAGTTAAAGGTTAAAAGAATATTATAATAATTCAAAATTACCTTGAAACTTGTCCTAAAATTATTTTATGAGTAGTGGCCGACCATGGGCATCCTTGGGTCGTTTTTGGGACCCCATGGAGTCACTTATGAAAGACAATGACACATTAGATTAATTAATTTAATGTAAAGACAAAATTGACTTTCACAAAACTCTTTTAGTAATTAATTTTTATAAGGGGTTATATAAGTTATATTTTCGGCTATAAATATTTTTGGAAATCTAAAAATATTCCCTACATCATGGTATTTTTTATCATAATTTTTAGATATCAAATAATTAAATTATTTATGACACAATAATGATGAAGTGTTTAACTCATTAATAAATGATTTAAATAAATAAGATTAAAATTATTAAAATATCATCCAAAACCTGTCCAATTCCTATTGGATGATTTTATTTAGAATATGAGTCATCTTATATTAGTTATTAATATGTTTTAGACCTCTTGAAACTGAAGATAAGTTTATTATAAAATAATGTTTTCACACTTTCGAAAAGAGCCCCTCCACTCCCTTATAAAAGGAGACAACTTCTATGCAATACCTCACACATCTCAAGCCTTTTGTATCGTCCAAACTCTGCCCAAATAAGCTCCCTACATCCCTATCCTCCCCCTTGAAGCATTACATTAGGCAGAATACTCTCCAAGAAGTCCTTTTGGTTCAAACCAAAGGAAGTTACCAAAATTAAAGGTAACGGTTTCTCTTAAGTTGTTTTCTTTTATTCTACTTCTCCAACCCCTAAAATCTTTTTAATCCTTCCTTTTGTAACAAGACCAATATACTAAATATACTAGGATTTTTTTATGGAAAGGATTCAAACTAAACTTACACACACCTCCATCTAATGGATGAAGAACATAATGTTTCTATGATGGAAAACTAACGCCTCACGAAACGATGATTGTTCGATTTTCTCCTACCGCTTCTCATGGTGGCCATTATGATGGAACTATATTTATATATAATATATATTATGTTTATGATTTACTTATTCTTATTTAATACCTAATTATATCATGTCTTTACAGTTTTCATAGTTGGTAAACACGATAATCTCATTTGAGGAAGTGCGGACTACTGCCCCTTCAAAGTGATGTGATTCGTTAATACCTTATGTGGGATGTATAAAGGATGTGGTTAATGATATTATATATTATATTATACTTTAATTATAATATACCTATGTATCATTATGTTTTAATTCCATTAAAATAAGAAATAGAAATGAAAGTAGCGTTCATGTGTACGTACGGCTTACCGTCTCCATGAACGGTGCGTTTCATTTCTTACCTCCATATGTTATGTAATATTATAAATGCTTGTATATTATGGATATATAATGAATGTATTTGATATATAAATCCTGATTTACATTTTTTGGGAAATTAAATCATGATATAAGTAATAATAATATCAAGAACAACAAGTCCAAACACGTACGATAAATAAGATTATTTTACCCAAAACCCTACTTTAACATTAATTTACATAAGAATGGGTAATATAAAGTCATAATTGAACCATATATGTGATATCATAAAAATGAATATGATTATTTAATAAGTCAATGATATTATTTAAATCATTATACAGGAGGTTCGGACACTTACGAAGCAAATTGGACCTAAGGTAAGGGAAAATATCACAATCTCATTTTTATCCAAGATTGTTTATACTTTGGTATTTACTGGGGTGTATTTTATCATCCACTTACATGTTTCCTCAATATGTAATATTTATATCCTTCTACAATAGTTTATATCCAATTTTATCCTTTAGAGAGTTTTTAGTAAAAGATATGAAATGAATCTTTTGTCGTTTTTTTTTCGTACGAGGTACTTTTTGACTTTTCCGACAAAAGTACGAGAAGAATGTTTTTTTAACTTATACGACATGAATGGATTTTTAAAAAATTATTTCCAAGAATATTCCTTTACAAGTTTTCATGTTTATTATTAATCAACTTCTTTTAATTTAGAATTGTATGACATGTTAAGAAAGGAAAAGTGTTTTTGAAGTAGAAAGGATATTTTCCTCAAAAATGGAGTTCGAGAGTTTTATCAAAATTATTTTCCTTCTAAGATAATATAGGGTTCTGTTTCTATCCCTATTATTACATTGATTTTATTATGTTATGATGGAATTATTTTTATCTTATATGAATTGTTTTATGATGTCACGATGTTTAAGAATCCCATTTTTTTACATGGGTTATGCTATGATGTATGGTATATGATTTTGTGGCACACATAATAATGGTATCATAATGAGATGGGTGGGACCTATATCTCCCTCCAATGCATTGGGTAAAGATTTTATATCTCATGAGATAGACATGGCTGGAACGGTAGGTTATACCGGTTTAGTGAAATAGGACTGAAACGAGGAATGAACTCGGTTCAGAAATGGGCTTTATCCACTAAGATAGTCTTGGAAATGAGTCTTGACTAACAAGAAATGATTCTATATGATTATGTGTGTATTCCACCAAGTTTCATGTTTTATGTTATGATTATTGGGATTCCATTTCACTTCTATGATTTATCCCATGTTATGAAATTATGATCTCTTTTGCAGGTTAAGATTTCCAAAAGATATGTTCTTATGAATATGACGTGATTGATATTTTTTTGTTTACCCTTACTGATCATTTGATCTGACCCTTTTATGTTTTCTTTTCCCCAGGATATAAAAAAGGATTTAGGTTTAAAAAAAAGAAGATCTATATGGGAGATTTTGAAGATCTTTCACCACAATTAGAAGAGTATATTCCGAGTTTCCAAAGACTCTAAACTATTATGGTCCTTGTGTGTGTGTTTTTGTTATGTACTAAGTATTCTGCAAAAGTAATGTAATGTCTATGTACGTTAAGCTTCGGGTCTCTACAGTTGGTATCACAAGAAAAGTTTAGTCAACCTTTGGAAACTAGGATGTGAAAATGTTAGTGAGATCCGTAGAGATATTTCTAAGGTATGTCTAGGGATGTCCCTAAGGTTAAGTATACGTATAGGTTATAATACTAGAATTACGCTAACGATCATAGAATTAAACCTAAGATGTTATATATTGAAGGTACTCCCCCTTTATTATGTTGTTTTCCTTAGCATGATTTTTTGCCTCTCACACTATTCTTTCTGGGTTTTAGACGATGGATGGAACCCGAAGGAACTGTGTTGATCAATGCAATGGAAAATGCAATGATTGTCCTCCTTAAACAAACAAATGTTATGGGATATGGAGTGAAAAATCTTATTGCTATACTTACAAAAGCTATGAATCATTCTGGACTTCCAAATGAGCCAATAAGGGAACAATATTCTATTGAGTCCTTCATGAGGCAACATCTACCTTCTTTCAGTGGATCTTCTGATCCACTTGTTTCTGAACAATGGATCAGTACCACTAAAAAGATATTTTCAGTTCTTCAATGTTCTGAACATGATAAAGTCATCTTAGCAGTATATCATTTGGAAGGTGAAGCTGATCAATGGTGGAATCTTATCAAGAATACGAGGCAAGGAGATGAAATTGAGTCCATGGAATGTGACGAGTTCAAGAACTTGTTTTTCAATAAGTACTTCCCCCGTATTATTCGAACAAAGATGGAGAAGGAGTTTCTTGAACTAAAGCAAAAGGATGATGAATCTGTTGGTATATATGAAGCGAATTTTATAAGGCTTTCAAGGTATGAATCTGGATTTATCATCCAACCTGAAAGTAAAGTTGATCGATTCTTCAGTGGCTTAAAACCAAATCTTCGAAGGGCATTAGCTATAAGAGACTTCATTATCTATGAAGAAATTTTTCATTGTGCTATCAAGGTAGAAATGGAAGTTGGTATTACTTATCCATCTCATAGTTTTGACAAGAAATGAAAGATGGAGTTCAAGGAGAAATCTTAGAATAATGGTGAAAAGAAGATGAATGTTTCCTTATGCTCAATGTGTGGAAAGAAGCATGGTGGAGATTGTATTAAAGGGACATGTAAATGTTTCAAATGTGGAAAGGAAGGTCATCGGGCATTTTCATGCCGTAATGATGGGAAGAAGATTTCTAATGATGAAAACAAAGGAAGGGATACACAAAATGAACCTACTACACTTCAATGCTTCAAGTGCAAGGAAATGGGGAATTATGCTAATAAATGCCATAATCCAAGGGTTAGTGATGAACGACGTGAGAAACCACTTAAGGTAAAGGACAAAGGGATGTCACATGCAATCACCATTGGTGATGTTGAATATGACAATGATGTGGTGGAATGATTAGGTGTTTATGTAATGGGATTCCAGAATAATTTTGTATAAAGTATCATGGAATATTGGAATATTTATGTTTTGGTCTATTGTGATTTTCAATAATTTTATGGCATCAGTAACCATGAAAAGTGATTGAAATATTTTTGGAAAGCAGATGATATGCACATAATGAAGAGATAAAGATAATCTAATATGTTTGATAGTATTCATGAGCTCATGATTGATATAAGGACTAAGTGATATCATGGTTTGAATATATATAATTTTGAGGATTTTGGTATGTGTAAAGTGTTAACTTTTAACTACATTAATGTTTTCACTAAGGTTCAATGGGTATTCAAGAGAATACATGATTAAGGCCTTTGAATGTTTGGAATGTGACCAACAAGACATATCTTATGATATATGTGGATCAACGATGGTATTAAATCTCTGGTAATCGTTTTCACTATATTATGAGAATGGACTGCAATATTATGGATAAGCCTAATGATTGTAATGGATTATGTTGCACATAAGTTAGTATTGTTTAAGGATAGATTTTTTTTTTCGATATTATTGATGGGATGTTATAGTAATATAGTTTTAGAAAAAGGAAAACCTGCAGGACGGGTGACAACCAATCGCGTCGGACAAGGTCGTAGGAATCGAACCCACAAACGAAGTGCGACTGGCCTTTATCGCCTACCAATGGCCTACATGAAGTCCCTGGTTAGTAGAAACTAGTTTTATTTTATTAAGCGGTATGATATATGAAGTATAAGTTCATTTTAGGAACCATATATGATTAATCTCACTATAGATGGACTTATGTATTTTTTGATAACTTTTCTAACCTTTTGTTTGAGACAGATGGAATGACCCATCATTCTGTCACATGATTTGCTAACACATCACGAATGACAAATTCAACTTCATTTATTTAAGAGATGAAGTGGAAATTGTCCAAAGAACGAAAAAACAGTGATACTATACCAAAATCACAAAAGTATTTATTCTAATTCCAATTTCATCAACTTTTGGGAAATGATCATGAAAACCAAAAATGTTGTCCTAGTGATCTTATATCTGATTAATCACATGGTACCTTAGATCATCACAAATTTATGGCTTTGTGATTGCTGGCTTTTCCATAGCCATGTTCTCTACCACTCTCCATTAGAACATGATGGTTAGATTTCTCTTCCATATCCATATTTTCACCTATATGGAAACCCGGTGATTAGTTTATTTGGGTAACCTTTACATTTCATACTTTTGTTTTTAAATATTGGTTTTGTTATTCCTTTTTACGATGTGGGTTTCTATTAAAGAAACATTCGAATAGTAAACCATTTATAAACCCCGACGAATTTCAAGGGCGAAATTCATTTTAAGGGGGGTAGAATGTAACACCCTGAGATTTTATGAAAAATATTCTTTTAATTTCATTAATGTATTGTGTTGTATGCTACACCAAAATTACCTTGCACTATATGAAACACCGTATTAGCTTGCAGTATACGCAACACTATTCTTTGATCATGTTACACACAATTTTGATAATAGTTATTCTACGCAACATTGAGTATATATATATATATATTCAATTTATAAATGAAATATGGTTAGATTATGATATACTAAACAATGAAGGATTCTTTCACAACACACAACCCTGACTTGGCTTGAATTACACGCAATCGTGACCTTCCTTGATAGCGTGTGTTGTACGCAATACCGGGTTTTACTAAACAACGATATATTATTATAATATTATTATGAACTAGCCTTTATGAATTGTATTAACTAAATTTTGAATCTTATAACATTATTATTCAACTTACACATTTTCTAAAACATGGTATAAGAAAAAAATAATTTTTTTGGGTAAAATAAGTATTTTTAAAAAAATGCAGTTTTGCCGCCTTTTGATGGCGCACCCACTTTAAATCTAGTTTTTGACATGTTTATAAGTTCAATTTGACAAAATAAAATTCTTCTTTAGAATCAAGATATAAAAATTTACTTTGGATAAATTTTTCATATTATTCTGATAACTTTCATATTTTAATGAATAGTAAAAACACACTATATTTTAATTAAAAACAACTTTTTTCATCGTAATAAATTATGTGGTTAAATAATAATATTGAATGGTTTCAAAGTATAAATAGAATTAATTTTTACCATTTAATATAATTTATGTCATTATCCTTGATTTTACATTGAATTCGTAGGTAAAATAAATTCAATCTTTGGCAATGTTTTAACTTTTAAAACCTGTTTGCTTAAACAACAGGATTAATTTTAAATTAATTACTGCAACTTCTGTGTTTTGAATTTTGAAAAATGGATTCCATATTTGGAATCAGTGGGTCCAAATTATGTTAATAGGTTACTTTTATTTTTTGATATTATGAATAGTAACTACGGTAATTTTTTATTTACTACGGTTAAAGGTAAATAGGGTAATTCAAGGTTAAAAGAATATTATAATAATTAAAAATTACCTTTAAAATTGTCCTAACCTTATTGGATGAGTAGTGGCCTACCATGGGAATACTTGGGTCGATTTTGGGACCCCATGGAGCCACTTATGAAAGACAATGACACATTAGATTAATTAATTTAATGTAAAGAAAAAATTGACTTTAACAAAACTCTTTTTGTAATTAATTTTTATAAGGGGTTATATAAGTTATATTTTCGGCTATAAATATTTTTAGAAAGATAAAATGATTACCTACATCATGGTAGTTTTTTAATAATTTTTAGATATCATATGAATTAAATTATTTATGACACAATAATGATGTAGTGTTTAACTCATTAATAAATGATTTAAATAAATAAGATTAAAATGATTAAAATATCATCCAAAACCTATCCAATTCATATTGGATGATTTTATTTAGAATATGAGGCATCTTATCTTCGGCAGTAATGTGTTTTGGACCTCTTGAAACCGAAGATAAGTTTATAATAAAATAATGTTTTCACACTTTCCTAAAGAGCCCCTCCACTCCCTTATAAAAGGAGACCACTTCTATGCATTTCCTCACACCTCTTAAGCCTTTTGGCTCGTCCAAACTCTACCCAAATAAGCTCCCTACATCCCTCTACTACCCCTTGAAGCCTTACATTAGGAAGAAGACTCTTCAAGAAGTCCTTTTGGTTCAAACCAAAGGAAGTTACCAAAATTAAAGGTAACAGTTTCTCTTAAGTTGTTTTCTTTTATTCTACTTCTCCAACCCCTGAACTCTTTTTAATCCTTCCTTTTGTAACAACACCAATATAATAAATATACTAGGATTTTGTTATGAGAAGTATTCAAACTACACTTACACACACCTCCATTTAATGGATGAAGAACATAATGTTTCTGTGATGGAAAACTAATGCCTCACGAAACGATGAGTGTTCGATTTTCTCCTACCGCCTCTCATGGTGTCCATTTTGATGGAACTGTATTTATATATAATATATATTATGTTTATGATTTACTTATTCTTATTTAATAGATAATTATATCAATCCTTTATAGTTTCCATAGTCGGTAAATACGATAATCTCATTTGAGGAAGTGCGGACTACCGCCCCCTCAAAGTGATGTGATTCGTTAATACCTTATGTGGGATGTATAAAGGATGTGGTTAATGATATTATATATGATATTATAATGTAATTATAATATACCTATGTATCATTATGTTTTAATTCCATTAAAATAAGAAATAGAAATGAAAGTAGAGTTCATGTGTACGTACGGCTTACCGTCTCCATGAACGGTGCGTTTCATTTCTTACCTCCATATGTTATGTACTATTATAAATTCTTGTATATTCTGGATATATAATGAATTTATTTGATATATAAATAATGATTTAAATTTTTGTGGTAATTAAATCATGATATAAGAAATAATAACATCAAGAACAGCAAGTCCAAACACGTACGATAAATAAGATTATTTTACCCAAAATGCTACTTTAAGATTAATTTACATAAGAATGAGTAATATAAAGTCATAAGTGAACCATATATGTGATATCATAACAATGAATATTATTCTTTAATAAGTCAATGAAATTATTTAAATCATTATACAAGAGGTTCGGACACTTACGAAGAAAATTGGACCTAAGGTAAGGGAAAATATCACAATATCATTTTTATCCGAGATTGTTTATACTTTGGTATTTACTAGGGTATATTTTATCATCCACATCCATGTTTACTAAATATGTAATATATATATCCTTCTACAATAGTTTATATCCAATTTTACCCTTTGGAGAGTTTTTAGTAAAAGATATGAAAGGAATATTTTGTCGTTTTTTTTCATACGAGGTACTTTTTGACTTTTCTGACAAAAGTACGAGAAGAATGTTTTTTTAACTTATACGGCATGAATGTATTTTTAAAAAATTATTTCCAAGAAGATTATTTTACAAGTTTTAATGTTTATTTTTAATCAAATTCTTTTAATTTAGAATTGTATGACATGTTAAGAAAGGAAAAGTGTTTTTGAAGTAGAAAGGATATTTTCCTCAAGAATGGAGTTCAAGAGTTTTATCAAAATTATTTTCCATCTAAGATAATATAGGGTTATGTTTCTATCCCTCTTATTACATTGATTTTATTATGTTGTGATGGAATTATTTTTATCTTATATGAATTGTTTTATGATGTCACAATGTTTAAGAATCCCATTTTTTTTACATGGGTTATGCTATGATGTATGGTATATGATTTTGTGGCACACATAAGAATGGTATAATTATGAGATGGGTGGGACCTATTTCTACCTTCAATGCATTGGGTAAAGATTTTATATCTCATGAGATAGACATGGCTAGAACGGTAGTTTATACAGGTTCAGTGAAACAGGACTGAAACGAGGAATGAACTCGGTTCAGAAATAGACTTTGTCCACTAAGATAGTCTTGGCAATGAGTCTTGACTAACAAGAAATGATTCTCTATGATTATGTGTGTATGCCACCATGTTTCATGTTTTATTTTATGATTATTGGGATTCCATTTCACTACTATTATTTATCCCATGTTATGAAATTATGATCTCTTTTGCATGTTAAGATTTCCAAAAGATATGTTCTTATGAATATGACGTGATTGATATTTTTTTGTTTACCCTTACTGAGAATTTGAGCTCACCTTTTTATGTTTTTTTTCCACAGGATATAAAGAAAGGATTTAGGTTTAGAAAAAAGAATATCTTTATGGGAGATGTTGAAGATCTTTCACCACGATTAGAAGATTATATTCCGAGTTTCCAAAGACACTAAACTATTACGGTCCTTGTGTGTGTGTTTTTGTTATGTACTAAGTATTCCGCAAAAGTAATGTAATGTCTATGTACTTAAACTTATGGTCTCTACACATTTTATGAAAGGTTAAGATAAATTTAAATTAAGTAATATTAACATAATGATTTTTTATTATTGGTTTGAAATATTAATATGGATTTAAAATATAAAATTATAATGTTTTAATAAATCATATATTTTATATTAGAGGATTTCATATCCATGATCTATAACTGATAAAATATGAATTGTTAATTTAGAATATATAAATATCATTTTTATACTTGTATATTATAGAAAGTATATAAAATAGGGAATAGATTATATATTTTTTATAACCTAATTATTTATGTAATGTTTACAAATACATATTTCATGTATGAATATTTTAAAAATACATTTATTTATATATTTCCTACTAGCTATTATTTCAAGATATAAATGGATTATAGTTCTAGTGGATGTATTATATACATTAAATTATTCAAACTTATTTTTATATATATCATACCATTAATATAAAGAGTTTGATATTAGGTATAATATAAGAGTTAAATACATTTTAAAAAGAATATAATTTTTTTATGTTATGAATTAAATAGAAAATGATGATTATTATTGATATATATTAAATATTAAGATATTTTTAGGATTATTTCATATTTTGATTTTATATTTATGGATAATATAAATTTGGGTTAGACTTCTCATGGTAATGAATTCCTAGGGTTTGTTTTTGAAAATTGACGATTGATAAAATATGAAACCATATTTTGTTTTATAGGAATTATAGTTTCTTATGATAAATTTTTTTTATATGAAATGGTTTCATAAACCTTATTCATGAGAAAAATTTGTTTTTATATGGGAATAATCATCATTTTTAGGCAAGTAACATTAATCATTAGTGATATAAAGTTTTTTAAATTAATTTATTGGGAATATATTAAATGTTTTCAAGGTATATGATTAAAAAATTAATTATTTGAAGCTAAAATACAAGATTTTAAATACATGAGATGATATGGTATGATATTAGAAAACCCTTTAAAAAATTAGTGTTATATTCCTTCCAAAGTGACTAATTTTGAAGACCTGGATCATCGAAATTGGTGGGCCCTTCTAAAGTTGATGGTCCATGAGTTATCATATATAATACAAGGAAAATATTGTACACCCAAGAATTAGGTGGATACATTTAATTTTTTTTGGGTAACACTTAGATGTATAACCCTAAACATTGGGCTCTTTTAGGTATTGATTTGAAAAAATATATATTATGGATTTGGGAAAGGATATATCCACTCAACTATCCATGAGTCATATAAAATATGATTGAAATTATTGACTACCTGATATAGTCATGGATCAACTTATGAGCATAACTATTTAATGTAATTCAGAATTATAGGTCTTTTCCCACCAATATATGTGATTCATATTTAATGGTTTCATTGTTTTAATGGTAGAAAATTTAATAAAATTTATAATTAAATCATTTTAAAACATGATAATAATATGATAAAATATTTCATATCATATAAAAATTGAATTATTATCAAAATTAGATTTAATTTTTTTCTTAGAGAGATAGAGAAGCTTCATGGAAGAAAAAAATTAATCAATTAGATGTACTTAATAATAGTTCTTAAGTAATAATATTTATAATATTTGTTAGATAAAACCCTTATAGAAAAACTTACTAAAGAATATATTATACATATGGATATAAATACTTAACTAAATTATATGGTGGATTTATGGAGGCTTATATTCTCATAGTCTTCCAATTTGTGTTATTAAGTTTAGAAGGTGGAGGAAGAGAGTTTATTATTAATTTTTAAGAGTATAGGTGAGTTTTTTTATATTAAAGTAATCCGTGAAGTTTTTAAACCTTCATTTTCCATTTTTAATCACTAGTTGGTCTTGTTTTGGTAATTTCTGTAGTTTATTAGTAATTTTTTAGGTTTAGGAAGTTTAGAAAAATCTAGATATTTTGGATGTAGTTTACATTGTGGTGTAAAGATTTGAAATATCAGTGCTCATTGTAGAAGCCATGGTCTAGGATGATTTTTCTTCAAAAATCCTTTTTTCTATAGGGAAGGTGTAAATTACAATTTATAGGATATAGTAGATTATGACATGGTTTGGAGAGAACCTTGTTGTAATATTTACATTAATTTTAATGAATATGTGTAGATAATGATTCTAGTATGGGGGAATACACTATGGTAATGGTCATAAGAGTGTTTGAGGGTGTGAAATGTTTTGTCGAATATGGTTAGGGTGTTTTAAGGGTATATTTTCAAATAACCTTTAACTGAGATCAAACATGATGTGTCCATCCCAACACCACACATTGGTTTGGTAGTTCTATGTGCAAAATTTACTTATCATTCCCAATTTTTCCTTTCAATTAATCTTCTCTATCTTAAAACCTGAGAATTCTAGAGCCTTTACTCTGGTTCCATAGGTAATACTTGATGGTCTTTAAAGATAATAGATTTACATGATTAAGATATTTTAATCCTAGGTCTCTTCTATTCTTTATATTTATTCATACTTTTTTAATCCTTCTCAAAGAGGTTATTAAAAAATTTTGTTTTTTGGGTCTCAATGGGTATTGGGAAAAGGAATGATGATAAATGATATATTATAAGATTTTGAAGGATACCCATGATATCATTAGAGATTGGTTTCCAGTTCATTTTTATTTCTTAGCATCATGTTATTTGAACTTCATTCATGGTAATGGATTAAAATTATCTCCACATTATCACTGTGTTAATAAATATTAATCATGTATTTGTTTTCTTTGGGTAAATATATGTTATTATCCAAAAATAATAACAATTGAATATAAATTAATTGGATGTGACTCGAGGAGATTTTTCATGTTGTCTCATATTGTTGTTATAATATTGATCGTTAATTATAGTGTTGAACTTTCTATTATGATTCATTGTTTGTATTGATTTGAGAAATAATATTTTAAAAGGTAATATTATTTGAAGATGGAAACAAATGAATTAAAATGGATATCTTATATAGATTGTTATTATATTGTTATGCGGAATATGATTGATAAGTTAGTAATAATGTATAATCAAAAAGGTTTTTTTTGTCATGGTAATATTTTTTTATTTCCTTATTTTGGTAAGGATGATGGGTTTGGTTTGATTTTTATTTGGTTAGAATTAGTTTTTATGGGATGTTTATTAAGTAGAGGAGGAAAGGTGTTATTTTGATTATTGTTTTGGTAGTTTGAGGTAGTTGAAATTGTTTTCATTGGTTTATTGATATAGAAAAGAAAACGATGATGTTATTTCTAGTTAGAGGTTATTTATATGGTGGTTTGAAGAGTTTCATGTTTTAGTGTGTTGTAGTTTCTCTAGAATACTGATGTACGCTAAAATAACTAAATGAATTAATTAAATTAAATATGAATGTATTATGATAAATAAATGAGATTCAAAAATTAAGAAATTAATGTGATATACTATTACATATCTAATAATATTGATTTTTATGGGATGGGAGTGCCAAGATGTATGTTTCTAGGATGTTAGGGATACTAGTTTAGTGGGGAATCAGGTACATGGTACTTTCTCTATATATTTTCTCTATTATTAGGTTACTATACTTGTCTGTGGATATAGTGAGTGAGACTTAGTGATATTTTGTTATAGTTAACCCTGAGATAAGTAATGAGTTAGTTCCCCTATTTATTCATAGAGGATTTAGTATGATTCTTCCAAATTTTCATGAGAGTTTCTCAAAAAAAATACCGAGCAAGAGTTTGTAATGTTGGTTAGTTTTAATATCATTAATGGATTTTATTAAAGTGTCTTACTATGTTCATCCAGGTGAAACCCATTTTCTATCTTACTATTGGAAATTTTCAATTGACTGATTTTGGATGTTCGTTTAATGAAATCGGGAGGGTAATGGTGGAGTGGCATGACTAAATTTTTTATGTTTTAAAGAACTGAAATTGGAAGTAGTGAAATTGTAATAAAATGATGAGTATGGATGGTAGAAGTATAGATACACAATGCAATTTCATAAAGGACAATTCAAAATTTACATAAGATTTTATCTACAACCATGAGTGTTATAGATGGGTTCATTAGAGGGCTATGTGAGGAGAAATTAAAAACTTTTTAGATGTGGGAATTATTCATCCAATGAGTCAGTTCATTTTATGAATATAATTTATAAAGTGGGGGAGTCTTATGAGAATCTAATCTAAAGGATCTCTGTAAATATTTAAATTTAGAGGAATTGTATATACAAGTGTCTTTTGTATAAGATACCTATATTTATATGAGAATAGCTCATTTTGACTAAATGAATTTTTATATTTTAATAGTATTCCATTTTCTTTATAAAAGATTTAAATGATTCCCTAATGAAGTGATTATTTTTGGTAACCATGTAAATAAATCTATTATTCATTTTTTTGTTTCATTCAATATTTTCCATCTAGAAGTTATTGTTTGGTTAGTTTGTGTGTGCGGTAATGCGTGGTTGTGGTGTATTGTATTATTATTTTAAGAGACTTAATGAATGTGGGTTTGTTCAAATTTAGTGGTTTTATAATATGATTATATCAATGTATGTTCTAGAGGATAACTTTGTTTTGGGAGGTTTCAGGCCCAACAAGTGGTATCATAGATCTTTTGTAGAGTTTCAATTTGTGGAAACCTTGACAAAAGTTTTTAGAGATCATTAAAGTAGAATAATTCTTCCCTCTAACATATATAATAATTATGGTAAGTAATACTTGATCTCTCTTATGTGTTTTACATTTATTTTTAGTTCACTGATTCTAGAGGGTATAACATTAGAAAAGGGTACGGTATTTGTGGATAAATATGATGTGATGAATTTTAAATTCAAGTAGATCCAGATAGAGTATTATAAAACATAGAATGATCTTGATATTCAATTTAATGAAACAAAACTGAATTTGATAAAGAAAGATGAATATGAAATGTTGGATACGAAAACATTAAGGTTGATCCAGATGTCACTATCTTGGAATTTTAGTGTGAGTATAACTTAAAAAAATATAAAATATATTACTAATTTATACGAGATGAAATATTTAATGAATAAAATGATTCTAGTACATAGGATACTCAACATGATAATTTTAGTGGAAAAATTCCAGGATGATTATGTCAATGACTTCAGTATGATTCAAAGTTAGTTGAAAAAATAGAGGTAAAATTTATTAACACTAGGTGAGAACTGTTACTACTTTTATCACACTTGGAATCATGGGATGTGATGTTTATTGAGTTGAGAAAATCGTATTATAATATGAAATTAGTGTTTTTTGATATTCAAGATCTAATTCCAAATAATAATATTTGGGGGAAGTATATCCAATCATCTACAAAAAATTATTATAGTGTGGAAGGTAGGAGATGTTCAACTGCATGGAAGAGTAAAAAAATGGAATACAAGAAGTAGATGACATTGATGTATTTTAGCTAATAGAAGTCCCATGTGTTACAATTATTGGAATAAAGGATATATGAAAAAAAAAATTCAATGCATGTAGAGTTAGTTCTAAAATTTATTCTTCTCTAGATGCATCTTCAAATAATAATTTTGGAAGATATGAGTGAACAGTTTATTAGTGTTTCCTTTTCAATTGATTCTTGTATTAGAGAGTATGAAACATTTTTTCACTCAACATACAATAGGAGTAAGGGAAATTATAATTCTATAATATTAACAAGGTTCATATTTTGGATGATAAAACTCTCAAGATAGTGGGAAAGGGCGATGTTTCTATTCAAATGTCCAATGAAAGTTGGATATAATTTCAGGGATTGTGGCACATACTGTGGTTAAGTGATTATTTTTATTTTTATAGGATAATTATAAGATAGGGTTATATATACAATATTTGTATATAGAGTGTATAAATTTACATATGGTTCCATGGTGCATGATGAAGGAGTGAAAGATAAAACATTATACATGACTAGATTTTCAAAAAGAGAAATTCAGGATAGATTTTTTTTAAATGTTGTGTTATGAATATCTTGGTTAATTAAATGAGAAAGGGATAGAAAGCCTTATTTTAAAAGAGTCTATATGTTTCAATCATGTAGTATGGAATGTGTGAATATTTAATCATTGTAAAGTAGAAGAATGTATCGTTCCAAATATAAGGTAAGGAAATCAAGGATAAAAAGTTAGATATGGTTCATATAGATGTATGATAGCTGAATCGAGTCTGTTTTAATAGAGGTACATTTTACTATATTACCTTCATAGATGATATTAACTGGATGGTGTTTCAATTCTATTTGAACAACAAGTTTTTTTGTTTTCAGAACCTTCATCGAATGTAGATCCATGGTCAAAAAGGAGACCCGATGTAAATTGGAATGTTTAAGGTTTGAAAATAGTAGGGAATATAGATGTAAGTAATTCCAATGTTTATGCTAGAGGAAAGGAATATGTTTTGAGAAGACCGTAGAATGAAATCTAGAAAAAAATAAATTCACGAAGAGGATAAATTCAAATTTAGTAGAAAAGGAAAGGATCGTAATGATTCATGATGGTTTTACCAATGTGTTTTTGGAGCAGGCCATGAAATGCCTTTCTTAATTTGTGAATATAATCCCAAAAATTAAATTGGAGAAAGAAATTATGAATTTATTTTGTTCCTGAAGGAATATTTAAATTTACTATCTAAAACACTAAATTCACTAACATACATCCATTTTATATTTAAATTGGATATGTTGGTGGCTAAGTCCCAAGTGCGTGTCTTTGTAGGGTGTGACGATAAATAATTTGGATTTTGGATCCTATATAAAATTTTAAATAAGGTTTTTAGATGTTGAAATGTTATATTTAGTGAATATATATTTTGGAAATTTCAAAACCAAGAATAATTTGTAGATTATATCAAATAATAATCACATGATGTGTTTATTTTATTAGAAATTTTATGTTCTAAATGTTCTGGGTGGTTCTAGGAGTATAACGGTTTTAGAAACACCTGGCTACAAAAAATAATGAAGTTAATATTTTATGGATATTCCCAATATTAAAGTACAATAAATCTTAGGGACTACAAAATATTAGGGGAGAGATCCAAAAAATGGAGTTATGAAAGTAGTTGTTTCAAAAGTATTTGAGCCACAATATTAGTTGCAGAGGTATACCCTGATTTTATGCCAATTGTAGAGTTATTAAATTGACCAAAACTCCTTTATTCTCAAAGAACGAGGACTTGGATGTACAAAATAGGCATTAATTCATAGTGAATCAAGTTATTTGTTGTTACATATGGGGAATAAAATGAATTATAAATATATTTTTGGGACCTGGGATCTAATAGAATGACTTGATGGGAGAAATTTAATTTAGAACAATTTGGATTATCTGTTGCAAGAGGAAGTGAATATAAAAATGTGGTACACAACATTTCTTATCATAAAATATTTTCAACAAATGGGATGTGTATATTTTTATTAGATATTTTATATAGTTTTTAAGAATATGAATCCTACAATGATACTTGGAATGGGTGCTATATTAGGGTAAAATATGGAGTAATTAGATTTTAAATTCAAATTACTTCATAGAGATTTGGATGATATGATTTATATGAAAAATCTAGTGGTTTTTGTATAGAAACCATAATTATGGTTTTATATGAAATTTAAAATGAATCATTTATGGGTTGAAACATGAACCATAAAAGTGGAATTGGAAGATCAATGCCTTTATAGAGGAATAAAATTTCTTCTAAAATAGTGTGGATAATATTTGTTACTAAAATGTATATGATGATGATATTTTCAGAATTTTACTTCTTTATGTGGATGGGATGAGTATTTTTATACCAGTAAAAGAATGTATTGATGAGATAGAGGATGGGATATCAAGATGTTTTGAGATAAAGGATCCTAGTCCAACAAAACTGAGTTTGGGGATGTAGACAATAAGGGTCTTAAAGACCCAATATTTATTTGCGACTCACATTGACTGCATTAAGAAGGTGGGGTAATTATTCATAATGAGTAAGAAGAAATATATTAACACTCCCTTGAATGAAAAATTCATGATTAGAAATAATAAGGCACCTAGAATAGAAGTAAAGAATTAGTACATGAAAAAAGATTTATTTTCATCTGTAGTTTGATGCATGGTATATTCCATGTTTTTTATATGGTGAGATATTTCACATACAGTGTGAGTAGTTAGAAATTTCCAGACTAACCCATTATGATTACATTGGGAAATGGTTATGTGGATCCTCTAGTTTCTCAATGTGTCTGGATTTATTTTTTATAATTCATGAACTACTACAAGGTTTTATAAATTTGTAACTTTGGGGAGATGTAGACACTTATAGGAGAACCACTAGATATGTGTTTAATTTTGGTGGTACAAATGTGAGTTGGATGTCCAAAAATCTAATATAATTTCAACGATTAATAGTTGAGGAAACGTGCATTACACCTATCATAACTAGAAAGGAGTTGATTTGGGTGAAAAGACTATTGGAGGATCTTAAAAAAAGGAAATATGTTGGGATGTTGTTATGTGATTCCCAAATCATGAATCACTTATCCAATAATATAATTTTTTAGTCTAGGAGGAATCATATTCCATTTAGGTATTATTCCATCTAGAAGTTATTGGAGGGTATATTACCAGATATATATTATTTGAATGGAGTTAAAAATATAGAAGGTATATAGAACAAGGTTGTATCCTGAGATATGTTTTAATAAATGCTATTCATTAGTTGGGTTGAGAAAAAAGAAATCATATTGGGTAACCACACACTTTGGAAGGAAGAAAGAGAGTGTGAGATATTTACATATGTTCATAGGGGAATTAGTTGTGAATCCTAAAAATTATTCTTAGAGAGAAATTATTCGATTCAACTGCATGAAAACCATTTTTTGGATAAGTGTTGTAACTTATAAAAGGAGTGATTACATATGTCTGATTCTAAAATTAAGAGGTCCAGTGTGGAGTGGTGTGACTAAAGTCTATAATTTTAGTAGTAGTGTAATCGAAAAAAATGATGACTCTGGTAGGTGGATGTAAGATTATGAAAAGAACAAGCATAAGCATCAGTTAAAAAGTTATGTAAGGATTTATCATTATTCAAAATGGTTACATTAGGCTTATTTAAAATTCTATGTAAGGAGAACTGATGGACTATCTGTATGTACAAACTATTTATCACATGAGTTATTTGAGTAGACAAATGTTTTTGAAAAAGTGTTAGGAGTATTGTGAAGATTGAATAAAAATGGTACAGTGTCAAAAAAAAGATCGCAAAGTGGTGGAATTTGATGAGTGGGTGAATGCTATGTGACATAAATTAATTTATATAGGGACTGGTCATTTTAACTGAAAGAAATTTTCTATTTTGATGATTTCAAATTCTCTAAATAAAGGGATTTATGGTGTTCCCCCATGGAGTATAACATTTCATTAACGACATAAATACATATTTTTTTCTTTCATTATTTATTTATTTCAATCATTGTCTTCCAGAATTTCTTGTCTACTTTGTACATGTTCATTGGAGTGCATGGTTGTGGTAAAATTTCATCATTGTTATGGAAATATTATAAACATGAGTTTTTTTATTCAACATATCTTAACATTTTTTCTTGTAGGTAAATGTTTTTGGATAAATTTATTTTAGGAGGTTTCAGAGCCAAAAATTATTTATATCCTTCATAGGATTCAGTGGTAAATGCCTCCCATAAAATGTATTTTATGTCCTTGATGATTTTCCCCAACTCATGGACTAATGAAAATTGGCCTTGGGGATCACACCAGACATTACTGCTAATCCATGAGGTGCTCTAGTGGGGATGAGTCATGATTGAGTGATATTAGAGATTTTTATGTGAATAAGGATGAAATATGAAGTAATGGGCTCATGAGAATTTCATTTGATTGTTAGGAAAATAGCATCCTTCAAGCATAAAATGTGATTTAGGTAAAAGAGACAGCTAATACGTAAATAGGGCCCTGTGATTAGATATAATATTTTTAATCTTATTGAACACACTAAAGTGAGGTTATACAGATTTAAAGATAATAACCATAGTTTGTATATAAACCAAGATTTTTTTAACTTGTGTTTCAATTTTGAAGTTTTATGGGAAATTATAAATTAATTAAATTAAAAAATATTAAAATAAATATATTCCATTAGATTATGGGTTATTATTTTATATTATATATTTGAAAAGTTGAAGGCATCCCTATGTGGTTCTTGTGGGTGGGGTGCGGTAGGATGATGCAGTTAATAATTAATGGTTTGATCTTGAATAGGGTGATTTTTTGAAGGATTTTTATGAAATATAGTGCGAAATATTAACAAATTATGTGGAGAATATATTCAATCAAGAGAAAGAGAGGTGGTTGTGGGTGCTTATCCTACATAAACCTCATTTTTTATTATTATTTTATTTTATTTTTTATTATTTTATTTGTATCCTGTTTTTAGGTCATTTTAAATTTATATTGGAGGGATGTGGGGTAGTTTCACTTGTAGTAAAATTTAAACATGGTTAGTTTAAACCATGTGGAAGGAATATGAAAAGACTGTAATTCATTTTAGAGATTATCACATAGTTACTGCATATTTTACCTATTTGTGATGAGTACCCTTTTGTATGTGACTCTTAATCATGTTTTGAGCATGGTTTAGTAAATCATGTGGCTAAACCATTTTGTGTTTCCTAGTATTATCTAGGGAGGGTTCCATAGTTAGTGCACAGTTTCGTATAAAATGCGGATAAAACATTCAGACTACCTAAATCATTAAAATATAGGATTTTTTCCCTTTACCCTATATAAATTTAATCAATTCGATTCATAATTTTATCCCTATCAAGATCACATCCCATCAAAACCTCTCCCTATCATTTCTTCCCATTTCCATGGGTTTCCCCATGATCCTTTTTTACTTTTGATGTGGATTCTGTAAGGTAAAAGGGTCTAAAACCTTCCCTCACCCCTCATTCTTCCCTTTTCACTTATTTTACTTTACTAGAATGTTATTTATGACCTATGGGATCAGCTTTAATTAATTAATTTATGTTGTAATTTTTTTAGTTCCTACAATATTCTTATAATTTATTCTATGGTATTTTGTTTGTGGACTAACACTGTGATTAGGGAATATGACATCTTTAAGAAGGTGGACCGAGGTATAAATCATTAATATTAAAATAACGAATGATTGATCATTTCTAAAACATGTTTTAAATATTTGGAAATTTATATTATGTGTATCTATTGATTTCTTGTCAAATAATTATATATTTCTATTAAATTTCACATTTCTTTAAGGGTATTTAGGGTTTTATAAGTTCATTAATTTCAAATAATTATTCAATGAAATCCAATGCTCATTTAAATGGATTATATTCTCATACTAAAAGATGTTGATGATTTAATGGGTGATTTTATTCTCAAACAACTCCTTAGTAAGAGCATATTGTATTTAAAAAATCATGGTGCATTCAATATTTTTTTAGAAAGTGTTTTATATTACTTCGATTACTTGAGTTTCTCAAATATGTTTTTATGATTTGGTTTTAAAATATTATTTTACAACCTATTCTCTTGGATAAGGTTTATAATACCTGGATGAAACATTATAAATGTATTTTCTTGATGTAAATGTACATTTGAAGTGTGTCCCATCTCATTTTTTGTATGATATAATTTAATGAAATTGTCCCAATCAGGGGACGTAGTTTTTATATGTTTGTAAAATGTATTCTTAAAGAAAATGGGTTGTATTTTTGAAGGGTGTTTGGAGGTGAGGGTGGGATATAACTATTTTTTATCATGTATATTATTATTTGTTATATTTATTAATTTTCCAATATATATTTCATGTCTTTGGAAACCAGGGGTAGTTGAGTTGGAAATTTAGGTATGATTACTACACTAATTATGATAACAAACTCAAAAGTGGCCTCAAGTTAATATTTTTTTTAAATTTAAGTGAGTTTACATATAAGTTTGGTTAGATTAGGGTAAAACTGAGCATTAAGTAGTGAATTTTATTTGGATCCAATTAAGTGGAATTAGTATTATGTTGTCCTGAATTTTTTATATCACTCATAGGTGTTTCCATTATGATATTTTTTTAGTTTTTTAATGATTTTTATTTTTAAATTTTTTCATTCTAGTTGAAACATTTATTATTTTTATATTGATCCTTTATCACTATTTTAATGGATACTTTGATTGATGATTATTACTATTTATGTTTACCTGTAAAATGAATAAATGTGCCACTTGATTCTTCAAAATTGAAAATAATCATTATTATTAAAGGATTAGTTTCCCAACTATTATGGAATTTTCAGACACTAAATTTATTATTTAATGGATTTTGTCTTAATCATTTATTTCATCGTGTTTTATTATTTAAGTTTAAATAATATAGGGAACAAACACAGGTTCATGATTGTCACAAAAGTTGTACTAATTATGTCCAAACCCTTGAAAAACCTAAAGGTTGGGAGAAAAAGTTTATTTTCACTAATCGAACACCGTTTTGAAAGCCATATGACCAATGATAATATATTCCTAGGTGAAGAAAGTTCCTCCTGCATGGTTGGTGCACAGTTTGGTAACCAATACTTCCAAATGATGTGACATTCCTAGTTTTTAAAAATACTTAAATTAATATACTACCCCACCAAAATTAAAATCCCTAACACTCACATTCTTATCCAAACATGACCCATTCATCCCTCACGCATGATCCACACATCCATCTTCTAGAAACTTCAAAGTGAGTATCCTAGAGATAGTGTCTAATTTATTATATTGACATAATATTCGAGGATTCATTTCCCTAAGGACAAAATTATTTAGTAATATAAGAAAACTAGATACATACTTGAGTCTTTAATTATATTTGAAAATAAATATTTCATCATTTTTTTGGGAATACCATTATTCACTAACGAATATCTTTTTATATTTATCGTAGTAGACTTTATGGAATATCAGGTAAAGAAATTATAATAATGGTGAGCTCAAATTCTCAATAAGGGTTAAGTACAACAAAAGAAATCATGATTCAATAAGAATAATCAATATGGAAGGGTAAATAACCTGAATAGACATTATATGTGTTCTATAAACTAATAATGAAGTGCATATAATGATAAAATCAATATATAAATATCATGTATAATAATCAATATGGAATTTTAAATAATCGAAATTACATTCCATTTAATCAGTAACACTACTATTATAACAGGATAATGAAAAATCAATATGGAAGGGTAAATAATTCAAAATACATTCCATCTAATCAATATTTGAGAATGAAATTCATCCATAGATAATATCATTGTAAAAATATCATGAATAATAATAACTGAATTATTAAATTCATGGAATAATTAATTATTGGACGTGATGTATCAACCATATTACACCTTTACCATCAAGATCGGTCCTCAATAAAATTTAGATATGATTAGTATAATCACATTTAACTCATTCTACCCACCTATTTCATCTCATTATGTCTGTCGATGCATCAAGGGTCTATCTATAAGAGATCCCCACCCACATCTTATTCTCCAAAATATTTATCAAATATCTAGTAATAGATTTAATTCATGAACAATGTGTCATATCATAAAATATCTATATTGAGAAATGAAAATAGATTTATCAAGTTTTCCATAGGTAAAAAAATAAGTTTCAATATAGAAAACCATATATAGAAATGATATATGATTTAATAAATAAACACATTTCTAATAAATAATATGGATATTAAGGGTAAATTTAATGTCCACCAAAATGATAACAATTTAAAGGAATGTTAATGAATACACAAATGAATCAAGGAAGTTAATGTTAATTCTTTCAATCGAAAAAATAATCATAAAACATCCTAATGAATAATATGGATGGTACCAAAAAACATATAACCATTGTAGTGTAAATAAAGGGTTGTTGTAATTGATAAATAGAAATACCATAAAAATATCATTAAAATCATTGTTGAGGAAAAAATATTTTCATTTTAAAAATAAATTTTAAAAATAAATGTTCATAAAATATTTTAAAATTCATTTTAATTTTCAAATAACCTTTTAAACATATTTTTTTTTAAAATTAGTATTCATGATTGTGGTAAATTTCATTCATTCCATAGACATTAAGATAATGGTTCCTTTCACTTTTTCGGTAAAAGAGAAACAATAATTGTTTTGAAAATGAAATAAATATTCATTTAAAATAATTTTTAAAGTGTAAAAATGGGAAAAATAAATTTTTTAAATAAATAAGAACAGGTTAAAAACATTTTTTTGGAAACATTTTTTGAAAACTAGGTTTTGAAAGAAAACAAATTTCTGACTGAAGAGAGAAATGAAGTCAGATTTTCTTAAAAACATTTTATTAATTATTTATAGTACCAATGAGTAGAAAAATTGTAAATTACTTGAAAATATTATGATTAATGAATTTAATAGAAATTTATGTAGATTTATTATACTATTATTAAATATTTTCTTTCAATTGAAATTCAAAAATAAACAATCTTGATGAGATTAAGATTGTGAAATAAACCCTTACAATGATTATAATGTGGATGTGAGAATTAGTAAATATATAGATTGTGTATTAAATATGAATATATATAAAACAATTATAAATAAAAAATATTATAATTAAATTCCATTACACACATAATCTTATAATATTACAAATGATGAACAAGTAAAATTACCCAATGAAATGAAATTGAGTTATGAAATTCTTTACGACTTGGTATCTCATAATTCAAATCCCCTAGGTTAAAATGATAAAAATTGAAACTTAAAATATATTTAATTATTAATTAATTATGATATTAAATATTAAAGGGGTAGTATATAAACCATATAAAATATATTTGGTGCATAATATCACCATATGCCTTAATAAAGGGAAATTGAGATGAATACCCTTTCCCCATTATTTCTTTTTATGGAATGTGATTTAAACTCATGTATATTGGTTTTAAATAAATTATTAACTTATTATAAAACCATATTAATATTTATAATGTCATATATGATAATTTTATTACATCTTATCACCCTTCCATTAATAATTGTTCATTGTTTTTATTATTTTGGTTGTTAATTATCCTTTTTTCTCAAGAGTATTTCATAATGAAAGATCATATTATTGCACGTATTATATATTTATATCATATAAAGGATACAAATAATGAAATAATTATCATATTTTTACAAAAATTATACTTCTATAACCTATAATTAATGATTGTTTTAGAAAATGGATTGTGTTACAACCATGAAGATTGTTGGTCATACAAACACTTGAGTAACGATTCTATTTTTCAGTGATCATTACAGAAAGGGTGTAATTAATATTTTATATTATCATAATTATCATAATATCATAGATATATTATGTTAATTCTTTAAGTGCACTGATATATACAGTCCGTGAGATTTGGCGATGACAAGAGAGTCACATCACATCACGATGGCGGTATACCACAAATATATGAACGATATTATCATTTTTCAAATTAATAATGAAAATAATATATTAAAATTTTATAATTATATATTTTTTAATGATTGTAATAATTATTACATATAGATTTATCTTTATTTCACTCTATGTAAAGCGTTAGTAAATGATGAATCACATCGCTTCGTGAGGTGGTAGTCCACCGTAAACACAAGCGACATTATCATATAACCTACAAAATCGAAATTTAAAAGAATTATATATGATATAATTACTATAGAGGTATAATAATTTTATAAATATATTTTATAAACTTTAAATATATCATCATACCAGGATTTGGGAGTTGGTAATGAAAAAAAATTTGACATCAGTTTACAAGGTAGCAACCTACTCTATACACAAATAATGATTTCATAACACATTTGATGGATGTGTGGGTGGTTTTAGGTCATGAAATTTTCATTAAAAAATTTAATTATATTTAATATTATGATGGTATTATATAATTTTTTTTAAAAATGATTTAAGGGTGTAAAGGAAGATATAAAATAAAAACACTCATTGCTGAACATTACCTCTTCTTTGTGTATCCGCCTTAGGTTTTCACTAAAGCCTTACTATTTTCGATTTTAGCAAACCATAATGATTCTTGGATTAGAATATAGAATTTGTTATTATATTTTGTCAAGTATTTTATAAAAAACAGTGAAAATGTGTGAATAAGAGAGAAGAGGTGGTTGCCATTTATAAGTGAGGTAAGTGACACACTTGTAATTTTTGAAAAGAAAACGGTGTAACCACATTTTGAAATTACAAAAGGGTCAAATAGAGTATTATAGATAATTAGACATTTTATGTTCACAATATAGCCATAAAATATATTTTAGATAAGTTTTTATGTCATTCAAACCATAATATTCTTAGTTTAACCCCCGGAAAATCTATTTTTACATTAACTATGGTAATTACTTTTTACTATTCTCACTATTCAATTTAGTAAAAAATTAATTTGGAAATATTAGATAATATAAATTATTTTATTAAAAATATGGAATATATTTTTCCTAATTCCATTCATATAATTTTTAATTTTTAATTTAATATCAACACCATAGATGTGACGAGAAGGAGTGTTTTTAAGATAAAATGATCAAAATTTTACAAAGTTTTTATATCAAAATTCAATATGAAAATTATTCCAATGAGCTAAATTGTATTATTTTATTTAAAATTGAACTTTATTTACTTTATAACCAATTAAAAATATAATTTTACATTGTTAATTATTTAAATGAAAATGATCATTAAATTAAAACTCAATATATATCATTATACAACAAAAATTAAATCAATCCAAAAAAAACCAAATATTCACTTAAAAATAATTTTTCTGTTTTAAATTTAAAAATAAAGTTCATAATTTAAACAAATTTCATAAAAGTGGTAAAAATTAATTTTAAATTATGTGTGCAAAGCTCGACTAAACCATCTTTCAGAAAAAAATATAGTTTCAAAAAAAATATATTTTTTATTTAAGTGAATTTTATATTAGTTATAATTAATAAATTACCATATTTTTAATAATTTATTAAGTACTAATAATACCCAAAATTTTAACAACTAGGTTATAATGGTATGATATATTATGGTTCTTTTTGACTCGGTGTTGCGTATTCCAGAAGATATCAAAGGTATTAAAATTATTTAAAAAGAAATATTTTTTATGGTATTAGGAGTAATATTTTACTATTGGACTAGTGTTCTTGGTCCTAAATGATATAGAAAAAATTAATTATTTTAAAATCAAATGGTGTTACATTTTCCCTACCTAAAATAAACTAATTCATCCCAGTTTAAACACTATCTCAACAATCATGGGTAAAATATGATTGATGAAAAAACACATTGTAAAAGGGTAAATAAAATATCTTATTAATAAGGGATAAATATAAGAATAGAGGTCATATAAAAGAACACAAAACTAAGATTAAAATTAAGATTAAATAGGTGGAAAATGAAAACATGGGCATGAAAGAAAATTTTAAATAATTATTGAGGGTGAAAGTGTTCGTTGATCCCAAGAAAGTGAATGATAAATGTAAAGTTAAAGATGTAAAACAAAAAATATATAAAAATTTAAAGGTCCATATGATACATCAAATATTATGTCAATAGGATATTTTTTGCAACTTAATTTTCTTAAGTTGAGGAATTATTTTACTATTTTATAATATAATGGAATATACTTTCTTTATAAATTTCTATTTCCTAAGAAGAATATCATACATTAGTTGTTTTTTAATAAATTTCAAATTACATGACTATTATAAAAAATAAAACATTGAATTTTTAATGACTAAACCACTAAAATTCACTTTTCCCAGATCATAAGATCCATAACATCATGAATTATATTTTTATCTATCTCTAACTATTTTTTAGAACCAATGTGGTTAGCACAAGTTATTCAATATAATACATTAATCTATAAACCTCAACAGGAACCCTACCAGTTCAATATTAATATTTATTTTTCAAAATATTTATCTAAAAACAATGATATATTAAGAATGATATCATGTAGGCTAGCGGTAGGCGTTAAAACCTTATCATCCTTTGGTCACAGGTTTAATCCCTATGGCATTTCCAGACACAACGGTTTGTCACCCAGTGTGTGGGTTGACCTTTTTCTTTAACTATATTAACCAAATTCCAATAATGTTCCCAAAATATTTGTGCATCCTTGAAATTTAGTTAATCATTAAATAAAAAATTTACTAAGATATTCAATACAATTTTTTTCTAAAACTGTTGAATAGTCTTTTTGAATATTATTACTATTTCATTAATGATTTTATCAAACATAAAGGTTATCAAAACCTGTAAATATATGTCTATAAAATTTTAAGTCATTATTACTCAAATTAATTTTACAATAAAACATATAGATTCTATAAATTTCTCACAAAATATATTTAATCTTGGTAGACTCTAACTACAAAAAACCAAAAAATTGTTGTTTAAGACTTTGAAATTATCATCAATACTAAAATCATAAACCGATGATGGTGTTCATAACTATTATGTTTTTGAAGACAAATATTCTCTTAAAATGTTTGCACAATATTTATATGATTCATTCTTATTATACCAAAATACAATTTTAAAAATAATTTTATAATATAATTCTAGAATCCCAATAAATACTTCAACATTTTTATTTTCACATATGTCATTTATCAAAGTTAGATTTAACATTCAGATGAGGGAATTGGCTAGGAAAATATCATGGTTCTGCATAATTAAGACAATTAACTATTCATGGATCCCTAGGATGAGATTCATTTCCTTCCATCATATACTTCATTTTTCCTTGAAAATTATTATCCTTATTCCCTTCCTTTACACAAAGAATCATTTTTAAATTCCATTGAGACACTTTCTTATGTGTCTACTTACACATTTCTGAAATAAATAAAATCCATCCTTCCATCCTTAATGATCTATATCACTTGATATCTTATTTAACATATAATACCCCAGCCTTAAAAATTATATAATCTAGAGTTAAATCAAGAATTCGACATTGAGTAACTTTTCAGGTTTAGAGTTTTATAGAATTAGGCCATAACTATTAAATTACAACTCAATATTAGAAGGTAGACACTTATACTCTATCCAAAATTTTCACAATAATAAAACTAATTAAACAATAAAAGTTTTATTTTCTTGATATAAATCATCTTCGATACTTCCTTTCTCTTAACCTTCCACACACCCAGTAAAGAACACTACAAAAACATGGGATAAGCATAAAAAGCTCAGTAAGGGTTATAAAATAAAGAAATAAAACATTAGCCCATCAATACATACAAAACATAATCTATTTAGAATACCTCATGAAATCCTAAGATTTATGAATAACACATAGTAATCAAAAATCATAAAGGTAACTTGTGTCATCCATTTCATATGTACGTTGTAGCTCACACAGCTACATAGGGAGTTACATTTGGAATACCAATCACAATATATTCCCTAAATCTCTTAGGAGAAACACTTACCTTTACCTCCACCATGTTACCCAATTGATTGGAGAGCTATCTCAGGCTTAATCTCCATAGGTTTATCATGGAACTACCCATATATGTAAACAATTCCCATGTACCATAACACAATAATAACATATAACACAAGAATAAAAGAAAGATAAAATTTCCCCGTTGAAATTACAATATATAATCTCAATATATGGACATAATAATTCCATTATCAAAACCATTTTCAATACCAAAATACATCAAAATATTATATGGTATTTTTTTTAAAACATTATGGGTTGTTAAGGAAGCCAAATATCAAATAATGCTCACGGCAGCGAGAATGAAATTTTCACCACATATGTTAAAAAAACATTCCATTTTTGGTTTAGTAAAACAATTAATTTAAAAAAATATTCATTTTGAATGAAATTAAAATTAAAAGGGGTTTATACACCATATAAAGGAAATTCTTGTATAAATCAATGTATTCCTCAATCAAATTAGATTGAGACGAGTCCCTTACATTGTGTCTGTATTGTTTTTTTCATTAACTATCTCCCATAATAATTAAAATAATTTAATTATACTTGCTTCAAAACCTTTTCATGTTTATTATTCATTTTATATCACTTATTAACTTTCTATAACAATCATATAATTATTCATGTTCATATCGATCTTTCTGTCGATGTTCTGTACTTGAGTCAAAAATAAACTTGTTATAATTACAAACTGTCCATGTGGTCAATAGTCCATTATCTCCAAAATTGTACTAATGATTTAAATATCATATATATAGACTATATATTTATTTATAATAGTCCATAACATTTGAATATAAGAAAATGAAATGCACCGTTCATGGAGACTGTAAGCAGTACGTACAGATGAACGCTACTTTCATTTTTTTTCATTTTTAATGGAAGGAAAAATAAATGATACATAGGTATATGATAATTACATTATCATATATATGTTATATATGGTAAATAATTTCATTAATTACATCATTTATAAATTCCATGTATATAATGAACGAGTCATATCATTTTGAGGGGGCGGTAGTTCGCATTTCTCAAATGAAATTATCATATTTACGTGTTATAGAAAGTATAAAGGTATGATGTAAATGAAAAATAAAGAAAAATAGAGACAATATAAATATTAAATATACCATATATAATTATAGTGACATCATAATGGCCACCATGAAAGGCAGTAAGAGATAATTGAACATCTTCAACAGAAACAATTTGTTCTAAATCTATTTGTTGGAGGTGTGTATAAGGGTAGTCTAAAATTTTCTCATAACCACATCCTAGCATATTTATGATACTTTTTTGTTATGTAATTACATAATAAGAATATAATAGGGAGTTTTGAAGTAGAATATTAGAAAGGAACATTAGAGAAGATGCAACCTCTTAAAATGAGTAACTCTTTTTGATTTTAGCCAAAAGGCTTTCTTGAATTGCCTTCTGCCTAAAGTAAGGCTTATAAGAGGAATATAGGGATTTTGGGAGATTATTTAAGTATAGGTTTCATAATCCAATGGAACTATGTGGTATGAGTATGGGTTAGTGTTGGTGGCCTTTTATAGGAGGGGGGAGGGGAACTTAAGGTATATCTTGAATTATTAGTTTATTAGAAATTCTATTTCGATTTAAAATGAGTCCAAATTTAGTTATTTATAATATAATATGAATATAATTCGAAATAAAATCATCCGATAATAATTAGACAGGTTTGGGATGTGTTTTAATCCTCATATTTTTTATTTAACCCTTTTTTACTCTTACCGTTTTATCATGTATTTGTCACATTGAGAACTAAAATAGTTTCCAAAACATGAAAAATATCTAATTAAAGAGCCAATAACAAAATTTCATACTTATGATAACTATTTAGATGAATCTTAGATTTTTTTTGCAATTTTATAAAAATTAATATAATATTTTATATTTTAAAATATGAATTATGTCAATTTTGACACTATACATATCTTGACTTTTTAAAAATCCATAAAAACATGATTGATTCTAAAAAACATCATTAATAAAAATATAATATGTAAATATTATCCATAAAATTAGTTTATGACATCAAAATAACCAAATTAAATTTATTTTTACATTTATAATATCATTTATTTGAATCCTTTATTAATGAAGCAATCATTACGTCATCATTGTGTCATATTTTAATTTATTTATTTAATGTCTAAAAATTATAAATAAAATACCATGATGTAGGAAATATTATTATCTTTAAAATAAGTATTTATAGTTTAAGAGAGAAATTATATGACCCTATATAAAAATTGTTTTACTAAATGATATATGTTTAGGTTATATTTTTCAAAACATTAAATTAAAAGTAAATAAATGTCATTTTCACACACAAGTGGCTCCATGTGGTCATAAAATCAACCCAAGAATTTCCACGGTCTTATATATCTCACCCAATAATGTTATGATGAGTTTAGGGCTAACATAATATTATTATAATATTATTTTTTACACATGTTTACCAGATTTACCCTCTAACCATGGTACATAAAATATTTACTAATGTTGCTTTTCATAATATCTAAAAATAAAAGTTACATATTAAAAAGAAAATACCACATGAGTCTAAATATGTAATCCATATTTACAAATTCTAAACCTAGAATTAAAAGAAATTAATTTAAAATTAATTCTCGTTGTCAAAACCAAAAATCGTGTATTTAACATGTAAAGACTACCAAAAAGATTGGCATGTGTTTATATCCAATTTAAAAATGAAATTACATCCATTGAAAAAAATTGGATTAAATGGTAAAAATATAATTCTTTTAGACTTTAAAACCAATTTGAAGTATAATCTAAATATATAAATAAATTAGATTAAGTGGCAGGTTTGAATTGAAATGCAGTATTTTTCACTATTCATTAAAAACGAACTTTATCAGAAAAATACCAAAAATTCATGCAAAGTAAATTTTTATGTTCAAATTCTAAAGAATAATTTATTTTTTCAAATAAGATGTATAAAAGTGACAAAAACTATATTAAAAAGGAATCTCCATTAACAGGTGGTAAAACGGCCTTTTGGAGTATTTCATGCTTCAAATCGGTTCATTCATATTTTAATCCTGTAATTTTTTTTGGATAAATGTAATGAAATTTAACAAACATGTATAATCATATTTTTTTAGTTCTATTCATTCTCACTAATACAATGTCTAGGTGTTAACTTACATTTAAAAAAATAATATTATTGTATTTTTTTGATATAACTCAATGTTGTGTGTAACACATGATTTTGAAGAAATACGTTGTTGCGTGTTGAGTAAGCTATCCGATATAGCATCCCATTTAAAGTAAAATTAATATTTAATTCAAAAATATTATTAATTATGAAAATGTCATATTCTTTATTTACCAGGTATGTTACATCCTTCCTCTCTTTTGGGAATTGCATCCCTTCAATTCAATTCACTTATCAAATAAGTGGGGGTATTCATCCCTCATTGAATTATAATATTCCCAAATTGCCTCTTCAACCATATGGTTTTTACACATAACCTTTTCCTAATAAATTAGATTATTTTTCAACACTTTCTCTATTTGGTCAACAATCTGGACTGGTTGTTCCTCATAATAATGATTGTCTTCCCACTGAACTACCTATGGACTCAAAAAATGAGATGGATCTATCATATAATTTCTGCACATTGAAATAAGAAAAACATTGTGTACCTGGGATAAAATTGTACGTAAAGCCACTCAGTAGGAAATTGATTCAACTTTATCCAGGATTTCATAGGGTGTAATGAAACTCAAACTCAATATTCTATACTAAACAAAACACATCACAGTTTTCCATGGAGAAACTTTGAGAAATACATGATCACCTACCTCAAAATAAAGATCCTTCCTTCGGTTATCTGCCCAAAATTTCTACCTACTCTGAGCTGTTCTCATGTGCTTCTAAATAAACTGAACTTTTTCTTCGATATCTTCTACCAATTATGGTCCCATCAACTTCCTTTCACCATCTTTAACCCAAAAAGCTAGAGTTCGACACCGCTTTCAATATAATGCCTCAGACGGTGCAATCTGTATACTAGAATGAAAACTATTATTATAAGAAAACTCAACCAAATAAAGATGTCGGTCCCAAATTCCCTGGTAATCCATTGAACAAACACATATCATATCTCCCAATATCTAAATTGTTCATTTGAACAACCCATCTAATTAAGGATGAAAAGTTGTACTAAAATTCAATTCAGCACCCAATGACTTCTGAAGGACCTTCTAAAAGTTATAAGTGAACCTGGGGTCACAATTAGATAAAATGGAGAGGATAACTCCATGTAACCTAACTACATATTTTATATAATATTGGGAAAGTTGATCTAGAGATATAATATCTCGAATTGGAAGAAAATGAGAATATTTAGTCAATCAATAATCATTAACCCAGATTACATTGTTACTTCAAGAAGTCATTTGTAATCCCTAGACAAAATCCATGGAAACATTTTCCCATTTCCAGTCTGGAACTGGAAAAGGATAAAGCATCCATTTCATTAACTTCCTATTTTCTTTAAATTATTTAAAAATAAAACATCTCAGGGTAAAGTCAGTAATATCTCTTTTCATTCCATCCCACCAGAAATAGTTCCAAATATCTATGTATATCTTAGTACTTCCTAGATGAACTAAAAATGTAGAACTATGAACTCAACCTATAAATATTTCTTTAATTGTTGATCACAAGGCACACATAATCTATTTTCAATCCTAAAAAACAAAGGATTTATCAATTTCAAACTTAGGTAACATAACCTTTTGAACCAATTCTACAATTTTCCGCAACTCACTATCATCTTCCTGTGCTCTCTTTATTGTTTCTACTGGGGACGACTTTAATGAAACCTAAAATAAAATAGAGGAATCTCCAATACCAAAAACTTTTGTTCAAAAGTTCATGAAATTGTTAATAAAATAATTTTATTCTAAACATAGCATGGTTAATGTAACATTACTTTTTTGACTCAAAGCATCATCCACTTTATTTTATTTTCCTAGATGGTAATGAATTGTGCAATAATAATCCATTATTAATTATAGACATCTCTTATGTCTCGTGTTAAATTCATTATAAGTGAATATATAATTAAAACCTTTTTGGTCACTATTTATTTCAAATTTTACTCTATATAGATGATTCTTCAAAAAATTTAAAGCCAAAACTACAACAACAAGTTCTTAATCATGTGTAGGGTAATTTAACTCATGAGATTTCAAATAACATGAAGCATAAGCAATTACATGATCATTTTGCATCAGGACAATGCCAAGTCCTTTCAACGAAGAATCACTATAGATAACAAATTCACCATTTCATGAAGGCAGTTCCAAAACTAGAGCATTCACAAATATTCATTTAAATTCTTGAAGACATTAATCCCATTATTTTGACTAGATGAACTTAATACCTTTTTGAGTTAACATAGACAATAGGCTAGATAACCCTGAAATTTTTTCAAACACATCTTGTAATAATATGCTAAACCATAAAAACTATGAATCTTAAATATATTTGTGGGTCTTGGCCATTATATAACAAATTTTGTTTTATAAGGATCAATTTTTATTCCATTTTTAGTAACATTGTCACCAAGGAATGAAATATTTTGTGACCAAAACTCACACTTTCTGAATTTACCAGACGGTTTCTTTTCTTTTCAAGTTTTCAAGAAATCCTCAAATGAAGTTCATGCTCCTCTTTAATGTATAATAAACCAAAATATCATTAATAAACACAACTATAAAATTATTCAGGAACTATGAAAAAATTCGATTCATAAGATCCATGAATAAAATAGGTGCATTAGTTAACCCAAAAGGCATAACTACAATTTCAAAATGGCCATATCTAGTATGAAATGTGGTCTTCAGAATATATGCTTCCTTTATTTCTACTTATTTTATCCTGAACTCAAGTCAATATTTGAAATATATGGTTCTCTCTAGAGGTGATCAAACCAATCATCGATATGAGGCAAAGGATACTTGTCCTTAATAGTGATGTTATTGAAGGCTCTATAATCAATGCAATGTCTCATTGAACAAACTTTGTTTTTAACAAACAATACAGGATCACACCATGGTGATGTTCTAGGTCAAATGAAACCATTATCTAAAGATCCTCAAATTTCTTCTTTAACTGTAAAAGTTCAGTTTGTGCCATTCTATAAGCGGTTTTTGAAATTGGATTAGCATCAGGAACTAAGACAATGGTAAAATTCAACTTATCAATTAGTTATTTTTCTAGAAAACTCATCAAGAAAAACATCAAGATACTCATTTAGCACTAGCACATCATTAATCTAAATAGTTCCTTTGTTTTCAACAATATGTGTAAGGTAACATTCATTTCCATCTATTTTTGTTTTATCTGCTTTCTGATATGTTATAAAAAGTAAGGGTTAATTCTTGTACACAAACAGAAATTCTTTTTGAAAATAATCCTATTTATCTCTGTATTCAATCATATCTTGATAAATAGAAATTCAATCCAAACCCAAAATAACATCAAACTCCACTAGAGGAAAAACAAAAAGTTTTTAAGGTATATTTTTTCTACAAACAAAGACCAAAATGTTCTTATAATTTATTTTTGTCTCAAAATTTCATCATACTATTTTTACCATAAGTTTAGGATTCATATCTTGGGAGATAATTCCCAATTTACTAGAAAACATTTCATAAATGAAATAATTTGTAGACCCTGAATCAAACAACACATTGGAATCATATGAATAAACAAATAGAGTACCGAATACTACTTCACTTGATGGCCCAACATCTGCTAAAGTAGTTGCAAAGGATATTTCCACTCCTTTCAACTTTTATTTATACTTCCTTCCCCCAGTTGAGTTATTAATTACACACTCATTTTCATATTTTACCCATTTCATTGCCCTTAAAATATTTTACTAAATATTAATCAGATTTTGTCTCACTACTACCTTGATATTTTTCAATGTAATTACAAGACTTGTGTCCCATTTTACCACATCAAAAGCACTGAAAAGAATACAAAAGGAATTCCATAATGTTATTTTTTCCACAATTTTTACAAACATTAAACTTATTTTTCTTACAATCATAATTTTTTGAAGAGTTCTTCCATTTTTTGGCCACTTTGACCTCTTATTCTGTTGTTTGTCAAAGAACACTTGAACATATGAAAACACCATTTCCACCTTCTCCACACATCAAACAATATTCATAACTTTTTAAATCACTAGAAGTTAAAGACCTTATATACATAGGATTTAATCCTGAGTAAAAATGATTGATTTTTCTTTCAAGACCCCGTATAAAATTTGGAGCATACCTTTCCAGTTGAGTGAATTTTGCTTCATAATCAACCAATGATTCTTCTTCATGCCTCAATTATAGGAATTGTTTTTCCATCCTAAGTAGAACCACCTACAAAAAATATTTCTCAAAAAACATACCTTTTAATTCATCCCAATGAGGAGAATCAATCTCCTCACTATCATATATATTTTTAACCATATACCACCACTGATTGACTTAACCTTCAAAATGATAAACAACAAGACCAACCTTTTAATATTCTGAACACCCCATGATATCAAAAATATTTTGTAGTGCTTTAATCCACCCTTCATTTAGCAGAGGGTCAGATGATCCTCTGAATAAAGGCGGATGTTTCCTCATGAAATGATCCACTACCAACATGTTTTTTTTGTGGTTGATCTGGATGATCTAGTGTATGGATACCACCACTATTGGTAGTTTGAGAAATCTGTTCCATCACTGTAATAAATTGTTTAGTTCCGATTCCGACCATCTTAGGCTACTAATTTGGAAGGTTGTTTTCCTCTTGATTACATCCCATCTTAGATTACCTGTTTTTTCTGTAGAAAACTATTTTGAACATATAATTATCTTAAGTGATGCAACATTATAATCTTAAAATGCTATTTTATTTCAATCTTCACTACTGGAAAATCATGTTTTCCCAATGATTCTTTAGCAATGGTTTAAACAAACTGTTGGTAAAGAACCTATTTCCCAATGGTTTACTAAAACCGTTGGGAAAGGGGTGTCCACGGCACCCTTTGCCAACAGTTCTCTTGAACAGTTGGGAAAGGGGGTGTCCAAGACACCATTTCTCAATGGTTCTACGTGAACTGTTGGGAAATGGTCACCCATTACCAATAGTTTGTTTAAACCATTGGTAAAGGGTCTCTTGGACACCCCTTTCCCAATGGTTTTTAAAAACCTTTGGGAAATATTTCCCCCAAAAACTCAATTGGCCGCTCTCTCCCCCATTCGCGACAGAACCCTAATCATGTCCACGGCTCCGCTGCTCTCATGACTTCCCACATCTAAACCTGTCAAACTATATCCAAATCATCTCAAATCAGGTATTCTATTCTTCGTACACATAAAATATTTAAGTGATACCTTTTTTTTTGTTATTCATCTCATATTTTAGTTTTAAGTTTTGATTTTGATGTGTATATAATTTTTTTGGTGTTTTGATTTAATCTAGACTTTATCCATTCCAATCCATTTAATTAATTAAATCCTTAACCCTCCATCGAAGAAGAAACATCTCAAATTCATTTCCATTGTATTCTAGATTTTCCAAGAATGCGTTTTTATTCTTTTTTCCATCTTGTAATTAATTGTTACAAGGAAATTTATTTATATGTGTTTAATAATTTTTAGAAAAGTTTTTATGAATGTTTTCTTTAAAATTTATTGAGGAAAGTGTTTTATTAAAATGAATTTTTTTAATAAGGCTTGTGTAATGTAATTTGTTATAGTACACTATGTGACAATTTTTGGTATTTATTAACACATGTTATAACTGGTGTGTGAGAATGTGTTGTGAAAGAGATTCCATGGTTGGTTCAAAATTATATTTACGTTTTGAGCCTATTAATGAGTTGTTTTAAAGATATTTTGAGATATTTACCTTATGTTTATTGGTGAAAACTGTGATCTGTAGAGGTGGTTCATGATTAAGACATATAATTACTGCTAAACATGTTGATAAACCTTGCATAGTAGTGAATTATTGAAATGTTTGATGTTTTTAGTCCTTTTTTTATTTGGAGTTTCTTTTGATGGTAATGTTTCTTATTGTTAAATATGATGGGAATTTATTTTAGTTTCTAAATCAGCTGAGACTACCCCACCATACACAGTGTATGCAACCTATACCCTTATTTAATCATTCTGTTTACACAGCGTATGCATCCTCTACCCTCATTTAATCAGTGAACTCAAGTCATTAATTCAAGCCATCATTTTCACTAGCATGTAAGAAATTGAATGATGTAAACCCATCCTCACATGATTTATTACCTTAGATGGTGTCCAACATATGAAATATGAGCTTTTTAATGCATCGGTTAACCAGGATAATATATTCCATTTCCCCCAATATGACTGTACTAATATAACTTTAGGGTCAATTAAATATGGTTCTCATTGTACGATGTATATTATGTGTCCTTCTTGTCCAATACTCACTTTTATGAGGGTGGGGTGCTTTTCCCTACCCATTCTGGCATGAGTAAACATCCATAAAAAGGTTTGATAAGTCACATGTTTAATTCAGTAATGTTGTTATCATTGAAATACTTTATTATTAATCTCAAATTGAAAAATAAATGATTTTGTCTATAAATGAAATTAAATCTTTTTACAATCCATGAACAACCTATTAGTGTAGAAGCCTAAAATTTATTCACCCATGGGGTGCGCTTGACTTGGGGAAGTAATTGGGTAATGAAATGTATGTCCATAGAGGTGCCAATAATGAGTTATTGAACATGAGTGAATGATTTGTGATGCCTCTAACACACGATGGGACCTAAGGCATGTTCCTCTTATAGAGAAAATGAAAATGAATATAAATAAATTTTAATTTAATTTATGAGTACTTGTTCTTTACATTATTTTAATAGTTCACTACATCAACTAGAAACTTCTTTCTTTATCGTTTACTTAAATGAATTTTCTATTAAAGTTCAATCATATTGAATTCTATATAACAAAATGACTTATATAAATTCTTTTTACAGAATGGACAAAAGTTGTATGTATGAAACCGATCGAATCTCAAGCGATTTTCAAAATAATTTGGAGAGCTTTATAGATTTTTCATTTCACAATGCTTCATATAGTGGTCACATACACTACCCATGTTCCAATTATGTTGGTAAACCTCAGTTGAGCTGTGAAGAAGTCAACTACCACATAACCAAAAATGGATTTCAAGCAAACTAATTTGTGTGGTATCACAATGGGGAGAAAATGAAATCTCAAATTGTTGATGATTGAAATGAAAAGACTGGAATGGTGAATTTTTTAGATGATCAGTTTCTGTTTATTCATCATCATGAAAAAGAAAGGATTTTGACTCAAGAAGACTTCGATATGAGGACAGCTGATGCATTTAGTGAAAATGATGATATTGATAGGGTGAAAAAATTGAATGATGCTACCATGACTCCAGTATATCGACAATGAGAGAAAATGAAAAAGATGGAATTTTTTATCCGATTGTTTCATGGGAAAAAAATATATGCGATTTATAATACGACAATCGATTAAATTCTTACCCTCTTGAAGGATTTACTTCCAGATGATGCAGATTTTCCATCAAACCACTATATGGAATGGAAGTTAGTTGAGAAACATGGATTTTCAAGAAACATAATTCATGCTTTCCAGAAAGATTGCAGTTTATTCTAGGAGGAAACCGCAGAATGAAATGATTGTATAAAATGTGTCACATCCCACTGGAAGTCAAAATATGATGGAACACCATCCCACGTTTCACATAATGTAATTTGGCACTTTCCATTGATCCCCAGACTCTAGAATCTTTTTATGTCTGATGAAATATCAATAAAAATGAGATGGCATGATACCGAGAGAATGAATACTAATGATGAGTTGGTTCATCCTGCAGATGGATTTGAATGATAGAGATTTGATGCTTGACATCCTAATTTTGCAGCTGACATGCGTAATGTGAGGCTGGGTCTTTTATGCGACAGTTTTAATCCATTTGGGCAGATACTTACTTCGCACAACACATGGAAAGTTTTTATACACATTTATAATCTTCCCCCGTGGTTGTGTATGAAAAAACCTTTCACTTTCATGAGTATACTCATATCTGGTCCTTCTGATCCCAGAATTGAAATTGATGTCTACATGAAACCTTTAGTAAAAGGGTTGAAACTTCTTTGGGATGTGGGTGTGCGCACATACGATGCATGTTCGAAAGGCATATTTTGGATATGTGTTGTGCTTATGTGGACTATCAATGATTTTATTGCTTATGCAATGATGTCTGGATGGAGCACGAAGGGAAAATTGTCATGTCCAGTTTGTATAAAAAATACATGATCCAGAAGACTGAAACATCGCTGTAGTTTCAGTTTTATGGGATATCGATGATTCTTGCCAAAGGATCATCCATATAGAATGAATCGTCGAAGATTTGATAATACCATAGAGACCAATGATCCACCTCAACATATGTATGGAACTAACGTGCTTAATGAATTGAAAGTTTTTTGTTTTTCATTCGGGAAGGGTCAAATAAAATCTGGAAAGAGAAACAATGTTTCCACTGAAACCTATTACAATTGGAGGAAGAGGAGTATCTTTTTTGATTTGCCTTATTGGTCAACCAATTTGTTACATCATTGCTTAGACGTAATCCATATTGAAAAGAATATATGCGAAATGTTTGCTTCAGTTCTTCTAAATGTCAAGGGGAAGACAAAAGATGATTTACGATCTCAGCGTGACTTAGTGGATTAAAGAATCAGACCAGAATTACATCCTGTGCTTATCAGTGAAAATAAATGGAAACTTCCATGTGCTTCTTATGTTATGACACCTACGAAAAAAAAAAATTTCTGGAAGTATTAGAGCCTATTAGAGTTCCTGATGGCTATTCAAGAAACATATCTAAACGGGTCAACAGAAGAGAGTTGAAGCTAAAATCTTTGAAGACTTATGATTATCACGTTCTACTGCATGAGTTTCTTCCAATAGCAATCTCTCATATTTTGTCCAATAATGTAAGGGTGGCTGTTATTTGGTTGTGCCATTTGTTTAGAGATCTTTGTGCTAAGAAGTTTTCCAAGTCTTTCTTGCAAAAAATGTTGACAGATGCCCCATTAATTTTGTGTGAGTTGGAGAAAATATTTCCTCCCTCATTTTTCACATGCATGCTGCATCTGACTATCCATATTACCACTGAAATAATTCTTGGAGGACTTGTTTCTTTTTGTTGTATGTATCCAACTGAAAGAAATTTGTTCACATTAAAGTCTTATGTCCGAAACAGAAATCATCCCGAAGGTTCTATCGTGAACGGTTACTTGGGTCAAGAATGTATGGATTTCTGCTCGATGTATTTGTCTGATCTTACTACAAGATTGAACAGAACAATGAGAAATGAAGAAGAATAGTATGAGAAAATTGAACCCAGTTTTCCATCACATCCTCAAATAGGAGGAATTCCTGGATCATATACATTGAAGACATTAAGCCATGAAGAGCGAGAGATGGCACATCGCAAAATTTTGCTCAACTGTGATTTGTTCCATTAATATATCAGGTAACTAAATTTATTATGTATATCTGACATATATATCTGTTAAACTATTCATATTTTTTATCTACAAGGAAAATAAAACAATGATAAATAGGAATCATCGTTCACTATCTTTGAGAAGGAGAGAGACTTTTAATAACAAAGAGTTTTATGCTTTGTTAAAATTGAAGGTAAAAAAATTAATGTTAAAAATAATTATATCAATATTTAATTAAGTTTAACAGTCATTTATATTGTAGGTATTGAGTTTGTTTGTTGACTCTATCTCTGAGGAAATAAGAGATTTGGCTTTTGGTCCTAATATCGTGGTTCGTGACTGTAAATCAATTGTTATCAATGGGTACAAATTTATTGTCACTAAACGAGAAAAGAACATGAGAACACAACATGATTCTGTTATGGTTACTGCCACACCAGATTGTTATACCAGTGCATCAGATAGTAGACCGTGATTTGAAAATGTGGGTTATTATGGAGTTGTTGAGAAAATAATAATGTCGGATTATTACTCTCATGGATGAGTCACAATGATGAAATTCCATTGGTTTGATTCGATGATGAGACATGGAAGATTTATTGATGATTGTGGAATTCAAGTAATTAATATGAGTTGCACTCTTGCTACCAAAGAACCATATGTGTTGGCATAAATGGCTAAATAAGTTTTTTATGTCCAAGACCAACTTCTATTTGAATTTGGTGTCATAGTTAAAGTAATTCCAAGACATATTTTTTATGATGGAGATGATGGAATTGACACTGTCCCTAGTTCCATTTTAAAAAATCCATTTATTTATTTTGATGACTCCAATAGCTCAATTTTCAGAGTTGAATGTGAACCTGAAGTTGTGGTTGAAAATATATAGAATCATTCATCCATGTTATCAATTATTTTGGTTTACCTCGAGTTGGGTTGTTAAGGTTGGTAATATTGAAATTGATTTAGTATTGATCACAAATATGTTTTAGCTGACTTCACGGTTATGTGAATTTTCAATGTTTATTGGTTGTAGTTTTATTTGAATTGCATTTTCTAATTTATAATTGAACTGTATTCAAACATAGTCAAGCAATATTTCTAACTTGGTGAACATTACAACTTGTATGATTTATTAAATCCATTCAAGATATTCTAAAACAATTTATAGCTGACTTGACCGTTATGTGAATTTTTAATGTTTATTGGTTGCAGTTTTATTTGAATTTCATTTTCTAATTTGGAATTGAACTGTATTCAAACATAGTCAGTCAATATTTCCATCTCTGTGAACATTACAACTTGTATGATTTATTAAATCCATTCAAGCTCTTCTAAAACAATTGATAGCTGACTTGACCATTATGTGAATTTTCAATGTTTATTGGTTGCAGTTTTATTTGTATTTCATTTTCTAATTTGGAATTGAACTATATTCAAATTTAGTCAAACAATATTTCTAACTTGGTGAACATTACAACTTGTATGATTTATTAAATCCATTCAAGCTCTTCTAAAACAATTGATAGCTGACTTGACCATTATGTGAATTTTAAATGTTTATTGGTTGTAGTTTTATTTTAATTTCATTTTCTAATTTGGAATATAACTGTATTCAAACATAGTCAGACAATATTTCTAACTTGGTGAACATTGGAACTTGTATGATTTATTAAATCCATTCAAGCCCTTCTAAAACAATTGATAGCTAAATTAATAATGAATCCCCCTATTACCTCATATATTTAGTTTTTTTGGTTACATATTAGTTTTCTTTTTCTAATTAATTAAATATTTGTTTTCAAAAGCCAGAAATGAAGCCAATTGAAGAGAGACGAAGGAAAAAAATGATGGAGAACAATCATCGAATGACGGGGTTGGGAATTCCATCATTAGTGCCTGTAGTGAGTACTTTATTTCAAATTGATATATTTAAAGAATATATAATGTCATGTGATTAATTTTTTTGTAAACATTTTTGTAGGATCACTACGAGAAAACTGCCGTTTAGCGGCGGTTTTTTCGCGGCGGTTTTAAAAACCACTGCGAAATGCGTCTCGGGCTGGCATTTCGCGGCGGTTTTTAAAACCGCCGCTAAACCGCAAATTTATTTTTTTTAAATTTTTTTTTTTATTATTTGTTTAATTTTATTTAAGGATTAGCGGCGGTTTTTTAAAAAACCGCCGCAAAATAGCGGCGGTTTCGGTAAAACCGCCGTGAAATAAAATGAAAAAAATAAAAAAACGTGAGAAACCCCGAAAACACTAAAACGATCATAACTTTTGATCCAGGCGTCCGTTGAAGCGCCACGACCAGTCAAATCGAAGCTCATAAAGAGATATAGAGGCACATATAATCAAAACCGTGAGACGTTCTAAGGTGTGGACGATATCAGAGTTATAAAAAAGTTGAAAAAAGTTCTCCAACTTCAAATGGCCATAACTTTCGCTCCGGGTGTCCGTTTGGGCTCTACCACATATCAAATCGAAGCCAGCGAAGAGAGATACGCACTAATTTAACACAAGCAAGCTTCTGTCGGGTTTTTCGACCCCAAAAACCCCTCCGAAGGCCTCCAAAACCCGTTTTCGTCACCGGTGTCCCGTCGAACTTGTCTTCAAATGGACCTAACTTTCGATCCACGTGTCAATTCGGCCTCCTCCACCTGCCAGATCATAGATCGTTCCATGAGCTTCAGTTTGACTGGTTGCGGCGCCCACATGCACTCATAGATCATATGTTATGGCCTTTTTATTGGGTATCGGGTTTGTTATGTTTTTCAATGCCTCGTTTCTAGCACCCGTTCCCCGTCAGCTTTTTTTTAAATGGTCGTAACTTCCGATCCGCCTGTCCATTCGGACTCTTTCACCTTTCAGGTTGAAGATCGTTTCGGGATCTTTGATTTGACAGGTCGCAGATCTAAAACGGACTCTCGGATCTTAAGGTATCTACGTTAATGTGAGTCCAATGTTTTTGTCTCTTTATGACCGTTTTGACGAGTTTTAACGGTAGCTCCATTTATTACTGTTTATTAGGGTTTCCATGACTTGTTATCTTTATCAATGGTTTTTTTGTGGGTTATTATGATGATTATGTTGAATTATTAAGGAGTTTTCCAGAGTTGTCACGAGTTTTCATGCGTTCTCATTCTTTCTAATACCTCATTCTTCATATGCTTTTCCATCCTTTTTCATGCATTTTCATGATTTTTCATCCCTTATCACGTCTTTTCATACTTTTTCATGTGTTTCCTTTATTATTTATTATTTATTTTTTATAATATACTTTAATTTATTTATTATATATTATTTGTAACTGGTTATTTATTATTTATTATTTATTATTTATTATTTATTATTTATGATTTATGATTTATTATTTATATTTATTTATCATTTATATTTCTTTATTTATTATTTATTATTTATTATTTATATTTATTTATCATTTATATTTATTTATTATTTATTATTTATATTAATTTATTATTTATTATTTATATTTATTTATTAATTATTATTTATATTTATTTATTATTTGTTATTTATATTTATTTATTATTTATTATTTATTATTTATTATTTATTATTTATTATTTATTATTTATTATTTATTATTTATTATTTATATTTATTTATCATTTATATTTATTTATTATTTATTATTTATTATTTATTATTTATATTTATTTATTATTTATTATTTATATTTATTTATTATTTATTATTTATATTTATCTATTATTTGTTATTTATATTTATTTATTATTTATTATTTATTATTTATTATTTATTATTTATTATTTATTATTTATATTTATATTTATTTATTATTTATATTTATTTATTATTTCTTATTTATTATTTCTATTTAATTATTATTTATAATTAATTATTAATTATTAATTATTAATTATATTTATTTATTATTTATTATTTATTATTTATTATTTATTATTTATTATTTATTATTTATTATTTATTATTTGTAATTTATTATTTATTATTTATTATTTATTATTTGTTATTTATTATTTATTATTTATTATTTATTATTTATTATTTATTATTTATTATTTATTATTTATTATTTATTATTTATTATTTATTATTTATTATTTATTATTTATTATTTATTTATTATTTATTATTTACAATTTATTATTTATTATTTATTATTTATTATTTATTATTTATTATTTATCTTTATTTATTATTTATTATTTATTATTTATTAATTATTATTTATTATTTATTATTTATTATTTACTATTTATTATTTATTATTTATTATTTATTATTTATTATTTATTATTTATTATTTATCTTTATTTATTATTTATTATTTATTGTTTATTAATTTTTATTTATTATTTATATTTATTTATTAATTATTATTTATATTTATTTATTATTTATTATTTATTATTTATTATTTATTATTTATTGTTTAAATTTATTTATTATTTATTATTTATTATTTATTATTTATTATTTATTATTTATTATTTATTATTTATTATTTATTTTTTATTATTTATTATTTATTATTTATTATTTATTATTTATTATTTATTCTTTATTATTTATTATTTATTATTTATTATTTATCTTTATTTATTTTTTATTATTTACATTTATTTATTATTTATTATTTATATTTATTTATTATTTATTATTTATTATTTATTATTTATTATTTATTAGTTATTATTTATTATTTATTATTTATTATTTATTATTTATTATTTATTATTTATTATTTATTATTTATATTTATATTTATTTATTATTTATATTTATTTCTTATTTCTTATTTATTATTTCTATTTATTTATTATTTATAATTATTTATTATTTATTATTTATTATTTATTATTTATTATTTATCTTTATTTATTATTTATTATTTATTATTTATTATTTATTATTTATTATTTATTATTTATTATTTATTATTTATTATTTATTATTTATTATTTATTATTTATCTTTATTTATTATTTATTATTTATTATTTATTAATTTTTATTTATTATTTATATTTATTTATTATTTATAATTTATATTTATTTATTATTTATTCTTTATTATTTATTATTTATTATTTATTGTTTTAATTTTATTTATTATTTATTATTTATTATTTATTATTTATTATTTATTATTTATTATTTATTATTTATTCTTTATTCTTTATTATTTATTGTTTATTATTTAATATTTATTATTTATTATTTATTATTTATTATTTATTACTTATTATTTATTATTTATTATTTTTTTATCATTATTTATTTTTTATTATTTATATTTATTTATTATTTATTATTTATAGTTATTTATTATTTATTATTTATTATTTATTATTTATTATTTATTATTTATTATTTATTATTTATTATTTATTATTTATTATTTACGATTTACCATTTACTATTTACTATTTATTATTTATTATTTATTATTTATTATTTATTATTTATTATTTATTATTTATTATTTATTATTTATTAATTGTTATTTATTATTTATATTTATTTATTATTTATTATTTATTATTTATTATTTATTATTTATTATTTATTGTTTAAATTTATTTATTATTTATTATTTATTATTTATTATTTATTATTTATTATTTATTATTTATTATTTATTATTTATTATTTATTATTTATTGTTTATTATTTATTATTTATTATTTATTATTTATTATTTATTATTTATTATTTATTATTTATTATTTATTATTTATTATTTATTATTTATTATTTATTATTTATTATTTATTATTTATTATTTATTATTTATTATTTATTATTTATTATTACCGAGTTTATATCTATTATTTATGTATTATTTGTTTTTTCAATTAATATATATAAGTATATTAATTTCTGTTTATTAACCACATGGCGAGCTTGCTGGAGTGGTAAAGTCTTTGGAAAATATGCAAGAGGTTAGGGGTTCAAATCTCACCAGACGCAGGATTTATTTATAATGCATGGGCATGCATGTGCATGGGCATGGGAGATGCATGCATGGATAAATAAATAAATAAATAAATAAATAAATAAATAAATAAATAAAATAAATAAAATAAATAAAATAAATAAAATAAGTAAATAAATAAAATAAATAAATAAAATAAATAAATAAAATATAAAATAAATAAATAAAATAAATAAATAAAATAAGTAAATAAAATAAATAAATTAATACGAAATAAAAAAAATAAAATAAATAAAATAAATAAATAAATACGAAATAAAATCAATAAATAAATAAAATAAATAAAATAAATAAAATAAATAAAAGAAATAAAATAAATAAAGAAATAAAATAAATAAAGAAATAAAATAAATAAAGAAATAAAGAAATAAAATAAATAAAGAAATAAAATAAATAAATAAATAAAATAAATAAATAAATAAAATAAATAAATAAATAAAATAAATAAATAAATAAAAAGCGGCGGTTTTTGAAAACCGCCGCCAATCGATTTAGCGGTGGTTAAAACCGCCGCGAAACGAAAAAAACCGCCGCTAAATGCCTTTTTGCCGTAGTGGATCCACCTATACGTCAATAGTTATTCGACGAGGAGGCTAGTTCTGGTCCTAGTACTCAGGCCGGTGGTACGAGGAGGGTTCGTACCAGAGGAGGACGAGCAGCTACGCATACCCGACTAGACCTTGCCCCTCCCACTGACATGTCGTACTTCCCACATTCTGATCCTGGTGTGTCGTTAGGGACACACGGGATATTTAGGCCTCCCATGTTTTTGCAACTTTCCACATCTTCTAGCCCATCATTTTCACATCCCATGATGATTCCCACTCCCCAGTCAGCATCCGGTCAGAGAGTTGTCCCATCTTCTTTTCCTTCTACTTCTGTCTCTCCGAGCTTCTATATTCTATCGTCTTCGACTCCTATTCCACCACAGGGTGTTCCATTAGTTTCTGTGGATCCAGCGGTGCTCAGCGATCAGATCGGCACAAGTATATTTATAGAACCCTAACAAAATTTTATAGCAATATTTATTTTCATTATAACATGTTTGGGAAAAATAATTGTTTTTCATTCATGACAGATACATCTACCGACAGGAGGCATGGGTGGGGGCGTACATGCATGCGTTCGGTGTGGAACAACTGGACACAGGTTATGGTGGATTATAATGAAGACAACCAAATGGTTGAGAAAACAGGGCAAAATGTTGGAGTTTTTTGACGACGCTTTCCAAATACACCAACATCATTCCCGTCAGCCCGCTATCGTGGAGACATTTTCCACATGAGGTCAAGGATAGAGCTTGGGCAGAGATATGGGTAAAAAAATCTGTTCTATTTAATTCCATGAATTATTTTTTTATTTATATGAATTAATATTTTCATGTCAGCTTCGATTTAATTTTTCCGATGGTGAGGGTGCACGACCGGAACGTGTAAAGGATTTATGCGAGCTTTGGAGAGCCTAAAATCATGAGTTGTATATTGGCTGGGTTGCAAGAGTTGACACTGAGTTAGAGGCAATACCAGTGGTGGGTGATTGTCTTATAGAGCAGTATCGTCAGATGATTACTCATTGGACGAGTACCCAGTTTAATGTATTAATAACATTTGAGGAATTTAAATAATAACATTCATGTTTTGCATTAATAATATCAATTGAATCTTATAATTTTATTTAGAAATCCTCTAGAAAAAATAAAAAGAACATTGATGCAAAAAATACCTCCACACACTGGGATGCACTACGATGACTGATCACGGGAGGAAGCATGTATGGCAATTGTTTATAAGTTTTCATTACGACTTAGACATTCTTTTGTTTCCAAAATTATTTAACAGTTTGATAATGTTTTCATATAAATTTAATTTTCAATTTCATTGTAGAGGCAAATACAAAATATTGAAGGACGTGTGCCTCGAGCAAAACTGTTTTGCTCGAGTAGACGAAAAAAGGATGGAAGTGCCGTCAACCAAGCGACTCAGCAGCATATTGTATGTTTTAATCTGTTGTATTTATATTTTAATATCTATTTTGTAACTTAATGATATATTTATATTTGTAACAGGATGCTTTAGAGGCCCTTGATGCCCAAGAACCTAACAATTTTGGGCCAACAGATCACTTACATCAGCTGTTGGGAGATGAGCATTCTGGCAGAGTACACTGCCAACCTAGGATAGCCCCGAAGAGGTATTGGACCTCCTCAGGTACGAGCTATAGTGCCACCGAGCTACAGCAAGTTAGGGCACAAGCAGAACAGGCTGAGAAAAGGGCCATAGAGATGGAAGAACAGTCTTCTAGGGGAAACAATGCGTTTATGAAATCTATTGATGTTCTATGTCCAACACTTCCAACAGAGGCCAGCCCAGCTTTTGATGAATATATGTCTTCGATACGTTTTATATATGGTGCACCAGGTGGCAGTTCTAGTGGTGGTCAGGAGATGTCCAACTTGAAGATGATGATGTCAAGGAGTCTGATGTGGAAGAGGACAGAGAGGATGAGGGCGAGGCGGGTGGCGAGGGTGAGGAGGGGGGCAAGGTCGAGGAGGAGGGCGCTGAGGAGGGCGAGGACGATGATGGTGATGAGGATGAGAGTGATGATGATGGTGATGATGGTGATGGTGATGTGGGAAAAATTGATCCATTACATTTTTGACTAATATTACTGAGATTTGATATTTAATCTATTCTAGTTGTTTGTTTTATCTAGACTCGTAGTATAGTATTGGAGTTGAGATATTTTTATATATTATCTGTTTTTATGGATGTTGTTGTCTTTTAGTGGTTATGTGTTTGGGAATCCCCCTCATTCCTAGACCCTAGAAAACCCCCACCATCCTCCATGGACCCTAGACACTCCCCTGATAGCCCCCGGTGAGCCCCCCGGACAACCCCGACTTAATCTGAGGCACGGTGTGGCCGTAATCACTCTAAGTGGCTCTCTTTGGTTTAAAATGGACAACATTTTAAGTACATATGGAAAACTGACCAAAAGCATTCAGTTTCCATTGAAACTTTTGGAGAACAATTCATGGGTCATATGTGACGTGTAAGAATCAACCCCGCCTCAATATGAGATGCGTTGTGGCTAGAACCACTCAAAGTGTCTTCGTTTTGTTTCAAAATGACGTCATTTTAATTGAAAAACATCAACTAGAATACTGAAAACTGACCAAACCCATTCGGATTGTGTCGATACTTTAGAAAAACGATCCATGGGTCATATGTGATGTGTATGAGTCAACCCTGCCTCAATACGAGGCGCGGTGTGGCCGCCACTACTCAAAGTGTATGTCTTTTGTCTCAAAAGGACGTCATTTTAAGTGAAAAACATCAACTGGCATACGAAAAACCAACCAAACGCATTCGAATTGTGTCGATACTTTAGCACAACGATCCATGGGTCATATGTGACATGTAAAAGTCAACCCCACCTTAATATGAGGCACGATGTGGCCGTAATCACTCTAAGTGGCTTTCTTTTGTTTAAAATGGACAACATTTTAAGTACATATAGAAAACTGACCAAAAGCATTCGGCTTCCATACAAACATTAGGATAACGATTCATGGGTCATATGTGACGTGTAAGAATCAACCCCACCACAATCTGAGATGCGGTGTGGCCGACACCACTAAAAGTGTCTGCCTTTTGTTTCAAAAGGACGTCATTTGAATTGAAAAACATCAACTAGCATATGGAAAACTGAACAAACTCATTCAGATACTGTCGATACTTTAGAACAATGATCCATGGGTCATTTGTGATGTCTATGAGTCAAACCCGCCTCAATCCGAGGTGAGGCGTTGCCGCCACCACTCAATGTGTCTGTCTTTTGTCTCAATAGGACGTCATTTTAAGTGAAAACATCAACTGGCAAACAGAAAACCGACCAAAAGCATTCATCTTGTGTCGATACTTTAGAACAACCATCTATGGGTCATATGTGATGTGTACAAGTCAAACCCACCTTAATATGAGGCATATTGTGACCGTAATCACTATAAGTGTCTCTCTTTTGTTTAAAATGGACAACATTTTAAGTACATATAGAAAACTGACCAAATGCATTCGGTTTCCGTTGAAACTTTAGGGGAATGATTAATGGGTCATATGTGACATGTATTAACCATCCCCGCCTAAATCTGAGACGCGGTGTGGCCGACACCACTTAAAGTGTCTGATTTTTATTTCAAAAGGACGTCATTTTAATTGAAAAACATAAACTGGTATACAGAAAACTTACCAAATGCATTCGGATTGTGTCGATACTTTAGCACAATGATCCTTGGGTCATATGTGATGTGTACGAGTCATCCCTGCCTTAATATGAGGTGTGGTGTGCTCGCCACCACTCAAAATGTCTGTCTTTTGTTTCAAAAGGACGTCATTATGTGAAAAACATCAACTGGAATACGGAAAACAGACCAAACGCATTACGATTGTGTCGATACAAGAGCACTATGATCCATGGGTCATATGTGATGTGTAAGAGTCAACCCTGCCTTAATCTAAAGTATGGTGTGGCCGGAATCACCCTAAGTGGCTCTTTTTTTTTTAAAATGGACAACATTTTAAGTACATATGGAAAACTGACCAAATGCATTCGGTTTCTGTTGAAACTTTAGGAGAACGAGTCATGGGTCATATGTGACGTGTACGAATCAACCCCGCCTCAATCTGAGACGCAGTGTGGCCGGTACCACTCAAAGTGTCTCCCTTCTGTTTCAAAAGGATGTCATTTTAATTGAACAACATCAACCGGCATATGGAAAATAGACCAAACGCATTCATATTGTGTCGATAATTTAGAACAATGATCCATGGGTCATATGTGACGTGTACGAGTCAACCCCACCTCAATCCGAGGCATGGTGTGGATGCCACCACTCAAAGTGTCTATATTTTGTGACAAAAGGACTTCATTTTAAGTGAAAAACATAAACTGGCATACAAAAAACCGACCAAATGCATTTGGATTGTGTCAATACATTAAAACAATGATCCATGGGTCATATATGATGTGTACGAGTCAAACCTGCCTTAATATGAAGCGCGGTGTGGCCGCCACCACTCAAAGTGTCTGTCTTTTGTTTAAAATGGACACCATTTTAAGTACATATGGAAAACCAACCAAACGCTTTCGTTTTCTATTAAAACATTAGGAGCATGATTCATGGGTCATATGTGACTTGTACGAATCAACCCCACCTCAATCTAAGATGCGGTGTGGCTGGAACCACTCAAAGTGTCTGTCTTTTGTTTCAAAAGGATGTCATTTTATTTGAAAAACATCAAATGGCATACGGAAAACTGACCAAACGCATTCTGATTGTGTCAATACTTTAACACAATGATCTATGGGTCATATGTAATGTGTACGAGTAAACCCGCCTCAATCTAAGGCACGGTGTGACGACCCCATTCACAGTGTCTCTCTTTTGTTTAAAATGGACAGGATTATAAGTAAAAAGAACAACTGACATATGCAAAACTGACCAAACGTATTTTAAATGTGTTGATGCTTTAGGAAAATGATCCATGGGTTATATGTGACATGTATGAGTCAACCCTACCTAAATCTGTGGCATGGTGTGGTCAGAATCACTCTAAGTGGCTCTCTTTTGTTTAAAATGGACAACATTTTAAGTAAATATGGAAAACCGACCAAACACATTTGGTTTCTATTGAATATTTAAGAGAATAATCCATGGGTCATATGTGACCTGTACCAGCCCACCCAGGCTCAATCCGAGTCGTGGTGTGGCCGGGATCAGTCTATGTGTCTCACTTTTATTTAAAATGGGCACTATTTTAAGTACATATGGAAAACCAACCAAATGCATTCGGTTTCCATTGAAACATTAGGAGAATGATCCATGGGTCATATGTGATGTGTAAGAATCAACCTCACCTCAATATGAGAAACCATGTGTTCAAAACCACTCAAAGTGTCTATCTTTCGTTTCAAAAGGACGTCATTTTAATTGAAAAACATCAACTGGCATACATAAAACAGGGTAAATGCTTTCAGAATATGTTGATACTTTAGGAAAATGATCGATGGGTCATTTTTGATGTGTAGGAGTTAACCTCGCCTCAATCCGAGGCACGGTGTGGCGGGATCACTCCTTGTGTATGTATTTTGTTTAAAATAGAGAGGATTATAAGTGAAAAGAACAACTGACATACGGAAAACTGACCAAACACATTCTAAATGTGTTGATTCTTTAGGAAAACCGTACATGGGTCATATGTGATGTGTACGAGTCAACCCCACCTTAATCTGATGCATGGTGTGGCCAGAATAACTCTATGTAGCTATCTTTTGTTTAAAATGGACAACATTTTATGTACATAAGGAAAACTGACAAAACAGATTCAGATTGTGTTGATACTTTAGCACAACAATCCATGGGTCATATTTGACGTGTATGAGTTATCCCTGCCTCAATCTGAGGTGCGATGTGGCTGACACCATTCATAGTGTCTCTCTTTTGTTTAAAATGGACAGGATTATAAGTGAAATGATCAACTAGAATATGAAAAACTGACCAAACGCATTCGAAATGTGTTGATTATTTAGGACAACGATCCATGGGTCATATGTGACGTGTACGATTCAACCCCACCACAATCCGAGGCGCGGTGTGGCCAACACCGTTCACAATGTCTCTCTTTTGTTTAAAATGGACAGGATTATAAGTGAAAAGAACAAATGACATACGAAAAACCAACCAAACAAATTCGGATTGTGTTGATGCTTTAGATAAACCATCCATGGGTCATATGTGACGTGTACGAGTAAACCCGGGCTCAATTTGTGGCACAGTGTGGTCGGGGTCACTCTAAGTGGCTCCCTTTTGTTTAAAATGGACAACATTTTAAGTACATATGAAAAACTGACCAAAAACATTCGGATTGTGTCGATAATTTAAAACAATGATCCATGGGTCATATGTGACGTGTACGAGTCAACCCCGCCTCAATCCGAGGCACGGTGTGGCCGCCACCACTCAAAGTGTCTATCTTTAGTTTCAAAAGGACGACATTTTAAGTGAAAAACATCAACTGGCATATGGAAAACCGACCAAACACATTCGGATTGTGTCGATAATTTAGAAAAACTATCCATGGGTCATATGTGACGTGTATGAGTCAGCACCGCCTCAATCCGAGGCATGGTGTGGCCTACACCACTCTAACTGTGTCTCTTTTGTTTAAAATGAATATGATTATAAGTGAAAAGAACAACTGACATACGCAAAACCAACCAAACGTATTTGAAATGTGTTGATGCTTTAGGAAAACTATCCATGGGTCATATGTGACGTGTATGAGTCAACCTAGCTTTAATCTGAGTCACGGTGTGGCTGGAATTTGTCTATGTGTCTCTCTTTTGTTTAAAATGGACAACATTTTAAGTACATACGGAAAACCGACCAAACGCATTAGGTTTCCATTGAAACTTTATGAGAACAATCCATAGGTCATATGTGACATGTATGAATCAACCCGGCCTCAATCTGAGACACGGTGTGGCCGAACCACTCATTGTTTCTGTCTTTTGTTTGAAAAGGATGTTATTTTAATTGAAAAACATCAACTGGCATACGGAAAACCGACCAAATGCATTCGGATTGTGTCGGTACTTTAGCACAACAATCCATGGGTCATATGTGATGTGTACGAGTCATCCCTGCCTCAATCAGAGGTGTGGTGTAGCCGATATCACTCCAGGTGTATTTATTTTGTTTGAAATGGACATCATTTCAGGTAAAAATATATGGTATACAAAAAACCGATCAAATTATGAATTGACTTCCGGATTCCACATTTAATTGTCATCTAAATTTTAAATTGAATTCTAAATTAATTATGTATGTTTATAATTACGTTATGAATTATAATGTAATTATGGATGTGTATAGTTATAGGATGCATTATATGTTAAATGTGTATGAATTTTTTCTCTATATGTATGTGTTAGTTGGTTACTGCAGGTAAAATAATTGTATATTAATGTGTTAGTTTATTGTAGGTATAATAATTGGATTGAAAATGGGAGGGAATGAACAAACTGAGTCCTTCTATCCAAATTGTAGACATAATGTGCAAATTGCATGTGGTTGTGCAATTTACACAGCATAGGCTATGCCAATGGTTTCAAACCGTTGGCATAGCATCTCTGACGATTTGTTTACCAACAGTTCACTGAACCGTTGGTAAACAACTTTGGGAAAAACTATCCCAACAGTTTGGGAGAACCATTGGGATAGGAGAATACTTGGGATTTCCCAACGGTTCATGCCAAACCATTGGAAAAAACTATCCAAACGGTTTTGCAGAACCGTAGGGATAGGTTAGATTTCCTCCACTCTATACCAACGGTTCACAGTAAACCAATGGGAAAATCTTTCCCAAAGGCTTACTTCCTTACAGTTTGCAGAACCATTGGTATAACATATACCAGCGGTTCAGAACCATTGGGAAAGACTATTTTTCCATTAGTTCTTACCATAAATTAATTAATTTAACAATATCCTAACTCATAAAGTTGTCTAAACCAACCTATGATTCCAACTATATGGCCCCAATCTTAAACTTTACATAATATTAAGTTAATTAAATAATTATACATTGACCATCTTTTTAGGTTTATAGTTTTAGTGAATTAGGCCATAACTATTACATTACATCACAAAATTAAAAGATATACCCTTATATTCTTTCTGAATTTTTCACAATAATAAAAAACCATAAATAAATCAACAGTTATTTTCTTTTTATAAATCTTCTTGAATACATACATTCTCCGATCTATACTTATACCTTGTGAAAACATTTCAAAAACATGGGATGAACATAAAAATCTCTTTAAGTGTTATAAAATAAAGAATGAAAACATTAGTCCACATATACATAAAAAACCTAAGCTCATTAACATACCTCATTAAATAATTAGATTTATGAGTAACACATAGTAATCACTAATCATAACGGTAAGTTGCGACATCCATTTCATAATTACATTGTATCTTTCAAAGGTATATAGGGAGTTATGTTTGGAATACCCATCACAATATATTTCCTAAATCTCTTGGGATAAATATTATCTTTTACCTTTGTCACGTTACCCAAAGCATTGGATAGATATCTCAGGCTCACCTTCCCTATGTTAATCATGGAACCACCCATATACGCAAACATTTCCCAAGAACCACAACATAATCATAACATATAACACAAGCATAATGTCAAGGTAACATTACCACATTGAAAACAAAATATATCAACTCAATATATTGAAATAATAAATCCATTCTCAAAACGATTTTCAATAAAAAAATTCATAAAAAAGATTATATGGCATTTATTTTCCATTTAAAAACATTACGGGTTGTTAAGGAATCTAAATATCAAATAATTCTCGCGGTGGAGGAAAGGTAATGGTCACCATATACGTTAAAAAGAAACATTCATTTTGTAGTTTAAAAAAACATCATAAAAAAATATTCCTTTTGAATGAAATTAAAATTCAAAAGGGTTTATACACCATATACAAAAATTCATGTATAAATCAATGTATGCCTCAATGAAAGGAGATTGAGGCGAGTCCCTTAACTTGTTTCCAACTTGTCTGGTTAGTTATTTATCTCCCTAAATAATAAACATAAGTTAATTATACTTGTTTCAGAACATTTTTAAAGTTTATTATTATTTTTATATCACTTAATACATTTCTATAACAATTATATAATTGGTAATGTTCAGATCAGTCTTTTCTTCAATGTTCGGTACTTGGGTAAAAAATGAACTAGTTATAATTGCAAATTGTCCATGTGGTCAATAGTCCATTATCTCTATAATTATATTCAATATTTAAATAACATGAATATCTAGTATATATGTACTTATATCCAGTATATATGTATTTATAATAGTCTATAACATTATTATATGAGAAAATGAAATGTTCAGTTCATGGAGACAGTAAACCGTACGTATGCAAGAATGCTACTTTCATTTCTTTTTAATTTTTAAAGGAATGAAAACTAAATGATAAATATTAATATTATAATTACAGTATAATATATATTTTATATATGTTACATGTTTTCATTAATTATATACTTTTATGTTCCATGTGTAGCATGAAAAAGTCACATCACTTAGAGGGGCGGTAGTCCGCACTTCCACAAATGAAATTATCGTCTTTATGCATTATGGAAAGCATAAAGGTATGTTGTAAATGAAAAATGAATAAGAATAGAGACAGTATAAATATTATATATATCATATATATGTATAATTCAATCATAATGTCTACTATGAGAGGCGGTAGGAGATAATTGAATAATCATCGTTTCATGAGGCAGTAGTTCGTCTTCAACAAAAACAGTATGTTCTAAAGACATTATATAGAGGTGTGTGTAAGTATTGTTTTAATAAATCTAATAAAAAAATCCTAGTATATATATGATTCTGGTTTTTTATGTAATAAAACAATAAGAACATAATTGGGAGTGAATAAGTAGAATTTTGGAAAGGAAATTTAGAGAATACGCTACCTCTAAGAACGGGTAACTCTCTTTGATTTGAGCCAAAAAGATTTCTTGAACTGCCTTATACCAAATGTAAGCCTGATAAAAAGAATAAAGGGATTTTGAGAGATTTTTTGAGAATATTGTGGATGACCCAAGATTCTTGAGAAGTGTGAGTAAGGGTTAGAGGTGGTGGCCTTTTATAGGAGGCAGAATGGGCACTTAAGGAATATCTTGAATTATTATTTTATTATAAATGATATTTAAATTATAAATGAGTCCAAATTCATTTATTTAGACTATAAGATGAATATAAGTCTAAATTAAAATCAACTAATAATAATTACATAGGTTTTGGATATTTGTTTAATCCTTATATTTTTTATTTAACCCCTTTTTACTCGTAACATTTTATCAAGCATTTAACACATTGAGATTCAAAATAGTTACCAAAACATGAAAAATATTTAATTAAAGAGTTAATAATAAATTTTTTTGACTTATTAAGACTATTTGGTTGAATCATAGATTTTGTGTAATTTTATTATGTTTAATAAAATATTTTATATTGTAAAATATGAATCATGTCAATTTTGAAACTATTCATATCATGAACTTTTAAGAATCCATAAAAACATGATTGATTCGAAAAAACATATTTAATATAAAATATTAAAAGTAAATATCATCCATAAAATTCGTGTATGACATCTAAATAACCAAAATATATTTATTTTAATATTTATAATATCATTTATTTGAATCTTTTGTTAATGAAGAAATCACAGCTTCATCATTGTGTTATAATTAAATTTATTTATTTAATGTTTACCATGATGTAGGAAATATTTTTAGCTTTCAAAGTAATATTTATAGTTGAATAGATCACTTATATAACTTCATATAAAAATTGTTTTACTAAAAGATATATGTTTAGGTTATATTTTTCTTAACATTAAATTAAAAGTAATAAAATGTCATTTTTACACACAAGTGGCTCTACGGTGTCCTAAAGTCAAGACAAGGATTCCCATGGTTAGAAATATCTCCCCTAATAGGGTTATGAAATGTGTAAGGGTAATTTAATATTATTATAACATTAATTTTACCCTTGTTTATCAGATTTACCCTTTAACCACGGTAAATAAAATATTTATTGAAGTTACTATTTGTAATGTATAAAAATAATAGATACATATTTACAAAAATAGGACATCTTGATTCTAAATATGGAATCTATATTTCCATATTCAAAAAGCATAACTGGAAAAATCAATTTAAAATTAATTTCCGTTGTCAAAACTAAAAAGTGTGTTTTTTAGAAGTAAGAACTACTAAAATTTTGACATGTGTTTATGTCCAATTTAAGAGTTAAATTACATCTAATGATCAAATTTTTATTAAATAGTAATAATATAATTCAAGTATCTTTAAAACCAATTTAAATTACAATCTATCTATATAAATAAATTATATTAAAAGGAAGTTCTGAATTAAAATTTAGATTTTTTACTATTCATAAAAAATGATCTTTATCAGAAAAATACCAAAATTTCATCCAAAGTATATTTTGATGTTTAAATTATAAATAAGAAATTTATTTTTTCAATTAGAACATATAAAAGTGAAAAAAACTATATTTGAAAAGGTTTTGCCATCAAAAGGTGGTAAAATAGTCTTATAGAGTATTTCATGCTTAAAATCGGATTCATTCTTATTTTAAGCCTCTAAAATTTATTGGATAAATGTAATGACCTTTAACAAACATGTATAAAAATATTTTATTTAGTTCTATTCATTCCCTCCAATACAACAACTATTCATTAACTATCATTTAAAATAATAATATTATTATATAGATTTTTTTATAACTCAACTTTGGGTGCAACGTAGGATTTCAGAGAATACATTGTTATGTGTTTAGTATGATATCATATACAACATAACCATTAAATTAATAATAATAATTAATTAAAAAACATTAAAAAATATTAAAATGTCATATTCTTTATTTACTTGGGATGTTACAGAACTCCATCCTTCTTTTATTTTGTGATTTTGAGAGTTGGTATGGTATATGTTGTTAATTATTTTTTGGGAAAACTAATTAGGCATAATCATGATATCTTCCACTTTTATCACCATCCAGTTTGGTTTGTCATGTTCACCACATTTTCTGTCATGTTCAATGTTGAAATTATTTCTTCAGGTTCCATCATTTTACCAAAACCTAAAAGCATAGTGTGATAAAAAATAACTATAATTGGAAAACTATAGAATAATTTACATGATTTATAATTCATGAAATGTTATTATCAATATAAAATACATTAGGTTTAACCCATGTCATTCATTACCATAATCTATTCAAATCATTCATAATTATTTGAAAAAAAAATCAATTATTCTAAGAATATCTCTGGAATGTATAAAACAAGGTGCACAATATGGCCTATTTTGTGGACAAGGTAATGATCAGGTCTAGCCCAATGCAGCCTTTTCAAATTTATTACCCTTAGGTACGTCTGTTCTAGAACCAAATCCACTTTTAGTATACATATAAGGATGTATTTTCACGAAATACCTTATAATATTTACCTTACCAAAACTATATTATGTTCTTCTATACTTTTCCTCGAAGGATATCGTATGTTTATGTTCCCTAATCCATATTTTCCTAAATTTATTTTCCAATGTTTCTAATAAACATCATTTGATAAAATCTTTATAAACTCTGAGCCTAATATACGAGATCATTTTAACTTTTTTACATTGGCATAATATAAAATGAATCAAATCCCAAAGGACTATATAGTTTATTAGTAACGGAAAAAATATATACATAATTGTGTCTTGAAAAAAATTTGAAAAAAAAATTACAAAATATTTTTTTCACAAATAAAATGAAAACCCCTTGTATATACTTAAATATCAATAACAAGAAACCTCATGTAATCCTGGGAACACAATAAAAAATAGGGGTGATATGAAATTATTATTAATGGTTATGTACAATAGATGAAATCATAAATCAATATGGAAATGTAAATAAATTGAACACACATTCCATGTAATCAATAAAATAAGAAGGAACTGAATCCATAGATAATATCAATGAAAAAACCTCATAGATAATAATAAATATTGAAACATAAAAAACTAAAAGGACATGATATTTATTCAATAAAATGACTATCATAACTGGATAACGAAAAATCCAAATAAAAAGGTAAGTAATTGAAATCGCATGGAGTCTAATTAATAATTGAGAATGAAATTCATCTAGAGATAATTTTATTGTAGAAATATAATGGATATAAATAACTGAATTCTTAATGAAGGATATAATTAATTACTGGATTTCATGTCTCAGACACATCATACCATTAATATCATGATCAATCTTCGAGAAAGATTAAAAATGATGGGTAGAAAACCATTTAACTTATGCTAGCCAAATTTTTTCTCTCATGAGACCTGTAAATGCATCAAGGATATATCTATAACTTGGTGACACCCATGTCTAATGTCCAAATCATTCCTCATATATAAATTAATTGATTTAATTAATGAATAATGTTTCTTATCACCATATATATATATATAGTAAAGAATACATATTTATTAATATTTTCCTAGATAAACAATTAAATTTTCGTTTATAACTCCTTATGTTGAAATTTTATACAATTTAATAAATAAATATATACATGACAAATAATTTTGATATTTAGGGGAAATTTAAAGTCTACAGGAAAGTGACCAATTTTATGGAAGGTTAATGACTAAAAAAGATAATTAAGGGATCATCAATACTTTGCTTAGTAATAATTGTCATAAGCCATCCAAGGAATAACTAGAAAGTCACCAATACAATATACCCATTGGATTAAGAAATTGTTTTCCATTAATGAATAAAAATACCATAAAAATATATTTAAAAACATTATTGAGAAAAACATCCTATTATTTTAAAAAACACTTTTTAAAACTAAAATTTAGAAGGAAAAAATTGAATATAATTTTCTTTGAAAATAACTTTTGAAACATATAAAATAATTTTTAAAACATTTTAGTGGTTATGATGGATGGAATTTTTGTACATGTTGTACATGTTAAAATAAAGATTCTTTTTAGTTTCTTTATAAGATCCAAGCATCAATTGTTTTAAAAATTAAATGAATATTCCATCAATTTTTTTTCTAAAATGTATAAATAGGTAAAAATGTCTCCAATAATTCATTTTTAAATGGTTAAAAACATTTCTTTTAAAAGAGGTTTTGGAAGAAAACATATTTTGGATCAAAGAGAGAAATGATGTCGAATTTTCCTAAAAACAGTTTCATAATTATATTAACTACAAAAGAGTACAATAACGACGTTACTACATTAAAATACCATTAATAACTAGATCATAAGAAAATGATATAGGTTTATTAGAAAATTATCAAATTATTTCCTTCAACTAATATTATAGAATAAACAATATCAATGAGAATGAGATTGTGAAAAAACCCTTACAATGTTGATAATGGTGATGTGAAAATATATTAATGAATAAATCAAACATATAAATTTTAAATCCACATAAAATATTTTTAAATAAAATATAATAAAATTAAATGTCCTTACAGACATAATCTTATAATATCAAAGATGATGAAGAAGTAATATAAACCAATGAAAAAAATTAAGGCTAAAATAAATAAAATTGGAATTTAAAATTCCATGAATTAATATTCAATCATGATATTACTTTTCAAATGGTGTATATATACAGTATATAAATGAAATCCATTGCATAACATTACAATATTCCTCAATGTAGGGATATTGAGATGAAGTCCATTACCTCATGATTTTTATTGGTTGAACATGATTTATCATTTATTATAGTGGTTTTAAATATGTTATTATATAATAAAAGAACCATATTAATATTTATAATATCATTTATTATCCTTTTATAACATCTTTTTACCCTTTATTAAAAAATATTTCATTATTTTAATTGTTTCGCATGTTAATTTTCCTCTTTTCTTAAGCCTATTTCATCCTGAAAGATCAGGTTCTTTCAAATATTATATAGTTCTATCATCTCTAGAATAATAATAATGATATAATTATCATATTTTTACAACAATTATACTTTTATTACCAATAATGTACAATGGTTTTGAAAAATGGACAATGTTATGATCATGGAGACGGTAGCCCATATGTACTCACGGGTAACAATTCCATTTTTCAATGATCATTATGAAAAATGTGTAAGTTATATTTTATATTCAAATAATTATAATAATATCATATAATCCATATTATTTATTTAAATATAATTATATATATAATCCATGTGATGTGGTGATAAAAAGAGAGTCACTTCACTCCATGAATGTGGCAGTCCACACGCAAACGAACGATGTTATAATTTTTTAATATAAAACATAAAATGAAATATTATATATTTATAATGATAAATATGTTATTAATATCATAATTATTTCATTTATTTCACATATATTAATTAACATTATCTGTAGTACACTACATGTAATGTGTTAGCGAATGATGAATCACATCGCTTGGTGATGCGGTCGTCCACCGTACACACATGTGATATTATTATATATCATATGAAATGGAAATTAATATATGATATAATGAATACATAGGTATAATTATGTTATAAATATTATATATATAATCTATATACATCATCATACCCAACCATGGGAGTTGGTGATGAAACAATGAATGGCATATGTTCGTGAGGGCGTAGTCTGCCATACACAAGATTGATGACTTCACAACCCATTTGATAGGAGTAGGGGTAGTTGTATATAGTTACATTAATATGAAAAATATCAGTATATTTAATACATTTAGGTTTTTATATCATAATTGTTTTATAATAATTGAAGGTGATGAAGGAAGAAGTAAAATAGAAACACTTGTTGAGGAACATTACCTCTTTTCCTCTTATCCTCCTTATATTTATGCTAAAGCCTTCATAGATTGGATTTATTAAAAAAATATGGCCTATAAGATCACATTATGGATGTTAGGAAGTTATTTGGGAAGATTTTGGACCAAAAAGGGTATGATGGTGTGAAGAAGAGAGGAGAGATGGTGGCCTTCCATAAGTCAGGTGGGTGGAAAAATTGTATTTCATGGATATAAAAAGTTGTACCAATGTTTTTAAGATTTAAAAAGGATAAAAAATAGATTATTATCAAGTATTAGAAATTATATGTTCACAATATATCCAAAAAATAAATTTTAGATAATATTTTATATCATTTAAACCTTATCTTCTTAGTTTAACCCTTGGTAAATCCATTTATACATTAACCATGGTTATTAATTTTTACTGTTTCCCCTATTAAGTTTGGTAAAAAATACTCTAAAATTATTATTTAATATAAATTAATATGATTCCAAATATTTAAAACATTTTTTAAAATTTCATTGAAATAACTGAAAATTTTTAATTAAAATTTTTCTCATAGACGCAACGAGAAAAGATGTTTTTGAAGGGAAAATGTTCAAAAGTTTACAGAGATTTTATATCCAAATTCAATATGAAATTTATTCCAATGAACTATATTCAAAACATTTTTGTATAATTGAAATAATAATACTTAAAAAATCTATATATAATTTAACATAAAAAATTATTTAATAAAAATCAATTTTAAATTAAAATTTAATATTTGTCACTATTAATGAAAAAACGAAACATTTCGAAAAAGTCCCCAAATTTTCTCCTATGATAAATTATATATTATGATTTAAGAAATAATTTTTATTTTTACTAGAAGTTTTTTAAAAGTGTTAAAAATTAATTTTAAATTATGCGTACTAAGCGTGACTAAATCGTCTTTTAGAAAAAATACATTTTTCCCAAAAACATTAATGTTTTTGTTTAAAGGATTATTTTTCAAATTTTAATTAATAAATAACCATGATTTTTATAATTTCAGTCATACTATTCATACCATTTAACATAATATTTAGGTTATAAAATTATACTATATTATAGTTCATTTTGACTTGGGGTTGTGTGTTTTGAAAGCTATCAAAGAGATAAAATTTATTTTCAAATAAATATTTTGTAAGGTCTTAGGTGTTATTTTTTATTATAAGATCGGCATTTCATTTCATAAAATCTCTAAGAAAATTATTATTTTATAATATCATGATGTTACAACACTCCTTTTATGGAAATATTCTATTTTTTACAGAGATATTATATGGGAATTATTTGTAGGTCTCTCAAATTATCTCCTTTAGTTTCCTAATCCTCTTTTTTAGGGTTTTCAATCTACTATAATGTCATGATGACCTATGTCCCCTTATGATAATATTTATAAATATGGGTCTTGATATTTATGGTTCATTATTTATTCTTAATGTTTCTTCCCATCCTTTTCATGTGGATTCAACCTAGGTTTTTAAGATTTCATCGATAAAGGAAGGTGGTTCTATGTACATTCCTTATCCAACTTAAATATTGGTTTTTTCCTTTTCAATTGATATCTAAAGTGTCATATAAGATATTATATGATAGAAATTAAACTAATATCTAGATTCAATTTTTTTAAAACTTTATTTTATTTTATTAATTAATAGGACCAGATTTTAAATATAAATTGGATTTACTAATAAAATAGTTAATGATAATTACACGTTTACTAATTGATGTGGTACCTAATAAACCTCATGGTAAAAACTGGGTACTTGGGCAGTTAAACCTAGATGGAATGAGGTACCCTTACCACTATCTATACTAGTGAATCATTTTATTTTTCACCCCCATTTTCTAGTGACCTAGTTCTAAACATATCCCACTAATTAAGAGAAGTGACCTAATTAGTGAAGTATATTCTCTAGGTTTCTAAGAATTATGGATTATAATTTGTAATACCATGATTTTACATTAAAAATTTATTTTTTAAAAATATTTTTTATTCATTATTTATACAAGTAGTGGTAACATACTTCATTCATGTTTTCTATAAAAATTATAATGCTAATTTTATTTTTCTGTTCAAACTTGTATGTTTAGTTTTTATATGAATGTATTAATATGGAAAACATGGTGAGATAGTATATTGATTTTCTTTTTTCACACCCTGAATACACACATTGGTTGTATTCTAGCATTATTTATACGAATATTGTTTATGTGATATTTAATTCTTTTATTTTCACAAATCATTTATTTAATTTAATTGAGTTTAATTTAAGAAATTATGTTATTATTCTACAGTTTATAATTTTTGATGAATTGTTATAAAATTAATAAAACATTTAATTTTATGTTAAGTTTTATATTTAGTTGGTTAATTTTAGTTTTTTGGTTAGTTTATAGTTGAATGAGTAATTAATATAATCCATCGATTTTATTCTTCTTTGTTTTTTAAATTATATAATTTCAATATTATTATATTTTATTTATTTATTTTAGCTTCAGTTGTTTTAATTTTAAAAATGGTATTTTATGTGTTTTTAATTAATCTTTTCGTTTTAATACAGATGTTCTTTATTTTCTTTAATTTTGAATATATAATATATAATTTTTTTCTATTCAATTTCATTTTTTTGAATTTTGATTTGAATTTAAATTTTGAATTTGTTGTTAGTTAAATATCAAGATATAGTATGTCATGTTACCAACTATTACCAATAGCTTTGTAGTCAATTTTTGATTTGGTATCAATAGCCAATTTTTAAAGATCTTAATGTAAGAAAATTATCAAGTGTATCTACTCAACCAAAATATTTCCCAGGTTCACATAGCCAATCTAGGAATAAAGTTTTGTATCAAAATTTTGAAGTTGTTTAACATGATGATGCTCAGAATCAATTCAACAATCAAAGTTATTTCTTGATCATTAGAATATCCACTAATACTACTTGAAATCAAATTGGTTTGATAATCATATTTCTAGTTGTGGTGTAGACACATGATGTTCATGGTGATCCATGTTGAGTTGAGATAGAAATATTGTTTTGAAGGACCTTTTTTATCAATAAAGAGATCATATCAAATATTGATGAGATTAGTAAAAGTAAAATGTAGAAACTAGTTATATTCCCGGTGAAGATTCAAATGGGTTCATTTTGAGGATGATGAATTTTTTTTTGTTCATTAGTACATATTTTCTTATTGGTTTGAAAAGAAAGAGGTACATCGAGTCTTCCAAATTCATTAATTTACTAGTTTGTAAAAAATTTACATCTATTTCTCAATAAAATTATCGCATGGCTAGAAAAATTCTTCCATAACTAAAATACTAGTAAAACCCATGTGATAAATTTTCTAACTCATCATGGATTCTATAGCGTATGTTGTGTATTATCCTGTTAAGGGTATCATTGATCTAGATGGAGAAGAGTGATGGTTCAAATTCCATGTTTTTTGTAGTGGATACCATTTTTTAGTGTGTCAAGGTATATTAGAACCACTTAAAAGTGTTTATATTTAAAGAAACACTTCCAAGAGATGATTAAGTAGGTGCATGAGTGCAACACATGGTTTGTTAAACCTTATAGCTAACCATGAAGGGTGTGTCTGGGTGGATAGTATCCACTGCATAGGCTTCACACAATTTGTCATACTGTGTGGATATCTATGTGAGGGGGATTTTCCCTTACTTAGTGGCCATCGTAGGGGATGTGAATAGTTTTTAAACTATGTGGCTAGTTGTTCGAGGGGCCTATCTCTTGTAAATAGGGTAAAAATGGTTAGAATATTGTTTACCAGACCATTAAACCAAACCATGAGTCTTTTGAAAGTGGTAATATAATAATATATCCATCCTCTTTTGAAGTATCCTCACATATTTTTTATTCTCCCATGCATGAAGCACCTCCCCTATCCCACTCAAGCTCATATTCCCTCTATGGTAGGCAATGAGATACCTCATCTGTCCGACCTCTGATTCAATTTTCGTCTATCACAATGGAAGCCTCGTGGTATTTTATTTACTCATATTTCTTATTTTCTCTATTTATCTCAATTTTCTCAAGTTATGTTCTTGTGGGATAATTATTTTTATTTTTGGGGCGTTTGTCTATTTATTTGGTTTCTATCAGACCAACATAAATCATAGATGAATATTTCATGAGTGGACCTTCCTAAGTACAAGGTAGGTGGTTTATATATTTTTCATCATAGTTTCATCTTTTTCCTATGTACAAGGTATGTGGTTGTATACTCCTTGTTTGTTGCCCAATGAGGGTGAAACAAGTAAAAATCTATGTGTCTATGTGATTGATTTATTGATTTAATTTCAGTTCACTATCATCAGATAAAATTATAAAGTATACAATCAACATTAACATTAATGATCATAAAAAGTGAACATTGTAATAAAGTGGTCAATATCTAGTGGGTTAGGAAGAAGTTTCAAAATAATATCCCTAACCCGATTCACCCCCACTTAGGGTATCTTGGCTTCTTTTGGACATAAAAATTCACATCAGAGGGTTGGATCCTTTTATCAATTTTTTTACTCTTACTTGGATCAGTCCACTTCCGAAGTTTAAGAATTAGTCTACTCTTATCATGGTGTATCATGGAATGAGAATAACATCAAAGAAGAATAAGATGTCCGGTGAAATTCCTCATTGTGGAAGTGTCTACAAAAAGAGTGTGATTCAGTTGAGGGAAACCAATAACACACTAAAGAAAGACCTAGATGAACCATAAAGTGAAATTATTCACTCATTCAATGATGTTACAAAGAGTGAATAAATAACTTGACATGCCAGGTGATTTTGGAACATCTAATGATGTAGAAATTATAATAATTCTACTATTGGATTATTTATGCATGAAAAATGAATTGTATTGGAAATTAATAGTGGAAAACAAGTCTCAAGATATCCGGATCCAAGAACTAAAAATTATGGTCAACACACTAAAAGGTTTAAATAAATGTTGTATTGTTGTGGCTACTGATCTGAGGGAGAAGAATGATTTCCAAGATGAAGAACTAGAAAATATTTATAAAAAATAGAAAAAATCAATGCTTATTACAAGTGGAATAATCCAAACTCTGGAGGAATTCAAAATATAGAAGTCCTAAATGATGATCGTGCTACAAAAATATCTAAACTAGTTTAGGATAACCCAAATATACAACAAGAGATTTCATGTTGTGATGATTCTATTACTCAATAAAAATATAAAATAACAGATCAAAGTGACATTGTGGATAAGATCACTCAATAATTGGAAGATGATCTGAGTAGTGGGAATATTATCAAGAGATAATTTAATGCTCAAATTGGATCAATGTTTATAAATAATCAACCACTGAGAGGATATATCAAATTAATGAAGAAAGAAGTTGAGAAATCTAATGCCAAATCTAAGCCTGAATTGAAGGATTATTTTATTTTTCTATTTCATTATCCTTCATAAGACGATGATCAAATGAGAAGAAAATATTCTATTTCCGAGGAGAAATAAGAACATATTTTATCCTCTCAAAGGTCAAACAGTTTTAGATAAATATGTATTGGATATGATGAACCCTCTACTATGCATGACAAGATTAGAGTTTTAGATAGTTCTAGAAATATGGAAAATCTTATAGATATAGGAAATAGACCTAATAACTTTATTATAGGAAGTAATGATAGCATGTGATATTTTTATGTGATTTATGGTTATAAATCAGGTTTTTTTCATAGGCTTTGGAATATATTTCATGATGTGAAGATAGAAATTATGAAATCAAATAATAAGAAGAAGTATCTAGAGAAATATGAAATATTAGTCTCTTAGAAGAATCTAACAAAAAAATTATACTATTTTGGAAGAATGGAACACACTCTGAGTATGTGTCAAGAAGCCAAAGAGCATAATGTTATAAGAAAAAATCCAAATTTATCAACATCTCAAATGGAGAAATTATGATACATGGTTTGTTTGTAATGAGATAAGTTTTATATGTTCTAGTCAGGGTTATTAGGCGGGATATTTTAGCATGAATAAAGTATTGAAGGAAAAGGAAATCAAAAGGAGATCCCCAACACTAGTATTGTATAACAAAAGAGGTTGCATTGGAAGACAACATGAAAAGTTGAAAAATAGGTTTACAGCCTTGGGGGAATCATGAGGAACTAAACAAAAGTGATATCAATCACCTCCTTTGTTACACACAAAATATCTCCCATGGAAATAATTTAAACAAACCTAGAAGAAAAAGGGAGGAGGTGTTGTAGTAGTTATTAAGAAGAATGTAAATTTATTGGAAGAATCAACCCCAACAAGAAAGGGCGGAATGACTCAGTTAATTGATAAAAGAAAAATGAATAAAGAATGACATGAAAAATTCACATGTAAATCCACATGGGGAGAGGTGATGGAAGTAGATAGAACCCTCTAATAGAGAAATATTCAATAGCATATGACAAGTATCAAATAAAGAGTCATGAAAATTTTTATATTGGAGCTGCATCAAAGAAGAAAATTCATAACAACAGTTTTAAACAACAAATTATGAAAATGGAAATCCTAGAGAACATAAATATCAGAAAAATACACAGCATGTGGGTAAAAAAAATTATTCTTATGTCCAGAATAATTTATGTTGGTTGGGAAGTTGGAAAAATCTTAAAAACAATACAGTACTTTTCAAGAAAGTATCAGAGGGTTGATCTATCAGGATAGACCATAATAATCTTCTTGAGGTTTCTAATGATACCCCTATCCATTTGTGTGTAAATTTTATTAACTTATGTTCATGTGTTCTATGTTCAAGGGGAGATATTATATATGAGGATGTGGTGTCAAAATATGTAAAATGGTGATGTGTTGTGCTCTAGAATTTCAACTAATTCAAATCTGTCACAAGTAATGAATAATTAGGATGAGATAATTCTATAAAATGAGTTAATCATTTATTGATGTAATTAATTGAGAACTATATATAGTGACTATTTTATTAACTTTATCTCTTTTTTCCTACACTATTTTTTAACTTAGTAGGATTAAATGTTTTGTTGATGGCTCATTGAGAATGTGACACATGAGAATAAATGACATTGGAGAAGAATAATGAATGTGAGTCTAAATCATGGGATGAAAAATAAGAAGAGTTGAACATCATAGGGGGAGAATTCAATCTCTTAATCGGATGTATGATCTCATTTGGATATAATGGATGAATTTTTATGTTTTCCAACATCAGGAAGACCGATTGGTGGAGAAGCATTCAAACTCATGTATTTCATGATTATCTATTTTTATCTAACAATATAGTATCAAATACTATTTTGAAGATACCATGAATTTGTGAGATAATTTCAACAATGTTTCAACATGAGGATACAAATTTTTTAAATGAAATATTATCAATATATTTGATAATAGACAGATTCATTAAAAAAACAACGAACATTTTCATTTTAGAAGCAACAAGGAGGTTAGAAACCCATTGAATGTATAAGTGGAAAATTATGATTCATGATAAAATATTGATAATGGGATGGAATAAGTAGTTGTACATGTGAATTGGGTTATGTATATTAATGGATATATTGAATAAAAGAAAATAATCAGTCATAAGAGATATTTTTAGACAAACAAATGATAATTTCATGGTAACCAAAGGTTTATTTCATAAAAAAATGAATTAATATAGAGTTGTACTCCAAAAAAATTTATGACTAATGTGAAAAGGTTACTCTCACATATAGGGTATCAATGTTGATGAAACATTCTAACCTATTTCAGGGCTAGATACGATTAGATTATTCTTAGCCATAATAGTGAAATGAAAGTATAATGTTTTCCAGATGGATGTCAAGCCATCATTCCTAAATGGAGTTTTGGAAGAAGAAGTATAAATTGAATAACCAGATTGTTTTATCATTCAAAAATATGTGAAAATAGTTTTCTTGATGAATGATTAATTATATGGGTTTAAGAATAAACCAAGAGAATGGTATTAAAAAATAGATCAATTTTTGATGAAAAATGGTTTTGAACATGGTGGAGTTGATTACAATCTATATCTGACCAATGACTGTAATAAAAAAATGAGGGTTCCAGTCATACAAGAAAATAATGTCACATGTATTTCTTAATAAAAATATTCCAAGGATGTTTTGAGAAGATTTTTAATGGGAAATTCCATGGAGATGATGAATCTTGTGGCTTCCCTAATGAAACTATAACAGGATGATAAAGGCAATGTAGTTAATGTCACATAAGATAAGGAAATCATTGCTAGTCTATTGTACATTATCGTGACAAGACCTAATATTGTTTCTAAATCATTCCCAGTAGCACAGTATTAATTCAATACAAAATAAAGACACTTGATTTTAGTGAAAAAAAATACATCTTTATATCAAGGACATGATGGATTTCAGTTTGATTTATAACAACAAAACTCATTCAATGTTATTAGCATATATAGATGCATATTGAGATAGATAAGAATATGATAGAAAATCAATGTCCAGATGTGCTTTCTATCTTGTTGTATTGTGTATTTCTTATCTTTTAAAGAATCATGATTACATTTCATTGAGCACTACAGAAGCTGAATATATTGTGGCTACTCAATCGTTCACACAATTATAGTGGATGAAGAATAAACCTGATGATATGGGTGTTGAGTTGAAGTCTTCAATCTGAATCCATTGTAATAATTCAAGTTCTATAAATATTAGAAAAAATCTATTTCATTTTTAAAAGATAAAGAACATTGATGTTAAATATCATTTTACTAAGGAAAATGTTGAAAAATGGCTTGTTATGTTAGAGTATCTTCCTACAGAAACTATAGGGTGCAGAAATTTTGACCAAGGGATTTCCCAAAGAATTTTTTTGAGAGGCATAAACTAGTTATGGGAGTTCATTCAGCTCCCTTCACTTGAAAAAGTGTGTATGTGGAACACCCACTTCTCTCGGGGTATGTTGTGTTTTTTTCCTAATGAACTAATCTGTGTTCTTTATGCATTTGTAGACCACAATGAAATTACCTTTGGGTTCATTGATGAAGTGACCTTCAGGTTCATTGAAAATGGGGGTTAAATTTGGGCTATTTAATGGGAGAAAATTTCTTAATCAAAATAATAGGATAATCTATTAGGTAGAGCAGTGGGGTAGGTGGAGTTGAAGGTCACTGTGGGAGTTGTGAAAAAGAGTTAGTGTCAAGGTTTTATATATTTCATGTTTTCAAAAAACAACGTAATTCTCCTATGACATGATTCGAATTTGGTGTTAGGAGGAAACAAATCATGGTCATATCTATTAGAGATTAACCTGGTTATATTTAAGCATTCCAATTTATAAGAACCTAAGCAGTAGAGTTAGTGGAGTTTTAAATTCGAAGATGCTAAAGGTGATAAACAAAAGGATATATATCATCACATATAATCTTCATGATGAATGAAATTTATAGGTTTTAGAATGAATTGATTCATTAATGAAATTTTCATTATACTATTATTTCCCACATTGATCATTGCTCATGTAGGCTTAAAGCGTTTATTGAGTAAGTCTTCTATTTCTATTGGTACTAGATGAAGTAAATAGTGGAATTAGATGAAATAATATATCATGAGGTATCAAAATATTAAGCATACTCAAAAAAACCAAAGGGGGTTAATTTTTGGGAAAAAATCCCTCATGGTAATAGTGATGCATTTTTGGGTTGACTGTGTTTGTTGAAAAGGTAGGATTCCATGGTAAGTTGTGGATTTCCAGAGATATTGTTTACACAATATGTTGAAAGAGAACCATGAAAATGGAATTATCACTTTGGAGGTGGTACAAAAACTCATATACAATGTGTCCAAAATCATTTTTCATCATCAGAACAACAAAATATGGTAAACGAAATAATTTGGCATAAGTTATGTTTTTTCACGAAAGGTGAGTTTACACGAATTAGACGTGCATGTATGAGACTTCTAAAATTGGTGAATTTGGAAGAAGTTACAATTAGGGTCAACAAAATGACTTTAAATAGGTTTCTACCCCCACATTTGAGGAAGATCAACACTTATAGAGAATTCGAGATCTGGATCACATAGTTTGTGAGTTTCGTGCATGTAGTGAGTTGTCCTGTAAGTAGGGAGTTTCACACAAGATGGAAGTTTAGAGAAATCAGTGAGTTTCATGTAATAAGTGAGTTGCATGTAAGTATTAAGTTTCACATAAGAGTTGTGTGCAAGGAAATGTTGGTGCACAAGATTTTTTCCCATGAAGAAGGCACATTTTATGCTCTAGGAATTAAAGAAGCATTCCAGACACACAAGAGTTGTGTGAATGTTTGAAGCAGCCCAACACATCCATTGTAAAGTGGTATACCTTAGTGGATGAATTTTTTACCTAAATAGAGCATCTATATATAGTGGAGGATTAATTCATTAGATATATTGAATTTACCTACATGTCTATAAAGTATGTGTGGATCCCTTCTAAGAGTAGTGAGAAAAGGAAGAAGAAGATGGTGATCCTTTCCAATGATAGTGAGATAGAGAAAAAGAAATAGGAAGTGACCCATGGGAATTTATTGAATAGACCCTAAATCTTATAAAATCAATGATTCTAGGCATATAGGTGATCTAGCCCAAACATCAATATTGGTAGTGAGCCTTAGTGAATTAGGTACAATCGGAAAATTAATGTTGTTTTCTCCTTGGATGTAGCCCTGTGAGGGTAAACCAAATATAAATCTATGTTTCCTTGTGAATTATTTATTTAATCAGTTTTTGTATAATATCATCAGATAAAATTGGAATATAAATGATCAAACTTAACATTAGAGAGCATAATATTTGACCCTTGTTATAAAGAGTTCACGATCCAGTGGGGTACGAAGAGGTTTGAAAATAATATCCATACCCTAAATCAACCCCCCTCTTAGGTTATCTCAACCCCTTTTAGACATAAGAATATTATTGGTTATGATCCTATTATTTTATTCCCATGCACTTTGATTACGTTCTCATACCTATATGATACTCTTATTCTCACTTGTGATATTAGATTTGTATCTCCTATTTTTCCCATTATATGCATATGAGCTTACCCATCCTTAAGTTTCCATTCCATTTGTTGAAAGGAAGAGTATTATATATAAAATTTCTATAAGGTTATTAGGTGTGATGAAAATATGTGGGACAGGTTGAATATGTTGTTGAATAAGTTGGTTATGTATCTAATATCTAAAGATAAAAAAACTTATTTGTTTTTGGGTGTGTTTTAGGGTGACATGCATTTCATATACAAGTAGAGTGTAGTAATATATATTTATGTAATTTTTAGATTAAATCATTTGAAATTAGAGTTGGATTTATTTTATATTAGGTATTAGGTTATAAATAAGAATATAATAGAACTTAAAATAAAAAATATTAAACCACAAGTGATATAATATGAACCTAAAATGTTATAAGTATAAATAATGGTGCCCCAATTTTGGACATCTTAGGATTGATTTTTCTTTCTATATTATTTATCACTCTAATAAATTTATAATACTCATTATAATAATTTTGGGTTTTAATCAGGTATGAAAGGAAAATCATGAAATTGGAGTGGTTATACAAACGGACAATATAAAAAATAAATTATTTTATCCAAGTCATATAAAGTCCTTCATATTAAAAAAAGTCAATAATACTATTTTACCATAACCCCAGAGACTATATATTGAATTATTGATGAAAACACCCAATTTTGTTATGATTTCATCAAAATTAAATACATCTTCTTGGAATAAATTTTGTGGGAATGTGCTTATTAAAATCCATATTATTCTACCTTTATTCTAATTTTATTTTATATTAGGCATGTATTTATGGTCTCTACATAGATAACTTCCCAATTTCATGGATTTGGTAGTCATATATCTTATTTAAAATCAACAAATTATCATTTATTAATGAAAGGATGACTATGAACTCCCCATGAAAGTTACTTCCCTTGTTTGGACCTTGTCACCTAGAAATGAAGGATATATAAATCAATTTTTTAAAGGAAAATATAATACTATATACATTTATATTTATCAATATTTTGTGGATGTATTTCTAAAATATTTTTCTATTCTTCCTCTAGATCATGAGGTTAATATTTCCATAAAACTCATACATGATGTTATGCCTATATCAAAGATTCGTTATATAATGAACCTGATTGAATTAGAGGAATTAAAAAATCAACAAAATGATAATATGGATAAGGGATTTATACACTTATATTCTTTACCCCATTATGAACAAATCCTCATTGTTTTAATTTAATATAGATCAACCCATATCTTAATTTATTATGAGAAACATAACTAGATCTTGATTAATAACAAATTTCTTATACCCCCTATTGATGTCTTCTTCAATCAACTATGATGGGTTAAATAATTCTCAATGATTTACCTTTAAGTTGAATATCATTAATTAAGGGTAAATAGAGATGATTTATCCAATATATCAATTCATTAAAAATTTGGACATCGTGAATTCATAGTGATTCCATTGGATTATACAAATACCCCCACAATATTCAATGGTTTGATAGATAAAGGCATTATAGATTAAATCAATAAAATTGTGGTTGTATTTATAGATGATAAACTCATATATTCCAAGAAACAAGAAGAATATGAATATTATTTGATTATTGTACTACGGATTTTGGGAAAATATAAACTATTTTAAAAATTTACGAAGTCTGAATTATGGATACAAAAGGTATAATTCTTATGTCATGTAATCATAAGTTGGAATATATTTGTAGAACCTTTAATGATTATGGTAATTAAAGACTATAGTAGTACAACCACTATAACAATGACCCATAGTTATCCTTTATTGGTGAGATACTAGTGTTGTTTTGGGAGATATTTAGAATGACCTTCAAATAAAATAACCAAGTTAAATTTGAAATGCCTCAAGTGCTTTTAGATTGATGAATGTGAATAATATTTAAAAGAAATTAATATAAGGTTAGTTAATGCACAACATCCGTATATTGGAGAAGGATTTTTAACACACAATGATGCATCAAATATGTGATTAGGATTTTTATTCTAGAAAAATGACCTTGGGGTAGCATAACCTTCATTCCAATTAAAGGTTCATAAACATAATTTCTGAACATATGGTTTAAATTTAGTGTCTATAATTTTTACATTATATATATAGAGTCATTATCCCTATGGTTGAAATTATGAAATATATTCTGTTTATAATAAGTATATATTCATATATAATGATTTTAAAATGTTTCAGAGGATATAGTTAGAGTTTATAAAGTACTACCACTTATAAATACATTACCACCCTAGGAAGACAAACATAGTGGATGTTTCTCTTAGTAGGAACAATATTTCTATGTTATCCTGGATGATGATTTAAAGAGACCCAATACTCATCGAATAATAAAGGATGATCCCTAAAATTTAAAGGAAGGTGATAAATCCAATCATCCCAAAACGACTTCTCAATCTACCATTAATGTGATGATTAAGCAGGCATATAATGAGGGTATTGAACGGAAAAAATGGGTAATAATATTTCAAAAATAATTATTTAACATTATACAGGGATATGATTTGGGAAATTAATATGTGTTCCATCAATACTATAATTTAAGATGGAGCTATTGGATGAGGCACATATATCATCACTATCCATCCATCTTGGATAGAAGAATTTATATAGAGATCTCAAAAATCATTTCTTATGGAATAAAAAAAAGAAAGAGATTTTAGATTATGTATCTTGATTATTGGTATGTTATAAATTTAACATAGAATAATTGAAGTCTAAGTATAAAATGATACCATTACCTATACCATTATCGAAATGGGAAATCATCACCATGTAATTTTTTTATAAGTCTTATGAATAATTCTAAAGGCTGTTATGTAATTTGGGTTGTATTCAATCTCTTTATGAAGATCATATATTTCATTTCTAATTGAGAAAATTTCTTGCTCGATACAATTTATTGGATATACATAAATGAAGATATGATGTTGTTTAGAGTGCAAATTTCCATTATAATAGATCAAGATATGTGGTTTACCTTGATGTTCTTGAGAATACTTCAATAATTGATGAATATAAATTTGATATTTAGTACTACTTATCATCCCATATATATGGCCAATATAAAAGGACCATTGAAACTCTAAAATATATAATGATATAGTATTCACTGGATTTCATTGGAGGTTGGGATAAAAACCTTCATATGTTTCAGTTTTTATAAAATAATATTTTCCTTCTATCATATAAATAGACCCAAATAAGGATCTTTATGGGAAGATTCTTATAACTTCAACATGTTGGGATGATTTTTGTGAATATAAGATATTGAGAATAAATTTTTTTGATGAAATTTTATAGAAAAATAAAATTTTCTTTTTCACATTTAAGAATCACAATTTCAGTAAAACAGATATATTTATAATCATTAGAGAGATTCGGATTTTAAATTCAGAGATATGCTATTTGTTAAAATATCACCATGGAAGATGGTTTTGAGATTTTGGTAGAAGGGAATGTTGATTAATATGTATATTGACCATTTTGAATAACTTCATCATGTGAGGATTATAAATAGTCAATTTTCACTTCAATTGAACCTATATCAAGTGCGTGAGGAGATCCATGTATCACTTATGAGAAATTACATACCTGATCCATCAGATACACAAAACTAAGAGGTTGTACATCTAGGACATGATCTCTCTTATGATGAAAAAGATGTATAAATCTTATATCATAGATATAAATATCTAAATAACATTACCACTTACCTGGTTAAAGTTATCTAGAGGAACCATATGTTTGAGAATGAAAAATGGGTACCTAAAGATATAATGTTTTAGAAGTTCCCTTATTTTCTTCCTTAGAGTAACAAAATTTTGATGGTAAAATTATTTTATGGGGGTTTGAATATAACCCCTCATGATTTTAGATTGTATTTACATTTAAATTAATAAATAGTGTTTGATGGATTTTCATTCTTGTAGTACCTAACTAATGTGAATATTGTATCATTAAATTTAAAAAAATTTAATATTAAAATATATTTAATGAGAAATAATTAGAAAAATGGAAAAAATTGAAAAAATATGATGTTTCAATTCACTTAGGAATAAAAAATTTATTCTAGAGAAACTATTTTTATGAAAAATTTACTTCTAATAAATTTATTATATTTGAATAATGATAATAATAAAATGTATTGATGAAATCCAATGAATTATTTGTATAATAAATTAAAAACATAAAACAAATTATTAAGTAAATATAAGGAATATTAATTGAATTATTCACGGCTAAAAAACATTTTGTTTAATTTTTTTGGATATATATTATATATGTTTTAAATATATGTTAAATTTATCATATTTGATGTCTGAATTTTCTTGAAATTAAATATATATATATATATATTCATTCTAAGTATCAATATTTTTTTATTATCATTTGGAATGAAAAATTTATAAATTCATTCTTATTCTTAAAATACATTATTTAGAAAAAAATTATTCCATTGTGACTAATTTTACTAATATTATTTTTTTTATCACCTTTAGAAATTGAATTAATTAAAATGGTTTTCCAATTAGGAATCAACTAGTCCAAAGTTATTTATAAGTAAAATTACATTTTTAGGCCTAAAAATAAGTTAAAAAGGTAAAAGTTTCTCACCAAGGTTGTAAAGACCCATAATTTCCAGGTAATATTTTTAATTATATTTGAATTTTATGTGTCTGTGAAAATTAACGGAGTGTGATTCTGAGGCTTGGTGTGGCCAGAATGAATTTCTGAACTTTTTTTTGAGTGTGTTCAATAAATGTGAAAGTGGGTTTTTGTAACTTTTGAACCATTTCTCAGAATTAAAATCTAAGGACACCATTGAACTTGCAATGCCGATATTCACTTAAGGATACATTCACCTTGACCGTTGTAGGTCAAGGGTGAAAGTTAGTTTTTGTTCTTTTTCATGAAAAAAAACAAAAAAAAAACATTTATTTTATTTTTATAATCTCTTTTTTGAATGCTTAGTGGTGGGGACCACCTAAACTAGAAAAACACCTAATTCAAATCCATGATTGTGGGGACCACCCAAACCCCTCTTAATTGGGGGAAACCTCTTAAACTCCCTCTTAAATATGGTGATGGCTCTGGAACTTCCTCCAATTTAATTGTGCCCCCTCCTTTTATTAATTATCCTGTATCAATTAAATAAATAATTAAGCCAAATCCATATCTTCCAACAATGTAAAAATTAACAATCATTTTTATTTGGGGTTGGCTTCTAATTTTTTCTGGGGACAAATCATTAGAAAAAGGGAGGCATGGAGATAGATAGTGGATAAATCATCCTCTAACGAAGAACACACTACCAAATTGAAGAATGAGGATGATGCTTGAGCATCAGAATGCAGGCATCTTGTGGAAGAGACCAACGCCAACGCCACCATCATCAAAGACATTGTCTTCTTCCTGATGACCTCCTCCAACTAATCACAAGGTATGGAATGTTATTTTGAATACCTTTCCCCCATTCTGGGCAATCTTTTTGAATTAAGAACGTCTATTCCTCTTGCTACTGCTCTAACACAGATGGTGCGGGCCAAACAAACATGGCCTGACCCCTCCGTAAATCTGGGTGGTGTTTGTTGCATTATTCGCAATGGTGGAAGATGAAAAATAGCACCAGAGACTAGAACTAGAGAGACTCGAGAATGAAAGACATCACCATGGTCGGCTTCCAAGACAGCGGTGGCACAACTGCGCTGCTGGAGAAGGGTTGCGGCTCGTCGGACGCGGCAGAGCAAGGGTGGCGGCCAACGGAGACCGACCACACAATGGGGCGGAGGCACGCAACCGTGCCACCTGGAGAGCAAGGGCCATGGATTGTGCCGCAGTGGCGAAGGGAGGGTAGCTGGTGTTCGACCGACCACATAGGGGAGGAGCATGACACGCTGCAGGGAGGCAAAGGGGTCGACCGTTATGGCCGACCGAGTTTAACCGAATGAGACCTGCGGGTCCCGCATTCAGATGGCTACCTAATGACTTCAGCTGTTCGGTTAGTGGAGGTTGGAGGTATGTGACTCCCCCCCACATGCAGCCAGGTCGGGCCCATCCTAATAGGCCAGGCCATGCTAGTGGTCCGATCCGGGTCGAACCGGACCCGGACCAGCTTCGACCCATTTCCACTGTTTTGGAAATAACATTGGTACCGGGTGTCCATTTGACGAAATTTCTATAGAACCACAAACCATGGAGTGATATAGTCTTTGAGGTGTACCCCAGTTGAGTTTTGGAAAAATTTGGGGTATGGTCGAGTTGGATCGAGCACGAATCCAACCAGACCCTCAGGACTAAATAGCTAATAACATACAGACCGGGCATCCGATTGACACACTGTCTATTGCATTGAGACCCCTATTACATGGAAGTCCTTTGGGATACTTCATCAAGGGAATTCATGGTAGATGGACTATCAAACTATGGCTTGAGGAGTATAACCACATGGAATTAAGTGAGCTTAGTGTGGGAACCCAGTTGTTGGCTGTAACTTGAGAAAGGGATCCTTCGTGGGTTTTTATTTTAGGATCCCACATGGATCATCTCTAGGAATCCATGTGGGACTACTCTGGGATCATGTGTGGGTTTTCTGTACTAGTATCTTGTGTGTGTCTAATGATGTACTAGGATCCTGTGTGGGTCTGTTGTACTAGGGTCATGTGTGGGTCTGATGATATACTAGGAGCCTGTGTGGGTCTGATGTACTATGATCCTGTGTGGGTCTAATGATGTACTAGGATCCTTTTTGGGTCTGCTGTACTAGGATCCTATGTGGGTCTAATGATGTACTAGGATCCTACGTGGGTTTGCGGCTTAATAGAGTAAGATGATTCAGTAGTTACATCTAATCATTTAAGCTTCTCTATATAAGTTATATTTGGTATGAACTGAGTCCTTACCTTCATGGTGATACCTCTGTGGTATTCTTCTCTTTGGCGTACCTCTGTGGTACTTTCCATTGTGGTGATACCTTGGTGGTATTTTTTTGTTTGGTGTACCTGTGTGGTAATTACCTTCGTGGTATTTCATCATTGTGGAACAATTGAGTTGTGGGCTTTTGAGTTGGACCCTGTGTTTCCTCATGACTGAGATATGTATACTAGATAACTTAGGAATATGTATGGGCATATACCTAATAGGTTTGTCACTGGTTTACATGCTTTTTGTTTTATCTTTGTGGATTTTGTGACACCTTGAGAGTCTTAGGGTCCTTACTGAGTATAGTTATACTCACCCCTGCACGGGATATGCCCGCACCTTGTTGTGTTTGGTGTGGATGGCAGACAAAACTAACTAAGGATGAGGTTACCAGGTCTAGAGGTAGCTCAGCTGTGGAATTATAAGTGGTGTACCACAGATATGAAAATTCGAGAGCTGTACCTACCCTTTAGGTCGGATCCTTGGTGGGTTTTCACCGAAGTTGTTCATTTTACTTATACTTTCTGGTTTTCCTTGTACATTCTAGTTGGACTTGTATTCTGGACCCTTTCTACTTATTGCACACCCTCATTTTTTAATACTGTTTACCTGTGTTCATGTCTTGATGTGTGCTTGGTTGTGTGTGTTTTTAGGTTATAAAGGGAATGTCTTTCCAGTTTCAGGGAATACGTATTTCAGTGCCAGTCGCCATCCCCAGGTCTATGGAAGGCGGGCTTGGGGTAGTCACAGCATGGGCCCCAGGAATCCGGTCACGAAAAATTGGTATCAGAGGAGTCGATTCTACCATAGAACATTTGAATATGATTCTTTTAATGAAAATAGAGTTAAGTATAGTGTGTTTAGTTATCAGTTTAGGGAATCTTGTGTTGGTGCGGTGGTCGACGTATCCATACACCAGGACCCTGACTTCAGATTTCTGACTCAGTGTATGAAAACACTGATTGCATGCGTGTTTCAAAAAGTTTTCCTTGTGATCTCTTTGAGACAACTCAATAGGTATAAGTTTTTAACAATGGAACACCTGTTTCTTTTCAGGATGCGTCCATGTAGATAGCCAGTTAGGATTCCAGGTCTAGTACGCACTGATAGCCCACTGAGTGACGAGGCCTCGGTTCAGGGCCCTCTTCCAGTAGAGGAATTATTGGAGGCAATAGTGGTACCATTACCCATTGGGCCACCGATGCCACGAGCCCCAACAGTAGAGAGTGCACACCGCTTGAGCGTGTTGCACGAGTTCCAGTGCTAGAGGCCACTAATGTTCTAGGGTGATACAGACCCATAGGCGGCTGAGGATTGGCTGGAGGCCATAGTGAGAGTCTTTGGACTGGTAGGGACACCATCTGATCTCATGTTGATCCTTGATACCAGTCTTCTACAGGAAGCATTAGGAATATGGTGGAGCATGATGCCTTAGGTTCACGATGAGGTGATACTCCTCTAGGCAGACTTTGAGATCCTGTTTCGGGCAGAGATTGTTCCAGCGACCCTTCAAGAAGTACACATTTAGGAGATTCTTCATTTGCAGTATGGAAACATGACTGTAACTCATTACTTAGTAAGGTCCACTGACCTCTCACGCTACTCCACTGATATACTAAGAGACCCATTGTTCAGGGCCCATACCTTGGAGCACGGACTCAGGCAGGAGATCAGGGCTTCGATGATCTCACTCGGCATTCCGACACAGACGAGGGTGTTAGAGAGAACCCTCTTAGTATAGAGTTTTCTTACTGAGAAGTCACCAGCAAAAAGACCGCCATCAGTCATCACGTAGTGGAAACTTCTACAGCTAGCTGGAGACCGATGTCTTAGAGGTCCAAGAGGACCAGACCCATGGATGGATGACTACAAGATTCATGGTCAGTTGTGCGGGGAACCAGAGACAAAACCAGTCATGTGAGGAATATGCAGTGTTACACATGTGGCGGGTAGTGTCACATGGATCGAGATTGCCTGAACCTCTATATAGATGATTAGAAAACAGTCGAAGAATAACTCAAGAAGAGATAGTGGTTCGATCGAGGAGGTCCGTAGGGAGTAGACATACATGGTAGAGGAGCTGGCCATGCAGTTGGTGGTCGGTGATGAATCGAGATGTTACTGCCACCACCACCAAGAGGTCCTCCTTAACCATAGGGAGTAGGTTGTCGAGGGCGAGTTCATCTCCAGGAAGCTGAGGCCTATGACCATGGTGCTCTATAGATTATACAAGGTATGATCTGTATCTACTCCATCCTAGATGCAGTACTTGTAGAAATAGGTTCCAGTCATTCTTTTATTGCCACTACACTTGTTTAGAGATTGGAGATTCCGACAGATCTATTGGCTCGATCCTTATTTCTAAATACACCTATGGGAACAGATTCGACGATTACGCATTGGTGCCGGCAGTGTGAGCTTACTCTAGGAGGTGAGATCTTTTGTTGGGATCTCTTAGTATCAGCATTGAGGCCTTACGATGTCCTCTTGGGTATTGACTAGTTATCTAATGTTCATGCTTAGATTGAATGTATTAGGTGGAATATGTGGTGTTTCCGCACGGATGGGACCACATTTACCTTCACCAGCAAGAAGGGAGCCTTTGCAGCACAAGATGGACTTAGCCGGAGGAGGGTGCTGCTGATTACGCATTAGTTGGCTAGCCTTACCCTCGAAGCGGTTGATGTGGAGAGTCTGAGTTATCCTATGGTGGTGGACCAGAATGCAGATGTCTTACCTGATGATGTTCTATGTCTATCTCCTTGTAGAGAGGTGGAATTTTACAATGACTTGTACCCTAGGATGGAACCGATATCGACACCATCTTATCGGATGGCTCCTGCGGAACTTCGTGAGCTGCGGGTATAGTTTGAAGACATACAGGAGAAAGTGTTCATTTGGCCCAATGTTTCTCCTTGGGCAGCCCTGATTTTGTTCACCAAGAAGGTGGATGGTATCTTGAGACTTTTTTTTGACTATTGGCACCTGAACCTGGTGACTGTGAAGAACAAGTACCCACTCCCGAGGATTGATGACCCCTTTGATCAGCTCAAGGGAGAACAATGGTTCTTGAAGATAGACCTCAGATCAGGCTATCACCAGCTCAGAGTACGGGGCAAGGATGTGAAGAAGAAGACTTTCAGATGTCCGTATGACCATTATTAATTTTTGGTCATGCTGTTCAGTGTGAACAATGATCCAGCAGTGTTCATGGGACTCATGAATAGGATCATCCAGCCATTCCTTGATTGCCTTGTAGTAGTCTTCATCTACATTATTCTGATCTACTCGGCTACTTAGGAGGAGCATACAAATCATTTTCAGGTAGTTCTGGACATGCTCCAAGAGAAAAATATTTATGGTATGATCTTGATGTGCCGGTTCTGGAAATAAGATGTTAACTTTCAGGGAGATGTCATATCAGAGGCTGGAGTTGCAGTGGATCCAGTGACGATTGAGGTGGTACTTTCTTGGGAGCCACCCAAGAGTGTGACAAACGTATGGAGTTTCCTGGGATTGGCTGGATAATACTGGAGGTTTGGTCCAGATTCTTCCAGAGTTACATCCCCTTTATTAGCATTTACTAAGAAGGGGAAACCCTTCGTGTGGTCGGAGAGATTCCAGTGGAGTTTTCAAGAGCAGAGGTAGAGGCTGACTAGTGCCCCTATCTTGAGGCTACCGGAGGAGGGCGTAGGGTACACAGTCTACTACGACGCATCAAGGACCGGGCTCAGATGTGTCCTGATACAAGAGTGAGCAATGATCACATATGGTTATCAATAGATGAGACAACATGAGCAGAAATATGCTACCCATGACATGGATTTAGTAGTAGTGGTCTTCACCTTTAAGATGTAGCGACATTACTTGATGGGAGAACGCTTTACAATCTAATCTAATCACAAGAGTCTCAGGTATAATTCTCTCAGAAGGACCTGAACTTGGGATAGAGACATTGGCTTGAGTTCCTCCAGGACTATTACTTAGAGATAGTCTATACTCTTGGGAAGGGGAACGTTGTAGTATATTCACTCAGTAGGAGTTTCAGTATACAACTGCTAGGTGAGGTGACAGAGTAGGTGGAGACTTTGTAGATATAATTTGTGTATCAAGATGGAGTAACTCTTCTTATATCTGTTACAGTCACTCCCCCACTCCTTCTATGAGTTAGGAAGACACAATGTAGGGACACTAACTGCAAGTCTCTATATGCTCAGATATCCACAAGGCAAGCACATGATGGATTTTCTGATGGTGGGGAGCCTATCATCTTCTTCAAAGGATGTACCATGTTACCAGTGGCACTTCGTGATGAAATGTTGAGGGAGTTCCACAAATCCCCTATAGCAGTAGATCTAGGAGTGGTGAAGATGTACCAAGACCTATGATGACAACACTGGTGTCCAGCAATGAAAAAATCAGTAGTAGATTTTGTCTCTTGATGCCTCACTTGTCAGCAAGTGAAGGCGGAGAATCAGGTACTGACATGCCTAGTTCATCCATTAGAGGTCCCAAAGAAGAAGTGGGATGGGATATCCATTTACTTAGTGAAGAGACTTCCACATACATCCAAGGGTCATGATTTTGATTGGGTTATCGTCGACCGACTCACCAAGTTGGCCCACTTTCAACCGATCTGAGAGCATGGTTCAATAGAGAGACTGGGACACCTCTATGTGCCAATGATTGTGCGGCTACATAGAGTACCCTCAATGATTATCTCTGATCGTGTTGCATGTTTTACTTCCCAGATATGGAAGGGGTTGTAGGAGACTTTCGGGACACAAATTCATTTGAGAATTGCCTTCCATCCTCAGATGGATGTCCAGACTGAGCAGACCATTTAGACACTAGAGGAAATGCTACGTGTTTGCGTCCTCAACATCAATCATAGCTGGGAGGATCACTTTCCATTGGTGGAGTTTTCATATATAAACAACTGTCACTCCACCATTGGGATGGAACCTTTTGAGGCATTGTATGGACGACCTTTCAGATCACCTTTGTGCGAGACTGACCCCTGGGAGTCAGCACTAGTGGGACCCAAGAGGGTAGGAGCTACCACAGAGAAGGAAAAGATCACCCAGGAGATGATGAAGACTGCACAAATTAGGCATAAGTTATATGTTGATATGAGATGGATACCTCTGGAGTTCGAGGATGGAAACCACATCTTTCTACGAGTCTTACCCTAACGAGGTTTGCAATGATTTGGTTGGGGGGACAAGTTATCTCTGAGGTTCATTGGGCCCTTCCAGGTCCTCAGCAGAGTTGTCATGATGGATTACCCCTTAGCACTTCTCCCTCAGTTGCACCGAGTGCACGACGTCTTACACATATCCCAGCTAAGGAGATACTTGCATGACCCATCACACATCATCGACCACGATGATCTGGACATTGATGATATAGAAACTTTTATGGAGGTTCCAGTGGTTATTGAGGATCGATAGGAGCGGGTCCTTCGTGGAAGGTAGATAAATCTGGTGCGCATTCGCTGACAGCATGGGAACCTCTAGGAAAGCACAGAGAAGTGGGAGGCTCAGATTCGTGATCAATACCCCCACTTTTTTCCTAGTTTTTAAGTTGTGGCTTACAGGGACACAAATTCCTGAGGTGGGGAGAATGAAAAGACCTGAAATTGCAATGTAATTTTTTTAATTATATCGGAATTTTTCGAGTCTGTGAAAATTGACGACACATGATTCCAAGGCCTAGTGTGCCCAGAATGAATTTCTAAACATTTTTCAGTTACATTTAGTAATTTTGTGAGTGGGTTTTTGTAACTTTTGAACCGGTGCTTGGAATTGAAATCTGAGGACACCGTTAAACTCGAAGCGAAGATATTCACATAAATAGACCTTCACCTCAACCGTAGTAGGTTGAATGTGAAAGTTAGTTTTTGTTCTTTTTTGTCAAAAATAAAATAAAATAAAATAAAATAAAATATTATTTTATAATCTCCTTTTTGAATGATCAGTGGTGGGGACCACCCGAGCTAAAAAAACCCCTAATTCAAATCCAAGGTGGTGGGGACCACCCAAACCCCTCTTAATGGGGGGAAATCTCTTAAACTCCCACTTAATTGTGGGGAAGTCTCTATAAATTCCTCCACATTAATTGTTCCAACCACCTTTGATTAATTATGGCACATTAATTAATTAATTAATTAATCCAACTTCATTTGTAACAACAATTTAAAAATTCACAAACATTTTTATTTGGGGTTGGCTTATCATTTTTTCAGGGGAGAAACCGTTGGAAAAAGGTAATCTTGGTGAGAGATCGTGGAGAAACTCATCGTCCAATGAAGAACGCACTCTAGAATTAAAGAACGAGGATGGCACTTTAGCACTGGAACAGACGCATCTTGTGGAAGCGACGAAATCCAACGACACCATACCCAATGACTTATTCTACTTCCTCACAACATCCTCAAATAAATGAAAAGATAGGGAATGTTATATTGAATACCTTTTGTCATGACCTGACCCAACAGGGCTTGAGTCGGGACTCCCCAAGTCCACCTCCAATAGGCCATGGTTTGGAGACTTGCACCGAGTAGGCTATCACATACAAGGGAGGCATTAGCCTAAGGTACCTGTACACACGCACCCACATACACCTCCATGAAACAGTGCAGAGGTATATATATAAAAACTAAAAATAAATGCATGCATACATCAAACCCACAACCAAAGTGAAATAGAAGGACAAAAGGGAAAAATATGGCCCACTAAAGGAAAACCACAAAAGAGTCCAACCTGCTCGGAAGAAGGGGTATGCTGCCAAAAGCACCACAAAAAAGCTCCTCAGCACAGCTCCGGTAAGACTCCACGGTCAGTCCTGCTCACTCAGCTCCGCCTACTCCCAGTCCTCCTAGGACATCGTCGAAAAGTATTTGGTCTGCACAAGACACAAACATGTGCGGGCAAAGCCCGTGTAGGGGTGAGTATAACAATACTTAGTAGGCACCCCAAAAACCAAAAAAAAGAGAGCAACTAAAAGGAAACTGTCCGCTCAACCCAGCCATAGGGAACCAAGACGAGAGAGAAACCCCCTCACGTGACCATCCTCGACTAAACACATCTAGTCAGCTCAATCCAGGTGTATAACCATACATAAACCTTGAGCATCCTCTCAGGTATACACCCAAACATATATCTCAAACATCTTCCTAGGTATACGCCCATACATATACGATGAACATTAGCTTAGATATACGCTCTTACTTATACCAATAAAATCCTGATATACTCAGCTCATGCACCAAGACACATGAGGTACCAACCTCATCACCAGCAATGGTTCACAACAAGGAGATCACACTCCACAATCACTGTCATCCCAGATGACACTCATACGAGAGATACACTCAATCAGGTCCCACACTAACATCTCATATGCTCACCCGAGAGATCATGCTCATCAGATATCGTCACTGAGGAAACTTCATTGAAACTACATACACACCAAAATCCTCAGATATGGGATTTCTCCTAGGGTCCTCTAGGGTATACCAGAACCCACACTGGTATATGAAGATCTCACAAATTGGGGATCACTCCCATGGTCCGTTAGGGGATTCCACAAGCCGATCTGGCATTCATAGATCTCACAGACAGGGGATCACTCCCAGGATTCACCGAGGGATACCACAACCTGATCTGGCGCTCATCAGAAACACGTCACTCAGATAGAGGATTGTCACCCGTGTCATGATGGTCATGAAGATACAAATATCATATCTGGTATATCTAGTGTTTTATGGGATCGAACTGATGATGTTGAAACCCTACAGAAACCACAAGTTGAGTAGGGGATCATATAACCAATAATACAACAACCCTATATAATCCTCATGCTGAGTAGGGGATCGTATACCCTGTGATGACACAACCATACTGAGCATGACCCACTGTGTAGGGGATCATATTCCCGATGATTCCACAAACCCTAAGGGGTTAACCTGCTAGATAGGGGATCGCTTCCTGTGGATAAGAACCTGATTTAGGGAAACTATGATATAGGATCACGCTCTGGGCCCACCAGAGGGATGCCACAACCCTAAAAGATTAAACATCCCATTGAGAGGATAACAAACCTATACTAAGGTTTTGATGTCGTGAGAACCCTCGTAGGAAGGAACCAAGGGAGTACCCTCAACTACTGCAGGTCCAAACGTCGCTAACACGAGCGACCCGCCATAACGCCACACTCTGCACCTCCAAGGCTGATACCATGTCCACCATCGCAATCCATTCAGAAAAACACACTGGATAGGTTGTATACACTCCTGAAATGAAAAACCAGTGGATATGGCACTATTCACCATAGCTAGCCCGTGCGGGGCCCAAACTACTATCCGAAAACTCTTCAAGTAGATCATACCACTGCGATCTCCTCAGAAAAACACAGGGGATTGACTACTCGATCGACCCAAATGGCCACCCAATGAAAAAGGTACTATTCACCTTAGCTAGCCCGGGTGGGGCCCACACCATGATCCCAAAACTCATCAAGTGGATAACACCATTGAGATCCCCTCGAAAAAACACACGGGATCGACTACTAGATCGTCCAAAACAGCCACCCTGTGGAAAATTCACGTTACTCCTTAAATACCGGAACTCGGCCTCATGAGAAACACACCCTGTTCTTGGTTCCAACACACAGAAACTATCTTGAGAAGTCCGCCGTACCATCAGGGCCTCAACAACACTGACAACACATCATTTGGACACTCCATGCAGGAGTTATGCCGGATCAATGTTGAAAATAATAAAATACTATTATTATTTTCAACGTTTCGTGGCCCCGGGCCAAAATACGACTCAAAAAATTCTCTAAATAATATCAATAGGTCCATCTCAATGCAAGTTTCACATCGCCGCAAATGTCTCTCAAATCGGACTTCCGGTTTGCGAGTTATAGGGTTTAAAGAACCCTTGGAAAAACTTGGCTGGACCACCGCCTGCCACACCGGAAACCACCTGCCGCCACCCCAAACCGCCGCGCCTCTGCCGGAAACCACCGCACCGCCACTGGATTCTGCAGTGCCGCTGCCGGAGATTGCTGTACTACCGCCTCTTTGCAGGAATCTATCATGGCCACCGCCCTCACCGCTTGAAAACCGTGTTTTCCACCGAAAAACTTCCTGGAGCCACCGGGAGCACCGTGGTGCTCCATATTCAGATCCGAAACATGTTTTAGAAAACTCGGGACCCCAACTACACAATCGATATGAAAATTTTAAGAAAAACTACCCAAAAATGGGATCCAGGATTTTAAAACTCAAACTACCTACATGTTGGCAGATCGCCGAAGCTTCGTGTGCAGAACGACGCCCGTGACGCGCTGAAGCTTGATTCGCTGACGATCGGCCCCAAAAACGGACGTCTGCGACTTGATTTGGCGAAGAACAGAGGTAAATGGTGCTAGTTCATCATTTTGGTGTGCAGGATGAGTGAGGTGAGGGTTGAGGGGTTTCTTTTTCTTTTTTTTTAATTTAAATTAGTTCATTTAATTGAACACCCCCGACCAGACCTCCCAGCACTGAGGAAATTTGGTCACCCCTATAGTAAACGTGCCATTCTAAACATAATGGCAGGCTCAAATTTCCAATCTAAGACTCCGTTAAGAAGTTATTAAAGATGAAACTCATTAATAAACTTTTCAATTTATTAACAAAAACACCCCTGGTGGCTTTTCTCACAGCAGGCCCGCGCCCGCAAGGTTTACACCCCGCCTAGGGTAAACAGGATGCTTCAGATGCAACCATGCTCTAAGATTCCCATTCCAAGCTACTGTTTGGGAGATAACATACTATTTCAACATGCATAGTATAAAAAAATTATTAATATTTTTATTAAATTAATTTCGGGTACACCGGGCCTTGGAATCGCACGCCGTCTTCGCACCTAGCTCTGGAATTATTCATAAGAATATTCCAAATTCTGAGAGGCCCAAAAACCGAGTTGCAAAACCTTTCCCAAATTATTGATATTCTTCTTGAATTAAGAATGTATATGCTGCTTGCTACCACTCTAACAGGGATGGAGCGGGCAAAACAAACATGGCTCGACCCCTCCGCAAATCTTTTTGCTGTTTGTTGTATTCTTCGCGATGGTGGAATACTGCAAACGGTGGCTGCAACTGGCATCAGTTGGACTCGGGAATGGTGGCAAGCTGTGAAGACACCAGTTGTGCAACCATGCTTCTAGAGAAGGGTTGCAGCCCGTCAGCTACGACGGTGCAAGGGTAGCAGCCAGCAGAAGCCGGCCGCACGACGGGGTGGCGACGCGCGATGCCCGGCAAGAAAGGGAAGAAGCTTCGGACGCGAAGGCGATGGGATAGAGGATGGAGATTTCCTGACCACAGAGTGGTGGCACACGACGTGCCACTGGGAGGCAAAGGGGACGACCATTACGACCTGCCGAGTTTAACTGAGCAGGACCCGCGGTTCCCGCATGCTGCTGTCGACCGAACGACTTCGGTCATTCGGTTAGCGGAGGAGGGGGGTGCATGACTCCACCCTGCATGAAGCTAGGCCAGGCTGTGCTGGTGAGCCAGGCTGGACCCAGTGGGCTGGGTCGACTCAAACCGGGTCGGGTCAGCCAAGGTCGGGTTGGGCCAAACTCGGACAAGCTTCGACCCATTTCTGCACTTTTCTCCATAACATTGGCACCGTGCATCCGTTTGACGAACCATCTGTGGCAATAGAAACATTGGAGAAATATGGATATTTTGGTATACCCCACCTGATATTTGAAAAAAATGTTTGGGTATGGTTGGGTTGGATCGAGCACGAATCCAACCAGGCGATCGAGACTAAAATGCTAATAACTTACAGACTGAGCGTCTGATTGACATATTGTCAGTTGCATTGTGACACCTATTATGTGGCAGTACTTTGGGATAATTCTTCATGGGAATTCATTGTAGTTGGAGTATTTACCTATGGATTGAGGAGTGGAACCTCTTGGAATCAAGTGAGCTTAGTGCGGGAACCCAGTAGCTAGCTGGAACATGAGAATGGGATCCTTCATGGGACTGTATTTTAAGATGCCACATAGATCTACTCTAGGAATCCATGTTCTAAAAATTTAAAAATTGAAAGAAAATTTATTTCGGGTTGGATTATCATTTTTCGGGGGAGAAATCGATGGAGAAAGGGAATCTTGGAGAGATCTCGTGGAGAAACTCATCATCCAACGAAGAACGCACTCTAGAATTGAAGAACGAGGACGAAGCTTGAGCACCGGAACAAAGGAATCATGTGGAAGTGAAGAATGCCAATTCCACCACCCCCAATGACTTCTTATTCTTCCTCATGATGTCCTTCAATGAATGAAAATGTAGGAAATGTTATTTTGAATTCCTTTTGTCATGACCTGACACAATGGGGCTCGATCTGTAACTCCCCAAGCCCGCCTCCAATAAGCCTGGGGTTGGAGACTTGCGCTACATAGGTTATAATACACAAGGGAGGAATTAGCCAAAGGTACATGTACACATGCACCAACATACACATCCATGAAACAATACAGAGGTATATATATATAAACTGAAAAGAAATGCATGCATACATCTACCCCACAACCAGAGTGCTACAGAAGTACAAAAGGGAAAACAAGGACCACCGAAGGAAAACCCCAAAAGCGTCAAACATGCTCAGAAGAAGGGGTATGCTACCAAAAGCACCACCGAAAAGCTCCTCAGCATAGCTCTGGTAGGACTCCATGGTCAGTCCCGCTCACTCAGCTCCACATACTCTGGGTGTAACGCCCCGATCCCAGCTACCCAGAGTCGGTGCATTACTTCGTAACATTGGCATAATCACAAAAGATCAAGTCTCGAAAGACCGATTAGTTTAGTATCCTTGGAAACACTAGATACATTCGTAAACATTACATTACATCATAAAGTGAAAAACTACAATAACAAAGTCTCCATAGTCCACTCTCATATCCTCTTCTGAAAATCCCTACAGGTCATTCATAAAATACTTCTTCAGATCCTGGAAAATATTAAAACATTGAAAGGGGTGAGCTCAGATGCTCAGTAAGGATAACAATATTGCGGAAGCTTTCATAAATAAACATAAAAATTTAAGGCAATGTATAACTAAAACAAAATCCTTTTTAAACTTGAACTTTAGCATAATATGGCAAAAATAAAATGAGACAATGCCATTTACTTACTCACATGGATATTCTACTAATCGAATAATTCCATGCAACATCAATAACCATTTTCATAATGAGGGAATGCATAATGCCAGACTATCATAACCACGTAGCCAAGGCCTCGTGCCAAGACCACGAATAAAATTTTGTCAAGGCCTCGTGCCAAGACACTAGTTTGTCTCATGAGACCTGCCGATGCAATTTTTTTTAGAAGATACTTACATTTAAAATTGCTAAAATATACTCCAGTGTTTTTCTGAAAACATTATGCAAGCTTCTGAAAACAAAATAACTAATTCAGAGACTGCTCGACTAATTACAGGCCATGATGGGTCCACTCCCAATCCTTTCCTGTCTACCACACTCGAGAGTTGGGTTTTCTGAAAACATTTTTAAGCTTGCGTTAAATATGTATACTTTTGCACTGGATTTTCAAATATTGGAGAGAAATATCTATTTTTTTGAAATCATTTAAAAATAACATATTTATAAAATAAAATATTTTGAGTAAACATAAAATTCAAAGGGGTTTATACACCGTATAAAAGAATGTTGTGTATAAAACGAAATATGCCTCAATGAAAGGAGATTGAGACGAAGTCCATAAAAAAGATCATTTTTTTAAAATAAAATAGATCTATTATGTGTATTCACTATAAGTACACATAAAGAAAGTACAAATACAAGATAGTAAATAATAATATCATGACATAATTTGAAAGTAGGAGATTAACCCAAAGAATGGAAGTTGGGTTAAGAAATTCCCTTACAAATCATGACATAATTTGAAAGTAGGAGATTAACCCAAAGGATAGAAATTGGGTTAAGAAGTTCCCTTACCTCGTGTCTGACTTGACTCAACCATTCTTTAACCTCCTGAATAATAAACTAGAGTTAATATATACCTTATTCAGAACCATTTTCAATTTCATTATCCTTATTATATCACTTATTACAATGATATGAACATTATGTAATTATTTAAGTTAATAACAGTCGTTTTGCCGATCTTTGTTACATGAGTCAACAATAAACTTCTTATAATTACAAGTTGTTTATGTGGTAGAATATCCATTATCTCCAGAATTATATTCATGATTTAGATGTCATATATATATTATATATCCAGTATATACATTCATTTATAATATTACGTAACATTTAGAGGTAAGAAATGTAATGCACCGTTCATGGAGACGGTAAGCCGTACGTACGCGTGAACGCTACTTTCATTTAAATTTCATATTTAATGGAATGAAATCATAATGATATAAATGTATAATATAATTACAGTATAATATAGTGTATAATACCATTTACTCCATCCTTTATACATCCCACATATGGCATTAACGATTCAAATCACTTTGAGGGGGCGGTAGTCCGCACTTCCTAAAATGAAATTATCGCGTTTTACCCATAATGGAAATCATAAAGTATTCCATAAATGAAAAATACAGAAGCATAAGTAAAACATAAACATATTATATATCATATATAAAAATAGTGACATCTTAATGGCCACCTTTGAAGGTGTTATATGAGTGTTGAACAATCATCGTTTCGTGAGGCAGAAATTCACCATCCACAGAAACCGTATGTTCTTTAACCATTAGATGTAGGTGTGTGTAAGTGTAGATCGAATCCTTCTTATAACAACATCCTAGTATATTTAGGATACTGGTTTTGTTACAAAATAAATGAATAAAAAGAGTTTAGGGGGTTGGAGAAGAAAAATAAAACAAAACAACATTAGAGAAGACATTACCTCAAAATCGGGTAACTCTTTTTGATTTGAGCCAAAGGCTTCCTTGGGAAGCGTTATGCCCAAAGTGAGGCTTCTAGGAGTAAGGGAGGGAAGTTGGGAGAGTATTTGGGCAGAGGTTGGACGAGCCAAATGGCTTGAATGTGTGAATAAGGTGGGAGAGGTGGGGGCCTTTTATAAGTGGAGAGGAAGGGCTCTTTTGGAAAGATTGAAATGTTACATTATTACACAATGCTTTTCGGATTATAAAGGTCCCACACTTATATAATTCGTGGATAAGGTGATAAGGGTTCGAAATCTCTTCATCCAATAGGCTTTGGACAAGTGTAAGCCTTGGATTTTGCATTATCTTTTCATTTTATTTAAATTGTTAAATAATGAGGTCATCGCCGCATCATAATGATGTCATAAATAATTTAATTTATTTAATGTCTAAAAATTATAAAAAAATACTATGATGTAGGAAATCGTTTTAGATTTCTAATGAATATTTATAGTCAAAATTTGAACTTGTGTAACCCCACTTAAAAACTGTTTTCGTAAAATAACTCATGTTTGTGTCAATTTAATTTTAACATTAAATAAATATATATTAATGTCATTTTCCAACTAAAGTGGCTCCATGGGGTCCCCAAGTTGACCCATGGGTTTTCTTGGTCGGCCATGACTCATCCAATAGGAGTAGGACAAGTTTCATGCTCATCTCATATTATTAAAACATTATTTGTACCTTAAACTACACTAATTACCTCTAATCGCGATTAAGAACTTAAAAGTTACTATTTATCAAAAAATTATTTTGATCTCATTGAACCACATTTTACTTCTTAATGACAACCATGTATGTCGGATTTTTGAAAATCAAATCACAGAAGTGGTAATATTTCATTTAAACGAAAAAATCAGTTATTTAACTACCACTTAGTGGTTTCACTATTCATCAAAAATTGAAGTTTTTCAGAACAAGGCCAAAATTTCACCCTAAGCTATAATTGATAGTCCGAATTCAAAAATGATGTCTATTTTACAAAATTCCAAACATATAAGTTGCATTAGTTAATTTTATAATTAATTCCCGCTGTTACGACAAATAGCGTGTTTTTAAGAAACAATTTATATCAAAAGATTGACAATTGTTTATGTCCAATTTCAATGTTAAATTAATTCTAATGACCACCATTGGATAAAATGGTAAAAATATATTCTAATTATACCTTAAAACCACTAAATAGTATAACTTATCACTATAAATTATTTTGATTAAAAAAGTTGTTTTAAGTATTTTTCACTATTCATAAAAATTTGGAAGTTCTCGGAAAATTACAAAAAATTCAACATAGGATAATTTCAATATTAGGAATACAAAAATGAAGTCAATTTTGAAATATAAAATTTTTATAAATTTAAAAGGTGGTTATTACTATTCATAACGGCTACTTTGATTAGTTGCGTTGTGTTAGAACTCGAACATGCGTACAATGCAAGCTATTGCATTATTGAAAGAGAGGCGTATCGTGGAAGCTCGCGGTGTTACATTCTCCCCTCCTTCAATAAATTGCGTCCTCGCAATTTGAAATTTTTCTTTGAAAAAAAAAGGTTGAAAAGAGAAAATACCTTTGAGGAAAACCCACATTGGAAATAAGGTTAATAAATATATAACATTAAAAGAAAGCAGGATAAGTACAAAGGTCACCCGATATCCCCCATTATAGGATTATATGAAAATATGGATATGGAGGAGAAACAAACCATCAAGGTCTGATGGAGAGTTATAGAAAACAGGATTAGGAGAAAGTTTAACCACAAGAAAATCACAAACTTGTGATTGGTTAAACGGTCATTGAATCCCCAGTTGGAAAAGTTAACCGACAACATTTTTGTTTTAAGTTACCTTTTATAATGTTGAGGAATTTATTTAGGAGATTTACTAAGAACATAAGGGAATATACATACTTGTTATGTATACTTTCATTTGTTAATAAATTTTTACCACAAACCCAACTTTTACTCAAATGGTAACGGAACTCAAAAATATTCTATTTATCCTAATTGTATAAGGTTCAAAATGTTAACACATACCATTTAGATTAGTAAAACTATTTTGTAATAACCAGGGACTTCCTGTAGGCTAGCGGTAGGAAATAACGGCTTGTCGCACTATGGTTGTGGGATCGATTCCTGCAGCTTTGTCCGACGCGACAGGTTATTCCCCACCCCGCAGGTTGTCCTTTTTCCTAAAACTATAGTATTATAATATTCCAAAAATAATCTTCAGAAATTCTTTAACCTTAAACAATACTATCCATGGTTCAACTTAATCCATTCCAACCTTAATAGGTATCCAAAATACCTCCATCCAGACTTTCTCTAAAAGGTCTCTAAATTCCAAAATCAATTGTAACATCAGATTCCCCAAACAAAGAAAAGTTTCTCTTATTGTCACATACTAAAAATATGATTACCTTAATCATATTAAAACCTTACTGAAATCAACATGTACTGCAGTACAATCCATATATATATCACATTATTCTTATAACCAGAATATAATCCTTGAGTCCAAAAGCACCAATACATTAATTATTCCGCTTCAACTGTAGTCACAGCATAAGATTTTCCTTGATCCCTTGGCCTTTTCTGAGGTAAGTTTCCTTGACGCTTAGGACATTCATTTGCATAATGCCCTGTTTCCCTACAATTGTAGCATTCAACTTTGACAGCCTCTTTCTTTCCCTTACAATCACGAGCCTGGTGACCCTTTTCTCCACATTTATAACAAACTCCCATTCCTTTTAGGCAAGTACCAGGGTGATTCTTCCCACAATTATCACATAATGTAAAATCATTCTTTCCCTTTTTCCCCTTATTTGTTTCTTGTTCCACCGTTCTCTTCTTCTCTTAATTTACTTTGTTGTCATAAGACTTAGAGAATTCCTTTTCTGTCTTGATAGCACACGAGACAATATCTTCGTATGATGAGAAGGATTGTGATACTAAAGCTCGACGGAGAAATGGTTTTAACCCATCAAAGAAACGATCAATCTTACTCCTTGGGTTACGTATATAATCGGCAGCATGCCTCGCTAACCTTGTAAAGTTAGCCTCATACTTTGTGACATTCTCATCCTCTTTCTGCCTCAAACTCAGAAATTGCCTTTCCATATCTGCTCGATGGTCACGAGGAAAATATTTTTCTAAGAAAAGCTCTTTGAACTCCCTCCATTCCATATTCGATACGTCATCATCTTCCTTTGTGTTTTTAATCAGCGACCACCACTGATCGACATCTCCAGTGAGGCGGTAAACTGCCATGACAACCTTCTCCCTTTCACTACTCCCCAAGGCATGGAATATTTTCTCTAAGGAATTTATCCATTGCTCAGCTACTGTAGGATTTGTACTCCCATTGAAGGTTGGTGGTTGTTGCCTCATGAAACGGTCTAGCATTGATCCTCCACGTTGCGGATCAGGGTGCTCCATACGAGTAAGGTTATTATTCATAACCTGCGTGAGTTGTCCCAGTACGGTGAGAAGCTGATCAGCCCCAGTTGTATCTCCAGATCCACAATAATTATCTTGAGCAGGAGGGCAATCCCTACACGGAGTTCGTGCATTGATACGGTTTCCATTCCTTCCACTAGGCGCCATTTCTAAACAATGGCATAAACTAGATTAGTTTATGAATCAAAATACATAATTCCATACTTGTTAAACACTTTACATAAATTGAACTATTTATGGATATAATCCATAATTATAAAAAGAAACGTTTTCTTTGAAGAAGTATGTACTCATAACCCTTCATAGTGGTTTGTAAATAAAATGAGAATTATCCTAAGCATATCCCCCGGGAGTGTCGTAACCAAGAGTGCAGCAAGGCCCGTTGTCGTGCACCAGTTCCCGTTCGAGTCTAGCTCAAAGCGGTGTATTCGGGTTTTACCCCTAGGTACATCTGTTCCAGAGCCGCCTCTACCTGCTCGTATCCAGACAGGGATGTATTGCTCGGAAAACTCATAACATCTCTATAATACCAAAATTCTAGGAAGTTCTTCTATAATAATCCTCAAAGTCTATCTTTGGTCTACATGCTCTAATCAGAGTTTGTCTAAATCTAGCTTCCAAGGTTAGTACTAAACTGCCTCTGATACCAACTGTAATGCCCCAACCCCAGCTACCCAGAGTCGGTGCATTACTTCGTAACATTGGCATGAGCACAAAAGATCAAGTCTCGAAAGACCGATTAGTTTAGTATCCTTGGAAACACTAGATACATTCGTAAACGTTACATTACATCATAAAGTGAAAAACTACAATAACAAAGTCTCCATAGTCCACTCTCATATCCTCTTCTGAAAATCCCTGCAGGTCATTTATAAAATACTTCTTCACATCCTGGAAAATATTAAAACATTGAAAGGGGTGAGCTCAGATGCTCAGTAAGGATAACAATATTGCGGAAGCTTTCATAAATAAACATAAACATTTAAGGCAATGTATAACTAAAACAAAATCCTTTTAAAACTTGAACTTTAGCATAATATGGAAAAAATAAAATGAGACAATGCCATTTACTTACTCACATGGATATTCTACTAATCGAATAATCCCATGCAACATCAATAACCATTTTCATAATGAGGGAATGCATAATTCCAGACTATCATAACCACGTAGCCAAGGCCTCGTGCCAAGACCACAAATAAAATTTTGTCAAGGCCTCGTGCCAAGACACTAGTTTGTCTCATGAGACCTGCCGATGCAATTTTTTTTAGAAGATTATTACATTTAAAATTGCTAAAATATACTCCAGTGTTTTTCTGAAAACATTATGCAAGCTTCTGAAAACAAAATAACTAATTCAGAGACTGCTCGACTAATTACAGGCCATGATGGGTCCACTCCCAATCCCTTCCTGTCTACCACACTCGAGAGTTGGGTTTTCTGAAAACATTTTTAAGCTTGCGTTAAATATGTATACTTTTGCACTGGATTTTCAAATATTGGAGAGAAATATCTATTTTTTTGAAATCATTTAAAAATCACATATTTATAAAATAAAATCTTTTGAGTAAACGTAAAATTCCAAGGGGATTATACACCGTATAAAATAATGTTGTGTATAAAACGAAATATGCCTCAATGAAAGGAGATTGAGACGAAGTCCATAAAAAAGATCATTTTTTTAAAATAAAATAGATCTATTATGTGTATTCACTATAAGTAAACATAAAGAAAGTACAAATACAAGATAGTAAATAATAATATCATGACATAATTTGAAAGTAGGAGATTAACCCAAAGAATGGAAGTTGGGTTAAGAAATTCCCTTACAAATCATGACATAATTTGAAAGTAGGAGATTAACCCAAAGGATAGAAATTGGGTTAAGAAGTTCCCTTACCTCGTGTCTGACTTGACTCAACCGTTCTTTAACCTCCTGAATAATAAACTAGAGTTAATATATACCTTATTAAGAACCATTTTCAATTTCATTATCCTTATTATATCACTTATTACAATGATATGAACATTATGTAATTATTTAAGTTAATAACAGTCGTTTTGCCGATCTTTGTTACATGAGTCAACAATAAACTTCTTATAATTACAAGTTGTTTATGTGGTAGAATATCCATTATCTCCAGAATAATATTCATGATTTAGATGTCATATATATATTATATATCCATTATATACATTCATTTATAATATTACGTAACATTTAGAGGTATGAAATGAAATGCACCGTTCATGGAGACGGTAAGCCGTACGTACGCATGAACGCTACTTTCATTTAAATTTCATATTTAATGGAATTAAATCATAATGATATAAATGTATAATATAATTACAGTATAATATAGTGTATAATACCATTTACTCCATCCTTTATACATCCCACATATGGCATTAACGATTCAAATCACTTTGAGGGGGCGGTAGTCCGCACTTCCTAAAATGAAATTATCGCGTTTTACCCATAATGGAAATCATAAAGTATTCCATAAATGAAAAATATAGAAGCATAAGTAAAACATAAACATATTATATATCATATATAAAAATAGTGACATCTTAATGGCCACCATTGAAGGTGTTATATAAGTGTTGAACAATCATCGTTTCGTGAGGCAGAAATTCGCCATCCACAGAAACCGTATGTTCTTTAACCATTAGATGTAGGTGTGTGTAAGTGTATCTCGAATCCTTTTTATAAAAACATCCTAGTATATTGAGGATACTGTCTTTGTTACAAAATAAATGAATAAAAAGAGTTTAGGGGGTTGGAGAAAAAAATAAAACAAAACAACATTAGAGAAGACATTACCTCAAAATCGGGTAACTCTTTTTGATTTGAGCCAAAGGCTTCCTTGGGAAGCGTTATGCCCAATGTGAGGCTTCTAGGAGTAAGGGAGGGAAGTTGGGAGAGTATTTGGGCAGAGGTTGGACGAGCCAAATGGCTTGAATGTGTGAATAAGGTGGGAGAGGTGGGGGCCTTATATAAGTGGAGAGGAAGGGCTCTTTTGGAAAGATTGAAATGTTACATTATCACACAATTCTTTTCGGATTCTAAAGGTCCCACACTTATATAATTCGTGGATAAGATGATAAGGGTTCTAAATCTCTTCATCCAATAGGATTTGGACAAGTGTATGCCTTGGATTTTGCATTATCTTTTCATTTTATTTAAATTGTTAAATAATGAGGTCATCGCCGCATCATAATGATGTCATAAATAATTTAATTTATTTAATGTCTAAAAATTATAAAAAAACTACTATGATGTAGGAAATCTTTTTAGATTTCTAATGAATATTTATAGTCAAAATTTGGACTTGTGTAACCCCACTTAAAAACTGTTTTAGTAAAATAACTCAAGTTTGTGTTAATTTAATTTTAACATTAAATAAATATATATTAATGTCATTTTCCAACTAAAGTGGCTCCATGGGGTCCCCAAGTTGACCCATGGGTTTTCTTGGTCGGCCATGACTCATCCAATAGGAGTAGGAAAAGTGTAATGCTCATCTCATATTATTAAAACATTATTTGTACCTTAAACTACACTAATTACCTCTAATCGCGATTAAGAACTTAAAAGTTACTATTCACCAAAAAATTATTTTGATCTCATTGAACCACATTTTACTTCTTAATGACAACCATGTATGTCGGATTTTTTAAAATCAAATCACAGAAGTGGTAATATTTCATTTAAACGAAAAAAATCAGTTATTTAACTACCACTTAGTGGTTTCACTATTCATCAAAAATTGAAGTTTTTCAGAACAAGGCCAAAATTTCACCCTAAGCTATAATTGATATTCTGAATTCAAAAATAATGTCTATTTTACAAAATTCCAAACATATAAGTTGCATTAATTAATTTTATAATTAATTCCCGCTGTTACGACAAATAACGTGTTTTTAAGAAACAATTTATATCAAAAGATTGGCAATTGTTTATGTCCAATTTCAATGTTAAATTAATTCTAATGACCACCATTGGATAAAATGGTAAAAATATATTCTAATTATACCTTAAAACCACTAAATAGTATAACTTATCACTATAAATTATTTTGATTAAAAAAGTTGTTTTAAGTATTTTTCACTATTCATAAAAATTTGGAAGTTCTCGGAAAATTACAAAAAATTCAACATAGGCTAATTTCAATATTAGGAATACAAAAATGAAGTCCATTTTGAAATATAAAATTTCTATAAATTTAAAAGGTGGTTATTATTATTCATAACGGCTACTTTGATTTTTTGCGGTGTGTTAGAACTTGAACTTGCGTACAATGCAAGCTATTGCATTATTGAAAGAGAGGCGTATCGTGGAAGCTCGGGGTGTTACACCGGGTCCACCTGGGACACCGTCGAAAAGCCTGTGGTCTGCACAAGACACTAACATGTGCGGGGAGAGCCCGTGCAGTGGTGAGTATAACAATACTCAATAGGCACCCCAAAAACCCAAAACAAAAGAGAGCAACTGAATGGTAACAATCCGCTCATCCCAGCCATAGGGAACCCAGACGAGATAGAAACTCCCTCTCGTGACCATCCTCGGCTAAACACAACTAGTCAACTCAATCCAAGTGTATGCCCACAAATACACCTTGAACATCTGCTCAGGTATACACCCAAACATATATCTCGAAAATCTTCCTAGGTATACAACCATACATTTACCATGAAAATATGCTCAGATATACACTCTTACATATACCAAAAACATCCAACTATACTCAGCTCATGCAGCAAGCCACAAGAGGTACCAACCTTATCTCCAGCTACAGTTCACATCCAGAAGAGCACAATCCACAATCACTGTCGTCCCAAATGAAACTCATTAGAGAGATACACTCCACCAGGTCCCACACAAACATCTCATGGGCTCACGTAAGAGATCACACTCATCAGATATCATCATCGATGAAACTTCACTGAAACAACATACACACCAAACTCCTCGGATTGGGGATTTCTCCTAGGTTCCTCTAGGGGATACAAGAACCCACACCGATATACGAAGATCTCACAGATAGGGGATCACTCCCAGGGTCCCTTGGGGGACACCACAACCCGATCTGGAATTTTTAGATCTCACAGACCGGGGATCACTACTAGGATCCGCTGAGGGATACCACAAACCGATCTGGCGCTCATAAGAAACACGTCACTCATATAGAGGATCTTCAACGGTGTCCTAAAAGATACGAAGATACAGAAACCCTACCTAGTACATCTCATGTTTTATGAGATTGAATTGAAAATGCCACAACCCAAAGGAAACCACACGCTGTTTAGGAGATCGTATAACCAACAATACAACAACCCTACTATAATCCTCATGCTGAGTAGGGATTGTATAACCGACAATGTAACAACCCTTCTAAGAACGACCCACTGCGTAGGGGAAATATTCCTGATGCTGCAAAAAACCATACGGGTTTAACCTACTAGATAGAGGATCACCGCATGTGGATAAGCAGTCACAACGATACCAAGAACCCGATCTCGGGAAACGATGCTAGAGGATCACGATCCAGGACCACCGGAGGGATGCCGCAACCCTAACAGATTAAACATCCCATCGAGAGGATGACAACCCTATACTAAGGTTGTGATGTCACATAAACCCTTGTAGGAATTAACCAAGGGGGTACCCTCAACCACTGTTGTTCCAAACATCGCTAACCCGAGTGACCCGCCACAACACCACACCGTGCTCCTCCAAGGCTGATACCGTGGCCACCATCGTGATCCATGCGAAAAAACATGCAGATAGGATATTTACTCACCCAAAAAGGGAAAATGGTGAAAAGTCCCTATTCACCATAGCTAGCCTGTGTGGGGCCCAAACTACGATCCCGAAACTCATCAAGTGGATCATACCACTGCGATACCCTCAGAAAAACACACGGGATCGACTACTCCATCGTCCCAAACGACCACTGGTGAAAATGTACTATTCACCATATCCAGACCAAGTGGGGCCCACATAATGATCCCAAAAATCATCTAGTCTATCACACTATTGAGATCCCCTCAAACAAACAAATGGGATCGACTACTTGATCATCCAAAACGGACACCCGATAGAAAAGTCACGTTACTCCGTAAACGCCAGAAACCAGCCTCGTGGGGCCCAAAACCTGTTCTCAGTCCTAACACCTAGAAACAATCTTGAAAAGTACATCGTACCATTAGGGCCTCAATGCCATTGATGGCATGCCATTTGGACACTCCATGCAGGAGTTATGGCATATCGAAGTTGGAAATAATAACAATAATAATTTTAAACGTTTCATGGCCCCGGGCCAAAAAACCCGACTCACAAAATTCTATGAAGAATATCAAGAGGTCCGCCTCGACGGAAGATTCACGTATCCACAAAAGGATCTCAAATTGGACCTCCTTTTTTCAATTTAAAGGTGTTTAAAGAACCCGTGCCGAAAAACTGGGTTTTCCGCAGAAAAACTTCCAGGCGCCACCTCGAGAACCCCGGTGCTCCAAATTCAGATCCGAAACATGTTTTGGAAATATTGGGACCTGAACTAAACAACCCTTATAAAAATTTGAAGAAAAACAACAAAAAAATATGATCCAGGATTTTAAAACTCAAACCACCTACCTGTTGGAAGATCGTTGAAGCTTCGGTTGTAAAACGATGCCCACGACGCACTGAAGCTCGATCTGCTGACGATCAGCACAAAGAACAGATTTCTATAGATTTATTTGGTAAAAAATGGAGTTAATGGGTGGGTTTTCGTCGTTTTGGTGTGCGGGAGGAGGGAGTTGAGGGGTGAGGAGTTTCTCTTTCTATTTTTTTTAATTTAAACTAGTTCATTTAACTGAACACCACCGACCAGACCTCCCAGCACGGAAGAAATTAGGTCACCCCTACGGTAAATGCGCCATTATAAACGCAACAACAGGCTCATAATTCCGATTCAAGATTTTATTCAGAAGTTATTCGAGATGACGCTCATAAATAAACTTTTCAATTTATTTACAAAAATGTCCCTGGTGGCTTTTCTCACAACAGGACCGCTCCCACAAAGTTTACACCCCGCCTAGGGTAAACGACATGCTCCAGATGCAACCGTGCCCTTAGATTCCCATTATGAGCTACTGTTTAGGAGATAAGACACCCCTCCACATGCAAAGTTTAAAAAATACTTAATATTTTTTAAAATTAATTCCGGGCATACCGGGCCTCAGAATCACATTTTGGCTTCGCGCCTAGCTCTGGATTATTCATACGAATATTAAAAAGTCTAAAAGTATCAAAACCTAATTCGCTACATCCTCCCCACCTTAGAACATTTCATCCCCAAAAATCCATATGTACAAGGAAAGCAACTTGACTCTCAATTGGGTCTCCCACACCAGCAAGTTCGCTAAGAAACACCCCTGCAAGAAAACAAAAGTCAGAGGTAATCACTTTTCATATCTCAACACTCTCCACTTGGGGCGGAACTGACTCGCCTGCACAGTTTTTATAGTGTCAAAAAAACGCGCCTCGTTGGGGGGAGGATCCCTTTTCCTCACGCATTCGAAGCACATCGAACAATACCCACATAGGGTCTTACCAATGCCTTAAAAAAAACTCGAGCAGGCAATGGAAAGGGAAGAGTACAACTAAACAGTGTCTATCAAAACTGTTGAAGATAGTTGAAATGACACAAGGTGTGCTACTATCCATTCGTGGAGCCTTTGGGTCAAAAGCCTCTAGGGCATGCAACTGTCCTCTCCCTTGACATCCAGCTCATTGAGCTCGGTGTGGACCATCTGGTTTTGGTGATGGTGGCATCTGATACCGCCTACTACCTCCTACTGCTGCACCAGATCTGTCACCACATCCTCCACCCTATAGACCTCCAAACTCAAGACGTTTCCACTACCAAGGTAGCCTATCGACCATCTCTCTCTCAGCAGCACGATGGGTCGGACAATCGCAAGTAAGATGTCCCTGACAGTCGCAAGCATAACATCACCTCTCCTGTGGATGACCAAAACTGGCCTGCATGCCCTATGAGCCCTAAATCTCAGTTTCTTCATCCTAGGGCTGCCTCCTGAAATGTCAGTCATGCCCAGACCCTTATGCCTGCCGCCGGATACCAGTTGCCGACCTCTTAGCTGCTATGCGCCCAACACTGACGGGATGTATCTTCTCAACTCGAAAGCACTCTGCCACCAAGGCTCACTCCAACACTCCAGCATAGGTGGGAAGACACAAGGAAACCACACCTGCCCAGATGTCTCTACGTAGGCCCTTCCCGAAGGACCGAGACCTATAGAATAGGTCTCGAACCATATCCAGGGAGTATCCTGACAGGTCTATAAACCTCACTTAGTACTCCGACACAGTCATGACCTCCTGCCGAAGTTGCAAGAGGTCCTGAATCCGCACTTACCTCAGCGTCACCAGATAGAACTATTCCCTGAAGAGCTGCTCGAACTCTACCCACGGGAGTGTCTACTTATCGTGGGACTGCATAACCAAACACCACCATCGCCTGACCGAACCATGTAGAAGGCTCGCTGCTATGACCACCTTCCGATCTGGGGGATTTCTCACTAGGAGGAAAACTCAAGTGACTGGTTCGAGTCAGTCATCAGCTGCCTAAGGGTCTGTATCACCCCATAACCTTAGAGGTCATTGCCTCTGGAAATCGTGCAGCGTATTTAACCTACGCGCAACCTCTTCCAGCACTACCATCACAACCAGCTGCTCAAAATGTGGTGGATCAACTGGTGGACCACCTAGGGGTCCAGCCTCAGATCCTGTGCCCTGGTCCACAGCCTCTACATGGGGAAGATCTTCACCACAATCCCACTATGGAACCCTCTCTGACTGTCGTCGTGGAGGCATCCTAAAATTCAATCAAGACGCTCGATAGTCAATGAGTATATATGGAGAGATGACTCAATAAGAACAAGGGAAACCCAAAAATCTAGTCCTATATGATGCATGTACCATTATGTCACTATGACTAGTTTCCAAACATCCCGAGCCGAAAGGTAGGTTATTAGAGTCCTAGTGAATGGATACGTCTGCCACCGCACCAACACTGGATTCCCTGGCCTGAAAGATGAACTTGAAAAATCTTAAAACATTAGCTATGAAACCCAAACCAAACTCACAGCTAGTCCAACTATGCTTTGAGATCCCAAAGGTGAAAGATCCTCTGATACCACTCTGTGATGACCCGACTCAACAAGGATCGAGCCGTAACTCCCCAATCCTACCTCCAATAGGCCAGGGGTTGGTGACAAGCGCTGAGTAGGCTATCACACTCAACAGAGGAATTAGCTTATGGTACCTGAACAGATGCACACACATACACCTCAATGCAATAGTGAAAAGGTATATGTATAAAAACTGAAAAGACATGCATGAATACATCTAACCCACAACCAGAGTGAAATAGAAGTACAAAAGGAAAAAAGAGGACCCACTAGAGGAAAACCAGAAAAATACTCCAACCTTCTCGGAAGAAGGGGTACGCTACCAAAAGCACCACCAGAAATCTCCTCTTCACACCTCTGGCAAGACTCCACAGTTATTCTCTCTCACTCAGCTCCACCTGCTCCGAGTCCTCCTGGGACACCATTGAAAGGCTTGTGGTCTACATAAGACACAAACATGTGCGGTAAAAGCCTGTGTAGGGGTGAGTATAACAATACTCAGTAGGTACCCAAAAGAAACAAAAAAAAGAGAGCAAATGAAAGGAAACCATCTTCCCATCCTAGCTATAGGGAACCCAGATGAGAGAGAAACTCCCTCTCATGACCATCCTCGACTAAACACAACTAGTCAACTCAATCCAGGTGTATGCCCATACAAAAAACTTGAGCATCCGCTCTGGTTTACACCCAAAGATATATATCAAACATATGCCTAGGTATATTCCCATACATATAACATGAACATCTGATCTGATATACACTCTTACGTATACCAAAAACACCAAGATATACACAACTCACGCACCAAGCGACATGAGGTGCCAACCTCATTACCAGTAATGATTCACAACAAGGAGAGCACACTCCATGATCGATGTCATCCCAGATGCCACTCATCTGAGAGATACACTCCATCAGGTCCCACACTAACATCTTATATGCTCACCCGAGAGATCATGCTTGTCGGATATTTTCACTCAGGAAACATCACTAAAACAACATTCACACCAAAATCCTTGGATACGGAATTTATCCTAGTGTCCTCTAGGGGATACTAGAACCCACACCGGTATATGAAGATATAATAGATAGGGGATCACTCCCAGGGTCTGCTAGGGGATATCACAACCCTATCTGGCATTCATAGATCTCACAGACAGGGGATCTCTCCCAAGATTCATTGAGGGATACCATAACCTGATTTGGAACTCATCAGAAACACATCACTTAGATATTGGATCGTCACCCTTGTCATGAAAGTCATGAAGATACCAAAATCCTATCTGGTATATCTCACGTTGTATGGGATCTAACTGACGATGCTAAAACCCTACAAAAACCACACGCTGAGTAAGGGACCGTATAACCAACAATACCACAACCCTACTATAATCCTCATAATGAGTTGGGGATCATATACCCGGTGATACCACAACCCTAATGAGGAAGGCCCCCTGGTATGGGATCATATTACCGATGATGCCAAAAACCCTACAGGGTTAACCTGCTCGATAGGGGATCGCCGCCCGTGGATAAGAACCAGATCTAGGGAAACGATGCGAGAGGATCACACTCCGGGCCCACCAGAAGGATTCCAAAACCCTAACAGATTAAACATCCCATTGAGAGGATCACAAACCTATACTAAGGTTGTTATGTCAGGCAAAACCTTGTAGGAAGGAACCAAGGGAGTACCCTCAACCACTGTTGGTCCAAACATCGCTAACCCGAGCGACCTGCCACAATAACACACTGTGCACCTCCAAGGCTGATACTGAGGCCACCATCGCGATCCATGTTAAAAAACAAACAGCACATGCTTTTTACTCACCTGAAATAGAAAACCAGTGAAGATGGAACTATTCACCATAGCTAGCCCGTGTAGGGCCCACACTACGTTCCAGAAACTCTTCAAGTAGATCATACAACTGTGATCCCCTTAGAAAAACACACTGGACTAACTACTCAATCGTCCCAAATGGCCACCTAGTGAAAAAGGTACTATTCACCATAGGCAGCCTGGGTGGGGCCCACACCGTGATCCCAAAACTCATCAAGTGGATCACACCATTGTGATCCCCTCAGAAAAACACAAGGGATCGACTACTCGATTGTCCAAGACGGACACCCTGTAGAAAAGTCATGTTACTCCGTAAACACTAGAACCCAACCTCGTGGGGCCCAGAACATATTCTTGGTTCCAACACTCGGAAACTATCTTGAATAGTCCATCGTACCATCAGGGCCTCAATTCCACTAACAACACATAATTTGGACACTTTGTGCAGGAGTTATGGTGGATCATTGTTTAAAATAATAAATTGTTATTATAATTTTCAACGTTTCATAGCCCTGGGCCAAAACCCGACACAAAAAATTCTCTAAAAAATCTCAAGAGGTCCGCCTCGATGAATGTTTTGCATTGCCACAAACGTGTCTCAAAACGGAAGTCTGGATTGCGAGTTATAGAGGATTAAAGAACCCCCAGAAAAACATGGCCGAACCACCGCCTGCATCACCAGAAACCACCAAACCGTCTCGCCGCCGCCATAAACTGCCGCACCGCCACCAGATTCTACCACTCCGCCGCCAGAGATCACCGCGCCGCCACCGCTTCATCGGAATCTGCCATGGCCACCGCCCTCGCCGCCTGAAAACCGGGTTTTCCGCCAGAAAACATACGGGAGCCACCGGGAGCACCTCAATGCTCCAAATTCATATCCAAAACATGTTTCGGAAAGCTATGGACCCAAACTACATAATCCATATGGACATTTGAAGAAAAAACACACAAAAATGGGATCCTCCATTTTAAAACTCAAACCACCTACCTGTTGGCGGATCACCGAAGCTTTGGGTGTAGAACGACGCCCGCGACGCGCTGAAGCCCAATCCGCTAACGATCGGCACCAAAACTGAACGACTGCAGCTCAATTTGGAAAATAATAGCGGTAAGGGGTTCAGTTTCATCGTTTTGGTGTGTGGGAGGAGGGAGGTGAGGGTTGAGGGGTTTCTCTTTCTTTATATTTAATTTAAATTAGTTCATTTAATTGAACACCCCCGACCAGACCTCCCAGCACATAGTAAATTTGTTCACCCCTACGGTAAACATGCCGTTCTGAACATAACGGAGGGCTCAAATTTCTGATCCGAGACTCTGTTCAGAAGTTATTTGAACTGAAACTCAATTAAAAACTTTTTAGTTTATTAATGGAAATGCCCCTGGTGGCTTTTCTCACAGCAGGACCGCGCCCACAAAGTTTACACCCTACCTAGGGTAAACAGGATGCTCTGGACGCAACTGTGCTCTCAGAATCCCATTACAACCTAACTATTAGTTGATAACACACTCCTGCAATATACATAGTATAAAAAATACTTAATATTTTTATAAAATTAATTCTGGGCACACCGGGCCTCGGAATCACACGTCGTCTTCACGCCTAGCTCTAGAATTATTAATAGGACTATTCTAAAGTTTGACAGGGAAAAAAACTGAGTCACAACACCTTTACGATATTCTTGATATTCTACATGAATTAATAATGTATTTGCTTCTTGCTACCACTCTAACATGGATGGTTCAGGCAAAACAAAAATGGCCCAACCCCTCCACAAATCTATTTGGTGTTTGTTGCGTTATTTGCAATGGTGGAATAAAGAAACCGTTTTCGGAGAATGGAATTGGTTGGACTCGGGAATGGAGGTCGGCTATGAAGATGGAGGCGGCGCAACCATGCTTCCAGGGATGGGTTGCAGCCTGTAAGCTATGGCGGAGCAAGGGTAGCGGCCAGCGTAAGCCGACCACACGACGGGGTGGCGACACATCCATGCCGCCCGGAAAGAAAGGGAAGAATCATGGGACACGAAGGCGAAGGGAGGGCGGATCGAGTTTTCCCAACCACAGAGGGGAGGCATAGGATGTGCCGTCAGCAGGCAAAGGGGCCGGTCGTTACGAACTGCCGAGTTGAACTGAGTGGGACCCACAGATCCTGCGTGCTGCTGGCCACCGAACAGCTTCGGTAATTCAGTGAGTGGAGGCGAGGGGTGCACGACTCCTCCCCACATGTGGCTAGGCCGGGATGTGCCGGAGGGCCGGGCTGGACCCAGTGGGCTGCGTTGACTTGAACTAGGTTAGGTCGGGCCAGACCTGGACCAGCTTCGACCCATTTCTTCTCTTTTCACCATAACATTGGTACCGTGCATCCATTTGACGAACCATCTACGGTACTGGAAACATTAGAGTGATATGGATATTTTGGTATACCCCACCTGAGATTTGACAATTTTTTGGTTATGGTTGGGTTAGATCGAGGATGAATCCAACCGAGTGCTCAAGACTAAAAGGATAATAACATATAGACTGGGTGTTCGATTGCTGTATTGTCAGTTGCGTTGAGACCCCTATTACATGGAGGTCCTTTGGGATACTATTTCATGGGACTTCATTGTACTTGGAGTTTTGAAATGTGTCTTGAGGAGTGGATCCTCCAGGAATCAAGTGAGCTTAGTGCGGGAACCCAGTAGCTTGTTGTAACATGAGAAAGGGATCCTTTGTGGGTCAGTATTTTAGGATCCCACATGGATCCTCTCTAGGAATGCATCTGTTACTACTCTGGGAACCTGTGTGGGTCTGCTGTACTAGGATCCTGTCTGGGTCTGATGATGTACTAGGATCCCGTGTGGGTTTGCTGTACTAGGATCATGTGTGGGTCTGATGATGTACTAGGATCTTGTGTGAGTCTACTGTACTAGGATCCTATGTGGGTCTGATGATGAAGTAGGATCCTGTGTAGGTTTTAAATACTAGGATTCTATGTGGGTCTGATGATGTACTAGGATCTTACCTGGGTCTTACCCTTAACAGATTAAGATGATTCAATAGCTGCATCTAATCATCTATACTTCCATACTTATGTTATACCTAGTATGAGCTGAGTCCTTACCTTTGTGGTGATACCTTTTTGGTATTCTTCTGTGTGGCATATCTATGTGTTACTTTCCTTCATGGTGATACCTTGGTGGTTTTTTCTGTGTCATGTACCTGTGTTGTACTTACCTTCATGGAATTCTATCCTTGTGGAAAAGTTGAAATTTGGGCTTTTGAGTTGGATCATGTGTATCCACATGACTGAGATGGGTATACTTTATAACAAAAGTATATGTTTGGGCATATTCCTAAGTAGGGTTATCACTAGTTTACATGCCTTGTGGTTTATCATTTGTGGATTTCGTGAGACCTTGAGAGTCTCGGGTTCCCTACTGAGTATCGTTATACTCACCCCTGCTCGAGCTATGCCCGCACGTTGTTGTGTTTAGTGAAGATGATCGACAACACTGACTGAGGAAAAAGTTACCATGAATGGAGGTAGCTTGGTGGTGGACTTAGATGAGGCGTACCACAGAGACGATCATTTGAGAGCTGTACCTACCCTTTATGTAGGATCCTTGGTGGGTGTTCACCAGAGCAGTCCAATATACTTGTACATTCCAGTTTTCCATGTACTTTCAAGTTGGGCTTGTATTCTGGCCCCTTTTTACTTATTACACACCATCTTTTTACTATACAGTTTACTTGTGTTTGTGTCTTACTCTGTTCTTGGTTGCGTGTTTTTATAGATTATAAAGGCAATTCCTTCCCAGTTTTAGTGAATGCACCTTTCGGTGCTAGTCACTAGCCCCTTTCCTTTGGAAGGCGATCATGGGGTAGTCACATCACGGGTCCCAAGGAATGGGTCGTGAAAAAGGTAAAGAAAGAAATAAGGAGAAAAAGTTAAACTAAGGGATAAGGTCATAAAATATCATAAAGAATTATATTTTAATGGATGTATAACAGAGTTATTGATATACCATTATCCTTTTTTTTCAATTATTCAACTTTTGTTTTTAAAATTACTACCATATACATTATGTTTTTGGTATTTATGAAAATTCCACTCAAACTCACATATGAAAGTAATTATCCTCTACACACCGAAACACGCACCATTATATAGAATTTCTCTTGAATATATAGCCATATTATCACCCCCAAATTGTTATCTCCCCTTAGGAATCTTATATCCTTAATATGGAGATTGAACCCCCACATTTCAAAGAGCCTCTCTAAGAGAATATTCAAGACTTCAATGCATGTTTCATATTCTACATAATATTTTTTCCATATATTATTCATCCAAATATTACTGAATATAATTTATCACTTTAATAAATAGATTTTTAAACTATTAAAATTCTATAAAAGTGATATTATTACTACATAATAACAAGTTCTTACTAATTGAATCATTATAATATATTATTAATTTGATCATTTTTACAACATACATGAACACTCTTATATAATTTACAAAATGAATGTAAAATAAAACATAAATAATGGTTATAATATTAACAAATTATAATGTTTATATATTATCATAATTATGTATTGGTAATTTTCCATGTTATATTCACCAATAAACTAAATTCTTTTATTAATTCAATAATCAATAAAATGGGGGGGGGGGGTTTAAATGCTTTCTTTACAAAATACCACCATATGTTCCATTAAATGTCCATTAGTCTCCAAAAATATATCAAAAAATACATTAAATCATTATTAACATCTTAAATATTATAAAACCTAGATAAAATAGAAATTTCTTGAATATCCTAACCAAATCATTCGTTGAAAAAAAATTAACAACCGAATTTTATCTTGAACAATAAAAGATTAATATGTAAAAAATATAGAATTATAAATGAATTGTATTAAGTAAAATAAATCTGAATAGTGATCATATAAAAATTAATAATAAAAATGAATTTTTTATTCAGGGAGTTAGAACATGTCCGACCAAGTGGATGTCTCAGGTAAGGGTTTTGTTTCTAATATCTTATTGAATAAAATATTGTTTATATCTCAATTACTATTAAGGAAATTAAATTAATTACTCTATAAAACTCCATATATTTTATTCTACTATATCCATTTTTTGGGGTTAAATGTATTATTCATATTTAAATTTTATTCGGTTCATTGTTTAATTGAAAGATTAGCTATAAGTGGAATAGACCATGTCTCTTCTATTCATTTGTTAATCTTCTTCTTTCACATTCAGAATATTTATTTTGTTTTATAAATGTTCTTATATTTACTTCAATGATTCATTATGTTATTTTTTATATTGTCTTTTTATTTATTTATAAAAAATTTAAATGAATGTTATTAATGTTTTCCAAACTTGCCATTTCTGCTAAATTCTAACTCACTTTAAAAAAGTATTAAAGGAAGAATCTATCTTAATGTTTTCATCATGAATATTTTACAACCATATTAATAATTTTTATTTAAGAATATTCTTATAAAAATTTTCATAGTCATCAAATTATTTTATTTTCTCATTGTTTTGTAAATGTTTCAATTGAAATATACTTTTTTAAAAACATGAAAGGGTATTTCTTCTTATTTTTAAAATAGAGATTCTAATACACTTATAATTTTTTCGATATGTATATATATGTGTATTTTAATGTTTCTTGTGACTAATTTGTTATATTATTTTATGATACCACCAAAATATTCTCTCTGGATGGTTTATGATCAGGTTTTGTGGATGCTTTCATGAAACTAATTTATTTCTCATGGGTTAATCCAAATATAACGTAATTTTAAATGTTTTCATTTTCATGTGGCACATAAATATATATAATTTTAACTATATTACAAGAGGGAATAGAATTATATATCTCTATAATTCCTTGTGTAATTCTTTATATCTCAGGATATCACCTAATGGGTACTCGAGATTAAACTCAATCCATTATAGTCTAAATAAAATATGGAGTGAACCCAATCTATCGAGGGACTGTGTCTACAATGTGATGATGGTCTTGGTTGTGCGTCATTAAAAATTAAATGAATTTATATTATTATATTCTTTCTACAATCATATGAAAAACTATTATTCTTATGTTATGTTTTCATGGATCATTATTATTGACTCGTGTTTCCACACCCCTACTAAACATGTTTTATATCATTCCAAATATTTAATCCATTAAACATGGTTTATGATATATGTATTATTGGGTTTCATTCTCTTATGTTATGATAATTCACTTTGATTATGTTCTCATACCCATATGCTGATATTTTGTTGACATATGATCTTTTATTGATATATCTTATGTTTACCATTACTAAGCATATGATATCAACCTTTATTATATTTATATTCCCTATGTTATATGTAATAGTATTATGTATGATATGTCTAGAATGGTATCATGTTTGAGTAATATATTTGAGATATAATTAATATGTTTTATAAGAAATTTGTTATGAATTTAATCATTATAATAAAATACCATTTAATGGTAGTTTTTGGCTTTACATAACATTTTAAGTGAGTAATTATTGAGGATAATGTTGTATTTTTGGTCAATATATGATAAGTTTGATGATCACTTGACTAATTTTAATATTTAATATATGAAATATAGATTTAGAAATAAACTACATAAAATATTTTAGAATTCGAATGTTTCCCCACATGCGAAGAAGCTTGGTGAGAAATTAAGGTTCAATACATTTGATCATAAAGTTGAAACTATTGTGAATAATAAGAGAATATATGTTTTGATGATATCTTGAGCTGGATTGAGAATTTTAGGGAGGATTTTTTAGTGTTAATAATTCATTTAGATGGATCATGGAATATCCATATAAAAGTATGTGATCTACGGATATTTTTTAAAGTATCATAAGTCTTTGAACATGAATGTAAATTTTTATCCTAAGGATTTAATGGATCATATTTATTTTAGATAAAATGTATAAAATAGAAAATTCCCATGAACATAATTCTTTTTTTCTTAAAGAAAACTATTTGATCTGAAATGTAAAAATTCATTATAAACCATTATTTCCAACGTATGTATTTTTTTCTGACTGTAAGGATTTAATATATTTTGAAATTTCATATCTCTTTCTAGGTGAAAAATAAATATTCTAGATTTTGTTATAAAAAATAAGAGGTCATCATAATATATAAGTGTTCTTTTCATCATATATCAAACCTAATGATCCTACAAATGATCATATTATTTGATAATATAAAATGGGATGAACATGATAGGTTATAGAAGACTAATTATGAGAGAGAAACATGCCAAAAAATGAGATAACACATCATTATTCTTATGTGTAAATATCAAAATAATTGAAATGAATTTTTTATAAGATTTAAATTAACATATAATCACATAGTAATTCAAATATTTCATGGAGTGAGAAGATAGGTCTTCAACCAGTTTTATAGGATAAGGATGAATGAGTTAGGCCAAGCCATCAAAAATCAATGAAATTTATATAACTATAAGGGAAATAATATTCATGCAATATTTAGTGAATGTAATTAACAATAAATTGAGAAAAGACAATTTTTTATGATAGTTTTATTTGAAATAGATCTGATAAATTTCTATATGAAATAAAACAAATAAAAAACTACAAATAGTCCAAAGATTTTATTTTGAAATATAGAGGAGGAATATCATCATATGGAGTCATTATAGATGCTCATATATTCATATACAATCATTATTTAGAATGATTGGTTTGTTTTTCAATGTGAAAGTATAACTGGTTGGTTCGAGTGGTTGCATGATCTCAATGTCATACTATTACTAAAGTTTATTTTGATGACTAGAGGGGAACTGTTTTCATGGGATAATAACCATGACACCTTAGGGAAGTAATCATCCTTAAAAGAGAAAAAAATCATCAATAAACATATTATTCCCTTTTCATTTGTTATTGGTGAGAATCATGAGGGAGAATAAATGAATAATCACAAGATTAGAAAGGGAGTTTAATTTTTTAAAACACTCCTTCACCCCAACCCAATGGGTATCACCCATAAAGTAATCTAATTATTAGTATTATAGAAATTTCTAATCTATTATCTATCTCAGGTTTCAGTTATATATCATAATATTTCTGTAAAAAAAATATTTTTTATGTATAATGAAAATGGGTTCCATTCATGGAATGAAAGATTAGTAACCTAAATTCGTTCTCTAGGGCCTGATGTTCTTGATTCTGTATAATATTGATTCACTATATGAGATTAATCCTCTATAATAACCCTTACTAAAAATATAAACACCTAAAATGATGGGTTGAAAAAATTCATTGATGTCAGTCTTGTTAGAACAAGAGATGGAAAATGTTATGGGATTTAGGACCATTATTTATGTTTGGAATAAGATTCAGAATATCTATAATGGAAATAAAAATAAAAAATAATAAAGTGGTAAATTGTATAGAAATAATGTGGATATGTTAAAATGGGGGAGGGTGAAATTATTGATTAATTATTTACCACGGTAAATCTGATTATCAGTGCATTTATATGGTTTAGAGAAACGATTAAGCACTCAATTATAGTGAAAAAACTAATGGTAACCATTCCAAATAAATTTTATATAAGGATCTTATCCCTAGAAGAAAGAGATATTTATTAATTAACCATTGATGAGCTCCACAATATACTCATTAGCTATGTTATTAGAAGAGGTAATGAACATAAAATAAAATAGAATTTGGAAAAGGAAATTTATTTTAAATTACAAGAAGATATAATAATTGAAGAAAAATGGAACTATACAGATGAAGTAGAAAACAAGGAAGACTGTACAAAAATTATTTCTCTCATTTCAAGAAAATTCCAATGTGGTAGAAGATGTTAGTATATGGGTGGTCTTCCATTCAAATGTTTGAATTTTATAATGGTTGTTCCATTTTTATAAAAATTCCATATGAAATTTAGAATAGAAAATGTGTAATGAGGAATAATCTTGGAATAACACTATAATAGATTAATCATATTCTCTATAAATATAAAATATTTGGTTTTCACTGAGTTCCATTAAAAGGAACTTTCATTCAGTTAAAGAATGTTTTCATGATAGTGAAGAATGTGGTGATGAGGAAGTTCCCAATGATGTCTTATATTGAGTTCTTATGACATAAGTGGAATTAAATCCATTATAAGTTGAATAAAATACCAATTATTCCTTAACAGAAGGGGATACTATAAAAGTATTTATCATGAGAATGTAGATCAAGATGTGATTAAAAGAAATATGAATATTGAAATAAGAAAACACTCCATTAAAATAAGTTTTGAAAATAAGTCAAATATATGATTTAAAATAAATAATTTTTAAATAATATTATAATTTGAAGCATGATATTGCAGAAAAGGAAAAATTATTGAAGACTTGACATCCACTACCATCCTAAGGGATAAAGTAAATGGTAAAATGAGATGGAAGAATTATAAAACTAAAAATAAGGATGAAAAAATTAAGTAAAAAAAGAAAAATAATGTCAAATAATGAAGAAGATTTTATAAGATAATTACAATAAATATCCAAATAATAATGATGAAATATATGAAAGTGAAAGGCTACAATAGTTTTAGTGTGGAGGGTGGCTGCTTCATCTAAAGAAACATTTGATAGATATAAATACATAATAGTTGAAGACTGAGAATAAAGACTTAGACGAACTTAAATATTAAAAGAAATATCATTATAAAAATATCATTTATCGATAACAACTATTCAATGAATAACTCCACAAAAGGAATTTGAGATATCTACCCATTTAAGGGATAAAAATAGAGCAAGATAATAACCCATTTTTTAGTAGAATTTTTTTTCCAAATAGAATATTTCTTGGATAATTATGGTGTTGTATATTTTTTCCCCAATACTTATATCTTATAGTATAATATGTTACATACTACATTTAGAAGAGATAAATACTCTAGGGTGAGACATCATAATGTGGTGAGAACTCAGCTAATGCATCAATAGTTTGAAAAGAAAGTTAACATGAAAATAGTTTTTAATTATTGAAAAAATTATATAGAAGATGTTTTGAAGAATTAAGTACCTCATATATATATAATTTTTTTATCCCATCTTATTTGAATATATGTTAGAATTTAGGTAACAACCGGAATAAATAAAAATTTTGGAAACCAGAAAATCTGGTTGAAGTTACATTTATGTCTTGCAAATATGAAATGAATTGGATCACGGATAGTTGGTATTCAAGTAATAAGATATATTATCCAAAAAATATTAAATATTTTTAGAGATAATAAGGGGTGTTGTGAAATTACTAAAATTTTTTTCTCTGAGGATCAAAGGTATTTTCAAATTAAACATCAGAAAAAGTCAAATTAGTCTAGAGAGTGTGTGTTTTTGAATGGATTAATTCATAATCAATTTAATTTATCAAAATTGTTTGATGATAAAATTGGGGTTATTTTTTAGAAAATTAGATTTATATTCAAAATAATGAAAGATGACTCTATTATTAAAATGGGTTTGATAACCAAAGTATTATTTTTAATTTCTTGACAAAAAGTGGAGGATGTTAATTATGTAAAAAAGAAAAATAAGTTATTGAATAAAAGATTTTTCACCTTTAAAAAGTAATATGAAGAAGATAATATAAATAGAAGTAGTAATAAATTTACACTTACTGAAAGAAAACACCATCACTTTCTGTAAAATATTCCCAAAAGTAAAAATAGAGAAAATGACACAAAAAGGAGCTGAAAATAAAACTCCATTGTCTCTTGAAATAATTCATTCGTATGGTTGTAATAAAATGAAAAAGAATTAAATAAATATATAAATATATTTCACTAATTTCATAGATGACTTCCAATGAATGACATGAATTATGTTCATGTCACACAAATCACCAAATTTAAACAGATATAAGAGTTTTAAAATAATTTCATAAAATAAAATTAGACCATAATTGAAAATATTAAGATTATATAGTGGGAGTGAATATTCCAATGGACATTCCACTTAATTTATAAATATAATTTATATTATACATGAATTCGATTCTCTATACACACCTCATAAAATGGATTTTCTTAAAGAAGTAATTTGATTCTAGTTGATATTAATAATACTATAATGGAAGAATATGAAACCTTAAGGTATTACTAGTTACAAGACTTTAATACTACTAGAATAAGTTATAACATATAAATCATAAGGAAAAACTCATACCTGACCCCCTATGATATGCGGTTTAGAGGGAAAATAAATGTTAATCATTATAGGGTGTTTTAAATTATATTCTTGATCAAGAAATAAGATATGATTGTAGGAAAACTGATGATAAGGATGAAGAAGGAATATATATTAGGTACAAACAAAATGGAATGTATTACAATATTTATAAAGATAATGATAAAATAATTATTTATAGTGATGATTTCATATTTTTTGAAAAAAAAATGATATAAGGAAAACTATCACTATAGATGATGAGGGTGATGTTTTCATTTTAGGATATATAGTAGATAATATAGAAAAAACATATTCAAATTGAAAATATATATTCTACTTTTTCTAGTGATTGGGATGGATAATTTATGTCTAAATACATAAATGTGATGAAGATAAAACATTTTGGTGTTGAGAATATCATTGGTGATAAAAAATCACGGTCTATAGACAAGATGGATGATTAAAAAACCTATAATACTAGTTTTTTTTAACAAGGTTAAACAATAAATAGTTTTAGAAGAAATCGAACATAAGTTTTGGGTTCAAGATATGAATGAAGAGTTTGACTAGATAGAATGGAATAAAACATAGGAACATTTTTTAGACCGACTAAAAAACTATTATTACATAAATGGTTTTGTAGAAATAAACATGAATATAAACATGAATTGGATAGAGATAAAGGTAGTAAAGCGTGTAAGTAATAATCATAAATTGAAGGTGTTAACTTTTATATAACCTTTTTCTAGTGGAATGAATTCAATCTATCAAAATATTCCTTTATATAGAATCTCAAATAAGATTCAATTTATTTTAGGAGGAAGTTAAATAGTCTTTTAAAAATGGTGATCTTGATGGGGAAGTGTACATGGAATAGTATAAATTATTTTTTTCTATATTTATAAGGGATAAAGTTATGTAATATTAATAAATCTCTCCATGGTTTGAATAAGACACCAAAATTATTTTATCTTAAGATTTATGAGTATCTGAAAGGAATGAAGTTATAGAAAGGGAAGGTGTTTATTAATATATATGATAAAATACCAGCACCAAATCACTCTTTATGATTATATATGTTAATGATATAATATGATATATTACTGTAGAATTCTTGTGTGATAAGTTCTCAAGGAACATTAAGAAAGGTTTAAATTTTCAAATTTGGGAGAGATGAGATTCTTCTTTGGAATGATATTTTTCAATAAATAGGTCTTATATTTTTCCCTTAATAAAAATATACATATTATATCTTAATGGTTATTGAAATGTTGGTGGATAGAGGAGTGTCTGCCACAATTTAAGTAGGTAGTATGCCGAGAAAGGTTAATAAAGGGAAAACTTTTAATGAGAACCATTTCAGATATCTTTTGTACATGAAGAAATCATAACCTAAAATTGTATATGTTGTCACGATTTATGTTTGATATTAATATAACACAATGGATAACCATATTTTCGTAGAAAAGTAAATTTTTAGATAAATCACAACCACTCTTAGTTATGGATTTTTGTATAAAACGATATTTCATCTGGAACTAAAGGCATTTACTGAAACTAAATGGGTAGGAATAGTCAATGAACCCAAATCCCCATCATATGATGTATTTTTTATTGGAAGTTGTTTTGTTTCATTGAATTAAAAGAATGAAAAATTATGACACTTTGTTATATTGTGGTTGAATATGTGTGTTTATCACACGCATCTTCCCAAATAATATTGATAAGACACAATTCAATTACACGAGTGTTAGAGGAACTTATCCACTAGTTATAGTTTATGATAATAATAGGGACATAATGCTATCCACATATCCTGTGCATTTCTCTATATTAATGAAAATCAAGATAAAGTACCATTTTTTATGGGAGACTATTGAAGATGGAATTTTGTTAATAGAGTCCCTTATTTATAAAGAACATATTGCTGATATTGAAACCAAACCTCTCATAACTAAACAAATCAATAATCTTATGTTATAAATGTTTGAGTAGACCACCCCCTCTCTTGGAGGTATAAATGTTTAGTTTCCTTATATATTCCTTCCAGCTTAAATTATATTGGAATTTTCATTTATAGGGGGAGAATGTTTTTCTTTTGGCTGTGAAGTAATTTTTGTGTGTGTGGTGATTGATACAAGAAAGAATATAAGAAGTATGTTACTTTTAGTTTTGTTGAGTTTTCACAAATATATGAAAATATTGAGTTAATATGTTATATGATAAACATTAATGATTTATTTAATCACTATTATTTTTGACAGAGATCTTGCTTATTTAAACTTATAGAATATTTAATCATGACTCTTTTTATTCTAGATATTTGATTTGACCTCTAATAGTTACTCTCCTTAACGTTATTATTTAAAATTTTTAGAGATGTATTTTTTATGAGGTATTAAATAGAAAATTAAAAGGTGGATATTTTTCCCTTAATGAGTATGGTTTTCTATTTTTTTTAAATACGTTTTAACTATGTAAATTGATGAAATAATCTTCATATTAAAGACATGAACTCGTGATGTGAACTTATTTTCAATAATATATTGTTTAATTTGAAAGATTCCCTATATGCGAATAATTGAAAGAGACATGAATGTTCCTTCCATTTTATCATCAAGTTACAATTTCTGTTCATTAGAAGTAAATATCTAATTGTATGGTCTTTTGAGTTGGCCTAAGATGTTTTTTGGATTAGTTTTAAGTGTTTAGAAGTTCCTGATATGGAAGATCTAGTTTGAAATAGTTGAAGTACAGATATTCTATAAAATATCATATGTCTTTTATCATTAATGTAAATATTTATTTTAAGTCATTCATCAATCATAATTTTTTTTGATAAAACATGGAAAATGGAAAAGTCCATTAAAGGTAAGAGTTTTTTAGTCAATATTAAGTATTAGATATATAATGTAAATTATCATCAGAAGCCTTTAATTCCATTTTAAATATTCATGTTGATCATGAGGCTTCAAAAAATTACGAAATTTATATGATATTAATGGTGAAAAATCATACTTTGTGAGTTAATTATCTATAGTAATAATTAATTAGGAAATGTAAGTGTGATGTTCTTCATAGATCAAATATTGTGACTAAAAGCATGATCATGTTCCTTTCTAAGATAAAAGTGGACAAAACAGATGAGGGAGATGAAGTTGATGTTGAGATAGATCCACGTCATAGAATGAGATACCAAGACCTTATACCTATGATTTAATATCAAGAGAATTGAAAGTCTCAGTTTTTTGTGAATGATTAAAGTAAATATGATGCTCATGATAATTCATATATCATGTGAAAGTGGTAACATGAGTCATTAGATAATTATATTGGATTAGTTTGAATGATTCAAGTCAAGGAACTTATAATCAAGGATATTTATATAACTTTTTTTGAAATAATATTCAGGCAATATTCGATTACTATAAAACACAAGAAAGGGAGAAAATTGTATGTGTAAGAGTATTCTATGAACAAGATCCAATATTATATTTTATCCAAGAATAATAAAAAATAGTAATAAAAACAAAAATAGATTGTTACATAATATAGATGGAGAAAAACATCATATTAAGTTTTTATAGTGGCTCATATACACATATAAAATCATTATTCATATTGATCTGTTTTTTATGTTGATGAATAAGTGTAATTTGTGGGTTCCAATATTTTTATGAATTTAAGGCCTTACCCCTACTTTAGTTCATATTGATAATAATATTGAGAATATGTTCATGGGATAATAACCATGACACCCTTGGGTTGTTTTTGTCCTTAATAGAGGAAAACCACCTCAAAAAACTGTTTTGTGTTATTCGCCTTTATCATATCTGATAATCGTGAGAGATAATTATTAAATAACCATGAAATTGACAATGGGATTTAAATTGTTGTACACAATGATTTAGCCCCCAGTGTATATCACCCTTCGATTTATCCTATATTAAACCACCATTAAATGATCCATGATGGTTTTCTGAAACAAGTTCATATATTTTTAATAAATAATATTTCATGAAACTTTTAATAAACCACTATAAAGTATTTCATGTATGTTTTTGAGGTATATTTTTTTAATTTTAGTTGATGGTCTTATTTTTTAAAAAATTTAATGGAGATATTTTAAAAAATTTGCAGTGTTTTATAATTTTTTTTATAATTTTTTTCAAAATATTTTCAGTTTTTACATTTTACATTTATATATATTATACTTTTTCTAATCATGACCAATAGAATTAGGAATATATATTTAGAGAGTGATATTTGAACCTCTTACATCTTAGTTAGTTTTCCAAGCCTTTACCACTCCACTGATTCCCTTTATTAGGTGACTAAATAGACTTTAATGTAAATATATATATAGATAGATAAATATATGTAAATAAATATATATATGGGTATATATATTTATTCCTAATTTATAAACACATAAATTAATAAATAAATAAATAAATAAATAAATAAGTATATATATCTATATATATATAAATTTATAGATGTATATGTAAATACATATATATGTATTAATATCTACATATATAAACACATAAAAATATACTCATGTAAATGTATAAACATATAAATATATATATATATTTATATACCCACATAATATATATATATATATATTAATAAATTTATAGAAACATACATAATTAAATATAAATAAATATAAATATATAAAATATATAAAATATATATAAATACATGTGTATATTTATAATTGAATATACATATAATTATTTATAATTATACATATATATGCATATATATAAACACATATGAATATACCTAAATACACACACACACACACACACATTTATATATAAACCCGCATATTACATATTAATATATATACCCAAAGGGTCTAAAAGAAAATAGAATCAGCTACAACCAAAATTTATTTAAAAATAAAGGACAAAACATGGAAAAGAGAAAGGAGAGGGAAAAAAAGTAAAACTTCCTATCTAGAGAAGAACTACAAATGGGTAAAACCATAACCATCCCCACAATAATGATCAGAGGAATCATTATTCGATCCTCATTATGACTATTTTTTCTTCTGGATGGAAATCACATCATACTTTTCCTTGAGTTTAACCTACTCTAGAGTGAGCTCCATGGAAGAAGACCTTTTAGACAAGACACACCAATGTGCAACATCATCTCTTATACGTCCTCATCCATAGTTTTTTGGATGCCGACCTCGTTTCTTGGTCTTAGTTTGCAGCTAATCCCCTTCCAGTTCATACCCATAAAAAACAATGAAAGACTGCTCCATCAAGTCATTAATGACTCTTGATGCATAATCTGCAACATCTTTAACTCCAATAGCATTTCAAATTATCTCCATTATATCCATTAATGGTGATGGATTCTTATCAGTCACTTGCTTGTTACCAATTTCAGTGGATTTCTTGTCATCCTGATTAAACACCAAATTTACCTCCCCAACATTCTGCTCATTCACAGAAATAATATCTTACTATAGATTCTTTTTACCAGAGAACAATAAATTTTATGTAACCCCTTCCTCCAATAACCTTGTTGATAAATCACCATCACCTTTAGACTACACAATCTGATCATATAAAATAGAAGAGGCATCCTCATTCACTATAATGGTATTACTTTCTATCTTCTTAGAACTATCATATTTTGTGATCAAGATATAATAATTTGGTTGAGAATTATTATGCCCAATAATAATATCAAGAGGGCCAATCCCTAAATTTCAAGAGAAATATTCAACCCCTCCCATCATAGTATCATAAGTTGAGACAAAAGAAATATCCACACCTAGATATGTGGGATTTATTTTCTTTTGAATTTTGAAACACACATTTTCCTCATTTTTGTGATTTAAGTAGAACAAAAATATGATCTATATCATATAAATTGGAAAATTAGGACCAGTGATTTTACATATCAAACAAAATTGGGGAACATTTTTATGAAGACCCCAATCCCAGTGGCCAAGATTCAGTGCCTTAATTTATTACATTGGTATAATAAAAAAGGAATTCATATCCTGAAGGACCAAATAGTTTGGTATATTTGAATACACGATATATAATTATGTTTTAAAATAAAAAATTTAAGTAAAAACAATATATAATTTCCTTTGGAAACATCCAAAACTCCTATATTATCCCTGCATGTCATTCATAACATACTTCTTCCCTTCCAAGGAAAAAACATAAAAAATGTGTTAGTTCTGGTGATTATTAAGGGTAAGTGATAAAACACAAGATATATGAAAAATAAATATTAGGCATGATGAATAACTAGAAACACATTCCTTTAAAAATAATCTCAAGAAAAATATTGGCTGAATAAAAGCTAATAAAATAATTCCATAAAAAACATAACCATAAATATTCTACGAGTCAAAAAATTACGTGGATTTTCTATTACTAGTCTCATAATGAGAGAATTCATAATGAAATATATTTGAATTTAACCATAAAATTCATGGCCTAGACAACAAAAAATGACTAAGGCATATACCAAAACCTTTTCAGAAAATGGGAAAGGCCTCAGTCAAGTCCATATCTATTTTGTTTCATGAGACCTTCCGATGCATTAGGGGGATATAGAGATCCCCACTAATAACATAATATCTCAAATTAATTCCTCATATTAATGTGAATAAACATAAATTTATATATACATTCGAAATAAAAATAACTTTCCGTAACCTGTAAACATGCTCAGTAACCATTCTGAGTAGTATGGTGAATGGTATCAAGATAGAACATCAATAGTCAAACTGATCATAAACCATTTAATAAAATACGATGTATGGTAAACATAATAGAATAATATGAATAAATAATATGAATTAACCTATGTGTTAAAATGGACTAAAATAATCTAGTAAAATAACTGAGGAATTCTTGAGATAAATACTGTTTTTTACTTTTCAAAGAAGTGTTCTTTTGAAAAATTCATTTTTCATTTTTCATAATTGTGAGTAAAAAATAGAAATGAAAAAAATTCATTTTTAATAGAAAAATTGTTTATATTATAAAAATATTTGTATCTAAAAATATATTATGGATGGTACTTTAAAATTATTTAGAAATCGAGAAGTTCCCTTGAATTAGGCTTGCGTATTGGGAAGAATTAAAAAGGGAACCTTGGAAAACATGAAATTCACAAAAATGAAAGATGAAATTATATCGATATATGAGTTTGGAATATATAAATAGAATATATAATGTTTACATAAAAATAAATAAACCATGAATTGGGGTAACTGTAGTAAAGGAATAACTCAAATGAAAATGAAGGATGAGGTAGAATCCTTTACCTTATGTATGAATCTGTTCAACACTTGACCTTAACATCTGATATTATATAATTAAATTAATTAATTAATTAATTCAGATCATTTTAAATATATATTTATTTATTTTAATTTTATTATGTTCATTTATAGAATTTTTGAAGTGTTATAAGATACAATTTTATCACTCAGGGGAGTTCATTTCCTTGGTTTTCATGATTATTATACTTGTGTATGAGTATGAAAGTTCATGTGTAATGGGAATAATTCTCTAGAATTAAATTTATACAATATTAATTAACAAACATAATATTAAATTTTTATATAATTCATCTTTTATATGGTATGAGCAGGAATAATTAGTTGAAACATTAGTTATATTCATTTAGATTATTTTGGAGGTATTTCAATCATCAAGAACTAGTTTTGTTATATTATTTAATATTTTGTATATATATTGGTTAAATAAAATTAAATAGGGTATTATTCACATATTATATTATTGTATGGCCATCAAAATGGTACCATGAATATCCTTTAAGGATAAATTGAATAATGAAAGTCCGTAATCCACAAAGGTTGTAAATTATCACTTTGGGGATTATAATTTAGTCCAAAAAATGAAATAGGGGGAGAAAGGAATGTGAGGAAGGATATTCCTATAACATGATATAATTATAGTACATAGATGATTCTAGAGTTTTCATGATCATTATTAAAAATGAGGTAAAGTGATAACAATAAATGAATATAACATGAAAATAAATTAAAAGTAAATAGAAGAGGATGTTACCTGTTGAATATTACACCTTGAGAACCTCTTTAAGGGGATTGGTTTTAGTCTTTTGGTAAGACCAGGATCTCTTGGACATGGTGGAGAGACTAGGGAAGAGGATTTGGGATGAATTTTGAGAAGATCCAAGGCTTAAAGTTGTGGGTAGAAGATCGGTTTATAGGTGGTTTTTATATTAGAGGAGAGGGGGAATTTCTCATTATATAATTTGTTTTTATATTATTTTTCTCCTGATAAGAAATAGGGTTAATTTATAAAAAAAATCATAAGACAACAGTAGTGTTGATTTTACAATTATAACTGATTTAATAACACCCAAAAAAAATAAAGATGGTATCATTAAATTATCTTAAAATCTTAAGACAACAAAATATTTATGTATGAATCCAATTTTTGAAAGGTAATTTTCTATTAAATAATTTTATTAATTATAAAATTGAAAATAAATATTTATGTCTCTAAAAAATACCAATACGTAATTTATAATTTTAAAAATATTTATTAACATATTCTATGATATAATTATATCATACATTCATTTATGAGATGCCTAAATTTTATTTGTAATTTCAAAGGTGTGGTTACTATTCATTATGCATATTTACTATTCATAAGGGTCATATTAATATTCCTACATTCAAGTTCCTATTTCATTAGTATAGGTTTCTTAACTTCCAGAAATAACTCTTATTTCATTCATTCTTTATTTATAAATTTTTTATTATATTCTTATGTGGTTTTATGTGATTTATAATATGTAAAATAAACAAAAGAAGGGAAATCTCATTCATCGAATTCTGGGTCATACATTATCCCCTACTATAATAAAATATGTATTCATAATTTGAAATTGTACATCCAAAAAGATTTGATACTCGAAAATACCTTTTCGGTAAACCCACATCATAAATTTGGTTAATGAATTATACTCTTAATTAGAAGAAAAAGTTAATGAAAATAACCCAACCAAAATTGGCTTTGAATAGGAGGTCATCATTGGAAAGTGAAAACATTAACATGGAAGAGAAATATAACCTCTATGTTTTTATGGAAAATGATAGGGAACATGGTAAGAAGAAAGTTAATATTCACAAATCCATAAATCTATAATGATACAAGGAACCCTTTGATTTATCATAAATGATGATTATAGGATTTGTTTTTGGTTTCATGAACCTTTCCCTAAAGTTGAAAAAATCTTTCACTCTATAATTATTTAAGTAAATATAAGTACTTGATATGTGTCTATAAATAACATCTTATTCTTCATTTGTTTATCTAGCTATTCTACTTCATTACATGGAATTATATCTTATGGTGATGAAATAAAATAATCTCTAAAACCTTGTAAAAATATCACACTCATCCATTTAATAACTTTTTAACCATTCTAAATATCATTATTTGAAATTTAAGAAACATGGTCACTGATTTCCCACACAAAACTTATTAAAAAACATGTGGTGGATCTTAGTCATCAAATTCATACATGTGATTACATTATCCTTTTATTATTCTAAATCTCGGTAGTAACTTTAATTAACATAAAAACTTAGTTAGTATATTTATTATTCCATATTCATAATGTAAAACATAGGAAATTTGATATATTCCTTAAATATAAAATGTTTTAGTCCCAATTATAGAATAAACCACTTTGTCTATAATATATTATTTAGATACAAGATAGTAAGTTCTATTGTATTTATGTTATCTAAATAAATCATCTCATTATTCCTAAATCAATATATTCTGAACCAATTAAGGGTTCACTTTCCCTTAACCATATACTTTCCCAAGATATTAACCTGCTAATGAGTCACTTTTCCTTTGTACCATTGAACATAAATTCTTAAATCCATAAAAAAATTAATGTACCACAATACTTATATATCTTTAACTCTTATAATTTTAATAATATTCTTGTTTCCAATAACATAAATACATTACTTATTCCAATGAAGTTGTAGTAACAACAAAATTTTGGCCATGATCCCTTTGTATTTTCATAGCTATATTTCATTGATGCATGGGATAGTAATTTTATTAGTATCCTATCTCCATGAAATTGAAACATTGTATATTAGAAATTTTTTTCTTATCCTTGAAATAATGAGAATTTTTCCTTTTTATCTACACTTGATGTTTACTGATTTTCCACTTAATCATAATCCATGGTGGGTCCAACCACAATTATCAAATGTGGTAAAATACTTCATTCCCATATTTCCTTTATCTATATTTTAACCCCAAACTCTTCTTCTCATGCTTCCATATACATCTATAATACATATAGATATCGTTATCCTTCTTTTTATAACATTATATTATATCATCATATGATGAGAAAGTTTGAGAGAATTGTTCCCTTTGAAAGACTATCTTAAATCCATAAAAGAAATGATTATTACTAGACTTTGGATTATGTGAATTGATGTGGTTCCCATTCCATTCGGTAGGTATCATTATTAAACATTTTCATACACTATATTAGATCATAAAATTATTAAACATAATGTGTAATCCCAATATTAGTGAAATACTAACATAAATTGAAATATTTGTGCATAGATAATCTCATAATCATAAACATGGTTTCTTTGAGGACATGATTACTTTTAAATACATCATAATGGAATTTAAATATAATTTAAATTTTCCTAAGAATATACCCTAGGAGTATCAAACCAGCTGTCCAGTAAGGCATGTTTTCATGTAGTGGTTTCCCCCAATTTTGGTCTAGGACACCTTGTCAGAGTTGTTACCCCTAGGTATTTTTATGCTAGAACCACGCCCACTTGTAGTATCTAGAATGAGTTGTTTTTATATGAATATTCAAAAAATGTATACCTTACTAAAATTCTATGTTATTTTTGTATGATTATCCTCAATGTATATCTTACAGTTTTTTTTCTCAAATCTATATTTTCTTAATCTATTTTTAAGGATTCTACAAGACTTCCTCTGATACCAAATGTAATGACCCCAACCCCAGATGCACAGAGTCGGTGCCTTACTTCATTACATTAGAATAATAAACAAGGAAGTCATATCATGAAGGATATATTAGTTTAGTACCTTCCAAAACAAGATATATACTTATGTTTTATATTAAAACTTGAAAGAAAAAACCATATAGAAGCTCCTTTGGAAACATCCACAGCTCCTAGATTATCCCTCCTAGTCATTCATAATATAAATCTCGACATCCTCAGTCAAAATAAAACATTAATAATGGGTGAAATCATATGTTATGTTAGCTTAGGAGATATAGTGGAAGATATGATAAATATAAACATTATTCATGGTGAATAACTAACAACACATGACATTAAAAATAAACTTGAGCATAATTTGGTAGGAATATAAGATGATCAAATAATTCAATAATAAAAAATAACCATAGATATTATACTAGTATAAAAAAATAACATATACTATAAAATACTAGTTTCATAATGAGGAAATGCAAAATTCAAGAAATATAAATCACATTGTCAAAGTGTAGACCAAGACAACTCAAAATGATTATGCCCTCAGGCAAAACCATATCTGAAAATGGGCAAGTCCTCGACCAAGTAAATATCTATTTTGTCTCACTAGACCTTCAAATGAATCAAGGGGATATATGAAGACCCACCCATCACATAATATTTCCAATGAATCCCTCATATTAATTGGGTTAAACATAAATAACATTTACATATTAAATTTAAATAACGTTCCCCAATATGAAAACATGATCACTAACAATTCTGAGTAGTGTAGTGAATGGTATCAAGATAGCTCATCCACTTTCAAACTAATCAGAATCCAGTTAATAAAATATGATGTATTATAAAAATAATATATAAATTACCAAAAAATCATATGATTCAATATAAGTGTTTATATATATGAAAATACACAAATAAAATCATTGGTAAATTCTTGAGAAAAATACCGTTTTTACTTTTCAAAGAACAGTTATTTTGAAAAAATAATTTTTTATTTATCATAACTTTTTTTGGAAAAACTTGTAAAGAAAAAATATAGTTTATAATTAAAAAATTAGTTAATTTAGGAAAAAAAGATTATGTTAAAATAGATTATGGATTGTACTTGAAAATCAGTAAGAAATCTAGAGGCTCCCATAAATTGGGCCTGCGTATTGGGAAGAATTATAATGGGAACCTTTTAAAAAATGAAATTAACATAAAAAGATGAAATGATCTAGATTTATGAGTTTATAAAATATAAATAGAATGTAGAATATTTTTACAAAATGATGTAAACATTAAATAGGGGTAATGGTAGTGAAATAATAACCCGATGGAAAATGAATGTTCTGGTAGAATCTCTTACCTTATGTATGAAAGTGTAAAAAAATGACCTTAACATCCATGATAATAAAATTAAATAGATTAATTATTTAATTAATAACCTTTTATAATTTTATTTTATTTAATATAATTTTATTAAGTTCATTTATGGCCTTTTTGACGAGTTATAAGATACAATTTTATCGCTTGGGAGTGTTTTTTTTTCGGGATTTTCACTATCGGTAAACTTGTATATGAGTATGGAAATTTATGCAGAATGGGAATAATTATAAAGAATTAAATTTATATGATATTAATTGATATTTAGAAGATTATATTTTTATACAATTATTTTTTTATATGGTATGATCATGAATCATTAGATATAACATCAGTGATATTAATTTAGATTATTTTGGCGGTATTTCGATAATCATATGCTAGTTTTATCATATAAATAATTATTATGTATATATAATGGTTATAGAACAATAAATAGGTTATAATAGATATATTATATTCTATATTTACCATCAAAATTGTATCATGATCAGCCTTGAAGTAGAAATTGAAGAACAAAAGTCTATTATTGATGAAGGTTGTAAATCAGCACTTCACAGACAAAAATGCAATTTTAAAAACATAAGAGAGAGAGAGGGGGGCTTTTAGGAAGGATATTACTTTAGAATTATATCATTACAGAATATATATGATACTATATTTATCATGATATTTTTTATAGAGGATATGAGGAGGTAATATTAATAGAAAATAACATGAAAAGAAATTAAAGGGAAAAGGAAGAGGATTTTACCTCTTGAATACTCCTCCTTGATAAGCTCTATAAGGGGATTTTTTTGGTATTTTGGTAAGAAAGAGAGCTCCTGAATGTGATCGAGGAACCAAGAACATGGATTTGGGTATAATTTTGACAGGCTTCAAGGCTTAGAGTTGTGTGGAGAAGTGGGGGTGAGGGGTGGTATTTATAGTGGAGGAGAGGGGTGATTTCTCATTACTTAATTCATTATTTTATAATTTTTATCTATAAAAAAATTGTGTTTATTCTTCTAACTAAATATAGTAATGAGTGGATGTGAGTTCAAAATGATGGTTCTTTCATTAGACAAAAATCATCAATGACTATATAATTCATGTATTTAGACATTAACATAATTTATCATATTTTATTATTCACCAAAAATTCATGTTTTTAAAAGAAATATCATATATTAAACCTAACCATTTTTAGATAGGTATAATTATAAAATAAAATAAATTTTATTAAGATAATTTCATAAATATTGTAAATATAATATTTTATTAAAATAAAAATTTACTAAAAAAATAAAAAATCTATATTTACAAGTGAATTTATAACACCCTAAAAAATTAAATAAGGTCACATTAAATGATCCTCATATAATAAGACAACCAAATATTGATATATTAATCCATTTTATGAAATTTATGTTTCTTTTAAATAATTTTATTAATTATAAAATTGTAATAAATATTTATGACTTCGAAAAATATCAACACTTAATTAATACCTTTTAATATATTCATTTACTTATACTATGATATACTTATATCATACATTCAATTACGAGATGCCTAAAATTTATTTATACTTTCATGGGTGTGGTAACTATTCATTAAGATGATTTACTTTTTAGAAAGGTCATATTACTATTACTATGTATAAGTTACTATTTCATCAATATAGGTTTCGTAACATCTATAAATAGATCTTATTTCATTAATTAATCATATATATAGTTTTTATTTTGGTCTTATGTTGATTTAAATGATTTTTTATATGTAATATATACATAAGAAGAGAAATATCATTGATATAATTCTTGGTTTCTACAATTTTGATACTCAATTTTATGATTGAGAACCTAGTTATTTGATGAAAGAGAATCCATCTCCACCAGAGAAGAAAAAAGTTCAACTTCAGTAAAAAATCATGAAAGATGTTCAAATCTATCCAACTTGGTATCATAGTTCATTTTTATTGGAATCCCAATTGACAAAGCGTTGTTTTGAAGCATTTTTTGGTGCTAAAGGAGCCATTTTAAACAATAAACATTGATCCCAAGGTGTAAAAAATTATTATCCACCTCCAATAGATTGAATGATCTATCTCATTCTCATATGGGAATCAGTACCGACATGAGGGAGATGGAAATGAAACCCCGTGCATTGTATATTCTTTCTTCTAAAGTGAAATGGATGTGATAAAACATAAAATCCAATGAGACAAACTTAGATTTAGAGAAACCCCATATATTTTGAGATGTATTTTTCATGATCCATAATTTTACATTGATTTGAGACCAAATGAAAAATGAATTGTCCAATGATAGAGAACTCACCTAATTTTAGTTGATCAGAGACCACAATTGGTTCCACATTTAAGATTACCACATTACCCCATCTACGAAAACAATAGTCAATAGATCCCTTGAATACAAGGGAATTAACCCTCATATCATCACCAATTAGAGAAGACACCTTCTCATGGAAGATATTACTTCTAGAAGAGTGGAAGGTGAACCCCAGATCTGAAAATGCTACCATCATCCTATCGAATTGGAGCCATTACCAACACCACGAGCACCTTCGATGGTGTCTTATCATCATCTAGGGGGAACAGCAACATGAACCAAATACATGAATCGGTGTGATTCAAACCACTCAAATCATGGTCATCCACCATATCATTGGGGGGAACAATAGCGTTATCCACATATATGCATTTGTGTGAGTCAAACTACCTCGGATCAAGGTCGACAGCCAATGTCACTCGTGAGGACATCAATGAACCCTATGTATCACCATAGTCAAGAGATGCTTGTGATGCAATCTCTATAAATATATATAAATGTATATAAATATGTATAAATATATATAATTTTATATCAATATATACGAATTCATTTAAATGTTGTTAAATATATATAAATATAATAAAATTTACATAAATGTATATAAATACAAAAATAAATATATAAATACAAATATAAAATGCATATATAAACACACAATGATATACATAAATACATATATATATATATATATATAGAAACTGATATATACATACATACACATTTGTATATAGATATATAAATATCTATAAATATACACACATGAACACAGTTCTTGGCCATTAACTATTAGGGTTTTGTACGAATCTAATAACACATACTAGAAATAACAGAAGCCATTAAAATAACTTATCTAAGGATATCTATGAAAGATAATATCAAACTATATATAAAAAATAGAAATAAATAAATTATATAAATATGAATAAAATACACCAATGAAGCCACTAAAATATCTTCATCTCCATGTTCGTTTTTTGAAGTACACATAAGTAGAAAAAACATCAGATCTTCATTATGTATCCACAATGTTATCTGAATCACTATATGTTTGAGAGAGATTCATCATTTCTCCTCAGTATTCTAGTACCATATATGGAAAGATAGAAGAATAATGAGTTCTTTCTGATCTAGGGAGGTTATTCCCAGAATGATACAATTTACCACACACATTTCCATCGTATTGAAGTAGTAAAATAAGAAATAAAGGATGCTCCTTAATTATCCTATCAATTATTCACGTGTCCAAATGTGTGAATAAATACCATGGTTGATTAATTCATCGTATTTATTTACTCCCTTCACATTATAAATCCTAAAACATATTAATAAATTATATCTTATGTGGGGAATGATTCGGGTGTCATGTACACACAAAATAATTTATCCAATTCATTAAAATCATAAGTTTCATGTAAGATGATATAAAAACAATAATATATCTTATATAAATATTTATTTAGTTAATATATCCATTAATATATAAGTTTCTATAAATCCTAATATTATTCATTCAATTTAATGTTATATTGTATCTTATAAAATAACTTATGAAACTATTTCCAAAACCACTTTCATATATTTTCCAAAACACTTTTGTAAATCAATCATTAACATCACCTTATATTACAACATATTCAATAAAATTTGATTATCCATCAAAAAAACTTTTGGATTAACTCTAAAACATTTTTTAATTAGATATCTAAATCAAACTCAATCCCCACTTATTCCACCACAAATTGTGACAATATATACCCATAAAACATTGAAAAAATGTGAATATTTGTATCCATATATGTAGAAATGGGGATGTATATAGAAAATCATTGATTCTACTCAATATATAATGGGATATGGCGTGATCTACATCAAACACATACAGCTATACAAATGAATCTTCCAAAATGAATCATATGAAAACATGCATTGTCATATTTTCCCTTTTCCCAAGAGATTGAGTGACCATGGGACCATGATGATGTTAATCACATATAGAAACTCATCTATTTTAAATTATTAGAGTGTGGAATGATTTGATCAAGGAATACATCACATTTCATTTATCCTTATGAATAAGAACATCACATGTTCTTTATCTAAAAAGATATATAACATCTTTGTGTGGAATATAGATAGATATATAATAGCTTTGTGTGGTGTCACACTGCCACAATCTATCTCAACAGAGGACCCTAATGTCATAATAATCATATGAGTGGAAAAATACCATCTTGTTTAAGCTATGACAGATGATATGGTTGTCAAGATACCCAACCACCCTCACATTTCCATGCCAATATTAGGCCTATGTATGTATTGTATCAATGTATGAATATTTTAATGCTAGTTATCTATCCAACCGTAGGCAGAAATGACTCAAATATGATCCAATAATCCCTAGAATAAACCATACATCTATATGAAACTCTATGTTATATACTTAGTGGGTTATCTAGTGCACAATAAAATCATATTCCTCATCATGTGCCTCATGAGACTATTTTATATCTCTATACAAGTATAATTATCATGATAACATTAAGATTTCATTATAACCTATAATACTCCACAAAGAACACCCATTAGGGAAATTAACAAATTCATACTCTGATATGCCAATTATCATTAGGCATCATAAAATCTATATATATACTTGTATACCTAATGTTGAAAAAATGAAAAAATGGATGTTTCATTCAATATAATACATTTCATAATTTTTAAACTCTGTATGAATAGTTGAAAAAACCAACACAAGAACCAGTTAATTGTATCATATATGATAAACTACCAAGGGGCGGACTTGGGGAGACGTGATGGGGAGCATGAAGTGGCGATGACTTAACACTAATGGGGTCAAAGACACTTCCCCCTCTGCCGCCAATTAGTGGGATGGGGGAGGAATCCCAACTTCCTCATAATGGCCAAAGACGTGACTTTTATCCCATCACCGATCCAGCTTCGATTATGGGATTTCATGTGATCAATCTTGATCCGAAGGTTCCCGGTATTTGGGAAGGTGAATCTGTGGTTACATTGTCGGCTAGGGAGTTTATAGAGGTGGAGGGATTACTGCATCTAATTCTGGTTTCCCAATTTAGGATCAAATGACCTTTGGTGTATGAATTTGATAGGTTTGCCTTCAATCATTAGGGTCTAAAAGAACGAGTAGTTGTCAGCCTTCTTGATAAAAGGAAATTTATGGTGATATGTTCTTCATCGGAGGACATTGTTCATGCTCTTTCATGCGTTCCTAGGAAATGTGGTGGATGAAACTTCTATCTATATCGGTGGATCTATGATTTATACCTGAATCGTGATTCTTCTTCAGTGCCGGTTTGGGTAATTCTTCCTCTACCTACTCAACCATTTCAGAATCCCTCGATTTTACGTATGTTAGGAAGTATAGTCAGTTGATTTCTTTGTGTGGATTCTTTTACTGCATTCGTTTGTCATCCAATCAACCCACGCATGTGTGTGGTGGTGGATGTGTTGAGGCTTCAGGTTGAATCGGTGTGGATAGAAGCTGGTGATAAAGTAAGGTGTAGACAACCAATGGTCTTCAATCATTGGGTGGAATTTTTCTCCTCCTACGGAAAACTAGGACACTCGGCCGTTGTTTTCAGATGGGATGGATATAAAGAGAAGGTGACAGTGGAGGGGAGGAAGGATAACGAGACTATATAGAATAATCTCTTGGAGGGTGAGGTAGTGAAAAAGAGACCTTCGGCAAAACAAGTGCAGGAACCCTCTATGTTGGGGATTTTTCTAGGATTAAATAAGATTTTAGGGACAAAGACCTGGGTATTTTAGTGCGGAGAGATGAATCCCCTTCACAGGCATCTCAAGATGAAGGTAAGGAATTAGCTGGGAAGGAAATGGAGTTGCGGTCAGAAAGTGTGGAAAAAGAATCCCAAATCAAGCAGAGTATTGCCGGTGTCAACACCCAAGCAGTGGGAAAGGCTTCGGTTCATAATGGTGTTCAGACCCAAAACTCATTTGAGTGTTTGGACACCAATGAGTCTTTTCAGGTCACACCCAATGACCCGGATGGAGGAATTTCTGATGGTGTGGAGTATGAGGAGGATATTAAGGCTCATGAGGAGGGAAAAACACCAAGGAAGAAGAAGGGTAGAGGACATAAGGACTACTCGCATTTACCAAAACTGATGGAAACACGATCAGGTAAAAAATAAAAAACATGTGAGATGGATATGTCTTCAGCCCTCACAATTATTGTGCTGAAGAAGCCCTCGTTCACAGTTTAGTAAAACAGCAACAAGGAAAACAGTACCGGGGTGAAAAAGGACTCAACAGAACCTATCCTCCACTCTGAAGAGGAGATAGTGGAAGATGTTCTTTATTTCAACATCCCACAAGAAGAGGAATAGATAATGGGATGACCTATTCAAGGTGTGTTCAACAACGAGAAGGTGAATTGGATCAATAAACAAGATATGATCCCGATGAGAGGCTTTAATGATGCGAAAATAGCAAAGAAGAGTATGTCGGAACTTGGGACAGAATGGTGTGTCGTCTTGCAGATGTTATTGGAAATGACCCTGATTCTAATGTATAGGTTATGAGAAAGAATATTTATAGAGAGGAAAGCACTAATAGTCTGAGGCTTTTCTTTGATAGCTTTTCTTTCTCCTATGAGGATTCACATCTAGATTAACTGGGACTGGTTTCTCACTTTTCCTTAAAAGTGAGTTTATAATAAAAAAGTTAATTTTCAGCATATATGATAAACTACCAGATTAACATCACATTTTCTGTACTTTTTAGGTTTTTTTAACTCTTTACATCATATAAAATTCCTACCCCATCTTGAGGTGGATATATAATAAAACCCTCCCACTAAACTCTTTATTGAGAAATATCTATTAAGTAAGATAGTTTGAATAATGATAAGATTTAGTAATCATATTCCCAACTATTCAAATTTTGAATATATTTAATATTCTCAACATCACATCATCAAATGTTACGATGTCATCTTCTGTTATTTACATTGAAATATTTTTAATTTTATCATTATCATCCCTAGAACCATATTCCACAAACCTCTTTTCTAAAAATAATGTGACAACATACATTAATATTTACTAATACATCCATACACTCATAGTATATTAATTAAAATTCAATTTAATCACATATTTTTGAAATTATTAATTTGTTAACATTTATATTATTTAAGTCTAAACATATTCCCACTATCCCCTTATACATTATATTATCTTCATAATATCTTTTTAAAACACACCAGCTGTCTTATGCTAAGAAGTAATATTTTTTCCATTAATTAGGAATATCAAACAAATAAACTATATCATATATGATATTTTTTGTGTTTGGAATATTTTTATATATAATAAAATAATAATTTATTAAAATATAACACCGATGGATGGAAGGAAAAAAATCACATATATTTTAAACTATAGATGGAAAAATATTTTATCCTGAATTAAATAGATTTTCCGCTCTTTTCTTATAAAAATAAGTTCTAGAATTTAATGAATCACAAAATATATGTATGTAATTAATAATATCATTGTTTTTCACAAAAACATCTCTTATCAAATAAGGAAAATGAGTTAATGATACAAATATTTTTCATATATTAAATTTATATTAATAAAACAATTAACGATCATATTATCCATGTAATAACTATTTATTTAATTTCCTGAAAATAAATTATAGGATCAATCCATTCTTCCTTTGATTTTTAACTCTCTTATATTTACAACACTTTAGAAAATATACTTTCATTATCACACACCGATAAATATAAACAAATTAATTACTATAACATACATTCTTGACATAGACATTCTACGAAATTTCAAAAACTCCTTGAGGTATATATGTGGTAATCCAGTCACATTGAATTATTACTATTCCTAAATCACAACCCTAGGGTTCAAGAAACTTGATTTAATTATTAAATACATGTTTATAAACATCTTAACTAAATTTTCTTCTTCTGATTTTATCTTTTAACCACTTGTTAGTCTATACAATACCAAAATCAAGGTGTAATATTCCTAGTTCATCAATTCTCAAATCATTGAGATTATTATGTAAACATTTCTTAAATTAATAATATTCCTTATGAAATTTTATTAATATAAAAATCTTAGGAGTATCTTACTTTAATATTATCCTTTCAAGGATTGATAAAAAAATTTATTGTGTTAATGATAATGATATTTATCTATAATAAATTATTTTATCATATGAGTATCATTGATTATTAACCATTTAGTACCAAATGTAATTAAAAGGTTTCCCATTAAAAATATTACCCCCTTTAAATATACATTATATCCATCAGTGCAAGAAGATCCATATTTCACTAATATTAAGGCTACTTTAGTGTTTATACCATTGATTATCTGTTTTGGTAGGTAATCATTTGAATCATACCATATATTAATCTAGGAGAGTCAAGTGGACAAATATTTTTTCAATCCATCATATGGATAAACTCAAATTTATTCATATGGTAATCTAATATATTAGGGTCTCTCGACTAGTGTATCCTAATGGTAACACCAAAAAAAGTTTCCAACGAATAATACAGGGCTACCTAGCTTTATCATTACCAAACCAATAGGAAAATTCAGAGTCACTTGTTACATTCATTTTACACAAGAGAATCCAATGAAAACCATCTTTATCATGAACTAACTAGTTAGATGATTGAGGTATTTACAAGTGACGATTTATAAGGAGTCTAACAAGTAGTATTGGAATTGGATTTTTAATCTCAACATATTAACTCATTTTATTCCATTTTATTTATAAATTCATCTAGTATTTTATATAGGAATCATTTTCACTGAACCAAACCAATAAATTTAACCCATACTAATGTGTAACTCTTTTTACAACCCAAAATTTCATGCAATTCACCCAAAATTGGAAGTCAAGTATATTCATCCATATTTTAATGATTCATATCCATAATTTATTTGAACACTTCATTTAAAGGTTTAACATTAAATGATATTTGAATTCTAAATAGGAGTAAGCCCCGATACCCAGATATCCAATGTCATTAAAAATCCTAGATAAGGCATAAGCCTCTAGGTTGGTAGGTGGTTTAACCCAAAGTCCCTATATCCAGGGATAACTTACTCCTAGAGAATCCAATTCATCATAAATATAAATCTTAATTTGTATAAACTATATTCAAAAATGAAATTCATATAGATAACCTCAATTCCAATTTGTGGTCAATGTAGATGAAAAAAATAAATTTAGTATAGATTTAATATCACAATGTAATTAAAGGCTCTATCCTAAAATATGTTTTACATTTAAAATAAATAATACACAATTAATCATATTAAAAATTTATAATTATGAATAAAATATGGAATAACCTTTAAATCAATAAAAAATTCTAATATTTAAATAGGAGAGAAACATTTTTGGAAAATTCATAAAGAGTATAGAATAATAAATTCATATATAATTTCAATATTAACATTATGAAAATTAGATAATTTTTAATATAAATGCTTTATTTTCTTTTCAATGTTAACTCTTCCATATTTATCATTATATTACCCTTTGATTTTAAAAACATGATATTATATGAAGTATAAACAAATTAAAATACAATTTCTATTATGTAAACATTTTAAGTTATTTAATATCATATACGTTTTCATTATTTGTACTAATATTATATAAATCATCAAAACACTTTTTATGTGGCATTAATAATATCGAAGTACAACCCATTTTAATTTTTAAAAATTAAACAAAATAAATTATAAAAATTTCAAAATTTATATATAAAATTTTTATATTATAGACTTATCTCAAGATTTAAAACACATCATAAATTAGTTCTTGTGATTTCTAAATAAAAAAATTATCTATATCATAATATTTTTTATATATGTTGTTAAAAGGTATTTAAAATATTATCATTTAATATTTGGTAAGAATAAAGTTTCATAAAAATTTTATTAATTATAAATAATTTATAATTAATTAATTTTTAAACATTTTATTAATTAAAATATCCCAAAATAACTTTTATATTTATTTCTAATTTTTTTATAAACATCTAAAACATTTTTTAAGTTAATGTTTTTAATAATTTTTAAACAATTCTAATTACCCATATGCATTGGGGTATTCCTACTTAAGGGTAAAGCCTTATACCCTTACACAAACATTCTTAATGCCCTCTAATAAAGGTAAGTAACATCTTACCTTTACATAGAATAAAAATAAATATCTTCTTAAGGATAATAGATTCCCATAGTTGAATTGTGTAAGGGTATGACCTTTTCTTAGTAGACACTACATAAGGGTACATCATGTAATACCTTTTCATAGCTTCATTTTACCACTTTGTATGGGTACTACCTTTATAAAAACCATTTTTATAATGTTAAAAAGTGGTTACCCTTATGTAGAGATTATATGTAATGGTATCACATAATTATAATGAATTTTCTACATTTACATGTTTTGGTTAAGGTTAAGTGGTCAGTTACCTTTACGTTACCCTTTTATAACTATGCACTACCTTTTGGAGTAATGGTAATTTAAATCACACCCTTACGTAACAAATTTACAAAAACCATTTTTATAAGGTTAAAAATAAATAATTATTTTATGTGAACCCTTCATGTAAATATAATCTTAAGGTATCATTTCTTTCATAAGGTTAAAGTTAAGTGACCCTTACATTGATCGATATACAAAAGGGTTATAAGAGAAGGTAGTTACATAGACCACTCTATATAAGGTTAAATTCTTGGTTACCTTTACACATCCAAGCTATTTAACAGTAATGTATTGTTTACCATTACATATTCAGCATATGTATGGGTAAATAATTTTAATAAATCAATGTAAAAAAAATAAAATGCTTCTTTGGGTTTCATATTTCTTCTATAGTTCATCTCATGCTTTATCAAACATAATCATGGAATCAATATGATACCACTGTTATGTTTCATATGAATCTAATAACACTTTTTATACATAGATTAAACTATTGTAAACGATTGTATGATAATCACTATGATGCCACATGTCTTCATGGGTTGTGAAAATTAAGTGAAATTTGAACCCTGTTTCTACCAGGAGTGTTTTGAAAAGAAAAATGATAAATTATTTTGTAAGATGATTTTAGATAATTTTTCCAAAAACTCTTTTAGTTTTAGAATAGGGTGTTTACTCTAGGATAGGATTTTACTGTAAATCCTATTGGTTTTAATTTTCAATATGTATTTAATATTTAATTATTTAACATTAATTTAATCATGCATGTTTGTTTAGTCATATCTTTTAAATAGTGTTTAGAATTGAGATTAGGCTTCTGTGGTTGATTCTAGAATGGTGTGTTTTTCCTAGGGGATGCATAAACCTATCACAACCACTGAGCTAGTCCCATACCCCTTTTGTTTTCTTTTTTCTTTTTATTTTTTATTCATTTTTATTTTTGTCCATTTTCTTATTTCATCTATCCCCATTGTATTCCCATGAATACCCCTTGTGGATTTTTTTACATGGATGAGATAAGGAGATGGAGAGAGAGTGGATATGGAATATGATTTGCTTCATGACGAGCGCATTTGAAGGAAGATTATAGCTCACCAGTGTACATCTGGTGCAATGCTTTGGGGGTTTTCTTTCATAGGTACACTCATTTTTATTTTTTCTTCATTAATCCCTATATCATATCAACTTTTATGTTTTAATTCTTTGAATGGGTAGTTGTGGATCCATTGAGGATTGACATAGGATAAATCAGAGAGAAGCGAAGGTTTCAAGATGTTTATTGGGTTATACATTCAATAAATCACATGCACACAAATTATAGTTAATAAAAATCACATTTTTTATTCTTCTTATTTTATGAAGATGGATTTTTGGAACTATAAACTATATACCGAGGGTAGATGACATATAGTGGTGACTCAGGATAGGCTGAAAAACAAGGATATGTAAGGTACTTGACCAGATCCCATGTGAGATACATGGCTAGTGGACATTTACTAGGCGTAGTCAAAACCCATGTTGGGTAACATGGGCTAGTAAATTGTTGGGAACCACGTAATTATTACACTTCATGAATAAGGTAGTACATATCATGTATTTTGGTGTTGTACATGTTGAGTGGGTTTTAGGTACATGGGAAGGTACCCCAAGAATGTTATATTCCATGTTGAAGGATCACACACAATGTAATTTGTAAAATCAAAAGCTTTGGGGCATATAGAACATTTATAGGTAGTAACATTTTGGGAAATTTCTTTGTACTTGAAATATATGTCATGTAATTTTTCCTTCCTTGAATTTGTTCCCTTTTTTCCACCCTATAGTTGGAATTGGAATTGTGAGTAGTCCATTATATTTTTTCCCTTATATGAAATGATGGTGGTATCCATCCAGTGTTTAGAGACCTTATAGATGGATTTTTTGTTGGTAATGTGTTTTTAGGAAGATTTAATTGAGTGTTGGTTTCAAAATCCTCTTGCAGATTAGGTTGTAAGTTGTGAGCCCTGAGTGAGGGTGGGGATTCTGGATATTACCCTAGCTCAAGTGTGTTGTAAAAATCTATTTGAGGTTCTTTGTAAGGATCCATTATGGTGAGATCACATTGTATCTATAAGGAAATACTGTTTTGTACCTGCATGATAGGACAAAGTGTTTGAAGTTAGATAAGTCGATGTTTTGATCATATGATTAAGGATCAAAGATATTGGATCCTTCAAGTTAGGTTGATGTCGTGGGATTACGACTATAGCTGAGTGATGTTGTGATGTTGAGATGATTATAAATGACTCTCAAGGATTCGATTGTGGTATGGTTAGTGATCATGTGATGATGGATGTCTTAGATGATCATTGAGAATTCATATGTGGCTTGGAATTTTTTTTTAGAATCCATTGTGAGTGAGATGGTACAAATGGATGGGTTGTTTTTATAGATGTTTGGATGAGTATTTATTATATGGGAATTTCTATAGAGATTCAAATTATACTAATATACATTGTGGATCCAACATTTGATGTGGTCATGAGGACAATTAAGAATGACCTTATAGCCATGGTTTGCTTTTAGATTCTTTTTTTGGGTACATTATTAATTGATCATCAGTTGGAGTCCACTGAAGGATGCTTGGGATGTATTACAAAACAGGTGTGTCCTTTTTTTGGATGATCTATAAGAACCACTAATAGGGTGTCTATCACTTATTGCGGAATTTTATATTTTTTATATATTTTAATGGATATGGTTAGGGAGCTTGGGTGTATTAGGGGAGTCCCTAGTTTTAGGTAAGTTTATGTTGTGAACATGGCGATGTTGGGAGCCTAGAGTTTTGGTTTCACCATGATGTGGGTCATTGAGAGCATATGATGGTTATATTTTTGGATTCTAATATACAAAAGAGTGTGGAAATGCCTCTTTCATTATTGGTTAAGAGTTTATAATCACCAAAAGTTTATTTTTTTGGATAGTTGGTTCAAGGTTAGACTATCCCATGTTGGCCTTTTCCCATCACATTTAAGGTAGTTCTACTGAGGGATTTGGTTGGGGTGGAGACCCCTGGGATATCATTGATATCCATTGGACCTGAGTTTGATCATGTTCTCTCCTATTATGGCTAGATATGGCCACATAGGATTATGGATCTAATGGATGATTTGGATGAGTCCACCAACTCCAGCTGAGTATGCTTCATGGATTGAAGATATATATATATTTTATGAAGATTATGTTTCACTCTTGTTTGCATGAATGGTTAGTGCTCTCAATTTTTTGGATGGATCCCACATGTGTGTGTATCCACCATGTCTATGTCGATAGAGACCTTGGATTGTGTATCTTTCGAGTCCATGTTTGAGACAGATTCATTCTAAAAAAACATTTAGTACATGCAATTTTATCGAAGGTGTGGCGTAGTGACTCTGTCACAAGTTAGATCATGACATTAGAGTCTTAGATCTTGGCAGATGCTTGTTGTCATGTAGATTCCTATGGTTACACTATGGGATTATTAATTTCTTCCTATCTATTTAGATGTCTTGGAGATCTTATGATGATCTAAAAGACACACCTGATATCATGTGGATGGGTGATCCATGTGTCACAATTTTACTAGTGTGGGCCTGAGTAGGGGTATATTAACCTTAGGAGTTAGTCTATAGGCCGCAGTTGAAAATTTGATTCATCATCATCCACATTGTAATTTTTATTATTAGGCAAGGAGAGCTATAGAGAAAGAAAACAACCAAGACCTATGGAGGCCGAAAGTAGTGTAGACCAAGGGAATCATTCCAAATCAAGTTCACCCCCTTAGGTTTAAGTAAGGAAGAATCATAAAGGAAACTAAACATTTTACTAGGGACCAATAGAGAGGTCATGTAGTCTGCCACTTTGTTCCACTCCTGCAAGGTGTTGGTGACCATAATGTTGTTTCTCAGAAGGGAATTGCATTGACTAATGATGTAAGATATTGATCAAGGGACGAAGCCATTACCGAGTAATTCATCATGGATAATCATTGATTCTATCTCCACCTAGGAAATTTGAATGTCCCTTTGTCTATAGATGGACTAACCTGAGAGAACAGCTTTGGCCTCCACTCGAACAGAACTACCACTCCCGAAGTGAGCTATAAATGCAAAGACTACACTCCCCCTAACATCTCAAATCACCCACCCATAGTGCATGCCCCCTAGGACAGAAGACCCATCTGTGTTGAGCTTTAGGTTTCCCTCTAGAAGGACCGACAAAATCCATGGCCCCTTGTAGGTGATGTGATGAACTACAACCAAAATAACACAAATAAAACGAAGAGAAGGTGAATCCTTCTAGTTTCTTTAATTGAAAATCAGATCAACCACATGAAATGAGCTATTTCCACTATAGAATTAACAATGGAAGTAAATCCCTCAAACCTAGCTCGATTCCTAGCTTTGCAGAAGCACCAAAAGTGCACATTGAATGTTAATGAATGTGCCAGTTTTTTCACCTCTGAACCCTCAAACCCCTAAAACTATCACTCTAGGAACAAGTCATTGCTGGCTACATGGGGTGAGTAAGATATAAACTCCCCAAATTTACTCCATACCATGCAATCCCAATCCACTTCAAAGAAGATATAACCCGTGCTGTCTTCACTTATTTACACACAACCGTGGAAACAGAAATCCATGCTAATTCATAAGAGTTTGACATTGATATCAGAAGGAAAAGAATTATTCTGAGTTCTCTAGCTAATAACATTAAATTTAGTAGGAATTTTTTTGCACCAGAGTATTTCATTCCATCTATTATATTTACCCTGAGAGTTGTTCATCCTTTGATAGTCTTTAGAGTTAAATTTCCCTAAGATAGAAGGAGTGAAAACGCACATTTCCTACTCTGTGGTAATGAGAATGGAGTTGAACACCTCTTGCTAGGGAACATTCAGAACTAATCTAAAAAAAGTTGTATTTCATCTCGATTCTTTGAAATTGATCATGCGATCTGGACACCATGGATAAGAGATTGTGTCACCAGACCAATTACAAAACTAAAAGAGGATGTTGCCTTCACCAATGATCCATTGCGAGTGTGGAAGGATATTTGAGATGATGTTACGCACAGAGGACCATAATGTTGACCCATTTGATGAAATATATATAGAACTGTCCTGGAATGTTTGGGACATATGCTTTCCCTATAGTGTATTCTAATCAATAATTTCCCATGAGAGCCTCACATGAATAGAATGAATTGTTACCACCATACTTTTAACATTGATCCCTCTATTATGAATTGGACTCTCTATATTCCCCCATGAAACCCAATTTATCTTCCCCTCATATTTCCCATTGTATATAAAATGTGCAGGGAGCCTATCAATGGACCTTATGAAACACTTAGGTACTCTATAGGAAGAAAGATCTTGCACTAGGATTGCTGATAAAATGCTATTGACAAGAGAGATGTGACCACAGAAGGATAGGAAGATATTTTTCCAATTTAGAATTCGACCCATAATCTTTTTCACCACCTCGAAGTCCCTGTTACATAGTATTCATGGAGAAACAGGGGAACCAAGATACTCCATGGGAAAGACTCCAAGTCAAATGTTAAAACTAGTACTAAAATCAAGAACCCATCATTCAATGCATGAATTGGATACATAAAAGTTTCTCTTCTCCCTACTGATGATCTAGCCAATCCAATGGAAATGTTACTCATAGAGTTTATTAATTACGTGGATAGATCTCTTCCCAACATTCATGAAAATAATCATATCACAGGAGAACATCATGAGAAATTTGGAAGAGGGCCTGAAATCCCCCTGAAAAGGTAGGATTGCCCCATTGGAAATACCCTTGCTAATCAGCCTACTGAGAGTATCTTTCATGAAAATAAATATTCTATATGACAATGGGTTAACTTTATGAATTCCTTGGATGACCTTAAAGAAGACGTGAGTTTTCCCCATGAATGATATATCCATCCACGACGAGCGAGCACATCTGAAGATGTGGTCACAAGACCAAGATGAAAAACCCATCTTTATAAGGAACCTATTGATATATCCCCAATACATGTTATCATACATCTTCATGATTTTTATCTTAATGACCATGTTGGAACCATGAGATTTGAAGTTATGGTCTCTCAACATTTTTTACACCATTGACATAACACCCTGAATGGAGAGCTCCTTCAAAAAACCTTGTTTCTCTATGGAGATCCACTGAGGAAGGAGTATGTATATCTCCCTATTGACGAAACTCAAAAAAAAAACTTGAGGAAAATTTCTCATTATTATTGGAAAATAATGGTGGAGGGAAGGAGGATATTTTATCTTTAGAATAAGCATAAGATTTGTAGCCAGGGATATTCGATGAAGGCCTCCCCTGAAGAATAAATACTTGATAGAATGACTTATATCACTCCTCATAACCTCCTAAGAGACCCTATAGAATGAACCAAGGAAACCATCAGGACCTATGGTGCTGTCAGGATCTAGGTTCAACATGGCCTCTTGAATCTCTTCCTCTGTAGGGATACCTTCTAAAAGATCATTGTTCTGGATAAAAACATGTCTTGGAATCTCCTACCATAATGAGGCTTCCCCCGAGGGGTACCCCTAAACCATGGTCACAGATGGACCAACTATAAGATCTTTAATGTATGAGAGAGACAAACCCCAAACCACCTCTCTGTCTTCTATGAAAGTTGAATCTTTTGGAGCCGGATTTGGTTTTATAAGATGCCTCCTCTCCTAAATAGACGCATGAAAAAATGTCGTGTCCTTGTCCCCCTCCTTAATCCAATTGATCAGATAGATTTTCCTTGCCTTTAGTTCCTGAGAAGTAACCATAACTTCCAGGTTATTCCTTTTCTCAACAAGCGCTCCAAAGACCGAGTCATCCCAAGTTGCCTCTAAGATTTCCTATATCAGTTCGACTTCTAGTTTGAGTGCATCCAACTCCTGGTCTAAGGGGGGAATGGACTGATCCTAGGATTGAAGTTCCTATGTGATACACCTTATCATGGAATGGATCGCTATCTAGGAGGGTCCTTGAGATTATTCAGACCAAATGTTCCTAACCAGCTAGTGATAGCTAGGGAGACTCGACCACTATATAGACAAAATGAAACATTCATGTGAGACACCTTTCTGCATAAGGAAAGAAAGAGCGGTGAGTGTTTAGAGATAATAAGATTCATGTGGGTGAAATTTTAATTTGGAAACATGGAAATAACATGGACATTGGGGATGCAGTGATTGATTCTACTCCATCTTTTACTACCACACTTACGGTTGTTACACCAAGTATAGGGCTCTCTTGAATTTCCCAAGTCCCACAACCCTTTTCCATCCCTAAATTGAGAAAATGACACGCTATCCCTACTCAGAAAATCCCCCAACCCTTCTTCTCATCTGGGTGCGAGACAATGCTGAAGTCCCCTCCCACCACATATGGCTAATCCCTATGATTGAACGCATTCATCTCAGACAATAGGACATCCCTTCTCTATGTATTGAAACTTCCTTGAACAAAAAATACAAACTTATTTTCCCCAACATTTGATATTTTTTATTGTGATATAATGATTTCCCAAAATTTCCATATCATCTATAATGTCCCTATGCGAAAATACATATGTGTTTATTGATCGAGTCTACATGCATGGATTCACGCATTTTCAAATCTTGAGTAATATCATGCATCTTTTTAGGGTCCTACTTGGGTTCTAAGATCACTGCCATTTTGGCTTTGTGCCTCTTAGACTCTGAGTATATGAAATCTATTTTCACCCTTTCCCTATTAACACATGAGTTCTAGATGATTATTAGAATCATTGTAATGATGGTGGAACGACTTTGTTCCTCGGCACCATGGTCACATTTTAAATGAATGAAGTGAATTCAATATCCAGCATCTTTTTTATCACCAAAATTGTATGCACTAAGGGACTCATGTCAGAGATATGTGAAGACTGTGGAGGGGGCCTAGATGAGATCATTGGGGATTTCCAACTCACCACATTTTGGGATGACCAGGCTAGAGGACCGGATTTCTCAGATGCCCAATCATTATAAAGAACTTGTACCATAGAACGAGCACTATGAGTCACGGTACCTGAGTTTATAAGAGCACATCACTAGTGTCATGACGAACACTACATGTTAGCATCTTAGGCCTTGGATAGGATTCCAATTAGAGTAATCTGACCCCCTGAACCCCATTATCATTGGCCATCAAATAAATGTAGGGACTTGAGGCTGGTGTTGGTATGGGAATGGGCCAGAAAGAGGAATCCAGAGACATTGATGAATACACCAGGAACAATTAAAGAAAGGCCCCAATGAGCATTATCTCATAAGGGACCCCTGACCGATTGAGAGACAACAGAGGACCCAGAAACTTGCCACTCTTCTTAAAGGGGACCAGAGCCAAGCATGGGAGTGCACCTAAGCCAGGGGAGGGAGAACCAGACGTCACCCATGGATGAGACCCTAGGCTAAAGGACAGATGGACAGGTGCCAGGCATGCAGGGCAGGGCCGAGAGGGGGTTATAGAAGAAGGATAATCGGATGAATCGGAGGATCCTGAATGATCCATGGATGAACATACCCTTTATCAGGGCTAAAAGGACAATGCTCTAGGCTTAGATCTTTTGGAATGGGGGTGAGGGCCACCGTGGTGACGTTTCCTGCAATTCAAAGCCAAATAGCCTTGAAGGATGCAAGACGAGTAGTATCATGGGAACACCTAGTAAACAATGTCATAGAAAAAATATGAAAAATCTTACACCTTCAGATAAATATTCTCCATGATTGATAGAGAGTTATCAAGATCAACATAGATTCAAGCCACCATGGTTTCCTCCCCATGATAGGTGTGTTTGTCTGTATAGAGAACCAACCCCCCCCCCCCCCCAAGAATCACCAATGGCCTTGAGGAACGTTCCATTGTGGAAGGGAAGAGGGAGACCTGATAATCTCATCCAAATAGCAGACGTGAGCTTTCTTTTCCCATATGAACATCCATACACAAACAAGAAATATTGAAGTGCCAAAGACCCATCATCTGAGGGGCCTTGCACACTGCCTGAATGAAATCCCTTTCATAGATGAGGACCAAACCGAACAAGATTTGGGGAATCACTGAGATGTGGGCCACCACATGAAAACAATTGGAATCCACCGAGTGCTTGAATGATGAAAGGGGAGGTTTCCCTGCATCGAACCATGCCACGAGAATCCATTTTAAACCATGTAAAGAAGGTGTGAACAATGAAGTAGGGGTGGCCAATGACAAGAGAACCTTCCCTCAACACTGAATGGGAAAATAGATCGATATCTTGGAAGAAAGGAAGAGTAGTACTTGACGACTCCTCAAACAAATCTTCACTGAAGGAGAACACTGGGAACCACTGGTGGGGAGTGGGGCCAGGGGACCCCCAGTAGGGGAGGAGACAGCCACTGGAGACCCAGATCCCAGATTGATGGTCACTGGAACCGAGACCACCACCGAAGAGAAAGGGGTGAAGGATGTAATGGTCAGATAGGATTCAAAAACAATGAGCACGTGGGGAAAATTTTATTGAGAGGCCATTTATTACTGCGATACACAACCAACAAACTTTTTAGTTATAAATTTTCATCATTTTTGTTTCCACCCTTTATTTTATAAAGACCAATTATTTTATGAAAGCTGTTATAAATTTTTGAGTTGGTTTTGAATATCATTTTCATGAACTAGTTTTGATAGAGTATTATAGGTTCACTATTAGGGGTGGCCTACTATGATTTATTTATCACTAATATATATTCTCCAACGTGTTCATGAATACATGTTGTATAATTTCTTGTTTAAGGATATGTTATATAATGGATAAGGCCGATGATTAGTGTTTATTTATTAATTAGAGATGCTCATATAGACTCTGTTTAAAAGGATGGTTCATCTCGATAATTATGGAGATTGGATATGTGGTTTTTCTCAATTCTATTAGTAGTCCCTGATGTATTTATTTTAAATTTCATTATTTTTTATATGTGCTTCCACCAGGGGTGACTGACTCTTGTATGTTCGACTTGCATGGAGTCTGTATGATCATGTGTTGTATTCAATTTATTATATTATGGTGTTGCATTAGTTTATTTATTATGAATACTATAATGTTTATCTTTGTGGATAATTTGGATATTTTCTATTTTTATTTCACTGTGACCAGAGGGTTTTCTCTCCCCACTATATACGTTAAACCCACAATGCTTTTCAGAATCCTTTGGTGTATATAGTGGAATGCATGAGGCCTTATGTTGGGGCAGAATGAGTGACATGTTAGGTGTAAGAAACTAGACCTTCTTTCCAGGTATGTTTTTCCTTTTTCTGTAGTTTTTGAGAAAATATGACTTTTTAAAAATTTTTGAAGCACACATTGTGTACTTTATGAGTACAAGCCGTGCACTTCGTTGCTGCATGAGGCTGTGTGCTGGCCGTGTAAGGGACACACACACGGTCGTGTGGGATAAAGTGGAGGCTGCTTAAAGTGGAGTATGGAAATAGTAAGTACACACTGTGTAATCCAAAAGTACACATCATGTAATTTGTTTTTATCATTAAATGCACCGGGGTCGTGTCTGACGGACAGAACAGCCTCCTTTTAGCTTTAGTTCATCTGAGAGTGAGGGTACGACTGCAGATCTTCTCCGAGCCCCCAAGACTCCATTTTTTATCCGAATCAACCACCGTCGATTGCGTTGGAACCGCAACGATAATCTCTCCCTTTTTCTAGATCATCATTTTCCAATTCCTCTTCTTTATAAAGTTATCATGGGTTGAAAATTTTGTGCGTTTTCATAGATCTATGACGTTCTAAGGATATTCAAGCCTCAAGGTTCAAGTATATTTATCTCTTAGCACCAAGGTAGTGGTTTGTGACTTTCCATTGAAAGTCCTTGAATATTATGTGCAAATTCCACAAATACACTTGAATGGGGTATTGTGTGTTTACCGTTTTATGCCTGTTATATTCCTAGCATGCCCGTATGCCTATTTAAAGGGTGTTTGAATTTGAATATGGTTGAACTGCTATGATTTTTATGTTTTTACATGAACTTTCTGTTTATGACGGTTTGTTCATGTTTGGCTTTTAGCAGCTTTGCCTGTTTTCAATGCCTGTTGTTGTAGGATGGAGAGCTGTTTTCCTAACATGATGTTTATAGTTATACTAGTTATTCAAGTAGTTATATAGGTCTATTTTGGCCATATTGTATTGCTATGCCGTTATCTAACATAGGTCCGTGAGAACCGGGCGTAGAAGACTATAAAGGGATAAACCGTGTGAGCTTCCTCTGAGAGTCTTTGGGCTTTAGGCTATAAAGGGGATTGACCAAGTGAGCATCCTCGGATAGCATAGGATTACTTGGGGCTATTAGGGGATAGACCGTGAGAGCTTCCTTAGGTAGTACTTGACTGCTTTAGACTATATAGGGATAGACTGTGTGAGCTTCCTTAGAGAGTCTCAATTTTGATTGTTTGAATCTCCTGTTGACAATGGGAAATAGAAGGGATTGACTGCATGAGCTTCCTCAGAGAGTATATGAATGAACTGTGCTATAAGGGGAATTGACTAAGCCTACTTCCTCAGAGAGTCCTTGACCTTGGGGTTATAAGGGGAATAGTCTATGTGAGCTTCCTCAGAGAGTTTATGACTACCCTAGACTATAAGGGGAATTAACTGTGTGTGCTTCCTCAGAGAGTCTTTATAATTCCACATGACCAAACTAGAGGGGTTAGGCTAAGTGCACTACCTAGAGGGTTGTTTGTTTTCTATAGGTAGGACTAGAGGATTACCTATTGTGCTTTTCCGATTGTTATCTTTTTCTTGACTTCGGAACTAGGGATTGTTTATTGTCCAACATTTTGCTGTTTAATATTTTCTTTATTCTTTTAACTGCCATATATTCCCTGACTGTTAGGAAAAGATCTTCAGGTGGTTCCCTACTGGGATTTAGTCTCACTACATGTTTGGGTCATTCTTTTGGGCCCAAACAAACTATATTGTTGCAAGTACAGACATGGGAAAGGGCCCTTCAACTTCAGGTAGTTGACTTACTGTGGAGATGGAGAGCATGAGACCAAGCATAGGCTTGCGATACTGAGGAAGTGTTATATTTCTTTTGTAATTTTTTTAGTAATCATTGTATTTACAGCATTGTGACTTTTTTGGATGCTTTCCTTGACATATGTATTATTCATCATATATTTATGTGCTCCTACTGTTTATCATATTTAGTCTTCTGTTGTTCACTTGTGTATGGATTGTTTACTAATTCCGCTATTGTTTATTGTTCTTATATTTCACTATGTACTTTGCCAATGAGGGCATAGTTTCCCCACTATCACATCTAAGGCCCTCACTGCTAGCCGGCAGCCTCTAGAATTCAGGGAAATGGGCTTGAGGCCAGGTGACCAACCAGGTACGAGGCGCATCTGGGTGGCTTCTGGATCCAGGGCATTACAAAGTGGTATCAGAGGCATTCTCTTTTCTCTTGACTTACTTTTTGGAGCATATAGCCATATATATAATGGAATATGTACTTGGTAATAAGATGTTCCCAAGAGTAGCTAACCCCTGTACATGGAAAATCCATACTGCCTCATTTATTGAAATTTTATTGGTTTAAAATTTTACATTTGATTGGATTTCACCATTTGCTGATTCACATGCTTTTTGCTTTTAACATTGTTGTTATTGAGGATCTATTTCTATCGCAACTTGATGAGATGAGGGTATTCTATCTCATGCATCATATAGGAACTTGTTAGAAATCACATGCCATGCATCTTGCAATTCCATCTTGGATGCATTAGAAATTGCATGTTGTTGTGATAGACGTCGTGTAGATTATGCATGCTGTTGTGATAGATTCTTTGATATAATCTTTGCTGTTTGATAGACAATTTGTTTGAATATTACTTTGCTTAGATGAATGCCAAACTTTTGTTCATGAGGTGTTATGGGCCCTCATGGACCGGAATTTTGTGGATCATTGCTTGGTTTCCTTGTTATAACTTATATAAGATGCCAAGATTTGTTTTTCAGCAAGTATGGGCTCTCATGGATCGATATTTGGAACCTTGACACTGGTTTTCTGTGTTTTCTAGGCTCTGGGGAAGATTATGAGGCTACTGTCCAGAAAAATTGTAACGCCCCGACCCCAGTTACCCAGAGTCGGTGCTTTATTACATAACATTGGCATGATCACAAGAATGATCAAATCTCTAAAGACGTATTGGTTTAGTAGCCTTGGAAACACTAGATATATTCATAAAGTTTTACATTACATCATAAAGTGAAAAACTACTACAATAACATAATGTCTCCATAGTCCACACTATTATCCCCTCATAATATCCCTGCAGGTCATTCATAACTTACTTCTTCACATCCTGGGAAAAATAAAACATAGAAAAGGAGTGAGATCAAATGCCCAGTAAGGATAACAATATAGCGGAAACATTAAAAAATAAGCATAAACATTTAGGGCAATGTATAACCAAAACAAAGGCCTTTTAAACTTGAACTTCAACATTGTTTGGCAAAAGTAAAATGAAATAATGCCATTTACTTATTCACATGGATATTATACTAATCGAATAATCACATGCAATATCAATAACCACTTTCATAATGATGGAATGCATAATGCCAGACTATCATAACCACATAGCCAAGGCCTCGTGCCAAGACTAAAGATAATATTTTGCCAAGGCCTTGTTCCAAGACAATAGTTTGTCTCATGAGACCTACCGATGCATCTAGGAGCTATAGCGGGCTCCACTCGTCACATATTAAGTCTAATTCATTCACATATGAAAAGGTTTAAACATACCATAAACATTCATATTAAAACTAGCATACGAAATGTCAATAGAATCACCATAAACTATGAATGGTATAAAAATAGCACATCCACAGTCAAACATATCACAAAACCTTCAATACAACATATAAGTTTTGTATTATAATAAATCAACTTTAAATAAGTGTAAAATCCATCAAAGGATGTTGACATAGACGAAATAAAAACTCTTTTTAGAGAAATATCTCGTTCTATTTTGAAATCATTTAAGAGTCATATATTTATAAAATAAAACATTTTCTTTGAAATATTATTATAATCTTGTAAGGGAAGATTCGAGAAATTTATAACGGCGGAAAATAACCGCACCCGCCGTATAAGTTAAAAAAACATTCTTACCTTAATTCTGTCGAAAAGGTTAAAAAGCACCTTGTTTGGAAAACGACGGAGAGATTCCTTTATAAAACTCTTATAAAAATTCAAACAAGGGTATAAATGACTTTAACTCATATTATTTTAAATAGTAAAAATGTTTTGAAATACATTTTTAAGAAACATGGATGTGGATGATAAAGCGATCCCAGTAGATTATTACGTATAAACAACCTCGGATAATGAAGAGATTGTGAAGTAAACCCTTACCTTGTACTTTTCCATGGTTGGGGTAGGTTAACCTACTGTATAATAGTGAAATAATTGTTATTAAATTATACAAGATTCATATGATATAATATATGATCTTTTAACATTGCTTTGTTAATAATATCTTAGTATTGTCGTTGTTTCGGGTGTTAACTTACTGGTTTTCTTTTATATGTTTTTGTTATGTAAGACATTTTTGAAATGGATAGTTTGTATCTTAATCATATCTAGAATGATATCAAGTCCTTATATACTATTATTAATCATCAAATGAAAATTATACTTGAATGGATACGATGGATAATGAATCTCATCGTGTTCGTGGAGACGGTAGTCCGTACGTACGCACGAGCGACAATATCATTCTTTTGATATTAAAATAATATATAAATGGATGGTATATCATATATAAAGAATCATTAACACGTAATATTTACTATTTACATGAGTTACACATCATTATTATACCCATCCAAATAATAATATATTGAATAACAATTACACCACGACATGGAGACGGTAAGCCGTACGTACGCACGTATGATGACATGTTATTCAAAGGGTGGATAGAATACTGAATATGGTTGTACCATATTTATAATAAAATCATAGTATATATATGATACTGGAGTTATTATTTTAGAATGGTAAAAAAAAAGGAAGAAGAAGTGGAAGAAGAAAGGAACTTGGAAAAGGGTGGTGAAATCATTACCTCTTCTTCGGGTTCTTCCTTTTGATTTGATGAAAAAGGGATCCTTAGGTTGGCTTTCTGATCAAAATAAGGCCTCGAGGTTGTAGTGAGGGATGTTTGGAGAGTATTGGTGCAGAGTTTGGACGACCCAAACGGCTTTGTAGGTGTTATGAAATGAGAAGGAAAAGTGCCCTTTTATAAGAGGGGTGAGGGGCACCTTTGGAAAAGCTAGAAATATTAATATATAATAAATTCATATTCGGTTTCTAATGGCTCAAAAGTTGATTATCTAAATGTTAAGGTGGGTATGGGTCGAAAACAACTCAACCAATATAATTTAGATAGTTTTGGGTCATTATATTTACCTTATCCTTAAGTATTAACTCTTAGTTAATTAGTTTCACTTTTACAATGTCTCTTTGTATTTTTATATAATATGGTTAATAAACTTACTATAAACATCCAAGAGACCACCAAGTTGTCCAGTAATGATAAAAATATCATGATATAAGTCTCTTGGCCGAACCTTATATTTTTATGAATTTAATATCAATTAATAATATAATATTTGTTTTAAAAACTCTTTTATATCAATTTTGACACTATTCAATAGTTGATTTTTGTGAAACTCATAACAGAATGATTAATTCAATTTTTTTTAAATCATTCCTAACATGTCCTATTTACTTATAAAATTAGTGTAATTCATAAAAAGTATCAAATTATATTTATTTGTGTATTTATAATATCAATTATTTTAATTTTTCACTATTATGGTAATTACTGCATCATCATTGTGTCATAAATAAACTAAATTATTTAACGTCTAAAAATTATAAATAAAATATTAATATGTATGAAATATTTTTATCTTTATAATGAATATTTATAGTCTAAAATCCAACATATATAACCCTATGTAAAAATTGTTTTTCTAAAAGATATACACTTGTGTCATTTTTGTATTCATTTTAACATAATTAAAATAAAGTGTCCCTATCACCTACAAGTGGCTCCATGGGATCCCAAAATCGACCCAAATATTCCTATGGTAGAACATGTATCAACCAATATGTTTAGGACACGTTTTAGGGTAATTTAGTATTATTATAATATTATTTTTAACCCTTATTTATCAGATTTACCCTTAACCATGGTAAATAAAATATTTACCGCAGTAATTAATCAACATGTCTAAAAATAAAAGTTACCTATTTAAAAAATTTGAAAATACTGATTCCAAATATGGAAACCATTTTTCCAAATTGAAAACACAGAAGTGGCAGAAATTAATTTAAAATTAATTCCCGTTGTTAAAACAAAAAGCGTGTTTTTAAGAGATAATAACTATCAAAAGATTGACACTTGTTTATGTCCGGTTTAATTGTAAAATTATGTACAATGACCAAAATTATATTAAATGGTAAAAATATATTCTAAATATACTTTAAAACCACTAAAATTTATAATTTATCACTATTAATTATTTTGATTAAAAGAGTTGTTTTTAATTAAAATTTAGTAATTTTCACTATTCATCAAAATATTAAAGTTATCTAAAAAGTACCAAAATTTCACCTTAGGCTAAATTCGATATTACGAATCCAAAAATGAAGTCCATTTTGAAATATAAAATATATATAATTTCAAAAAGTAGGTATTACTATTCATAACGGCTAGTGTGATTGGTTATGGTGTGTTAGAACTCGGTGTTGCGTACGACACACGCAATCACATTATTCAAAGAGATGTGTACCGTAGAAGCTTGGGGTGTAACATTCTCCCCTCCTTAAAATAATTTCTCCCTCAAAATTTCTATAATACTAATCACATGAAAAGACTCGGGTGGTTCTTCATCATAAGTTCCTCGGGTTCCCACGTTGCCACTTCCATCTTATGGTTTCTCCACAAAACTTTTACCAGACGCTTTGTCCGGTTTCTCAGTACTTGTTCTCTTGTATCAAGAATCCTGACGGGCTCTTCACAATAAGAAAGATCGGGTTCCAGTTCTAACTTCTCATAGGTGAGTACATGTGTTGGGTCAGTCATGTATTTCCTCAACAGAGATACGTGGAACACATCGTGAACTTTGGAGAGACTTGGCGGCATTGTCAATCGGTAAGCTACAGCCCCAATTCGTTCTAGAATTTCGAAAGGTCCAATGTACCTGGGACTCAATTTACCTTTCTTACCAAAACGTATGACACCCTTCCCTAGATATACCTTCAGGAATACATGATCACCGACTTGAAATTCCAAATCCTTCCTTCGATTATCGGCATAGCTCTTCTGCCTACTTTGAGCTACTTTGATGTGATTTTGGATTACCTTCACCTTTTCCATCGTTTCCTCCACTAGTTCTGGGCCTACAAGTTTTCTTTCACCAATGTCATCTCAACAGGTTGGTGTACAACATCTCTTTTCTTATAACGCTTCATAGGTGCCATCTGAATAGTCAAATGGAAGCTATTGTTATAGGAAAATTCTACCAGAGGTAAATATTGATCCCACATACCCTGAAAGTCATGTGAGAAAGATCTCAACATGTCTTCTATGGTTTGAATAGTTCATTCTGATTGTCCGTCTGTCTGAGGGTGGTAAGCAGTGCTCAAATGAAGTTTAGTATCCATGGATTTCTGAAGACTTTTCTAGAATCTTGAAATAAAACAGGGATCACGATCAGAAACAATCGATAGGGGTACTCCATGTAGTCTCACAACTTCATTAATATATAGTCTTGCTAGATGTTCAAGGGGTAGATCTTATCTTATAGCAAGAAAATGTGTTGACTTAGTAAGACGATCAACAATAACCCATATTTCATCGTTCTGTCTAGGTGTATTTGGTAGTCCCATGACAAAGTCCATCGTAATATTATCTCATTTCCACTCCGGTATGGGAAGAGGTTGCATGACTCTTCCAGACTGTTGCCTTCCAGCTTTTACTTGTTTAAAAACCATACATCTTGACACAAAATCAGAAATCTCCCTCTTCATGTTGTCCCACCAAAAATGTTCCTTCAAATCTCTATACATTTTGGTGCTCCTATGATGTATAGAGAAATTGGAACTATGAGCATCATCCCGAAATTCCCTTTTTAGATCAGGTTTATCGGGAACACAAAGTCTCTTCCCGAATTTCAAAATTCCATCTTCATACACAAAGTCTCTCAATCTCCCATCATTCAAAACTTTAATCTTCTTTTGAAATTCTTCATCATCGGTCTGAGAACTCTTAATCATTTCTAGTAAAGATGGTTTGGAAACCATTTGAAAAAGAATTGATGTTTCTCCTTCCCTGGTTATTCCCATGTCCATCTTCACTAGATCCATGAAAATTGGAGCCCTTTCAATTCTCATATTGTTCAAAACTTCATGATCGTTTCTGCTCAAAGCATCTGCCACCTTGTTTGCCTTCCCCGGGTGGTAGTGTATCGTACAGTCATAATACTTGAGTAATTCAAGCAATCTCCTTGTCCTCATGTTGAGTTCGTTTTGTGAGAAAATATACTTCAAACTTTTGAGATCAGTATAAATATCACATTTTTCACCATAGAGGTAGTGCCTCCATATCTTCAAAGAAAAGATCATAGCTGCTAACTCGAGATCATGATTAGGATAGTTTTGTTCATGAATTTTCAACTATCATGATTCATAGGCAATAACTCTATCATTTTGCATAAGGAAACAACCAAGTCCTTTCTTCGATGCATCACTATAAATAACGAACCCATCATTCCCCGATGGTAGAGTCAATATAGAAGCATTGACTAATCTTATCTTCAGTTCTTAGAAACATTCTTCACACTCTTTTGTCCAAACAAATTTATCCCCTTTACGTGTGAGCTTCATTAATGGGTTAGCCAATCGGGCAAAATTCTGGACGAAACGTCGATAATAACCTGCTAAACCAATAAAACTGCATACCTCAGTTATACTCGTAGGTGTTGGCCATTCATGGATTTCCTTGGTCTTAGAAGGATCAATAGAGATTCCATCTTTAGAGACAATATGGCCAAGAAAAGAAATCTCCTGAAGCCAGAATTCACACTTGCTAAACTTCCCATATAATTCATGCCTCCTCAGAGTCTTCAAGATAATGCACAAGTGATTTTCATGATCTTCATAGGTTTTTGAGTATCCCAAGATATCACCAATTAATACCACCACAAATTCATCGAGATACTCCTTGAAAACACTATTCATCAGATCCATGAATACAGAGGGTGAATTAGTCAATCCAAAAGGCATTATAGAAAACTCGTAATGCCCATACCTGGTTCGAAATGCTGTCTTCGAAATGTCTTCCTTCTTCACACACAACTGATGGTATCCAGATCGAAGGTCAATCTTTTAAAAGTATTGAGCTCCATACAGTTGGTCAAATAAATCATCAATTCGAGGTAGGGGATACCTGTTATTTATTGTCATGGCATTGATCTCCCTATAGTCGATACATAACCTCATAAATCCATCTTTCTTTTTAACAAAAAAAACAGGGGCTCCCCATGGAGAAACACTAGGGAGAATAAATCCCTTATTAGTTAATTCATATAGTTGTTTCTTTAGTTAGACTAATTATACAGTGGCCATTCTATAAGGGGTCTTCGATATAGTCCTTGATCCAGGAATTAAATCAATGGAAAACTCAACTTCTCATTCTAGAGGATGTCCAGGTAAATCTTCCGGAAACACATCTACATATTCTTTCACAACAGGTACATCCTCTATTTGAACATTCCTTTCCTCACCCATAGTCATTTCATTATCTTCCTCCCCAATAATTGAATTTAGTTGAGCTACTGGGGGAGGATCTAGATAAGAATTAGGTGGTGACAATTCTGCTCTGAAGATAAGGTGTTCCTTATCATCATCATCAAGAATCATAACCTTTTTCTTCTTACAATAAATCTTCACATCATAGTCTGAAAGCCAGTCCATACCATGGATTATATAAAACTCAATCATAGGTATGATGACGAGATCAGCAGATAAAGAACATTTGTGTGCTCTAATGGGGACTGATTCACAAAACTTTGTTGCAATGATACTTCCCTTATGAGTTTTAACTGAAAACTCCCTTGTTAAATCAAATTTGAAATATTTAATTTTCTTAGGAAACTAGGAAGATATGAAACAATACGATGATCCAGAATCAAATAATGAATTTGCTAAACTTGAGGTAACCATTAAATTACCTTCCACCACGTCTTTCGGAGCTTCTACCTCAGTAGTAGTGATAGCATAAGCTTGGCCTTGATCCCTTTTCCTTTTCTGAGGTAAGTTCTCCTAACGCTTAGGACATTCATTTTCATAATGCCCCATCTCCCTACAATTGTAGCACTAAACATTGGTAGCTTCCTTCTTCCCCTGGCAATCACGAGCTTGGTGGCCTTTTTCACCACACCTGTAACAGACTCCCATTCCCTTTAAGCTAGTATCGGGGTGGTTATTCCCACATTTACCATAGGATGGATATTTAAACTTTCCCTTCTTCCCCTTATTTCCATTCCTAGATTGTTCAGCAGGTCTCTTCTTCTCTTTCATTGCTTTAAAGTCATAAGACTTAGAGAATTACTTTTCGGTCATGCTAGCACATGAGACAATGTCTGTGTACGACGAGAAGGATTGTGATACTAATGCTCGACGAAGAAATGGTTTTAACCCATCAAATAAATGATCAATCTTACTTCTTGGGTTACGTATATAATCTCCACCATACCTTGCTAACCTTGTAATGTTAACCTCATACTTTGTGACATTCTCATCCTCCTTTTGTCTCAGACATAGAATTTGCCTTTCCATATCTGCTCGATGGTCGCGAGGAAAGTATTTTTCTAAAAACTGATATTTGAACTCCCTCCATTCCATATTTTATACTTCATCATATTCTTTCGTGTTTTGAATCAATGACCACCATTGATCAGAATCTCCCGTGAGGTGGTAAACTGCCATGATAACTTTTTCCCTTTCACTACTCCCCAAAGCCTGAAATATTTTCTCTAGGGAATTTATCCATTGCTCAGCTACTAAGGTATTTGTACTCCCATTTAAAGTTGGTGGTTGTTTCCTCATGAATCGATCTAACAATGATCCTCCATGCTGCGGATCAGGGTGCTCCATACGGGTAAGGTTATTATTCATAACCTGAGTGAGTTGTCCCAGTATGGTGATTAGCTGATCAGCACCAGTTTCATCACCAGCTCCACTATAATTATCTTGAGCAGGAGGGCAATCCCTACATGGAGTGCGTGCATTGATTCAATTTCCATTTCGTCCACTAGGCGCCATTTCTAAACAATGGAATAAACTAGATTAGTTTATGAATCAAAGTACATAATCTCATACTTATAAAACACTTAACATAACTTGAACTATTTATGGATATAATCCATAATCATAATAAGGTTTTCTTTGAGGAAGTATATACTCATAAACCCTTCAAAATGATTTGTAATGAAAATGAGAGTTATCTTAAGCATATCACCCGAGAGTGTCGTAACCAAGAGTACAACAAGGCCCGTTGTCGTGCACCAGTTCCCATTCGAGTCTAGCTCAAAGTGGTGTTTTCGGGTTTTACCCCTAGGTACATCTGTGCCAGAGCCGCCTCTACCTGCTCGTATCCAGACAGGGATTTATTTCTCGGAAAACTCACAAAATCTCTTCAATACCAAAACTCTTGGAAGTTATTCTATACTAATCCCCAAAGTTCATCTTAGGTATACATGCTCTAATCAGAGTTTATCTAAATCTAGCTTCCAAGGTTTGTACTAAACTTCCTCTGATACTAACTGTAATTCCCTGACCCTAGTTACCCAGAGTTGGTGCATTATTACATAACATTTTCATGATCACAAGAAAGATCAAATCTCGAAAGACCGATTGGTTTAGTAGCCTTGGAAACACTAGATATATTCATAACGTTTTACATTACATCATAAAGTGAAAAACTACTACAATAACATAATGTCTCCATATTCCACACTATTATCCCCTCATAATATCCCTGCAGGTCATTCATAACTTACTTCTTCACATCCTGGGAAAAATAAAACATAGAAAAGGGGTGAGCTCAAATGACCATTAAGGATAACAATATAGCGGAAACTTTCAAAAATAAGCATAAACATTTAAGGAAATGTATAACCAAAATAAAAGCCATTTAAACATGAACTTCAACATAGTATGGAAAAAGTAAAATTAAATAATTCCATTTACTTATTCACATGGATATTCTACTAATCGAATAATCACATGCAATATCAATAACCACTTTCATAATGATGGAATGCATAATTCCAGACTATAATAACCACATAGCCAATTCCTCGTGCCAATACTACAAATAAGATTTGGCCAAGGCCTTGTTCCAAGACACTAGTTTGTCTAATGAGACCTACCGATGCATCGAGGAGCTATAGCGGGCACCGTCCATCACATATTAAGTCCAATGCATTCCCATATGAAAAGGTTTAAACATAACATAAACATTCGTATTAAAACTAGCATACGAAATGTAAATACATTCAACATAAACTATGAATGGTATAAAAATAGCACATCCATAGTCAGACATATCACAAAACCTTAAATAAAATATAGATTTTTTGTATCATAATAAATCAACTTAAAATAAGCGTAAAATCCATCAAAGGATGTTGACAGAGATGAAATCAAAACTCTTTTTAGAGAAATATCTCTTTCTGTTTTGAAATCATTTAAGAGTCATATATTTTTAAAATAAAACATTTTCTTTGAAATATTTTTCTAATCTTGTAAGGGAAGCTTCGATGATTTTATAATGGCAGAAAATAATTGCACCCGCCATATAAGTTAAAAAAACATTCTTACCTTAATTCTGTCGAAAATGATAAAAAGCACCTTGTTTGGAAAATGGCAGATAGATTCCTTTATAAAACTATTATAAAAATTAAAAAAACGGTATAAATAACTTTAACACATATTATTTTAAATAGTAAAAATGTTTTGAAATACATTTTTAAGAAACATGGATGTGGATGATAAAGAGATCCCAGTAGATTATTACGTATAAACAACCTCGGATAATGAAGAGATTGTGAAGTTATCCCTTACGTTGTACTTTTCCTTGGTTGGGGTATGTTAAAATCCTGTATAATAGTGAAATAATTGTTATTAAATTATACAAGATTCATATGATATCAAATATGATCTTTTAACATTTCTTTGTTAACAATATCTTAGTATTATCGTTGTTTCGGGTGTTAACTTACTCGTTTTCTTTTATATGTTTTGTTACATAAGACATTTTTGTAATGGATAAATTGTATCTTAATAAAATCCAGAATGATATCAAGTCCTTAGAAACTATTATTAATCATCTAATGAGAATTATACTTGAATGGATACGATGGAGAATGAATCTCATCGCGTTCATGGAGACGGTAGTCCGTACGTACGCATGAGCGACGATATCATTCTTTTGATATTAAAATAATATATAAATGGATGCTATATCATATATAAAGAATCATTAAAATGTTATATTTATTATTTACATGAGTTAAACATCATTATTATACCCATCCAAATAATAATATATTGAATAACAATTACACCACGACTTGGAGACGGTAAGCCGTACGTACACACGTATGGTGACATGTTATTAAAAGGGTGGATAGAATAACGAATATGGTTGTACCATATTTATAATAACATCATAGTATATATATGATACTAGAGTTATTATTTTAGAATGGTAAAAACAAAGGAAGAATAAGTGGAAGAAGAAAGGAACTTGGAAAAGGGTAGTGAAATCCTTACCTCTTCTTCGGGTTTTTCCTTTTGATTTGATCAAAAAGGGCTCATTAGGTTGGCTTTCTGATCAAACTAATGCATATAGGTTTTAGTTAGGGATGTTGGGAGAGTATTTGGGAAGAGTGTGGACGATCCAAAAGGCTTTGAAGGTGTGATGAAATGAGAAGGAGGAGTGCCCTTTTATAAGAGGGGTGAGGGGCACCTTTGGAAAATCTAGAAATATTAATTTATAATAAATTCATATTCGTTTTTTAATGGCTCCAAAGTTGATTATTTAAATTCTATGGTGGGTATGGGTCGAAAACAACTCAACCAATAGAATTTAGATAGGTTTGGGTCATTATATTAACCTTATCCTTAAGTATTAACTCTTAAATAATTAGTTTTACTTTTACAATGTCTCTTTGTATTTTTATATAATATGGTTAATAGAATCACTATATATATCCAATCGACCCCCAAGTGGTCCATTAATGATACACCTATCATTATATAAGTCTATTGGCCTAACCTTAAATTTTTAGGAATATAATATCAATTAATAATATAATATTTGTTTTAAAAACTCTTTTATGTCAATTTTGACACTATTAAATAGTTGATTTTTTTGAAACTTATAAAAAAATGATTACTTAGAAAACATTTAATTAAATCATTCCTAACATGTCTTATGAACTTATAAAATTAGTTTAATTCATAAAAAATCTCAATTTATATTTATTTGTGTATTTATAATTTCAATTACTTTAATTTTTCACTATTATGGTAATTACTGCATCATCATTGTGTCATCCATAAATTACATTATTTAATGTCTAAAAATTATAAATAAAATATCATTATGTAGGAAATAGTTTTATCTTTCTAATTAATATTTATAGTCGAAAATCCAACATATATATCCCTATGTAAAAATTGTTTTTCTAAAATATATATGCTTGTGTTATTTTTGTATTAATTTTAACTTAATTAAAATAAAGTGTCCCTATCACCTACAAGTGGCTCCATGGGGTCCTCCAATCGACCCAAAGATGCCTATGGTCGAAAATGTATCAACCAATAAGGTTAGGACACATTTTAGGGTAATTTTGTATTATTATAATATTATTTGTTAACCCTTATTTACCGGATTTACCCTTAACCATGGTAAATAAAATATTTACCGCAGTAATTATTCAAAATGTATAAAAATAAAAGTTACCTATTTAAACAATTTGAACATCCTGATTCCAAATATGGAAACCATTTTTCCAAATTCAAAACACAGAAGTGGCAGAAATTAATTTAAAATTAATTCCCGTTGTTAAAACAAAAAGCGTGTTTTTAAGAGATATTAACTATCAAAAGATTGACACTTGTTTATGTCCGGTTTAATTGTAAAATTATGTACAATGACCAAAATTATATTAAATGGTAAAAATATATTCTAAATATACTTTAAAACCACAAAAATTTATAATTTATCACTATTAATTATTTTGATTAAAATAGTTGTTTTTAATTAAAATTTAGTAATTTTCACTATTCATTAAAATATTAAAGTTATCTGAAAAGTACCAAAATTTCACCTTAGGCTAAATTCGATATTCCGAATCCAAAAATGAAGTCCATTTTTAAATATAAAATATATATAATTTCAAAGAGTAGGTATTACTATTGATAACGGCTTGTGTGATTGGTTATGGTGTGTTAGAACTCGGTGTTGTGTACAATACATGCTATCACATTATTCAAATAGAAGCGTACCGTAGAAGCTTGGGGTGTTACAAAAATCCAAAATACATGGCATGTAATTTATTAAAAAAAATGTGTAGTCTATATCCGTGTCACTGACTTTGCGAGCATGGACACAGGGTTGTGAAAAATCTTGTAGGAACACACCGTGTTTTAGTTTTGCACACTGTGTAGTATGAAATATGTACTAGGGCCATGTCATGAACAACACAGGTCATGTTATCATTTTACATAAACACCGTGTTGGAATTTGACATGCTGTGTAGTATGACCTGGTTGCCCCGCCGTGTCACCAACAACATGGGTCTGTGTTACCTCTTCTTGCACATGTTGTGTCCTCCTGGAACACGCCTTGTGGTGTTAGCCATATAGCTAACAACTCGGTTCATTGAAACCTATCGAGTACACACTGTGTCCATAGTGAACACGCCATGTAGTCTAGGATTAAGAGGACCGTGTGGGTTGGTCGTGTAAGGAGACTCGGGTAGGAGAATAGAATTCAAGTACACGTCGTGTGGTTTGAGAACACGCCATGTGTTTGGGGTGTTAGAAGACTTGTTTAAAAAGAAGTACACGCCCATGTGAATGAGCTAAGGGAACACGCCTTGTAGGGAAATAACACACTGTGTAGTAATGTTCTGCATAACATGAATGCCTTCTTTTACCTGGTCCTTCTTGTGCCTTCAGTTTTTAGGCCCTTGTTAATCTTAAATCTAAGGTGTGCATTAGAATTTGTAGAATCAAGCCACATAGACATCCTCTGGTTGACCGCCTGTCACAGGGGAGTGATCAGACGCCCGATATGGCTGATCAGGGACTTCATGTAGATCCTCCTATTGTGCCAGGCTTGGCACTAGCAGTTATACCAGTTTCAGGCACCAATGCACAGTTTAGAAAGGGTTTTCTGTGGATCATGCAGACCTTCTAGGGAGCACAACCTCCTACCTTGTCGATTGCTAATTTGACGTGGGTTTTCCATTAGCATCATCCTCCCACCTTCTAAGGTGATGGAGGACCTCAGGATGTAGAGGCATGGTTCAAAGCCATGCTGATGATATTCAATCATCTCGAGGTACCGCTAGAGATGAGGGTGAAGCTCGTGACCTATATTCTATGAGACTCCTCTTTTAGGTGGTGTGATGTCATCTCTTAGGCAGGACGCCACCCGAATATTTCTTGGGAGGAGTTTCATCGTATCTTTTATGATTACTTCTACCCAGAGACCTTAGGGGCTGATCAAGCTTGGGAGTTCATGAGCTTAGAGTAGGGTAATCTTTTTGTGATGGAGTATTCCTCTCATTTCACGTAGCTGTATCATTTAACATCGATACCAAAAGGTGATGAGTTATTCCTGGCTAGGAAGTTTGAGGATGGTCCCAGGTAGGAGATCCATTCCTGCGTGAACATCTCCAGTTTGACTTCGATATCCTCTATCATCAACTAGGTTCTCATCACAGAGCACAATATGAGGGATTTTGGAGTAGTGATCCAGGGTAGTTTGACCTCCAGAGCTAGTGTTCCTCTTACTGATAGTAGGAAGCACCGCAAGGAGAATTCTCTAGGAGATTAGAGAAGGAAGGATGTGCCTTATGGTAGCCATGTGGTGTGCTACTAGTGCAGAAGGAGTAGGCATATGGGACCACAATGCCCGAGGGACCCGATGGAGTGCTGATCTTGCGGCAAGATGGGAAATCTCCTGCGTTTCTGTCAATTTTCCCTCTAAAATCTGGAGAAATGGGTTCTTTTATGACTTTGCATTCGGGATTATCAGCACTAGTTTCTCACCAGTCTGGGAACTGGAGTTTTTCTGGCCGTTCAGGCTGAGGTGGAGGTCAAGGCTGGGGTGGTCAATCACCGACGGTAGAGTGGATCAACTCAGAGTAGCCAGGAAGTGTCGCAAGGCAATGGAACAGGCTAGAATTTTGCGATGGAGTAGACCCAGCAAGAACAGGATCCAAAACCTTCCACTTTTCGAGGTATGATCTTAGTAGCCTTAGTTTTAACTTCATATATTTTCGACATAGGGGATTCTGATAGATTTATCTTTGTTGTTGTTATGGAGAGCCTTGGGCTCTGTATCTTTTCTTCTGCTGACATATTGACACTAGAAACACCGTTGGGAATGAGGACATCTAACATATGTCAGTACAGAGAGTGCCCTCTTGAGGTTGCTGGGTTTCACTTCTTATGGGGCCTCTATGTCCTAGAGATGAAGAGCTATGATTTCATTATCATAATGGACTTGTTAGTCCCCTTATAGATTGTCGTTGACTTCTACCACCAAAGGGTGAGGTTTATATCACCACAGGGTGGATCTTTTATTTATCGGGGTGATTGGGATGTCCAGGCAAGTCGAGCAGGACATGAGCATCATGGGCTAGGAGGAGTTATAGCCCGGATTGCTGGTATATATCTGGATCACCAAGGGGCTTCATAGTTAGAATTTCCTCCAGTGGTGGATAGTCTCATTGATGTCTTTCTATAGGACTTTTCAGGTTTGCCTTAGGAGTGTGAGGTAGACTTCTCGATTGGGCTTGTGCCAGGAGTAGAACCAGTGTCCATTCCTCCTTATAGGATGGCTACACCTGAGTTACAGGAGCTTAAGAAGTAGTTGGAGGAGTTGCAGGAAAAGGGTTTCATCCAACCCAGTACTTCTCCTTGGGGTTCGCCTATCCTATTTGTGAAGAAGGAATATGGTACCCTTAGGCTTTGTGTAGATTATCAGAAGCTGAACCAGTTGATAGTCAAGAACTGATATCCTTTTCCTTGGATTGACGATCTCTTTGATCAGCTTCGAGGAGACCGGTTGTTCTCAAAGATTGACATGAGGTCCGGTTATCATCAGTTGCACGTTATACCACCAGATATACCTATGACAGCCTTCAGGAGCAGGTATGGTCTATACTAGTATACAGTTATGCCGTTCGGTCTCAAGAACACGCCAATAGTTTTCATGGCGCTGATAAACTGAGTTTTCCATCCATACTTGGATTACTTCATGGTTATTTTCATTGATGATATTTTGGTGTACTCTAACACTCAACACGACCATGTTACCCATCTTGAGATCGTTTTGAGTACACTGAGAGAGCATCAGTTATATGGTAAGCTCTCAAAATGTCAGTTTTGGATGGATCATATTCACTTCTTGGGTCATGTAATCTCAGAGACAGGAGTATCAGTAGACCTAGAGAAAGTGAGTGTAGTAGTTTCCTAGGAGCATCTGAAGAATGTCTTTGAGGTGCGAAGTTTCCTAAGGCTGGATGGATACTACAGACGCTTCATATAAGACTTTTCATGCTTAGCATCACCATTGACAGGTCTGACTAAGAAAGGTGCGAAGTTCTTGTGGTCAGATTCATGTGAGTTATCCTTTCAAGAACTGAAAGATAGGTTGACATCATCACCGATACTAGTCTTTCCATGGCCATGCAGGAGCTATACTATTTACTGTGATTCTTCAGGTATCAGGATGGGAGCTATTCCGATATAGGGAGATGGAGTCGTTGTGTGCGGGTCTTGGAAGTTGAGGCCACATGAGGGGAATTACCTCATGCATGATCTATAGTTGGCAATGGTTGTTCATGCCTTATGTAGTTAGAGATATTATCTTCTGGGAGAGCATTTTTTAGTTTTCACTAACCAAAAAAGTCTCAAGTACATCTTCACTCAGCGTGATCTGAATCTGAGAGAGTGCAGGTGGGTAGTGTATCATTAGTCTTTTGAATTTGAGCTTGCCTGTACACCTGGGAAGGGCAATGTAGTAGGTGACACGTTGAGTAGGAGAACTCAGATACAGGAATTTCAAGAGGCTTGAAGTGAGTGGAGGATTATGGATCTGTTCTCTGAGATTCTTTTGGAGGTGCATGATAGATAGGGGCAGACTTTTCTATCATATGTATCTTTTACCTCTACTTTTCTTGATCGGGTATGGATGAGGCAGCTATCAGACTCAGAAGGCCTAGTCCTGCAGGAGAGTGTGTCAGGATAGGACCCTCTTCCAAGATGGAAAGTAGGAGAGGATGATATCATTCATTTCCAGGGATGCGTATGGGTGCCAGAAGACATATGCGAGGAGCTGATGCGAGATTTTCATTCCATAGTTTGGGCAGTTCATCCTGGCATCACCAAGATGTATCATGATCTACACCATTATTATTGGTGGCTAGGTATTAAGAGAGATGTTGATGGTTTTTTCATGAGGTGTTCCACACGTCAGCAGGTGATAGCAGAGCATCAGGGACCAGTAGGTATTTTACCGCATTTACCCATTCCGGAGTAGAAGTGGAATGTTGTCACGATGGAATTAGTGACCGGTTTTCCGAGGCCACCTCAAGAGAATGATGATGTTTGGGTTTTCATCGACAGTCTTACGAAGGTTGCTCACTTATTTCCGGTCAAGGAGACCTTCAGTGTTGATGAGCTAGGACGGTTGAACATTCGAGAGGTTGTACATGTAAATTTAGTTCCACACTCCATTGTTTCAGATAGGGATGTGTGTTTTACTTCCCGAGTCTGGTAGGGGCTTTAGAAGGCTTTGGGTACATAGGTACTTTTGAGTACAACATACCATTTCTAGACTGATGGCCAGTCCGAGCGCACGATTCAGGTGCTTGAGGATATGCTCTGAGCTTGCATTCTGGATTTTGGAGGTTCTTGGGAGAAGAATATATCTCTTGTGGAGTTTGCCTACAATAATAGTTTTCTAGAAACTATTTAGATGGCACCTTATGAGGCTTTGTACAGTATGCCATGCTGATTTCCCTTATGTTGGTTGGAGGCATGAGAGGTAACTTTTCTAGGAACTCGTCTTATTCAGGAGACCATAGAGTAGATAGAGTTGATTTATAAGAGGATGGCTACTGCACAGTCTCGAATGAAGTCTTATGCTGAGCAGCAGATATGACCTCTGGAGTTCGAAGTCAGAGATCAGGTTTTCCTGCGTGTCACACCGAGATTGGGACAAAAGAGTATTCAGAGAATAGGTAAGCTTTCACCAAGGTAGGTTAGGCTGTTTGAGGTGTTGGAGAGAGTTGGGTTGGTTTACTATCGGTTGTAGTTACCTCAGAGGTACCAGAATATGCACAACGTCTTCCATGCTTCTCAGCTCCGATGTTACTTTTTCGACCCATCTATTGCCTTTCAACTTGAGGATGTTGAGATTGAAGAAGATGCATCATTTGAGGAACATCATATCTGTATTTTCAATCATTGTACGAAGGTTCCCCATGGCTAGTCTATACCTCTGGTATGGGTGTTATGGCAGCACGGGTGAGATTAGGATGAGACTTGGGAGAGGGAGGCTGATGTACGATCGCAGTGGCTAGATCTATTCGGGGATTCTTCTTCTACACCTCGCTTGGGAAATTCGGGGATGAATTTATTTAAGGGGAGAAGTTTTTAAGAACCTAGCCTTCTTTTCAGGTATTTTTTCCTTTTTCTAGAGTTTTTGAGAAAATAGGAGTTTCTCGAAATTTTTGAAGTACACACCGTGTACTTTATGAGTAAACACTATGTACATCATTGTCGTGTGAGGCCGTGTGCTGGCCATGTAAGGGCCACACACATGGTCGTGTGGGGTGACATGGAGGCTACCTAAAGCAGAGTATGGAAACAGTAAGTACAACCAGTGTAATCTAAAAGTACATGCCATGTATTTGTTTTTTCATTAAATGCACCGGGGTCACATCTGACGGACTGAACACCGTTTATTTAGCTTTGTTTCGTCTGAGAGCAAGGGTATGGCTATAGATCTTCTCCGAGCCCCCGAGCATCCATCTGTTCTCCGAATCTACCGCCATTGATTGCGTTGGAACCACATCGATAAGCTCTCCATTCTTCTAGATCATCATTTTACAATTCCACCTCTTTTGTAAGTTATCGTGGGTTGAACGTTTTGTGAATTTTCATAGATCTATGAAGTTCTAAGGAGATTCAATCCTTGTAGATCAAGTATATTGATCTGCTAGCACCATGGTAGGTGGTTTGTGTCTTTCCGTGGAAATTCCTTTAATATTATGTTCAAATTCCACCAATACCCTTGAATGAGGTAATGTGTGTTTACCATTTTACCCCTATTGTATTCCTACCACGCCTGTATTCCTGTGTAGAATATTTTTGAATATGAATATGTTTGAACTGCTATGCTTTGGATGTTTTTCCATGAACGTTCTATTTATGACCATTTGGTAATGTTTGTCTTTTAGCCGTTTTTCCTGTTTTCCATGCCTATTGTTGCAGGATGGAGAGTTGTTTTCCAAACATATTGGTTATGCTTAGACTGGTTAGTTAAGTAGTTCTATTGGTCTAATTTGTCCATATTGTATTGCTATGTTGTTATCCTACATAGGTCCATGAGAACCGGGTGTAGAATACTATATAGAGATAGACCGAGTGAGCTTCCTTAGAGACTCTTTGAGCTTTAGGCTATATGGGGATTGACTGAGTGAGTATCCTCAGAGTGATTAGGATTAATTTGAGCTATATGGGGATAGATCATGAGAGCTTCCTCATAGAGTCCATGACTACTTTAGACTACACGCGGATAGACCGTGTGAGATTCCTCATAGAGTCTCTGTTTTGTTTGTTTGAATATCCAGTTTTCCATGGGCTATAGGAGGTATTGACTGTGTGAGCTTCCTCAGAGAGTCTATGAATGAACTGGTATATAAGGGGAATTGATAGAGCATGATTCCTCAGAGATTCCTTGACCATTGGGCTATAAAGGGAATTGACTGTGCGAGCTTCCTTAGAGAGTTCCTGACTACCCTAGACTATAAGGGGAATTAACTGTGTCTTCTTCCTCAGCGAGTCTTTATAATTCCTCATGACCAAACTAGAGGGGTTAGGCAGAGTGAATTGCCCAGAGGTTTGTTGGTTTTTTCTAGGTAGTACCAGAGGATTACCTATTGTGCTTTGCTGCTTGTTATATGTTTCTTGACTTTGGAACTATGGATTGTTTATTTTTCAACATGCTCCTGTTTACATTATTTTTGTTCTTTTACCTTCGATATATTTACTGACTGTTAGGCATAGATCTTCAGTTTTTTTTCTACTGGGATTTAGTCTCACACCTTGTTTGAGTCATGCTTTTGGGCCCAAACAGACTATATTGTTGTAGGTATAAACAAGGGAATGCTCCCTTCGACTTCAGGTACTTGACTTGCTGTGGAGCTGGAGAGCATGGGAACAATCATAGGCTTGTGATTCTAAGGAGCTATTATTCTTATTTTGTAATTGTTTTTTAGTACTATTTGTATTTACAGCATTGTGACTTGTTTGGATGCTTTCCTAGACATATGTATTATTCATCATATATATATATGTGCTCTTGCTGTTTATCATATTTAGTCTTCTGTTGTTCAATAGTGTATATATTGTTTACTGATTTTGCTATTGCTTATTATTTTTCTCTTCCACTGTGTACTCTGCCAATGAGGGCATAGTTTCCCCACTATCACACCCAAGGCCATCGCTGCTAGTTGGCTGCCTCTGGCATTTGGGGAAATGCACATGAGTCTAGGTGACTAACCTGGTACCGGGCGCCTCTAGGTGGGTTCCGGATCCAGGGTGTTACATTAGGTTAACCAGGTATTGGTTTTTATAAAATAGTATCAATGGTATTTGGAATTATGATTTGTGGAGTTTTAGATAGGTGGCCTATGGATATGTCTGAAAATGTAATGGATATATGACTGGTGTGTCATGAACACCTTTACGAATAAGAATTCCAAGTTTCCTCGGAATCTTATTGTTATTATAGTCTTATATTTTTATAATTATTTTATTTAACCAATTGTGATGCACTTGAATTTGTGGATTTATGGTTTATTCTAGATTTTGGCTATTGGGCCATGGGTAATAGTTCAGTTTTGTGGAATCATTCTATTCATGCAGGCCTCACATGAAATATTCCTATTTGTGGAGATAAAAATGAGGGTTCAATTGACTAAAGTGTCTCCAATGACCTATTGAGTATTTCACATATAGCGCCTTGGTGGTATTTTAAATAACCAAACCATATCCCTATATTTTCTTCTTATGAAAGCTCATGTGATTTTTGTAAAGAGATTCTCTTTGGAGATAGAGATATATTCCCTTCACCAAGGGATGTGTGGGGACCCTTATAGAATGGTAATGGGATATAAGGGACCTTTTTGTGGTTTGATGAGAGTAAAAACACATGAGATATATATGGATTAGGATTGAGATACCCTATGTTGGTGGTTACCATAATTTCCCAGGTTTATGTTTCTTATGATGAATTTATTCCTATAACATATTTGCCGACGAGTCTTGCAGTGGGGCCCATTTTCCAATTATCACCAATGGATTGTGTGGGCGTGGATGTTATTAATTGGTGTATCTATTGAGGTATAACATCACTAGGGTGTGGATGAGTATAATTATTCTTGTTGTTTGATAATTAGAGAGAAATAAGTATTCCATCTCTCATGAATGGATTGAGTGGGTAGTTTGGATGGACACCAGACCCGTGTCATTTTTTTGCACTTTGGGAAGTATAGTGGAAGCATCATTGGAATCTTGTTGTTTTGGATCAAAACCTGAGTCGATGGTAGTTGTGTGGTTGATATTATCCTTAGGTATATTCCACATTTTTTAGATGCGTGTTTAGGTGGATATGGTTGGTTTGAATTGACCTGAGTATGGGGAATTGTTAGTGGTTTTAGGCAGATTATCCTCATTTTTTTGGTTTTGGACTATGTGATTGTGTGTCATGGTGCTTGTTTGGGATTGGTTTATTGAAATACTTGTGGTGGTGCATGAACCATAGGATCTTGGAGTTTGTAATCATAATTTTATGTGATTTTTTAATAATAAAGATTTTTGTTCCTGTTGAGTCAAGAATGTGCATTGGTTGTGGTGGGATTTTTTGTTGCATCTCAGGTATGAAAAATTAAGACACATCTATCCATTACGTTTGGTGATGGAAATAGTGTGGGATGTGAGGTTTTCCATTAGTGAAGTATATAAATGATAAGGAAACTTCTTGGGGGGGGATCATCATTTTAGTATTGGTGGAATGTCTATTTTTCGAGGAGGGAGTTGCAGTTGATGTATAACAAGTACTTGGGTGGTAGGGATAACATCATCTTCACTAGAGATCATGGTTTCTAGGATAAATCCATGACATATCAGGGGAAAGAAGCCTTTGCAGTGGAGATGTTTGGATACCTCATGTCAGAATATTAAGAAAATCCTAGAGAATTTGAACAATTATATTCTTAGGACTATTTAAGAGAAAACTGTTATATTCTAATGTAAGATGATCTCAGATGATTTTCCAAACAAATTTATTAGTCTTAAAATTGGTTGTTTACCCAAGGGTAAGAGTTTGGAAGAAATATAAGCTGTTCTATTTTTCACATAATATATTATATTCAATTAATTAAATATTTATTGATTCAATCCTATTCATTTGGTTATATATTTTCAAAGGGGCGTCATATGTAAGTTTATCCCACACAGTTTCATCCAAAGGGGGTGTCCTACTTGGGGAATAATGCTGTCATGAGATCTAGGGTCATGCCTGTGCCCCATCCCTTTTCATTTTCTTTTCATTTTTTCTTCCTTTTTTTTCATTTTCTCCTTTAATTTACCAACTTTTGATTCTCATGAACTCCCCATGGGGATTTTGCATTATGTGGTAAAATGATGGAGAAGGAGAAAATTAGGAGAGGGGGAGGAGGAGGCACCACCTTAGGAGCTCATCTATAGGTATTTAGAAGATTGGTAGGTGCATTGAATGAATATAGTGTGAAGATTCAAGATTTTCCACATAGAGGTTGTATTTTTAAAATGTCTTACATAAATATTTGTATCAAATCCTTTTTAATATTTAATTTCTTATATTTGTAGTTGTGGAACACTTGAGGGTCGATCTAGGCTTAATCAGAGAAAAATGAGGATTTCATGCAATGTTGGGGGGGGGGGGGGGGTTATTTCAAGAAAACCTTTGTAAAAAGTGTTTCTTTCTAAAAAAATTTCATTTATCCTTACTATTTAGATATGAAAGGGTTTTTATCATTACAAACCATGTAATTGTATACACATTATATAATGGAAACTTCAGGTGTGTCGGGGGCACATATCGTCTTGGGTACTCAACCAGAGCCCATACAAGATACATATCCAGTAGCCATGTACTATACATGTCTAGACCTCATGTGGGGTACATGGATAGGTACATGTTAGGTAACCCCATGTAGCATACATTCCATGTGTGGTGCAATACATCATATGTATTCAGGTATCGATATCGATGAGTGGCGTTGAAGTACACAAGCATGTACCCCACACAGGATACACACCATGTACATATATCACATGATATATACATTGTAAAATTATATGTCAAGTGTATTAGGTCACACATATATGGGGATATTTTTGGGATACTTTCCATTCCCCTGATGTACACACGGTGCACCTTTTCCTGTTTTGGCTTGTATTTTGTTTTTTACCCTGGAGTTAAAATTTGATTAGTGAGTAGTGTATTCTAAGAGTTTTCCTGCATACACTACTGGGAAATGGTACATTTTCAATAGGTTCCCATCACAAATACCATTCTGCAATTAGATCCCATCACAAATGAACCATTACAGAGAAGGGCTTCGTAAATAATGTTATTTGTGATAGCCCGTCACAAAAAAACCTATTTTTGGAAGATGTACACATCGTCGCAAATAACTTCTTGTGGGATTTTAAAATACTTTATTGCAACAAGGTGGTAGCCCCGTCACAACTAGTCTTACCAAATATTTGAAATAGTATTTGTAACGGGACCCGAAACATATAGTATAAAAAAATTAAATTAAATAATAATAATATAATATTAATATTAATGGAATAATAATTATAATATTAATAACAAAATATAAAATAAAAAAAAATAAAAAAATATGCATATAAAAAAATATTGATAATATTATAATAAAAATATTATTATTATTATTAATATAATTAAAAATATAAAATAAATAAAACATCAATATTTTTGAAAAACATAAGAAAATAATAAAAGGAAAATAATCATGAATAATAATTAATAAAATAATTAAAAAAGTAGATAATGTAAAAAAATAATTAAAAATTAAATAAATAATAAAAAATTTAATATTCATAACAATAGAAAAAATGAATTATAAAGAATTTTAGAGAGTTAATATTACAAAAATATTACATTTAATTATTTTATGATAAAAAATCAATAGATCACTAAGGGGGAGGGTTTTCTAGAGGAGGTAGTGGAGAGAACTCCATACCTAAACCATGATTCAGACGTCACATGTACTCCAAATACTCATGCTCCTACTATTTCCACCATTGATGCATCTCCTCTTACATCTCCTGTTGTTGTTGTTTATGTCGTAGGATCTCTTCTCCCCGCTGTTGCATCCATTGAAGTATATGCTCCTTCTCCTTACACATACTCTCTATAAGCTCACATGGAGCTTGTAGATGCTTCTAATACATTGAATCATATGATGATGACACCCCAGAAGCTCTTATCGAGCTGGATTCCAACATCACGACGTTTCCATAATAATTCACAGGCGAAAATCCCGAGTTGATACTAACTACTCAACTTTTCTCGAAGACATACTAGGTCCCCTACATTCCGGTTGTCTCATCTAATCGGTGGGCAATGGTCTAAGTATCGGTCTCAGTTTGGCTCTCAGTCAAGCTCTGAGATGTTTCGGCGTCGTATGACACCTTCAATTTCAATTTATAATCAAAATAGTGAAAAAATTATTTGAATTTACATTTTAAACTCTAAAAGAAAATATAATGACCATAATCTGATGCCGGTGAGCACTTATTATCTCTACAGTGTTTGGATCATTGTACATTCTCCTATAAATGTTGAAATCTATAATATCTCATTATTTGACTTTATATATGTATATAAAATAAACCATTTACATTTAAATTTACATAAAATTTTGAAAAAGTACTTACAATATGCTCCCTACGGTTACTAAATGTATGTCTACCAACTTGGTGTGTAACCTCATACCTCACCCAGTTTTATCGAACAACTGATGATCTTCTCAAAAAATGAACACCCAACTAGTGTGAACATAATCCATGAATAACCTAAGATGAGATTTAATCAAGTTTATGGGTGCAACAAAACGCATCAATGTATTCTACTTAGACTTTCTCCATTACTTATTTTTATCAAATTATAAAAAGGATGACTACAACTCTGACACATAGTCCCTATCCCTGCCTTCCAAATAGCATCACACATGCTCTCATCTATGAGATACCATAAAACCTATAAATAATTTACAATATGAAGTTCATAATTATATTAATTTTCAAAATAAATATTATTTATTTACATAGCAGGCAATGACCGAAGATGCGGTGTTTTACATCAACGAAAATATGATCCCATGAGACACAAGCTTCATAAAAATAATTTCACAATATAACAATCTTTTATCCAGGATCTATATGAATATAATTTTTAAAAAAGAATAAATTATCAAACAATTGGTATTTAAAAAAATTATTGAAAACTAATCAAAATTCACAGGTAAACATACATATGCACGGATGGATTGAAGCCAAGACATGGATGTTGCTTGAGGATTGGGACACGAATCATGAATCATGCAACACCATGACACCTCCGAGTCCCCCCTAAACTACCTCTAGTCTAAGGGTCATATGATCCAACATATTTCTCATCCAAAGGTAGTTTAGCTTCCTACAATAGACGATATAGATCCTGGTCTAGGTGAAACATGAAATGATTGTTATTAGCAAATGTTTGTAAACAACTATTATATACAGATATATATTATATATGATTATAACCATCATTTAATTTTGTCAATGTTTATCATTACCCATATCTTAAAATCTATAGATGTTGATGTATTCATATACGTCCTAAGCATCATCAATTTCCATATGAGTTTCAATTTCATCATCTCTTGTCAGTTCTAATTCATTTGAGACATCATTAACAACATCATCACCATTAACCCTTAGTTGTGGGGTGTCATAATTAAAATTAGTATCTCTCTGGGAAAAAGACATATTTTGAGTGGTCTCTTGAAACATTTCAAGTCCTTCCACTTCAGAAAAACCACATTCAATTTGAAAAAAATTATTTTCTCGATATTTATTTTTTATTATGCTCCAAAAATCAGTCAACTATCTTGATGTAGAAAGATATTTTGAATACTAAATTTTATGTTCTTGATGAGCCGATAAAAATGGTTCATTTACTATAAGAATACTTTTATACATAATTTTAAGGATTCCACAGGTCAGATGAACAAGTATGCCTCTCTCAGTATCCAACCACTCAAATTTAAACATCATTATGTAATATTTTCCCATATTACACAGTTCATGAATTTCTTCCATCATGCCATAAAAGTCAACTTCAGTTTCTCTATGATTAGACCCTCTCAAGAAAACACAACTATTCACTATTTTTTATTCCCTATATGCACGTGTATGAAATCGTAAACCATTCACCACATATACATTATAAGATTTAACCATTTTCTATGGTGGGTTACTTGATACAAAGAACTGGTTATCAATTTTATCAATATGTTGACATACCTAAATTTTTTAAAAAAAATATCAATATTATAGATAATAATTTTATTTTATTATTTAAACCAAAAATAAAATTTTTACCAGTTTTTGAAACTAGTAGGAAATGTTTTTTCCCATATTCCTCAAGGAAGCAACTGTAATTTGTGGATGTTTTTTCTTGCTATGATTTTCATATCACCTACAAATAAAATAAAATAAAATAACTAAAAAAATTATAAAATAAATGATATGTGATCTAAATATAATTTTTTTTCATCTTTTCAAAATTGAGGAGGAAAAATGAATGATACCAATGATGTCCATCATCTGAAAGTCATTATTCCTGAACTCCACTGAAGATAAATTTAGGATGATTAAAAATTGACACTTGATCTTCCATTTCATCATCAAAATTTCACTCATTATGTCATATATATTTATGTTCTAAAGGAATTTTATATTTAATGTAATGAGATCATAATATATATATTTCCTCTTTAAAATAATCTTCTACAATTGAACCTTTAACTGATGCTTCGTTATAAAATTTTTTTCATTAATTTCTTCCATCTCTTAAATAGGTACATTCTTCAAAACTGTACTATACCGCCATATTTTTATTCATGTGAAAACTTTAATATCAAATGTTCAATTGAGTCAAACAAAGACGATAAGAATATTTTTTTCCAATGTACACAAAATTAAAACAACTTTTTCTTATAGTTTTCTTAATTCATCTTAGTTACTTGTCACCGCACAAATGTCTTAAAAAACATATGATATGTCTATTATCTCATTTTAAATCTTAAAATTCTTCAAACCTCTTAATACAGTCTATATAATTATTTCCATTATAACATGATAGTCATGACGTTTTAATCTGGTAATTTGACCATTTTTGACACATCTACCCAAATTGGATGCTTAACTATCTGGAAGTCTCAAATCTGTAATCCACTAAAAAAACAATATTCAATTCTCTTTGGAGATTGTATAAGAATATTTTTTTTTCATTAATTATTTTGATCTGAAAATTTTAAAAAACTAAATTTTTTCAAACAGGTAAATTCGGGAATGATCTAATTGTGCCTTTAAGTTGAATTTGGTCTTAACTAGTGTATCCAAAACTGTATGAAATAAATTATGAAAATATTTCTTCTCAATATGCATTACATCCAACATGTAAGGAACCAACAAATTAGATCGACAGGGAAAATCCCAAAAATGATCTATTTTATCCAATTGTGGTCTTTCCCAAATTCCTCAATTTTGTATTGGATTATTATCAATCCAAATGTGATGGGTGGTAATGAAGAGACAATTAATTTTAACTTTGTACTAGATATAATTGTTGGAGGTTCATCTATTTAAATTGTTCCTTTTCTTAAATGACATTTGTTCCTCCGAAAAGGATGATTAGTTTGAAGGAATCTATGATGAAAGTTGAAAAAACAAGGTTTTTTACATTGATGAGTATAAACAGGTTGATGTCTCTCATGAAGTATGGACATGATTTTAGACCATATTTACTCACAAGATAACATAAAATATGATGGTAAGTCACTAATTTTACACATCAATGTAGCTTTCAACAAGAAATTATGTTTTACAGCAACATCCAATGTAATAACGCCATTACTCCAAAATGAATTCAACTCATCAATAAATGGTCTAAAATAAACATTAATATTTTTTTCAGATGTCCTGGAATTAATAAAGAAAATAGATATATATTTCCTTCATCGAAATCCATGGAGATAAATTCTATAGAGTTATAAAGATAGACCAACATGAATACAGACTACCGTAAGAACGAAATGGACAGAAAGAATCTCTAAAAAGATCCAATCGCATTTTTCAGTCTTCTAAAGTAAACGACAACTGAACATGGTCAAAATTTTTCCATGAACCACCATAAAATCGATTTTATAATGTTTTACCAGATAGAATATTGGTTTTGTTCCATGACTTCAATGCCACTATGTTTCGAGACATAAATAAATACTGTAATCTTTATGTAAGCAGTAAATATCTCAATTGTTTTACAAGAATCAATCCAGACATACCATTTTGAGACTCTTTATACTTAAATATTCCATATGTGGGACAAATATCCAATGACTCATTTTCACCATAATATAAGAAGCAATAATTTGAACATGATGGAATCTTCTGATAACCAAGACACCGATTACAAACCAGCCTCTTTTCCACATAGAAATTTGAAGGAGTCAAATTTCCTTCAAGTAGATGTATTTTTACAAAAGATGGGCTTACCACATCATGTACTAAAATTTTAAACTGTGCTGGATTCGAAACCAAATTATTAACAACTTCTCTGGAGCTATGTTCATCATGTTGATATAAAAAAATCTAGATTAAAATGAAAATGCAATAAATAACCCCCATCATTGTCAAATGTGTCAAACGTCCTCATGGAACATTTTTTAGAAGGACACATAATTGACCCTTCTGAAACAAATTATAATTTTGATGATAAAAATGATAAAGAAAGCTTCAACAACCTCAATATATACAAGATTTAAACCAGAATTGTTTGGATTATTATTCAAATTTATCCAAGTGAAATCATCTAAAAAATGATTTTTGTTGACTTCATTGTTTCATATTTCTCTAGAAAATATAAAATAATTAGTTTTTTGTATAAATTGATATTAAAAACACTATACAATAAAAATAAGATAATTAAATTCCAAATTTCCATCAAATTATAATCATTTATATTATTTTATATTTATTTGTAATTTTTTTAATCTTTTATACTATTATACACTAACTAATAATAATTTAAACTAATTACCACTAATTATTATTAATTATAGTTAATTTGAACTAATTATTACTAACTACTGACAACACAAATTCTTGGGGATTGGTGGTAACTCTTTTTCCCAATGAATCATCTCCACTGTATCTAATTTAAATCACTTTGAAAAATCTTCTCTGATGTACAAATAAACATTTCTGTATGCATGAGGATGGGTAGTATGGAGGCCTCACAGTGTTTTTCTCTATTATCAAGAATACAGAAATCAATTTGATTATGTCAGAGGAGACTTTTCATAGTGATTTTAATAGATGATATTTGTAAAGAGACGAGACGTTGGGAAAAAGAGCCTCTTTTTCCCAACTACTCATCTCCATGCAACTTTCTTTAACTGAAGTCAGTATGGAAAATATGTTCTAATGTACACATTCCCAGATCCTTTGGTGCCAAAAAAATATATCCTCCTCTTCTCCTCTAATATCCCAGGGTTATACGACTAGGGTAATGTCCGAACCCCAAACTCCCAGAGTCAGTGCATTATTTAATTTTACATTGGCATGATTATATGAAATAAAATATCAAAGGACCTATGAGTTTAGTAGCCTTGGAAATAGTAGATACAAACATAAGTATTACATTACATCTTGAAATAAAAAATGACATATTATCCCCTTTGAAAACTATCATATCACACTGAATATACTTGAAAGTCAATCAGAATATACATCTTCTCATCCTGGAAAAAATGAAACATAAGAAAGGGCTGATCTCAAATGCTCAGTAAGGATAAACTATATTGCAGAACCTATCATAAATAACCATAAAAATTTAAGGAAATGTATAAAACCAGAAAAAAATCATTTCAAACATAATATTCAGCCCAATATGGAAATAATAAATAAAATAATTCCATTTAAACACTCACATGGATATTCTACTAGTCGAATAATCCCATTTAAAATTAATCTCTTAATGAGGAACTTCATAATGTTCGACATCATAAGCATACTATCTGGGCCTCATGCCAAACGATAAATAAAAATACTATCTAGGAATCATTACAAGACACTAGTTTGTCTCATGAGACCTATAGTGCATCAAGAGGATATAGAAGTCCACACCTATCACTTACTAGGTCCAATTCATTTTTTATATGAAAATGGTGAAATATAACATAAATATTCATATTAAAACTAATATATTAAATGTTAGTACTTTTACTATAAACCATGAATGGTATAAAAATAGAACATCAATATTCAAACATATCATAACACATTCAATACAATATGAAATATTTTATCATAATAAATCATCCTCAATCAAGCATAAAATCCAAAAAATGTTCTTGATATAGATAAAAAAATCTAATACATTCATTTGAACTCTTTGAAAAAAATATCAATTTATTAATTTGAAATTATTTAATAGCTACACAATTATAAAAGAAAAAATTTCATATGAAAATAACCTAGTAATATTTTAATAAAATCTTTAAATGGTTAATATTTCATAATGGTGTAAAATAGCCGCTCATGTCGTATAAGTTAAAAAACATTCTTTCTTAGTTTTTTAAAAAATTCATAAAGTACTTCATTTGGAAAATGATAAAAATATTAATTTAAAAAAATTATATAAAAAGTAAAAAATGTTTAAAAATATATTTAAATAAATGAAGATAATGTTTTGAAATATATTTTAAGAAACATGGACATGGGTGATAATGATGTCCTAGTAGATACTAACATATAAACAATCTCAGATAATAATGAGATTGTGAAATTAACCCTTATATTGTACTTTAATTTCGTTAAGGGTGAGTTAAATTTATGTATAATTTTAAAGAATGTTATTATATTATACAAGGACCATATATATATTTATGATGTCATATATGTTCCTCTTATATCAATTTGTTAGTAGTTTTTCTATATTACCATTATTTCGGGTGTTCATTGCATCATTTTCCAATTCCCTTTTTCCCATGCAAGTCATGTTTGTTATGAATATATAATATTTTATTAAAATAAATATGATATTAAGGTCATAATTGTTATTTTTACTCATCATATAAATTTTATAATCATTCTTGAAGTGTTAACTTCGAGAATAAATCTCACCACATTGTGGAGACAGTAGGCTGTACATAGGGATAACCGACGATATCATTCCCTTGATAGTTAAATGGAAAGGAATTGGGTGGTATATTAATTATAAATAATAATAATAATTTTATATTTATTATTTATATCCATTATAATATACCCATCAGAATATAGTAGCGTTGAATAACAAATTACACCATGGTGTGGATACAGTAAATCGTACGTATGAACATATGATGATATTATGATTCATAGAATGATAAAAGGAAGAATATGGTTTTATCATAATCATAATAACATCTCTAAATGTAGAATATACTTTATTTATTATTTTATTATATAAAAAATGAAGGTTGTGTAAGAAGAAGAAGAAAAGAATTTTGAAAGAGTTGATAAAATGATTACCTATTCTTCAAGTATCTCCTTTTGATTTTCACAAAAGGACACCATAGGTTGGATTTAATACCAATGTATGGACTATAAGATGAAGTGGGAGAATTTGGGAGGATAAATGGGCAGGTTTTGGACGAACTAAATGGATTTAGATGTGTTAATAAAGTAGAAGGAAGGGTGCCTTTTTATAAGAGAGTGGAGGGGAACTTTTAGAAACTCCAAAACTATTAAATTATTATAAATTCTTTTTTAGTTTCATATAGATACAAAGTGATTTATTTAAAGGATAATATAATTATGGGTCAAAGTCCTATAAAAAAATTATTTTCAGACATGTTTAGGTCACAAAATTAACACTTTCTTTTTTTATTGAACCCTTAGTTAAAAAGTTTTACTCTTACCATGTTTACTTTTCATTTTTATAATATAGGGTTAATATAGTTACTATAAAATGAAAAAAGAACGCAAATTGGATAATTAAAAAAATATTTAAGACTATAATATTTATTTGGATGAACAAGAATTTTTTATAAATTTTATAAAATTTAATAAAATATTATTTATTTTAAATTATATTTTATGGAAATTTGGATACTATTCAACATTTCCATTTTTAAAAATATTAAATAATTTTGGTAACTTCGAACTAATACTTAAAATAAGTCACTAAAATATTTTTTATCTATAAAATTATTTAATTTCATTAATTGAGTCAAATTATATTTATTTTAATACTTTTAATATCATTTATTTGATATTTAAATTAAAAAAATTATTTCTACATCATTATTTTTTCACCGTTAATGATAATTATATAATCAAATTTTTTTATAAATTAACCTATATAATATATTTAATGCATTTATATTTCCAGATAATATTTATAATAGTTTTTATGTCTTGTATATCTCTATATTAAAATTAATATACCTATACGAAATGAGAGTGTGATATTTTTTCACTTTCATCAATTTTAATAATATTCATGTAATATTTATGAAAAAAGATTCATTAAATGATTAATTTTATAAAAATAGGTGATAAGCATACAATTTAGTAATTTAATATAATTTTGACTGGTTTTGGGTAATTTTATAACATTTTTTTACTTTTAATTACCCGATTTACACTCAACTGTGATAATTAAAAATTACTAAAGTTACTATTCCTAATATCCAAAAAATAAAAGTAACCAATTAAAATATTTCAGGTCCACTAATTCTAAACATGGAATCCATTTTTCTAAATTTAATCACAGAAGTTTGTGTAATTAAATTAATATTAATCCCCATTGACAAAATGTGAAAATGAGTTTTTCAAAAGTAAAAAGTATCAAAAGATTGGCATTGGTTTAAATCTAATTTTAGTGTAAAAATATTTCCAATGACCTAAATTATATTAATTGTTAAAAACATAAACTAATTATAATTTAAAACCAATTAAAAAGGAAAATCTAAAAATATAAATAAATTAGATGAAAAAGCACATTTGAATTAAAATACAGTATTTTTCACTACTAAAAAAATGAATGTTTTCAAAAAAACACCAAAAATTTTCCAAACTAATTTTTTATGTCCCAATTATAAAGAGAAATTTTATTTTGAGAAATTGAATATAATTTTTTTTAAATATTTGATTTAAAAAGGCTTCACCATTAAAAGTCTATAAAACTAATTTTTTTTAAAAATACATCTTTTATTCATAAAATTGAATTTGTTCTTATATTATGTGTAATGAACACATGATATAAATATTAAAATTATATGGACTATTTAAAATTTAAAATTTGGTTAATAATATTCATAACCCATTTTTAAATTCATAGTCATGGTGGGCTCGAACTCGTTGTTTCATGCACCACAAGCTGTTGGATTTTACAAAAATATGTGTATTGTGGAAGATTGGGGTGTTAAATTCTTCACTTCCTCAAGTAATTTCATCTAATAAATTTCTAGAATATAAATTCATAAATATATTTTGTTTTTTCTTCACAATAAGTTACTCAGGAACCCACATAGCCTATTTATTTTTATGGTTTCTCCAAAGAACAATTACCAGATGATTTGTCTAATTTCTCCACACTTGTTCTCTATTATCAAGAATATTAATAGGAACTTAATGTAAGATAGTGTAGTTTCTAGTCCTATTTATTCATAGCCAAGTACATGCATTGGGTCTGATAAGTATTTCATTAATAGTGATACGTGTAACAAATCAAGAACATTGGTGAGACATGGCAGCATTACCAATTGGTAAGATACAGATAAAATTCATTCAAGAATTTAAAAAGGTATGATGTACCTGGGAATTAATTAACCATTATTACCAAATTGTACAACTCACTTCCATAGATATACCTTATGGACAAAAGGATCTCACAATTAAAATTCCAAATCCTTTTTTTTATTGGCATAACCATTCTTCCTACTTTGAGCTGTTTTGATATGGGTCTGAGTAGTGTTTACCTTTTCCATTGTTTCCTCAACAAATTCTAGGACTATGAGTTTTCTTTCACTAGTATCATCCCAATAAGTCAGTTTATGACATCTATTTCTATATAATTCTTCATATGGTTCCTTCTAAATACATTAATGGAAGCTATTATCATAATAAAATTATAATAGAGGTAAATAATGATCCAATATACATTGAAAGTGAAGTGAAAAATATCTCAACAAGTATTCTATTGTTTGAATAGTCCTTTCTAATTTAACATCATTTTGAGGGTGATAGGTAGTGCTCAAACAATGATCATTATCTTGGTCCTTCTAAAAACATATCCAGAATTGTGATGTAAAATAGGTATTGTGAAAAAAAATCTATAAGGGTACACCATGAATTCATAAGACATCATTAATAAATGGTCTTTTTAAACGTTGAAGTGGTAAATATTCTCATTTAGTAAGAAAATGTGATGATTTAGTAATACGATGGATAATAACATATATCGTATCATTTCTTCTAGGAGTCTTTGATAGCCCCATGGTATATTCCATTATAATATCATCCCATTTATATGCAGGTGTAGAAAAAGGTTTCATGACTTCTATTGGATGTTTTCTTCTAGCCTTCAACTATTGAAAAACAATACACCTCAACACATAATCAACAATCTCCCTCCTCATGTTGTCCTATCAAAAATTTTTCCTTCAAATATCTATATATCTTAGTGCCACTATGGCGTATAGAGAAATTGGAACAGGGAGCATCGTCCAATAATTACCTTTATAGATCAGGTATAGTGGTAACACAAATTCTCTTCTAAATTTTCAAAATCCAATATTCATAAACATAGTTGATCTATCTACCATCAATCACAACTTTAATTTTCATTTGGAAATCATCGTCATTTGACTGAGAACTTTTTACCCTTTCTAGTAAATATGGTGTTGAAACCATTTGAAAAAGTAGTGACGTTTCACCTTCTTTATAATTTTCATATCCATCTTTACTATATCGATGAAAATAAGATCATTTTCAACTCTAATTTGTTTTTGGAACTTCATGGTCATTTTGGATCAAAGCATATTCCACCTTATTTTCCTTCCTTGGGTGGAAGTTTATATTGGAATCATAATCCTTGAGTATATCAAGACATCTCCTTGGTCCCATGTTTAGTTATTTCTGTGAGAAATATATTTCAAAATATTTTGATCTATATATATCTCACATCGTTCACCATGTAGATAATGTCTCCATATATTCAAAAAAATATTACAGCTGTTAACTCAAGATCATGAGTTGGGTAGTTTTGTTCATGGATTTTATAATTTATTAATTCATAAGAAATAACTCAATCATTCTGCATAAGTACAAACTAAGTTCATTCCATGATAAATCACTATAAATAACAAACCCATAATTTCCAAATGGTTGAGTCAATATAGAAGAATGGAATTATCTTATCTTAAATTTTTCAGAACATTATTCACACTATTTTTTTACAAATGAATTTAACCCCTTTATGTCTGATTTTTGAAAATGGGTTTTCCAATTGGGAAATTTTTGGATGAAATGTCGATGGTAACCTAATAAACCAAGGAAAATTCATACCTAATTTATACTCATTAGTGCGGGCCAGTATTATATTTCCCTTGTCTTTTCAAGATCAAAAGAGATTCCATCATTCAATATAATATGGCCAGAAAAAGAAATTTTCTAAATCCACAATTCACATTTTCTAATATCCCATATATTTTATTTCTTTTTGGAGTCTTTAGAACAATATAGAATTGGTTCTCATCTTCTTCATATATTTATTATTATACCTAGATATCATCAATAAATAATATGAAAAAATCATCAACATATTCCTTGCACATTTCATTCATTAGATCCATGAAAATAAAGGGTGAATTTGTCAGTTTGAATGACATTACTGCAAACTTGTAATTAACATATTTGGTTCAAAATGATATCTTTTGGACATATTAATTCTTAACACACAATCGATGATATCAATAGTGAGGTTAAATATTCAAAAAATATAGATCTCCATGAAGTTGATTAAACAAATCATCAATGCGAGGAAGATGATAGTTTTTCATTATTTTAATATCATTGATTTCTCTATAGTCAATGCATATCCTCATTGATCCATCTTTCTTCACTACAAAAAGAACTGGGGATCCCCATGGAGAAACACTGGTGTAGATAAATACGTTATTGCTCAACCCCTTTAGTTGTTTCTTCATATATATTAATTTCACAATGGACAATCTATATGGAGTTTTAGATATTGGCCATGCATCCGGGATTAAATCAATATTAAACTCAACCACCTTCTCTAGAGGATGTCCTGGTAAATCCTTTACCAATACATCAATATGTTATCATACAATAGGTAAACCCTCAATTTTCATTTTTCTTCCTCAATATATATATGTTATTTCATCTTCCTCCCCAAGAATCTCATTCAATAATGCTATGAGTGGTGGGTATTGATAAGAATCAAGTGATGAAGTTTCTTCCCTAAAGATAATAGATTCAACATTTTCCTCACAAATCCCAACATCCTTCTACTAGAAATAATTTTTTGCATAATATTTTGATATCTAATCCGTACTGATGATTATATCAATGTAGACCATTGGTATGATGACAATTTCAGAACATAGAGCACCTTTATATTCCATAATGTGAGTTTCATACCACATATTTGTTACAATGAGACTTCCCTTAGGGGTTTTTACTAACAAAGCCCTTGTTAACGTGAATTGAAAATATCTAACTTTTAAATTAATATTGGAAGATATAAGAAAAGTGAGGATCTAAAAATAAAATAAATCTTTGACTAAATTTGAGGAAATATTAGAGTACCTACCAACAAACAATTAAGAACTCCAACCTTAATTTTTGTGATAAAAAAATATTGGCCATGCTCCCTTAGCCTTTTCTGGGTAATGTTTCCTTGATTATTTAGAAAATCATTTGCATAATTTTCCATCTGTACACAGTTGTAACATTGAAAATTTGTAGATTCTTTCTTCACCTTTCAATCATGAGCTTGGTAGCCTTTTTCTTAATTCTTGTAACAAACTCTAATACCATTTAAGAAAGTACTGAGGTGTTTCTTCCCACAATTACTGTATGGTGGAAATTAATATTTTCCCATATTCCCCTTACTTTATTTTTTAGAGTGTTCAATGACTATATTCTTCTCATGATTTACTTTAAATTCATAATACTTAGAGAGTTCCTTTTATGTATTGATAACTCATGAGACCATATCTTCTTACAATGAGAAAGATTGTTAGACCAATGATCGTTTGAGGAATGATTTTCACCCATTCAATAATCGATTAATCTAACTTACTGGGTTGCATATGTAGTCAGAAACATTCCTTCCTAAACCCGTGATGTTAGATTTATACATTACAATATTCTCATCCTCCTTCTACCTCAGACTCAGAAAATGACTCTCCATATACAGTTGTTGATCACGATGAAGTTTTATTCTAGGAAGAGTAATTTAAATTACCTCTCCATATTTGCTACCTATTCATCCTCCTTCATGTTTTATGTTAATGAATATCACTGATCTTCATGTTTTGATAGACGATAGACTTCCATAACAAATTTTCCCCATTAATTACTCCCCAAAGAAATGAATGTTTTCTGTACAGAACATATCCATTTCTAAGCTATAAATGGATTTGAATTCCCATGGAATATTTGAGGTTGTTGTCTCATGAAGCTATAAAGAACTAATCCTCCATATTGTGGATTAGTGCTTTCTGTACGGGGAATGTTATTTCTTGTAAACTAAGTCAGATTTCTTAGTATAGTTATAAGGTGTTCAGAACCAGTTATATCATCATAAAAACAATCAGTATCTTGAGTAGGAGAAAAATCCCTACAGGGATTACATGTGTTGATACGGTTTCAATTCCTTCCACTAGGTGAAATTTCTAAACAATGGAATACAGTATAATAGGTTATGAATCATAATTCATAATTACAAACAAGTAAAATGCTTTACATAAATTGAAAATTTTATGTATATCTAATCCGTAGTCATAAAAATGGTTTCTTTGGGGACATATTTAGTTATAAATCCTTCATAAGGGGTTTTATAAAAGATAATTATTCTATGGATATCCACCAAAAGTGTCAAACTAGGTGTGCATTAAGGACCATTGTCATGTATCAGGTTATCCCGAGTCATGCTTGAAACACCTTGTCTGAGTTACTACTCCTAGGTACATCTGTGCTAGAGCCACTTCCACTAATTGTATCCACACACTGATATATTTTCTAGGAATACTCACATAATCTCAACATTACCACAATTTTAGTATGTTCTTATAAACTTATACTCATTTTCTATCTTATAGAAGTGCACCATAATTAAAGCCTTTTACAAATATAGATTCCAAGGTTTGTAATAATGTTTCTCAGATACCAAATGTAATGTCCTGATCCCAGTTTCCTAGAGTCAGTGAATTATATAATGTTACATTAATATTATCACTAGAAATAAATCCCCAAAGACTGATCAATTTAGTATCCTTGAAAATAATAGATACAAACATGAGTTTTACATTACATCTTGAATTGAAAAAAACAATATCACCTTTTAAAACAATCATATCCCTTAGACTATCCCTATAGGTCAAACATAATATACATCTTCTGAACCTAGGGAAAAAATGATATATAATAAATGGGTGATCTCTTTTTCTCAATAAGGATCAATAATATAGGAGAAACAATCGTAAATAAACATAAAATTATAATTAAATGTACAAAACAGAAACACATGACTTTTATACATAATATTCATCATAATATGGAAACAATAAATCAAATAATTACATTTAAAAATTCAGAGGGATATTCTACTAGTAAAATAATCACATGTAATATTAATCACGTAATGAGGAAATACATAATGACGAACATCATAACATAACCATCAATGCCTCATGCCAGGACCATAAATAACCATTCATTCAATGCCTTATTCTAAAATAATAGTTTGTCTCATGAAAGCTATAAATGAATCAAGGGGATATAGTGGGCCTCTCCCATCACTTACTAAGTCCAATGCATTACTTATATGCAAATTGTGTAACATAACATAAACATTCGTATTAAAAATATCATAAAAATGTTAATAATTTACTATAAACCATGAATGATATAAAAATAGAACAAAAATAGTCAAACAAACCATAAATAATTCAATACAATATAAAATATTTTCTTTTAATAAATCAACCATAATCAAGGAAAAAATCCAACATATTATTTTTATATAGATGAAACTAATCGAATAAATTAATTAAAACTCTTTGAGAGAAATATCAATCTTTAATTTGAATTTTTTTAAAATCCAAAAAATTATAAGACAACACATTTATCGTGAAATAAACATATAATAATTTATGTAAATCCTAGAAATTTGAAGGAATAGTAATGGTGGAAAGTAACCACTCACATTGTATAAGTTAAAAAAGACACTCTTTCCTTAATTTGTCAAAAAGGCCGTAAAGTACGTCGTTTGGAAAATGACATAATGATTCCAATGAAAAAGTTTTATATAAATTGTCAAACATGGTTAAAAATGCCTTTAAAAGTTTTTAATAATATTTTGAAATACATTTTATGAAACATGAAAATGGATGGTAAATATGACCTAGTAGATACTTACATATAAATAATCTTAGATAATAACGAGATTGTGAAATTAACCCTTACTTTGTATTTTCATGTAGTTGTGGGTGATTTAACCTCATGTATAATGGTTAAATAAATTTATTAAATTATAATAGGACCAAATATATATTTATTATATAATATATTATCCTCTTATATCAATTTTCAAATATTATTTCAGTATTACCATTATTTCGGGTGTTAAATGCTTCATTTTCCCATTCCTGTTTTGATGTGTATGTCATATTTAATTTGAATAGGATGTATTTTATTCATATATAGAATTATATTATGTTCAGAATTGTTATTTTTATTCATAATATATATTTTTTAATAATTATTTAATGGTTAACATGGAGAATGAATCTCACCGCATCGTGGAGATGGTAGGCCATCCGTATGCACGAGTGATGAAATCGTTCCATTTATGGTTAACTGGTAAGGAATTGGATGGTATATTAATTATAATGCATTATTATAATTTAATATTAATTATTTATATCCATTATAATCATCATTATAACCATCTAAATAAAGTAGTGTTGAATGAAAAATTATAATATGACATGGAGACAGTAAACTGTACGCACACACAAATGGTGGTATTGTTATTCGTAGGATGAATAAAATGAAGAGTATGGTTATCCCATGATCATAATAAAATATCATAATATATATTATACTGGGGATATTACTTTATTATGAAATTAACATAGTATGTGGATGGAGATGATGGAAATAACTTTGAAATAGTTGAGAAAATGATTACCTCTTCTTCAGGTGTCTGATTTTGATTTTCACAAAGAAATGACTCCATTTGTGGGATTTATTCACAACTTATTTCCTCTATAATGAATTGAGGGAAGTTAGGAGGATAAATGTTAAGGGTTTTTCTAAACTAATGTTCTGTAGAGGTGTGTATAATAGAAAGGAAGGGTGCTGTTTTATAGGAGAGAAGATGGTAAATTTTTGAAACCCCAAAACTATTAATTCATTAAAAATTAATTTTCGGTTTCAAATAGGTCAAAAGAGTGTTACTTATACTAAAAGAAGAGGATGTGTCAAATTAATCTAAAATTATATTTTTAGATAAATTTACGTCACAAAATTAAAATTATTGTTTGGATTTAACCCTTAGTTAAACAGTTTAACTCTTATCATGTTTACTAGTCTTTTTATAATATAGGGTTAATATTGTTAGTAAAAATTTCAAAAACCATTTGCATAATTAATGAAATATTTAACTCTATCCTAGATTTTTTTTGAACATTATATTTTTATTATTTTTCTAACATTTAATAAAATGTTATTTATTTAAGTATCATTTATGTCAATTTTGATAATATTCAATATCTTCATTTTTGAAAATATCAAAACACCATGATAACTTACAAAACTTAAAATATTTAATTAAAATGGATATTTTAACTATAAAATTACTGGATATAATTAATTAATTCTAATTATTTTTATTTTAATATTTTTAATATCATTAATTTGATATTTCTATTAATAAAATAATTTATGCATCAAATTTTATGTCATCATTACGGTAATTATTTAATATCTAAAAATTATTAATAGATTTATATGATTTTCATAATTATTTTATAATTCTAAATAAAATTTATAATCTATGTTATCTTCTTTATATATCTATATTTAAATTATTAAACTTATATGAAATGATAGTGTGACATTTTGTCACATTCATTAATTTTAATAATATTCTTTTCATATTCACAGAAAAGGGTCCATTAAATGATTCCTTTTAAAAAAATAGGTGATAAGGGTCAAAGTTAGTAATCCAATAGGATTTTTACATGTGTTAGGTTAATTATATAATATTATTTTTACCTTTAATTTCCTATTTACCCTTAACCGTGGTAATAAAAAACATTACTAAAGTTACTATTCATAATATCTAAAAAATAAAAGTAACCTATTAACATAATTCGGAACCACTGATTCCAAATATGGAATCCATTTTTCAAAATTTAAAACACATAATTTTTAGTAATTAATTAAAAATTTATTTTCGTTGACAAAACAAGAAAACATATTTTTCAAAATTAAAAACCATAAAAAGAGTGGAATGTGTATATATCTAATTTTAATGGGAAAATAAATCCGATGAAATAAATTAAATTAAATTATAGAAAAATAATATAATTATAATATAAAACCAATAAATAGGATAATATAACAATATAAAAAAATTAGATGAAAATGAGTTTTGAATTAAAATACAGTATTTTCACTATTTATTAAAATATGAAAGTTATCAAATAAACACCAAAAAGTTGTAAAAAATAAATTTTAATAAACTTATTATAATTAAGATGTTTATTTTTTAAAACATAATATATAAAAGTGTCAAATATTATATTTAAAAATGGTTCTCCAAAAAGGTGGTAAAACTATAATTTTTGAAAAAAACATCTTTTATTTGAAAAATTTAATTTTTTCTTATATAATGTCTAGTAAACACATGATATAAATATTAAAATTATATGGAATATATAAAATTCAAATTGTGTTTGTAATATTCATAAACACTTTTGAAATAGCAAGTTCTGGTGTGCTCAATCTTGGTGATGCATCCAGCGCAAGCTACTGACTTATTTAAAAAGAAGCATACCATGGAATCTTGGGGTGTTAAAACCAACCTTATAGATTTTCAATAGTGTCATATTTATATAGTATGATTATTTTTTAGGGAAATTAAATAGATTATGTAAATAAATTATTAAATTTACTTATCATAACCACTTACAGCTGCCCTCAATAGAATTCCTAATGTCACCCAACTTTATGTCACCTCTCTGGTAGACCCCATGTTCTAGAAACAACTGTAGTTTCAAATTTCTTATATGTGTTCTTTATTAACTATAAAAGAATTTATTTCAAAAAATGGTTGTGAGTTCTCTAATATATATTAATATTTTTAATATATTAATTATAGGGTAATGAGCCTAAATCCAACTCTAATGGTGTCTCAATCGTTGATGTTTGGATCACCTAAGTCAAAATTGTGTGACAGTGTGTGTAAGTATCTACTTAGTTGAAACCCACGAAAAATGTTATATGCTCTATCCTGCTATTGGGGTAAGGACCTATGATAGTCAAACTCACAAAAACCATGAATAAAGTTATAAAACATTAATAGGGGAAAGAATAATCCCCAACCAAAACTCCACATTCCAAATCATGAGGAGAATATTTATAATAAATGTTATCCTTGTTGGAACTTTAGTGGTATTTGAAGTCAGTCTATGTAATATTTATGCGAACACTGAGCTATCCTCCAATGCTCATGGATCAGCTGAACCCTTCTTTAACATTTTATGCATCGATTCTATCCCAATAAGAGATTTCTCACCAATCTTTGTACGACACAAGGGTGACCTAGAGGGTTTCTCATACTATTAATATAATAGTACTATTCCAATAGTCGGATAAAAGATTCTATTGAAAGTGATCTACATTAATGGAAAGTTATCCACTTAGCTCTGGAAGAAAAACAAACACACAAAACTACAATAAAATCTTTAATAACCTGGATGGTTCTCTTAGAAAATAAATACTCATACAATATGACTGTAATTACAATACATATTTAAAAAAGAATTTTATATTCCCCTATATCAGAAAATCCATCTTGTGCATCTCCTAAGGATATAAAATCCTGAAAATCCTCAAAGTCAACATCTCCCAACTGAGAGTCTCTTACATGATGAAAAAGTAGTGGAGTCGCTATCATCAAATATAGATAAGATGCACCTCTCTCCTCCACCAGGGTTAGCTTTGAAAAATCAAACTACTCAGGCACCTTATACCCTGATTAATAAAAAGATATGCTTGTAAGGTAATTTTTAAAATTTTTCTTGTAACACCCTGACCCTAGTTATCCAAAAAGTGAATTATTACATTACATTGGCATGATCACAAGAGATCAAGTCCCAAAATATAGATCAGTTTAGGATCCGTGGAAGTTGTGGATACATACATAAGTTTTACATTACATTATGAAGTGAATAAAGAAACATTGTGTCTTTATAGAACGCAGTCATATCCCTTAGCCTATCCCTGTAGGCCAGTTATTATTTTTTTCTTCGCATCATGGAAAAAATGAATCATAAGAATGGGGTGAGATAAGATTCTTAGTAAAGATAAAAATGTAGAGAAAACATTCATAAATAAGCATAAACATTAAAAGAAATGTATAAGACTAAAACACAAGACTTTTAAACTTAAAATTCAGCATAATATCGCACAGATAAAAAAAATGCCATTTACTTATTTACGTGGATATTCTACTAGTTTGATAATCAAATATAATATAAATAGATAATTTAATAATGATGGAGTGCATACTACTGGACATCATAGCAACATATTCAATGCCTCGTTCCAAGACAAGAAATAATTTTTTTTCAAGGCCTTGAACCAAGACACTAATTTTTCTCATTAGACCTACTGATGTATCGAAGGGCTATAGAGGGCCCTATGTAACATCCCATGTAAATATATAAATAATAAATTATCTTTTTAATTAATATTTTGTAAATTAAATATTAATTTTACCTTAAATGGGTTGCTATGTCCGATGGTGTACCTGATACGCAACAACGTTTTTCTTTGAAATCTTACGTTGCACACTAACAATATAATAATATTATTTTAAATGGTAGTTAACACCTAGTCTTCATATTGGATTTAATGAATAGAAATAACTATAATATGATTATACATGTTTTTAAATGTTTTTACATTTATCCAATAAATTTTAGAGGCTTAATTTGTGAATGAATATAATTTTAAGCATAAAAACATTAATATTCATTAAAAGTTCGATTTAATGCCTTTTGATGGGGAACCCTTTTGAATTTAGTTTTGGTAATATTTTATATGTTCTATTTGACCAAATAAAATTATTATTTATAATTGGGATTTCTAAATTTACTTTGGGAAATTTTTTGGTATTTTTTCGATAAAGCTGATTTGTTAATGAATATTGAAAAATACTGTACTTTAATTCAAAAGTGCCTTTTAATCTAATTTATTTATATGGTTATATTATATTTTTAATAGGTTTTAAATTCTAATTATAATATATTTTTACCATTTAGTCCAATGTTGGTCATTGTAATTATTTTCACTTAAAAATTGGTCATAAACAAGTGTTAATCTTTAGATAGTAATTGTTTTTTTAAAAACACGCTATTTGTTTTGACAATAGGAATTAATTTTAAATTAAATAACTCAACTTCTATGTTTTAAATTTGGTAAAATCGGCATAATTTTGGAATTCAAAATATAAGATATGTCTTAGTCTTTATTTTTAGTATTTTTCTGAAAAACATCAATTTTTGATGAATAGTGAAACCACTTTGTAGTAGTCAAAAAAAGAATTTTTCATTTAAATGAATTTTTACCAATTCTGTGAATTAAATTTAAAAAATATTATATACATGGTTATTATTATTAAGAAAATTTTGTTTAATAAGATGATAATAATATTGTGTGAGTAGTAACTTTTGACTTTTATTTACGGCTCTTAAAGGTAAATAGGGTAATTCTTGGTAAAAAAATATTGTAATAATAAATAATTAGCTTAACACCAGTACTAAACTTATTAGATGAATCATTTACGAGAATGGGAATATTTTAGGCTATTTTGGGACCCCATGGAGCAACTTGGGAGTGATAATGACACTTTAGATTAATTAATTTAATATAAAGACAAAAATTACAAAAACAAATATCTTTTAGTAAAGTAATTTTTACATAGGGTTATATAATTTATAATTTATTTTATAAATATTCATTGGAAATATAATAATATTTCTTACATTAGGGGAATTTTTTATAATTTATAAACCTAAAATAAATTAAATATTTTCTGACAAAATAATTATACAGTATTTACCTCATTAATAAATGATTTAAATAAATAAGAATATAAATAATAAAATAACACCCAAAACCTATCCAATTATTATTGGATGAATTTATTTAGGCCATGAGTCATATTATATTCTACTTTAATTATTTTTAGACATTTAGAAACATAGTAGTTTTATATAATAAAATAATATTTTCACACTTTCCTAAAGAGCCCCTCCTCCCCCTTATAAAATTCCCTCACTTATAAATCATTAATCACACCTCTCAAGCTCCGTGGATCGTCCAAAACCTTCCCAAATAATCTCTAAATATCCCTATCCTCCTCCTAGAAACATTACCTTAGAAAAAAAGCACTTCAAAAAGTCCTTTTTGTTCAAACCAAAGGGGGTAACCCAAATTAAATGTAACAATTCCTCTTAACATGTTTTCTTTTATTTTACTTCTCCAACCCCTAAACTCTTTTTATTCCATTATTTTATGACAACAACAGTATCTTAAATATACTAAGATTTTGTTATCATAAGTATTCTAATTTCACTTACACACACCTCCATCAAATGGGTGAAAAACAGACTATTTCTCTGGATGGAAAACTAACACCTCACGAAAAAATGATCGTTTGATTATATACTACCGCCTCTCATGGTGGCCATTAAGATGGAACTGTATTTTCATATGATATATGTTATGTTTATGTTTTTTGTATGCTTATGTATTTTACATTTATATCCTTCCTTTATGGTTTCCATAAGGGGTAAAAGTGATAATTTCATTTGAGGAAGTACGGACTACCACCCCATCGAAGTGATATGACTTGTTAATGCTATATGTGGAACATATAAAGGATATAGTTAATGATATTATATATGATATAATACTGTAATTATAATATACCTATGTATAATTATGTTTTAATTACATTAAAATACAAAATAGAAATGAAAGTAGCATTCATGTGTTCGTACGACTTACCGTCTCCATGAACAGTGCATTTCATTTCTTTTCTCCAAAATGTTATGTACTATTATAAATACATATATATACTGGATATATGTGATTTATATGATATCTAAATCCTGAATATCATTTTAGAGATAATGGACTATTGAACACATGGACAACATTTAATTATAAGGTGTTCATTTTTTGCCTCCAGAACAAAATATCTACAAAACAACAATTATTAACTTAAATGATTAAATAATGTTTATAACATGTTAATAAGTGATATAAAGGAATAATAAACTTGAAAAATTTTCTGAAGTAAGTTAAAATTAACTTTAGTTTATTATTCAAGAGATTAAGGAACGAACGGGTCACGTCAGACACGAGGTAAGGGAATTCGTCTCAATCTCCTTTCATTGGGGCACATTTTGTTTTATACACAACTTTCTATTATAAGGTGTATAAACCACTTTGAATTTTCATTTCATTCAAAGGTAATATTTTTATATGAATCATTTTACTAAACGATAAAAATTAATTTTTTTTATGTAAGTGGTGAAAACGACCATTTTCCTCCACCACGAGTATTATATGTTCTTTGGCTTCCATAACAAGTTGTAGTGTTTTATTAAAGAGAAAATAAATAAAATATAATTTTGACATATTTTGGTACTGAAAATGGTTTTTATAGTGGTTTTGTTATGTCAATATATTTAAATGATATATTTTGATTGAAATGTGGAAATTATCTTTCCTTTACATTTGTTTTAAGTGTTTTGAATATGTTATGGTTCTCGAGCATTTTTTATGTATACAGGTGGTCTGTGAGAAACCTAGGGCGAGTGTGCCTGAGATAACTCTCCATTACATTGGGTAATGTGACAGAGGTAAACAAAAATGTTTCTCCTAATATATTTAGGGAATATACTGTGATGGGTATTCCAATATAATTTCTTATGTAGTTCTGATAGATACAAGGTAAGTATGATATAAATTCCATAATTACCTTTATGATTTGTGATTAATATGTGTTATTCATAAATATTATGTTTTCATAGGGAATGTAAAAGAGTTTATGTCTTGTATGTATTGATGGACTAATGATTTATTTCTTATTTTATTACCCTTATTGGGATTTTTATGATCATCCCTAGTTTTCAAATGATTTTCAAAGGACTTGAAGACGAATAGGGTCAAGGATGAGATCAAGCAAAATTCTTGAAATCTAAAACATAGAACTAGACATAACTCTTTTTTTCAATGATTTTTTATTCTATGAAAAAAATGGAGAATGAGTAGAAGTGTCTAGATTGAAATTTTTTAGATTTAATGTAATAGTTATGGCCTAACTCTCTAAAACTATAAACCTAAAAAGATCATCAACGTGAATTATTAATTTAATTATATATTAGGTAATGTTTTAAGGCTGAGGCCATATAATTTCTATCAGAGGTTGGTTAAACATATTTAGGTGTTAGAATATAGTTAAATTAATATCCATAAATTTTTTTTAACTTACGTTATGATTGAAATGATATAGATTTTAAATATTACACTGTTGCTTCAGCTAAGATATTTCTATGCTCAGAATGATTTTCGAAAGAGGAAACATAGCATCTATGTTGCGACGACATAATGAGGAAGACAACCTTCCAAATCAGCAACCTGAGATGGTCGGAATTAGAACTGAATAGTTTGTTGTAGTGATGGAACTACAGAATCATGCTATAAATGGTGGTGGAATCCATGCACGAGATCATCCAAATCAACCACAGAAGAACATGTGAATGTTGGAGAATTTCATGAGGTAAAATCCCCCTTCAGTCAGAGGATCATCTGACCCTGTTCTAGCAGAAGAGTGGATTAATGCATTAGAAAATATTTTTGATGTCATGTGGTGTTCATAACATCAAAATTTTAGTCTTCATGTTTATCGTTTTAAAGGTAAATCTGATCAGTGGGGGTCGATGGTGAAACATATCAGGTATAGTGATGAGATTTATGCTCTTGATTGGGATGAATTCAAAGTTATGTTACATGAGAAATTTTTTCCTAAATTGGTTCGACTTTGGATGGAAAATAATTCCTATAATTGAGGCAGGAGGATGAATCAGTGGCTTCTTATGAAGAAAAATTCACTCAACTCGCAAGGTATGCTCCAAATTTCATATGCGGTCTAGACAATAAAATCAAACATTTTTACTTAATATTAAATCCAAATTATTTAAGGTATTTAGCATATCATGTGTTCAAATGTTATGAAAAAAATTGTTCATTGTGTGGAGAAGGTGGAAATGGAGTTTGCTGATGATTATGATTTCTTCGACAATCAATAGAAAAAGAGGTCTAGGATGGAGGGGAAAGGGAAGAACTCTTTAGAAAAGTATGATGGTAAGAAACTAAAGTTTACAGTTTGTGAAAATTGTGGTAAAAATCATGCTGGGGAATGTATTTTGAATTCTTTTAAGTGCTCATGATGTGGTAAATGGGACATAAGGCTCAAAATTGCACTGAAAAATAACAGGTTAATGGTAAAAAAAATCTAATTTACAGTTCATAAAATATTTTATGTGAAATAAAATGGGTCATTATGAAAATGAGTTTCCAAAGAAAGACTCAACTGAGGGAAAGAAGCCAAACTACAAGAAGAAAGGGGAGGTGAAATCATTTGCAACTACTTCAGCAGAAGATGGGCCATCAAATGAAGTAGTATTAGCTCCAGGGAGCTCAGTATTTTTCGAATATTGATTTGAGGTTGTGGCACCATCAGTTGAAAGTAAAGGAAACAAACATTCTGAAGACCACATTTCGTACAAGATATGGCCATTATAAATTTTCAGTTATACCTTTTGGTCTAACTAATGCACCTGTAGTATTCATGGATCTTATGAATATAATTTTCCATGAGTTCAAGGATATGTTTGTGGTTGTTTTCATTGATGATATTTTGGTTTTTTCTAAAAGTAAATAATAGAATTAAAGTCATTTGTTGGTTGTCTTTAAAACCTTAAAATAAAATAATCTATTTGGGATGTTCAGAATGTGTGAATTTTTGTTACAACAAATTTATTTATTTGTTCACATTGTTTCACAAAATGGCAGAACTGTTTATCCTTCCAAAACAATGGTTATTGAAGAATGGCCAAGACCCACAAATATAATTGATAACCATATTTTTCTTGGTTTGGCATGTTATTATGGATGTTTATTGAGAATTTTGCATGGTCATCTATTCTAAGGACTAAGTTAACTCGAAAAGGTGTTAAGTTGTTTTGTACAAAAGAATGGGCTTAATATTTTCAGGAATTCAAAATAAGATTGGTGAATGCTCCCGTTTTCACAGTTCCTTCTAGGAATGGTGAGTTTGTTATTTATATTTATGCTTTATTGAAAGGACATGGTTGTGTCTTTATGCAAAATGATCAGGTAATTGCTTACACGTTACGTCAGTTGGAACCTCTTGAGTTAAATTATCGTACACAATATTTGGAATAAGATGTTGTTGTTTTTACTTTAAATATTTGGAGGCATCATTTGAATTGAGTAAAATGTGAAATATATACTGACAAAAAAAGTTTTAAGTATATATCCACTAAAAATGAATTTTACATGAGATAGAGGAGATGGTTAGAATTCATAAAATATTATTATTTCACGATTCAATACCATAAAGGGAGGTCAAATAAAGTGGCAGATTCTTTGAGTCCAAAAAGTAATGCTTCATTAACCATGATAAGTTTAGAATGAGATCCTTTAGTTATTTATTTTATGACCCTTGGAATAGAAGTTTTTGGTGCAAGAAATTTATTTATTATTGTTTTAGGTGTTAGTGAAATCATCTCTATCATACTGAATAAAGAAAGCACATAAAGAAGATAATGAGTTGTAGAAAAAGGTAGTGTTGGTTCAGAAGTGTAAGTTTCCTAATTTTAACATTGATAAGGATTGTGTTTTGAGGTTTGGAAAAATATTATTCTTGCCTTGTGATACACAGTTGAAGATTAAGTTGTTATGTGAAACTCATAGTTCCCCATTTTCAGTTCATCTTGGAATTACTCAGATGTACATGGATCTTCCGGAGTATTACTGATGGGATGGAATGAAAAGAGATATTGCTGATTTTACCATGAAGTGTTTGACTTGCCAACAGGCTAAAGCAGAGCAGTAGTTTCCGAATGGGATGCTTCAGTATTTACTAGTGCCAGAGTGGAAATGGGAAAATATATCCATGGACTTCGTTGTGGGATTACCAAATACATCTCAAGTTATTAATGTAATCAGGGTTATTGTAGATCGATTAAAGAAATATACTCATTTACTTCTTATTCAAGATACATTGTCTCTAGATCTACATTATCTGTAGTATGTTAAAGAGATAATCAGGTTTCATGGAGTTCCACACTCTATTGTATCTGATCATGATCCCAGATTTACTTCTATATTTTGTAAAAGCTTTTAGGTGTTCTTGGGTACCGAATTAAATTTTAGTACAAATTTCCATCCGTAATCAGATGGCAAGTCAGAAAGAGAAATTCAGACCTTATAGGACATGCTATGTGCTTGTTCCCTGAATTACCAGGGTTGTTGGGACCAACATATTTCATTGGTTGGATTTCATTATAATAACCATTTTTATTCCAGTATACAGATGCGTCCATTTGAAGCATTATATGGAAAGCGTTGTCGAACTCCAGCTTTTTGGTATTAAGTAGGTGAAAGAAAGATGATGGGACTAGAATTGGTAGATGTGTAGGTAGAAAAGGTTTAGTTTATTCATAATAACATGAGAACATCTCAAATCAGGAATGAAATTTATGTGGATAACCGGAGGAATGATCTCTTTTTTGAGGTAGGTGATCATGTCTTTCTCAATGTTTCTCTATGTAAAAGTGTGATGTGTTTTGGTAAGAAGGGAAAATTGAGTCCGAGGTTCATTAGACATTATGAAATCATGGAGAAAGTTGGATCAGTTGCATACAGAGTGGTTTACTTCCATGTTTATCCCAGGTACACAATGTATTTCACGTTTCAATGTTGAGAAAGTATATGCCAGATCCATCTCATTTTTCGATCCTAGAGGTAGTTCAATTGGAAGATAATCTCTCTTATGAGGAATAACAAGTACAAATTATTTACCATATAGCGCAAATGTTTCGGAATAAGGCAATTCAACAGGAAAATGTTTTGTGGAAAACCATATGGTTGAAGAGGCAACATGGGAATCTGAAAATGCTATGAGGGATAAATACTATCATATATTTGACAAGTGAATAAAATTGTGAGGACCCAATTTCGAAAAGGGGGGAAGGATATAACATCCCAACTAAATAAATAAATAATACATTTTTTTAATTAATAGTTTGTGAATTAAATATTAATTTTACATTAAAGGTGTTTCTATGTATGATGGTGTACCTGATACACAACAGCGTGTTTCTTTGAAATCTTACATTGCATACTAACAATATAATATTATTATTTTAAATGGTAGTTAACGCCTAGTCGTTGTGTTAAAGGGAATGAATATAACTAACTAAAATATGATTATACATGTTTTCAAAATGTTTTTACATTTATCCAATAAAAGTTAGAGGCCTAAAATGTGAATGAATCTAATATTAAGCATAAATACTCTAATATTCTTTAAAAGGTAAATTTTACACCGTTTAATGGAGACCCATTTTTAAATCTAGTTTGGTCACTTTTATATGCTCTATTTGGCCAAATAAGATTATTCATTAGAATCGGGATATCAAAATTTAGTTTGGGTAAATTTTTGGTATTTTTCTGATAATGTTCATTTTTTAATGAATAGTGAGAAAAACTATATTTTAGTTCAGAAGTGGCTTTTAATATAATTTATTTATATGATTAAATTATCTTTTTAAGTGGTTTTAATGTTTAATTAGAATATATTTTTACCATTTAATTCAATGTTGTTCATTGTAATTATTTTCACATTGAAATTGGACATAAAAAAGTGTTAATCTTTTGATAGTTATTGTTTCTTAAAAACAATTATTTGTTTTGAAAATGGGAATAAATTTTAATTTAAATAATGAAAATTTTTTGTTTATAATTCGGTAAAATAAACCTCATTTTTGAATTTGGAATATCAAATATATCTTAGGCTGAATTTTTGGTATTTTTCTGAGAAACATCAATTTTTGGTGAATAGTGAATCACTTTATAGTAGTAAAAAAACCAAATTTTTCATTTAAATAAAATTTTACTGCTACTGTGAATTGAATTTTTAAAATATTATAAGTTGAAATTAATATTTTCTGAAAAGTAACTTTTGACTTTTATTTATCACAATTAAAGGTAAATATGTTAATTCATGGTAAAAAAATATTATAATAATAAACAATTACCTTAACACTAGTCCTAACCTTATTGGTTGATTCATTTACAAGCATGGGCATCTTTGGGTCGATTTTGGGACCCCATGGAGCCACTTGGTAGTGATAATGACAGTTTAGATTAATTAATTTAATGTAAAGACAAAAATGACACAAACAAATATCTTTTAGTAATGTAATTTTCACATAGGGTTATGTAACTTATCTTTTCGACTATAAATATTAATTGGAAAGCTAAAAATATTTCTTACATCATGTTAATTTTTATAATTTTTAGACATCAAAAAAATTAAATTATTTATGACACAATAAGGATGTAGTATTTACCTCATTAAAAAATGATTTAAATAAATATGATTATAAATATTAAAATAACCTCCAAAACCTATCTAATTCTTAATGGATGAATTTATTTCCACCATGAGTCATCTTATCTTCGACTTTAATTAGTTTGGGACATTTATAAACTGAATATTTTTATATAATAAAATAATATTTTCACACTTTTTTAAAGATTACCTCCTCCCCCTTATAAAAAGCCCTCACTTATAACTCATTCCTCACACCTCTCTTGCACCTTGGCTCATCCAACACCTACCAAAATAAGCTCTCAAGATCCCTCTTGTACTTATATAAGACATTCCTTATGTATAAGGCACTTCAAGAAGACTTTTGGTTCAAACCAAAGGGAGTTACCCAAATTAATGGTAACAGTTACTCTTAACTCATTTTCATTTATTTTACTTCTCCAACCCCTAAAATATTTTTATTCCATTATTTTATAACAAAACCAGTATAATCAATATTATAGGATGATTTATGTGATGGATTAGATCTACATTTACACACAACTCCATCTAATTGGTGAAGAACATACTCTTTCTGTGGATGGTAATATGACGCCTCACGAAATGATGATTGTACGATTATCTCCTACCGCCTCACATGGTGTCCATTAATATGGAACTATATTTATATATGATATATATTATGTTTATGTTTTCTCTATTCTTTTGTATTTTACATTTATATCCTACCTTTATGGATTCTATAATGGGTAAACGCGATAATTTCATTTGAGGAAGTGTGGATTACCGCCCCCTCAAAGTGATATGACTCGTTAATGCCATATGTGGGATGTATAAAGGATAGAGTTAATGATATTATATATGATATTATACTGTAATTATAATATACCTATGTATCATTTTGTTTTAATTCCATTAATGTATGAAATATAAATGAAATTAGTGTTCATGCGAATGTACGACTTACCGTCTCCGTGAACTGTGCATTTCATTTCGTATCTCCAAAATGTTATGTACTATTATAAATAAATATATATACAGGATATATATGATGTATATAATATCTAAATATTTAATATCATTCTGGAGATAATGGAATATTTACCACATAGACAACTTGTAATTATAAGGTGTTCATTTTTGACTCAAGTACAAAATATCAACAAAACAACCATTATTAACTTAAATGAATACATCGTGTTTATAACATGGTAAAAAGTGATATAAAAGGAATAATAATCTTTTAAAAGGTTCTTATGAATGAAAACATAACCTTAGTTTATTATTTAGGAGATTAATGAATGAACGGGTCAAGTCGGACATGAGGTAAGGGACTTTTTCTCAATCTCCTTTCACTGAAGAATGTTTTATTTTTTACGCGACTTTCGTTTATATGGTGTATAAAACCCTTTTACATTTCATTTCATTAAATGTTAATCATTTTATATGAAGAGTTTTACTAAACAAAAAAGTAATGTTTTTATCGTAAGTGGTGACAACGACCTTTTTCCGCCACTGTGAGTATCATTTGATCTTTGGATTCCTTAACAAGACATAGTGTTTTTTAAAATGGAAAATAAATACAATATAATTTTTACATATTTTTGTATTGAAAATGGATTTTATAATGGATTTTTTATGTCAATATATTTAAATGATATATTGCGGTTGAAATTTGAAAATGTTATCTTTACTTTAAGTTTGTTTTATATGTTATGAATATGATATGGTTCTTGGGAATTGTTTACAAATACGGGTGGTTCCATGATAAACCTATGTTGGGTGAGCCTGAGATTGCTCTCTAATGCATTGGGTTACACGACAAAGGTAAACATGAATGTTTCTCCTAATAGATTTAAGGAATATTCTGTGATGGGTATTCCAACGTAACTCCATATGTAGTTGTGATAGCTACATTGTAAGTATGATATAAATGCCATATGTACCTTTATGATTTGTGATTACTATGTGTTATTCATAAATCTTATGTTTTCATGAGGTTTGTAAAAGAGTTTATGTTTTGTATATATTGATGGACTAATGATTTATTTCTTATTTTATAACCCTTACTGAGCTTTTTATACTCATCCCATGTTTTGAAATGTTTTTCACATGACTTAAAGATTAATAGGGGCAAGGATATGATCATGGAAATGTCTTTCTGTCTAAAACATGGAACTAGACATGGCTCTTTTTTTTCAAAGAGTTTTTATTTTATGAAAAAAATGGAAACTAAGTAGAAGAGTCTACTTTGGAATTTCTGAGATGTAATGTAATAGTTATGGACTAAATCTCTAAAACTATAAACCTAAAAAGATCCTCAATTTGAATTATTCATTTAATTTAAGATTATGTAATGTTTTAAGACCGAATACTTATACCTTTCCTATTACTTACTAAGTCAAATGTGTTCCTCATATGGAAGGGTTGAAATATAATATAAACATTCACATTAAAAATTTCATAAAAAATGAAAATTCTTTAACCATAAACCACGAATTGAATAGAAATATCACATACACAGTCCAATAGATCACAAAAAAATTCAATACAATATGGAATATTTTATCATAATAAATCAACTTCAAACAAATGTAAAATCCAATGAAGGATGTTGACATATATAAAATCAAAACAATTTGAGAAAATATATCTTTATATTTTGAAACATTTTAAAAGTCACGTAATTATAAAATAAAACATTTATTTTGAAAATATTCTTATAATATTGTAAAGGAATCTTCTAAGGTGTTAGAACAATGGAAAATAGATCCACCTGCTGTATAAGTTAAAAAAACATTCTTTCCTTAATTTCTCAGAACGGTCATAAAGTTCCTTATTTGGAAAATGATGGAAATATTACTTTCAAAACATATTATAAAAAGTTAAAAAAGGGTATAAATTAATTTAACCCATAGTCTAGTATATAGTAAAAACGTTTTGAAATACATTTTTAAGAAACACAGATGTGGATGATAAAGAAGTCTCAGTAGATACTTACGTATAAACAACCTCAGATAATAAAGAGATTTTAAAATTAACCACTACCTTATAACTTTCCTTAGACTATGGTACGTTAAACTCCTATATAGTGGATAAATTATTTTTATAAAATCATACAAGAACCACATATATAAATATGATATTATATATGATCATTTAATATCGATTTGTTAATAATATTTCAGTAGTATCACAGTTTTGGGTTTTAACAGATTCATTTTCCTTTATATGTTTTGTTCCGGAAGTCATGTTTGTTATGGATAATATGTATTTTATTCACATACATAATGATATTAAGTTCTAAAAAATTATATTAAATCATAAAATGAAAATTATTCTCCAATGGTTTCGATGGATAATGAAATCTCATCACATCGTGGAGACGGTAAGCTGTACGTACTCACGAGCGAAAATATCATTGCATTGATGGTGAAATAGTATGTAATTGGATGTTATATTATATATACTGAATCATTAAAAATTTATATTTATTATTTTTATCAATTATTATCATTATTATACCAATCCAAATAATGAAGTGTTGAATAAAAAACTACACCACGACGTAGAGACAGTAAGCCGTACGTACGCATGTGTGGTGAATTTGTCATTCATAGGATGTATAGAATAATGAATATGGATATACCATATTTATAATAACATCAAAGTATTTATAAGGTAATAGATTTATTATTTTGGTATGGAAACAACGAAGAAATAGGAATTGGAAGAAAAAAATAACTTTTAAAGAGGTGATGAAATTATTACCTCTTCTTCGGGTTCTTTTTTTTATTTGAACAAATGGGACCATTAGGTTATCTTTATGATTAATGTAAGGAATATAAGTTGAATTTAGGGTATTTGGGAGGAGACTTGATCATGGTTTGGCTAAGCCAAATTTATTTGGAGGTGTGAATTTGGGAGAAGGGGAAGTACCCTTTTATAAGAGAGGTGAGGGGCAGTTTAGGGAAAGCTTGAAATATTAATTTATTCTAAAATAATATTCTGTTTATAATAGCTCCAAATACATTTATTTCGAGACTAAGGTGGGTAAGGATATAAATCTTCTCAAAAAATATATTTTTGACAAGTTTAGGTCACTATATTAACCTTTTATTTTAGATTTCACTCTTTGTTAAATAGTTTAACATTTACCATGTCTTTTTGTATTTTTATATTACATGGTTGATAAATTTACAATAAAATGACAATAGAACCTCAAGTGGTTCATTAATGTAATATCAAACCTTATATAAGGCCTTTGTATGAACATTATTTTTTTAGAAATATTATATCATTTAATAAAATAGTATTTTGTTTTAAACTCATTTATGTCAATTCTGACACTATTTTGTAATTGATTTTTGTTAAAGACATAACATCTTTATCCCATTGAAAAAATTTATTTAACCAACCGTAACATTTCATATTAACCAATAAAATTAGTGGAATTCATCAAAAGTCTCAATTTATATTTATTTTATTATTTATAATAGCAATTATTTTAATCTTATATTAATAAGGTAATTACTGCATCATCATTGTGTAATACATAAATTTAATTTTTCAATGTATAAAAATTATAAAAAAAATTCCATGATGTATAAAGTGTTTTTAGATTTATAATTAATATTTATAATCAAATTTATCTTATGTATAAGCCTATATTAAATTTTTTTTAGTTATTAAAATTTGAATTTAACACTTTTAACTCTTCTTTAAATAAAATATAATCAATGTCCTAATCTAATCCAAATGGATCAAAAAGGATCATATTTTGTCCTAAGGTTTATTTTGGTCGAATTAAACTTATCTAATAGAATTAGGACACGTGTTAGTGTAATTATAAAATAATTTTAACTTTTAATTACTCTATTTACTTTTAACTGTGGTAAATAAAATTCAAAAGTTATGATTCACCAATGATTATTTTCATCCTATAACAACATTTTACTTACTGATTCATAATTTTTCTCTCTAATATTTTAAAATCAATTCCAAAAAGTGGTTAAATTATATTTTATTCAAATTTACTAATGTGCCTAGAAGGTGGGTAAAAGACATTAAAAAAGTTTAATAAAATTTTATATATCTAATATTATTATAAAACGATCCAAATTAATTACATTGGAATAATATAATTATTATTTATCAATCTGAATTTAAATTAAATTTAAATAATAAAATTTATTATTTAAATAAAAGTCGGTTTTAAAAAATAATTTTTTGTTTTTCACTATTCATAAAAAATTGAACATTTTTAGAAAAATACAAAAAATCTACCCTAAGCTAATTCTGATTTTCTGAATCCAAAAATAAAGTCCATTTTGAAAAATAAATTTTATTTAAATTTAAAAAGTTTGTATTTCAATTCATAACAACTTTTTAAACGGCAAGTTTGATTGGTCATAGTGTGCTAGAACTCGAAGTTGCGTACAACACAAGCTATTATATTATTCACAGAGAAATATACCATGGAATCTTGGGGTGATACATTATTCCATAATTCAAATAATTTCATCCAAGAAATTTCAAGAATACTAATGCATAAAAATATTTTGTTGTTTCGTCATTATTAGTTCCTCAGGTTCCCATGTTTTCTCTTCCATTTTATGGTTTCTCCAAATAACTTTTACCAAACGAGTCGTTTGGTTTCAGAACACCTTTTCTTTGGTATCAAGAATTATGATAGGATCTTCACAATAAAACAGATCAGGTTCATGTTCTATTTCATCATAGATGAGTATATGCGTTCGGTCATGCATGTATTTTCTCAACAGTGATATGTGGAACACATCATGAACTTTGGAGAGAGTTGGAGGCAATGGCAAATGGTAAGTTACAAATCCAATTAGTTCTCAAATTTAAATGGTTTGATGTACCTGGGATTGAATTTACCCTTCTTACAAAATCATTTAACACCCTTCAATGGAAATACCTTCAAGAAAACATGGTCTCCTAATTGAAATTCCAAATACTTCCTTTGGTTATTAGAATAACTGTCTTTCTTACTTTGAGATGATTCGATGTGGGTTTGGATAATATTCACCTTCTCTATTGTTTCCTTAACACATTCCAGGCCTATGAGTTTCTTACACCAAAATCATCCCAACATCTTGGTGTGTGACATCTCTTTCTATATAATGCTTCATATGACACCATCTGAATACTTGAATGGAAGCTATTGTTATAGGAAAATTCTACCAGAGGAAAATAATGATCCCACATACCTTGAAAGTAAAGTGAGAAATATCTCAACATGTGTTCGAATGTTTGAATAGTTTTTTTTGACAGTCCAACATTTTTAGGGTGGTAGGCAGTGCTAAAACGAAGCTCAGTTTCCTGGGATTTTGGAAGACTTTTCCTGAATCCCGATGTAAAACAAGGATCAAAATCAGAAAAAATGGATAGGGGTACACCATGAAGTCTTAAAACTTCATTAATATATATTCATGCTAAACGTTCATGTAACACCCCAAGCTTCTACAGTACGCTTCTCTTTGAATAATGCGATAGCGTGTGTTGTACGCAACATTGAGTTCAAACACACCACAACCAATCAAACAAGCCGTTATGAATAGTAATACCTACTTTTTGAAATTATATATATTTTATATTTCCAAATGCACTTCATTTCTGGATTCAGAATATCAAATTTAGCCTAAGGTGAAATTTTGGTACTTTCCGGATAACTTTAATATTTTGAGGAATAGTAAAAATTACTAAATTTTAATTAAAAACAACTTTTTAAATAAAAATATTTAATAGTTTTAAATTATGAATTTGAGTGGTTTTAAAGTATATCTAGAATATATTTTAACCATTTAATACAATGTTGGTCATTGAACATAATTTTACAATTAAACCGGACATAAACAACTGTCAATCTTTTGATAGTTATTATCTCTTAAAAACACGCTTTTTGTTTTAACAACGAGAATTAATTTTAAATTAATTTCTTCCACTTATGTGTTTTGAATTTGGAAAAATGGATTCTATATTTGGAATCAGTATGTTCAAATTGTGTAAATAGGTAACTTTTATTTTTAGACATTTTTAATAATTACTGCGGTAAATATTTTATTTACCATGGTTAAGGGTAAATCCGGTAAATAAGGGTTAAAAAATAATATTATAATAATAAAGAATTACCCTAAAACGTGTCCAAACCTTATTGGTTGATACATTTTAGAGCATAGGAATCTTTGGGTCGATATTGGGACCCCATTGAGCCACTTGTAGTTGATAGGGACACTTAATTTTAATTAAGTTAAAATGAATACAAAAATAACACAAGCATATATCTTTTAGAAAAACAATTTTTACATAGGGTTATATATGTTGGATGTTCGAATATAAATATTAATTAGAAATCTAAAATTATTTCCTAGATAATGATATTTTATTTATAATTTTTAGAGATTAAATAATTTAACTTATTTATGACACAATGATGATGCAGTAATTACCATAATAGTGAAAATTTAAAATAATTGATATTATAAATACCCAAATAAATATAATTTGAGTCTTTTAATGAATTAAAATAATTTTCTAGGATAATATGACATATTAGTATTTATTTAATTAACTTTTTGTAAAGTAATAATTCTGTTAGGAGTTTCACAAAAAATCAACTATTGAATAGTGTCAAAATTGACATAAAAGAGTTTTTAAAAGAAATATTATATTATTAAATTCCAAAAAATCTAAGGATCACCACAGAGACTTAACTAATAATAGGTGTATTATTAATGGAACACTTGGGGGTCGCTTGTATGTAAATAGTATTTTTATTAACCATATAATATAAAAATACAAAGATACATTGTAAAAGTGAAACTAATTAACTTAGAGTTAATACTTAAAGATAAGGTTAATATAAGTACCCAAACCTGTATAAATTCTATTGTTTGAGTGGTTTTAGATCTATCCCCACCTTAAAATTTGAATAATCAACTTTTGATCCATTAGAAACCGAATAAGAATTTATTATAAATTAATATTTCTAGCTTTTCCAAAGGTGCCCCTCAACCCTCTTATAAAAGGGCACTCATCCTTCTCATTTGTTCATACCCTAAAAGCCTTTTGGTTCGGCCAAAATCTGCCCAAATACTCTCCCAACTTAACTCACAACAACCTAGATGCCTTAGTTTGATCAGAAAGCCAACCTATGGAGCCCTTTTGATCAAATCAAAAGGAAGAACCTGAAGAAGAGGTAAAGTTTTCACCACCCCTTTTCAAGTTCCTTTCTTCTTCCACTTCTTCTTTTTTTGTTATTACCATTCTAAAATAATAAATCCAGTATCTTATATATATTGTTATGTTATTATAAATATGGTACAACCATATTCAGTATTCTATCCACCCTTTGAATAACATGTCACCATACGTGCGTACGTACGGCTTACCGTCTCCATGTCGTGGTGTAATTGTTATTCAATATATTATTATTTGGATGGGTATAATAATGATGTGTAACTCATGTAAATAATAAATATAACATGTTAATGATTCTGTATATATTATATACCATCCATTTATATATTATTTTAATATCAAAAGAATTATATTGTCACTCGTGTGTATGTACGGACTACCGTCTCCACGAATGCGATGAGATTCATTCACCATCGTATCCATTAATGTATAATTATCATTTGATGATTTAAAAATGATGTTTATGGACTTGATATCATTCTAGATATGAATAAGATACATCCTATCCATAACAAACCCGGCTTATGTAACAAAACATATAATAGAAAACGAGTAAGTTAACACCCGAAACGACGATAATTCAAAGATATTATTAACAAATCAATGTTAAAAGATCATATATGATATCATATTAATATATATGATTCTTGTATAATTTAATAATAATTATTTCACCATTATACAGGAGGTTAACCTACCCCAACCAAAGAAAAGTACAAGGTAAGGGTTATTTCGCAATCTCTTCATTATCTGAGGTTGTTTATACATAATAATCTACTGGGATCTCTTTATCATCCACATCCATGTTTCTTAAAAATGAATTTCAAAACATTTTTACTATCTACTATAATATGGGTTAAAGTAATTTATACCCTTGTTTGACTTTTTATAAGAGGTTTATAAAGGAATCTTTCTGTCGTTTTCCAAACAAGGTGCTTTTTAACCTTTTCGACAGACTTAAGGTAAGAATGTTTTTTAACTTATACGGAAGGTGCGGTTATTTTCCGCCGTTATAAAATCATTGATGCTTACCTTACAAGCTTATAAGAATATTTTCAAAGAAAATGTTTTTTTTATAAATATATGACTCTTAAATTATTTCAAAAATAGAAAGAGATATTTCTCTAAAAAGAGTTTTGATTTCATCTATGTCAACATCCTTTGATGGATTTTATGCTTATTTGTAGTATATTTATTAAGATACAAAACTTCTATATTGTATTGAAGGTTTTGTGATATGTTTGAGTGTGGAAGTTCTCTTTTTATACCATTCAGAGTTTATGATGAAAGTATTGACATTTCGTATGCTATTTTTGATACAAATGTTTATGTTATGTTTAAGCCTTTTCATATGGGAATGCATTGGACTTAATATGTGACGGGTGGAGCCCGCTATAGCTCCTCGATGCATCGGTAGGTCTCATGAGACAAACTAGTGTCTTGGCACAAGGCCTTGACAAAATATTATTTTTAGTCTTGGAATGAGGCCTTGGCTATGTGGTTATGATAGTATGGCATTATGAATTCCATCATTATGAAAGTGGTTATTGATATCGCATGTGATTATTCAATTAGTAGAATATCCATGTGAATAAGTAAATGGAATTATTTCATTCTTCTTTTTCCATACTATGTTGATGTTCAAGTTTAAAAGGCTTTTGTTTTAGTTATACATTGCCTTAAATGTTTATGCTTATTTTTGAAAGTTTTTTCTATATTGTTATCCTTACTGGGCATTTGAGCTCACCCATTTTCTGTGTTTTATTTTCCTAGGATGTGAAGAAGTAAGTTATGAATGACCTGTAGGGATAGTATGTGGGGATATGAGTGTGGAATATGGAGACTATGTTGTGGTAGTAATTTTTCACTTTGTAATGTAATGTAAAACGTTATGAATATATCTAGTGTTTCCAAGGCTACTAAACCAATCGGTCTTTCGAGATTTGATCTTTCTTGTGATCATGCCAATGTAATGTAATAATGCACCGACTCTGGGTAACTAGGGTCGGGGTGTTACAGTTGGTATCAGAGGAAATTTAGTACAAACCTTGGAATCTAGATTTAGATAAACTCTGATTAGAGCATGTAGACCTAAGATGATCTTTGAGGATTAGTATAGAAGAACTTCCTAGAATTTGGTTATTGTAGAGATTTTGTGAGTTTTCCGAGTAATACATCCCTGTCTGGATACGAGCAGGTAGAGGCGGCTCTGGAACAGATGTACCTAGGGGTAAAACCCGAAAACACCGCTTTGTGCTAGACTCGAACGGGAACTGGTGCACGACAACGGGCCTTGCTGCACTCTTGGTTACGACACTCCTGGAGGATATGCTTAGGATAACTCTCATTTTCTTTACAAATCATTATGAAGGGTTTATGAGTATATACTTCCTCAAAGAAAATATTTTTACGGATTATATCCATAAATAGATCAATTTATGTTATGTGTTTTATAAGTATGGGATTATGTATTTTGATTCATAAACTGATCTAGTTTATGCCATTGTTTAGAAATGGCGCCTAGTGGAAGAAATGGAAACCATATCAATGCACGCACTCCATGTAGGGATTGCCCTACTGCTCAAGATAATTATAGTGGAGCTGGTGATGCAACTGGTGCCGATCATCTAATCACCATACTGGGATAACTCACTCAGGTTATGAATAATAACCTTACCCGTATGGAGCACCCTGATCCTCAGCGTGGAGGATAAATGTTAGATCGATTCATGAGGAAACAACCACCAACGTTCAATGGGAGTACAAATCCCTTAGTATCTGAGCAATGGATATTTTCCGTAGAGAAAATATTTCAGGCTTTGGGGAGTAATGAAAGGGAAAAAGTTATCATGGCAGTTTACCGCCTCACTGGAGATGCTGATCAATGGTTGTAATTGATTCAAAATACGAAGGAAGATGATGAAGTATCAAATATGGAATGGAAGGAGTTCAAAGATCTGTTTTCAGAAAAATACTTTCCTCGAGACCATCGAGCAGATATGGAAAGGCAATTTCTAAGTCTGAGATAGAGGGAGGATGAGAATGTCACAAAGTATGAGGCTAACTTTACAAGGGTAGAAAGGTATGCTGGTGATTATATATGTATCCCAAGAAGTAAGATTGATCATTTCTTTGATGGGTTAAAACAATTTCTCCGTCGAGAATTAGTATCACAATCCTTCTCGTCATACGAAGACATTGTCTCATGTGCTACCAAGACCGAAAAGGAATTCTCTAAGTCTTATGACTTTAAAGCAAAGCAAGAGAAGAAGAGGCATGCTGATCAATCTGGGAATGGAAATAAGGGGAAGAAAGGAAAGTTTGAATATCCATCCTGTGGTAAATGTGGGAAGAAACACCATGGTACTTGCTTGAAGGGAATGAGCGTCTGTTACAAATGTGGTGAAAAAGGCCACCAATCTCGCGATTTCAAAGGGAAGAAAGAAGCTACCAATGTTCAGTGCTACAATTGCAGGGATATGGGGCATTATGCAAATGAATGTCCTAAGCTTCAGGAGAACTTAACTCAGAAAAGGCCAAGGGATCAAGGCCAGGATTATGCTATCACTACTGCTGAGGTAGAAGCTCCAAAAGACGTGGTGGGAGGTAATTTAATGGTTTCCTCAAGTTTAGAAAATTCATTATTTGATTCTGGATCATCGCATTGTTTCATATCTTCCCAGTTTTCTAAGAAAATTAGATATTTCCAATTTGATTTAACAAGGGAGTTGTCAGTTAAAACTCATAAGGGAAGTATCATTGCAAAAAAGTTTTGTGAATCAGTCCCCATTAGAGCACATAAATGTTCTTTATCTGCTGATCTCATCGTCATACCTATGATTGAGTTTGATATAATCCTTGATATGGACTGGCTTTCGGACTATGATGCGAAGATTTATTGTAAGAAAAAAGAGGTTACGATTCTTGATGATAATGATAAGGAACACCTTATCTTTAGAGTAGAATCGTCACCACCTAATTCTTATTTAGATCTACCCCCAGTAGCTCAACTAAATTCAATTATTGGGGAGGAAGATAATGAAATAACTGTGGGTGAGTAAAGGAATGTCCAAATAGTGTCTGTACCTGTTGTGAAAGAATTTGTAGATGTATTTCCAGAAGATTTACCTGGACATCCTCCAGAACGAGAAGTTGAGTTTTCCATTGATTTAATTCCTGGATCAAGGCCTATATCAAAGACCCCTTATAGAATGGCCACTGTAGAATTAGTTGAACTAAATAAACAACTAGATGAATTGAGTAATAAGGGATTTATTCTCCCTAGTGTTTCTCCATGGGGAGCCCCTGTTCTTTTTGTTAAAAAGAAAGACGGATCTATGAGGTTTTGTATCGACTACAGGGAGATCAATGCTATAACAATAAAGAACAAGTATCCCCTACCACGCATTGATGATTTATTTGACCAACTACATGGAGCTCAATACTTTTCAAATATTGACCTTCGATCTGGATACCATCAGTTGTGTGTGAGGAATGAAGACATTCCGAAGACATCATTTCGAATCAGGTACGGGCATTACGAGTTTACTATAATGCCTTTTGGATTGACTAATGCACCCTCTGTATTCATGGATCTGATGAATAGAGTTTTCAAGGAGTATCTCGATGAATTTGTGGTGGTATTTATTGATGATATCTTAGTGTACTATAAAAGCTAAAAACGTCATGAAAATCACTTGCACATTATCTTGAAGACTCTGAGAAGACATGAATTATATGGGAAGTTTAGCAAGTGTGAATTCTGGCTTCATGAGATTTATTTTCTTGGCCATATTGTCTCTAAAGATGGAATCTCTATTGATCCTTCTAAGACCAAGGCGATCCAAGAATGGCCAGCACCTACGAGTATAACTGAGGTACGTAGTTTTATTGGTTTGGCAGGTTGTTATCGACGATTCGTCCAGAATTTTGCCCGATTGGATAACCCATTAACGAAGCTCACACGTAAAGGGGTTAAATTTGTTTGGACAAAAGAGTGTGAAGAATGTTTCGAAGAACTGAAGAGAAGATTAGTCAATTCTCCTGTATTGACTCTACCATCGGGGAATGATGGGTTCATTATTTATAGTGATGCATCGAAGAAAGGACTTGGTTGTGTCCTTATGCAGAATGATAGAGTTATTGCCAATGCATCATGACAGTTGAATTTCATGAAAAAAACTATCCTACTCATGATCTCGAGTTAGAAGCCTTGATCTTTGCTTTGAAGATATGGAGGCACTACCTCTATGGTGAAAAATGTGAGATTTATACAGATCACAAGAGTTTGAAGTATATTTTCTCACAAAAAGAACTCAACATGAGGTAAAGGAGATGGCTTGAATTACTCAAGGATTATGATTGCACGATACACTACCACCCGGGGAAGGAAAACAAGGTAGCAGATGCATTGAGCAGAAAAGACCATGGAGTTTTGAACAATATGAGAATTGAAAGGGATCCAATATTCATGGATCTGGTGAAGATGGACTTGGGAATAACCATGGAAGGCGAAACATCAATTATTTTTCAAATGGTTGCCAAACCATCTTTACTTGAAAGGATTAAGAGTTCCCAGACCGATGATGAAGAATTTAAAAAGATGATTAAAGCTGTGAATGATGGGAGATTGAGAGACTTTGTGTATGAAGATGGAATTTTGAAATTCGGGAAGAGACTTTGTGTTCCTAATTTACCTGATCTAAAAAGGGAATTGTTGGATGATGCTCATAGTTCCAATTTCTCTATACACCCTGGGAGCACCAAAATGTATAGAGTTTTGAAGGAACATTTTTGGTGGTACAACATGAAGAGGGAGATTGCTAATTTTGTGTCAAGATGTATGATTTTTCAACAAGTGAAAGCTGGAAGGCAACAGCCTGGAGGAGTCATGAAACCTCTTCCCATACCGGAGTGGAAATGGGACAATATTACAGTGGACATTGTCATGGGGCTACCAAAGAATCCTAGAAGGAACGATGCAATATAGGTTATTTTTGATCGTCTTACCATGTCATCACGTTTTCTTGCTATAAGAGAAGATCTACCCCTGGAACATCTAGCAAGACTATATATTAATGATGTTGTGAGATTCATGGAGTACCCCTATCGATTGTTTCTGATCGTGATCCCCGTTTTACTTCAAGATTCTGGAAAAGTCTTCAGAAATCCATGGATACTGAACTTCATTTGAGAACTGCTTACCACCCTCAGAAAGACAGACAATCAGAATGGACTATTCAAACCTTAGAAGACATGTTGAGATCTTTCTCACATGACTTTTAGGGTATGTGGGATCAATATTTACCTCTGGTAGAATTTTCCTATAACAATAGCTTTCATTCGAGTTTTCAAATGGCACCATATGAAGCGTTATAAGGAAAGAGATGTCGTACACCAACCTGTTGGGATGACGTTGGTGAACAAAAACTTGTAGGCCCAGAACAGGTGGAGGAAACAGTGGAAAAGGTGAAGGTAATCCAAAATCACATCAAAGCAGCTCAAAGTAGGCAGAAGAGCTATGCCGATAATCGAAGGAAGGATTTGGTATTTCAAGTCGGTGATCATGTTTTCCTGAAGGTATCTGCATGGAAGGGAGTCATACATTTTGGTAAGAAAGGTAAATTGAGTCCCAGGTACATCGGACCCTTCAAAATTCTAGAACGAATTGGGGATGTGGCTTACTGATTGGCAATGCCGCCAAGTCTCTCTAAAGTTCACGATGTGTTCCACGTATCTCTGTTGAGGAAATACATGCCTGACCCAATGCATGTACTCACCTATGAGGAATTAGAACTAGAACCCGATCTTTCCTATTGTGAAGAGCCCGCCAGTATTCTTGATACGAGAGAACAAGTACTGAGAAACCGGACGACACGTCTGGTAAAAGTTTTGTGGAGAAACCATAAGATGGAAGAGGCAACGTGGGAACCCGAGGGACTTATGATGAAGAACCACCCGAGTCTTTTCATGTGAAAACTATTCTAAAAATTTCAAGGATGAAATTATTTGAAGGAGGGGATAATGTAACACCCCAAGCTTCTACGGTACGCTTCTCTTTGAATAATACGATAGCGTCTATTGTACGCAACATCGAGTTCTAACACACCCCAACCAATCAAACTAGCCGTTATGAATAGTAATACCTACTTTTTGAAATTATATATATTTTATATTTCAAAATGGACTTCATTTTTGGATTTGGAATATCGAATTTAGCCTAAGGTGAAATTTTGGTACTTTTCGGATAACTTTAATATTTTGATGTATAGTGAAAATTACTAAATTTTAATTAAAAACAACTTATTTAATCAAAATAATTAATAGTGATAAATTATGAATTTGAGTGGTTTTAATGTATATTTAGAATATATTTTTACCATTTAATACAATTTTGGTCATTGGACATAATTTTACAATTAAACCAGACATAAACAAGTGTCAATCTTTTGATAGTTATTATCTCTTAAAAACACGCTTTTTGTTTTAACAACGAGAATTAATTTTAAATTAATTTCTGCCACTTCTGTGTTTTGAATTTGGAAAAATGGATTCCATATTTGGAATCAGGATGTTCAAATTGTGTAAATAGGTAACTTTTATTTTTAGAAATTTTGAATAATTACTGCGGTAAATATTTTATTTACCACAGTTAAGGATAAATCCGGTAAATAAGGGTTAAAAAATAATATTATAATAATAACAAAATTAACCTAAAACGTGTCCTAACCTTATTGGTTGATACATGTTCGACCATAGGAATCTTTGGGTCGATTTTGGGACCCCATAGAGCCACTTGCAGTTGATAGGGACACTTAATTTTAATTATGTTAAAATGAATACAAAAATGACACAAGCATATATCTTTTAGAAAAACAATTTTTATATATGGTTATATATGTTGGATGTTCGACTATAAATATTCATTATAAAGATAAAAATATTTAATAGAAAATGATATATTATTTATAATTTTTAGAGATTAAATAATTTATCTTATTTATGAAACAATGATGATGCAGTAATTACCATAATAATGAAAATTTAAAATAATTGATATTATAAATACCCAAATAAATATAATTTTAGACTTTTAACGAATTAAAATAATTTTCTAGGATACTATGACATATTAGGATTGATTTAATTATCTTTTTTCAAAGTTATAATTCTGTTAGGAGTTTCACAAAAATCTACTATTGAATAGTGTCAAAATTGACATAAAAGAGTTTTTAAAACAAATATTATATTAATAAATTCCTAAAAATCTAAGGATCAGCCAAGAGACATACATCATAATAGGTGTATTATTAATGGACCACTTGGGGGTCGCTTGGATGTATATAGTATGTTTATTTAACATATAATATAAAAATACAAAGAGACATTGTAAAAGTGAAACTAATTAACTTAGAGTTAATACTTAAAGATAAGGTTAATATAAGTACCCAAACCTGTCTAAGTTCTATTGGTTGAGTGGTTTTCGACCTATCCCCACCTTAAACTTTCAATAAATAACTTTGGAGACATTAGAAACCGAATATGAATTTATTATAAATTAATATTTCTAGCTTTTCCAAAGGTGCCCCTCACCCCTCTTATAAAAGGGAACTCATCCTTCTCATTTCTTCATACCTTAAAAGCCTTTTGGTTCAGCCAAAATCAACCCAAATACTCTCCCAACTTCCGTCACTACAACCTAGAGGCCTTAGTTTGATCAAAAAGCCAACATAAGGAGCCCCTATGATCAAATCAAAAGGAAGAACCCGAAGAAGAGGTAAAGTTTTCACCACCCCTTTTCAAGTTCCTTTCTTCTTCCACTTCTTCATTCTTTGTTATTACCATTATAAAATAATAACTCCAGTATCTTATATATACTGTGATGTTATTATAAATATGGTACAACCATATTCAGTATTCTATCCACCCTTTGAATAACATGTCACCATACGTGCGTACGTACGGCTTACCGTCTCCACGTCGTGGTGTAATTGTTATTCAATATATTATTATTTGGATGGGTATAATAATGATGTGTAACTTGTTGGGTCGGAGAGTGATGGAAAGAGGGGGGGTGAATTGCCTTTTTAAAAATAATTAAGAATTTAAAATCAAAGTTAAAAGTGCAGCGGAAATAAAAGAGGCAACACACAAAACTTGATAACGGAGTTAGGCTTATACCAAAGCCTACGTCTCCGCTCCCAACTCAACCGTTGAGAGATTTACTACCACTTGCTTTTTAATGGTTTTAGCAAAAACCCACTAGACTTTAAGGTAGTCTAGAACCTATTACAGCTTGCTTTTAATGGTTGAGCAAGAACCCACTAGCCTTCTTATAGGTGAAGGCTAGCTCACCTATGACTCAAGCCTTTTAAAGGGAAGGCTTGACTAACCTCTTCACACCTTGAAGGTGGTGTGAAAACCCAAACGAAGGAAGATGAGAGAAGATAGGGGTTTGTAGGCACAAACCCAAATTGATGCTCGAAATGATAAAATAAGAAAAACCGTAATGTAGAGATGTCTTGGGCGCCAATGGATTGATTAGAGTTGATGAAGAGCGCTCCCAAGCTTCTATGGTGGTGCTCCTTGGATGTGGAAATGGGTTGGAGCAATTGAGGTTCCTTGAAGGAATCCTCCGGAGGTTCTCCAAGTGATCATAAAATGTTCCCATGGGATACCGTGTATTTCCGGGGCTTCCTAGTCCTTTATTTATAGAGGGGGAACCCTCAAATGGCCTTTGGGGGTCTTCGGAGCCGTTGGAGAGGCCTTCGGAGCCGTTGAGAGTCAAGTGGACAAGTCTGGTCAAAGCCCAATGGCTAGTTTGACTGGCTCCACCGGCTGACCGGTGCTTGGCCACCGGTTGGCCGGTGCATTGAAAAAGGAGAGGCCTTCGGGCTCAGGCACCACCGGCTGGCCGGTGAGGAGGCCACCGGTTGGCTGGTGCTTAGACAGTAGGTGTCACTATTTGTTTGGGTTCCACCGTCTGGCCGGTGATGGGACACCGGTTGGCCGGTGGTCTGGACAGAAATGATGCCTTCTGTCCAGGCACCATCGGCTGGCCGGTGTTCATCCACCGGTTGGCCGGTGGACTGAAAATTAGTCCACTTTTCGTCCTTCTTGGCCCAATTCCTTGGCAACCTTTTGCCTATCAACACAAACACTTAAAACACGATTAGATAAATAAGAGAGTGATTGTGATCATGAAAATTAAACCACAAGGGGTACGAGAGGTACAACAATGTCCCCCTATTTTGAAGATCACAACCACTAAAACAAGCAATGTAAAAGATTGAAATTAAAGGCATGCTTTAAAGGATAAATTGAAAAGTAAAGCAAAGCATGAGAAAAAGATTTGTCCCCTAATCAACCAAGAAATTCTCCCCCTTTGTGATTATCAAAATAGCACGGGGCATAAAACTTGATTGAGGGAATGGTTGAAAAACAAGATAGAGTTTTTTAAATCAATTGAAATTTTTGAGATTTGAATTGAAAGTTTTGAATTGAAAGTTTTGAATTGAATGTTTTGAATTGAAAGTTTTGAATTGAAAGTTTTGAAATTGAAAAAATTGAAAATTTTGAATTGAAAAACTCAAAAAGGTTAAAACGATCCTAACTCCCCTAAATAAAAACAACAAATCACCGGGGAGAGGTTTTTGAAACCGAGACAAATTTTGGTCCGGTGAGACTCGCTAAAAGGGATTTTTCAATCCATACTTGTCTAGTGGCGGGTCTTCTCCTATGAAATTCATCATTAAAGAAAATAGTTTTGGGCCTTCCATACCGGACATTTTTGCAATTGCACTCATAAATTAAGTGTCCGGGTTTTTTACAATAGTTGCAAAATTTATATTGGGAGCTCCCCCTTACAAAAATAGTTGGAGCATGGGAAGAGGAAGCTTGCTTGGAATAGCCAAGCCCTTCGGTGGTTCTAGATATGCGTTGGGAACCAAGTAATTTGGTCAAATTTTGTTCACCTTGGGTGAACTTGGCAAGAGATTCCCTTAAATCCTTGATTGTTGATTCCATAGAATCAACATCGGCCTTGAATGCCTTCTTCTTTTCCTTTTTCTTGGCCTTTTTCTTGTTGAGTGGACAATCGGGCTTGTAATGGCCTTTCTTGCCACACCCATAACATGTTACCTCGGGTTCGGATTTTTCATTGGGTTGAGCCTTGCGGGATTTCTTCTTCTTGTGCTTCTTCATGAATTTGTGCATTTTGCGGGCAAGATTCTCCATTTCTGAATCGCCGCTTGAAGAGGAAGACGATGAGGAGGAGGAGCTTTCTTCTTGTTGAACTTTGAAGGCGATGTTCTTTGGAACTTTGATCGGTTTGCCTTCCTTTTCAGCTTGCCTCCTCATGGTGATCTCGTAGGTCATGAGGGATCCGACGAGCTCTTCGACCGGAATGTTCTTGATGTATTTTGCTTCTTGGATTACTGTGACTTTTGGTGCCCATGAGCTTGGTAAGATCCAAAGGATCTTCTTGACCATCGTTTCTGCAGACACATCATCACCAAGGGACTTTCTCCCATTGCAAACATCAGTAAAACGTGAAAACATTTCAGTAATATTTTCATGTGGGTGCATGGTGAAACTTTCAAAATCTTGGCGATACATATCCAATCGAGTATCCTTGACTTTGTTGGTCCCCTCATGGGTAACCTCCAAAAGTTTCCAGATTTCATGTGATGAGGTGCATGTGGAAACTCGATTGAATTCATTATGATCAAGGCCGCAATGAAGAGCGTTCATAGCTTTGCCATCATGCTCGAAATTTTTAATATCGGCTTGGATCCATTTGGATTCATCGGGAGAAGAGAGAGAGAGTAACCATGCATGACAATTTTATAAATAGGATAACCAATGCTTCTAAGAAAAGTGGTCATGCAGGTTTTCCAATAAGTATAGTTGGTTCCATCAAAGAATGGAGCACGACCCAAAGAATAGCCTTCGGGGGGGAAAGAAGTTGAAGCCATCATAAAGGATCTTGAATTTGAAACCGGTGAAGGTATTACTCAAATTTTGCCTCTGATACCAATTGTTGGGTCGGAGAGTGATGGCAAGAGGGGGGGTGAATTGCCTTTTTAAAAATAATTAAGAATTTAAAATAAAAGTTAAAAGTGCAGCGGAAATAAAAGAGGCAACACACAAAACTTGATAATGGAGTTTGGCTTATACCAAAGCCTACGTCTCCGCTCCCAACTCAACCGTTGAGAGATTTACTACCGCTTTCTTTTTAATGGTTTTAGAAAGAAACCCACTAGACATTAAGGTAGTCTAGAACCTATTACAGCTTGCTTTTAATGGTTGAGCAAGAACCCACTAGCCTTCTTACAGGTGAAGGCTAGCTCACCTATGACTCAAGCCTTTTAAAGGGGAGGCATGACTAACCTCTTCACACCTTGAAGGTGGTGTGAAAACCCAAACGAAGGAAGATGAGAGAAGAGAGGGGTTTGTAGGAACAAACCCAAATTGATGCTCAAAATGATAAAATAAGAAAAACCGTATTGTAGAGAAGTCTTGGGCGCCAATGGATTGATTGGAGTTGATGAAGAGCGCTCCCAAGCTTCTATGGTGGTGCTCCTTGGATGTGGAAATGGGTTGGAGCAATTGAGGTTCCTTGAAGGAATCCGCCGGAGGTTCTCCAAGTGATCGTAAAATTTTCCCGTGGGCTACCGTGTATTTCCGGGGCTTCCTAGTCATTTATTTATAGAGGGGGAACCCTCAAATGGCCTTTAGGGGTCTTCTGAGCCGTTGGAGAGGCCTTCGGAGCCGTTGGGAGTCAAGTGGACAAGTCTGGTCAAAGCCCAACGACTAGTTTGACTGGCCCCACCGGCTGACCGGTGCTTGGCCACCGGTTGGCCGGTGCTTTGAAAAAGGAGAGGCCTTCGGGCTCAGGCACCACTGGCTGGCCAGTGAGGAGGCCACCGGTTGGCCGGTGCTTAGATAGTAGGTGTCACTATTTGTCTGGGTTCCACCGGCTGGCCGGTGATGGGACACCGGTTGGCCGGTGGTCTGGACAGAAAGGATGCCTTCTGTCCAGGCACCATCGGCGAGCCGGTGGTCATCCACCGGTTGGCCGGTGGACTGAAAATCAGTCCACTTTTCTTCCTTCTTGTCCCAATTCCTTGGTAACCTTTTTCCTATCAACACAAACACTTAAAACACGATTAGATAAATAAGAGAGTGATTGTGATCATGAAAATTAAACCACGAGGGGTACGAGAGGTACAACATAACTCATGTAAATAATAAATATAACATGTTAATGATTCTGTATATATGATATACCATCCATTTATATATTATTTTAATATCAAAAGAATGATATTGTCGCTCATGCGTACGTACGGACTACCGTCTCCACGAACGCGATGAGATTCATTTTCCATCATATATATTAAAGTATAATTATCATTTTATGATTTAAAAATGATGTTTAAGGACTTGATATCAATCTAGATATGAATAAGATACAACCTATTCATAACAAACATGGATTATGTAACAAAACATATAAAAGAAAACGAGTAAGTTTACATCCGAAACGACGATAATTAAAAGATATTATTAACAAATCAATGTTAAAAGATCATATATGATATCATATTAATATATATGATTCTTGTATAATTTAATAAAAATTATTTCACTATTATACAGGAGGTTAACCTACCCCAACCAAGGAAAAGTACAAGTTAAGGGTTATTTCGCAATCTCTTCATTATCCGAGGTTGTTTATACGTAATAATATACTAGGATCTCTTTATCATCCACATCCATGTTTCTAAAAAATGAATTTCAAAACATTTTTTCATTTTACTAGAATATGGGTTAAAGTCATTTATACCCTTGTTTGACTTTTTATAAGAGGTTTATAAAGGAATATTTCCGTCGTTTTCCAAACAAGGTGCTTTTTAACCTTTTCGACAGACTTAAGGTAAGAATGTTTTTTTAACTTATACGGCGGGTGCGGTTATTTTTTGCCGTTATAAAATCATCGAAGCTTCCCTTACAAGCCTATAAGAATATTTTCAAAGAAAATGTTATATTTTATAAATATATGACTCTTAAATTATTTCAAAAATAGAAAGAGATATTTCTCTAAAAAGATTTTTGATTTCATATATGTCAACATCCTTTGATGGATTTTATGCTTATTTGTAGTAGATTTATTAAGATACAAAACTTCTATATTTTATTGAAGGTTTTTTGATATGTTTGACTGTGGAAGTGCTATTTTTATACCATTCATAGTTTATGAGGAATGTATTGACATTTCGTATTCTAGTTATAATATGAATGTTTATGTTATGTTTAAACCTTTTTATATGGGAATGCATTGGACTTAATATGTGACGGGTGGAGCCCGTTATAGCTCCTCGATGCATCGGTAGGTCTCTTGAGACAAACTTGTGTCTTGGCACAAGGTCTTGACAAAATCTTATTTGTAGTCCTGGCACCAGGCCTTGGCTATGTGGTTATGATAGTCTGGCATTATGCATTCCATCATTATGAAAGTGGTTATTGATATTGCATGTGATTATTCGATTAGTAGAATATCCATGTGAATAAGTAAATGGCATTATTTCATTCTTCTTTCGCAATACTATGTTGAAGTTCAAGTTTAAAAGGATTTTGTTTTAGTTATACGTTGCCTTAAATGTTTATGCTTATTTTTGAAAGTTTCTTCTATATTGTTATCCTTACTGGGCATTTGAGCTCACCCCTTTTCTATGTTTTATTTTTCCCAGGATGTGAAGAAGTAAGTTATGAATGACCTGCAGGGATAGTATGTGGGGATATTAGTGTGGAATATGGAGACTATGTTGTTGTAGTAATTTTTCACTTTGTAATGTAATGTAAAACTTTATGAATATATCTATTGTTTCCAAGGCTACTTAACCAATCGGTCTTTCGAGATTTGATCTTTATTGTGATCATGCCAATGTAATGTAATAATGCACCAACTTTGGGTAACTAGGGTCGGGGCGTTACAGTTCAAGTGGTAAATCTTATCTTATAGTAGGAAAATATGTTGACCTTGTAAGGAAATAAAAAATGACCCATATTGCATCATTTCTTCTAGGAGTCTTTGGTAGTCCCATGAAAAATTCTATCGTAATATCATCCCATTTCTACTCAGGTATGGGAATGGACTGAATGACTCCTCTAGGATGTTGTCTTCTAGCCATCCCCTACATATTGACACATAATCAACAATCTACCTCTTCATGTTGTCCCACAAAAAATGTTCCTTCAAATCTCTATTCATCTTAGAGCTACCAGGGTGTATAGAGAAATTGGAGCTATGAGCATCATCCAATAATTACTTTTTTATATCTGGTATATCGGGTACACAAAGCATTTTCCAAAATTTCAAAATTTCATCTTAATATACAAATTCGATCAATCTCCCATCATTCACAGATATAATTTTTTTTAAAACACACCATGATCAATCTGAGAACTTTTTATCCTTTCTAGTAAATATGGTTTAACAACCATATGAAAGAGTATTGATCCTTCACCTTCCTGGATTATTCCCATATATATCTTTACGAGATCTGTGAACATAGGATCCCTTTAAACGATCATCTTGTTCAGAAGTCCATGATCCTTTCTACTCAATGAATCTGACACCTTATTTGACTTCCCATTGTGGTAGTGTATAGTGAAATCATAATCCTTGAGTAGTTAAAGCCATATTCTTTTCCACATATTGAGTTCTTTATGTGAGAAAATATATTTCATACTCTTGTGATCATTATATATCTCACATTTTCACCATAGAGACAGTGTCTCCACATCTTTAGTGCAAATATTATAGTTGAAAACTAAATATCATGAGTATAATAGTTTTGTTCATGAATTTTTAGCTTCCCTAATTCTTAGGAAGTAACTCTATAATTCTACACAAGGACACAACCATGTCCTTTCTTTGAAGAATCACTATAAATAACAAACTCATCATTCCCCGATGGTAGAGTCATGATAGGATCATTTAATAATCTTATTTACAATTCTTCAAAACATTCATCGCACTATTTTTTCCAAACAAATTTTACCCCTTTATGTGTGATCTAGGTTAATTGGTTAGCCAATCAGAAAATATTCTATATTAAAGGCTGATAATAACCGATTAAACCAATATAATACATACCATAGTTTTACTTGTCGGTTCTGACCATTCTTTGATTTACCTTGTTTTTTAAGGATCAACAGAGATTCCAACCTTAGAGATAATATGGACAAGAAAATAAATCTCCAGAATCTAGAATACACACTTGATAAACATCCCATATAATTCATTTCATTTATGAGTATTTAGAATAGTGCGCATGTGATTTTCAGAATCTTCTTAGATTTTGGAGTATACAAAGATATCATCAATAAATAATACTAAAAAGCCATCAAGATATTCCTTGAAAGCTATATTAATTAAATTCATGAAAACTGTGGGTGCATTATTTATTCCCAAAAGAATTACATTAAACTCGTAATGCACATACGCTGTTCAAAATGCTGTGTTTGGAATGTCTTCCTTCATCAAGCATAATTGATGGTATCCTGACCGAAGGTCAATCAATGAAAAATATTGAGATCCTTGAATTTGATAAAATAAATCATCAATGCGAGGTAAATGATACTTGTTTTTTATTATTATAGAATAAATCTCCCTGTAGTCAATGAACAACCTCATAGACCCATATTTCTTCTTAACAAAGAAAACATGGTCTCCCCATAGAGAAACACTAGGGCGAATAAATCCTTTATTACTCAATTATCGTAGTTGTTTCATTAGTTCCATTAATTCGATAGTGTCCATTCTATAAGGGGTCTTAAAAATGTGCTTTGAACTAGGAATTAAGTCAATGGAAAACCCAATTTATCATTTTATATGATGTCTAGGTAAATCCTCTAGAAATACATCAGTATAATCTTACACAATATGTACATCTTATACTTGATCATTATTTTCTTCACCAATAGTTATTTAACTCCCTTCCTCCCCGATAATTGAATTGAGTAGAGCTATAAGTGGTGGATCTAGATGATAATCAGATAGTGAAATTTCTTCTCTATAGATTAGGTATTCCTTATCATGATAAAAAACTGTATCCTCTTTCTTCTTAAAATAACTTTTCACATGATGGCCTAGAATTGAATCCACACCGATGATTATATCAAATTCAATCATGGTATGAAAATAAGATCAGAAAATAAAGTATGTTTATATACCATAATGGTAACTGATAGAAAAATATTTATTGCAATGATACTTCCCTTATATTTTTTGACTGAAAACTCCCTTGTTAAGTGAAATTGAAAATATATATTTTTATTGGAAAACTGTGAAGATATAAAATAATTCTATGATACAGAATCAAATAATACATTGTATAATTTTGAGAAAATGATTAAATTACCTTCCACCACATCATTAGTGACTTCAACCTCAGCAGTAGTGATTGCATTAGCTTGGCCTTACTCTTTTGGAATTTTCTGAGGTATTTTTCCTTGACGCTTAATACATTATTTTGCATAATGCCCCATTTCTCTACAATTTTATTTTTCAACATTGGAAGCCTCTTTCTTTCCTTAGAAATCACGATCTTTGTTTCCTTTTTATCCATACTTGTTACAAAATCCCTTCCACTTCAGGCAAGAACTGGGGTGTTTCTTCCCACATTTATTACAGGGAAGAAGGTCAAATTTTCCCTTCATCCCATTATTTTATTTTTAGAGTGTTCACCAGATATCTTCTTCTCATGATTCTCTATAAATTTATAATACATAGAGAATTCCTTTTCTATCTTGACAACACAAAAGACTATATCTTCATATGATGAGAAGGATTGTGATACTAATGCTCGATGGAGGAATGGTTTTAACCCAACAAAGAATTGGTCAATATTACTTCTTGGGTTACACATATAATATTCATCATGCCTTGAAAACCTTGTAATGTTAGCCTCATACTTTACAACATTCTCATCCTACTTTTTCCTCAGACTCAGAAATTACCTTTCCATATTTTCTCGATGTTCATGATGAAAGTATTTTTCTAAAAAAATATCATTAAACTACCTCCATTCCATATTTTATAGTTCTTTATCTTCCTTTGTGTTTTTAATTAATGTCCACCATTGATTTGCATCTCTTGTGAGGTGATAAACTGCCATGACAACCTTTTTCCTTTTTCAACTCCCCAAATCATGAATTTTTTACTAAGGAACTTATCCATTGTTCAAATACAAATGGATTTTTAGTTCCATTAAATGTTCGTGATTGTTGCCTCATGAAGCGGTCAAACATTGATCCTCCATGTTGTGGATTTGGGTACTCCATATAGGTATGGTTATTATTCACAACCAGAGTGAGTTGTCACAGTATGGATATAAGAAGATCAGTACAAGTAGCATAATTTGATCCACTATAATTATCTTGAGGAGGGAAATCCCTACATGGATTACGTGTGTTGAGAAAATTTCCATTTCTTCCACTAGGCACCATTTCTAAAGAATGGAATACACTAGGTTACTTTATGAATGGCAATGCATAATTCAAAAGTTGAAAAAAAACATAACATAAATTGAACTGTCTATGCATATAATCCATAATCATAATAAATGTTTTCTTTGGGGACGTATTTACTAATAAATATTTCATAATTGTTTGTAAACAAAATTCTAATTATCTTCAACATATCCCTAAGAGTTTCAAACAAGGTACGCAATAAGTCCCATTGTCGTGTAACAGGATACTCCAGGTCAAGCCCGAAACCTCATGTCAGAGTTTCCACTCCTAGGTACATCTGTTCCAAAACCACATACAGGTATACTATCTAGATAGGGATGCATTTCTTAAAAAAAATAACAAAATCTCTACATTACTAAAATTCTAGGAATTTCTTCTATAATAATCCTCAAAGTCTATCTTAGGGTAATGTTCTCTAATAATAGTTTTTCAAAATCTACTTTCCATGGTTGTACAAAACATCCTCTAATACCAACTGTAACACCCAGAACCTAGTTACCCAGAGTTGGTCCCTTATTTCATTACATTGTCATGATCACAAGAGATCAAGTCCCGTAATACTGCTCAATTTAGTAGCATTGGAATTACTAGATACATAAATAAGTTTTACAATACATTATAAAATGAAAAAGAAACATTGTGTCTTTTAGAAAAAACTCATATCAATTAGAGTATCCCTACATGTCAGTCATAAATTACTTCTTTAGATCCTAGGAGAAATAAAACATAATAAATGGGTGAGCTCAGATGCTCAGTAAGGATAACAATATAGTAGAAACATTCATAAACAAACATAAATATTGAAGGCAATGTATAAGACTAAAACAAAAGCCTTTTAAAATTAAAATTCATCATAATATAGAAAAGATAAATAAAATAATTCTACTTACTTATTCACATAAAAATTATACTAGTCTAAATATCACATGTAATATAAATATCTAATTTCATAATGATAGAATGCAAAATGCCGGACATCATAACCATATAGTCAATGCCTCCTGCCAAGTCTACAAATAATTTTTTTCTCAAGGCCTTGTTCCAAGACACTAATTTTTCCCATGAGACCTACTGATCCATCAAGGGGCTATAGCAGACCCGCCTATCACTTACTAAGTCCAATGCATTCCTCATATGAAAATCCTGAACATAATATAAACATTCGTATTCAAACTATCATATGAAATGTAAATAATTTAACCTTAAAAAATGAATGGTATAAAAATAAGACAAATATAGAAAAACATATCACAAAACCTTCAATACAATATGGAAGATTGTATCATACCAAATCAACTTCAAACAATTGTAAAATCCAACAAAGTATGTTGACATAAATAAAATCAAAACTATTTCAGAGAAATATCTCTTTCTATTTTGAAATATTTTAAATGTCATGTAATTATAAAAGAAAACATTTATTTTAAAAATTTTCTTATAATCTTTTAAGGGAAGCCTTGAAGGTTTTATAATGGTGGAAAATAGTCGCACCAACCATATAAGTTAAAATGCATTCTATTCTTAATTTGTAGAAAATGTCACAAAGTACCTTATTTGGAATGCGACAGAATGATTACTTTCAAAATATTTTATAAAAATTCAAAGAAGGATATAAATTAATTTAACCCATATTCTAGTAAATATTAAAAATGTTTTGAAATACATTTTTAAGAAACACATATGTGGCTGGTAATGAAGTCCTAGTATATACTTACATATATACAACCTCAGATAATAAAGTGATTGTAAAATTAACCCTTACCTTATAAATTTCCTTATTCGAGGTCACTTTATCCTCCTGTATAGTGGTTAAATAAATTTTATTAAATTATAAAAGAACTACATACAAAAATATGATATCATATATGATCTTTTAAAATTTATTTGTTAATAATATTTCAGTAGTATCATTGTTTCAGGTGTTAACTGATTCATTTTCTGTTATATGTTTTATTACGTAAGTCATGTTTTTTATTTATAAGATGTTTTTTATTCATATCCATAATGATATTATGTTTTTAATAATTATTTCCAATCATAAAAGGAATGTTTTTATTTAATGGTAATGATGTGGAGTAAAATCTCATCGCATCGTAGAGATGGTAAGCCGTAAATACGCATGAGTGACAATATCATTATTTTGACGGTGAAAATGTATTTAATTGGATGAAATATTTTATATAAAGAATAATTAAAATGTTATATTTAATATTTACATTAATTATACTCATTATTATACACATCTAAATAATGAAGTGTTGAATACCAAACTACAACACGATGTGGAACAGTAAGCCGTATGTGTGCATGTATGGTGACTTAGTCATTCATAGGATGGATAGAATAATGAATATGGTTGTACCATATTTATAATAATATCATAGTATTTATAATGTAATGGAGTTATTATATTGTAATGGAAACCAAATAGAAAGAGGAAGTGGAAGAAGAAAATATCTTTAAAAGAGGTGATGAAATAATTACCTCTTCTTTGGGTTCTTCCTTTTGATTTGAACAAAAGAGATCCATAGGTTGTCTTTATGATTAAATTAAGGCATATAGGTTGAGTTGATGGTATTTTTGAGGATATTTGAGCAGGGTTTGGACGATCCAAATGGTTTTGGAGGTGTGAATTGGAGATAAGGGGAATTACCCTTTTTATTGGAGGTGAGGGTCACTTTAGGGAAAGCTTGAGATATTAATTTATTCTAAAATAATTTTCCTTTTCTAATAGATAAAAATGTACTTATTTATAGACATAGGATGTTATGTGTAGAAATATTTTAAACCAATATATTTTAGACAAGTTTAGGTCACCATATAAACCTTATCTTTTAGATTTAACTCTTAGTTAAATTGTATAACATTTACCATGTCTTCTTGTATTTTTATATTATGTGGTTAATAAATATAAAATAAAATTCCATGAAAAGATTAATTATTTCATTAATAAAATATATAACCTTATCTAAGTCATTTTTCCAAATCTTATATTTTTAGGAATATTAAATCATTTAATAAAACAATATTTGTTTTAAAATCTCATTAATGCCAATTCTGACACTATTTAGTAATAGATTTTTGTTTAAGTCATAACAACTTTTTCACTTCATAAAAAATTTATTTAATCAAATATAACATGACATATTACTCTATAAATTAGTGTAATGCATCAAAAGACTCAATTTAAATTTATTTTAATATTTATAATATCAATTATTTTAATCCTTTATTAATAAGGTAATTACTGCATTATCATTGTTTCATAAAGATATTTAATTATCTAAGTTCTAAAAATTATAAATAAAATACCGTGATGTAGAAAATATTTTAATATTTATAATGAATATTTATATTTGAATTTATATTATGTATAACCCTATATTAAAATTGGTTTAGTTATTGAAATTTGAATTTAACACTTTTAACTATTTTTTAAATAAAATACAATGGATGTCCTAATATAATCCAAATGGATCAAAAAGAATCTTCTTTTTGTCCTCAGTTTTATTTTCATCAAACTAAACATATCCAATTGAAACAGGGCATGTTTTAGGGTAATTATACTATCATTTTTACCTTTAATTACTCTATTTACTTTTAACTATGGTAAATAAAATTCAAAAGTTACTATTCACAAAAAATTAATTTCAACCTATTGAACCAAATATTAATCATTTATGTCAACCATGTCCATTTGATTTTTGATATTCATCTCATAGATGTTGTATGTTTATGTTTTATGCAAATTCTTAATGTGTCTAGAAGGTGGGAAAAAGATGTTAAAAAGTTCAATAAAATTTTATTTATCTAATATTATTATAAAATTACTCCAATGAATTAAATTTGAATAATATTGGTATTATGTATCTATTTTTAATTTAAAATAAATTTATATAAAAATAATAATTATTTATATAAAAATTCGGTTTTAAAAAAGTAACGCATTGTTTTTCACTATTCATCAAAAATTGAATTTATTCAGAAAAATACAAAAAAATAACCCTAACCTTTTTTTGATATTCTGAATCCAAAAATGAAGTCCATATTGAAAAATAAAAAATATAAAATTTAAAAAAGTGGGTATTACTATTCATAACTACTTTTAAAGTGTCTAGTTTGATTTGTCATGGTGTGCTAGAACTCAAAGATGCGTACAATGAAAACTATTATATTATTAAAAGAAAAATGTACAGTGGAAGATTGGGGTGTTACATTTCCCTTCCTTGGAGTATAAAATATCTCAAATTCCTAGTACCACAGGAAATCTGACCAATGTCTTTGTGTAATGTTGAACTCTCTTTGAGTGAATTTGTACCCAAGAATATGATGGCCTAACTAAATAATAAGCTAATCACCTAGAAGGTAACATTTCCACACCTCCAAGGTTAATAATTCCACTACCATAATCGATTCGGTCATGTCATCCTACACATGGATTCTCAACTTCCTTGAACAACAAAAAACCACTACCTACATCTACATAAACAAATATCCTAGCCTAGCTCTAGAGGCATCGAAAAACACTACACATTTAAATCCTTCCTCTGGAATTCTTAAAACAGGAGTAATGATCATGCTATACCTTATCTCCTAAAAGGTTCTATAAATAATTATTCCATGAAAATTATTTACCTTTCCTCATTTAGGTATTGAAATGGGATGCTGTCCTAGAAAATTCCACCAAAATACTCTAACCATAGCCTACCAAAACTAGGTAACTCCACACCTCCACCACACTATTTTATGTCTCATAAGAAAACACTAAATAAACTTTTATTGGGTCCTTAAATACATTAAAATCTGAGTTTACCTTCCCCAAAAAGTAAACCTCTCGAATCCAATGCTAACTCTTTGAGGGACCACTATAATTGTTTATCCCAAAGTAAGTATAAGAACATCCTCAAAATCCCTATGTGCACTACCTTAGAAACATAGTATATAATAATATCATTGAAACAAGAAATGATGATCCAATCCAAATAATATTGAAATATTCAGTTTATATGTGAAATAAAAATTATGGGGGAATTTGACTCACTAAAGGGAATCACTAGGAATTCATCATTCCCATAATGATATTGAGACACCATTTTTGATATAACATTATAATGGACCCTCGACATGAGATATACATACTTCATAATAAACTTCATGAACCATCTCACACCTCAAAACTGGTGGAATATTTCATCAATCCTTTGGAAAAAAGGTACTTGTATCTGATCGTCACCTGAATCAGGTGCCAACAAACAATGAAAATATTTTGGATCTTATCAACCTTTTTTAAGATAATCTTTGGAGAGTTATAGTGGGAGACACTAGTACTTAAATAACCCTCCCTATAGTGTCCATTTCTCCAAGGATCAAACTATCCAACTAAAGAGGAGTTGGCTGTATCTTCCATCACATGATTCAAAACATCATCGAGTCTCATTGAAACTATTGAATGATACCACTAGGAGTTATCTTATCCAAGAGTTTAATAAATATTCCTAAATCAAAGCGTGATCCTTGAAACTTATATTATAGGATTCTCTAGATGTAAGTGTCTAGCTAAAGGCCCCACTAGAGTCAACTTGTCTCAACCATGGGATGCAACAAAGATAGATTGACATGTACCAGTGTCTACTTAAACTAAATCTTACTTAGAGAATTCATGGTTCATATAATAAAATAATATGATGACTCCAGGTACTAATCCTTCACTTTATGGATCTGACCTACCACTTTACACACTATTTTCTTATAACTCAGGTTCACATCTGACATCAAATCAGCACTAAAATGACCTCAAACATACTATTTAATGGAACTCATCCACCACACCTCAATACTATCCACTTTTTTCATCATTATATTGTTTCCATGAATTTAAATATCATCATAAGAGAACACATCTTGGTGTGGGAAACACCCCCTTAGATAGATGTTTTAATTCATATAACATCACTAGAATAGGGATCCATTAATGCCATATGTTTCCTTGAAGAAGTCTATCTTTTAAGACTATAATCTCACCAGGTGGGGTCCCAAAATACGCAAAAAACCCATGAAATTACCACTATATAAACCCCAGTTACCTGTAGGGTTATAGAAAATCATTCCCCTATAAAGAGATGCTCATATCTTTTCCAAGATAGGGTTACCTCATCATAGATCTGGATGACAAGACCATTCCAAAACCCTTCTTCTATATGAAGAAAACCGATTGAGAGAAAAACCATATGATTGGTTGGGTTCCCAATGCTAAAAATGTAGGACAAATAACTCAATCCTATTCCCCACTACCTGAGGTTATATGTCACCATGAAACAAGAGTGGTATAAATTACTAGAACATGTGAAATTATCTAAGCTAGTGCACGTCATTGTACTTCCTTTTCGGATCTATGGACTTATCAACATGCAAAGGGTCATCCAACTAGAACACTAGATGTAAAAACCTGAGATTTAATAAGATATATTCTTTTTAATTTCATTCATATCTTTTTTTTACTCTACACCAAGATTATATTGCGTTATAACCAACACCGTATTAGCTTGTAGTATACAAAACACTAATCTTGGATCATGTTACACACAATTTCAAGTTTTTTTGACAGTAGTTATTCTATGAAACATTGTGTGTATATATATATATATGTATTCAATGTATAAATGAAATATGGTTGGATTTTTTATATGAAACAACAAAGGAGTCTTGCACTACATGCAACCCTCACTTGGCTTGTATTACACGCAATCACAACCATCCTCGATAGCGTGTGTTGTACGCAATACCGGGTTTCACTAAACAATGATATATTTTTATAATATTATGAATAGTAATAAATATATTTTTAATTTTATGACATTATAATTCGTCTAACACATTTTATAGAACATGGATGAGAAGAAAATAAATTTTTCGGGTAAAATAATTATTTTTCAAAAAATGAAGTTTTGCTGCCTTTTGATGGCGCACCCATTTTAAATATAATTTTTGAAAAGTTTATAAGTTAAATTTTACAAAATAAACTTCTTCTTTTGAATCAGGATATAAAAATTTACGTTGGATATAGTTTTTATATTTTTCTGAAAATTTTCATATTTTAATAAATAGTAAAGACACGCTATATTTTAATTATAAAACACTTTTTTCATCATAATAATTTATATGGTTAAATTATTATATTTAATGGTTTTAAAGTATAAATAGACTATACTATCACCATTTAATATAATTTATGTCATTATCATTGATTTTACATTGAATTCATAGGTAAAATCATTTCAATATTTTACAATGTTTTAACTTTTAAAACTCGTTTTCTTAACAACGGGATTAATTTTAATTTAATTTCTAAAACTTTTGTGTATTGAATTTAGAAAAATGGATTCCATATTTAGAATCATTGGGTCCAAATTATGTTAATAGGATACTTTTTATTTTTGGGCATTATGAATAGTAACTACGGTAAATTTTATTTACCATAGTATAAGGTAAATCAGGTAATTAAGGGTAAATATAATATTATAAAATTACCCTAACACTTGTCTTAATATAATTGGATGCTTATATTTCGTCCTAAGTCATATTTGGGTCGAAATGGAACCCATTGGAACCCACTTGGATGTGATTATGTCCTTAAGTTTATTTTATTTAAAGGAAAGTGAAATATGTCTCACTCAACATTAATAATTAAAGTATTTTTAATAAAAGTTTATACTGAATATAAATTCGTTTATAAATACTCATTTGAAAGATAAATTATTTTTCTTTATCATGGTAATTTATTTATAATTTTTAAGAGATATTTAATTACCTTAATAGCTTATACATTAATGATGCATAAATAATTTATTTAGTGAAAAATAACTAATATAGTTATTTATGAAATACTAATACACATTAAAATGCTCAAACCCCTGACAAAAACATGTTTTTAGTGTATATATACACCATAATTATCCAATGACTGATTATATGACCGTTTGGAGTCTTATAAATGTGATTATGACACTTATTTTGTTTTATTTTAAATGTTGTCAAAGTTTTCACCTTCATAATTTAATAAATATAACATTTTAAAAGTCGGATGGTTTATGATATAAATCCTACTAAAAATATTCTTATTAAATATAAAATATTTAGCTTCATCTTAGTATTTTATTTTAAATTTTTATGCAGCAAATATGTATATTTAATAATTATAAAAAAATGTTGTAGATATTGTTTTATTAATATAAGTATCAAATAAATGGTGTTAAATATAGTAAAATAAATATTATATGAACTATTTAATGTGATCCACTAATTTTATAGAAGAATATGACATTTTAGGAACCTATTAAATATTTTAGTTCGAATATATCCTCTGTGTGGATATTATTTAAATTCAAATAAATGAATAGTTTCAAAATTGACACTATAGTTATTTTATAAAAATAACATATTATTATATTGTTTAAAAACCAAAAAATATTTAAAAATTATAAATTAAAATTCATATAGTCGAAAATTTCATTATGTATCCAATTATGGAAAATTAACAACACATAAGGGATTATTTATAACCATTTAAAATTTATAATTTTATTTCCACAAATAAAATTAAATAGATTAAATAAGGATAAATCAAAATGAAAAGGTTTAAAATAATATCAAAACATGTCTAAATTTGATTGGTTGATTATATTACAACCATATATCATATAATCTTCTAATTGAGTCATTTTTGGAGGTTTTTATGTGGGGTTTGAATTTATATTAAACTAATATTTTTGAGGATTCCAAAGGTGCCAATCTACTCCCTTATAAAAGGGAACCTCCTCCCTCTCATATACAGAACTATGACCCTTCATGCTCGGCCAAAACCTACTCATTTCCCTTATAAACTTCCCTAGAAATATTCTAGATGTCCTGGTCTTCTTCAAAGTCCAATTTTAGTTTCCTAATAGGAGGTTTCAAAGAGGCCTCTCGAAGAAGAGGTAATATCCATTACCGATTCTTTCAAATTTATTTTTCTTATACTTCCTCTTATTTATTTGTTTCATTATTAACTAAAAACATCAGTATCACTCATATACTTATAGTTTATTATAAATATGAAACAACCCTATTCCACCTTCTATCCATCCTACAGAAAATGAAATCACCGCACGTGCGTACGTAAGGAATACCGTCTCCACGCCGTGGTGTAATCTGTTTTCCACCACCACCTTAAATGGATGGGTATAATGGCGTAATGAATAACTATATTTGAATATTATAAGGTGATATTGATTCTGAAATAGTATACATACACTTAAATACAATTCCACGATCATGGAAATGATATCATCGCTCGTGCTTACGTACAGACTACCATCTCCACGAATGCGATGAGATTCATTTTCCATGATTAACCATTGAATTATGATTATAAAGTATATATAATAAATAATAATTAAAGATATTACATAATAATGATACTGTATTTATGTACATATATGTTTCATTTACTTAATTCCATTTAATTCAATAAGGAAATGAAAACAACATTCATGCGTACGTACGACCTACTGTCTCCACGAATAGTGTATTTCATCTCATTTATATATCGATTATATATATACACTGAATATATATATGATATATAAATCATGATTTAAATTCTGGAAGTAAGTAAATCAAGATATAAGTAATAATAATATCAAGAAACAACAAGTCCAAACACGTACGATAAATAAAACGATTTTTCCCAAAACACTACATTAACATGGAACATACAAAATAACAGGTTATATAAAGTCATAAGTGAACCATATATTATATAATAACAATGAATATGAATATGTAATAAGTCAATGAAATTATTTAAATCATTATACAGGAAGTTCAGATATGTACAAAGCATATCGGACCAAAGGTAAGGGATAACTATTCCAATCTCGTTCTTATCTGAGATTGTTATTCGTAAGTATTTACAGGGGTTATTGTTATCATACATGTCCATTTTTTCTAAAAATGTTTTCATGTATTTTAAATTTCCTTTTTACCCATTTTTGAAATTTACCACATGTTATGAAAGGAATCTTACTTTTGTTTACCACACAGGGAACTTTTTGACTTTTCCGACAAAAGTACGAGAAGAATGTTATTTTTAACTTATACAGCGTGAAAGGATTTATACGGTTTCATAACGAATCATTTTCATGAAGCGTACTCTACAAGATTTTATGATTATTCTAAAAAAATACTTTCTTTTTAAAATTTCATGGTATTTTGTGAAAAGAACATGATTTTGAATAAGAAAGGATATTTTCCTCAAGATTTCATTTCAATTGTTTTATCAAAACCATTTTCCATATAAGAGGACATTATTTCATATGTGTATGTTTCAAGTGTAATGTATCTATGATTTAAATGGTTTCAATTTTCTTATGATGAATTATCCATTTGTTTTATATAGATTATGTGATGATGGGATGATGTTTATGAAACCCATTTTATTCTTTGGGTTATGATGAATGTTTCAAGTTTATTTTGTGTCACAGGTAAGAATGATTTCATTATGAGATGGGTGGGACCTATATCTCCCTCTAATTCATTGGGTAAATATTTATATCTCATGATATTGACATTGATGAAATAGAAAGTAAATCTGGTTCAGTAATACAGGGCTGGAACAGAAAGTAAACCCGGTTCAGTAAGGGACTTTGTCCACTAAGATGGTCTTGGCAGCATTGCCTTGGATACTATGGAAATAATATCATGTGACTAATGTTTTTCCACAATTAAAATTTTTATTCCCAAGCAATTTTGTCATGATTGATGTTCCATTATGATCTATGCCTTACGGACTTCCATGTTTTATGTCATTTCCCAAGATCTTGCTATTTAAACATTATGGTCATGTTTTTAAGTTCAAACATATATGGTTTGTTTTATTTTCTCCATTATTACCCATACTGAGCATTTGAGCTCACCATTTTTATGTTTTCTTTTACCCTAGGATTAAAATAAAGGTTTTAGGTAAGGAAACAAAAAGGGTAAGATCATTATGGGAGATGTTGAAGATCTTTCAACATGATTAGAAGTTTATATTCCAGGTTCCTAAAGACACTAAACTACTATGGTCTTTTGGTTTCTATTTTTGTTATGTATTAGATACTATTCAAGAGTAATGTAATGCCTATGTATGTCATGCTTTGGGTCTCTACAGTTGATATCAGAGGAAATGTTTAGTTAACATTTGGAAACTAGGATGCAGAAACTATAGTGAGATCCTAAGAGATATTTCTAAGGTATGTCTAGGGATGTCCCCAAGGTTAAGTATTTATCTTGGTTATAGTCCTAGAATTTCACTAATGATATTATAATTAAACATAAGATGTTATATATTGAAGGTACTCCCCCTTTATTATGTTGTTTTCCATAGCATGATTTTTGCCTGTCATAATATTCTTTTTGGGTTTTAGACAATGGCTGGAACCCGAAGGAACAGTGTTGATCAATGTAATGGAAAATGAAATGACTGTCCTCCTTAACAAACCAATGTCATGGGATATGGAGTGAAAAATATTATTTCTATACTTAAACAAGATATGAATCATTCTGTACTTCCAAATGAGCAGATAAGGGCACAATATTTTATTGAGTCCTTCGTGAGGCAACACTCACCTTCTTTTAGTGGGTCTTCTAATCCACTTGTTGCTGAACAATGGATCAGTACCATTGAAAAGATATTTTCCATACTTCACTGTTCGAAACATGAAAATGTCATTATAGCTATTTACCATTTAGAAGGTGAATCATATCAATGGTGGACTCTAATTAACAATACAAGGTCCCAAGATGAAATTGAATCCATGGAATGGGACGAGTTCAAGAACTTGTTTTTTCAATAATTACTTCACTCGTATTCTTCAAAAAAATATGGAAAATGAGTTCCTTGGGCTTAAGAAGAAGGATGATGAATCTATTGGTATATATGAAGCAACTTTTACAATACTTGCAAGGTATGCATCTGGCATTATCATCCAACCTGAAATTAAAGTTGATCGATTTTTCAGTGGCTTAAAACCATGTCTTCGAAGGGAATTAACTAAAAGACTTTAGCAGCTATGAAGAAATTGTGTGTTGTGCTATCAACGTAGAACTAGAAGTTGGTGTAACATATCCATCTCATTGTTTTTAGAAGAAACGAAAAATGGAGTTCAAGGAGAAATCTCAGAATAATGGTGAAAATAAGTTGAATGTTTCTTTATGATCAATGTGTGGAAAGAATCATGGTGGAGATTGTATTAAAGGGACTCGAAAATGTTTTATGTGTGTAAAAGAAGGTCATTGACCAGCTGATTGTCGAAGTAATGGAAAAGGGTTGCTAATGATGTGAATAAAAAAAAGACTGTAGAGAACACACCACCAACACTTCAATGCTTCAAGTGCAAGGAAATGGGGCATTATGCTAATCAATTCCCTAATCCAAGGGTTAATGATGATCAATGTGAGAAACCACTTAAGGCAAAGGATAAAGGGATGTCACATGCGATCACTATTTGTGATGCTGAGTATAACAATGATTTTGTGTAATGATTAAGTGTTTATGTAATGGGATTTCAAAATAGTATCATGGAATCTCATTTATGGCATCGTGGAATTTTGGAATATCTATGTATTTGTTTTCAATAATTATATGGTACCGGTAACCATGAAAAGTGATTGTAATATTTATGGAAAGTAGATGATATGTTCATAATGAAGGGATAAGGAGATAATGAGATGTTTGATAGTATTATTGAGCTAATGACTGATGTATGGACAATGTGATATCATGGTTTGAGTATATAGAATTTTTGGGATTTTGGAATGAGGAAAGAGTTAACTTTTGATAGCATTCATGTTTTCACAAAGGTTCTATGGTAATTTATGTTTCATGAGAATACATGATTAAGGTATTCAGGTGTTTGGAATGTGACCAAAAAGATATATCGAATGATACATGGAGGATAAATGATGGTATTCACATGATCAGTAGATGATATTTCTAGTAATTGTTTTCTTTATACTATGAGCTTGGACAGAAGTATTTTAGATCAGCCTAATGATTGGAATGAATTATGTTGGAAATAAGTTAGTATTTTCTAAGGCTAGAACTTTTTTCGATATTATTGATGGAATGTTATAATAGTGTAGTTTAAGAAAAGGGACAACATGCAGAACGGGCGACAACCCGTCGCGTCAGACAAGGCTGTGGCAATCGAACCCACAACCGAAGTGCGACAGGCTTCTATCGCATACCACTGGCCTACAGGAAGTCCTTAGTCAGTAGAAGCTAGTTTTATTATATTAAGTGGTATGATATATAAAGTATAAGTCCATTTTAGGAACCATATACGATTAATCTCACTATAGATGGATTTATGTATATTTAATAACTTTTACTATCCTTTTGTTTGAGAGAGATGGAATGACCTATCATTCTATCGCATGATCTGCTAACACTTCACGGAAGACAAATTCAACTTCATTTCTTTAAGTGATGATATGGAAATTGTTCAAGGCACAAACAATAGTAAGATTGTACCAAAATCAAGTAAGTATTTATTTTAATTCAACAATTCATCAACCTTAGGGAAATGATCTTGAATACAAAAAAATGTTGTCCTAGTGTCCTTATATCCGATGAATCAGATGGTACCTTAAATCATCGCAAATTTATGGCTTTGTGATTGTTGGATTTTTCATAGCCATGTTCTCTACCACTCTCTATTAGAACTTGATTGTTAGATTTTTCTTCCATATTCATATTTTCACCTATGTTCTCATATATGGAAACCCAATAATGAGTTACTTTGGGTAATCGTTACATTTCATACTTTAGTTTTTAAAATTATGTTTTTGTATTCCTTTTTACGATGTGGGTTTCTATGAATAGTAAACGATTTATAACCCTGATAAATTTCGAGGGTGAAATTAATTTTAAGGGGGGTAGAATGTAACAACCCGATATTTTAGAAGTTATATTATTTTTAATTTTTTTTCATATCTTCTATTGTATGCTACACCAATATTATCTTGCGCTATACGCGACACCATATTTGCTTGCTGTATACCTATCACTAATCTTGGATCGTGTTACACACAATTTCATATTTGTTTGATAGTAGTTATTCGACACAACATTGTGTATATATATATATATTAAATGTTTTAAATAAATATGGTTGGATTTTTTTATACACAACAACAATGAAGTCTTGCACTACACACAACCCTGACTTGGCTTGCATTACACTCAATCACAACCTTTCTCGATAGCGTGTGTTGTACGCAATATTGGGTTTCAATAAACAAAGATATATGGTTATAATATTATGAATATTAGTAAATAAAATTTGAATTTTATTAAATTATAATTCATCTTACACATTTTATAAAACATGGTATGAGATCAAAATAAATTTTTTCAGGTAAAATAAGTATTTTTAAAAAAATGCGGTTATGCCGCCTTTTGATGGCGCACCCATTTTGAATATAATTTTTGACAAGTTTATAAGTTAAATTTTACAAAATAAACTTCTTCTTTTGAACGAGGATATAAATAGGTACATTTGATAGAGTTTTGATATTTTTCTGATAACTTTCATATTTTAATAAATAGTAAAGACACGCTATATTTTAATTAATAACAAATTATTTCATCGTAATAATTCATATGGTTAAATTATAATATTGAATGGTTTTAAAGTATAAATAGAATATATTTTTACCATTTAATATAATTTATTTCATTATCATTGATTTGACATTGAATTCATAGGTAAACTCATTTCAATCTTTTGCAATGTTTTAACTTTTGAAACTTGTTTTCTTAACAACAGGATTAATTTTAAATTAATTTCTAATTCTTTTGTGTATTGAATTTATAAAAATGGATTCCATATTTGGAATCAGTGGGTCTAAATTATGTTAATAGGCTAATTTTTATTTTTGGGCATTATGAATAGTAACTACGGTGAATTTTATTTACCATAATAAAAGGTAAATCAGGTAATTAATGGTAAATATAATATTATAAAATTACCCAAACACTTGTCTTAATATAATTTTCTGCTTATATTTCCTCCTAAGGCATATTTGGGTCTAAATGGAATCCATTGGAACCCATATGGAGGTGATTAAGACCTTTAGTTTATTTTATTTAAAGGAAAGTGAAATATGTCTCACTTAACTTTAATAATTAAAGTATTTTTAATATAAGTTTATACAGAATATAAATTCGTTTCTAAATACTCATTTTGAACATAATATTTTATTATTTATCATGGTAGTTTATTTATATTTTTTAAGATATATTTAATTACCTTAATAGATTATACATTATTGATGTAGAAATTATTTATTTAGTGAAAAATAAGTAATATAGTTTTTATTGAAATACTAATACACATTAAAAGGCTCCCAAACCTGACCAAAACTTATTGGTAGTGTACATATACATCATAAGAATCCAATTACCAAATATATGACCGTTTGGAGTCTTATAAAAGTGATTATGACACTTATTTTATTTTATTTTAAATGATGTCAAAGTTGTCACCTTCATAATTTAATAAATATAACATTTTAAAAGATGGGTATTTTAGGATATAAATCCTACTAAAAGTATTATTATTTAATATAAAATAGTTATCTTAATCCTAGTATTTTAGTTTTAATTTTTATGCAACAAATAAAGATATTTAATAATTATAAATAAATGTTTTAGAAATTATTTTATTAAGAGGAGTATCAAATAAATTGTTTTACAAATAGTAAACTAAATATTATATGAACTATTTAATGTGATACACTAATTTTCTAGATGAAAATGACATGTTATTAACCTATTTAATATTTTAGTTCGAATATATCCTAGGTTTGGATTTTATTTAAATTCAAATAAATGAATAGTTTCAAAATTGACACTATTGTCATTTTATAAAAATAACTTATTATTAAGTTGTTTAAAAATCACAAAAAAATATAAAATTTATAAATTGGAATTCATATAGTCGAAAAATGTCATAAATTATCCAATTATGGAAAATTATCAACACATAAGTTATTATTAATAACTATTTAAAAATTATAATTTTATTACCACAAATAAAATTAAATAGAACAAATAAGGATAAATCAAAATGATAAGGTTTAAAATAATATCAAAACATGTCTAAATTTTATTGGTTGATGAGATTACAACCCTATCTGATCTAATATTATAATTGAGTCATTTTAGGAGGTTTTTATGTGGGGTTTAAATTTATATTAAACTAATAGTTTTGAGGATTCAAAAGGTGCCCCTCTCCTCCCTTATAAAAGGGAACCTCCTCCCTCTCATCTTTACACTACTTTGAGCCTTCAAGGTCGGACAATCCCTGCCCATTTACCTTCCAAGATTCCCTATAAATATTCTAGAGGTCCTGGTCTTCTTCAAAGACCAATTTTAGTGACCTAAGAGGAGGTTTCAAAGAGGCATGTCGAAGAAGAGGTAATATCCGTTACAGATTCTTTCAAATTAATTTCTTCTTCTAATTCCTCTTCATTAGTTGTTTCATTATGAAGTAATAACATCAGTATCACTCATATAATGATATGTTATTATAAATATGAAACAACCCTATTCCACCTTCTATCCATCCTATGGAAAATGAAATCACCGCATGTGCTTACGTACGAAATACCGTCTCCACGCCGTGGTGTAATCTGTTTTCCACCACCACCTTATTTGGATGGGTATAATGGTGTAAATAATATCTATATGTTATTATTCTAACGTGATATTGATTCTGAAATAGTATACATACACTTTAATACAATTCTACGATCATGGGAATGATATCATCGCTCGTGCGTACGTACGGACTACCGTCTCCACGAACACGATGTGATTCATTTTCCATGATTAACTATTCAAGTATGATTATAAAGTATATATAATATATATTCATTAAATATATTACATAATAATTATACTGCATTTATTTACATATATGTTTCATTTACTTATTTCCATTTAATTCAATAAGGGAACGAAAATAGCGTTCATGCGTACGTACGACCTACCGTCTCCATGTACGGTATATTTAATTTCATTTATATATCTAATATATATATATAATGAATATATATATATGATATATGAATCATGATTTAAATTCTGGAAATAATTAAATCATGATATAATTAATAATAATATCATGAAACAACAAGTCCAAACCCGTACGATAAATAAAACGATTTTACCCAAAACGCTGCTTTAACATGGAACTTACAAAATAAAGGGTTATATAAAGTCATAAGTGAACCATATATGATATCATAACAATGAATATGATTCTGTAATAAGTCAATGACATTATTTAAATCATTATACAAGAGGTTCAGATATGTACGAAGCATATCGAACAAAAGGTAAGGGATAACTATTCCAATCTTATTCTTATCTGAGATTGTTATTCGTAAGTATTTACTGGGGTTATTGTTATCATCCATGCCAATGTTTTCTAAAAACGTTTTCATTATATTTAAAGTCCTTTTTACCCATTTTTGAAATTTACCACATGTTATGAAAAGAATCTTACTTTTATTTACCACACGGGAAACTTTTTGACTTTTCTGAAAAATGTACGAGAAGAATGTTATTTTTAACTTACACGGCGTGAATGGATTTTTATGGTTTCATAATGCCTCATTTTCATGATGCTTAATCTAAAAGATTTTATTATTATTTTAAACAAAATAATTCTCTTTTAAAATTGCATGGAATTTTGTGAAAATAATATTATTTTTATGAAGAAAGGATATTTTCCTCAAGAATTCATTTCAATTGTTTTATGAAAACCATTTTCCATCTAAGTTGACATTATTTCATATGTGTATGTTTCAAGTATAATGTCTCTATGATTTAAATGGTTTCACTTTTCTAATGATGAAATATCCATTTATTTTATATGGATTATGTGCTGATGTGATGATGTTTATGAAACCCATTTTATTCTTTGGGTTATGATGAATGTTTCAAGTTTATTTTGAGGCACAGGTAAGAATGATTTCATTATGAGATGGTTGGGACCTATATCTCACTACAATGAATTGGGTAATGATTTATATCTAATGAGATAGGCATGAGTTAAATGGAATGTAAATCTGGTTCAGTAATACAGGGCTGGAACAGAAAGTAAACTCGGTTCATTAAGGGACTTTGTCCACTAAGACGGTCTTGGAAGCAATGTCTTGGCTAATATGGAAATCATATCACATGATTAATGTTTTTACACAATTATAAGTATTATTACCATGCTATTTTATCATGATTAATGTTCCATTATGATTTATTCCTTACATACTTCCATGTTTTATGTCATTTCTCAAGATCTTTATGTTTAAACATTATGTTTATGTTTTTAAGTTCAAATATATATGGTTTGTTTTATTTTCTCCATGCACACCCTTACTGATAATTTGAGCTCACCCTTTTTATGTTTTCTTTTCCCCCAGGATTAAAAGAAAGGATTTAGGTAAGGAAACAAAAAGGGGAAGATCATTATGGGAGATGTTCAAGAACTTTCAAAATGATTACATTTTTATATTTCAAGTTTCCAAAGACACTAAATTATTACTGTCCATTGGTGTCTGTTTTTGTTATGTATTAGAAATTCTGCAAGATTAATGTAATATCTGTGTATGTCAAGCTTTGGGTATCTACACTAGATGTGGATCCATGTGCTTCTGAACAGGTGGTATCACTAATATTTTAATTCCTAGAGAAAACACCTTAGGAATGGTTCCTTGAACAGAGGTCTCATCACTCAATTGGTCTCTTCCATGAAAATTTCTTAGAATCATAGATGAATGTCATCATGGAATCATATTGAAAATTATCAAGACATACCATGGACAAAGATAATATTTAGGGAGATGACTCAAGAAATACATGGAAGTTAAGAGACCCAATCCTATATGATTCATGTACCATTGATTTCCTTGCAACAAACACCTCGGTATGCCTAGTTGACAAGTAGGTAGTTCAAGTCTTTGTTTAAGGATATGCCAACCTCCACACTAACACTAGGTTACGTGTCCTAAGAGATGAACTCAAGACACTCTAACAAGATTTTACTTTGATTCAAAACCAATCCTCATAAAATTTCTTAATCTTAACATGGTCACTAAGATAGAAAAACATTTGATGCCACTCTATCATGGTCTGACCCATCTGGACTCTTCTTGGCTTGAAATAATCCCTGTGTGAAACCCCACGCCCACCTCCAATTGACTAGGGGTTATAGAAAAGTACTAATTAGTAATATAACTAAAATGGTAGGTCATATCCCAATGTACCTACAAACATGAACACAAAAAGATCCATGAAATTTTAATGAAATATAAAACTAAAACAACAAGATTGTAAAACATGCATGAACAATCCTATAGAATATACATAAAATTAAATAAACATAACAAAAATGATTTAAAGGAGAAAAATATACACCTTAACATAAATATAGAGTGAAACCTAAATTGAAAATAGCAGTAGAGAGTAGATATGTGGATATCCCAGCTCAAGATCAAAGAGTCTAACCACCGAACATGGTAATCTACACCAAATAATGCTTGAAATACTAATACTAGATCCACCATAGTCACCACTAATCTATGTGATGATTTCACAAGATACAATAGGTGAGGTAAAATACCATGTAGGGGTCAATATATATATACATAGTCGGATTCCGCAAAAACCTAGAAGGGGAAGGAATATGAATTAAACATAGTCATCTCAACCCATGAGAAAGATGTTAAAGGAAACATAAGATCTGATATACTCATAATGAAACCCATGGGAGATAGAATGAGGATCTCTATCACTAAAACTGGCTAAGAACAAAGATTCATCCTTCAATTACAAAGTTTCCATAAACAATGCCAAAACAACACACATAACCACATAATATATAGAGTGGAGGGATCTCACCTCACTATTTGTTATCATTAATGACCGAGGAATACATTTTATCCACTAATATCTTGTAAACTCTCAATAATATGGAGGTCTCACACCTCTTCTATATGTAGTTTAACAGATGGATGGCATATCCAATTAAGGACCCACCCACATCCAGTGCTTAATGTTTGGGTGTCCACTCCATAAGTTGAGGACCTACAACCTCTGTAATGTGGGGGTGTTTTGTCTCTACCTGTATGAATGATATGGGGTACCTTCCACATGGAGAGAGATACGGGAGTATCAATTGTAGTAACAATCCAATGATCACAATCGATTGCTTCCACTGGCTAATCATACCTGAGAGAAGCATATTTCTAGCATCATTGAATGTCATATATCTAATTCCAAAATTAATTGCACCATCACACTCTGAAAAAAAAAACTACCTAGGATAGGCTAATAACTATCCCAAATACAAGTCCCAAATAAGAATATACACAATGTAAAAGTCTCACAAAAATGTACACAACATGTTCATTGGGTTAGACGACATGTTTCATGACTTGTACACCTAGCTGTGACCACTTCTGGACATTAATTATCCAACCTTATGGATCTACATGGTGTGTAATCAGAGTAAATGATGCATCTTTGTATCCCAGGGTATACCTATGTATTTACACATATTCCCATGAAATTTGGCCCATACCCATGTACTCTGGCCAGACTCGTGTACTCTTGCCGCACCCATGTACTCAAGGTACACAACCTATCCTTCTATAAACACACACACACACACTCACACACAACATGTAACATATTGTACGTGACTTGTATACTTACACTAGATCCTGGGTATGCACCATCAACACATGACTTGGCTGTCTGAGTAGGGTCACATGATAGGTGGTCTTAGCTACATAGCATTTGATATTTATCTTACCCAAAAACATAGTCATCACAGTTATCGAACTAGAAAAAATGTGTTCTTTAACTACACACTATGTAACATGGGATTTTATAGAATACTATAGTCATAATGTGGGAGATTATATCCACCATATCCACCACTTTCACTACTACTTGACCACCCGAAATCCACTAAAATCGAAAGGCAATATACAGATCGTCAATTCTGAACTTTTAGTTTGATGGAAATTCAACTTCATTCACCCATAGGTGTAATAGAAACATCTCTTATCACCATTATGGTGTCTGAAACATAAATCCATCAACCTAATCCCACAAAAATCCATGATAAATCCACAAAAAACTAACCCATATGTCATGAATTCATCCACAATGAATTTGGGGGTTTGATCACACTTGAATACAACTAGGTAATGTGTGAACCATGACCTTGTGGGATAACAATGAACAACCAAATGCACAGTGGTTGGAAAGGTATAAAAATTAAGGTAATATAATTAACGGTTGATGTTTCCCAACCCAATTCTCATTAATTTTTTGAAACCATTGGTTGAAAAATAGGCACAACAACCGTGGATAATCAGTTTCAAGAACACTAGTTACATTCTAAACTCATGTGGAGAACAAAAATAAATAAAAAATAGAATTATATAATAATAAATTCTTTTAAAATTATTCAATGTAGAATATTCATTAAATAATGATCCGCACCCCATGAATATATCCATTAATAGTGAAGAATTTGTCCACTAGAGATGAAGAATAAGATCCTATTGCATTAATCATCTGTCTCATAATTCTCCTTGATTTTTCTTCATTGATCTACATTCCATGGTCGATTGGTTATAAAAGATATCTCCTCATACACTTTTATCATCTCATAGGTATATAAAGATAACCATGTATATTTAACATGTGGACATATTTATAGAGGGGATTATGTTTTTGGGAAATTAAATAAATAAATTAAATAAATTATTTAATTCACTTATTGCACCATCCATCAACTTCTGTCAACAGAACACCTAATTTCAACCAAATTTATACCATGTCTAGGGTTAACTACATGTTTGGAAAACAACTTCCTTCTTGGATTTACCATTATAGGTCATAGTCAATGGGAAATTGATTTATTGAAAACAATATATGCTTGAAATCTTTAATATATAATTATATTTTTAAAATATTAATTTCTAGGTCCCACGACACACATACAAAATGTTGAATCCAAGGAAAAGTCCAAAAATAACATTAGAAATTTTCAAAGGACTAAACAAAAAAACCAAAGTCATTACATGATGTTTAGGTGTTGCTCATGTACCGTACTTTCATTTTCATTTTCCTTTTCATCATTTGAATTTTATTTTTTATATCCAAATGAATAAAACTCCATTCTATATTATCCATAATGCTTGTGAACCACCTTTATTAGCTTTTGTGGGTGCATTTTCAATTATACATCTAATAAAAAAATCTTGCATTGACTCCCACATTTCAAATTAACAACAAATACAAGATCATCGCCTCAAATCCATTTGGGTACTTCAATCTCAACCTTTTTTTTTCAACCTCAATTTTAATCCTACGTAAATTTATATCTACTACCCCATATTTAAAATAAATCAAAGGTCTATGTAGTTTCTTCTCCCCTTAATTAAATTACAAGAAAAGTTGATAATATTCTTAAATGAAAATATTCTTGTCCCCTATTGTTCTTGCACTTTCATTGTGTTCTTTCTATTCCATGATAAGCGTACAGATTCAATAATTATTTTTGAAAAGTGAAATATATAAGTCAACTATACGTTAGATAATCTAGTATAGAAAACAAGTGTGGTTTTACCAAAGCATCAAATCTATCCATATACAGATATAAATGTGATACAAATTCTGAATTCACAATATATGATATATACAACTACATTTTCTTCAAATATTATAAATCTTCACTCCACTAGAAAAAACAAATCAAAAAAGTAAAAATTTCAAGAATCATATCCCTATATTTTTAAATGATCACTCCCCAATGCTAACCATTTTCAATTTAAATAAAATATATAATTGGGAAGTGAAAGACATGCCTCAACTATATAATTTAACGAGGTATACCATAATTATAGATTAATCATCAAATTATATATCTCTGGTATCTTATTCTTCTTCCATAGATCCATATTAAGGAATTATCTTCATAATTATTCACTATGGATTTTATTTTCAAGAAATATGTTCTGTGAATTTTGATACTAGTTTTGAAGTATGATACCAATTGATATTACTAGAATGGATGATTTTTTTCTTTCATGCTTCACATTCAATTCCGTCCTCCATGAATCACAATCACTAAAATTGGAATAAAGTGGATAATTATTATATCTTATGTTGTAGTATAAGGATTGAATATTCTTTATAATACTAGATTTTACTTTTCATTAATGTATGAAGGGTTTTGACCTCTCTATGGTTATATTATCTTTAGGTTTTAATATCTGAACCACTTTTAGTAGCCTGAATTTCTCATATTTTTCAAGTTTATTCATAGACAGAATATGATTATTGACTTTAGAAACTGTGGATATTTCATTATTTTATCCCTCATCTATTTTCCTAGCCTCTTGAAAGTAATCTAAAAATATGATTAAAAATTACTTTAGAATACTCTGATTCTTTATCTTGAATGTGGATTATTTTCTTGGAGAAACATATTTATAACAAGATATAACTAGTTCTTTACCTTTGAATTTAAAAAAATCTATCTTAATAGGTAATATAGTTATTTTCTTGTTTTGAGTGTGTTTATATAGACCTTATCATCCACATATACTTTATCAAATCTCAATTTACCATTTCTAGAAAACATCTCATACACCATACCAAATATTTCCTCCACTAAGACATTCTTCTGATTTATTTCTTGGATTAACTATTTCATTATTGAATACCACTTGGTAACTTCAATAAAATTATTTATGGAAATCTTAAAATGATCCATAATATAGAATTTCTAGCCATAGTAAGTGCATATATCCTTTTTGGACGGACATCCATCTCATGTTTATGTACTATCTTCTTAGGTGTGGCTTATTCAACAAACTTCTTCACTATTTTTATACCCTAGGTAAACCTATCATATTTCCTCACAAAATTTATTTTATAATGTGGAATTATATTCCCAAAAAATATTTATAATTAGAAGGTATATACTATAATTTATTATAACTATGACCACTTATATTTTAGTACTCCTAGAACTCAACCATAGATTCATATACATTTTTTTACAAAGAATAATTTTCCTATTTTCTGATATATTCTTCAAAGAAATTTATCCTATGATTTTATCTCTACTGAACATAAGTTTATATAATCAATAACTTTAATATGATGAAATATTATGAAAAAATAGATGTCCAATTTTCAAATCTCTAGAAATACTATAAGTGGGGCACAAACCTCTTTATTTTCCTTGTAAGCTCAGTATGTCCAAATATTTCAGCCTGATGATTTTGGATGAAATCCTAAATTTTTGTGCTCAAGATGGTGAGATATTTTTCTTGGAATTTCTGAACTCCAACATCGATACATTTGTTTTTTTAATTTTTTTCCACCATCCATATTTTTTGATTAAATAATTTATTTCCTATATTTTTTTAATACAAAATTATTGAAAGCACATTTCATTTGATTATGAGATATATTCTCCAATTATATTTATGTGAATGAATCATTGAACGAACTTGTGGTCTTATTTAAACTTATTCATGTAAATTTTATACTAATTCAAATCTCATATTTTTGAGTTTATGTAAACTTATTCTCTATAACATAAAATATTCCAGCTTAGATAGATTTTATGTTTTCTAGTTTAATTTCATAGTCAAGACATCTTAGGTTGGGGGAGTTATTTTCAACTTTATTTGAAATCAACATAGCTTTCCATTCAAATTTTATCATCAAAATTTTTATTCATGAAAATCTCTATATTATGTTTTTAGTGTAAGAAACTATTTCAACCTTAACATTCACCAGTCATGAGTGAGTGTTGGATATGATAACATATTTAGACAATACATCTTTAATGATATCGTCTTCCTTTTAAATATGTTCTTTTTCGTTGAATATTTACTTGAATAAATCAAATATATAAGCTACTACTTCAAGTGGAACATAATTTAAATAATTTTTAATATGAGGGTATTTTTATTCAACTATATTGATTGATTGATCATCCTCATAATCTCAAAAACATATACTATAATCATTAAAAGGATCATTGTAAATAAATTTTATATATGATCATTTCCCTATATAATAAGATTTAGGTCATTGTAGACACTTTCCTTATTTAAATTCTTCTTAAACATTCTGACCTCCCTTTTCTTCCATCACTTCACTATTTTGGATGTTTATTCCTTATGTGTTGGAATTAGAATATGAATTGATTTTTCAAACTGAGGCTATTATATTTTAAATTAAAAATTCAATAAAATAAGATAAATACCATGGAAATAATTTAAAAAACTAATACATAGTTATCTATGTTTTGATTCCAATTCAAATTTCTATTAGATTGAGTGAAGACACCTTGGGGGTGAATCAGGAATACCTAAATTTTTCTAAAATTCTATCCAATTAAAACATTTTCCTATTTTAATAATAATTTTTAAAATCTAAACCTCGTCTACTTGTTAGAGTGTTAATGAATCTATTAAATCTTACACAACATTAAATAATCACATGGAATGAATGTAATGAAAATAATAATGAGACAAGGTATTTTTAAAAGGTTCTACCCCTTTATGGGAACCATAATCCTTTCCATGATTGGTTCTTCACCACAATAACATATTATACAATTTAAAAAATCCTAGATTACAATGTGTTTTGTTCATATCACACAAAATTAGAGTCTCAACAATTTAACAATTCAAATCTTCTTACTAAACTTCAATTTTTTTCCCACTGATGTCATATTGTCATAATGTTTTATCCTGGCACACTCAGAGTCTCACTAGTTCCAAATATTCCCACCATGTATATATTGGTGTTCCTTTTTATCCATTTGTGAAGTTAATATCTAATAAATATAAAAAATTCAACACAATACCATAATGGATCTCATTCCTCATCAAAATAGTCTAAAATAATAGAAGCTCTTCAAATCTAGTGTAAAAAACCTAATAGCTATTTCAGGTTAACTTCATAGATCTTTTTAAAGGACCACTCAATTGATTTTCTCAACTCAAAATCAAGCTCCTGTTATCTTCCCAAATCTTAGAATTCCATACATTAAAAGGGATCTTCAAACATATGAAAATATAAGTAGTAGTGTTTATCTCTCTCATTTTATTATTATTATTATTCTTCTTTCTTCTTAATACTTTGGCTCACATTATTTGTTCATAGAATAGTGACTAACTTAATATCATTTTTCTTTATCTATCACCCTGACGATGATATGATTTTCAGAATTGTGTCACTTCCCCATTGTTTTTGTCTTTTAGGGGTATCTCTATTTTTTAACAAAGCGCACATATCATTACATTATTATTTACCTATGTTTTCTCTCTATTAAGTTTGTATTTTTATATATAGGTCATTAAAATAATATTTTCTATATTTTTAATATAATAACTCCCATTATTTTCTTGTATTTATGATCTTGTATTCACTTTTTTGTTAATGCCTTGTATATGGGTGACTTTAACAATCTTTATTATTAAATTGTCTCAAACAATTGGGGTCTTGAAAAATGATTGGAATAACATTATCTTTACCTTTTCATTTTTCCATTTCAACACAACAAATCTATTTTCTATTTCTAGAAGCCTTGATTCTTTAGAAAATAAATCCCAATAATAGTTTTTATTAATTCCAATAATAACAATATTTTTTTTCCTGATGGACCAATATCAAACTCATATTCTTAAATACGTCGAAAGTACAAAACTTATCTTCCCAACATAACAAAAACACTCAAAATTTAGACACTCAAAACCTCAGCTTTTGTTAATTTTAAACTAATTCTAACAGATTATTTGAATTCAAGAATACCTTGAAATCATAAAAATCAATTTATAGATATAAATAACATGGAATTTCTACTTCTTTCATTATTTATTTATTGTAAATGGTTCATTACATAATATCATACTCAATAAGGTCAAATAAATTTATCTCACTCAACTAGGCTTGGATCGCACATCATTTTTTTATATTTAACACCATGAAGTATAGATCTTTTGTTATCAAAAATATTATTCTAATGAGACAAATAATTATTAAAACTGTTGATTTTTTCTTCTAGAGAATAATGTAAATTACCATGACTTAATCTATTATGGGGGTTCCCTTTTTGTGAATCCACAATTAACACTAGATCCCCTTACACCAATCACTGTTTTTGAGTACCCTTACATGTTCACCCATGTTTTGAGGAATTTCATAATCATTTTTTAATTTTATATATGATGAAAATTTATTTTTTACATGTTTTCCTTTATTTTATGCCAACTGGGTATCATATGAGATTCACATATCACATGATTATTCATTCATACAAATAAAATATAGCGCACATGTTTCCTTTCATGAAGGATCCACATATGAAGGTAAAGACACTTTAGTAGGAGCTATACTAGGTAAGTGAATTAAATAATATTAGCCTCGTTTTCAATGATTTTGTGATTTCTTAATACACTCATTGATTTTAGATGTTGAACATGTGTGGTTTACCACTTTTCCTTAAAAGTTCTTTTGAAATAAAAAAATTTAATTTTCAGGTCCGGTCCTTTTAAACAATTCCTTCAATATGTGCTAGCTAGATATTATATAAGATCCTATAATAGGAGATTTATTATAAAAAAAATTGATTTTATATGAAACTAGATATCTTAAGGAATTCTCATTAGATATGACACTTTACTATTTTCAATCATAAAATAAAATATCTAAATATCATAAAATTAATCATAGGGCTTATTCAATGAAACTCCATGACATATCAACCTCTTTAAATAAACTCGAAATACCATTGGGAATTTATCAAACCTTCTCAAATGATGTCATAACTACTCACATGTACCATTATGACATGAGAGACAGTAAAATAGTGCCCTGGTATGGTCAATAATATGGCCTCAATCATGCCCCCTATACGCTGGAGACTAGAGACTAGAGGACATGGTCAAATGGAGGTAAAATTCGGAGACTATACCCCGTAGATCAGTAATAAATAAAATGAAACTAATAACAGGTAAATTCATCATAATATAATGTAAAATGATCATCAATATTAAATGAAAGAGTTATAATGCATAAACATGCAATAATGTACTAAAATGCACACAAAACAGGTAAAAAAAATATACAGAGAAAAGAAAAAATCCTTGAAGGCTATGTTCACAAGAATCTTGAGATATGGATCAGTCATGTGCTCATAATCTCTCATATACCAGACTAAAAGAACGTATCATAATCCATGACCCTGAACCTGCAACCATGAGGCCAATTCGGGTACCCAATATAATGGCTTCCCAGACATGGTGTGAGATATCATCATTAGGTCACCACCAATAATTTATAATGTAATATAGTTCATGAATATAAAATAATGATGTGTGTAGGTATATTGAAATTAAATAAATGTAGAAAAACTATAATCAAGTCATCTTGGGTACCTCAAGGACACCTGGACGACCATACCTGCTTCAGCCAAAGCTGGAATACCAATGATGATGTGTCACTAGATATATATATAGAAATGTATATATATATAGAAAAATTATACATAGAAACATATATAGTAAATGTATAGATACATAGTACTAGTTTGGACTCAAGTCACAACTCTGAAGTCCATGTATAATGATAATAGACAAATTTTAAATCAGGTTCTCCATACCCGAGTGTCATAATTTATAACAGAATTCATACTTGAGTATCATAATATAAGTTATTCTATTCCCAATGATACTATTACCATGAATGATAATATGAGGGATGCCCTGCCCAAGGATTCCATTCCTCTAAATCAAATTAAAATGGATTCCATTCCCTTGATTCATAATTGAAGGGACACCATGCCTAGGGATTCCATGTTCATGAATCATAATATAAGGGATTCCATGCCTAGGGATTATATTCCCATTTATATATTTCAGAGATACTTTTTATCTATTTGATCATATGTTCTATGAAGGTGTATGTGAGATGATATTACCATTCACTCTTCACTTAATCCAATTACATAATTTGGTTCATTCAATAATAATAAAAAATTTAATTTACATAAATATTGCATACTAAAATTAAATTATATATGATAAAAGAGGACATGTATGTAAAAATTCTATAGATCACATGAGTATTCTCATTAAATAGCCCACTTTTATTAGATAGGACGGTGATCCTCAAAGGTGGATATATTCTAAAATAATGGCATGATCTCCACATCATTCATTTATGGAAATAGAATCATTTCTTCCATGAAGTATAGTCATCACACCTAAGAAGATGACTCAAAATTTGAATAGAGAAGTTTAAAAAAGGCATCAAACAACACACCCTAAGGGGTGGCTTAATCCAATAGTAAATCATTGATTATAAAGGATATTAATCAAAATAAGATTACATAGTGGTTTGAGTTGAGGTTTTTAACTTCCAAGCATGTTCAATGGTTTCATAGAACATCTAAATGTCATCCAAGAAATTAATTTAAAGGTTTTCATAATTTGAGAGAAGTGCGTGGAAATTTCTGACATGTGGAATACTGAAAATAGTTTATAAATGACAAAACATTAAGGAAAAGTCAAGTAAAATAGGTACCCCATTCATATAATAGTCTATTCATACAATATCAATCACTGATTCAATCCAAAATGAGATCAATAAGAATATTAGACAAATGAATTAAAAATTGGTATAATTGGCTTATATAGAATTAACATTCCAAATGGGGAGGAAAAGTGAAATGAGAATCAAGAGGAATTGAGAACTTACTAATATAGATCAAACAAAAATAATTGTATTATATTCTAATCTCTGATGGGTCAGATACATGGAATCCTAGAGAAGATCTGAAGAGAGGACTCGAGTAGACTAAGCATGGGATAAATGAGGGAAAAAGATGGGGAATAAAAGAAATAAGGATATAGGGAAAAAATATTCATTTCACCCCCATTAATGAGGTGAAGTGTTGGTCTACATCATATGTGTAGTCGTGTGATAATCTTGTAGCTGATACTATCCAAGAGCAATACCCTTTTGGATTTCACAGCATGGTTTTGGCTAACCATGTGCCAACGATGTGGTGATACTAGTTAAGTGGCACTAAATATGTGGCTAGGATCATGGTTGGGAAAACCATGAAAAACCTATGTGCCCACCTCTATAATTAATAGTAGTCATTATGGATGGTGATGCAACCCACCATGAATGATTTAAAATATTACTCGATTCCCTCTTCAAGGCCGAACAATTTATCACAAAGGGATGACCAATTTAAAAAAAATCATTCACACCTATCCATTTCTCCCAAAATGTTATAGTTTCGGAGTATGATGCCCCTAAAACTCATCTAAATCTTAAGAAAACTCTATAGAGTTATACCATGACAAAAATCCCATTTTATTATTCATATGGTGAGATTTATATTTTGAGTCTTAGTTTAAGATTTTACCCATCCAATAAAATAAATATTTGAATCCACATAAAATTTTCAATTAGTTCAAAACACAAGACATTATAATGAAAGGATTTTCTACATAATAATACACAAGTTAAATTATTTAATAAATATCAGTTCCTTCACATTTTTTATCCTTACTTAATACTTCATAATAATTCACTGATGTGTATTTTCAATATGGAATCCAAAAAACCAATATTTTTGGTACACAATGAATTGTTTCTCCAATTTTTGGCTAGATTTATCCCCACATTCATCCTGTTTAACCCTTTTTAAATACAATTTATACAAGCTATCCAACACATGCTACATTATTTATCTCCTCCTTTCTCATATCTTCAATTGTAATTTTTATAGAAAATACTTATATAACATTATTCCATGTATTTTATAGGAGGTTCATCACATCAATACTCTTATATTTAGGGGCTTCTCATATATTAGTCTTGAATTCATATTTTCTATAACACCATATAACTTTTCATTATTATATCTAATTCCATACAGTTTAATTCTTTATTACTTATAATGCATGGGAATCACCTTTTACAACTTTGGTGGGTGTCTTATAACTTCATCACCCAACACACCAACCATTCATTGACTTCCACATTTTACATTATCAGTAAATACAATATAATATTCAGAAATACGTTTGGGAACTCCTTGAAGGACCATGATTGAAAATATTAAATGATTTAAATTGGGTAATAATTATAAAAAATGTGAATCTAGAATTTTTATATAACATGTTTTTAGCATGACTGTTGATAAATGAAATGTTTTGAATAGAGAGATTTTTTTTTCTACTATGCTAAATTTGTTATTGATTATCTTTCTATGATTATAATAGGGGTCTTTTGGTGTTTTTTTAGTCCAAGAGTCTTGATATGTTTTTTCTTATTATAATTAATGTATGAAGTGTTGTTTTGAATTTTATGGTTGTTAGCTTTTTAGGTATATTCATTATAGTTTTCATGGGGACATGGAAACATGTTGAACAAAATAATTAAATTTAATAAAATCAGAATGAGAATCGGTTATGTTGAATAAACCATTCTCGAATAATTTATAATTTATTAGTGTAAATAAAATGTTGTAATTTAAATATGAATTATGTGAATGTATAAGAGTTTTTCTGAAATTATTATTCTTAAGAAAAGAATATATTTGAGAAATTTTAAAAGAGTAATTGAAAATAAAATATGTAGAGGGACTATGGTTGGGGGCTGTCTTGTTAATGTTTTTTTTTGTTTCAATATTTGTTTAAAATATGTACCAAGGTAGAAGTGTTTATTATTTTGAATAGGATGTGATGAGATTCTATAAATGGTTATCAAAATGTTATAGGTAATAGACCTTCATGATGTGATTTTATGTACCAAGATATTCATTGTAACGTTTATTATTTTTTACATACCACCACATTATTCAGGTTAACTTGACAAAACCCCTTTGAGGATTTGGGTTATGGGTGTACCCCAAAAATTAATCCCCCTCTCTCACTCTATCTCATTAACTTAGCGTGTTTATGATGTGATTACATATTATTGTGTCTATGATATGTGATATTTTGATGAAAATGTGCATTTATGGATTTGATTTGGGTTATGGGGCTCTGTCACATGGTTGTGGATGTGGTATGAAGAATATGGATATTTCATTATGGTTATGTAAATGGAATGTGGTTATTATTATTGTTTTATTACATTTATGTGGTTATATGGATATGTAATCATAATATGGGAGGGATGAGAGCACCAACACATAAGTTACTGGGACGTGATGGTGATTAGATAAGTGAGAAATTGAGTGTGAGGTATCATCATTAATAAATTTTGATTATAATTATATTATTATGATTTTATATAAATTTTGAGAGAAATCCTCGATAAGTTTGGTTTTTAGTTGATCTTGGGATAGGTAACGTGTTAATTTTTCTACCTTTTCAATGAGTCTTTAGTATGCTTCTTCCATATTTAAATAAGAGTTTTTGTGGTGGAACCAAGTGAGTATACTTGTATAGAAACCTCTATTTTTATAATATTTTTATAGATTTTTAAAAAATAGTTAGTATTTGGTATTGAAATCACTATCTTATGGTGATCATGGTTAGTGTTTGAGTTAATTTTATAGATGTTATTCTTTTGGTATTGTTGTGAAAAAATACTTCAAGGTAGAAATGTATTATTTTTTGGACTTATTTAATTAGTTTAAAAAGATTATTTCTTTGGTATGTGGTGAATTTATAGAGAGAATATTGGAATGGTATGTTAAGAAATATCGAAGACAATGGAATGGATTCCCTAGAGGAAGGATTTAAAAATGGGTATACAAGGTTGCGCTATTTCCCAATATTTCCCAAATTTTTGGGGGTCCAATATTTAAATGTTGGATCAATAATAATGAAATTTTAATTTATATGAATGCCTCATGAATTCCTAACAAAGTCATGGGTTTCTTGAATAGTAGTGTGTTGTAATGGTAAGGAGCTTTGAAAAAAAATTCTGTGTTGCGAAGTTTGGGATTTGTGACGGCTATGTATGCTTCATGAATGGATGGATATTTGAAAAGGTATTAGGCACCATGAAATAATTAAAAATAGATTTCCTAGTAAATATAGAGTAAATTGTTATTCATCTCGTAGATGAAAGTGAAACTTCAACATATAATCTATCTACAACTAAGGATAAATTCATTATTACTAATAATGTGACTAACATTACCATAAAATGTGTGGGAAAACTTTCTAGATATGTGAGAAAAGTAAGAGTAAGAATGTGATCCTTTCCAATAACAGTAATCCATCTAAAGAGATATCGAGGGAGTGGCCATTGGGAAGCACTAAGATGTTCCAATTTTTTTTTAAAGGAAGTGCGCCTGGGTATAAAAGTCATCTAGACCAGATATTATTTTGGTATTGATCCTTATTGTATTTGGTATATTTGAACATTTCCATTGCATGCTACTTGGATGTATCCTAGTGAGGGTGAACCATGTAAAATAAATGTTTCTCAAGCATGATTTCATTTCTGTTCATAATTTTATATGGGAAAGGGATAAAGGATTTTTTAATGAAAAATCAAGATCTAAAGGGGACGTTGTTTGTAATATATTATAACCCAATTCACCCACCCGCTAAGGGTATTTAACTTTTTTGTGTTATTAATTAGTATCAGAGGGAGGTTAATATCAGTGTTTCTCCCTCAAGGGTTTTAATTAATGTTTTAATTCATAAAGGGATTATAATCTTTGATGTTAGAAATTTTCAATTAAAAGAGAATCAGATGAAACACTACTTTTGAAATTCTTGAATTTATCTATTTACAACAGTGATGCATGGATTTTTAGTCAGTATCCACAATGGAACTTTATCAAAAGTTTATCAAAGGGAATTGTATGCCAACACCAAAGGAATAAATACATTAGGGGGATCCCTAACTAATGCAATGTACACAAAGGTGATATTGTGTATTACATCAAAAGATATATGGGAAAATTTTCTAAATATTTTTGATATTGAATCAAAAGTTAGAGAATAAAAACTAAATGTTCTATGGAATAAGTTTGAGGATCTCAGAATTCACCTTAATGAGTCTATTGATGCATTATTTGATTCAGTGAATATTGTTGTAGAAGGTATCTGTGGTCTCATTGAAATTATTGGGGATACATTTTTTTTCAATCGCATCTTGATAATACTTCTACCTTGGTTTAATATTAAAGGTTATATATTTAAATACAAATATCCAAAGGAGATGAAATTGAATAGCTTGCAGAGTACAATTGTTACATACAAGATGTGAAATGATGATAGTGAGTATATGGAAAAAGATAAGTATAAATAAGAAGAATTCAAGTCCATGAAGAATCTCATGATTTAAGATGAGAAAGTAGAAGAAGATATAAATGAATTCATGTCATTCCTTTCATCAAATTTAGAAATATGAAAAGGCAGTTTCAAACAGAAACTCCCACTTGTATGATATTGATGTGGAATGGTTGGACATATTTTAGTGAGATTCCTTATAAAGTTTTATTATGATGATGGGGATGAATTCAAAATCACATGGAGAAGTCATTACCCTACTTGAAAGGTTAAAAAAATTTATGTAAAATTTAATCAAAATGAAGAATCTTGTTTCAATAAAATGTGACGGTTCATAATAATATGAGGTAAAATAATTGTTGGATAGTATGGATCATGTTCAAATTCTATTGTAGAAGTGTTCAGATATTATTAAACAAGGGTAGAAAGTGATAATTAAGAATGATAAATAATTGTAAGAGTTAATATTCATGTTTAATTAGAAGATTCACTTGAAGAGATTGATTTTTGGAAAGCTAAAATAGAGAAATCCAATTGGGTGGTTCATGATTCCAAACACTATATACAAAAGAAGGAAGAATAGAAATATGGGATGAATGAAATTTAAAAGTTTAAGTCGTAAATTCTATAGAAATCATATATGATAAATAAGGTGTTGAAAATTTGGTAATGATAAATACCAAAAAATTATTGGCTTATGAAAATCCATGTTTCGGGGAAAGGATATGAGATGTGTAGATTTATTTATTGGTGATGGTCTTAGTAACAACGAGATTAGTGTAAGACAACTATGTGAGTCATGATATAAAGTTATCTTTTTAAATAAATTAGGTTTATTTAGGAAACAATATGGTATTGTTTTTTATTGGGAAAGCATATAGAGGGAATATATACCTTATAATTGGAGAAGAAGATATGAAATTTTTTTCCAATGAAGAAGAAAAATAGTTATGGAATAAATTTCATGTTCATTTGAGAAAAACATTATTGGATGATCTGGTGTACTATGATGGTTCTCAATACCCCTCTAGGTTAACATGTGATCTTTCGCATTTGTGCAATGCTTGTAAATAAGGTAAGATAATTTGGAAGACCTATAAGGAAAAAGAGAAAAGGTCAAAAAAAATCATCAGTTGGTGCATATAGATGTGTGAAGACCTATTTCACCCTGATCTATTTATGGGTGGATATATTAAGTTATCTTGATTGATGATTTCAGAATAATAGAAAGGGTTTCCGTCATCACCCATATGTTTTAGGTGTTCAGTTTCATAACAAGTTATTGAACAGAAGTTGAAAAATATAATGTTAAAAAATATAGAAGAAACAAATAGAAAATGAAATAGAGTTCAAAAATAACCAAGTGGAGGATTATCTTGAGAAACATGGGACAAGGAACCATGTCTAAGTTGTAATAATGCTGTAGCATAATGGAGTAGTTTAGAGAAGAAATAAAATTATAAAAAACATGTACACAATAATTCTCATTGAGAAAGACCTTCTAGAGAAGTTTTGGAAAGAAGCTGTGATAACATCAGTCTACACATCAAATAGAGAATTATTGTGTTCTATGGAAGATAATACTCCATATAATCTATGATATAGAAATAATCCAACGTTGAAGTAATTTTGAGTATTCAGAAGTAACTGTTTCATTCTCAATAAGTAGAAACACATGAATATTGAATACCGTGGAGATGAGGGGATATTTCATTAATACTCAATAAAAATTAAAGCATATAAATTATTCAATAAGTGACAATAAAAGGTAGTAGAATTTAATGATGTAACTATATTATAAAATTAAAATAATCTTCAACAAATACGTGATCCATTTTTGATGCATAATGATTAAGAGATAAAAAGACCCTGGGAAGTTATAGATCTAGATACTGACTCCAAATAAGTTTTATATAATGAATAATATTAACATAAACTAGTATCTAGAGAAAAAAACAAATATTTGAGCTTAAATTGACATATGGAACATCACTGTTGATCAGGTAGTGTGATTTCAAACAACGATAAGGTAGTCATTACCATAGGAAACCCTCCTATCTTAGGTACTAACTAAATGTTTTTATTAACAATTGAGATGAGAATTTGGTTTATGATATGAATGAATAACATAGAAAAATTGAGAAGTATCAAACATGGGATATTGTTTCATGAGTAATAATATGAATATCTTTGAGGCCAAATGGGTCCTTTATATTAAGATGAATGAATAAGGAAAAATTATTTGAAAAAATGAATGATCAGTGTTTAAATGGTACTCCCATATAAAGGGTATTGGTGTTGAAGAAAACTTTTCACATGCTTTGAGGTTAGAAACAATTTTATTATTCTTGGAATTAATAGTGGATAATAAATTTCAATATTTTCTAGATGGACATCAAGTCACCCTTTTTGAACGGGGTTCAGGAAGAAGAAGTTCATATTGTGAATATAGATGGTTTTATTATTAATGAATATGAAAATAAAGTTTATTAAATATAGAAGGAATTATATGGTTTGAACCAAGAACAAAGGGAATTGTATTCAATTATAGATAAGTTTTTTGAAGAATCTTGATTTTTAGTGTGGTTGAGTGGATTGCAATCACTATGTCAACAATGAAATCAATCAAAGGATGATGGTTCTAGATTTTTATACACTAAAATATTTGGTGGATCATATAAATCATAGTGTAAATAGCTAATTTGATTCAAGATATGTTAATTTAAAATTTCAATGATTGGAAAATTGATATTTTTTCCTTCGTTTACATTAGACACAAGGAAATAATGGAACATTAATTTCATAATATTAATGTTTCATGATAGTTTTGAGATGATTTAGAGTGGATAATTCCAATGAGATGATGATTCTGTAAGTATCCTGAATGAAAATGTCATAGAAAGATAATGTCCATGCAGTTAATGTCACTGAATACCTTTTAATAATTGGAATTCCATTATACTTGATAATGAAAAGCCCTGATATTTTTTTTAATTTTAAGAAATAAGTTATCAAATAAATTACAAATAAATCCAATTAAAAGGAACAATTTAGTATATCAAAAGAATTTGGATTTCTATTTTCTATATATTAAAAAATATCAACAAGATTTATTAGGAAATACAGATGCAGATTGGGACAGATCAACAAATGATTTAAAATCAATGATAGGTGGTTCATTTTATCTTGGTGGGTTATGAATTACATGGATAATAGTGAAAAAATATTTCATTTCATTGAGAACCATATAAGACAAATATATTAAAGCTAATCAATTATGCACAAAATTATTATGGATGAAGCAGCAGATTGATAATATGGGAGTTGAAGTGAAGTCTTTGATAGAAATACATTGTGAGAATTAAATATATATAAATATTATAAAAAATCCAGTCAGTAACTCATGGAAAAATCACATTTGAATGAAGTGTCATTTTATCAAGAAAAATTTGGTGTAAGTGCCTGTGAAGTTGGAGTATCTGCCTACAGAACTAAAGGTTGTTGAAATTTTAACAAAGTAATTACCTAAAGAAGAGTTTGAACATAATCAAATATCTATTGGAGTTAAGAAAAATCCATGGACTTGAAAAAGTGTGAATGTCGGTCCCGTATCCCCTAGGTATGGTGTGTTTTCACTATTGTGTTGATTTTAAATATTTACTCTATGGTATCCCACAAAAAAGTAACCTTTATATTCAATGAAAAATGGCGAGAAGTTGTGGATATAAAAGGTGGTGAAAATACCTTAATCAAGATAGGGGAGAAGCCGATAGGGTGAGCAGTCAAGTAGGGGGAGTTTTAAATTTGACGATGTTAAAAAAGACGATCAATCAAAGGTAATATATCACGAAATATGGGGTTTATAGTGACACCAGTTGACTGGTTTTATAATGAAGTGATTAATTGATGTAATTTATATACTACTCTTGTTTCTCACTCTAGCATGGATCTTGGGGTCTTATAGTATGTGTTGAGTAAATCTTTGATTGCTATCTAAATCGCAAGAGGTGAATGGTAAAAAATATGGAAGAATATTTAATGAGGTATCAAAATAAGATGAGTTTCCAACAAACTCAATGGTGGATATTGTTGGGGAAAATTTTTTCAGGGTAACAGTGTAATATTTTTGGGTATATTGTATTTGTTAAAATATTGGGTATCCATGGTATGTTATGTAGTTCTAGAGATATTGTTGACAATGTATATCAATCATCGCAAAATTTGGATATGTATGAATGCCATGTAAAATTTTAAAAAATGCATGAGTTTTGTGAATACTATAATTTTGAAAAGGTAAGGAACATTTCAAAAGCATTTGAATTTGTGAAGTATGGGTTTTGAAAAGGTGTGGATAATCATGAATGCATGATGAAATTTAGTACATCTTAATTATTATTAGAATTGTTTCAATGAGATTTCATTAAGGGTTGATGATAATCTTTTTAATAATGATAAGCATCGTGAATTGTGAAATTTCCATAGAGCTTTAAGAAAATTTGGAGACTCACAAAACAGATTGGGGAGCTTTGGGTTAAGGTGGTGATGTGGGTGAAGGATTTTTCAATTGGAGGTAATGCCTATAAATATGTCTCTTCCTCTCTTAGCAAATTATATAAATACTTAACAAATACTCTAATTCTATGAATTCGTTAGTGTGATTCATGAAGGTTGTTATAGTGAATAATTTTGTGAAGAAAGGAAGCTCACGAAAGCTATAAAGGGAGTCCATTATTTGTAAGCGTAAAAAAAGTATAGAAGTTCACGAAGGATATAAAAATCAGAACATAATTGTGAGATTCACGAAGGCTATAGGGGCTTCACTTAATTTTTTTGATCATCACAAAAGGAGGTTTCTTGGTTATGGATGGTTGAGATTCATGAAAGCAGTGAGATTCATGAAATTTTTTACTTTTCGAAGGCTAAAAGATATTCATGAATGGAAGGAGATTCATGATGGAAGTAAACATCACATAAGTATTAAAAAGGTATTACCAAGTAAATCTATAGTAAAATGTTATTGATCAAGTGGGAAAAAGTGTAACTTCAAGAGATAATCTATCTATAATCTAGGATGTTTTCATTATTACTATTTATGGGACCAAAAAGTCTATAAACTATTTTTGAGTCCTTTCTAGAGAAATGAAAAAATGAAGAGGAAAAAAGTGGTCATTTTCACTGGTAGTGAGCCATCAAATGAGATATGGGTGAGTGGCCCTTAAGAAGAAATGAACTATCACTATACTTTGTAAAGGTTGTGAGCATAGTAATAGAAGAGATATATCCTGAACCTTAATTAGGAAATGTACTTTAGTGGATTTTGTACGTCGAAAAATTTAATTATATTCTCTTTGGATGTAGCCGAGTGCGGGTGAACCAAGTAAAATAACTATGTATGAGTCATGATTTTATTTATTTTGATACATTTATATGGGAATAAGAGAGAGAAATGTTTTATTTATTGAGCAAACAAGATCAAAAAGGGTGGTTATTTTGTAATCTATCATATCCTCATTCACACCCCCTATTAGTGTATTGAACGTAGTTGGTTTATCATGTATTATATTTAGATACATTTTATCATTTTTTCAATATGAAATTACCTGTATTAGGGGATTAGGGTTTTTTTATTAATTTTTAATTAGAGTTGGTGAGGGTTTAATTATTATAATTCCACTAAATATGAGGAAAATGACTCCCATTATGTGTGTTTTATACCCTATGTAATTTTATCCCACCTATTTATTATTAGAGGAAGACTTTAGGGATCAACCTTATATTTATTACTAATATAGGAGGGACTACAGTGGAGGCAGTTCAGGACACCAATTATTATACACAGATCCAAATGTTTGGTAATAAAATTATTCTTACCAAACCTTCTAAATTATGTCTTAAAATATAATAACAAATATATTTATTTTTTAGCATAGCCCATACATTGATAAAATTAAATGTTACATACTTTGAGGTAATACTATTTAAAATATTTTATACTCATAAATCCATGATTTGTTTTATCATTAAAATATTCATACCCATTAACTTCAACATATATGTCTATATAACATCATGAATAAATCATAGAACATGTGTCAATAATTCATTGTGATGATAATTAAAATTATGATCATAGATTTGGGGTAGAAAATATTATTTTACATATTTGACGATGCAATTGGGATGATTTTAATTCATTAAATACTTTTTCATATAGAAAATAGATTTTATCTAATGTTATTGATAATTAAGATCAAGTATGTTTTTTGACTTAATATCATAAGGATATAATTATAGAAAAATGACAAAGTTTCAATTCCAGCGTTCATAAAAATCATCCCTATGATTCTATTATAGATTCTCCTATTCTAAAATATACCGACTAATTAGAATCAAAATTAGAGAAGATAATATAAAATCAATCATTATTGCATGAATATGTGTTTTATTTAATTTTGTAGAATTCATACCACATGATTGGGATATTATTTCTATTAATTTACCTCATAGGTACTATCCTTTTATAGTTATTATAGGGGAACAATCAAACTTTTTAGTTTCCTGGCATGACGTAGAAGACTCTGGTATTAAGGGTAATAACAAATGTGCAACGGAGGTTATGGGAGATGATAGAAAATAATATTATTAAGATATTTTGGATCAATGATAATAATATAATGTTGTGGATGATGAGTTATTTCACTATATAATATAATTATATTCTTCATTTTACCCCATTTAAGATAAATTAGATATCTTCTATCTCTCATGAAATTGGAAAGAGAAATATCTAATGGTTGATGCTGATTGATTCATGGTTTTTCAAAAAAAAAACATATATTTTTCAAATATTTGATAGGGTTAAAATATATTGTGACTATATGATATGTTAGTAAGTATATTAATTTTTAAGAGACTGTATAAAAAATCAATCAAAAGAGACAAAGTTGGATACAATTGAGGTTTTAAAATTATCAAATGAGATTTCAATGTAATTGGACTTTATTTTGTTTTTAGATTCTAAAAGGACGGAAGAATAAATTATTATTTTTATGGAATAATTAAGGAGGATAATATATTGTAAAACTATAAAAGCTTCTAAAGTTTTAATTTTGAGAAACATAAGTTTTGGTTTTTCGAGTAAAGGTGAATTCTCTTAAGAGGGATCAATGTTAAGTGAATTTGATTTAATCAAGTATTTAGGGCTTGGGAAATTTTTTAGAACACTCTAAGGGACCAATTATATTAAATTTATATATTAATATCAAATATATTTATTAACAAATTAAATTTTATCATAAAAATTTTCAAATTATTTTTTATGGGAAGATCTAGTATATTTATGTTGTAGTTTCTTAGGTGTCTTTATTTTCAATAACACGGACTTTTTTAATATGGGTTTATGTACCACATTCGAGGGTTATATGTTATGTTATTTTTATTTTGATTCAATATATATATATATATATCATTTTATTTTAATAAATTACACAATATAAATACAGAAAAAAATATTTTCTGTTGTTTACACATATCTATATTTGTTTTCATTAATTTATGCTCCATATTATGAAATAAGTTGTTCTATGATTTAGAACCACTTTATTCAAAAACATTAATATTTTATTTGAATTTAAAATAAATATATTAACATATTATAAATGTTTTATAACATTATGATAGATGTTCATGAACTCACAAACTATGTTGGAGAGGGTAGTTTTTATACTATCTAACTTCTTTCATAAAGAGATTCACACTAACATCACTTAAATATATCATCAAAACATATTAAAGTCAAGAATTTAGAATTATATAATCTATTTTAATCCCTTACTAAAGGTTAAGAAACATATTTTCTATGATATTTTACCTTTTTATACACAACATATGTTCTATAAATTATAATTTATGCCTTTTTGGAAAGATTATATATTGTGCCTCATAACTTTATGAAATTAAGTTATATGTATTTCAAAACACTATTATCTCTTAAATGAATGTTTATATTAAAACACTAGTATTTTTAATTTATTTTTTTTATCATGGTGGTTTTTGTTTTGAGTCATCCTTCTCCTATAAATACTTCCTCATTTTGTTATCATATCCATATATTCGATTATTATTCTATAATATTGAACTTATTAATTATTATATTACTTTTATCATAAGTTATGATTCAATATTTTGAAATTAAATAAACAAATAATAATCATTGGGTACTATAGTCATTAAATATATGGTATATTCACTATCCCCTTTCATAGTTGTTGTTAATTATCATCAAACCCAAATATCTTTTAATATCATTCCATAACAGCAAAAATTAAATTTTACTTGTTATTACAAGGCATAATAATATGGAATGGATCATAAATAACTATACACCCATTGATAAAGCTATCCAAATTTATAGGATTAAGTCACCTATAACCCTTTAAAAGAATAATACAAATATAAAATAATTAGAGGAGAGTAGCGTTTTTTTAACACATATCATATGGATTTGAGATATTTATACCCGTTTTAAACTCCACACATACAATGATAAAAATTTCTATTCTTCTACTAATTATTGTATAATAAATTCTCAATATTTTATAAGGATTTATTTTAATTATTTTTATCATTAAATTAGTTAATAACTATATGATAACCTATGATAACTATTTTTACAAAAATTATTAATTAACCAATCTTCCTAGGATATTTATAAAACCATTAAAGGTATCACTGACAACAATTTTCTTGATAAAAATTTAACATTAATAAATAAATAAAGAATTAATTTAAAGAAATTATTAATAATATCATATAAAAATGAATTCCTCAGATTGGTTCCCTCCTAAATAATCATTTTATATTTTCCTATATTTAAACAATTTGATATTTTTTCATTTTAACTAATTTTCATTATGTGATACCAATTATTTTTCTAATAATAATCCATAAGTGACACCTATAGTAATATATATACATTCCACGTAATTTAATATTATTAATATGGAATAGAGACCTTTATCTCATACCCCATATACTTATATGTGATTTTCATCATTATAAAATTCATAGATTCATGAAATAATAAAAGATATACTACAATCCACTACTTCAAACCAATATAAAATTTTTATATATAAAAATAAAATATTATTTTATGGGATTAAATTTATGGATGTGGTGTTATTCTACTATCTTACATATTTTATTATATCTATTCTTTGAAAATATCTACATGGATTATATATTTTTAAATTTATTAATTTTCCTACTTTATTAAATTATGTATGGGACTTCCACCATAAAAATAACAAACATTTTCCATTAATTTAGGATAAAATAATTTAATCATGAAATAAATTTCAATAACATTCCTCATGGATTCCCTAAAATTAATTTTATTTTATTAGGTATAATTGAAAGTATCTTTATCATAGATTAGCCTCTCTATTGTTTCATTAAATTTCTAATTATTATATACTAAAATGTTATTCAATCACTCAGAAACCATGTTCCCAAATGTGGGACAATCAATGAAATATTATTAGATCATTATTTTCATTAATTATTATTAAAATTCTCTTTTAGGAAATTCTTTTTCATGTACATTCCTCTTCTAATATCCTTTATTTGAATTAATAGGTCTTCTTAGGGAAGATTTCATAGGTGTAATAATTTTCATTTAAATCCCTTAAATCTTGGGGTTTTCTCCCTTCAACATTTAGAGTACTTGGATCCACTATTATCAATAATAAAATTTTACACTTTTTTCTTCAACTACTTACATGGGTCCCGAGTGTATCAATGTCCTATTTATTTCATTATTTCTTTTAAATTAATTTTCATTCCTTCTATTTATTTAATGACTATAAAGTATTTTCCACAACATTATAAGTCTTTATTATCTTTTTTATATTATAACTTAATTAATTATCTTTGTTGATCCATAACCTTCCTTTGGTATACTCAAGGCCCAAGATTTAATTAAAAGTGTTGTATAAATAAATTTTGTTTCTTGTATTTAATAGATAAATATTTAATATTATCATATGATTTATTTACATTTTTATTTTCATATTATTATGATTCAGTTTAGAATTACTGTTTCCTCTCAATTTCATCTCAAAATCGGATTACATTTCTTCAAAATCCATTGCAAAGTATTCTATTGAATTGAATGGATTGATGGAAATTTCACGTATCTCCCCTTTATTACAAACAAATAAATATTTATCACAAATCTGCACAATTATTCAACATTTCTACATAATAAAATTTAATAAATAATTAATTTTAGAAAATATTAATTTTTCACTTAATAATATGATTTTAGTTTTTAGTAAAATTTATTCTTATAAAATTTATGTTATATTGGACCTAATTTAATAAACCAAGTAATTTTATTCTTCAATAGTTAAAAAAACTACTACTGATTCATTTCTTGATCTTTCATCACCCCTTGTAAAACCATAATTAAAGATTTCAATCAGTTTATCTATCGATACTTATTGAGAATTTTCAAATGTATATAGATTTAACCCAATCAATATAAAACCATTAAATGGGAAAAATTATTGTTATAAATAATCAATTATATTTTCAAGTTATTTTAAATTGAATTAAAAACTATCCATGTGGATTTCTTTATTTCTTATCAATATACACGACATTACACACCATTTGAATTACTCAAGGTCTTTCTATTTAACATTTATTTCTTTTAATTTTTTATTTTCCTATTATTATTTTAGAAATAATTTTTAATATCCAATAATGATGAAATTTAAGAAGGAATTGTAAATATATAATATAATATTGATATTATAGTGAATATAAATAAATTATAACAGATATTAATGGAATCTTTTGATAAACCAATGAATATGAATCCTTCCTAATTATTTGTATATCTAATTAATTGTTTTTGAGGGAGAAAATATAAAACACCCAAAAATTATCATTAATATAGAATATTATATAATCGAAACCTTTTTCAGAATATAATTTTTCATGGAATAGTATTATATGATGTCTATTGGGTGGGAGGGGTTGAATTAATGTTCAATAATTTTTCTATTTTTATAAATCCATTACACCATTTTATGAGTTCTTGTAAAAATAAAATTCTATCAATTTTTGGATTCAATGTTTCTATTTTTATATTTTACCTCATCCTCACCCTTATTTAAGAAATAAAATAAATAAAAACAAGAACATGGATTCTTAAAAGGTTCATATCTTTGTTTGAAAGGTAATATTTTTAATATATACTATATCATCTATTAAATATGTTTTTTCTGATGTTTTTGTAATAATTATAATGATTCTTATGAGGTGGGTATCATCATAGTATCCTTTATTCATATACCACTAATTTCATAAGCATAAATTTTTTTTGGATCCCTTATATTGAATAAGTTCAACACTCTATTAATGTTAATCAATCTTATTTTATCAAATCCATACATGAATGAATCAACAAGATAATTAAAATAAGGGTATAAGAAAATTGATGTCTCTTATTTTAATTGCACGAAACTTATTAACGATTAAATGTAATTTTTTTAATATAAAAACTTATTAATCAAGTTATTACATGATCCTTTATGTATTATTGATCAATATTTAATCTAATAAACTCAGATCAATTAAGTTGTATTGTAATTTTATATTTTTGATATTCGATTGTCTATACATAGATGTGTATAAATTTCCTCCAATTTACTTATCAAGTATGTTAAATATTTTTCAAATAATTATACAACATCCAACCTTATTTTCTTCTAGGTATTTATTTACAAATAACCAATAATTTTTTTAAAATAAAAATTATTGATAAAAATTATTATTTTGACTACTTTGACTAAAATATAGATTTTATTAATCACTATATCAAAATAACCCTAGATGATTGTATATATTAAATAAATATATATATTAGGTCAATTTATTCTACTATTACCATTTTAGTTTCATATAATATAAACATAATATATTTATAAATATTTGAATTTAAATACAATCAAATATCTAAAGGATATCCATAATTAAAACCTTGTTCTATTTAAAAACGTCACCCAAAAAATGTTCAATTAATTATAAATACAATCCTTCTAATATTTTTGAAAATAAATAAAAAAATATCAATTATAATCAATTATGTTTGGTTTAAACTTATCAATGAAAATTTCACAAACAATTTTTTGTTGTTGTATATTCTTTGAAAATGCTTTATGTCATATTTAACCAATTTTTTCAGGGTGTAAAAATATTCTCTATGTGATTATTTTGATATAAATCCAATTGAACATGTCAATATGATATCGATTCATTTATCAAACACTCCAAATGGGTTCAAAACTATGAAACACAATCTATTCTATGATGTATTTTAAGAAATATAAATTATTATATAGAAATTATATACTATATTTATATTAAATTCAATATATTGGTTAATGTTTTTCTCTATTAAATATATAAAATATAATCTATTTCATTTTCATAGACCATATAATATTAAAATGTAAATGAAAAGTCGAATTATATATTTCATCTCATTTAATAAAAATGTTATGTTCATTTTATCTTCAATTTGTTTGGTTTGGAGAACCTCATATAAAGTTATATTAAAATTATTGAAGTCATTATCAATCAATATAAACCTGATTTTAATTAATATTAAGTACTTATTATAAGACCCCTTTATTTAATTGAGGTGAATACCCTTTAAAACATTCCAAAAAACTTTTTTTTTATTTTAAGATTTCACTAAGAGGTTTAGAGGGTCACATGGGAGTTTGAGAAGAAAAAAATTAGGTTGGGTAATGCATCAAAAGTGTTTTAGTGCCACCAACAAGCCATATGTTCGCCACCAACTAGCTGATGGTGTTCCACTAAGATGGGAAAGCTCTTGGAAGCCCAATGGCTAGCTTGTTAGTTATATGTGGGTTTTTTAAAAAGGGGGAAAAGGGTCTTTTATTATGGATTAAATAAATATGGAAATAGGGGGTTAATTTATTTTAAACATTTTAATGATATAAAAATAAATGATAAAATAAATCAATATAAAATTTTAATTATAAATATATTAAATCGATAGAATCAATAAGTAAATAGTTGATAAATTCAATAAATGTTATAAAGATAATATAAAATAAACTAAGTAGGAAAACAATTGAATTTAATATATACAAGTATAAAAAATTATGAAAAATTCTGATAGAAATAAGATATATGAAGAGAAAAACATGATTAAATATGGTGTTTGGTAATAACATTAGAAGAGATTCTAAATTCCCACCCCTAAATTAGAGATATATACCTCATAAATACCTTACCTTAGTTTTGATTGAAACACAAGAGAAAAAATTAATTATTTTTGTTGAACATCCAAGAACCACATCCCTTGGTTTTAATAAAAACCCAGGAACCACTTCCCTTGATTTTAATAGAAACCCATGAACCAAAGGTAGATATAGGTTTAAAAAAAATTGATTTTCTAAAAGAAAATATTTTATAGATTATGTCTTCTATCTGTATATAATTATAAATATAAATAGTGAGCGATATATAGATAAAATGGTGAGATCTTACAAGATATAAAAATGGAGAATGACTCCTGAGAGGTTAGTATAGAGAAATTGAGAAAAAGTCTTAGATATTCCACATTGAAAGTGTTCCAATTCAAATACAGTTTTTTGTTGAGAAGAGATGATGATAAAATCACCCATGTAATCCTTTTTTAGGATTCAATACTTTTGGGATGGTCTTTTAAGTCTTTATTTCGAGTCATGTAAATAAATATATGAGCAAGTTGTTTTTCTAACATAATCAATGAACCCCCAAATGGTCTGACTTGACACCACAAGATACATGGTAGCCTCCACCAGGTTATCAGTGGAGTATAATAAAAAAATAAGCATACTGTAAACTCTCACTAAATTGTTGGTGGGTATTATGAAAAATAGAGGTTCTACCACATACCACTGACAAGCTGGAAGCCCTACACCAACTAACCACTACTACATTATGTACTTGGCTTCATGAAGTGACTGCTCCTCTTCTGCAGAAGGCCCTCCATGGTTATTCTATCATTCTTCAAATTCCTCAACAAATATATGGAGACTTCATAATTATCTTCATGAATGATTAAAATTATTCATTTTTATTATCCATTATCCTCAAGATTCGCCCATTTGGTAATTTAAAGTGATGAATTAAAATACAATAATGGATAACCTAGAGAAACTCATTGAAACCATTAGATACAAGATTGAGTGTTTGTAATCGTTAAAAAATATTGAGAGAGAAGGGGTATAATAATATCCCCCCTCCTGATGATTAGAGACACTTCAAAAGATATATTTAATTAAAATTAAGAGAAATGGTATATCAAGGTAATTCAAGATTCATGCTTAATAGATGTATAAAATTAAAAAAGTTGAATAGATCAACTAACGACATACTGAAAACTAAAAAACATATTCTCTTTGATAAACAAAATATTAATTCCCATTTTGATCCAATAAAAAAATTTAAGAACTTTTTTTTGATAATTGAAACATATTAACTTTATATAAAAAACTAATCAAAACCTCTATCCTATTGTCATTACCCAAAATTAAAATAAAGAAGGTAAAAGTGAAGATATTTCAATTGGATAGGCATTTAAAAAAGGATTTTTAAAATAATATTCATAAGATAACACATGAATAAATGGTAAATCATAAAGAGAAATCTTGTATAAAGGATAGATGAAAAATATCTCATTACCCCAAACAAATAAATCATATAAAAATAACGGAGGAAGAAAATTTGAAAAATATAAGAAATAAAATTTTGAAAATGAAAAGAAATGATAATGGAAAAGAAATTTATCCTAATATTTGAAGAAATATCCTTGAAAGATATTAGATATTTTGAAGATAAAAAACATTAAATAGATAACTCAAATAAAAAAGTAGTTATGAACCTTTTTCTCATTATGATAGAGGTTTTTGTAAAATATTCTTATGAAAGGAATGATCTAGAGTCCCCCTCACTTAGAAAATTAAAAATCAAACATAAGAGTATAAAATTTGATAAACAATTTGAATATTTATTAAACCATATTGGATTATATAATACAATATTTGATAAATCAATGGTGAAATCCTGTAACACCTTAAAAAAAGTTCTTCTTAGTACACTTAGAGGGTGTGTAAATGTGAGATAATAAAGCTTGATAAGCTGAAATAATTTTGAGCACACTTAGAATTTCTAATAAGGATTTAGGAACCCAATTTTTTTAGAATTTGAATTTATTTTTGAAAATTGATATGAAGAAATGGAAGGCATACATATCGTTCATTTTTTAAATCACATTAATATATAATGTTTCAAAATTTTCTACAGTAATTACAAATTTTATTTTGAGAAAAACCATTTAATGTTTTTTTATTTGTTATAGATATTCAATTATTTGAAAAACCCAAACCCTGATTATTTATTTTAACACCTTGAGAAATTATAATAATATTAAAATTTTATTCATAATGGGTGAAATTTGAAAGATATATTTTTAGATCCTTGATTTAATTTTTCAGAAATTCAACATGAGGTTAATTTGTTATTTTTATAATCAAATCATCATTTTTCTTTCAAAAGTGGATATTATTTATTTATAAAATGATATTTCTAATATACCAATATCTTATATTTATGTTCAAAATTTCCATATAATTAAGAGCTTTTATGAAAACTATTTTCATGTTCATCAAGATCTTATTCATGTTCTTTATTAGTTATGGGAAAACAAGCAGAAGAATAACATCTTAAGGAAGAAGAGGTAGATGATTTAAAATTTAAATTTATATTATCCTCATGTCATTCCTTGATATGTAGCATGAGGTTTTTAGAATATTCATTTTTTGAATAGAACGAATCAGCCCGATGTGAAATATTATGATATTTTATTCATTCATTCTTTTATTTGAATCTTGTTTTTTTAGAATTGTAATTTCAGCATAATATGAAAATTTTTATTGTATTTGTAGAACATAAACACCAAAACAACAATTTGATATTGGTTTAGATAATTTCATTTTTATTTAATCTTCTTCAAAACTTCTTTCTCTATTTTGAAAAGTCTTTCCAATTTAGCATCAGTGTCGGTAAATCTTCTAAATGATTCATCATCTTTGAGAGCTTTATAAGATATGTTTTTTGGGTTCCTTGAGATACATTAATTAGTTTACTAGTTTTAATTTCATGGTAATGTCATACTCTATGAGTGATCCAACAATACATTTAACCAAAATATATATGATGTTATTGGATTCTTGGATCACCAGCAGGTTTTTGATCTCATGAACATGGTAAAACTAATACGACTTTGTTTATTATCATTTTAGTGGAAAATTTACAATTGAGATATTTTATACCACTAAAAATGTTTCTAAATCTTGTAAACATATAGTTTATTGATTTATTAGGATTTATACATAACACTTCAAAATATTTATGATATGTATTCAATTTATCACCGTTTAGGTTATCTTTTTCTTCTTGTGTGGTTTCAGTAAGTTTCCAGATTTCAAGAGTGGTTTTTTCAAGAGGATATTCTATTGAACTATTGTTAATCTAAACAATAAGTAATGAGTTCATAGATTTACAAACTAATTTAAAAGATGAAATGCCTTTAGGATTCCATTTATCTTCATGTTTAGTTATAAGGATATAACCATGCACAACCATTTTCTAAATAGGATACAAATGCTTTCAAGGAAAATCGACATGTTATTTTTCCAAGAACAATAATTTAAACCATAAAGTAAAGGATAATGTGTATAAAATGTAGATAACATTTTAAATTAAAAGTATTAAAATATTAATTATTTTTAAATCTAAAAAGAAAAATGAAAAAAAATTAGATCAAAAACACAAAGAACTCCCTTTAATACCAATTGTTAGTATTAAGGAGTAAAAAATGATTTCCAAATATATATTTTAAAATAAATTCAAAGAAAACCGTTGATACCAATTTGTGATCTACATAAATATGGAAATAGGCGGTGAATTTCCATATAAAAATTTAAATACATAATACAAAAAATAATTGAATTTAGAAGGAAATATAAATAATTAAGTGATTTAAGTGATTAAATCAATTGAGAGATATTCGATAAATTATATCCATGATATAAATATAATATCAAATTAAATTATGTTTGGAATAAATATAATGAAATTCATTAAAGTATATGAATTTATGGTAAATTATGAAAGAAAAAATTAAAACGAGAGAAACAAAATTTATTTAATAAAGAGTCCATCAATAGCTCTTGAAGACACCCTATGTCCCCAGCCATAAATTAGAAATATTTGAATTATAAATCCCATCCATTTATTTTAACAAAAACCAAATAATCAAATTTTTTTGTTCGTAATGATAAACCCTAAACCACATCCCTTAGTTTTATTAAAAATCCAAGAATAACTTGTCTTTGTTTTAATACAATCCCAATAACTAAAAGTAGAAATTTTTTAATTTTATAAGGGAAAGTAATTTATATATTTGTTACTCTATCTCTCTTTAAATTTTGATACCAAGGGATATTGAGAGATACATACAATGGTGATAGCCTATAATATATCAAAATGGTGAATAAATATTGATAGGATGGGTTGGATTAAGATAGAAGATGTATTAGAGATCTGATGTTGAATGTTTTCCAAATCCTTTGGAGTTGTTCATGGATGAGATAATAAGACCCAATCAAAAAATTAGTCCTTTTATAGGATTCAAGAGTGCCAAGAATGTTCTAATGTTCTTCATGTCTTGTTCGAAAAATGAGCCAAGCGAGTGGCTTTTTGACTATAATCAATACACACATGAATAGTCTTTCCTAACACCACTGAGTACATGGTTGCCTCTACTGGGTGGTCTCTAGGCTACCTAATAGAATCTACTTACTATATGGTCCCATGAATAGGCAAGTGGGACTTCTAGGAAGCTAGAGTTTCTACCTCATGCCACTGGAAAGATGGTGGTACAATACTAGCTAGTCGGTGCATTATGATACTATTGAGCAAGTGTTGTTTTCGACAATACTCTATTTTATTAGGGGGGATTGTTGAGAACAATACTCTATATTTTTATGATGATTTCGATGCTCACAAATACCCTTTTTGTTATTATAATGATTATACCTTAAGTGTATTTAAAGAAATTAATATTCATCATTTCTCTATTTTGGAATAATACTAAAGTGTTTAGACTACGTGGGATATTTTAAAAAGTGTTCTGAAATCATTTTAGCATATTAGTGTGTTCTGGAAACACTGTTCATTCTCTATGTGTTTGGAAATCACATAAGCCTATTCTAGAAACACTGTTTATACCCTACGTTTGGAAGGAACCTTAAGTTAAGGAAATCAGAAAATTATTAAAGAAGAACTCTATATTTGGAAGGAACATTACATTCGAGTTATCAGAAAAGTATGAAAGAAGAACCCTACATTATTATGGAATGTTATTTTTGTTTCTAAGAAGTATGGTTTATCAACCTTACTTTTGTAAACAACAGATGTTGTATAAAAAAGTATTGATCATGTACGTTATATTTAGAAGCTGATAAATGTATGAATTATAGAGCATATATTTGAGAGTTGAAGTGAAAAGTATTGATGATCAAACATACTTTTGAAGAATGAATGATCAACCTTACATTGTGAACATTAAGTTCAGAGAATGTCTGCTATGTAGTTCAACCCTATGTTCAGCGTCATAGAAATAAATTATGACTTTATCGAGCAACGGTATTTATACATATTATTAGGCTCATTACAACTTAGATTCAAAGCCTGAATTTAAGGCTCTTCTTTAACTGAATAAAAGTTATTTAGTTGTGATTCAAAGGATCAATTGAAGAAAATATTTTATGGCTGAATATTTAGGGGAGTTACGACTGCTTTGTTATTCAAAAATTTGAATATCACGATTCTAAAGGCAACATTTGTGGATCGAAATTATAATGGAAAAAGTTTCTCTTTTTATATATATCTAAGATATTTTGTATTAAAAAAAGAGGTGAATGACTGAAAAGAAGATCAGGGTAACAAGCTCTTGAGTTTTTTCACAGCTACAACTTACAAATATATACGAGTCACATAGATCTACTGTCACCAAGATCATTCAAACTCTATTTTTCAAGAGAAGAAGAAACACATTGAAGATTAATTGATTCTAAATCCATTATCTACTGTGAATATATAGTTGTTGTAGTTGCTAAATTCATTTCAAGATCTACTGCAACTATATTGGGTTAGAACTACTTCTACCTAAATGTCATTTTTTCTGAAGACTACGATCCATCGACAATTAGTTTTGCACTTTTGCCACTGTGAAGAACAACTGGAAGGTATTTTTAGAAAAATACACTTTTAATTTTGAGTAACCAGCTTCTCATACTAAGATGTTTATTCAGTTCTATGTATAAATTAGAAGGCTATGTTTTATCCTTTACTTGTAAAGGTGTCAACATCTTGCACTCAGTTGTGGACAGTTTGTTTATAAGAGGACCAAATAGTGAAAATAACCAAGCTCGTTGAGTAGAGTGTCAGTGGAGTGGACTAGGGGCCATTTGTTTACTAAACCACTATACAACATTCCATTCATTAAATGTTTGTTTTCTGCAGCACAAACATTATGATAAAGATAAAGAACAGATTTGGAAATCATAATGATTTGAGAAGAAATTATAAAAGACATAATTAACCCCCTCTTGTGCATATTTGGTATATCTCGATACAAAAATTGGTATCAATGAAGGATCTTTTTTCAAATCTATAACAAGTTAAATGTTTTTTATTATATAGAGAACAATGGATGATACATGCTAGGGTATGTAAATAGTTCAAGCTCTCTAATTCAATGGTGAAAATATTTATGCTAGAAATCAAGCATGATCATTTATTTAAATAACTTTAGATACAAATTCTACTAAAAAATTATATCTCTCTATGTGATTCCAAAGAATCCTGAGACATGGAGTGCCGATACATAAGCAGAGTACGCTATAAACTCGAAAGCTATAAATGCTACCATATGTGGTCTTGGACCAGATGAATTTAACAGAGTATCTTAGTGACCAATGACTTATCAAATGTGGTAGACAATTTCAGTTGCCTATGACGGAACTAACAATGTCAGATAGATGAGGTATGCCACTGCTAAATTGAAATTCGACACAATCAAAATGTTTGAAGCAGAATGAATCACCCAGATGAATGGAAAGCTTATATAAATTGTTAATAACATCACTACCTTGGGTGAGCCTATCAAAGAAGAGGATCAGGCCCTGAATGTTCTAAGAGTATTACCATCTAAGTGGAATGGAATTTCGACTACTATTATGAAATCCTCATCAGTCAAAGATCTTACAATGAGAGAGTTGATTATAACTCTTATGATGTATGAATATGTGATGTAATATGAACCAAATGAGCATAAAGTTTTAATAAAAATAGAAAATATTGCTTTCAAGGTAACATCTCAAAATAAAATCAGAAATGTGAAGAATGAAATCAAAGTGAAATCAGAGAGTTCTGATTCAACTAATTCAGATGTGGAACAGGACCAACTTTATAGAAAGTTTATTAAATTCTATAGAAATATTAATAGATATAAAAAATCCTTCAAAAAGTATGAAAAATAACCAAGGGAAGTCAGATGCTATGAATGAAACAATTTGGGTCACATTAGACCTCACTATCCTCAATTAAAAGGAGAAAAGAAAAAAGAATTTTTTTAGAAATAATGAATATGAGTAGAAAGAAAAAAGATCAATAAAAGCTACTTGTAGTGTTTCTAAAGACTCCAAAAACTCATCAATGTCTGACTCAAAAAATGAATAATCAAATCTGAAAGTAAACATGTTCTTTATGGTATAAGTTGATGAGGTACAATCTTATTACTCATCTGATTCTGATTTGGATTCTAGTTCTAGTTGTTAAAATAATAAACTTACAACCTATTATAATATACTAGTAGAGAAATACGATTTCTTATTGAAGAAACATAAATCACTAAAAAATATTCACACTACTATTTTAGGAGAGAGAGACACTCTGCTAAAACAACATCAACAGTTAATTGAAAAATATATCTCATAAAACAAAAACTGTACAGATATTGAAACTAAAAAAAATTGCAAATAGGAATAGAAACATACAAAAGTGATGCTATTATTTTTACAAAAGATGAAAATACACTAAATGAAATTCTTTGAAAGAATGTGATTAAAAAGGAAAGATATGGAATAAGTAGTAATGTTGAGAATCCCAAACTGTATAAGAACTATTTTTTTACATGTATAAAATGTAAAATTTGAAACTATAGTGGAACAAAAGGTCACATATCTAAAAATTGTTATTTAAGGAAATCACAAATAATTGGGATTAAGAAATCCATTATTGAATGAATTTTATTTGATTCTATTGATTATATAAAAACTAAAGAAGTTGGTATTTCTAGGTCTTTGTTGGCTAACAAAGACGGACCCAACAAAATATGGGAACCAAAACAAACGTCTATTTAAATACCTTTGTAGGATGCATGTCACAGATGAAGAAAATATGTATGGTATATGTAAAGTGGCTTCTCAAAGATTATGAGTGGAAACTCATCAAATTTTGGAACTCTTAATCAAAAGGATGGTTGTCTAGTCACATTTTGTGACAATGCCAAAGGTAAGATAATTGGCATTAAAACTGTTGGAGATCCTAAAGTAGTCTCAATAAATAAAGTAAACTTTGTACAAGGATTGAAAGACAATCTGATAAGGTTCTAGCAACTATGTGATGATGGATATTTTTTTTTATTTTTCTTACAAATTTTGTTCTATTTTTAAATATAAATTTGGTAAATTTAGAGCACCAAGAACTGATAATGTTTATACCTTGGAATTAAAATCCTTTCCAAATGAAAATGTACACTGCTTAAATGCTAAGATAAATGAATCATGGATCTTGAACAGAATACTTTGAAATTTCAATATATATTATTTAGATATGTTATCTAAGAAACAATTATTTTCTGATTAGACTAGTCTAAAATTTGAATGTGATAGATTCTGTGTTGAATTTTAACTTGGCAAGCAGAAGAAATCATACTTAAAATCTATTAACAAAATTTCTACATCTAAACCTCTAGAACATATCCACATGGATTTTTTTGGACATTCAAGAATATAAAGCTTTGTTGGTAAATTATATGTATATTTTTGAGTCGATCACTATTCTAGATTTACTTGGATTTATTTTCTAAAATAAAAAAATGAAGCGTCTACTATATTTGAATGTTTTTGTAAAGATTTCCATAATAAAAAATGTTTTAAAATAATTCCATTATGAAGTGATCATTGTAGAGAATTTTAGAATTTGGAATTTAATTCTTTGTGTGCAAATATGTGTATTAATCACACCTTCTCTGCACTAAGAACACCTCAACAAAATGGAATTTTTGAATGAAAAATTAGGACTATTTAAGAAATGGCATGGACTATGCTAAATGAATACAATCTTCCTACCTATTTCTGGGAAGAAGCTATAAGAACAGCCTGTTATATAATGAATAGTGTTTTAATTAGACAAATTTCCAAGAAGACACCCTATGAACTCTAGAATTACAGAAAACCAAATGAAAATTACATTAAAGTTTTTGGATGCATGGTTTACACCTTACAACCCCAAGGAAAATCATGTTAAATTCGATCCAAATTTAGATGAAGGAATTTTCTAAGGATATTATTCTACTTCCAAATATTATAGAGTTTTTAATAAAAAATAAAGGGTTTTTTATGAATCAATTCATGTGAAATTTGATTAATCTATTCCCTTTGAGAAAAGGAATGAACAAATTTATGAATATGACTCAAATAATAACATGATACTTGAGAACTTAATATATGACATTGAAAAAATATAAATGAAATTCAGTCTAGTTTAGAAGTACACGACATTGAACAACATAAAAGTATACTACCTATAATGTATAGAACACTAAAGAATCAGCCTTTAGAAACTTTTATAGGAGACCTAGTCACTGGAATAAAAATTTGAATAAATTTAAGAAATATTATTGAAGTCTATGCCTTTCTATACCAAATTGAACCAAAGAAATTAGAAGAATACTTAGTTGATTAATGTTGGACGATAGAAATGTATGAAAAAACTAAACCTGTTCCAGAGAAATGAATTTTGGAATTTAGTTGAAAGACCTTTGAAATATACAGTTATAGGAACAAAATGGGTCATTATAAATAAACAAGATGATCAAGGAATAATAACTAGAAATAATGAAATACTAGAAGATAAAGGATATAATCTGGAATAAGTTATTGATTATGATGAGACATTTTCACCTGTAGCTATATGAGAAGCCATTACTAACGTTTTTTCCTATGCATCCCATATGAACATTAAATTATTTCAGATGAATTTTAAGTCTGTATTTTTAAATGGTTATTTATTAGAGGATGATTATGTTGATCAACCACTTGGTTTTGAAAATTCACCAAAACAGATTCTCTTTTTACACATAGTAAATATATTTATGGCCTTAAACAAGAACATAAAGCTTGGTATAATGGATTGAGTTATTTTCTTTTCAAAAATTATTTTACTATTGGGATGGAAGATCCAACTTGTTTTAAGAAAACTGTTAACTCTAATATGTTATTAGTTCAAATTTTTGTGTATGATGTAATTATTGCTTCAATAAACAAAAAACCTTTTCATATGTTTTCATATTTAATTCCAAAAGATGTTGAAATGAGTATGATGGGAGAATTTAATTTCTTTTGAGGACTTAAAATTTATTAAAAATATTTCAGAAATGTTTTAATTCATAGAAATTACATTACTTATTTACTTAATAAATTTTTACTTGAAAACAAATAGTCATATACAACTCCTATGTGTGCTAATATAAAATTTTGTTTGGATGAAACTGAAAAATCAGTTGACAACATGTTATATAGAGGTATAATTGGTATTTTATTATATCTTACTGCTAGTAGGATAGATATAATGTATTTAGTGTGTATTTGTGATATATTTTAATCTAATCCTAAAAAATCACACTTAAGTGTTGATAAAAGAATTTTTAGATATTTAAAAGGAACTGTTTTTCAATCTCTTCACTATCTAAAAAATATTATTTTTAATTTAATTTCATATTCCGATGCTGAGTCGGGAATTTTTAAATTAGATAGAAAAATCACCTTAGGAAATTTAAACTTTTTAGGAAAATATTTAGTGTCATTGTCTCGTAAGAAACAACACTCAGTTACCCTATCAATAGTTGTGGCACAATATGTATCTACATGAAGATGTTGTTCACAAGTTTTGTGGATGAAAAACACTCTTATTGAATTTGGACTAAGATTTTAATAACACGCCAATTTTATATGATAATAAAAGTGTTATAAATATTTCATAAAACCCTATTAATCATTCTAGAACTAAGAATATTGATTTCAGACATCATTTTCTAAGAGACCATGTTCTTGAAATGGTAATTTTTTTTATAATTTGTAAGTACTAAAATTTAATTTGCAGATATTTTTACTAAACCACTTCTCACTACAAGGTTTCATTTTATTAATGGGGATCTAGGTTCACTTATTTTTAAATGAAATTTTAATTTTAAATTTTCTTCTTTAATTATTTTAATTTTAATTTTTATTTAATTTTTTAAAAAATATCAGTACTTTTTTTAGAATAATTTAAAATTCTGTCTATAGAGCTTTAAATTTTTGATGCATACATTTTTAATTTTAAATAATGTAATAATTACTAGGTACCTAATAACACATGAAGCAAGGATGTCCAAAACCATTTCAAATTCCATACCCATTCATTTTCTCAAAACCTTACGAAAAACAAAAAACCCTTACCTCCTTCATTTTCCTTTGACTAATAATTCGAAACCCTAATATATAGAGAATTTATAACACTGAAACAGAAATGGACAAGGCAAATAGAAATGAGGAAGGAGAAGCTAGTAATTCAAATCGTCAGCTCACGACAGGAAGAAAGATTTTATCGGGAAAAGTATTCGACCTAGAATGGTTGTATCAAATGGATCTCATGTTGTGGAAAACCCTCACATTTCAAAATCATGAGAAAACATTCAGTTGAAAAAATACATTGTTTTTATATGAGGTAGAGCTTCATCACCTTTTCTAATCAGTTTATTTTAGTCTTGATGATATACAAGACACAATATTTGCGAAAATCAAAGATCCAACTGCCCTCGTGAGAGAATTTATCATTTCAACTTAAAGAATATTAGAGATGATGAACATAATTGAAAGGATATTATGGCATTTTTATTTTGTTATACAAGTATATGAAAAATGTTAGTGAAATATATGTAACCTGATCACATGATTTTTATTTATTTTGTGCAAATAGGCAATGCACCTAGGATGTTTGCGATGGAGAAGATTATGATTACTGATATGTACATACTTTTTTTCTTATGAGTGAAATCAATTTGAATTTTCCGAGATATATGTTTAGATATATAAACTACTTCTATCAAATAGAGGCGAGAATGAACTTATATCCCTATGGGGGGTTCATTTAAAAATTGGTGTTTAAGTCTAATATGGTGAGATTAATAGATGTAAGAGTAAGATGAAATTAGAACAATTTTTTCATTGATGGAAATATAAGGATGATTGGCTTATTTTGGAGTACTGTGAAAGGCATGAATATTCCAATTGGAGCTAAGGAAGACCAATAATCAATCCACCTATTGATGAAGGAAGTCAATAGGGGATTCAGAGGAAAATACATTGAGTTGATCAATCTTGTGAGGATCTTGTTCAAGAAAATTCTAGTGAAACTGAACATCTTCTGAGTGACAGATTTATTAGAGAATCTACAGTATAACATATTGAACAACCAAAAATTTCTCAGATTGAGGTGACTCCTCAAGTGGAAAAAGAAATTGTGCCTCAAACTATTGAAAAGCCTAGAGATGTTAAAGTGTCTAGACCCGAATCTTCTCAAACTGTACAACCTACTGAAATTGTTCAAGAGGAATTAGCTCAAAAGAAACCTATATTGGAGGATCCAGTATTAAAGGAATTCAATGAATAAGATTCCCAAGAGGAGTAACAACCTATTATTATGAATCAAGAAAAAATCCTTTATGAAATACACAATGAAATTATTAATGAGGATTTTTTTGTGGAAGAGTCAGGTAAGGACTCGAAAGAAGAATTAGTAGAAAAGACAGTATAGACAAAGGATGAAGAGAAATCAAATGCTGAATCCTTACCTATAGTTTTGTTAAATCCAGTTGAATCTCAGACTGAGAATCAAGCACAAGGTGCGTCTGATTCTATATATGTAGAAGTTGAAGAGATGTATAGAAGGTTAACAATAGTTGAATTAGAAAATTCTGCTTTGAGAAGAGCATTGGAAGAGGAAAATTAGATATTTCAAAAATTTAAATTTATTTATGTTTCAATAAAATAAATTTATGTTTTTAAGAAGGATATGTTGGTTGAAGTATCAAATTTGAAATCTGAGATGGTAATTTAGTTAGATATGGCAGATTTTAAGATTTTCATGAAGCAACAATTCAAAACGGTTAGGAACAGTCAAGTAGGTAACTCAGGAAGTTCGCCTGATATGATAAAGAGATTTCAGGTAATTACAATTTTAATGAGAAAAATGAATGATAGATTGAAGGACCTTCATTGCATCATTGATCCATTTCTTTTCTAGTTAGACATACAAAATCATCTTATTGAGTAGTTAACTTCAAATGAACTTGGAATGTGATCTTTGTTGAATAATTACAAAAATAAGTTAAATCTTTTTATGGAAATGGAAGAAAGAATGCATGAGTTCATTAGAGTCAATTTGATTGAGTATATTCATCAGAATCAATAGAGAAGAGATTTCATTATCCAGTTGGGATATAGAATAATGACACAGATGATGAATTATTTAGCAAAAATCAAGGATGTAATCCATAGATGATGAGACCAGTTTCAAACCTTTGTTGTTCCAAACCTGTTTCCCATTGTCATTACAGTACTTATACTTATATTTTCAATAAAATAAATTTTCATCCCATGTTTATGTGTTGTTATTTTGAATTATTGTATTGTCTATGTTATAATGCCAGTAATCCAACTTCACATATTGTTAAATATTTTATCATAATATTTACTTCAGTTTAGTGGTATATTAAAAAGTTTTATATTCATTATTCTATCATTATTTTTGTCATTACAAAAAGGGGGAGAAATTTGATTGACCACAACATTTAATAAAAAATTATATTAAGATTTTGAATCTTTTAATCAGGGGGAGAAAAGACATTTAACATTTCTTTCTTTCTTTAAAAATGAGAAATACAGATAAACATGAAATGATAATTTTTTAGATAAACACAAAATTATTATTTTTTATTTATAAAGGAGGTGATATTATCTTACTTTATAAAAGGGGATAAAAGTTTTAAATTTTTGTTTACATATATATATATATATGTAACTATGCGTAACACATTTTTTATTTCTTATTGAAATAATTTAGTTAATATTAAATATTGTTTTTATCATTTCAAAATTCAAAACTATATGAAATTAATTTTGTAAGATAATTTCATTGGTTATTTCATGGGTTTTCTAATCATAAAAATGGGAGAGATTTTTTAGCATGTTTTTTTTCAATAATACTCTATTTTATTAGTGGATATTGTTGAGAACAATAATATATCTTTTTTATGATGATTTTGATGCTCACACATACACTTGTTTTTTATTTTAATTATTTTACCTTAATTATATTTCAGGAAATTAATAATCTTTATTTCTCTATTTTGGAATAACATTAAAGAATTTAATCTAATTGGAATATTTTACAAAATTTTTGGAAGATGTTTTAGCATATTAGAGTGTTATGGAAACTCTATTCATGATCTACGCGTTTGGAAATCACTATATCATGTTATGGAAACATTGTTCAAAATCTACATTTAGAAGAAACCTTATGTTGAGGATGTCAGAAAACAATGGAAGAACAACCCTATCATTGGAAGGAACCTTAAATTCGGGTTATCAAAAAAGTGTGAATGAAGAACCCAAGTTTAGTATCGAACGTTGTGTTTGCACCTCAAAAGTATGGTTCATCAACACAACTTTTGTAAACAATCTAACGTTGTATAAAAAAGTATGGATCATGTACCTTACATTTAGAATCTGATAAAAATAATAGATTATATACAGTACATTTGAGAGTTTAAGAGAAGAAAAGTATGGATAATCGACCTTACTTTTAAAGAATGAATGATCAACCTTACATTGTGAACCTTATGTTTAGAGAATTTATGCTATGCAGTTCAAACATATGTTTGGTGTCGTAGATTTAAATTACGACATTATCGAGCATTGGTTTTTATACTGATTATTAGGAGAATTACAATCCAGATTCAATGCTCGAAATTAAAGCACGTGTTTGACTAATTCAAAGCCAATTATTTGTGATTCAAAGTATCGATTTAAGAAGTGATTTTTAGGCTGAATATTCAGTGGAGTTATGACTGCTCTGTTATTCAAACATTTGAATATCATGATTCTAAAGTATACATTTGTGGATCTAAATTTGAAAGGAAAATATTTGTCTTTTTATATATATATGTGAAATTTTATTTAAAAAAGTGGCGAATCATTGAAAAGAAGATAAAGACAACAAGATATTGAGTTTTCTCACTGCTACAATTTACTAAGATATATGATTTAAAAAGATCTTCTACTACCAAGATCTATCAAACTTTTTTTTTCTAAAGAAGAAGAACCACATTGAAGATTCATCGATTCTACATTGATTATATATTATGAATCTACTTCTATTGAAGTTTCTAAATTAATTTCAAGAACTAAAACAACTAGATCAGATTAGAACTACTTTTACCTGAAGATCATTCTTTCTGATGAAAACGATTCATTGACTGTCAGTTGCGTGCTGTTGGAGATGTGAAGAACAACTGGAAAGTATTTTCAGACAAATACACTTTTTATTTTGAGTAACCAGCTTCTCGTACTAAGATGTGTATTCGGTTCTATGTATGAAATAGAAGGCTATATCTTAGCCTTAACTTTAAAAGGTCTCAACTGCCAGCACTAAGTTGTGGATGGTCTATTGATAAAAGGACCAAATAATGAAAATCACGATGATCATGGAGTAGAGCATTGGTGGAGTGGACTTGGAGCCCTCTGTTTCCTGAAGCACTATACAACTTTTAATTCATTAACTGTTTATTTTTCACAGAAAAAACATTATGAGAATGTTAAATGACAGATTCAACAATCATGATGTTTTGAGAAGAAATTAAAAAAGACACAATTCTCCCCCTGTTATGCATAGTTGGTATAATCTGATCCAACAGATACACTTGGATTCATGAGGTGACTCCTCCACATATATTCATGATGCTCCATAGTTCTTCTAGATGTATTCCATGGCTTAATCACGCACATCGACACTTTATAAAGAGATTTAATAATTCCTTAATGTTTTCATTTGGATTATCCATGATCCCCAAGATTCCATTATTTGGTACTTTAAAGATATGATTTTAAATCTAATAATTTATAACTCATAAACGCTCGATGAAACCATTAGATACAAAATTGAATGCTTGTGATCACTAAAAACGGGATAGAGGTATAAAATTCTACCTATTCATATATTTCTTTTCTTAATCGGAATTTTCCATCTTTTTGAGCAGTAGTAGGAGTTTTGGGAGCTCCTCATCCACCTATTGGATTTTTTAGTGTATTTTTTCATCCCACCTCTATTTCCTCTTCTATTAATCACATTAGAATTATCATGGAAATTCAATCACTGCTTAAGATTCTGATGTATCATTTGTCTTCTATTTAAATATATCTCACCATACTTACTCAAATAACCTATTTTAGGGATTTTATATGTTTTCTCAGTTTCTCTCATTTATACTAAAATAAAATCCCAATACACAACAAGTGTAATTATAATTGTGTAAGGTTGGTATTCTCATGATTTCCAATCAATGTATCACCATTATATTTCATATTTTAATTATACAGTCATTCCAAATATTTATATTCCTAAACATAAATAAATATAAACTTTTATAATTCCATATTGGTGTCTTAGAATATTTTTTTAATTAGAATAGTTAGTAGGATAGAGTTTATTAGACCCTTGTTGAAACTATTAAGGAGGTTTGTTGTGAATTCTGCTATGATTTTGGGTGAAATATTGGGGTAGTTCAGGTCATCCCTTAGTATAATAATGGTTTAATATAGAATATGAGATTCATAGGATGGACACTAGTAATCCATGATGTTTAGAACCATAGGATGATTAAATGGAAATTTTAATTAAACCCAATTGGTGGACTCAGATTGCTTTTTGTAACTATTTACTCTATGAATTGTGTATTAATTTCATGTTTGGTTTTCTAGGAAATAGATATTGGTATGGAATTCCATGGAGGTCCTCATTATACTCCTCATGTTTAGTATTTATATTGAATTTTATGGATGATCCTATGATTCTATTTGGGGACACTAGTTAATATTAGGATGTGAAGACACCTATGGATTCAATGGGATTGAATGTTGTGGAATGCCTTTAGTAATCTAGTGGTGTATACACATATTCATTACTAAAAATTTCATGAGGGTGGACACCATTGGATTCAGGTAGTGTTTAAACTTATACAACGGAACATATTAATGTCATTTATTATAGAGGGGTACCCTAGTTGAATGATATTCAGGGATATCCTTAGACATAGCTTGATTGTATTAAGTGGAACACCTTAGCTATAAGACTAGTGGTCTAATTGATTTATTACCCTAAATATCATGGTAAAACTCATGATTTTAGACATAATTAATGAATCTTAACAGAATGTATGGAAGGGAATTATGATTATTGAATCATGTCTTCTTTGGGTTAGATTACTGTGTTTTCCTTGGTGATGCACCTTTGAAATAAATAAAGACATGGAACCTCTTCCATGTTCAAAGTCTGTTGTAGGACAAATCAATTAACATTGGCTTAGGTTGTCTCCTTGAGACTTGATGCTCGATTTGGTTTCTTTTATTTTCACATATTATTATTATTCCTGTTACACAAATTATACATTTCACACCATTATTATTTACAAGTAAAAAATAGATTATCATTAGACAACATTGGTGGTAGACTATTGAGTTTTGCTGACACCCGGTTCATGCCATCATTTGGTACCCACAAAGACCTTATGGATACAAGTTTAGATAAGGATAAGTTCCCTCTATCTAATTCCTAATGTTATGGATATATTTGGATTAGGGAGATGGATGTCGAGATAGAGCTATGGACTACTAGGTTTTCGATGACTTTTTGGTTTTTCCATTATTTATTTTTTTGGTGATTTTGGTATTTGACCCGAATTCTACCAATTCTATATGTGAAATTAGTTCAATATTGAATGGGTTGTGAGTTGGTATCTAAAAACTATCTAGATGTGATTTATATACTATTTCAATTATTTATATTATGTTGGACTATGAAAATAGGGTATACCTTCATCACTTTTCCACCTTTGTAACCAAAAATTTTGTAGGTTGCCACTAACATTTGGGTAGGGGTGATTAAGGCCATGCGGTGCACCTGATCAAGGTTCTAATTTAAAAGTTTTGGGTTAGTCATTACAAAATGGAATCATAGAGAATTCTTACTATTTTATTACATGGGATTGGTAGACATGATGTAAATGTGTTTTTACTTGGAAATGATCTTGTACATGGGAGAAATTATCCAATGTATAAGGTAAAATCCATGTTTCTAGGGGAAGGATTTTTTGTTCTTGGAAATAATTTTTATAGTTGAAATATCATCACCTTGAGTTGGGAACTTGTTTCATGAAGGTTTGGTTTTTTGGATTTTTACTCTAGGGACAATATAGAAAGAGGGTTTTCTTCATGAATCAGATTAAGCATATAGGTATTTTCATTCCATTATCTTGATTTATTGATATCTGACATTTATTATTATTGAATGGTTCTTTTATGACATGAGATGGTAATTTTTAATTTTTCCAATAACATAAATTGTGTTTTGTTTCAAAGATTAATGGTTGAATTCTATCTAATCAATCCTAAAATAATTAGTGGTTATAAATTGTGACATCTTGTATGGAATGTAAAATGGTGGGAGCAAAATGGGGTTTCGAACACAATATAAATATAATTTTACCCTATAAATTTTATTTTAAACTTCATATAAAAACAACCAGGTAACAAAATGGAAAATGTTAAAGATCTAAATGAGTATGGTATATAAGATTATGATAAATTAATGGTTGGTTTGTGTTAAATAAAATTCAAAAAAGAAACCAAATAGGTGGTCACCATCATAACTTATGAATTAAATCATATTTAACTATGAAGAGTTATATTAGGTTCTATTTTTATGTGGGAATTGATGCTAGAATGGCTAGAAGAGGCTAGTAAGAGTTCCAAAGTTGTGAAATGAGGACCCCATTCTTGTAACTAGTTTTCATATATGTGATATCAAGAACTATGTTGGAAATGTGTTTTTAGTTATTACTTTGAAAATATAGAGAAATTCCTCTTTATTGAACACCATTTGGGAAACAAAAGGCCAACGACAAGCATAATTTATGGTTAAGAGTCCTTAGCCACCTATAACAGAGTGCTAGGGTACAAACCCTCATATTAAGGATAATATTTTCCACATGATGCAGTATTTATCAAGGGATACACCACAAGTAGTAAAGCATATATCTAAGCTGACCAAGGAGATTTATTTATATCATCCACCCACTTTCATTGGGGATGGTGGTCCCTAGGAATTCAAGACATGGATTGAGGCTATGCATATTATCTTATATCAACTGGAGATACCCCCTATGAAGAATTAAAATCCTACTACCAATATGCTTTAAGGAAAAGCTAGGATATAGCCTAACATTGGGATCTGGGATGATCAAAACATGGGTATGGTATAGAATTATTTCTAGAATAACTTTTTTAATCAATTTCTCCTCACTACCTTGTGGTATGATCGAGATAGAGGGTTCATACAGTGGGAGTAGGAAAAAATGATGGTATGAAGTATGAAACATGGTAAACTGAGCTACAATATCTCATCCCATCCATGAATAGTGATGAGTTTACCAAGGGAATATGCTTCAGGGATAGTTTTATAGAAATGATAAAGTCTGAAATTAACATATCCCAAATAATAATCTTCTCCATGAATGTGAATTAGGCATTAATTTAAAATAATAATATGATAGAGGCCTATGATCTGGGGTGGGGGTAACAAGTCGGCAGTTGATTTTATAGTGGAAAGAAGAATCATTTTGGTGGGTCGAAATAGATCAGGGGGTTGGGGGAACATGGTAGAATGTTTGATCATTTGTAATTAGTGTTGAAGTTGGTTCATTACCAGTTTCACTATGATATTCCCTTAGTCGAGTGATAGTCCTCTATAAATATGGGGAATATACATAGGTGTTTCTAGATCTTTTCCCTTAGATATAATGATTGATCCTCCATTCTATTTTAGTAATTTTTTCTTGATCCTATACTATTTTACAAGTAGGTAGTTATAGTTTTATTGGTTGTTCCAATTGAGGTAGTTAGGGTGCATATAGTTAGATTAAGTCTGACAAAAAGAGAAATATAGAGCTCAGAAGTTAGGATGGGATACATGGATGGGGACAAGAACGGTAAATGAAGTGCATACTACTCCCATATATCATGATATTGGTCTGTATTACATGACAGGTATTATTTGGGTGTCTTTGACTTGATTTTATGCCTTTTTTGACCGAGTGGATTTTCACTCATTCATTTCCACTCTGTTTATGGAAGGTGTGGGGTTGACTATCATGTATGTTTATGGGGTGATATTTATCAAAACGTCATTGGGAATCCATTATGATGTAGTCAATCACTATAGGGGTTGTTCTCTTGAAATTAGAGGTTTCCAGTTTCTACATGACCTTTTGATGTTGGATATGACCAATTTTGACATGATTCTAGGGATTGATTAGATGGATCTCTTTCATGCTCATGTAAATTTATGTCTTTAATGGGTGTACATAGTGTCACCTAATGGTTTTATTTATACTCAAAATAGAGAGTGAAACAGTCAAACTGTTGGATATGGTCCTAGTCAGTAGAAGCTCAATGGGGGTTTTGACCGATTTTCAGCCTTATGTGGGATGGAGGAGGGAAACTTATAGATTACCCTCATGTGGTGGACTAGTTTGAGGATGTTTTTTGGATGACTTCATAAGATTACAGCTGAGATGGTGGTTTAGTACACCATCGATCTCATGTTGGGATCTAAGTTATTTTTGATTTTTCCATATTGGATGTCTCTAATATAGATTCATGAGTTGAAGAACTAGCTAGAGAACTCATAGGAAAAATGGTTTAACCACCCTATTATTTCCCATTATACCCCACCTATTCTCTTTTTTCTATGAAGGATAGTCATATGTTGTAACTATGAGTGGATTGTTATTAGTTGAATCAAGTGACTATCAAGAACTATTATCCACTAGAACACATCAATGATATTTTTTTATCAACTTAGAGGTTATCGATCCGTATCCAGGATCGAATAGAGATCTGGTTATAATAAGGGTTTAAAAAACCATTTGATTTACCATGTACAAATTTTTTGAGTAGTTATTCCCTCTAAAAGTACATGGTGATGTCGTTCATCCCCAAGAATGAACAAAAATTGTTCATGAACATGATAAATATTTTTTTTTCAATAACTAGATTCTTTCATGTTTTTTTTGTGGATGATATCATCATGTATTCCAATATTTGCTAGAACCATGAAAAACACCTAGAGAAAATTTTGGGCACAATATATGAGCATATGTTTCATGGTAGGATATCAAAGTTTGATTTTTGGATTTTAAATTTACACTTCTTAGGAAATATTATATCAAAAGTGGGCTTGTCTATTGACACAAATATATTGAGATATGTGGTTTATTAAGAGCCTCACAAAAATGTTTTTGATAATAATAATTTCATAGTATTGAAATTCTTATAATGAAATTTTATACATGAATTTCCTTATTAGGAAACACATCTAAAAGGGATGAAAAAATAGGGTAAAGTTCATTTGGTTTGAATATTGTGAGAATTATTTAAAAAAGTAGATGGAAAGATTGATCTCAATACTAATGATTATCTTCTAGATCCAACTAGAGAGTATGTGGTATATTATAATGGATCAGGTATCGGGATAGGCATAGTTCAGATACTGGGGGTATCAAATCATTGATTATGGGTCTCAGTAGTTGATGCATCATGAATGGAATAAAACTATACACGATATTGAGATAGTATATTTATTGTGTGCCATGATGTCTTGATGGAACTATCACTTGAGATAAATGAGTTTCATCTAAATAGACCAAAACAGTTTAAGGTATATATTTACTGAATGGGACCTAATCCTTTGATAGTGATGGTCTGTTAACTCCCTCTATGATTTCAAACTCAAGTAAGACTATGCACCGAGGAACATAAATATTGTTTCTAATGATTTGAGTAAAAATTATTGGAATTAGATTGTATAAGAGTCATGTACTGAGATGAAAATGATGTAACAAGTTTTTTAAATGTACACTGATGTTCAAGAGAATTGGGATAAAACATTTCTGGAATCTTTATCCGTGATTCCTTCATTTATGTTTCAAATAATGAGAATAAAACTTTTAGATACATAGTACCCTTCCCTTTAGGATAAATTTTATTGTGGGGATTTATCACATACATAGACTATTTATGAGGAAACAATTTTCTAAATCCATGGGTGTGTTATAGTGCTTAGTGATGTGTGGGAGGCGTTGATAAGGGAATTTTGTAATCCTTGATGGCCATTACACCCAAGACCAATGAAGTTGTATCGTGATCTTTGTCACAAGTATTGGTTGATGGGACATAAGAAGGAGATAAAAGGTTTATTACATACTGCTTTAATTGTTAGTAGGTGAAAAATAAGAATAAGGGGATCACTAGTCTGCTACAATCCCTACTCATTCCAGAGTGGACATGAGATAATGTCACCCTATAGTTTTTTATGGGAATTTTAAAGAAACCTCATGGAAAGAATGTTGTGTGGTCCATTTTTGATTTTATGATGATGGTAACCTATTTTCCACCAATCCAATAAAACAATATGATGGATGAGATGGGAATGTTATATGTATCAGAGATCATATGACCCAACACGAACCTATATAATATATTTTCTAAAAGGGATACATGGTTTATGCCATTGTTCTGGAAGGGGTCGTAGAAAGTATTGGGAAAATAATTCATATTTATTATAACCTATGATGCACAAAAAAATGAATAATATGAGTAGAGTATTCAGGTTTTAGAGGGAACATGTCCTAGATTTTTTCAATTCTTGTGAGAACTATTTGGTCATACTGGAATATACCTATAACAATAGTTACCAAATTAAGATTTATATATCTACATAGGATTTTTTTATGGGATGACATTACATTTTTCCTTGTGTGGGTTGGAGGTTAGTGTGGAAATGATAGTTGGGATGAGTCTCATTCAGCTGACATTAGAGAATGTTTATTTGATCATGAAGAGGATGGATACAACATAGAGTAGTGATAAATAATATGTAGATCGACGTCCTCAACCATTGTAGCTTAAGATAAATGACATGGTAATTTTTCACGTGTCCCCTATATTGAGACACTATCATATATGAAGGAATGAGAAATTATTTCAATAGTATATAGGACCATTTGAGATGGGAATTTTATAAGTAGGTCTAGTTTACACACTTGTTTTTGAACTAGACTGGTGATCTTTGATTGTTCAACTTAAGGATTAGTTGACATGAGATTGATAGATTGTAATAACCCTTTCTTAATTTGATTTAAATAAATGTTAATTTTTCTAAAACATTTTTATTCCATTTATCAAGAGACCAAGGGGGTTCGGAGAGATATGGGGGTGTTTATGATGAGATGGAGGAGGTTGGGTCATGCTTCCTAAGGGTTAGAAAGCCACCATCTAGTCAATGGTCTTCATATAGACTAGGATTACTACCTGAATCCCACTGACTACTTGGTGAGACCCATTTTATTGATGATGTGATTGGGATTGTTTTTTAAGAAAAGTTGAATGTTATATTCTATTACTTCAACCCATTTATTTTCATAACCCAAATATTTTATTCATTTTGTGTATAAGTAGTAGTGTTCGGAGATCCTTATCGCACACCTAGGTTCTTAATTGTATCTACTATATCTGACCACCATTTCTTCTTCAATTCATCATGTTGGAAGGATCACAGTAATTCCATCACTCATTAAGAATCCAATATCTCCTTTTATCTTGTGTATAAATATTTTTTTTCCTTGTTTAAGGTATATACCCATTTCCTTGGGATTTTTTTTCTTTCTCAATTTCGATCATTTTTACTTGAAATAAATTCCAATACAGAACAAGTAGAATTATTCCAATCTATGTTAAGGGGTACCATGTTTTCCCCTCAAATTCATTCCATTTTATTAAATCCTTGTACAGATTGTTTAGGATAAATCATCAATCACATTACCTTATATATATCAAATTATAATAATTCCACGTTAGTTTCATAGAATCCTCTTTGGAGTTGGAAAAGTGTGCTAAGTTTTGTATACCATTGGTGAAACTATAAACGATGTGGGTTATGAATTGTATCATGGTTTTAGATGAAGTATTAGGGTAGTTTAGGGTTACCCTTAGTAATAAAATGGTTCAATATTGATACTAAGAGGCTTAGGATGACAACTAGGATCCCTTTATGTTTACAGCTTTTTTATACTTGAATTAAAATGTGAATTAAACCCAATTAGGGAAATTTTCTTGGTTTGTGTAACTATTTACTATATGAATTGTAGATTAATGTAATTTTCAGTTTTCTTGGAAAAGGTAATCAATATATAATTCCTTATAGGACCTAAATCGATTAATCGTGGTTGGTATTAATGTGAAATTCCATGTATGAGACTAGGATTCCATTAAGGGATTCTTGTGAATACTTCAGTATGATGACAAATCTTTATTCAACAGGATCCCAATCCATGGAATTCCATGATCAATCCAGTGAATTCAATATAGATTATTTGATATGAATTCCTTGGGGGTGGACCCACCCTTTTATTTAGGTAGTTTTTATACTTATAAAATTTCAAAAATTAATGTTGTAGATTTTAAAGGGGTACCCTAGTCAAAAATTTTAGAATTAACTCATTGGATTTGACTAAATCATATTATGAGGAATGAGTTGGGTGTAATTCTTCCATTCCACTAAATTTTGATGCTGGTCCCTTGAATTTATACTTGACTAATGGATATTATTTAGAATAAATAGTTGGTAATTTCCATTTGAGACAAAGAAATTTCTTAGTTTAAATGTTCATGGTTTACTTAATGATATCCCACAAGAACTTACTCTATGTTTAGAGACTAACATAGTCCAAATAAAGAATCACCATCCTTGGTTATCTCCATGAGACTTCATGTTCAATTTGGTTATTATTATTATTTTACTTTATTTTTATTCTTATTTTATCACCTATTTATTTCACACAATTATTATTTACATTTACAAACTAGATTTTCATTAGGCACAATTTGCGGTGGCCTATTGAGTTTTACTCATACCCTGTTTAGGCCGTGGTTTTGTACCTAGATAGACCACATGAATGTAGGTCAGGACAAGTGCAAGCACCCTACAAATGATTCTTTATGGTATTTATAGTATTGGAGTTAGATGTTTAGAGATAGACTAATGATTGAGGATATTAGGTTTTTTCTATCTTTTATTTTTTCCATATTGATTACATTTGAGGCTTGTTGTATTAGAACTTAATTATGTGTAATCCCACTTATTTTATATGTGACATTAGTAGATTATTTCATGTATTTGACTCAGTATATAGCACCTATTTATTTTATCTAGATGTTATGTATATACTATTTACATTATTTATATTATATTGGAATAAGATAAGAGGGTATTGTCTCCCCACTATACCACCTATCAACCATATATACTTGTCGGTAGCCTTTATAATATAGACATGTGATCTTGAGGACATGTGGTACACTGACTTGGGGAACTAGTCATTGGATTTCAAGTATGAGAGTTAATCTTATTTAGATAAAATTTTTAATATATTGATAGAAAAAAAAGATACATTGTGAATATTTTTGTTAGGACATAGTTTTTTAAAAATAAAACTAAATTTTAATGAAATTCACCAAATAAATTATATGTGTATGGTAGCACATTATGAGATAAAAAACATCTTATTCATAATTAACTATAATATACCATTATTAATAACATTATTATATGAAGTTAGAGGAGGTTCATGCCTTAATATCAGTTTTTAAGCATTAAACATTTAATAGATGATTGAGTGATATGTCACAAAGAGTTATAACATTATGAAATGTTTGAGTAATTTATGAGTTATTTCTTAATGTTTATGAAATGTTTTGGAGTCCATGAAGTCTTGTTGGGGGATAATATAAAGTGGTTAAAGACTTGTGTATTTAGTATATGTATTTTATATGAATTTTATTTGATGTTGTGTAAAACTATTTGATTCTTTATTACCATTTCTATCATCTATTTAAATATAAAGTTTTAACGTGATGTGATTTTGAGAAAACTAATTCCTATACATTAGATGATTCATATAACCTCTAGATAAATTTAGATAAAATATTCAATTAACTTAGTCTATGAGAGTTACAATATGTATGCTTGAAGATAATTTGACAATTTTTCATGAACCATAATGTTTTTTATGTTATTTATTTTCATATTCATTTAAAATGAACTACGATCTTATATTATAGAAAATGGTTTGGTGTTCATTTTTATAAATTTCCTCATTATTTTCAAAAATACCATATAGTGGTATCAAGTAAATGTTTAATGATCGACCAATTCCTAGGAACTCTCACATATGAATGTATTTTTATGTTAGATTCTCTTCTTAGGATCTCTACTATAAATACATGGTTTTTTATAGAAAAATGATTTAGGGTAATTAATTTTACTTATATGGATTTTATATTTGACATGTTTATACGAGGGATATGATCTAAACCCATATAGGGGTATCAGAGGCACTTTAATTTCATTCGTATTGAAGTTTTAATAGGTAAGAAATATAAAAATGATGTTTTTACATAACTATAATGTGTATTAAAAAATGGGCATGGTTTAAGGTGAAATTGAAAACTATTTTTATAATAAATAATTCTCATGGTTTAAATATTTTGATATAATCATATCAAGGGTTTAGTAAATAAGGTTAGGGGAAATTATTAAGAAAAACCAAGCATTATAATTCTCATTTTTCACATTCTAGATTTATTAAAAAATGAACATTTTCATATAGGAAGCCTAAACATGGAAGCGAAGAACCATGTCATGGTTCGTTTAGTAATAGTGGTTTGTTGAACGAAATCTCTTCATAGTCATTATTGAATTATGATACAGTTTTATGATTTATTAGGAAGAATAATGTTTCCTTAGTCCTTGAAAAGATTCATTAACATGGGTCAATAGGGCCTACGTTGAATACTAAAGGCCTTTAAACCATATAAATTTTTTTAGTGTATTTACTCTAGGATTAAAGTGACTTTACAAGGATTAGGTTTATAATTTTAATGTAAGCGTTTATGTTAAATATTTAAATAAGGTTATGGAGTTCTATAAATTATAAAATACGTATTCGTGTAAGATATTTTTTTTATCTTATGAAATTTATATAAAAAATAATATGAGTTTTCTTATTAAAATGACTAATTTTTTTAAATAAATGGAAAAATGGTTTTGGTGGATTTGATGAATGGTTAGGATAAATTTAAATTAAGTAATATTAACATAATTATTTTTTTATTATTGGTTGGAAATTTTAATATGGATTTAAAATATGAAATTATAATGTTTTAATAAAACCTATATTTTATCTTAAAGGATTTCATGTCTATGATCTATAACTTATAAAATATGAATTGTTTATTTAGGTGATATATATATCATTTTTATACTTATATATTATATGAAGTCTATAAAATAAAGACTAAATTATATATTTTTTATATTTTAATTATTTATGAAATGTTTATAAATTCATATTTCATGTATGAATATTTTAATAATCTATTTATTTATATATTTCTTACAAGATCTTATTTCAATATATAAATAGATTATTGTACGAATGGATATATTATTTAAATTAAATTATTCAAACTTATTTTTATATATATCATTCAATTAATACAAAGAGTTTGATGTTAGGTATAATATAAGATTTAGATACATTTAAAAAATAATATTATTTTTTTGTGTTATGAATAAAATAGAAAATGACAATTATTATTGATATATATTAGGTATTTGGATATTTTTAGGATTATTTTATCTTTTTTTTTAATTTATGGATAATAGAAATTTGCGTTAGACTTCTCATGATAAAGAAGCCTAGGGTATGTTTTTGAAAATTTATTATTGATAAAATATGAAACCATATTTTGGTTTATAGGAATTATAGTTTCTTATGATAATAATAATTAATATGAAATGGTTTCAAGAACCTTATTCATGAGATAAATTTGTTTTTATATGGGCATAATAATCTTTTTTAGCCAAGTAAAATTAATCGTTAGTGATATAAAATGTTTTACAATAATTTATTGGGAATATATTAAAATTTTCAAGGTATATGATTAAAAAACTAATTATTTGAAGCTCAAATACATGATTTTAAATACATAAGATGAGATGGTATGATATTAGAGAACCCTTTTAAAAAAATAAGTGTATATTCCTTCTAAAGTGACTAATTTTGAAGACCTGGATCATCCAAATTGGTGGGCCCTTCCAAAGTTGAGGGTCAATGAGTTATCATATATAATACAAGGAAAATATTTCAAACCCAAGAATTAGGTGGATAAATTTAATGTTTTTTTGGGTAACACATAGATGTATAACCCTAACCATTTGGTTCTTATAGGAACACATTTCAATATATATATATGTTGGATTTGGGAAATGATATAGCCACTCAACTATCCATGAGTCAAATAAAATATGATTGAAATTATTGACATCCTGATACAGTCATGGATTAACTTGCGAGCATAACAGGTTTATGTAATTTTGAAATCTAGATATTTTACCACCAATATATGTTATTCATATTTAATGGTTTCATTGTTTTATTGGTAAAAAATTTAATAAAATTTCTAATTATGTTATTTTAAAACTTGATAATCATATGATAATATATTTAATTATATTTAACAATGGAATTATTATCAAAATTGGATTTAATTTTAATATTAGAGAGAGAGAGAATCTCTATGGAAGAAAAAAATTAATCCATTAGAAAAACTTAATAATAGTCCTTATATAATTATATTTATAATATATGTTATAGAAAACCCTTATAGAAGAACTTACTAAAGAATATATTACACATATGGATACTAATACATAACTGAAGTATTTAGTGGATTTATGGAGGCTTAGATTCTCATGGTCTTCCAATTTGTGTTTTTAAGTTTACAAGGTGGAGGAAGAGAATTTATTATTAATTTTAAAGAGTGGAGGAGAGTTTTTTTAAAATAAATTAAACCATGATGTGTTTAAACCATCATTTTCCATTTTGAATCACCATTTAGCCTTAGTTTTGTCATTTCTGAAGTGTATTAGTCATTTTTTTGGTTTGGAAAGTTTAGATAAATCTACCTATTTTAGATGTAGTTTACATTTTGGTGTAAAGATATAAAATATTAGTTCTCATTGTATATTCCATGGTATAGGTTGATTTTTTTTAAAAAATCCTTTTTTATATATGGAAGGTGTAAATTACCATTTATAGAAAATAATATATTATAACATGGTTTGGAGAGCACCATGTGTTAATATTTTCATTAATTTTAAAGAATATGTGTAGATAATGATTTTATTATTGGGTAATACACTATTTTCATGGTCATAAGAGTGTTTGAGGGTGTGAAATTTTTGTCAAATATGGTGAGGGTGTTTTAAGGGTATAGTTTCAAATCACCTTTAACCGAGATCAACCATGATGTGTCCATCCCAACACCAGATATTGGTTTGGTAATTCTAAGTGCAAAATTTACTTATCCTTCCCAATTTTTCCTCTCAATTGGTTTTCCCTCTCTCAAACCCTGAGAATCCTAGAGCCTTTTCTCTAGTTCCATAGTTAATCCTTGGTGGTCTTTAAAGATCATTGATTTCTATGATTAAGATATTGTAAGCTAATGTGATCTTATATTCATTACATTTATTCATCCTTTTTTAATCCTTCTCAAGGATGTTATGAAAAATGTTCTTTTTTGTGTTTTAATGGGTATTGGGAAAATGAATTATGATAAATGATATATTATAAGATTTTAAAGTATAACAATGATATCATTAGAGATTGGTTTCCAGTTCATTTTTATTTCTTAGCATCATGTAGTTTGATCTTCATTAATGGTAATGGATTAAAAATATCTCCATATTATCACTGTGTTAATAAATTTTAATCATGTCTTTGTTTTCTTTGGGTAAATATATGTGATTATCCAAAAATAATATTAATTTAATATAAATTATTTGGTTGGATTCAAGGATATTTTTCATGTTTTCACCAACTGTTGTTATAATATTGATAGTTAATTATAGTGTTGAACTTTATATTATGATTACATGTTTTTATTGATATGAGAAATAATATATTAAAAAGTAATATGAATTGAATATGGAAATAAATGAATGGAAATTGAAATCTTATATAGATTGTTGCTATATTGTTATGTGGAATATGATTGATAAGTTAATAATAAAGTATAATCAATGAGGTTTTTTTATTGTCGTGGTAATATTTATTTTTTTCCTTAGTGTGGTAGTGATGGTGGGTTTTGATTGGTTTTTAATTGGTTGGAAGAAGTTATTATGGGATGTTTATTAAGTAGAGGAGGAAAAGTGTTATTTTGATTATTGTTTTGGTAGTTTGAGTTAGTTGAAATTGTGTACATAGGTTTATTGATATAGGAATGAAAATGATGATGTTATCTATAGTTATAGGTTATTTATATGGTGGTTTGAAGAGTTTCATGTTTTAGTGTGTTATATTTTCTCTAGAATACAAATGTACTCTGAAATAAATAAATGAAATAATTACATGAATGGTGAATGTATTATGATAAATAAATGAAATGCGAAAATTAACAAATTAATGTGGTGTAACAATTTATATTCTAATTTAATTAATACATATAAAACATAAATAATGTGATAGTTAGAATATAGTGTGGCCTAAAAATGAAGGTGGTTTTTAATAGCCAATTTGAAAGTGGTAATGAATCATAAAAGGGGTGAAGTTATGTGGTTATTGTAATTTTTTACAGTATGATGTCAATGTGATTTGAGTGTAGTGTTTATAATAGTTGTTGTTCTATGGTTATGGTGATGTGTATTTAGGTAGGTTTTTTATATGTTTTGGGTTAGGATGTGGACCCTTAGGTTTTTATTTTTTGATTACCCTTACATCCATTAAAATAATGTTATTTATTTCACCCCACCACCCATTTTGGGTAATGATATCGATGACCATTTGAGGTTTTTAGTTCATATTGTACACCTATTATCTTTTATTTGGTTTATATGGATGGATAACTACTCTACCTCTCCTAATTTATCTTCAATAAATTGTTCATTTATTTTATAATGGTGTGGGGTGGTGATGTGTTATTGAGGCTATTATGTTATTATATTGTGGTGATGCAGTTGTGTGGTTGTAGGTAATTTATGGAAGTTGTTCTCAGAATGTGGATATATCAATACAATTATGGATGTAATATGCTATTCAAAATCTAGTAATATGAATTTTTATGGGATGATAGTGCCAAGATTTATGTTTCTGAAATGTTAGGGATACTAGTTTAGTGGGGAATCAGGTACATGGTACTTTACCTATATATTTTCTTTATTATCAGGTTACAATACTTATATTTGGATATAGTGAGTGAGACTTAGTGATATTTGGTTATAGTTAACCCTGAGATTAGTGATGAGTTATTTCCCCTATTTATTCATTGTGGATTTAATATGCTTCTTCCACATTTTCAGGAGAGTTTCTCAGAAAACATACTGAAGAAGAGTTGGTAATGTTGGTTATATTTAATATCATTAGTGGATTTAATTAGAGTGTCTTACTATGTTCATCTAGGTGAAACCCATTTTCTATCTAAGTGTTGGAAATTTTCAATTGACTGATTTTGGATGTTTGTTTTTTTAAATCGGGAGGGAAATGGTGTAGTGGCATGACTAAATTTTGGATGTTTTAAAGAATTGAAATTGGAAGCAGTGAAATTGGAAGAAAATGATGAGTATGGATGGTGGAAGTATGGATACACAATGGAATTTCATAAAGGTCAATTCAACATTAACATAAGATTTTAGCTGCAACCATGACTGTTATATAAGGGTTCATTAGAGGGATATGTGAGGAGAAATAAAAAACATTTAAATGTGGGAATTATTCATCCATTGAGTCAGTTCATTTGATGAATATATTTTATTATGTGAGGGAGTCTTATGAGAATCTAATATAAAGGATTCTGAAAATATTAAAATTTAGAGGAATTGTATATACAAGTGTGTTCTGAAGAAGATACCTATATTTATATGAGGATAGCTCACTTTGACTACGTGAATTTTAATATTTTAATAGTCATCCATTGTCTCAATAAAATATTTAAATTATTCCCTAATGAAGTATAAATGTTCCTTAACTATGTAAATAATTATATTATTCATTTGTTCCTTTCATTCAATATTTTCCATCCAGAAGTTCTTGTTCGGTTAGTTTGTGTGTGTGGTAATGTGTGGTTGTGGTGTATTGTATTATTATTTTAAGATACATAATGAATGTGGGTTTTTTTAAATTTAGTGGTTCTATAATATTATTATAAAAATGTATGTTCTAGAGGAAAACGTTATTTTGGGAGGTTTCAGGCCCAACAAGTGGTATCATAGATCTTTTGTAGAGTTTCAATTTGAGGAAACCCTGACCAAAGATTTTAGAGATCATTTATGTAGAATCATTCATCCCACTAACCTATATAATAATTTTGGTAAGTACTACTTGATATGTCTTATGAATTTTAGATTTATTTTTAGTTCACTGATTCTAGAGGGAATAACATTAAGAAACTTTACGATATTTTTGGATAAGTATGATGTGATGAATTTTGAATTCAAGTAGATCTCTATAGAGTATTATAGAACATAGAATGATCTTGATATTCAATTGAAAGAAACCAAACTAACTGTGATAAAGAAGGAATAATGGGAAATATTATATAAGAAATCATTAGGGTTGATCCCGATGTCACTTTCTTGGAATTTATTCTATAAAATATATAATGTGAGTATAACTTAAAAACATATGAAATATTGTACTAATTTATACAAGATGAAACATTTAATGAATAAGCTGATTCTTGTACATAAGATACTCAATGTGATAATTTTATATTAAAATGTCAAGGATGATTATGTCAATGAATTCAGTATGATTCAAAGTTAATTGAAAACAATAGAGGGGTAAATTTATTAATCCTGAGTGGGAACTGTTAATACTTTTATTAAACTTAGAATCATGGTATGTGATGTTTACTGAGGTTAGAAACTCATATTATAATATGAAATTATTATTTCTAGATATTTAAGATCTAATTCCAAATAATAATATTTGGGGGAATTATATCCAATCATCTACCAAAAATTCCTATAGTGTGGAAGGCAGGATATGTTCAACTACATGGAAGAGTAAAAAAAATTGAATAAAAAAAGTATATGACATTGTTGTAGTTTAGCTAATAAAAGTCCCATGTGTTAAAATTATTGGAATAAAGGCTATATGAAAAAAACTTTTCAATTCATGTAGAGATAGTTCTAAAATTTATTCTTCTCTAGATACATCTTCAAATAATTATTTTTGAAGATATGAGTAAACTATTGATAAGTGTTTCCATTTTAATTGAGTCATGTATTATAGAGTATGAAGCTTATTTTCACTCAACATATAATAGGAGTAAGGGAAATTATAATTCTATAAGATTAAAAAGGATCATATTTTCGACGATAAAACTATCAAGATAGTGGGAAAGGGTGATGTTTCTATTCAAATGTCTAATAAAGGTGGATATAATTTTAAGGATTGAGACACATACTATGGTTAAGGGATTATTTCTTTCATAGGATAATTATATGATATGTTTTTATATACAATCTTTGTGAAGGGTGTTTGGAGGTGAGGGTGGGATATAACTATTTTATATCATGTATATTATTATGTGTTATATTTATTAATTTTCCACATATATTTCATTTCTTTGGAATCCATGGGTAGTTGAGTTAGAAATCTAGGAATTATTCATACACTATTTATGATAACAAACTCCCAAGTGGCCTCAAGTTAATATTTTTTTTAAAATTTAAGGGAGTTTACATATAAGTTAGGTTAGATTAGGGTAAAACTGAGCATTAAGTAGTGAATTTCGTCCTGATCCAATTAAGTGGATTCATAATTATGTTGTCCTAAATTTTCTATATTACTCATATGTGCTTCCATTATGAACGTTTTTTAGTTTTTCTTTATGATTTTTATTTTTGTATTTTGTCATTATTGTTGAATTTTTATTATTTTTATATAGATCGTTTATGAATGTTGTAATTGATACTATGATTGATGATTATAACTATTTATGATTACCTGTAAAATGAATAAATGTTCCAGTTGATTCTTTAATATTGAAAATAAAAATTATTATTAAAGGATTAGTTTCCCAATGATGATTGAATTTTCAGATACTGAATTTTTTATATAATGGATCTTTATCATTTATTTTGTAATGGTTTATTATTATTTTTTAAATAATTTAGGGAAAGAACACAGGTTCACGATTTTCACAAAAGATGTACTAATTATGTCTAAACCCTTGAGATACATGAAGGTTGGGTGAAAAAGTTTATTTTCACAAATAGAACACCATTTTAAAAGCCATATGAACAATGACTATAGGTTCCTATGTGATGAAATTTCCTCCGACATGGTTGGTGCACAGTTTTGTAACCAATACTTCCATACGATGTGAGATTCCTAGTTTTTAAAATTACTTAAATTAATATACTACCCTAGAAAAATTAAAATCCCTAACACTCCCATTCTCGTTAAAACATGACCCGTTCATCACTCACGCATGATCCACACATCCTTCTTATAGAAACTTCGACATTAGTATCCTAGATATAGAGTCTAATTTATTACATTGACATAATATACAAGGATTTGTTTCCTGAAGGACTAAATTATTTAGTAATATTAGAAAACAAGATACATACTTGAGTCTTTCATTACATTTGAAAATACTAATTCTAATTACTTTTAGAATACCATTATTCAATATAGAATATCCTTATATATAAATCACAGTAGTGTTTATGGAATCTTGGGTAAAGGAATTAGAATAATGGTGAGATCAAATTCTAAGTAACGGTTAAGTACATCAAAAGAAATAATGATTTAGTAATAATAATCAATATGGAAAGGAAAATAACCTGAATAGACATGATACGTAATCTATAAACTAATAATGAAGTGAATATAAAGATAATATCGATATATAAATATCATGGATAATAATAAATAGGGAATTGTAAATAATCGAAATTACATTCTATTTAATCAGTAACATTAATATCATAACTAGATAATGAAAAATCTATATGCATGGAATGGTAAATAATTCAAAATACATTCAATATAATCAATATTTGAGAATGAAATCCATCCATAGATAATATCATTGTGAAAATATCATGAATAATAATAACTAAATTCTTAAATTAATGGAATACATAATTATATGACGTCATGTATCAACCACATGACACCTTTACCATCAAGATCTATCATCAATAAAATTTAGATATGATTAGTAGAATCACATCTAACTCACGCTAGCCAACTATTTTATCTCATTATGTATGTCGATGCATTGAGGGTCTATCTATAACAGATCCCCAGCCACGTCGTAATCTACAAAACATTTCTCATATATCTAGTAATATATTTAATTCATGAACAATGTTCTTTATCCTAAAATATCTACATTGAGTAATGAAAATAGATTTATCAAGTTTTCCATAAGTAAAAAAACAAGTTTCAATATAGAAAACCATATATAGAAATTATATATTCTTTATTAAATAAACACATATTTGATAAATAATACAGATATTTAGGGTAAATTTAATGTCCACCAAAATGTTAACAATTCAAAGTAATGTTAATGAATAAAAAAATGAATTAAGGAAGTTAATGATAATACTTTCCTTAGTAAAAATTATCATAAAACATCCTAATGAATAATATGGATGGTACAAAAAAACATATACGCATTGGAGTATAAATGAAGGGTTGTTTTTATTGATAAATAGAATTAACATAAAAATATCATTAAAATAAATCTTGAGGAAAAAATCTTTTCCTATTAAAAATACATTTTTTAAAATAAATGATCATAAAATATTATATATATATTTTTATTTATAATAACATTTTAAAAATATTTTTTTTAAAAAAATTATTTTTTTATGATTGTGGTAAATTTCACCCATTCCATACACGTTAAGACATGGTTCCTTTCACTTTTGCTTGTAAAATAGAAACAATAATTTCATTTGAAAATGAAAAAAATATTCATCTAAAAATAATTTTCAAGAAGTAAAAATGGGTAAAAATAACTTTGTTAAATCAATAAGAAGAGGTTAAAAACATTTTTTTGGAACATTTTTGGAAAACTAGTTTTTGAAAGAAAACAAATTTCTGACTGAAGAGAGAAATGAAGTCAGATTTTCATAAAAACATTTTATTAATTATTTTAAGTAACAATGATTAGAAAAATAGTAATATTACTTAAAAATATCATGATTAAACAATTTAATAGAAATTTATTTTTATTTATTATACTATTATTAAATATTTTCTTTCAATTGAAATTCAGAAATAAACAAACTTGATGAGAATAATATTGGGAAATAAACACTTACAATGATTATAACATGGATTTGAGAATTAGAAAATGTATAGATTATGTGTATTGAATATTAATACATATAAAACAATTAGAAAAAAATAATATAATTAATTTCCATTACACGCATAATATTATAATATAATAAATGATGAATAAGTAAAATTACCCAATGAATTGAAATTGAGATATGAAATTCATTACGACTTGGTATTTCATAATTCAAATCCACTTGGACGAAATGATAAAAATTGAAACGTAAAATATAATTATTTATTAATTATTTAAGATTTTAAATATTAACGTGGTATTATATAAACCATATAAAATAAATTTGGTGCATAATATTACCATATGCCTTAATGAAGGGAAATTGAGATGAAGACACATTACTCATGCTTTCTTTTGGTGGAATGTGATTTAAACTCATGTATATTAGTTTTAAATAAATTATTAACTATTTATAAAACCATATTAATATTTATAATTTCATATATGATAATTTTATTACATCTTATCACCCTTCCGTTAATAATTTTTCATTATTTTTAATATTTTGGTTTTTAAATATCTTTTTTATCAAGAGTATTTCAAAATGAAAGATCAGATTATTGAACATATTATATATTTATATCTTATAATGGATTCAAATAATAAAATAATTATCATATTGTTACATAAATTATACTTTTATAACCTATAATTAATGATGGTTTTGGATAATTGATTGTGTTACAACCATGAAGATGTTAGGTCATTCAAACACTTGAGTAACGATTCCATTTTTCAATGATAATTATAGAAAGGGTTTAATTAATATTTTATATTTCCATAATTATCATTATATCAAAGATATATTATGTTAATTATTTAAGTTCACTTATATATACAATCCATGTGATTTGGCGATGATAAGAGAGTCACATCACATTATGATGGCAGTAGACCACAAATATAAGAATGATATTATCATTTTTAAATTTAAGAATGAAAATGATATATTAAAATTTTATAATTATATATTTTTTAATCATTGTAATAATTTTTACATAGATATTTATCGTTATTTCATTCTATTTAAAGCATTAGTAAATGATGAATCACATCGCTACGTGAGGTGGTAGTCCACCGTAAACACAACTGACATTATCATATCACCTAGAGAATGGAAAGTAATATATATATATATATATATATATATATGATATAATTACTATAAAGTTATAATAAATTTATAAATAAAATTTATAAACTTTATATATATCATCATACCATGCCTTGGGAGTTAGTAATGAAAAAACAGAAGACATCAGTTCACTAGGTAGCAACCTACTCTACACACGAATGATGATTTCATAACACATTTGATGGATGTCGGGGTGGTTTAAGGTCCTGAAAATTTCATAAATTATTTTAATTATATTTAATATTATGATGGTATTATATAATTTTTTTTAAAAATCATTTAAGGGTGTAGAGGAAGATATAAAATAAAAACACTGATTGATGAACATTACCTCTTCTTTGTGTATCCACCATAGGTTTTCACTAATTCCTTAATAATTTGGATTTTAGAAAACAATAATAATTCTTGGATTTGAATATATAATTTGGTAATATATTTTGACAAGTATTTTATAAAAAATTGTGAAAATGTGTGAATAAGAGTGAAGAGGTGGTTTCCATTTATAAGAGAGGTAAGTGACACACTTGTAATTTTGGAAAAGAAAAAGGTGTAACCACGTTTTTAAATTCCAAAAGGCTCTAAAATAGAGTATTATAGATAATTAGACATTTTAAGTTCACAATATATCCATGAAATAAATTTTAGATAAGTTTTTTGGTCATTCAAACCCTTATATTCTTTGTTTAACCCCCGGAAAATCAATTTTTATATTAATTACAATCATTATTTTTTACTATTCTCACTATTCATTTTAGTAAAAAATTAATTTGGAAATATTAGATAATATAAATTATTATGATAAACAATATGGAATATATTATTCCTAATTCCTTTAATATAATTTTAAATTTTTAATTTAAAATCAACACCAAATATGTGATGAGAAAGTGTGTGTTTTAAGATAAAATGTTCAAAATTTTACAAAGTTTTTATATCAAAATTCAATATGAAAATTATTCCAATGAGATAAATTGTATTATTTTATTTCAAAGTGAACTAAAATTACTTTAGAACTAATTAAAAATATAATTTTACATTATTAATTATTCAAATGAATATGAACATTAAATTAAAACTCAATATATATCTTTATTCTAAAAAAATTTAATCATTCCATAAAAATACCAAATATTCACCTAAATATAATTTTTTTGTTTTAACATCCAAAATAATGTTTATTTTTTCAAACAAATTTCATAAAAGTGGTAGAAATTAATTTTAAATTATGTGTACAAAGCAAGATTAAACCATCTTTTAGAAAAAAATACAGTTTCAGAAAACATATATTTTACATTTAAGTGAATTTTATATTAGTTTTAATTAATAAATTTCCATATTTTTAATAATTTATTAAGTACTAATAATACCCAAACTTTTAACAGCTAGGTTATAATGGTATGATATATTTTGGTTTTTTTGACTTAGTGTTGCATGATCCGCAAGATATCAAAGGTTTTAAAATTATTAAAAAAAATATTTTGTAAGGTATTAAGAGTAATATTTTTCTATTGGACTAGTGTAATAGGTCATAAATGATATAGAAAAAAATTAATTATTTTAAAATCAAATGGTGTTACATTGTCCCTACCTTAAATAAACTAATTCATCCCAGTTTAAACACAATCTCAATAATCAAGGGTAAAATATTATTGATGAAAAAACATACCGTAAAAGGGTAAATAAAATATCCTATTAATAAGGGAGAAATCTAAGAATAAAGGTCATATGGAAGAACAGAAAACTATGTTTAAAATTAGAATGAAATAGGTGGGAAATTAAAACATGGGCATGAAAGAAAATTGTAAATAATTATAGAGGGTGATAGTGTTCGTTGATCACAATAAAGTGAAAGATAAATGTAAAGTTAAAGATGTAAAAACCATAAATATATAAAAATTTGATGGTCCATATGATACATCAGATATTAAGTAAATAGTATATTTTTTTCAACATACTTTTCTTAATTTGAGGAATTATTTTACTATTTTACAATAAAATGGAATATAGATTATTGATAAATTTCTATTTCATAAGTAGAATATCATACTTTGGTTGTTTTTCAATCAATTTCAAATTACATGATTATTATAAAAAATAAAACATTGATTTTTTTAATGACTAAAACACTAAAATTCACTTTTTACAGATGATAAGATCCACAAAATAGTGACATATATTTTTATCTATCTCTAACTATTTTTCAGAACTAATGTGGTGAGAACAAGTTATTCAATATAATACATTAACTTATAAACCTCGCCAGTAACACCACCGGTTCAATATTAATATTTATTTTCAAAATGTTTATCAAAAAACAATGATATATTAAGAAGGATATTATGTAGGCTAGAGGTAGGTGTTAAACCATTATCATCCTTTGGTCACGATATTACTCCCTATGGACTTTCAAGACACAACGGGTTGTCACCCGGTGTGTGGGTTGTCATTTTTCTATAACTATATTAACTTAATTCCAATAATGTTCCCAAAATATTTTTACATCCTTGAAATTTAGTTAATCATTAAATAACCTATTTACTAAGATATTCAATAAAACGTTTTTTTAAAAAAATGTTTAACAATCTTCTTTTAATATTTTTACAATTTCATTAATGATTTTATCAAGCATAATGGTTATAAAAACCTATAAATATATGTCTATAAAATTTAAAGTAATTATTACTCAAATAAATTTTACAATAAAAAATATACATTCTATAAATTTCACACAAAATATCATTAAACTTGGTAGACTCTAATAACAAAAAACCTAAAAATGGGTTTTTAGACATTGAAATTATGATCAATATTAAAATCATAAACCCGTGATGGTATTCATAACTCTAACATTTTTTAAGACAAATAATTTCTTAAAATGTTAAAAAAATATTTAGATGATTCATTCTTCTTATACCAAAATACCATTTTAAAAATAATTTTATAATATAATTATAGAATCCCTATAAATACTTCAACATTTTTATTTCAACATATGTCCTTCCTCAATGTTATATTTAACCATCAGATGAGGTAATTGAGTAGGAAAATACCATGGTTTTACATAATTAATACAATGAACTATACTCGGATCCCTAGGATGATATTCATTTCCTTCCATTATACTCTTCATTTTTTCATGAAAATTATTATCTTTATTCGCTTCCTTTACACAAAAAATCATTTTCCAATTCCATTGAAACACATTCTTATGTGTATCCTTCCACATTTCTGACATAAATGAAATCCATCCTTAAATACTAAATGATATATATCTCTTGAGATCTTAGTTAACATATAAGGCCCCAACCATAAACATTTTATAAACTAGATTTAAGTCAATAATTTGACATTGAAGATATTTTCTGGTTTAGAGTTTTAGAGAATTAGGCCATACTTATTACATTACATCTCAAAATTACAAGGTATACACTTATAATATTTCCAAAATTTTCACAATAATAATAATAATTAAATAAAAAACAGTTATTTTCATGATATAAATATTCTTCGATACTTCTTTTCTCTTAAGCTTTTTCACACCCAGTGAAAAACACTTCAAAAACTTGGGATACACATAAAAAGCTCAATAAGGGATATAAATTAAAGAAATAAAACATTATCCCATTAATAAATACAAAACACAATCTATTTATCATACCTCGTGAAATCATCATATTTATGAATAACACACAGTAATCAAAAATCATAAAGGTATATTGTGTCATCCATATCACATGTATGTTATAGCTCTCACAGCTACATATGGAGTTACGTCTGGAATACCAATAACAGAATATTCCTTAAATCTATTAGGAGAAACATTTACCTTTACCTCTTCCATGTTACCCAATTCCTTGGAGAGCTATCTCATGCTCAATCTGCCTAGGTTTATCATGGAACTACCCATATACGTAAACAATTCCCAAGTAATATTACACAATAATAACATATAACAAAAGAATAAAGGAAAGATAACATTTACGCATTGAAATCACAATATATCAGCTCAATATATGGACTTAATCAATCTGTTTTCAAAACCATTTTCAATACCAAAATAAATAAAAATATTATATGGTATTTATTTTTATTTTTAAAACATTACGTGTTGTTAAGGAAGAAAAATATCAAGTAATGCTCATGGTAGAGGAAATGACATTTTCACCAGATACGTTAAAAAAACATTACATTTGTGGTTTAGTAAAATAATTCATTTAAAAAAATATTCATTTTTAATGAAATTAAAATTAAAAGGGGTTTATATGTTGTATAAAGGAAATTACTGTATAAATCAAAGTATGCGTCAGTGAAAGTAGATTGAGGTGAGTCCCTTACACTGTGTCTGAATTGTTTTTTTCATTCTCTATCTCCCAGAATAATAAAAATAAGTTAATTATACTTGCTTCAGAACCTTTTCATGTTTATTATTCCTTTTATATCACTTATTAACTTACTATAACAATAATATAATTATACAGGTTCATATTAGTATTTTTGTCAATGTTCAGTACTTGAGTCAAAAATAAACTTCTTATAGTTACAAACTTTCCATGTGGTCAATAGTCCATTATCTCCATAATTGTATTACTGATTTAAATAACATATATATCCATTATATATTTATTTATAATAGTCGAGAAACTTTGGATATAATAAAATGAAAGGCACCGTTCATGGAGATGGTAAGCAGTACGTACACATGAAGGCTACTTTCATTTTTTTTTCATTTTTAACGGAATGAAAAATAAATGATACATAGGTATATTATAATTCCAGTATAATATATATGTTATATATGTTACATAAATTCATTAATTACATCATTTATACATTCCATGTATAGAATGAACGAGTCATATCACTTTGAGGGGGTGGTAGTTCGCAATTTCCTCAACTGAAATTATCGTATTTACGTGTTATAGAATGCATGAAGGTATGTTGTAAATGAAAAATAAATAAAAATAGAGAAAATATAAATATTAAATATATCACATATAAGTATAGTGACATCATAATGCCCACCATGAGAGGCGGTAAAAGATAATTTAACAATCATCATTTTGTGGGTCATTAGTTCGTCGCCCATAGAAACAATATGTTCTAAATCCATTTGATGGATGTGTGTATAAGGGTAGTACAAAAAATTCCCATAACCACATACTAGTATATTTATGATATTTTTTTGTTATGTAATTACCTAATAAGAATAGAATAGGGATTTTATAAGTAGAATATTGGAAATGAACTTTATAGAAGACGCTACCTCTTAAAATGAGTAACTCCCTTTGATTTGAGCCAAAAGGCTTTCTTGAATTGCCTTACGCCTAAGATAAGGCTTATAGGATGAATATAGGGATGTTGGGAGATTATTTAAGTAGAGGTTTCACGATCCGAGGGACTTGAGTGGTGTGAGTAAGGGTTAGTGTTGGTGGCCTTTTGTAGGAGGGCTGATGAGAACTTACGGTATATCTTGAATTATTAGTTTATTAGAAATTTTATTTAGATAATAAATGAGTCAGAATTTGGTGATTTATAAGATAATATGAATATAATTTGAAATAAAATCATCCAATAATAATTAGACAGGTTTGGGATGTATTTTAATCCTTATACTTTTTATTTATCCCTTTTTACTCTTACCATTTTATCAAGAATTTAACACAATGAAAACCACAATTGTTACCGAAACATTAAAAATCTCCAATTAAAGAGTAAATAATAAAAGTTTATACTTATAATAACTATTTAGATTAATATTATATTTTTTTTCAATTTTATTATATTTAATAAAATGTTTTATATTTCAAAATATGAATTGTGTCAATTTTGACACTATTCATATCAGGACTTTTTAAAAATCCCTAAAAACATGATTAATTCGAAGAAACAACATTAATAAAAATATAATATGTAACTATTATTCTTAAAATTAGTTTATGACATCAAAATAACCAAATTTCATTTATTTAGACATTTATAATATCATTTATTTGAATCCTTTATTAATCAAGTAATCATTGTGTCATCATTGTGTCATAATTAAATTTAATTATTTAATGTCTAGAAATTATAAATAAAAAACCATGTTGTAGAAAATATCTTTATCTTTAAAATAAATATTTATAAAAGAAGAGAAAACTTTAATAACCCTATATAGAAATTGCTTTACTAAATGATATATGTTTAGGTTATATTTTTCAAAACATTAAATTAAATGTAATTAAATGTCATTTTCACACACAAGTGGGTCCATGTGGTCCTAAAATCACCCCAATGATTCCCATGGTCATATATATCTCACCCAATAGTGTTAGGACAAGCGTAATTATAATTTTATATTATTATAATATTATTTTTTACACTTGTTTACAAGATTTACCCTCTAACCATGGTACATAAAATATTTACTGATGTTACTTTTCCTAATGTCTAAAAATAAAAGTTAGATATTTACAAACAACATTTACCACCTGAGTCCAAATATATAATCCATATTTACAAATTCAAAACACAGAATTGGCATAAATTAATTTAAAATCAATTCTCATTGTCAAAACCAAAAATCATGTTTTTAGGAAGTAAAACTACCAAAAGATTGACATGTGTTTATATCCAATTTAAAACTGAAATTACATCCAATGATAAAATTTGGATTAAATGGTAAAAATATTATTCTTGTAGACTTTAAAACTAATTTAAATTATAATCTAACAATATTAATAAATTATATTAAAAGGCAGTTTTGAATTAAAATGTAGTATTTGTCACTTTTCATTACAAAATGAACTTTATCAAAAAAAATACCAAACATTCATCAAAAGTAAAGTTTTTTGTTCCACTTCTAAAGAATATTTATTTTTTCAAATAGGACATATAAAATTGAAAAAAACTATATTAAAAATTATTCTCCATTAATAGGTGGTAAAACGGCCTTTTGTAGTATTTCATGAAGAAAATCAATTCATTCTTATTTTAATCCTGTAAAATTTATTGGATAAATGTAGTGAAATTTAACCAACATGTATAATCATATTTTTTTAGTTCTATTCATTCTCACAAAAACAATTTCTAGATGTTAACTTCCATTTAAAATATTAATATTATTTTATTTTTTCTGTATAACTCAATTTTGTTCCCAAGGTAAGATTTGGGAGAAATACATTGTTACGTGTTGAGTAAACTATCCGATATACCATACCATTTAAAGTTAAATTAATATTTAATTCAAAAATATTATTCAATATAAAAATTTCACATTACTTATTTACCTGGTATGTTACATCCTTCCTCCATTTTGATAATTGTGACCCCGCAATTCTATTCACTTATAAAATAAGTGGGGGTATTTATTCCTCATTGAAATATAATATTCCCACAATTCCTCTCTTACCATATGGTTTTTCCAGAAAACCATTACCTAATAAATAATATTATTTTGCAACACTTGCTCTATTCGGTCAAGAATCTGGACTGGTTGTTGCTCATAAGAAAGATTGTCTACCCACTGAACAACCTCTGGTCTCAAAAAATGAGATGGATCTAGAATATATATTCTCTACATAGAAATAATAAAAACATTGTATACCTAGGATAAACTTGTAGGTAAATCCACTATGTAGGAAACTGATTCAACTTTATCATGGATTTCATAGGGTGTAATGAACCTCAGACTCAATATTCTATTCTATCCAAAATGCATCACACTTTTCCATGGAGAAACTTTGAGAAATACATGATCACTTACCTTGAAATAAATATTGTTCCTTCAATTATCTACAAAACTTTTCTACCTACTCTGTGTAGTTCTCATGTGCTTCTAAATTAACTAAACTTTTTCTTCCATCTCTTCTACCAATTCCGGTCCCATCAACATCCTTTCACCAACTTCAACCCAAAAGCTGGAGTTCAACACTACTTTAAATACAATTCCTCAGACAGTGCCATCTGTATACTAGAATGAAAAATATTATTATAAGAGGACTCTACCAAATAAAGATGTTGGTCCCAAATTCCCTGGTAATCCATTGAACAAACAAGTATCATATCTCCCAATGTCTAAATTGTTGGTTCAGAAAACCCATCTAATTGAGGATGAGAGTTTGTACTAAAATTTAATTCAGTACCCAATGATTCTAAAGGCCCTTCCAAAAGTTAGAAGTGAACCTGGGTTCATGATCAGATACAATGGAGATGAGAACTCCATGTAACTTGACTATATATTTAATATAAAACCAAGAAGGTTGATCTGGAGAAAGAGTATCTCGAATTGGAAGAAAATGAGTATATTTAGTCAATCAATAATCATTAACCCAAATTACATTGTTACCTCAAGAAGACTTTGGTAATCCCAAGATAAAATCCATGGAAAAATTTTCCTATTTCCACTATGGAACTGGAAAAGGCTAATGCATCAATTTCAATAACTTCTTATTTTCAATAAATTATTTAAAAATCAAACATCTTAGGGTAAAGTCAGCAATATATCATTTCATTCCAACCAATCAAAAATAGTCTCAAAGATCTATGTACATCTTAGTACTTTCTAGATAAATTAAAAATTGGGAACTACGAGCTCCACCTACTAAATCATTCTTTAATTATTGATCACAAGGAAGACATAATCTCTTTTAAATCCACAAAACATAGGCTTTATCAATGTTATACTCAGATAACATACCCTTCTGAACCAATTCTACATTTTTCTTCAACTCACTATCATCTTCCTATGATTTCTTTATTTTATCTACTAGTGACGACTTTACTGAAACCTAAAAAAATACAGTAATCTCTTATATAAAAAACATATATTCTAAAGTTCATCAAATTTTTAATCAAATAATTTTATTCTAAACATAGCATGGTTAATGTACAATTACCTTTTTGACTCAAAGCATCGTCCACTTTATTTTATTTTCCTAGATGGTTATGAATTGTGCAATAATAATCCACGATTAATTATAGACATCTCCTATGTCTCATGTTCAATTCATTCTAACTGAATATATAATTCAAACATTTTCGGTCAGTATTTATTTCAAATTTTACTCTATATAGACGATTCTTCCAAATTTTTAAAACCAAAACTACAACATCTAATTCCAAATAATGTGTTGGGTAATTTAACTCATGAGGTTTCAACTAATGTGAATCATAAGCAAATACATGATCATTTTGTGTTCGGAAAAAGCCAAGTCCTTTCAATGAAGAATCACTATAGAAATAAAAATCACCATTTTTAGAAGGAAGTTCCAAAACTAGAGCATTCACCAATATTCATTTCAATTCTTGAAAACATTGATCCCATTCTTTTGTCTAGATGAACTTAATAACTTTTAAAGTTAAATTATTCAGTATGCTAGATAACCATGAATTGTTTTCAAAAAACCTCTTGTAATAATAGGTTAAACAATAAAAACTATGAATATTAGTTATATTGGTTGGTATTTTCTATTATTTAACATACTTTGTTTTAGATGGATCAATAGTTATGCCATTTTTAGGAACAATGTGACCAAGGAATGAATTTTTTTGTGATCGAAACTCACACTTGCTTAATTTCCCATATATTTTATTTTCTTTAAAAGTTTGCAAGAAACCCCTCAAATGACTTTCATGATCCTGTTTAATTTTAGAATAAACCAAAATATCATTAATAAACACAACCATAAAATTATCCATGAACTCAGAAAAATTCTATTCATAAGATCCATGAATACAACAGGTGCATTGGTTAACCCAAAAGCCATAACTAAAATTTTAAAATGGCCATATTTAGTAAGAAATGATGTATTTAGAATGTATTCTTACTTTATTTCAACTGATGTTACCCTGACCTCAAATCCATATTTGAAATATACAGAGCTCCCTAGAGCTGATCAAACAAATCATCAATATGAGGAAAAGGATACATGTTCTTAATAGTAATGTTGTTAAAGGCTCTATAATCAATGCAATGTCTCATTGAACCAACATTATTTTTAACAGACAATACAAGATCATGCCATGGTGATATGCTAGGTCAAATGAAACCATTATCTACTGACTCCTCTAATTACTTCTATAACTGAAAAAGTTCAATTTGCGCCATTCTATAACGGGTTATTGAAATTGGCTTAACATTAGGAACTAGGAGAATAGTAAATTCAACATCACAATTAGTTATTGTACTAGAAAACTCATCAGTAAAAAAATCAAGAAACTCATTTACCACTAGAACATCATTAATCTAAAGAGTTTATTTGTTTTCAACAATATGTTCACGGTAAAATTCATTTCCATCTGTTTCTATTTTTTCAGCTTCCTGATATGTTATCGAAAGTAAGGGTTAATTATTGCACACAAACTAAAATTCTTTTGGAAAAGAAACCTATCTATCTCTATAGTCAATCATATCTTTATATATAGAAATTTAGTACATACCCAACATCAAGCTCCACTAGAGGAAAAACAATAAGTTTTTCAAGTAGGTAGTTTCTAAACCCAAGGACCGAAAGGTTCTTATAATTTATTTTTGTCTCAAATTTTCATCCAGGTGTTTTTCCATAAGTTTAGGATTCAAATCTTGGGAGGTAATTCCAAGTTTACTAGAAAATTTTATAGAAATTAAAGAATTTGTAGACCCTGAATCAAACAACATATTGGAATCATATGAATAAACAAACAATGTACTAGCACTTTAGGAATCATTAAGGCTCCTGCTTGGCATCCAAAGGACCCAGGATCAAATCCGGGTAGGGACTAATTTTCCAAGTATAGTAGCTGCACTATAGCAGGTCACTGTAGCAGTAATGTAGCATCCGTGGACTATAGTAGTAGTAGCACTGTAGCGGTAGCACTGTAGAGGTGGAGGCACTGTTGTAGGAACTATAGCGGCGACGGTACTGTAGCAGCCCAGGTACTGTAGCAGTACTATTCACTGAAGGGCTCTTTGGGCCAAAAAATGGGCTTTCAGGCCTTGTATTCAGTCCACTTGGTCTTGGGCCTTCGGGCTATGTAATGGGTCGCCGTCTACCCAGTTTGAAAGAGGTCTTTTCTTTAAATAATAAATGAGGCTTCAGCCCCAAATTTTAAAAAAACAATGTTCCATACACTACTTCATTTGATGGACCAATATCTACTGAAGTAGTTGCAAAGGTTATTACCACTCCTTTAAACTTTTATTTCAGCTACCTCCCCTAGTTGAGTTCGTCACTATACACTCATTTTCATTATTACCCATTTTATTGCACTTAAAACATTTTACCGAATATAAATTGGATTTTATCTTATGACTACCCAGATCTTTTTCAGTGTAGTTACAAGACTTGTGTCCCATTTTACCACATCCGAAGAACTGAAAAGAATTCAACAGAAATTCCCTAATATTCGTTTTCCACAATATTTAATAACTTTAAACTTATATTTCTTACAATCATAATTTTTTAAAGAGTTCTTCCATTTTGTTGGCCACCTTGACCTCTTATTCTGTTGTTTGTCAAAGAACACCCGAACATCTACAAACACCATTTCCACCTTCTCTCCACATCAAACAATTTTTTCATAACTTTTTAAATTACTAGAATCTAATGACCTTCTATACTTAGGATCTAATCCTGAGTAAAAATGATTTATTTTTCTTTCAAGACCCCGTATGAAATTTGGAGCATACCATGCCAGATGAGTGAATATTTCTTCATAATAAACCATCGATTCGTCTTCATGCCTCAATTCTAGGAATTGTTTTTCCATCCTAAGTAGAACCGCCTGCGGAAAATGTTTCTAAATAAACATACCTTTGAATTCATCCCAAGGATGATAATCAATCTCCTCAATATCCCATATATTTTTAACCATAAACCACCACTGATTGACTTAACCTTCAAAATGATAAACAATATGACTAACTGTTTGATATTCTGAATACCCCATGATATCAAAAATCATTTCCAGTGCTTTAATGCACCCTTTAACTAGCACAGGGTCAGATGATCCTCTGAATAAAGGGGGATGTTGCCTCATGAAATGATCCACTGTGAACATGTTTTTCTGTAGTTGATATAGCTGATCTAGTGCATGGATACCCCCACCATTTGTAGTTTGAGTCAACTATTCCATCACTGTAATAAACTATTTAGTTTCGATTCCATCAATCTTAGGATGCTAATTTTAAAGCTTGTTTTCCTCTTGATTTCATCCCATCATAGAGGCCCTGTTTTTTTGTGGAAAACAATTTTGAACAGAGAAATATCTTAAGTGAAGCAACATTATAATCTTAAAATGATATATTTGTTCAATATTACCATAAATTAATTAAGTTAACAATATCTTAACTCCTAAAGTTGCCAAAACCTACCTCTGATTCCAACTATAGGGCCCCAACCATAATTGTTACATAATATTAAATTAATTAAGGAATTATACATTGAAAAAAATTTCAGGTTTATTGTTCTAGAGAATTTGGCCATAACTATTACATTACATCTCAAAATTAAAAGGTATACCCTTCTACTCTATCTGAATTTTTCACAATAATAAAACACCATAAATAAAAAAGAGTTATTTTCTTGTTATAAATCTTCATGAATACTTACATTCTCCGATCTTTACTTATACCCTTTGAAAACATTTCAAAAACTATGGATGAGCATAGAAATCTCTTTAAGGGTTATAACAAAAAGAATGAAAACATTAGTCCAAAGACACATACAAAACATAGGCTCTTTAATATACATCCTGAAATCATTAGATTTATGAGTAACACATTGTAATCACTAATCATAAAGGTAACTTACGACATCCATATCATAATTACATATTAGCTTTCAAAGGTACATATGGAGTTATGTTTGGAATACCAATCACAGTATTTTCCCTAATTCTATTAGGATACATATTATCTTTTACCTCTGTCACGTTACCCAATGAATTGGATAGCTATCCCAGGCTCACCTGCCCTAGGTTAATCAGGGAACCACCCATATATGTAAATAGTTCCCAAGAACCATAACATAATCATAACATATAACATAACCATAATGGAAATATAACATTACCACATTGAAATAACAATATATCAACTCAATATATTGACATACTCAGTCTATTATCAAAACAATTTTCAATAAAAAAATTCATAAAAAGATTATACGGTATTTATTTTCCATTTAAAAACATTACGAGTTGTTAAGGAATCTAATTATCAAATAATAGTCGCGTTGGGGGAAAGGTAATGGTTACCATGTACATTAAAAAGAATCATTCCTTTTTTCATTTAGAAACAAAATCATAGAAAAAATATTCATTTTGAATGAAATTAATATTAAAAAGGGTTTACCACCATATAAAAAAATCGTGTATAAATCAATTTATGCCTCAATGAAAGGAGATTGAGACGAGTCCCTTAACTTGTTTCCAACTTTCCTGGTTAGTTCTTTATCTCCCTAAATAATAAACATAAGTTAATTCTACTTCTCTCAGAACATTTTTTAATCTTATTATTCATTTTATATCACTTAATACATTTCTATAACAATTATATAATTTTTCAAGTTAAGACCAGTCTTTTTTTCAATGTTCCGTACTTGGGTCCAAAATGAACTAGTTATAATTACAAATTGTCCATGTGGTCAATAGTCCATTATCTCCAGAATTGTATTCAAAATTTAAATAACATAAATATATAGTATATAGGTATTTATATCCATTATATATGTATTTATAATATTCTATAACATTTGGATATGAGAAAATGAAATGTTCCGTTCATGGAGACGGTAAATTGTACGTATGCAAGAACATTACTTTCATTTCTTTTTCAATTTTAATGGAATTAAAAATAAATGATACATTTTTATATTATAATTAAAGAATAATATCTATTCCATACATGTTACATATGTTCATTAATTCCATCCTTTTATGTTCCATGTATAGCATGAACGAGTCACATCACTTAGAGGGGCGGTAGTCCGCAGTCCCACAAATGAAATTATCATCTTTATGCAGTATGGAAAGCATAAAGGTATGGTGTAAATGAAAAATATAGAAGAATAAAGACAATATAAATATTATATATATCATATATAAGTATAATTCAATCATAATGTCCACTATGAGAGGCGGTAGGAGGTAATTTAATAATCATCGTTTCGTGAGGTAGTAGTTCGTCGTCCACAGAAACAGTATGTTATAAATCCATTATATAGAGGTGTGTGTAAGTATTGATAAGATACATATTATAAAAACATCCTATTATATCGATGATTCTGGTTTTATAATGTAATAAAACAATAATAACAGAATTCAGAGTGAATAAGTAGAATTTGGAAAGGAACTATAAAGAAGACGCTACCTCTTATAACGGGTAACTCTCTTTGATTTTAGCCAAAAATATTTCTTGATTTTCCTTCAGCCAAAGCTAAGGATTTTAGGAAGAATAAAGGGATGTTGAGAGATTATTAGAGAATATTTTTGATAACCCAAGAGTCTTGAGAGGTGTTAGTAAGGGTTAGAGGTGGTGGCCTTTTATAGGAGGTAGAATGGGTACTTAAGGAATATCTTGAATTATTATTTTATTATAAAGGATATTTCAATTATAAATGAGTCCAAATTAATTTATTTCTACTATAATTTGAATATAAGTCTAAATAAAAATAATCCAATAATTATTACATTGGTTTTGGATATATGTTTAATCCTTATAATTTTTATTTAACCCCTTTTCACTCTTAACATTTTATCAAGCATTTAACAATTTGAGATTAAAAATAGTTACCAAAACCTGAAAAAAAATTTATTTAAAGAGATAATAATATATTTTTTGACTTATGATTACTATTTTTTGAATCATATATTTTTTGTAATTTTATAATATTTAATAAAATATTTTATATTGTAAAATATGAATTATGTCAATTTTAACACTATTCATATCCTGAAATTTTAAGAATCCATAAAAACTTGATTGATTCGAAAAGACATCTCTAATAAAAAATATAACAAGAAAATTTCATCCTTAAAATTCGTCTATAACATCTAAATAACCAAATTAAATTTATTTTAATAATTATAATATCATTTATTTGAATCCTTTATTAATGAAGAAATCACTCAATCATCATTGTGTCATAATTAAATTTATTTATTTAATGTCTACCATGATTTAGGAAATATTTTGAGCTTTCAAATTAATATTTATAGTTAAATAGATCACTTATAAAACTTCATATATTTTTTTTACTAAAATATATATTTTTAGGTTATATTTTTCCTTACTTTAAATTAAATGTAATAAAATTTCATTTTCACACACAAGTGGCTCCATGGTGTCTTAAAATCAACCCAAGGATTCCCATTGTAAAAATTATCTCCCCAATAGGGTTAAAAAAAGTTTAAGGGTAATTTAATATTAATATAACATTAATTTTACCCTTGTTTATTAGATTTACCCTTTAACCATGGAAAATAAAATATTTAGTGAAGTTACTATTCATAATGTATAAAAATAAAAGCAACTTATTTCCAAAAATTGGACCTCCTGACACCAAATATAGAATATATATTTCCATATACAAAAATAAACTAGAACAATCAATTTAATATTAATTTTCATTGTCAAGACCAAAAAGCGTGTTTTTAATATGTAAAAACTACTAAAATATTGACATGTGTTTATGTCCAATTTAAGAGTTAAATTACTTCCAATGACCAAATTTTGATTAAACTAGTAAAAATATAATTCAATTAATCTTCAAAACCAATTTAAATTGAAATATAACTGTATAAATAAATTATATTAAAAGGAAGTTATGAATTAAAATTCAGTATTTTTTACTATTCATAAAAAATGAACTTTATGAGAAAAATACCAAAATTTCATCCAAAGTATATTTTTATGTTCAAATTACAAATAAAAATTCTATTTTTTCAATTAGGACATATAAAATTGACAAAAACTAGATTTGAAAAGGTTTCACCATCAAAAGGTGGTAGAACAGTCTTATTGAGTATTTCTTGCTTGAAATCAGATTCATTCTTATTTTAAGCCTCTAAAATTTATTGGATAAAGGTACATACCTTTAAAAAACTTGTATAATAATATTTTAGTTAGTTCTATTCATTCCCTCCAATACAACAACTAGGCATTAACTATCATTTAAAATAATAATATTATTATATTAATTTTTTGTATAACTCAACATTGGGTGCAACATAGGATTCAGTGAATACGTTGTTGCGTTTTTAGTATGATATCATATATAACATACCCATTAAAGTAAAACCAATAATTAATTAAAAAATATTAATAATTATGAAACTTTCATATTCTTAATTTACTAGCGATGTTACAGAACTCCATCATTCTTTTAATTTATGAGTTTGAGAGTTGGTAAGGTATATGTTGTTAATCACTTTTTGGGAAAACTAATTAGGCATAATCATGATATCTTCAACTCCTTTCACCATCCAATTTTTTTTTCTCATGTTCACCACATTGTCTATCATTTTTAATGTTGAAATTATTTCTTCAGGTTTCTTATTTGAACCAAAACCTAAAAGCATAGTGTGAAGAAAATAACTGTAGAAAGTATAAAATAAGGTGCAAAATAAGGCATATTTTGTGAACAAGGTAATGATCAGGTTTAGCACAATGCAGCCTTTTTGAATTTATTACCCCTAGGTACATCTGTCCTTGAACCAAATCCACTTTTAGTATACATATAAAGATGTATTTTTAGGTAGGACTATATAATCTTTACCTTACCAAAACTGTTGTATGTTCTTCTATAATTTTTCTCAAAAGATATCATATGGTTATGTTCCCCAATCCATATTTTCCTAAATTTAGTTTCCAATGTTTCTAATAAACTTCATTTGATACAAGCTTTAGAAACCTATAGCCTATTATACAAGATCATTTCCTACTTTATTAAATTGGAATAAGATACAAGGAATCCAATCCTAGAGGACTATATAGTTTATTAGTCATGGAAAAAATATATAAGTAATTATGTATAGAAATAAATTTTAAAAAAATATTACAGAATATTTTTTTCACAAATAAAATTATAAACTATAGAATATATTTAAATATCAATCATAGGAAACCTCATGTAATCCTGGGCTAATAATCTAAAATAAGGGTGATCTTAAATTATTAGTAATGGTTATGTACAACGGATGAAATCATAAATCAATATGGAAATGTAAATAAATTGATCAAAAATTCCATGTAATCAATAAACTAAGAAGGAACTCAATCCATAGATAATATCAATGAAAAAACAACATTGATAATAACAAATATTGAAATGTAAATAACTGAAAGAACATGACATTTAATCAATAAAATGACCATCATAACTGGATAATGAAAAATCAAAATAAAAAGGTAAATAATTAAAATCACATGGATTCTAATAAATATTTGAGAATGAAATTCATCTAGAGATAATATCGTTGTAGAAATATAATGGATAACAGTAACTGAATTCTTAATGAAGGATATGATTAATTATTGGACGTCATGTCTTAGACACATCATATCATTAATATCATGATCAATCTTCAAGAAAGATTAGAAATTATGGGAAGAAACCCATTTAACTTATGCTAGCCAAATTGTTTCTCTCATGAGGCCTGTAAATGCATCAAGGGGATATCTATAACTAGGATCCACCCATGTCTAATTTCAAAATCATTCCTCATTTATCAATTAGTTTATTTAATTAGTGAATAATGCACCTTATTATCAAATATATATATATATATATATAGTAATGAATACATATTTATTAATATTTACCTATATAAACAATTAAATTTTACTGTATAACACCTTATGTTGAAATTTTATGCAATTAAATAAATAAATATATACATGACAAATAATTTTGATATTTAGTGGAAACTTAAAGTCCACAAGAAAGTGACCAATTTTATGGAATGTTGATGACATAAAAATAAAATTAAGGGAATATCAATACTTCACTCAGTAAAAATGGTCATAAACCATCCATAGGAATAATTAGTATGTCACCAGTACAATATACCCATTTTAGTAATAATAAATTGTTTCTTCCATTGATGAATAAAAATACAATAAAAACATATTTAAAAAAATTATTGAGAAAAATATCATTTTCTTTAAAAAAACACTTTATATAACTAAAATTAAGAAGAAAAAAATTGAATAGAATTTTCTTTGAAAATAAATATTGAAACATATAAAATAATCTTTAAAACATTAGTTGTCATGATGGATGGAATTTTTTATCATGCTGTACATGTTAAAACAATGATTTAATTAAGTTTATTGATATGATCCAAACATCCATTGGTCTGAAAATGAAATGAAGATTCCATCAAAAACATTTTTTAAAATGTAAAAATAGTTAAAAATGTCTCTAATAATTCATTTTGAAATGGTTAAAAAAATTTATTTTAAAAAAAGGTTTTGTAAGAAAACATATTTTTGATCGAAGAGAGAAATGAAGTCGAATTTTCCTAAAAACAGTTTCATAATTATATTAATTACAAGATAGTTAATGAATGATGTTATTACGTTTAAATACCATTAATAAATAGATCCTTAGAAAATGATATAGGTTTATCAGAAAATTATCAAATTTTTTCAGTCAACTAAAATTATAGAACAAACAATATCAATAAGAATGGGATTGTGAAATAAACCCTTAAAATGATAATAATGGTGATGTCAAAATAAATTAATGAAGAAATAACATGTATAAATTTTAAATCCATATACAACTTGTTTAAATAAAATATAATACAATTAAATGTCATTAAACACATAATCTTATAATATCAATGATGATGAAGATGTAATATAAACCAATAAACAAATTGGGTACAAAATAACTAAAATTAGAATATAGAATTCCATGAATTACTATATAATCATGATATTACATGTCAAATGGTCTATATATACAGTATATTAATGAATTCCATTGCATAAAATTACAATATGCCACAATGTGGGGATATTGAGATGAAGTCCATAACCTCATGATTTTTATTTATTGAACATGATTTAACATTAGTTATTGTGGTTTTAAATATGTTATTATATTGTAAATGAACCATATTAATATTTATAATATCATTTATAATACTTTTAAAAAACCTTTTAACCCTTCAGTTAAAAATATTTCACTATTTTAATTGTTTCAAGTGTTAATTTTCTTCTTTTATTAGGCATGTTTCATCCTGAAAGATCAAGTTATTTCAAATAATATATAGTTCAATCTTCTACAGAATAATAATAATGATATAATGATCATAAATTTACATCAATTATCCTTTTATAACCAATCATGTACAATGGTTATGAAAAATGGACAATGTTACGATCATAGAGATGGTAGCCCATATGTACTCATGAGTAACGATTCCATTTTTTAATGATCGTTATAGAAAATGAGTAATTTATATTTTATATTTAAATAATTATAATAATATCATATATTCCATATTATTTATTTAAATATAATTATATATATAATCCATGTGATGTGGTGATAAAAAGATAGTCACTTCACTCCATGAAGGCGGCAGTCCACACGCACACGAACGACGTTATCATTTTTTTATATAAAACATAAAATGAATTATTATAGTTTTATAATGATAAATATATTATAAATATCATAATTATTTAATTTATTTCACATATATTAATTAACATTATCTGTAGTACACTACATGTAATTTGTTAGCGAATGATGAATCACATCGCTTGGTGATGCAATCGTCCACCGTACACACATGCGATATTAATATATATCATATGAAATTGAAATTAATATATGAAATAATGAATCCATATGTATTTTATAAATATTATATATATAATTTATATACATCATCACACCCAACCATGAGAGTCAGTGATGGAAAAATGAATGGCATTTGTTCGTGAGGTCGTAGTCTGTCGTACACAAGATTGATGATTTCATAACCCATTTGATAGAAGTAAGGGTAGTTGTTGGTAGTTAAATTGAAATGAAAAATATCATTATATTTAATAAATTTAGGTTCTTATATCATAATGTTTTAATAATAATTTAAGGGGATGAAGGAAGAAGTAAAATAAAAACACTCGTTGAGGAACAATACCTATTTTTCTGGTATCCTTCTTATGTTTACTCTAAAGCCTTCATAGATTGGATTTATTAAAAAAATATGGCTTATAGGATCATATCATGGATATTATGAAGTTATTTGGGAAGGTACTGGGTCAAAAAGGGGATGATGGTGTGAAGAAGAGAGGAGACCTGGTGGCCTTCCATAAGTGAGGTGGGTGGAAAATTGTACTTATTGGAAAGAAAAAGTTGTACCACTGTTTTTAAGGTTTAAAAATGATCCGAAATAGATTATTATAGAGTATTAGAAATTATATGTTCGCATTATATCCAAAAAAATAAATTTTAGGAAATATTTTATGTCATTTTAAATCTTATCTTCTTAGTTTAACCCTTTTTAAATCAGTTTATACATTAACCATGATTATTAATTTTTTAAGTTTCCACTATTAAGTTTGGTAAAAAATACCCTAAAATTATTAGTTAATATAAAATAAGTTGATTCCAAAGATTTAATAAATTTTGTTCAAATTTCTTTCAAATAATTTAAAATTTTTAATTAAAATTTTACCCGTAGATGTAATGAGAAAAGATGTTTTTGAAGAGAAAATGTTCAAAAGTTTACCAAGATTTTATATCCAAATTCATTATGAAATTTATTCCAATGAACTATATTCGATACATTTTTATATAGTTGAAATAATATTACTTAAAAAATATCTATATAATTTAACATTTTAAATTATTTAATAAAAAATCAATTTTAAATTAAAATTTTATATTTGTCACTATTAATGAAAAATTAAAACATTTCAAAAAAGTCCCCAAATTTTCTACTATGATAAATTATATATAATGAATAATGAAATAATTTTTATTTTTACCAGAAATTTTTTAAAAGTGGTAAAAATTAATTTTATATTATCCACGCTAAGTGTTACTAAATTTTCTTTTAGAAAAAAACACATTTTTCTTAAAATAACTTTTTTTTGTTTAAAGGATTATTATTTAAATATTAATTAATAGATAACCATAATTTTTATAGTTTCCTTAGTACTATTCATACCCTCCGACATAAGATTTAGGTTATAAAAGTATACTATATTATGGTTCATTTTGACTTGGTGTTGTGTGTTTTGAAAGCTATCAAGGAGATAAAATTTATTTAAAAATTATTATTTTGTAAGGTCTTAGGTGTTATTTTTTCTTCTAAGATCGGCATTTCATTTTATAACATTTTTAACGAAATTATTTTTTTATAATATCAAGGAACTACATCAATCTTATTATGGAAATATTTTGTTTTTTACAAGGATCTTATATGGGAATTATTTGTAGGACTCTAAAATTATCTCCTTTAGTTTCCTAATACTCTATTTTGTTGTCTTCATTCTACCATAATTTCAAGGTGACCTATAACCCCTTGTGGTCAAATTTATAAATATGGGTCTTGATATTTAGGGTTCATTATTTATTCTTAATGTTTCTTCCCATCATTTTCATGTGGATTCAACCCAGTTTTTTATGATTTTATCACTAAAGGCAGGTGGTTCTATGTTCATTCCTTATCCAGCTTAACTATTGATATTTTTTCCTTTTCGATTTATATATAAAATGTTATATAAGATATTATAAGATAGTTTTTGAAATAATATGAAGAGTCAATTTTTAAAAAACATTTCTTTTATTTTTTTAATTAAAAGGACCCGTTTTAAAATAAAAATTGGATTTATTAATGAAATAGTTAATGAGAATGACACGTTTAATAATATATGTGGTACCAAATAATACTCAATGAAAAAACTGGGTACCTGGGTAGTTAAACCTAGAAGGAGTGAGGTCCCCCATCACTATCTATAATAGTGATTAATTTTATTTTTCACCCCCATTTTCCATTGACGTAGTTCTAAACCTATCCCACTAATTAAAGGAAGTGACCTAATTAGTGAAATATTTTCTATAGGTTCTTAAGACATAGGGATTATAATTTGTAATACCATAATTTTTCTTTGAAAATTTATTTTTAAAAAATTTTCTTTACTCATTATTTATACAAGTAGTGGTAACATACATCATTCATGTTTTCTATAAAAATTCAAAAGTTAATATTATTTTTTTTGTTAAAACTAGTATGTTTAGTTTTTAAAATAAAGTATTAATATGTAAAACATAGTGGGATTATATATTGATTTTCTTTGTTCACACCCTGAATACACACATTGGGTCTATTCTAACATTGTTTATACTAATATTGTTGATGTGATATTTAATTCTTTTATTTTCAAAAATCATTTATTTAATTTAATTGTGTTTAATTTAAAAAATTATATTTTTATTCTAAATTATATAATTTCTGATGAATTGTTATAAAATTAATAAAACATTTAATTTTGTGTTAAAATTTATATTTACTTGGTTAATTTTAGATTTTTGTTTAGTTTATAGTTGAATGAGTAATTAATATAAACCATAAATTTTATTCTTGTTTTTATTAAATTATAAATTTTCAATATTTTTATATTATATTTATTTATTTCAGTTTCAATTGTTTTAATTTTAAAAATTTTATTTTATTTGTTTTTAATTAATAATTTTGTTTTAATAAAGATATTATTTATTTTATTTATTTTTTTAATATATAATATATAATTTTTTTCCATTCAATTTCTTTTTTTGTATTTTGATTTGAATTTAAATTTTGAATTTGTTGTCACTTAATTCTCAAGATATTGTATGTCGTGTTACCAACTGATACCAATATCCATGTAGTCAATTTATGATTTGGTATTAGTATCCATGTTTTAAAGATCATAATGTAGGCAAATTATCATGTGTATCTACCCAACGAAAATATTTCCCAGGTTTACATAGCCAATCTATGAATAAATTGATGTATCAAAATTTTGATGTTGTTTAACTTGCTGATGCTCAAAATCATGTTGATAATCAAAGTTATTTGTTGATCATATGAATATCCACTGATACTACATGAACTCAAATGGGGTTGACAATCATATTTCTAGTTGTGGTGTACACACATGATGTTCATGGTGATCCATGTTGAGTTGATCTAGAAATATTTTCATTTAGACAACTTTTATCAATAAAGAGATCATTTCAAATAATGATGATATTAGTAAATGTAAAATGTATAAACTAGTTAAATTCCTAGTGAAGATTCCAATGGTTTTATTTTGAGGATGATGAATTTTTTTGTTCAGTAGTACTTATTTTCTTATTTGTTTCAAATGAAACAGGTACATCGAGTCTTCCAAATTAATTAATTTAGTGGTTAGTAAAAAAAAATTACATCTATTTCTCCAGAAAATTATTTTATTGCGAGAAAAATACTTCCCTAACAAAAATACAAGTAAAATCCATGTGATAAATTCTCGAACTCATCATGTATTCTCTGGTGCATGTTGTGTATCATCTTGTTATGGGTACCATTGATCTAGACGGAGAAGAGTGATGGTTCAAATTCTATGTTTTTTGCAGTGGATAACATTTTTTAGTCTGTCAAGGTATCTTAGAACCACTTAAAGGTGTTTCTATTTAAAGAAACACTACCAAGAGATGATTTAGTTGGTGCATGAGTGCAATACATGGTTTGTTAAACCATGCAGCTAACCATATAGGGTGTTTCTCGGTGGATAGTATCCACTACATAGGCTTCACATCGATTATCAAACTGTGTTGCTAGATATGCGAGGGGGCTTTTCCTTTTCTTGTGGCCACCATAGAGGATTTGAATGGTTTGTTAAACCATTGGCTAGTTGTTTGAGAGGCATATACCTTGGAAAGTATGGTAAAAATTGTTAGAATATAGTTTACCAGACCATTTAACTAAACCATGAGTCTTTTGAAGGTGGTAAAATAATAATTTTTCCATCCTCTTTTAATGTCTCCTCACATATTTTTCATTCTCCCATGCATGAAGCACTTCCCCTATCCCACTCGAGCTCATATTCCCACTATGGTAGGAAATGAGATACCTCATCCGTCTGACCTCTGATCCAAGTTTCTTCTCACAATGGAAGCCTCTTGGTATGTTATTTACTCATATTTCTTATTTTCTCTATTTATCTCAATTTTCTCATGATATGTTCTTATGGGCTAATTTTCTCTATTTTTGGGGAGTTTTTCTATTTATTTTGTTTATATAAATCCAAAATGAATCATAGATGAATATTTCATGATTGAACTTTCCTAAGTACAATGTATGCGGTTTATATATTTTTCCTTAAAGTTTCATCTTTTTATTTGATATGTTGTTGTTCCACAAAGATGGAATTTCCATGAAACATCTATAAATTTTGAAATTCAGGATGTGCATCTTAATTATTTAAATTAAATAGATTTTACCATTAAATTGTAAAATTTTAGGTTTATCTAATCAATGTAGACCACCCCTTACGATGTCTACCTAAAATGTATTATAAATTTAGAAATTGGTTTCTAAATAAACCACCTGTCAAGGTGTGCTACATTGTAAAATGTGATGGGTTAATAAAATTGAATTAGTTGGACTGTGGAAGGATACGAAACACCATTTTATCACTGTATAGTGATAAAACCATCTCCTAAGTGGTTTTGGTCAACTTTTTATGGAAATTACTCAATGAATTTTGTGGGGATTGTATGTTAGCATGGCTTACATTATATCTTTTTCATGTATGGTGTTATCTATTTTTGAAATGTTCACCTAGCCCTTAATAATTTTAGTGCGTACATGATCTCTCTTGGAAATTGGATTGATTGAGGCATGGAATTTCCCATGGACATCATATTACTAATAATGAATTGAATATTATATATTAAAATGATTGTAATGGAATAGAAACTGATATGACCCTCCTTTTGTATCACGTGGAAGTGAGTTTTTAATGAATTGATTTTGAATTATTTATTTATTATTTGGTATGAAGAATAACATAACCCATGTAATTTTATATTACTTTCTTGATGTTGGATATCTCAGTATTGAACCAAACTCTCCTAAAGGTATGAAACATATTGTATTACGATATTGAACTGACTAAGGGATCATGTTATGGAACCTATAATCCCTAGGTAAGATTACATAGGGTATAAAATTTACTAGAGGATCGAGGTATGAAACACATAGCCTTTAGTTATGATTACTTACAGTATGGAACTGATGAGGGGGATAAGGGTATTAAACATACGACCTCTATATACATTCATATCCTTGGATATTGGTTTCCATAGATATTTCCATGGGACCTGGCCCATTTAATTCTAATACGATTATGAGCTTACTAACGGATAAGTCCCTTGTCCTTGGTGAGGTCTTTCTTCTTATCACTTGAGGAAATGTCCCTTATAAGTCAGATACCTAATACATGATATATCTAGAATATTTTGAGGTTGATTCTTCGCTATTTGTTATCATTTATTTTTATCCTTTAGATACTGTTGACATGTTTTCATTTAGAACATTGGTCATGGAGTCCCATATATTATGCTGATAGGTATGGATCTGAGGTATGAAACCCGTATTGTTAAATTACCCCCTTATGTGGATTCCTTGGTACTGAACCGTAGGTCTATGAGAGCGTATATAAATCTCTGAAGATTATTTTATAACATATGGATATATATATATATATACATGATGGTAGGGTTTTAGAGATATTCCTAGACAAGCCTAATTAGGTTTGGTGGACAAGGATTGCATGAGAAACCTGAGTCTAACTTATTCATTTTCATTTATTTATTTACTAATTTACCATTTATCCCTACACACTGATGTATCCTCAATTTACAAACTAGATTATTCTTAAACACTGTCAGTGGTGCCCTATAAAGTATATCTCACACCCTATTTGTGATTCCATTTCCTTAGGGGTACCCAAACAGAACACATGTTCTCATATATAGGTTTATGGATTATGCTTATGTTGTTCATGTGTATATTGGATTTTAGGAGTAGAGGACCGAGTTGGACCTCATGATTCTCATGGAGTTATTCCTTGTGGATTTTGTCTTTTCATTATAAACTATTTTATATCACCCGTTGTATGATTACTACTATGATTACATACCCCCATTGGGATATGAATGTATGATTTTATAATTATCATTAGAAACGTTATGATTTAATTTTTATTATCTTCTTCTAATCTATATTTTATTTTCTTTGATTCCATTATTGATTGATGTATTTATTATTATACCACTATAACACTATGATTATGAAGATATAGTCTCCCCACTGCAACATCATTGGATCCTTACTACTAGTTAGCGGCCTCTGGCATATGTGGAGGCATAGTTGAGGAGAAGTGACCAACTAGCTCAGAGTACCATTTTTGTGGCTCCAAGGTTTGGATGTTTCAAAGTGGTATAAGAGGATTCTTTGTTTCATTTGTTTTACTATTCTGGGAATTGGAAGACAAGAGACTATTAGTGTTTTGACATTTGGTAAATAGGTATTTCGAGGATTCATCACCCCATTCATGGGAAAAATACCATGTTTCAAGTGATTGTACTATTTTTTATGCAATTTTATATTACATTTTATTATGATTTCACCGTGAATGAATAGTGTACTTTTTATAATTTTTGATTTATAGTATTTCACCCTTGGCCCAGTATGGAATTGAAGTAACATTACATGCATCATTATATGCACATAGATATTCACATTCCATTTTTATTCTATACCATGCAATTTTAATTCTTAAACTTCCTAATGTTAGGATATTTTACCTGACTATTATGCCATGATTTTGTGATTTATTTAGTATATTTTATTTTTCAACGTGTTTATGTGATAATTATTCCATGCTACCTGATTTTTTCCCATGCTAATATTCTCACCAGGACTTGGTAATTAATATCTTTGTTAATTATATTTACTTCTAGTTATAATGTTCCATATTATAATTTCAATACCTAGTTACCGAAATAAAATGCATTCATCAACCTAATGGGTGTTTTTCTTCATATATTGATGGTTCCATTATATTTGACCAAAAAATTTGGATATGTTTGAGCCATGTACTATTGGTCACATGGGATGAGACATTTTATGGTGGTGATTAAATGACAAACCAATATCAATTTATATGGTGTATGAGACCTTATAAATTTTGAATGGTATCCCATATAATCAAACTATCATATAAGAAATTACGATATTCAAAAATAAAATTAAACAATTGGTTATAATTATTTTAATACCAATTTTAATTTATTAGTGAATATACCTTTATAACATGAAAATGTTAATTCAACTAATTGAACTGTAGTGATTATATGTGTATGTTAAAATGTAAATCTTGTCAAAAAGGTTTCTTATATAATGTATTGTAACTCTATCACTTAGGCATGGTGACCCACATGGATAAATTTATAAATGCAAAAATGGAACTAAGTATGTTGGTTGGGAAATTCTATTTTTATGATAAACCCACTCATGGTGTTTTTAAACAATAAAATTTAAAATAACTTGTTATCTGGTGGAATTTTAGATGGTCCCAAGTTGGAATAGAAGAACCCTCGTAGGTCTCCTTTATTCGGATATACAATAGCACTTAAAAAGAATTTTATATGCTAAACTACTCCAATATGACTGAATTATAGTTAAATAAATTATTTTTAAGAGGTTTTTTGATATATCTAGCTTGTGGGACTAGTGGAATTAGTTAGATAAAGTACCAAGTACAATTTAATTTTTTAAATGGTGCTTGATAACCTTTAAAACTATTCCATGAAATGTTTAACATACTAAATGTGGATAAAGTTAATTCCCTAAAATGAAGCCTTAAATTGGTGGTTATATTTAACCCTCATATTAGGGTTTTAAAATTTTTCATAGATCTTTCATTACAGTGGAAATGGGAGCATTGAACATTGGTTTATGTATCTTTTCTTAGGATGAGTTTAACATAAAGGATAGGGGAATGTCATAATTAATCTCCATTTATGAACTCTTTCTATGAATAATGATTTATGTTTAGTATGGGGATAGTGAAATGTATGTACCACCCTTAGAACATCAGCTCAATTCATCTAATTGACATAGACACCAATCAACTTAACTTGATTCAAATTTGGTCTTCTGTGAAAATGAATTTCTTTTCATTGAGATAAAAACACATGAATTTCCTATTTTTCTGTGATACTTTCAGTTAGATCAGTATTTAATTCATTTAGTAGATCCCACACCCAACGATCTTCTAGTTTATAGTTTCCATCACATCTTCCTCATATACTGCTACTAAAGGTGTATCTAGAACTACACTACACTTCATTAATTTTACAAATAATTTTGGAGAAACTCTCTTTAAAAAGTGAATTTTACCATAAATTCTTTAGGAATTATTATCAGGGACTATCAATTATTCATTGTGGATTATATTTATGATCACAATAAACACTTTTTTTTCTAATAACCTTATTTTTCTATAACCCCTTGTTCAATTCTAAATTGTGTAACTTATGATTAATTAATTTATTTAATATTTAACTTGTATCTTTAATATCTAAATATGGGTAGTCAATACCCACATTTACTAGATTCCCCATTCAATGAGTTCTCATAAATATCTTATTTGATTATCTATTAAAAATAATTTTTGGAGAGAGTTATACTTTAACATTAAACACTTTTTTCTTGTAATTATATAAACTTACATCAATCATATGATTTAATGGTTTCTTATGGACAATTAACATGGAAAATTCATCTTCACTCTTAAAAAAAATAAAATTACCTTTTCATCACTACTTCTATTAACATGAATTCAACTTTTCATCTGTTCAAATTATCCGGTATTCTATAGTTTCATCTCCTAGTAGCAGAAAAAATCTATACTGTTTCTGCTTCTGATGGTTCCACTTCTAAAGTGTGACATACAAGTGGAATTAATTTCAAAACACATATAGTTATATTTAATTTAGAATTAACCATTGGATTTTCCACAACACATTGACTATAAATATAACACTTCATTATCATTATCCTCATGGTACTTTAGTTTCACAATTTCTATATTATGGTAAATATTTATTCCATGAATCATGGTTTATGTTTCATGTATTAATGGTGTTGGGAAAAAATCTCTCAAGGTAACATTGATGCATTTATAGGTTGATTGTGTTTTTTGAAAATGTGGCTTTCCATGGTTAGTTGTGGAGTATCATAGATATTGTGGAAAAACAATTTTGATAAAGAACCATGACAAAAGAATTTACACTTTAGAGGTGGTACAAAAAATTGTATACATGGTGGCACTGTCTCTTTGTTTTTTCCAAAGATTTGGGTCCAAAATCAGAGAATAAGAAAAATAGTTTTTTGGAAAATGAAGTTTCACACAAGTGCATAGGAGGTTTAAAATGTTTTGTGCCATCCAATTTTCAAGATCAGTACAACAAAATATTGCAAAGCAAATAATTTAACACAAGTTATGGTATTGCACAAAAGGTGAGTTTTCACAAATTATACATGCCTAAAAGAGACTTTCTTGCTCGGGAAATTTTTTCTTAGATTCATGGAGGTTAAAAAATGACTATAAATTAGAAGCTAACCCCCATATTAGGAAGATCAACACTTAGAGATAATATAATATCTATATCCCGCAAGTAGTGAGTGCCACACAATTAGTGAGTTTCCGCACAGATAGGGAGTTGCGCAGAAGATGGTAGTTGAGCACAAGTAGTGAGTTACACACAAGAAGAGAGTAGTGTGAAAGTATTGAGTTAGACGTATGAGTTGTGAACAAGTAGAATGTATTGTGTGAGATTTTTTCCATGAATAAAGAACATCTTGTCTGCAAGGCATAAAAGCAGTGTGCAAGACACCCAAGAGTTTCACATAATTTTGATTTTTCCAAGTACATCTATGGTGAGGTGGAATTCATCACTGGATGAAAAGTGGTACTTAAAAAGAAAAACTATATACAATGGGGTATTCATTAATTAGAGATAATTAAAGGACCAATAAGTCAATACACTATATGTGGATCCCTTCTAAGATCAGTGAGAAAAGGAAGAGGAAGTTGGTGATCCGTTCCACCAACAGTGATATAGAGAAAGATAAATAGGGATTGATGCTTGGGAATGTAATGCTCAGACCATAAATATTTTAAAGGTATTGAGATTGAATATAGTAGTTATCTACCCTTAAAATCATTATTAATAGTGAGCCTTAGTGAATTTGGTACAATAAACACATTGGGGTTGTATGCTCCTTGGTTGTATCTTAATGAGGGTGAAACAAGTGAAAATCTATGTGTCTATGTGATTTATTTATTGATTTAATTTCAGTTCACTGTCATCAGATAACTTTAGAAATTATACAATCAACTTTAAGATTAATGATCGTAATAAGTGACCATTATAATAATGATGTCAAGATCTAGTGGATTAGGAAGGAGTTTCAAAAGAATATCCATACCCTGATTCACCCCCACATAGGGTATCTTGGATTCTTTTGGACATAAAAATTTTCATCAGAGGGTAGGTTCCTTTTATCAAATTTTTTACTCTTACTTGGACCAGTCGACTTCCAAATTTTAAGAATTTGTCTACTCTTATCATGGTGTATCTTGGAAAGGGAATAAAATCAAAGAAGAATAAGATGTTAGGTGAAATTCCTCAATGTGAATGTGTCTACAAAAAGAGTGTGATTTAGTTGAGGGAAACCAATAGAAAATTAAAGAAAGACCCAGATGAATCATAATGTGACATTATTAACTCATTAAAGGAAGTTTTATGAGTCAATAAATAACTTGACATGCCAATTGATTTTGGAACATCTAATGACATAGAAATTCTAATAATTCCAATATTAGATTATGCATGCATGAAAAAGGAATTGTATTGGAAATTAAAAGTGGAAAACAAGTCTCAAGATATACAGATCCAAGTACTGAAAATTATGGTAAACACACTAAAATGCTTAAATAAATGGTGTATTGTTTTGGCTACTGATCTGAGGGAGAAGAATTTTTCCTGAGATGAAGAACTACCGAAGATGTCTACAAATATAGAAAAACTCAATGCTTCTTACAAAGGGAATAATCTAAACTCAGGAAGAATTCAAAATATCGAAGTCATAAATGATGATCATTCTACACAACTATCTAAATTGGCTTAGGATAACCCAAATCTACAAGAATAGAATGCATGTTTTGAGGATTATATTACTCAAGAAATATATAATATAACGGATCAAAGTGACATTGAGGATAACGTCACTAAATAATTGGAAGATGATCAGATTAGTGGGAAGATTATCAAGAGATAACTTAATGATCAACATGGATCAATGTTTATAAATATTCAACCACTAGGAGGAGTTCACAAATTAATGAAGAAAGAAGTTTAGAAATTAATACAAAAGGTAAGCCTAAATTGAATTATTATTTTATTTTTCTATTTTATAATCCTTCATATGTTGATGATCAAATGAGAAGAAAATATTCTATTTCTGAGGAGAAAGAAGAACATCTTTTCTCATGTCAATGGTCAAATAGTTTGAGAAAAATAAGTATTGGATATGATGGAACCTCTACTATGCATGACAAGATGAGAGTTTTAGAGATATCTAGAAATATGTAAAATCATATTGATAGAGGAAAAAGAACTAATAACTTTATTATAGGAATAAATGATAGCTTGAGCTTTTTTTATGTGATTTATGGTTATACGTCATGTTTTTTTCACAGGCTTTAGAATATATTTCATGATGTGAAGATAGAAATTATGAAATCAATGAATAAGAACAAGTATCTGGAGAAATATGAAATATCAGTCTCTTAGAAGAATGTATCCATGAAATTATACAATTTTGGATGAATGGAACACACTCTGAGTATGTGTCAAGAATCAAAAGAGATCAATGTTATAAGAAAAAATCCAACTTTATCAACATCTCTATAGAGAAATTATGATACAAGGATATTTTGTAATGAGATATGTTTTGTATGTTCTAGTCATGGTTATTCTGCGTGATATTGTAGAATTAATAAAGTATTGATGAAAAAGGAAATCAAATGGAGATCCCTAACACTAGTAGTGTATAATAGAAGAGGCTTCATTGGAATAAAACATTAAATGTTAAAAAATAGGTTTACAGCCTCGGGGGAGTCACAAGGAACTAAAAAAAAGGGATATCAATCAACTCCATTGTTACACCCAAAATAAAACTCCTAGAAATAATTTCAACAAACCTAGAAGAAAAATAGAGGAGGTTTTTTAGTAGTGATTATGAAGAATGTAAATTTATTGGAAGACTCATCCCCAACAAGAAAGGGCGGAATGGCTCAGCTAAATGATAAAAGAAAAATGTATAAAGAATGAATTGAAAAATTCACATGTCCAACCACATGGGGATAGGTGATGGAAATAGATAAATCCCTCCAATAGAGAAATATTCAATAGTAGATGACAATTTGAATGATTCCCACTAAAAGAAAGGTCCATGAAATATTTTTTATTAGAAATGAATCAAAGAAGAAAATTCATAACAACAGTTTTAAACAACAAATTATGAAAAAGGGAAATCCTATAGAACATAAATATCAGAAGAAAAGTCAACATGTGAGTAAAAAAAATAGTCCTATTTTCAGAATAATTGAAGTTGGATGTGCAGTTGGAACAATCAAAAAAATAGTACAGTGCTTTGCATTAAAGTATCAGAGTGTTGATCTATTAGGATATACCATAATACTCTTCTTGAGGTTTCCAATGATACCCCTATCCATATGTGTGTAAATTTTATTATCTTTTGTTCATGTGTTCCATGTTCAAGGGGAGATAGGATCTATGGGGATTTGGTGTCAAAAGATGTAAAATGGTGATGTGTTGTGCTCCAGAATGTCAACTAATTCAAATTTGTCAGAAGTAATGAATAATTAAGATGAGAGAATTCCATAAAATTAGTTAATCATTTATAGATGTAATTAATTGACCACTGTATATAGTAATTGTGTTATTAACTTTATCTCTTGTTTCCTACACTATGTTCTAACGTAGTAGGCCTAATGGTTCTGTGGATGGATCAATGAGAAAGTGATACATGAGAATAAATGATGTTGGAGAAGAATAATGAATGTGAGTCTAAATTAGGGGATGAAAATAGAAAGAGTTGGACATAATAGGGGGAGAATTCAATCTCTTAATCAAATGAAATATCACATTGGGATATAAAGAATGAATTTTTTTGTAATCTAACATCAAGAAAACCGATTGGTGGAGAAGAATTCAAACTCATGTATTTCATGAGTTTTTATTTTTATCAAACAATATGGTATCAAATGCTATTTTCATGATACCCTGAATTTGTGAGATAATTTCAACAATGTTTCAACATGAGGATAAAAAATGGTTTAATGAAGTTTTTTCACTATATTTGATAATAGACAGAATCATTAATAAAAAAAGGAACATTTTCCTTTTGGAAACAACAAGGAGGTAAGAAACCCATGGAATGTATAAGTGGAAAATGATGATTCATGATAAAATACAGATAATGGGCAGGAATAAGCAGTTGTACATGTGAATTGGGTTAAGGATAATAATTTATATCTTGACTAAAAAGAAAATAATCCATCATGAGATATTTTTTTAGACCAACAAATGAGAATTTCATGGTAAGAAAAGGTTTATGTCATAAAAAATGAATTAATATAGAGTTATAATCCTAAAAAAGTATTGACTAATTTGAAAAGATTACTCTAAAGTATAGGGTATCAATGTTGATGAATCATTTTCACCTATTATAGGGATAGAAACAATTAGATTATTCTTAGCAATAATAGTTAAAAGAAAGTATAACGTTTTCCAGATGGATGTCAAGTCAGCAATTCTAAATGGAGTTTTGGATGAAGAAGTAAAAATTGAATAACTATATGGTTTTATCATTCATAAATATGTGATAAGAGTTTTCTTGATGAATTATGAATTATAGGGGTTGAAGAATAAACTAATAGAATGGTATTCAAACTAGATCAATTTTTGAAGAAACATGGTTTCAAACATGGTGGAGTTGATTACAATCTATATCTGACCAATGACTGTAATAAAAAATAAGGGTTTTAGTCACAAAAGTAAATAATGTCACATTTATATCTTAATAAAAATATTCCATGTATGTATTCAGAAGATTTGTAATGGGAAATTCCAAGGAGACAATGACTGTGGTGGCTGCCCTAATGAAACTATCACGGGATGATGAAGGCAATGCTGTTAATGTCACATAAGATAAGGAAAGAATCACTAGTCTACTGTACATTATTATAAAAATACCCAATATTGTTTCTGAATCATTCCATGTAGCACAGTATCAATTCAATACAAAATAAAGACACCTGATTTTAGTGAAAAGAATACAATGGTATATCAAGGTCCTGATGGATTTTAGTTTGATTTATAAAAACAAAACTCTGTCAGAGTTATTAGAATATATAGATGCTTATTGAGATAGATCAGAAGATGATAGAAAATCAATGTCTAGATGTGCTTTATATCTTCGTGTATTTTTTATTTCTTAGATTTTAAAGAAACAGGATTACATTACATTGAGCACTACAGAAGCTGAATATATTGTGGCTACTCAATCGTGCAAACAATTATTGTGGATGAAGAAACAACTTGATGATATGTGGGTTGAATTGAAGTCTTCAATATGAATCCATTGTTATAATTCATGTATTATAAATATTAGAAACAATATATTCCATATCTAAAATATAAATAAAATTGAAGTTAAATATCATTTTACTAAAGAAAATGTTGAAAAATTGCATGTTATGTTAGAGTATATGCCTACAGAAACTACAGGTTGTAGAAATTTTGACAAATGGATTACCCAAAGAAGTGTTTGGGAGGCATCAACTAGTAATGGGAGTTCATTCAACTCCCTGCACTTGAAAAAGTGTGGATGTGAAATACCCACACTCCTAGAGGTATTTTTTGTTTTTCCCTAATGCACTAATCTGTGTTCATTACCCGTTTGTAGACCAAAATAAAATTACCTTTGGGTTCCTTGATGAAGTGACCTTCAGGTTCATCGAAAAAGGGGGAGAAGGTTGGGCTATTTAAGGGGAGAAATTTTCTTAACCAAGAAAATATGAGAATCTATTAGGAGGAGTAGTGGGGTAGGTGGAGTTGAAGCTGACTGTGGGAGTTGTGAAATAGTATGAGTGACAAGGTTATAAATATTTCATGTTTTCAAAAAATAATGCAATGATTCTGTAACTTGATGAAAATTTGGTGTTAGGAGGAAACAACTCATGGTCATATCAATTAGAGATTAACATAGTTGTATTTAAGCATTCTAATGTATGAGAACCTGAGTAGTGGAGTTGGTGGAGTTTCAAATTTGATGATGCTAAAGGTGATCGATAAAAGGATATATGTCATGAAATATAAAGTTCATGATGAAAAAAATTTAGAGGTTTTAGAATGAAGTGATTCATTAATGAAATTTTCATTATACTATAATTTCCCACATTGATCATTGCTCATGAATTATTAGAGAGTGTGTTGAGTAGGTCTTTTATCACTATTTGAATTGCAATAAGTGAATAGTGCAATTAGATGAAATAATATATCATGAGGTATCAAAATATTAATCATATTGAAAAAAACCAATGGGGGTTATTTTTTGGGAAACAATCCCTCATGGTAGTAGTGATGCATTTTTTGGTTGACTTTGTTTGTTGAAAATGTAGGTTTCCTTGGTCAGTTGTGGAGTTCCACAGATATTATTTACACAACATGTTGACAAAGAACCATGAAAAAGAAATGAACACTTTTTAGGTGGTACAAAAAATCATATACAAGGTGTCCACAAACATTTTTCATCATCTGTACATCAAAATATGGTAAACAAAATAATTTGTCATAAGTTATATTTTTTCATGAAAGGTGAGTTTAAACGAATTATACATGCATGAATGAGACTTCTACAATGGGTGAATTTGGAAGAAGATACATGTAGGGTCAGCAAAATGACTTTAAAATGGTTGCTACCCCCTCATTTGAGGAAGCTCAAGACTTATAGAGAATTTGAGATGCGGATCACTTAGGCTTTGAGTTTCGTGCATGTAGTGTGTTGTCCTGCAAGTAGGGAGTTGCACAGAAGATGGAAGTTGGGCGCAATTAGTGATTTTCATGAAATAAGTGAGTTGTGTGGAAGTATTAAGTTTCACATAAGAGTTGTGAGAAAGGAAAATTTGGTTCACAAGATGTTTTCCCATGAAGAAGGTACATGTTTTTCTCTAGGAATTAAAGAAGCATGCAAGACACCCAAGAGTTGCGTGAATGTTTGAAGTAGCCCAACAAATCCGTGGTAAAGAGGTATTCCTTAGTGGATGAATGTTGTACTTAAATAGAGCATCTATATATGGTGGAGTATTAATTCATTAGAGATATCTAAGGGACATACATGTCCATAATGTATGTGTGGATCCCTTCTAAGAGTAGCGATAAAAGGAAGAGGAATATGGTGAGCCTTTCCAATGATAGTGAGATAAAGAAAAAGACATAGGGAGTGACCCATGGTAATGTAGTGCATGAACACTAAATCATATAAAATCAATGAGTCTAGGCATATAGGTTGTCTATCCCTAACATCATTATTGGTATTGATCATTAGTGAATTAGGTACAATCATTAAATTTATGTTTTTTTCTCCTTGGATGTTTCCCCGTGAGTGTGAACCGAATGTAAATCTATGTTTCCTTGCGGTTTACATATTTATTCACTTTCTGTACATTATCATCAGATAAAATTTGAAATTAAATGATCAAAATTAACATTAAAGAGTATAATATGTGACCCTTGTTATAAAGAGGTCATGATCCAGTGGGGTATGAAGAAGATTGCAAAGAATATCCATACACTGAATCAACCCCTCTCTCAGGGTATCACAACCCCTTTTGGACATAAAAATATTATTGGTTATGATCCAACTATTTTATTCCCATGCACTTTGATTATATTCTCATACCTATATGATACTCTTGTTATAACTTGTGATATTATAATGGTATCTCCTATTTTTTCCTAATTATATGCCTAGGCGCTTACCCTTCCTTAGGTTTCCATTCCATTTGATGAAAATACGAGTATTATATATAAAATATCTAGAAGGTTATTAGGTGTGGTGAATATATTTGGGAGAGGTTGAAGTTGGTGTAGAATAAGTTGGTTAGGTATCTAATATCCAAATATACGAAACTTATATGTTCTTTGGTGTGTTTTATGGTGATATGAAATTCATATACATGTAGAATGTTGTAATATTTTTTATGTTATTTTTGTATAGACTCATTTGGTATTAGAGTTGGATTTATTCAATATTAGGTATTAAGTTTCAAAAAAGAATAGAATAAAACTTAAAATAAACAATATTAAACCAAAAGTGATATAATATGAACCTAAAATGTTATAAGTATAAATAATGGTGCCACAATTTTGGACATCTTGGGATTGATTTCTCTTTCCATATGATTTATCACTATAATGAATTCATAATACTCATTCTAATAATTTTGGGTTTTAACTAGGTATGAACGAAAAATCATGAAATTGGGGTGGTTATACATACGGTCAATATAAAAAATAAATTATTTGATCCATGTTATATAAAGTCCTTCATATTAAAAAAATTATATAAGACTATTTTACGATCACCCCAAAGACTAGATATTGAATTATCGATGAAAACACACAATTTTGTGATGATTTCATCTAAATTCAATACATCTTCTCGGATTAAATTTTGTGGGAATGTGCTTATTAAAATACATATTATTCTCCCTTTAGTCTAATTTGATTTTATATTAGTCATGTATTTATGGTATCTACATAGATAACTTATCAATTTCATGGATTAGGTAATCATATATCAAATTTAAAATCAAAAAATGATCATTTATTAATGAAATGGTGACTATGAACTCCCCATGAAAGTTAATTCCCTTTTTTGGACCTTGTCACCTAGAAATGAGGGATATATAAATCAATTTTTCTAAAGGAAAAGACAATACTATAGGCCTTTATATTTATTAATATTGGGAGGATTTATTTCTGAAATATTTTTCTATTCTTCTTCCAGATCATGAGGTTTATATTTCCATAGAACTCACACATGATGTTATGCCTATATCAAAGATTCGTTATATAATGAAAATTATTGAATTGGTGAATTAAAATAATAATAAAATGATAATATGGATAAGGTTTTGATACATTTCGATTCATTACCCCAGGATGAAAAAATCCTCATTGTTTTCAATAAATATAGAACAACCCATATCATAATTTATTATGAAGAACATAACTAGATAATTATTAAGACCAAGTATCTTATACCCCATATTTATGTCTTGTTCAATCAACTATGATGGGTTAAATAATTCTAAAATATTTACCTTTAATTTGAATATTATTAATTATGGGTAAATTGAGGTGATTTTTCCAATATATCATTTAATTAAAAATTTAGACATCATGAATTCCTAGTGATTCCTTTGGATCTTACAAATACCCCCACAATATTCAATGGTTTGATGAATAAAGACATTAGATATTAACTCAATAAATTTTTTGTTGTATTTATAAATGATAATAACAAATATTAGAAGAAAAAAAGAAGAAGAATAATTTAATTTGAGTATTTTACTAATGATTTTAGGAAAATATAAACTATATGGAAAATTTATGAAGTCTGAATTATGGGTACAGATGGTATCATTCTTGTGTCATGTAACCATAAGTGGGAGTATATTTGTAGACCCTTTAATTATTACAGTAATTAAAGAATGTATTATAACAACCACTATAACCATGACCCATAATTATCCTTGATTGGTGAGATACTAGTGTCGTTTCGGGAGAGATTTATAATGACTTTCGAATCTGCTAACCAAGTTAAATATGAAATGAGTCAAGATCATTTAGATGGATTAATTTGAATATTATTTAAAGGAGATTAAGATAATGTTTGTTAATTAACCACTACCCTATATTGGAGAAGGGTTTTTAACACACAATGATGCACCAAATACGAGATTATGATTTTTCCTCTAGAAAAACGACATAATGGTAGCATATACTTCATTCCAATTAAAGGTTCATAAAAATAATTTCTGAAATTATGGTTTAAATTTCGTGTCTATTATTTTTACATTATATATATAGATTCATTATCCATATGGTGAAAAGTGTGAAGTATATTCTGTTCATAAGAAGTATATATTTACATATAATGATTTTAAAATGTTCTAAAGGATATAGTTAGAGTTGGTAAAGTACTACCACTTATAAATACATTTCCACCAAAGGAAGATGATCATGGTGGATGGTGCCCTTAGTAGGAATGATCTTTCTATGTTATCCGGGACGAAGATTTAAAGAGACCCAATACTCATTTAATTATAAAGGATGATCCCTAAAATCATTAAGGTAGGTGATAAATCATATCTTCCTAAAATGACTTCTCAATCACCCATTAATGTGATAATTAAGGAGGAATAGAATGAAGATATTGAGTAGCAGAAATAGGTAAGAATATTCCAAAAATAATCATTTAAAATTATAGAGGGATATTATTTGGGAAATTAATATTTGTTCCATCAATACTATAATTAAATATGGAGCTATTGGATGATTCACATATATCATCACTATACATCTATGTTGGATAGAAAAATTTATATAGAGATCTCAAAAATCATTTCTTCTGGGACAAAATGAATAAAAAGATTTCAGATTATGTATCTTGATTATTGGTATGTTATAAAGTTAACATATAATAATTTAAGTCTTATTAGAAAATGATACCATTAATTATACTATTATAGAAATTGGAAATCATCACCATGTAATTTTGTATAGGTCTTATGAAAAATTCTAAAGGCTATTAAGTAATTTGGGTTTTATTCAATCTCTTTATGAAGGACGTATATTTTATTTCAAATTGAGAAAATTTCCTGCTCAATAAATTTTATTAAATATACATAAATGAAGATATGATGTTGTTTAGAGTGGAACTTTCCAATATATCAGATCAATATATGTAGTTTTCATTGATTATCTGGAGAATACTTCAATAATTATTGAATATAAAGTTGATATTTAGTACTACTTATCATCCCATATATATGGCCAATATAAAAGGACCATTGAAACTCTAAAATATATAATGAGATAGTATTCACTGGAATTCATTGGAGGTTGGGATAAACACCTTCACATGTTTCAGTTTTTATAAAATAATATTTTCCTTCTATCATTTAAATATACCCAAAAGAGACTCTTTATGGGAAGAAGTTTATAACTTCAACTTGTTGGGATAATTTTTTAGACTATAAGCTATTGAGAATAAATATTTCTAATGAAAATTTATATAATTTTTTAATTTTTTTTAAATTTAAGATTCACTATTTCAGTACAAATTATACATTTATAATCATTATAGATATTTGGATTTTAAAGTCAGAGATAAGATATTCGTTCAATTATCACCATGGAAGATGGTTTTGAGATTTTGGTAGAAGGGAAAGTTGATTAATATGTATATTGACCATATTGAAATACTTAATCATGTGAGGATTATAAATAGTCATTTTTCAATTCAATTTATCCTATCCCAAGTGCATTAGGAGATCCATATATCACTTTTCAGAAATTACATACCGGATCCATCAGATACACAAAACTAAGAGGATGTACATCTAGGACATGATATCGCTTATAATGAAAGAGATGAATAAATCTTTTATCATAGATATAAATTACACAAAAACATTAACACTCACCTGGTTAAAGTTATCTAGAGGAACAATATGATTGAGAATGAAAAATGGGTACCTTAAGATGTAATGTGTTAGAAGTTCCCTTATTTTCTTCCTTAGAGTAACAAAATTTTAATGGTAAAATTATTTTATGGGGGTCTGAATATAACACCTCATGATTTTAGTTTGTATTTAATTTTAAATTAATAAATACTGTTTGGTGGATTTTCATTAATGTAGCACCTAACTAATGTGAATAATGTATCATCAAATTAAAAAATTTATAAAATTAAAATATATTTAATGAAAAATATTTAAAAAAATGAATAAATTTGAAAAAATAGGATGTTTCAATTCACTTATGAAAACAAAATTTATTCTAGAGAAACTATTTTTATGAAAATTAACTTCTAATAAATATATTATATTTGAATAATGATAATAATAAAATGTATTGATGAAATCCAATGAATTATTGGTATAATAAATTAAAAACATAAAACAAAATTATTAAGTAAATATAAGGAATCATAAAAGAATTATTCATGGCTAAAAAAAGTTTAGTTTAAATTTTTTTTGATATATATGATATATGTTTTAAATATATGTTAGATTTATCATATTTGATCTCTGAATTTTCTTGAAATTAAATATTTATATATATTCAATCTAAGTATCAATATTTTTATTATCATTATTTGGTAATAAAAAATTATAAATTCATTCTTATTCTAAAAATAAATTATTTAGAAAAAAATTACTCCATTGTGAATAATTCTACTAAAATTATTTTTTTATCACCTTTAGAAATTGAATTAATTAAAATGGTTTTCCAATTAGGAATCAACTAGTCCAATGTTATTTGTAATTAAAATTACATTTTAGGCCTAAAATAAGTTAAAAATGTAAAAGTTTCTCACCAAGTTTGTAAAGACCCATAATTTCAATTTATTTTATTTTAATTAAATGGGAATTTTACAAGTCTTCCAAAATTGACTGCGCTTGATTCTGAGGCCCACTGTGCCCAGAATGAAATTCTGGACTTTTTATTCAGGTACGTTCAGAAAACGTGAAAGCAGGTTTTTGTATCTTTTGATCCAATGCTCAGAATTAAAATCATAAGACACCATTGAAGTCACAACGCTGATATTCACATATGGAGACATTCACCTCAACCACTATAGGTTAAGGGTGAAAGTTAGGTTTTGTTCTTTTTCATGAAAAAATAAAATAAAATAAACTTTTTTTTATAATAATATTTTTTAATGCTTAGTGGCGGGGAACACCTGAGCTAGAAAAACTACTAATTCAAATCCATGGTGGTGGGGAACACCCAACCCCTCTTAATGGGGGGAAACGTCTTAACCAACCTCTTCAATGTGGGTAAGTCTCTTGAACTTCCTCCACATTAATTGTGCCACCCTCCTTTGATTAATTATGACACATCAATTAAATAATTAATTAAGCCATCTCCATTTGTGCCAACAATTTAAAAATATACAAACATTTTTATTTGGTGTTGGATTCTAATTTTTTTGGGGAGAAATCGTTGGAAAAAGAGAGGCTTGGAGATAGCTAGTGGAGAAAATAGTCCTCCAATGAAGAACACACTCCAAAATTGAAGAATGAGGATGATTCTTGAGCACCGAAATGGAGGAATCTTGCGGAAGTGCCGAACGGGCCAGGCTGGGCCGGACCCAACGGGCCAAGCCATGCAGGCGGGCCGAGCCGGGTCGAACCGGACCTGGACCATCTTCGACCAATTTCTGCTATTTTGGACATAACATTGGCACTGGGTGTCCGTTTGATGAACTGTCTATAGCACCAGAAACCATGGAGTGAGACTGTCCCTTAGGTGTACTCCACTTGAGTTTTGGAAAAATTTGGGGTACAATCGGGTTGGATCGAGCACGAATCCAACCGGGACCTCGGGACTAAATGGATAATAACTTACAGACCAGGCATCCGATTGACACACGATTTATAGCGTTAAGACCCCTATTATGTGGCGGTCCTTTGAGAAACTTCATCATGGGACTTCATGGTAGATGGATTATCGAATTGTGGCTTGAGGATCAGAACCACCTGGAATCAGGTGAGCCTAGTTTGGGAATCTAGTTGCTAGCGGTAACTTGAGAAAGAGATCCTTCGTGGGATTTTATTTTTTGGATCCCACATGGATCATCTCAACGAATCCATGTGAGACTACTCTTGGATCCAGTGTGGGTCTCCTGTACTAGGATCCTGTGTGTGTTTGATGATGTACTAGGATCCTGTGTGGGTCTGTTGTACTAGGGTCATGTGTGGTTCTGATGATGTATTTGGATCCTATGTGGGTCTACTATACTAGGATCATGTGTGGGTCTGATGATGTATTAGGATCATGTGTGGGTCTACTGTACTAGAATCCTGTGTGGGTGTGATGATGTACTAGGATCTTACATTGTTCTGCGTCTTAACAGTGTATGATGATTCAGTAGTAACATCTAATCATTTAAGCTTCTCTACATAAGTTATATCTGGTATGAGCTAAGTCCTTACCTTAATGGAGATACCTTTGTGGTATTCTTATCTTTGACGTTCCTGTGTTGTACTTTATTTGGTGGTGATACCTTGGTGGTATTTTATTGTTTAGTGTACTTGTGTGGTAATTACCTTCGTGGTAATCCATCCTTGTGGAACAGTTGAGTTGTGAGCTTTTAAGTTGGACCCTTTGTTTCCTCATGAATGAGATTGGTATACTTGATAACTTATGAATATATATGGGAATATACCTAAGTAGGGTTGTCACTAGCTTACATGCTTTGTAGTTTATCCTTTGTAGATTTTGTGATACCTTTTGTATCGTTATACTCACCCCTGCACGGGCTATGCCCGCACCTTGTTGTGTTTGGTGTAGACGACAGACAACCCTGACTAAGGATGAGGTTTCAGGACACGAGGTAGTTCGATGGTGGACTTAGATGAGGCATACTATAGAGACGATCTTTCAAAAGTGGTGCCTACCATTCAGGTATGATCCTTGGCGGGTGTTCACCGGAGTTGTCCAGTTTACTTGTACTTTCTTGTTTTCCTCGTACATTCTAGTTGGGCTTGTATTCTTGACCCTTTTTACTATTTTACACCATCATTTTACAATACAGTTTACTTGTGTTCGTATCATTCTGTGAGCTTGGTTGTGAGTGTTTTCAGGTTATAAAGGCAATGCCTTCCCTGTTTTGGGGAATACATCTTTCAGTGCTAGTCGCCAGCCCCAGGACTATGGAAGGTGGGCTTGGGGTAGTCACATCACGGGCCCCAGGGAACTGGTCATAAAAAATTAGTAACAGAAGAGCTGATTCTACCGTAGAACATTTGAATCTGATCTTTTAACGAAAATAATGTTTAGTATAGTGAGTGTAATTATCAGTTTAGGGAATCTAGTGTTGGTGTGTCGACCGACGTATCCATACACCAGGACCTTGACTTCTGATTTCTGAATTAGTGCATGAAAACATAGATTGCATGTGTGTTTCAAAAAGTTTTCTTTGTGATCTCTTTGAGTCAGCTCACTAGGTATAACTTCTAGACCGTGGTGCACCTATTTATTTTTAGGATGCCTCCACACAGACAGCCATCTAGGGTTCTAGGTCTAGTACACACTGATAGCCCACCGAGCGATGAGGCCTCGGCGCAGGACCCTCTTCTAGTAGAGGCACTAGCGGAGGCACCAGCGGTACCATTACACGTTAGGCCACCATAGTGAGAGTCTTATGACTAGTAGGTACACCAGCTAATCTCAGGGTGAGCCTTGCCACCAGTATTCTAAAGGTTTCAGTAGGCAGATGGTGGAGCATGATACCCTAGGTTCATGATGAGGTGACACTCCTCTGGGAAGACGTTGAGTGCCCTTTTGGGGAAGAGTTTTTTCCAGTGACCCTTCACGGAGTACGCATTCAGGGCATTATTCATCTGTAGTAGGGAAACATGACTGTGACTCAGTACTATATGAGGTTCATCGACTTCTCAGGCTACTCCACTGATATAGTGCGTGACCCATTCTTCAGGGCCCGGACCATCGATCAGGGACTTAGGAGGGAGATCAAGGCTTCGATGGTCTCACTTAGTATCTCGACGAAGGGGGGGGGGTGTTGGAGTGAACCCTATTGGTTTTGAGTTTTATTACTAAGCAGTCACCAGCATCAAGACTCCCATCATTCATCACGTATTGGAATCTTCTACAACTGGTAGGAGACAGATGTCTCAGAGGTCCTAGAGAACCATACCCATGGGTTGACGACCGCAAGATTCAGGATCAGTTGTGTGGGGATCCAGAGACAGAGCCTATCATGTGAGGAATAGGTAGTGTTACAAATGCGGCGGGTAGGGTCACATGGCTCGAGATTTACTGACCCACCATACACATTATTATAAGACGGTCAAAGAACCGCCTAGGCTGAGATAGAGGTTTGATCAAGGAGGTCCATAGGGAGCATGCATACATGGTAGAAGAGCTGGCCGTGTAGTTGGCGGCGGGTGACAATTCGAGATGTTACTTCCACAACCACCAGGAGGTCATCCTTGACCGTAGGGAGTTGGTTGAAAATGGTGAACTCATCTCTAGGAAGCTGAGGCTTATGACCATGGTATCCAGAGATTTTACGAGGCACGATCTGTGTCAACTGTATCTTAGTTGCAGTACTTGTAGACACAGGTGCAAGTCATTCTTTTATTTCCAATTCCCTTGTTTAGAGCTCGGAGATTTTGATAGATCCTTTGGCTCGATACGTATTTCTAGATAATCATATGGGAGCTGATTTGATGATTACACATTTGTGTTGGTAGTGGGATCGTACTCTAGGAGGTGAGATCTTCTGTTGGGATCTCCAAGTATCGACATCAATGCCTTATGATATCTTCTTGTGTATTGACTAGTTATCTAATCTTCATGCTCAGATTGACTTTATTAGACACAATATGCAGAGTGTACACATAGATGGGACCAAGTTTACCTTCACTAGTGAGAAGGGAGCTTTTGCAGCACAAGATGGACTTACCCAGAGGAGGGTGAAGCTGATTACACCTCAGCTGGCTAGCCTTACACTTGGTGCGGTTGATGTGGAGAGTCTGAGTTATCCTATGGTGATCGACCAGTATGCGGATGTCTTCCCTAATGATGTTCCGGGTCTAACACCTTGTAGAGATGTGTAATTTTACATTGAAATATACGCTAGGATGGAACCATTATCTACACCAGCATATCAGATGGCTCCAATGGAGCTTTGTGAGATGCGGGTACAGAAAGAAGACTTACAGGGGAAAGGGTTCATTCATCCCAGTGTTTCTCCTTCCGAAGCCCCAATTTTGTTCACCAAGAATGCAGATGGGATCTTGAGACCTTGTGTTGACTATTGGCGGCTAAACCAGGGGACTGTGAAGAACAAGTACACAATCCCAAGGATTGATGACCTCTTTGATCAACTAAAGGGAGCCCAGTGGTTCTCGATGATAGACCTCAGATCAGGCTTTCACCATCTCAGAGTACGAGGCAAGGATGTGAAGAAGAATACTTTAAGATATTGGTACGACCATTATTATTTTTTGGTCATGTTGTTCGGTGTGACCAATGATCCAGCAGTGGTCACATGACTCATGAACAAGATCATCCAGCCATACCATGATCTCTTTGTATTAGTCTTCATCAACATTATTCTGATCTACTTGCCTACTGAGGAGGAGAATGCCTATTATTTTCAGTTAGTTCTGGACACACTCTGAGAGCACTAGCTTTATAGTAAGCTCTCGAAGTGCCAGTTCAAGATTTGAGAGGTTCACATTCTAGTGCATGGCATATCAGAGGATAGAGTTGTAGAGGATCCAGTGAAGATTGAGGTGGTACTTTCTTGGGAGCCACCTAAGAGTGTGACAAAGTTATGGATTTTTCTATGATTGGCCGAATACTACTGGGGGTTTGTGCTAGATTTCTACAGAGTTGCATCACCTTTATCAGCATTGATAAAGAATGGGAAACCATTCGTGTGGTATGAGAGATGCCAGCGGAGTTTTCAAGAGCAGAGGTAGAGGCTGACTAGTGCCCCCATCTTAAGGCTACTAGAGGAGGGTGTAGGGTACATAGTCTATTGCATCGCATCAAGGACTGGGCTCAGATGTGTCCTGATGTTGGAGCAAGAAGTGATCTCATATGGTTCTTGATAGCTGAGAAAACATGAAAAGACAAATGATACCCATGAACTATATTTAGTAGCAGTGGTCTTCACCTTGTAGATGTGGCAGCATTACTTGATGGGTAAATTCTTTACAATCTAATCTGATCACAAGATTCTCAGGTATATTTTCTGTCAAACAAACCTGAACCTGAGATAGTGACTTTAGATTGAGTTCCTCCAGTACTATTACTTCGAGATAGTCTATACTCCTGGTAAGGGGAACATTGTAGCAGATTCACACATTAGAAGGTCTAGTATACAACTGCTAGGTGAGGCAACAGAGCATCTGGACTCTTTGAAGATATCCTTTGTGGATCGAGATGGAGATTATTTTCTTTTGTCTGTTACAGTCACTCCCCCACTCCTTTAGTGAGTCAGGGAGATGCAGAGTAGGGACACTGGCTGCAAGTCTCTACATGCTCACATATCCACAAGAAAGGAACATGATTGATTTTTTGAAGGTGGGGAGCCTGTCATCATCTTCAGAGGACGTACCATGTTACCAGTGTCACTTTGGGAGTAAGTGTTGAGGGAGTTCTACAAATCCCCTCAAGTGGTACATCTAGGAGTGGTGAAGATGTACCAAGTTCTCTGACGACAACAAAGGTGGCCAAGAATGAAGAAAGCAATATTAGAGTTTGTCTCTTGATGCCTCACTTCTCAGCAAGTGAAGGAGGAGCATCAGGTACCAGCAGGCTTAGTTCATCCTTTAAAGGTCCCAGATTGGAAGTGGGATGGAATATCCCTGGACTTCGTGATGGGACTTCCATGTACATCCATGGGTCATGATTTTATATGGATGATCGTCGACCGACTCCCCAAGTCGGCCTACTTCCCACTGATCAGAGAGCATCATTCAGTAGAGATCTTGGGATGCCTCTATGTGCAGAAGATTGTGCGGCTACATGGAGTACCCTCGATGATTATCTCTGACTGTGATGCACATTTTACTTCCCATCTAGGGAAGGGTTTGCGGGAGGCTTTCGGGATGCAGCTTCATTTGATCACTGCCTTCCAACCTCAGAAAGATGGCCAGACTGAGTGGACCATTCAGACCCTCGAGGACATGCTGCGTGCATCCGTCCTCAACTCCAGTCATAGCTAGGAGGATCACTTTTCATTGGTGGAGTTTTCAAAAAACAACAACTATCACTCCACCATTGGGATGGAACCTTTTGAGGCATTGTATGGCTGACCTTGCAGATCACCATTGTGTTGGACTGACCCGTGGGAGTCAGCACTAGCGGGACCAAAGATGGTATGAGCTGCCAGAGAGAAGCTATAGATCATCCATGAGATGATGAAGACTACACAGATCAAGCATAAGTCATATGTCGATATGAGATGGAGACCTCTGGAGTTCGAGGATGGCTACCACATCTTTCTATGGGTCTCACCATGATGGGGTTTGCAAAGATTTGGAAGGGGCGACAAGTTATCTCTGAGGTTCATTGGACCCTTACAGGTCCTTAGTAGAGTTGGAAAGGTGGCTTACCCCTTAGCACTTCCCCCTCAGTTGCAACGAGTGCACTACATCTTATATGTATCCCAACTGAAGATATACGTGAACAACCCATCACACGTAATCGACCACAGTGAGCAATTCATCGATTATGGGGCACCTTTTATGGAGGTTCCTGTGGTTATTGAGCATCGATAGGAGCGAGTCCTTCATGGGAGGTTAATACCTCTCGTGCCCATTCACTGGCAGCACGGGAATCTCCAGGAGAGAACATAGAATTGGGAGGCTCAGATTCATGATCATTACCCCCATTTTTTTAGTTTTTTAGTTGTGGATTACAGGGACACAAATTCATAAGGTGGGGAGAATGAAAAGACCTGAAATTGCTGTGTAATGTTTTTTAATTATATTGGAATTTTACGAGTCCTTGAAAAGTGATGGCACATGATTCCAAGTACTGGTGTGACCAAAATGATTTTTTGAACTTTTTTTAGGTACATTCAGTAAACGTGAAATCAGGTTTTCGTAAATTCTGAACCGGTGCTTGGAATTAAAATCCGAGGACACTGTTGAACTCAAAACACCGGTATTCGCATAAAGAGACCTTCACCTCAAATGCAGTAGGATAAGTGTGAATGTTAGTTTTTTTGCTTTTGGTGAAAATAAAAATACAATAAAATTTTATTTTATTTTATAATCACCTTTTTGAATGCACGGTGGTGGGGACCACCCGAGCTAGAAAAACCCCTAATTCAAATCCTTGGCGGTGGGGACCACCCGAACTCCTATTAATGGGGGGGGAACCTCTTAAACTCCCTCTTAAATGTGGGGAAGTATCTTTAAATTCCTACACTTTAATTGTTCCAACCTTCTTTCATTAATTATGGTGTATTAATTAATTAATTATTTATGCCAACTCCATTTGTGCCAACAATTTAAAAATTGACAAACATTTTTATTTGGGGTTGGCTTATCATTTTTGCGGGGGAGAAATCATTGGCAAAAGGGAGGCTTGGAGAGATCTCGTGGAAAAACTCATCCTCCAATGAAGAACACACTCTGGAATTGAAGAACGAGAATGACGCTTGAGCACCGGAACATAGACATCTTTTGGAAGAAATGAACGCCAACGCCACCATCCCCAACGGGGCTTGAGTTGGGACTCCCCAAGACTGTAATTAATAGGCTAGGGGTTGGTGACTAGCGCCAAGTAGGCTATCACACACAAGGGAGGCATAAGCCTAGGGTGCCTGTACACACGCACTCACACACACCTACATGCAACAGTGCAGAGGTATATATATAAAAATAGAATAGAAATGCTTGCATACATCTAACCCACAACTAGAGTGAAACAGAAGTACAAATGGGAAAAATAAGGCCCACTAAAGGAAAACCACAAAATTGTCCAACCTACTTGGAAGAAGGGGTACACTACCAAAAGAACCACCAGAAAGCTCCTCGGCACAGCTCCAGTAAGACTCCACAGTCAGTCCCACTCACTCTGCTCCACCTGCTCCGGGACCTCCGGGGACACCGTCGAAAAGCCTGTGGTCTGCACAAGACACAAACATGTGCGACCAAATCCCATGTAGGGGTGAGTATAAAAATACTCATAAGGCACCAGAAAAACCCAAAACAAAAGAGATCAACAGAAAGGAAACATTCCGCTCATCCCAGCCAGAGGGAACCCAGACGAGAGAGAAACTCCCTCTCATGACCATCCTCATCTAAACACAACTAGTCAGCTCAATCTAGGTGTATGTCCATACATACACCTTGAACATCTACACAGGTATAAACCCAAACATATATCTCAAACATCTTCCAAGGTATATTATGATACATATTCCATGAAAATCCTCTCAAATATATGCTCTTACGTATAACAAAAATATCCAACTATACTTAGCTCACACACTAAGCCACATGAGGTACCAACCTCATCACCAGCTAGGAGTCACAACTAGGAGAGCACACTCCACAATCACTGTCATCCTAGATGACACTCATCCGAGAGACAAACTCTATTGGGTCTCACATAAACATCTTATACGCTCACATGAGAGAGCACGCTCATCAGATATCGTCACTAAGGAAACCTCACTAAAACAATATACACACCAAACTCCTCAGAGATGGGATTTCTCCTACGGTCCTCTAGGGGATACCAGAACACACACCAGTATAAGAAGATCTCACAGATAGGGGATCAAACCTAGGGTCCACTAGGGGATACAAAAAACCGATCTGGAATTCGTAGATCTCAAAAATAGGGGATCACTACCACGATCTGCTGAGGGATACCATAACCCGATCTGGCGATCGTCAGAAAAACATCACTCATATAGAGGATCATCAACTATGTCCAGACAGTCACGAAGATACCGAATCCCTATCTGGTACATATCGTGTTGTAGGGGATCGAACTGACGATGCATGAACCCTACGAAAACCACACACTGAGTAGGGGATCGTATAACCAACGATACCGCAACCCTACTATAATTCTCATGCTGAGTAGGGGATATTATACCCAGTGATTACACAACCCTACTAAGCACGACCCACTGCGTAGGGAGTAGCGCGAAAGGTCTGTAAACCTCTCTGAGTACTCCGACACAGTCATTCCCTCCTGCCAATGTTGTAGGAGCTCCTGAATCCGCACTGACCTCAGCGTCACCGGATAGAACTATTACATGAAGAGCCGCTCAAAATATATCCACAAGAGCATCTCCTCATCATGGGACTGTATCACCAAACTCCACCATTGCCCTACTGAACCATGCAGAAGGCTCGCCGCTAGGACCACCATTTGATCTGGGGGTTTCCTCACTAGGAAGAAAACTTGAGTGACTACTTCGAGCTAGTCATCGGCTGCCTAAGGGTCTGGATCATCCTGGAACCTCAGAGGTTGTTGCCTATGGAACTCATGCAGTGCATTCAGCTTTCGCGCAACCTCATCCTGCACTACCGTCACAACCAGTTACTCGAGAGGTGGTGGCTCAATTTGTAGACCACCTGGAGGTCTAGCCTCATAACCTACGCCCTAGTCCACAACCTCCACACGGGGCGGATCGTCACCACAATCCTGCTTTGGAACACTAACTGACTGTCATCGTGGAGGCATCCTAAAATACAATCAAGATGCTCCATATTCAAAGAGTATATTTGGAGAGCTGACTCAATAAGAACAAGGAAAACCCAAAAATCCTGTCTTATATGATGCATGTATAGTTATGTCCATGTGACTAGTGTCCAAATGTCCCGAGACTAAAGGCAGGTTATCAGAGTCCTAGTGAATGGATACATCTGCCGCTGCACCAACATTGGATTCCCTGGCCTGAAATATGAACTCGAAACATCTTGACACTTTTTCTATGCAACCAAAACCAAACTCACAAGTAGGCCATCTACACTCTGAGATCCCAAAGGTGGAACCTCCTCTGAAACCACTCAGTCGCAACCCGACCCAACAGTGCTCGAGACATAACTCCCCAATCTCGCCTTTAATCGGCCAGGGGTTGGCGACTAGCATCGAGTAGGCTATCACACACAAGGGAGGAATTTTCCCAAGGTACCTATAGACACACACCCATATACGCCTCCATGCAATAGTGCAGAGGAAAATATATAAAAATTGAAAAGAAATTCATGCATACATCTAACCCACAGCAAGAGTGAAACAGAAGTACAAAAGAGAAAAATAGGTCACACCAAAGGAAACCCACAAAAGCGTCCAACCTTCTCGGAAGAAGGGGTACACTACCAAAAGAACCACCAGAATGCTCCTCGGCACAGCTCTGATATGACTCCACGGTCATTCTTGCTCACTCAGCTCCGCCAGCTCCAGGTCCTCCTAGGACACTGTCGAAAAGATTGTGGTCTTCACAAGACACAAAAATGTCTGGGAAAAGCCCGTGCAGGGGTGAGTATAACAATAATCAGTTGGAACCCCAAAAACCAAAAACAAAAGAGAGAAACTGAAAGGCAACTGTCCGCTCAACCCATCCAGAGGGAACCCAGATGAGAGCGACACTCCCTCTCGTGACCATCCTCGGATAAACACAACTAGTAAGCTCAATCTAGGTGTATGCCCATACATACACCTTGAACATCCACAGAGGTATATGCCCAAACATATATCTAGAACATCTGCATAGGTATATGTCCATACATATATCATGAACATCCGCTCAGATATATGCTCTTACGTATACCAAAATCATTAAGATATACTCAGCTCACGCACTAAAACACATGAGGTACCAACCTCGTCCCCAGCAGGGGTTCACAACCAGGAGAGCATATTCCACGTTCACTATCATCCCATTTGACACTCATTCGAGAGATACACTCCATCGGGTCCCACACAAACATCTCATACGCACACCTGAGAGATCACATTCGTCGGATATCGTCACTGAGGATACCTCACTGAAAAAATATACACACCAAACTCATTATATAGGGGATTTCTCCTAGGGTCCTCTATGGGATACCAGAATTCACACCTTTATAAAAAGATCTCAAAGATAGGGGATCACTTCTAGGGTCCACTAGGGGATACCACAACCCGATCTAGCATTCGTAGATCTCACAAACAGGGGATCACTGCTAGGTTCTGCTGAGGGATACCACAACCCAATCTTCCGCTCATCAGAAACACGTCACTCAGATAGAAGATCGTCACACAGGTCACGATAGTAGGGAAGATACCAAAACCCTATCTGGTACATCTCGCACTATAGGGGATCAAACTGACGATGCCGCAACCCTATAGAAACCACGCTCTGAGTAGGGGATTGTGTAACCAATGATAGTGAAACCCTACTATAATCCTCATGCTGAGTAGGGGATCATATACCTGGTGTTGCCACAACCCTACTGATCAAGGCCCACTGCATAGGGGATCATATTCTCGATGATGCCATAAACCCTACCGGGATAACCTACTAGATAGGGGATCGCCACCTGTGGATAAGTGGTCACATCGATACCAAGAACCCAATCTAGGGAAACGATGATAGAGGATCCTGCTTTGGGCCCACCAGAGGGATTCCACAACCCTAATAGATTAAATATCCAATCGAGAGGATCACAAACCTATACTACGGTTGTTATATCGCGCGAACCCTCGTAGGAATGAGCCAAGGGAGTATGCTCAACCACTGTGGTCCAAACATCGCTAACCCGAGAGACCCGCCACAATGACACACCACGCACCTCTAAGGCTGATACTGAGGCCACCATCACGATCCATGCAAAAAAACACACAGGATAGGCTGTTTACTCTCCTAAAACAGACAACCGGTAAAAAAAAAACTATTCACTACAGCTAGCTCGTGTGGGGCCCACACTACGATCCCGAAACTCATCATGTGAATCATACCACTACGATCCCCTCAGAAAAACACACGGGATAGACAAGTTGATCGCCCCAAACAGCCACCCAGTGAAAAAGGTACTATTCACTGTAGCCAGCCTGAGTGGGGCCCACACAATGATCTCGGAACTCATCAAGTGGATCACACCATTGCGATCCCCTCAGAAAAACACATGGGATCGACTACTCAATCGTCAAAAACGGAGACCCAGTGGAAAAGTCACGTAACTCCGTAAAAGCTGTAACTCAGCCTCGTGGGGCCCACACCTTGTTCTCGGTCACCACTCCCATGAACAATCTTGAAATGTCCGTCGTACCATCTGGTCCTCAACGCCACTAACGACACGTCATTTGGACACTCCGTGCAGGAGTTATGGCGAATCAAAGTTGAAAATAATAAAATATTATTATTATTTTCAACTTTTCATGGCCCTGAGCCAAAAAAAACAAACTCAGAAAATTCTCTAATGAATCTCAAGAGGTCTGCCTCAATTAAATTTTTGCATCGCCACAAACGGCTCTCAAATCGGACTTCCGGTTTCCAAGATACATGGGTTTAAAGAACCCCTGGAAAAACCTGGACGGACCACCGCCTGCCTCACCAGAAACCACCGCGCTGCCGCCGAAAACCACACAGCCACTGCCAGATTCTACTGTTCCACTGCCAGAGATCGCCACGCCACCGCCTCTTTTTCGGAATCTTCCGTGGCCACCGCCCTCCCTGCTGAAAAATCTGTGTTTCCACCAGAAAACTTCAGGGAGCCACCAGGAGCACCCCGGTGGTCCAAATTCATATCTGAAACATGTTTTTGATAGTTTGGGACCCGAAATACATAATCGTTATGAAAATTAGAAGGAAAAAACACAAAAACAGGATCTGGGATTTTAAAACTCAATCCACCAACCTGTTGGCGGATCGCCGAAGCTTCGGGTGCAGAACGATGCCTGCGACGTGCTGAAGTTCGATCCGCAGACAATCGGCGCAAAAACGAAGGTATACGGAATGATTTGGTGAAGAAAAAAAGGTAAGGGGTGGGGTTTCATTGTTATGGTGTATGGGAGGAGGGAGGTGAGGGGTGAGGGGTTTCTCTTTCTTTTTTTAATTTAAATAAGTTCATATAATTGAACACCCCCGACCAGACCTCCCGGCACAGAGGAAATTAGGTCGCCCCTATGGTAAACGCGCCATTCGGAACGCAACGTTGTGCTTAGTTTTTTGATCCGAGACTCTGTTCCGAAGTTATTGGAGCCAACACTCATAAATATACTTTTCAATTTATTCACGGAAACGCCCCTGGTGGATTTTTTCATAACAAGCCCACACCTGCAAATTTTACACCCCGCCTATGGTAAACGGCAGGCTTCAGACGCAACCATGCCTTTAGATTCCCATTTTCATCTACTGTTTAGGAGATAACACACCTCTTCCATGTGCATAGTTTAGAAAATACTTAATATTTTTATAAAAGTAATTTCAGGCACACCGGGCCTCGGAATCGCACATCGTCTTCACGCCTAGCTCTTGAATTATTCATTGGAATATTCCAAAGTCTGACAGGGCGAAAACCTAAGTCTCTAAATTCTCCCCACCTTAGTACTTTTCATCTCCAAAAATCCATAAGCACAAGGAATGCAACTAGACTCTCAACTGAGTCTCCCATGCCAGGGAGTTCGCCAGGAAACACCCATTCCCGAACAGGTAAGTCAGAGGGACTCATCCATCACACCTCAACACTATTCGCTTGGGGTGGCACTGACTCGCCCGCATAGTTTTGATCGCATCACAAAAACACGTATCGGTGGGGGAAAGATCCCTCTTCCTCACTCATTCAAAGAATGCCAAAAAACACCCACACAGGGTCTTACAAATGCCATGAAAAAAACTCGAGCAAGCAACCAAAAGGGAAGAGTACCGATAAAAAGTGTCTATCAAAACTACTGTAGAAAGTAGAAAGAACACAAGTCGTACCACTATCCATCCGCGGAGCCTCTAGGTCAACAACCTCTATGGAATTCAGCTGTCCTCACCCTATCCCTCTAGCTCCCTGAGCTGGGTGTGGACCACCTGGTGTTGGTGGTGGTGGCATATTATACCTCCTACCTCCTCTTGTTGCTGCCCCAGTTCGGTCACCATGTCTCCACACTACAGACCTCCAAACTCAAGACATTGCTACTGCCAAGGAGTTATATCGACCAGCTCCCTCCCAGAAACATGATGGGTCAGACAATCCCTAGCAAGATGTCCCTAACCGTCACAAGCATAACACCACCTCTTGTGTGGATGACCAAAACTGGCATGTGCTCTCTTTGAGCCCTGAACCTCAGATTCTCCATCCTGGGGTCGCCTCCAAAAATGTCGGTCATGTCCATACCCTTGTGCCTGCCGCCAGTTACTAGTTTCCGACATCTTAGCTGCCACACACCCAATAGTGACGAGCTGAATCTGCTCAGCCAAAAAGCTCTCTACCACCATGGATCACTCCAATACTCCATCATTGGTGGGCAGACACAAGGAAACCACACCTACCCAGATGTCTCTACGTAGGCCCTGCTCGAAGGTCCATGCCCAAAAGAATGGGTCTTGAACCATATCCATGTATTAGTGTGACAGGTCTGTAAACCTCGCTGAGTACTCCAACATATTCATGCCCTCCTGCCGAAGCCGCCGAAGCTCCTGAATCTGCCCTGACCTTAGCCTCATCGGATATAATTGTTTCCTAAATAGCCACACAAACTCCACCCACGAGAGCATCTCCTCATCATTGGATTATGTCACCAGACTCAACCATCACCTGGAAGAACCATGGAGATGGCTTGCGGCTAGGACCACCATCTGATATGGGGGTTTCCTCACCAGGTGGAAAACTTGAGTAACTGCTTCGAGCCAGTCATCTACTGCCTAAGGGTATGGATCACCCCAGAAACACAGAGGCCATTTCCTCTGGAACTCATGCATTGAATTCATCATGTTCGCAACCTCATCATGCACTACCGACACAAATAGCTGCTCGAAAGGTGGTGGCTCAATTGGAAGACCACCTGGAGGTCCGGCATCAGAACCTATGCCTTGGTCCAAAACCTCTACACGGGGCATATTGTCACCAAAATCCCGCTGCGGAACACTCACTGACTATCATCATGGAGGAATCCTAAAATAAAATCATGACGATCCATAATCATGGAGTATATATGGAGATATTACTCATGAAGAACAATGGAAACCAAAAAAACCAGTCTTATATGATGCATGTACCATTATGTCCATATGAATAGTGTCTAAACGTCCCGAGTCGAAAGGTAGGTTATTAGAGTCCTAGTTAATGGATACATCTGCCGCCGCACCAACACTGGAGGCCTTGGTCTGAAAGACGAAGTCAAAACATCTTGACACTTTTGCTATGAAACCCAAACCAAACTCACAGCTAGGCCAACTACGCCTTGAGATCCCAAAGGTGGAACCTTCTCTGATAACACTCTGTCACGACCCGACCCAACGAGGCTCAAGAAGTAACTCCCCAAGGTCGCCTCCTATTGGAAAGGGGTTGGTGACTAGTGCCGAGTAGGTTGTCACACACAAGGGAGTCATTAGCCTAAGGTACCTGTACACACGCACTCATATACAACTATACACAAAAGTGTAGAGGCATATATATAAAAATTGAAAAGAAATGAATGCATACATCTAACCCACAACCAGAGTGCAACAGAAGTACAAAAGGGAATGATAGGGCCCACTAATGGAAAGCCACAAAAGAGTCCAACCTGCTCGGAAGAAGGGGTACGCTGCTAAAAACACCAACAGAAAGCTCCTCGGCATAGATCCAATAAGTCTCCACAGTCAGTCCCTCTCACTCAGCTCCGCCTACTCTGGGTCCTCCTAGGTCACCATCGAAGGCCTTGTGGTATTCAAAAGACAGAAAAATGTGCGGTAAAATCCCATGCAGGGGTGAGTATAACAATACTCTGTAGGCAACCCACAAACCAGAAAAATGAGAACAACTGAATGGAAACTGTCTGATCATCCCAGCCAGAGGGAACCCAGATGAGAGAGAAACTGCCTCCCATTACAATCCTCAACTAAACACAACTAGTAAGCTCAATCTAGGTGTATGCCCGTACAGACACCTTGACCATTTGCTCAGGTATACACCAAAACTTATATCTCGAACATCTTCCTAGGTATATGCCCATACATATACCATGAACATCCACTAATATATATGCTCTTACGTATACCAAAAACATTCAAATATACTCAGCTCACGCACCAATCCACATGAGGTACCGACCTCATCACCAGCAACGGTTCACAACTAGGAGTTCACACTACCCGATCACTATCATCCCAAATGACACTCATCTAAGAGATACACTCCATCGGGTCCCACAAAAACATCTCATACGCTCACCCGAGAGATTATGCTCGTCAGATATCATCACTGAGGAAACCTCGCTGAAACTATATACACACGAAACCCCTCAGATAGGGGATTTCTCATAGGTTCATCTTGGTGATACCAGAACCCACAATAGTATACGAAGATCTCACAGATATGGGATCAATCCCAGGGTCTGCTAGGGGATACCACAACCCAATTTGGCATTCATAGATTTCACAGACAGGGGATCACTCCTAGGATCCATGGATGGATACCATAACCGGATCTAGCGCTCATCAGAAACACGTCACACAGAAAGAGGATCATCACCTGTGTCATGATGGTCATGAAGATATTGAAATATTATCTGGTACATCTCTCACTGTATGGGATCGAACTGACGATACTTCATCCTTACGGACAGCACACGCTGAGTAGGGGATCGTATAACCAAAAATAACGCAACCCTAATATAATCCTCATGCTGAGTAGGGGATCGTATACGTGGGGATGCCACAACCCTACTGATCATGGACCACTGCGTAGGGGATAATATTCCCGATGAGGCCACATACCCTACGGGGTTATCCTGTTAGACAGGGGATCGCAGCCCGTGGATAAGTGGTCATCGCAATAACAGGAACATGATCTATAGAAACAATTCTAAAGGATCCCACTCCGGGGCCACCAGCGGGATGCCACAACCCTAACAGATTAAACAACCCATCAATAGGATCAAAAACCAATACTAAGGTTGTGATGTCGCGTGAACCCTCGTAGGCATGAACCAAGGGAGTACTCTCAATCACTACTGGTCCAAACGTCTCTAACCCTAGAGACTCGCCACAATGCCACACTATGCACCTCCAAGGCCGATACTGAGGCCACCATGGTGATCCATGCGAAAAAACATGCAGGATAGGCTGTTTACACACCTGAAATGGACAACCAGTGAAAAAGTCACTATTCACCATAGCTAGCTCGTGTGGGGACCACACTACGATCGTGAAATTCTTCATGCGATTCATACCACAATGATCCCCTTGAAAAAACACATAGGATCGACTACTCGATCATCCCAAACGGCCAACCAGTGAATAAGGTACTATTCACCATAGCCAGCCTTGGTGGGGCCCGTACCATTATCCCAATACTCATCATGTAGATCCCACCATTATGATCCCCTCAGAAAAACACACAGGATTGACTACTGGATCATCCAAAATGGACAGCCTGCGGAAAAGTCACGTTACTCTGTAAACGTCGGAACTCGGCCTCTTGGGGCCGACACCCTGTTCTCAGTTCCAACACTTAGAAACTATCTTGAAATGTCCGTCGTACCATCAGGGCCTCAACGCCACTGACATCACATCATTTGGACACTCCGTGCATGAGTTATGGCTGATCGAAGTTGAAAATAGTAAAATATTATAATTATTTTCAATGATTCATGGTCTCGGGGAAAAACCGCCCTCACAAAATTCATTAAATAATCTCAAGAGGTCCTCCTAGATGGATGTTTCGCGTCGCCGCAAACTACTCTCAAATTGGACTTCTGGTTTGCGAGTTACAGGGGTATAAAAAATCCCCGAAAAAACATGGCCGAACCACCGCTTGCCTCGCTAGAAACCACCACACCGCCGACAGAAATCACCGCACCGCTACTAGAAACCACCATGCCACCTCCAAATTCCACCGCGCTGCTTCTAGAGATCATCATACTACCACATCTTCACCGTAATCTTCCATGGCCGCTGCCCTTTTTGCCAAAAAATCGGGTTTTCGGCCGGAAAACATCCGGGAGCCACTGGGAGCACCCTGGTGCTCCAAATTCAGATCCGAAACTTGTTTCAGAAACCTCAGGACCCAAATTACACAAAACATATATAAATTTGAATAAAAAACACGAAAATTGGATCTGGGATTTCAAAACTCAAACCACCTACCTGTTGGCGGATCGACCAAGCTTCGGGTGCAGAACGACGCACGTGATGCGCTGAAGCTCGATCCGCTGACGATCAACGCTAAAAACATACGTATGTGGCTTGATTTGGTGAAAACCTGAGGTATGGAGTGATTTTTCATGTTTTTGGTGTGTGGGAGGAGTGAGGTGAGGGTTTAAGGGTTTCTCTTTCTTTTTTTTTAAATTTAAATTTGTTCATTTAATTTAACACCCCCGACCAGACCACCTGACACGGAGGAAATTAGGTCTCCCCTATAGTAAAGGTGTCATTCTGAATGCAATGTAAGGCTTTGATTTCTGATCCGAGACTCCATTAATAAGTTATTCAAGGTGACGCTCATTAATAAAATTTTCAATTTATTTACAGAAACGCCCCTGTTGGCTTTTCTCACAGCATGCCCGCGCCCGCAATGTTTACACCCGGCCTAGGGTAAACGGGACGCTCTGGACACAACTGTGCTCTTAGATTCCCATTATGAGCTACCATTTAGGAGATTACACACCACTAAAACATTTATAGTATAATGAAATACTTAATATTTTTATAAAATTAATTCCGGGCACACCGGTCCTCGGAATCGCTCGTTGTCTTCACGCCTAGCTCTGGAATTATTCATAAAAATATTCCAATGTTTGACAGGGCAAAAAACCTAGTCGATACACCTTTCCCCAATTATTGAAATTCTTCTTGAATTAAGAACGTATTTGCTACTTGATACCACTCAAACGTAGAGGGTGCGGGAAAAACAAACATGGTCGGACCCCTCCACAAATAGGTTTGGTGTTTGTTGCTTTATTCATTATGGTTGAATACAACAACCGGTGCTGGTGACTGGCACTGGTGGGACTCGAGAATGGTGGCCGAAACCATGGCCGGCTGTGAAGAAAGAAGCGGCACAGCCACACCACTGGAGAAGGGTCGCGGCCCGTCAGCCACGGTAGAGCAAGGGTGGCTGCCAGCAAAAGCCGGGCGCACGACGGGGGTTGAACCACGCGTCCGCACCACCTATCCAGCAAGTGCTGCAGCTTGGGTCGTGGAGGTGGAGGTAGGGTGGATGAAATTTGGCTGACCGTAGAGGGGTGGTGCATGATGCGTCACCGAGAGGCAAAGGGGGCGGCCGTTACATCCTGCAGAGTTGAACTGAGCGCGACCCATAGTTCCCACGTGCTGCTAGCGACCGAACGGTTTCGGTCGTTCGGTGAGCGGAGGTGGGGTCGCACGACTCCACCTTGTATATGGCTGGGACAAGCTATGGCAGTAGGCTGGGCTGGACCTAGCGGGCTAGGTCGACTCGAACCGGGTTGGGTCAGGACAGACCAGGACCAGCTTCGACCCATTTCTACTCTTTTTGCCATAACATTGTTACTGTGCATCCGTTTGATAACCGTCTACTGCACTGGAAACATTGGAGTGAGATGGATATTTTGGTATACCACACCTGATATTGGAAAAATGTTTTGGTTGGATCGAGCACGAATCCAACCAGGCGCTCGAGACTAAAAGGCTGATAACTTATAGACAGGGCGTCCGATGTACACCCCATCCTTTGCGTTGAGACACCTATTACATAGCGGTCCTTTGGGATACTTCTTCAAGGGACTTCTTTGTCGCTACTGTATTTACCTATGGATTGAGGAATAGAACCTCCCAGAATCAAGTGATCTTATTGTGGGAACCCAGTAGCTGGTTGTAACATGAGGAAGGGATCCTTCGTTGGTCTGTATTTTACAATCCCACGTGGATCTGATCTAGGAATCCATGTGTGAATACTTTGGGATCCTATTTGGGTCTACTATAATATGATCCTTTGTGGGTCTGATGAAGTACTAGGATCCTATTTGGGTCTACTATACTAGGATCTTGTGTGTGTATGATGATGTACTAGGATCATGTGTCGGTCTTCTATACTAGGATACTGTGTGGGTCTGATGATGTACTAGGATACTGTGTCGGTTTGCTATACTAAGATCCTATGTGGGTCTGATGATGTACTAGGATACTACTTGGGTCTTCTTTTTATGAAAGTAAGATTATTCAGTAGCTACATCTAATCATCTATACTTCTGTACTTAAGTTATACCTGGTATGAGATGAGTCCTTAACTTCATGGTGATACCTTTTTGGTATTCTTCTATTTGGCATACCTGTGTTGTACTTTCATTCATTGTTATACCTTGGTGGTTTTTTCTGTGTCATGTACATGCATTATACTTACCTTCGTGGTATTCCATCCTTGTGGAACAATTGAAATTTGGGATTTTGAGTTGGACCATGTGTTTACACATGACTGAGATGGTTATACTTGATAACATAGGTATATGTAGGGCATATACCTTTGTAGGGTTGTCACTAGTTTACATGATTTTTTGTTTATCCTACGTGGATTTTGTGAGACCGTGAGAGTCCTGGGGTCCCTACTGAGTATCTTTATACTCACCCCTACACGGGCTTTCCCGCACCTTGTTGTGTTTGGTGCAGATGACAAACAACACTGACTGAGGACAAGGTTACCAGGAATGGAGGTAGATGGGTGGAGGACTTAGATGAGGAATACCACAGAGATGGTCGTTTGAGAGCTGTTCCTACCCTTTAGGTAGGATCCTTGGCGGGTGTTCATCGGAGCGGTCCAGTTTACTTGTAATTTCTAGTTTTCTTTGTAATTTCTATTTGGTCTTGTATTCTGGCCATTTTATAGTTATTACACACCCTTTTTTACAGTATAGTTTAGTTGTGTTTGTATCATACTATGTTCTTAGTTGTGTGTTTTTACTGGTTATAATGGCAATGCCATCCCAGTTTTAGGGAATATGGCTTTCAGTGCTAGTCGCCAGCCCCTGGCCTATGGAAGGCGAGCTTGGGGTAGTCACTGCATGGGCCTCGAGGAATGGGTCATGACAAAGGTAAAGAAATAAATAAGGTGATAATGTTAAACTAAGGGATAAGGTTATAAAATATCATAAATAATTATATTTTAATGGTAGTATATGGGAGTTATGGATATCCCATTATCCATTTTTTTCAATTTTTCAGCTTTTTTTTTAAAATTACTACCATGTACATTATGTTTTGGGCATTTATGAAAATTCCAATAAAACTCACATATAATAAAAATTATCCTCTACACACCTAATCACACACCATTTTATAGAATTTATCTTGAATATATAACCATATTAACTCCCAAATTTTTTTATCTCCCCTTAGGAATCCTATATCCTTAATATGGAGATTGAACACAGATTTTTCAAAGAGGATCTCTAAGAGGATATTCAAGCCATCAATGCACGTTTAATATTCTACATAATCATTTTTCTAAATATTATTCATCCAAATATTACTAAATATAATTTATCACTTTAATAAACTGATTTTTAAAATATTAAAATTCTATAAAAGTGATATTATTACTACATGATAACATGTTCTTAATAATTAAATCATTATAATATATTATTATTTTGATCATTTTTACAACATACATGAACACAATTATATCATTTACAACATGAATGCCAAATAAAACATAAATAATGGTTATAATATTAACTAATTATAATGTTTATATATTTTCATAATTATGTATTGATAATTTTCCATGTTATATTCACCAATAACCTAAATTCTTTTGATAATTCAATAATCAATAAAATGGGGGTTTTTAAAAGCTTTCTTTACAAACAACCACCATAAGTTCCATTAAATGTCCATGAGACTCAAAAAAAAAATATAATATATTAAATCTTTATTAACTTTGTAAAATGTTATAAAACCTATATAAAATAGCAATTCCTAGAATATCCTAACCAAATCATTCATTGAAAAAAAATTACAACCTAATTTTAATTTGAAAAATAAAAATTAATATGTACAAAATATAGAATTATAAATTAATTGTTTTGAGTAAAATAAATAGGAATAGTGATCATATAGAAATTAATAATAAAATTAAATTTTGTATTCAGGGAATTAGAACATGTCTGACCAAGTGGATGTCCGAGGTAAGGTTTTTGTTTGTAATATCTCCATGAATCAAATATTGTTTATATCTCAATTACAATTAAAAATATTAATTTTATAACTATATTAAACCCCATATATTTTATTCTACTATATCAATTTTTGGGTTTAAATGTATTATTCATATTTAATGTTTATTTGGTTCACTTTTTAATTGAAAAGTTAGCTATAAGTGGAACCGACCATGTCTCTTCTATTCAATTGGTAATATTTTTCCTCCATATTAAGATTATTTATTTTGTTTTATAATTTTTCTTATATTTACTTCAATGATTCATTATGTTATTTTTATATTGTCTTTTTATTTATTTTTAAAAATTGTAAATGAATGTTTTTAATGTTTTCCACACTGCCCATTTCTGCTAACTTCTGAATCACTTTACAAAAGTGTTAAAAGAAGAATCTATCTTAATGATTTCATCATGAATATTTTACAACCATTTTAATAATTATTATTTAATAATATTCCTTTAATGTTTTCATAGTCATCAAATTAATTTCTTTTCTCATTGTTTTGTAAATGATTCAATTGAAATATACTTTTTTAAAAACATGAAAGGGTATTTTTTATTATTTTTAAATTAAAGATTATAATACACTTATAATTTTTCCATATGTATATATATGTATATTTTAATTTTTCGTATGACTAATTTTGTATATAATTTTATGATACCACCAAAATTATCTCCTTAGATGGTTTATGATCAGGTTTTGTGGAAGCTTTCATGAACCTAATTTATTTCCCATGGGTTTATCCAGCTATAAAATTATTTTAAATGTCTTTATTTTCATGTGTCACATGAATATATATTATTTTCACTATATTAAATGATGGAATATAATTATATATCTCTATAATTTCTTGTTTAATGCTTTATATCTTCTGATATCACTTAAAGGGTACTCGGGATATAACTCAATCCATTAAACTATAAATGGAATAGGGAGTGAACCCAATCCATCGAGGGAATTTGTCTACAATGTGATGAAGGTCATGGTAGTGCGCCATTAAAAAGTAAATGAATTTATATTCTGATATTTTTGCTACAATCATATAAAAAATTATTATTCTTATGTTATGTTTTCTTGGAACATTATTATTAACTAGTGTTTCCAAACCCCTAATACACATGTTTTATATCATTCCAAATATTTAATCCATTAAACATGTTTTATGATCTATGTATTATTGGGTGTCATCCACTTATGTTATTAAAATTCGCTTTGATATTTTTCTCATACCCATTTTCTCATATTTGGTTGACATACGATCTTTTATGGAAATATCTTATGTTTACCATTACTAAGCATATGATATCATCATTTCTTATATTTCTAGTCCCTATGTTATGTGGAACAATATTATGTATGATATTTCTAGAATTGTATCATTTTTTAGTAATATATGTGGGATATAATTAATACGTTTTATAATAAATTTGTTATGCATTGAATAATTATAATAAAAAACTTTTTAATGTTAGTTTTTGGATTTACATAACGTTTAAAGTGAGTCATTATTAAGGATAATTTTGTATTTTTGGTCAATAAATGATAAATGTGATGATCACTTGACTAATTTTAATATTTAATATATGTAATAGAGATGTAGAAATAAACTATATAAAATATTTTAGTATTTGAATGTTTCCCCACATGTAAAGAATCATGGTGAGAAATTAAGCTTCAATACATTTGATCATAATGTTGCAACTATTGCTAATAATAAGAGAATATATGTTTTGATGATGTCTTGATTTTTATTGATATTTTTAGGGAATATTTTTTAGTGTTAATAATTCATTTAGATGGATCATGAAATCTCCATATTAAATTATGTGATGAACTGATATTTTTTAAAATATCATAAGTCTTTGAACATGAATGTAAATATTTATCCTATGGTTTTAATAGATCATTTTTATTTTAGATAAAATGAATAAAATAGAAAATTACCATGAACATAATTCATTTCTTCTTGAAGAAAAGTATTTGATCTTAAATGTAAAAATTAATCATAAACCATTGTTTCCATTATATGTATTTTTTCTGACTGTAGGGATTCAATAGATTTTGATATTTCATATATATTTATAGGTGAAAAATAATTATTCTATATTCTGTTATATAAAGTAAGAGGTAATAAGAATATATAACTGTTTTTTTCTTTATATATCAAACCTAATGATCATACAAATGATCACATTCTTTAATAATATAAAATGGGATGAACATGATAGGTTATAGAAGACTAATTATGAGAGAGAAACATGCCAAAAAATGAGATAACACATCATTATTCCTATGTGTAAATATCAAAATAATTGAAATGTTTTTTTACAATATTTTAAATTAACATAGAATCCCATAGTAATTCAAATATTTCATGGAGTGAGAAGATGGGTCTTCAGCCAGTTTATAGGATAAGGATAAATGAGTCAAGACCAGACATCTAGAATCAAGGAAATTTAAATAACTATTAGGGAAACAATATTCATGCAATATTTAGTGAATGAAATTAATAATAAATTGGGAATATACTTTTTATTATATTTTTATGTGAAAGAGATATGATAAATTTCTATATGAAATTAAATAAATACAAAAACTAATAATAGTCACAAGATTTTATTTTGAAATTTAGTGGAGTAATATAATCATATGAAGTCATTATAGAGACTCATATACTCATATAAAATTATTATTTAGAATGATTTTTTTTAATGTGAAAGTATAACTGGTTGGTTCGAGTGGTTGCATGATCTCAATGTCATACTATTACTAAAGTTTATTTTGATGACTACAGGGGCACTGTGTTCATGGGATAATAAACATGACACATCAGGGAAGTAATCATCCTTAAAGGAGAAGAAAAATCTTCAATTAACATATTGTTCCCTTTTCATTTGGTATCAGTGAGAATCATGAGGGAGAATAAATTAATAATCACAAGATTAGAAAGGGAGTTTAATTTTTTTTTAAACACTCATTCACCCCAACCCATTGTGTATCACCCATAATGTAATATATTAATTAGTGTTATAGAAATTCCTAATCTCTTATTTATCTCATGTGTCGGTTATATATCATAATATTTCTGTCAACAAAAAAAAAATTAATGTTTAAAGAAAATGGCTTCCATTCATGGAATGAAAGAGTAGTACCCTACATTCTTTCTCTTGGGAATGACGTTCTTGATTCAGTATAATATGGATTCACTATGTGAGATTAATCCTCTACAAAAACCCTTACTAAAAATAGACACACTAAAAATGATTGGATTAAAAAATTATTTGATGTCAGTCATGTTAGAAAAAGATATGGAAAAAGTTATGGGATTTAGGACCATTATTTATGTTTGAAATAAGCTTTACAAAATCTATATTGGAAATAAAAATGCAAAATAAAAAAGTGGTAAATTATTTATCAATAGTCTTAATATGTTATAATGGGGGATGGTGAAATTATTCATTAATTATTTACCACCATAAATATGATTGTCAGTGCATTTATAGGGTTTGGAGAAACTATTAAGCACTGCATTATAGTAAAAAAAACTAATCATAACCATTCCAATTAAATTTTATATAAGGATATTATCCCTAGAAGAAAGAGATAGTGATTAATTCACCATCGATGAGCTCCAGAATACATTCATTAGCTATGTTATTATAAGAGGGAATGAAAATAAAAGAAAATAGAATTTGGGAAAGGAAAATTATTTTAAATAACTAGACGATATAATAATTGAAGAAAAATAGAACTATACAGATGAAGTAGAAAACAAGGAAGACTATACAAAAATTATTTCTCTCATTTCATGAAAATTCCTATGTGGTAGAAGAGGTTAGTATATAGGTGGACTTCCATTCAAATGTTTGAATTTTATAATGGTTGTTCAATTTTTATCAAAATTTCATATGAAATTTGGAAGGGAAAATGTGTAATGAGGAATATTACAAGACAACCACTACAATAGATTAATCATATTTTCAATAAACATAAAATAAGACGTTTTCACTAAGTTACTTTTAAAATAACTTTCATTCAGTTGAAGAATGTTTTTATGATATTCAAGAATGTGGAGATGAGGAAGTTCCCAGAGATATATCTTAAAGTGTTCTTATGACATAAGTGGAATTAAACCAATTATAAGATGAATAAAATACTAATTATTCCCTAATGGAAGGGGATACTATAAAAGAATTTATCATGAGAATGTAGATCAAGATTTGATTAAAATAAATCTGAATATAAAGAGAAGGAAACACTCCATTAAAAAAAGTTTTGAAAATAAAAGTAAATTATATGATGTAAAATAAATAATTTATAAATAATTGTATATTTTGAAGCATGATATTGAAGAAAAGGAAAAAATATTGAAGACATGACATCCACTATTAACCTAGGGGATAAATAAAATGGTAAAATCAGATGGAAGAATGATAAAACAAAAAATATGGATGAGAAAAGTAAGTAAAATAATAAAAAGATTGTTATATAATGAGGACAATTTTATAAGATAATTTAAATAATTATCCACAATATGAAATATGAAATGTATGAAAGTGAAAAGCTTTAATAGTTTTAGTGTGGAGGGTGACTGCTTCATCTAAAGAATCATATGATATATATAAATATTGAATAGTAGAAGACAAAGAATAAATACATAGATGATCTTAAATATTAAAAGAAATATTATTATAAAAATATCATTTATCGATAAAAACTATTCAGTAAATAACTCCCCAAAAGGAATTTGAGGTATCTACTTGTTCATTGGATAAAAATATAGCAAGACAACAACCAATTTTTTAGTAGAATTTTTTTCCAAATGGAATATTTCTAGGATAATTATGGTGTTGTAGATTTTTTCCTCAATACTTATAACTTCTAGTATAATATGTTACATACTAAATTTATAATAGACAAATACTAAAGGTTGAGAAATCATAATGAGGTAAGAACTTAGCTAATTCATCAACAGTTTGAGAAGAATGTTAAAGTGAAAATTGTTTTTAATGATTGAAAAAATTATATAGAATATGTTATGAAGAATGGAATACCACATATATAGATATATTGTTTTTATCCAAACTTTTCTGGATATATGTTATAATTTTAGTAACAACCAGAATAAATTAAAATTTAGGAAACCGGGAAATCTGGTTGAAGTTATATTTATGTCTTGTAAATATGAAATGAACTAGATCATGGATATTGGGTATTCAAGTCATATGATAGCTTTTCTGAAAATATTAAAACTTTTGAGAGATAATAAGGGGTATTTAGAAATTCCTAAAAAAAATTCTCTAAGGATCATATGTATTTTGAAAGTAAACATCATAAGACATAAAATTAATCTAGATAGTGTTTGTTTTTGAATTGATTAATTCAAAATAAATTGAATTTATCAACATTGTGGGATGATAAAATTGGGGTTATTGTTTAGAAAATTAGATTTATATTCAAAATAATTAAATATGACTCTATTATTAAAATGGGTTTGAGAACCCAAGTATTTTTTTTCATTTCTTGACAGAAAATGGAAGATGTTAAGTAAGTAAAAATGAAAAGAAAGTTATGGGATAAAAGGTTTATTGACTTCTAAAAAATAATATAAGGAAGATAATATAAATAAAAGTAGTGATAAATTTACACTTACTAAAATAAGACACCCTCACTGTCTGTAAAATATTCCCAAAAGTAAAAATAGAGAAAATGACATATAAAGGAGCTGAAATTAAAACTCCAATGCCTCTTGAAATAATTAATTCATATACTTGTAATAATATAAAAAATAATTAATTAAATAAATAAAGATATTTCATTACATTCATAGATGACTTAAAAATGATGACATTCATCATTTTCATGTCACACAAATCAAAAACAATAAACATATATAAGAGTTTTAAAATAATTTCATAGAATAAAATAAGACCATAATTGAAAATATTAATATTAGAGAGTGGGAGTAACTTTGACTATATGTTTAATGAGACAATTACATGGTCGTGTCCCTAATTGATTGTGTCTCTAAATGAACATGATTGGGTAGGTACAATCTTGATGTTTCAGTTGGAAAATGATATCTTCCCCTGATCTTAATGAAATTCATGACACTTACCTATCCTATGTTTGAAATTACATTGGGGTTTACAGATGTATCAAAATCATCTATGCGAGAATTCATGACCCTTGTGGATTAGAATAAGGTTACATTATTACCTAAGGCTTCTCGGGGATAAGAAGTTATAAGGTGGGATGTTTGTAACATTTTTCATTTTGTACCAGATGAAAAAGCAAACGAAATTAATTTTTTCCATTAACAAAGCAGTCTACTTTTAAAACAACATTTTGGAACATTTTTCTAAGAGTTGTAACCCTCGCAATGTGTGTTTCTTAAGAAGTTAAATTAATTAAAATAAGAAATATAAAATGAAAAATAATTAATTGATATTAAAGGAAAAATAAATTAAAAATAAAAAAACCTAATTAACACTCCATCGCACCTATTTAGCTTGACCCACATGGTGAAACACGCCCATGGGGTTTCCCCCTTCGACAAGAACCCCTCCACCTACAGCTTCCTCTTTGGTTTGGATTACTCATAGTTTTTCACTAGATCTAGGTCCCCAAATCCATGGTAGGGTTCTCTACCCCCATATCATGTTTGTTTTTGTCTGCTTTTGGCCTCATTGACGACCCAAAATATTCGTCTAATCTGTAAGGCTTTGGGGGTGATTGGATTTTCGATTTTCATTTGTTATAGGTTAGTGGAGAAGGCCTTTTGGGCTTTGTTGGTGGATGTTCCAGGAACCATCATCGAAGGCTAGGTAGTTTGGGTGATTTCGGTCCTCCAAAATCATTTTGGGGTAATCATTATAGCCTTTTCATTGTTTCAAACCTCATTAATTATAGTCTTTATATGTTATTGACTCCCTATAATTTAATCATTAGGATATTGGATGGTTTTGTGTGGTTTTGTCTCGATTTGGTTCATCACTGATACTCGAGCTAAGGGTTTAATGACGTTGGTTGGTTTCACATTGGATAGAGAGCGTTTTATATGTGTTTTAAGATTCATATTATCCTTGGTGTAGTGCTTTGGTCCCTGTAATGTGGTTTTGAGTCACAAAGTCAAGGGTGACTCACCCGCGCATGCATAGGTATGTATATATATATAGGTTCCCTCGTTATAGGTATATTAATGCATGGATATGATTTTACAATTATAGGGCTAGGTGTATCTATGTAAAAATATTAGAAGTGGATGCATAGGTGAGTGGAGAGAGGTATATGAATATAAGTGTATATGTACCGATACTCTTGCGTATAACCCTAACTATGAAGGTGTGGGCATAACAACTAGGTTTCCATTCAAGTATATGAAAGTGTGCATGACTAGTGGGGGAGATATAACCTTCAGTTAGAAATCTTGAATGTCCAGAGTGGATGGATTAGTTACACTTGAGGTAGGATATGATCCATTTTTCATTTAATTTATAGAATGCATCAATTTATATCTTTAATTATTTTCTTATCTCAGATTTATTTGTTTTTACATAATATAGTAATGTATAGATTAAATTAATTTTTTATGGGAATTGAGTGGATTTATAATAGATGTGTTTAATGTGATAAATTATTTCGTGATATGAAATTCATGTTTTTATAATAAAACCCCCCAACAGAGGTGCACTGTTTATGAAAAAGTGCAATGATTATTTATGATTATTTTTTGTTTCATGGAATATTGATTATGTTGAGTTAAGAAAAAGTTTTAAAAAAATGATAAATATCACTAAATGAAATTTTTGATAAATTAATGACATGTTTTGTAATAAAACGTTTCCAATGGAGGTGAGCTATCTTCAAGAAAAAAATGTAGTAGTAGAATTTTATGCTTACCTACCTTAATGTCTTATGTATATTTATGCATGACATTATAATTATTAAATGACATTCTTGTACATAACTCTTATTATGTATTTCTAAATGATATTTCTTTTATGAAAAATGATTAATGATCTGAGACACCTTCAAGGTGTGTGACTGAACATTTAATTAGGATGACCAGTATTGTGTGTCTACCACCTCAACTTTATTTTTTTGCTTATGTCATGTCACATATTTTTAAAGCTCTCTAGAACCTTCCTTTGATGCATTATTATTGTTTATTAAATTATCTAGTTTGTTCAATAGAGTCTTTGTGAACTTCGATTATGGAAAAACCCATCTTGGGTGTTCACCTTCCCTCTTCGAAACCCCTTTTCGGTGTCCCCTGCCTAAATTTTGTTTTTCCTCATTCTTTATGTTATAAATGTAATGGGATAGTTTGAGTAGGCCAAGGGTTGGTGACTAGCGCTGAGTAGGATATCTCACACAAGGGAGGCATTAGCCAAAGGTACCTCTACACACGCACCCACATACACCTCCATGTAACAGTGCAGAGGAATATATATATAAAATAGAATATAAATGCATGCATACATCTAACCCACAACTAGATTGCAACAGAAGTACAAAAGGGAAAAACAGGTCCCACTGACGGAAAACAACAAAAGTGTCCAACCTACATGGAAGAAGCGGTACACTGCCAAAAGCACCTCTGGAAAGCTCCTAAGCACAGCTCCGGTAAGACTCCACAGTCAGTCCCGCTCACTCTGCTCCACCTGCTCTCGGTCCTCCTGGGACACCATCGAAAAGCCTGTGGTCTGCACAAGACACAAACATGTGCAGCCAAATCCCCTTTAGGGGTGAGTATACAAATACTCAGAAGGCACCCCAAAAACCCCAAAAAAAAAGAGATCAACTGAAAGGAAACATTCCTCTCATCCCAGACAGAGGGAATCCAGAAGGGAGAGAAAATCCCTCTCGTGACCATCCTCGGCTAAACACAACTAGTCAGCTCAATCTAGGTGTATTCCCATACATACACCGTAAACATCTGCATAGGTATACACCCAAAAATATATCTAAAACATCTTCCTAGGTGTATTCCCATACATATTCCATGAAAATCTGCTCAAATATATGCTCTTACGTATACCAAAAATATCCAGCTATACCTAGATCACGCACTAAGCCACATGAGGTACCGACCTCATCACCAGTTATGAGTCAAAACCAGGAGAGAGAACTCCACAATCACTGTCATCCTAGATGGCACTCATTCGAGAGATAAACTCCATTGGGTCTCACATAAACATTTCAAATGCTCACCCGAGAGATCATGCTCATCGGATATCGTCACTGAGGAAACCTCACTGAAAAAATATACATGCCAAACTTCTCAGAGAAGGGATTTCTCCTACGGTCCTCCAGGGGATACCAGAACACACACCGGGATAAGAAGATCTCACCGATAGGGTATCACACCCATGGTCCACTGGGGTATACCAAAAACCGATCTAGAATTTGTAGATCTCACAAAAAGGGGATCACTAATAGGATCTGTTGAGGGATGCCACAACCTGATCTGGCGATCGTCTGAAACACATCACTCATATAGAGGATCGTCACCCATTTCAAGACAGTCACGAAGATACAGAAACCCTATCTGGTACATCTCATGTTGTAGGGGATCGAACTGATAATGCCACAACCCTACCGAAATCACATGCTGAGTAGGGGATCATATAACCGATGATACTGCAACCCTACTATAATACTCATGCTATGTAGGGGATAGTATACCCGGTGATGCCACAACCCTACTGAGCATGGCCCACTGTGTAGGGAGTAGCGCGAAAGGTTTTTAAACCTCACTGAGTACTACGACACAGTCATTCCCTCCTGCTAAAGCTGCAAGAGCTCTTGAATCTACACTGACTTCAGCGTCACTGGATAGAACTATTCCCTGAAGAGTCGCTCAAACTCTACCCATAGGAGCGTCTCCTCATCATGGGACTGCATCACCAAACTCCACCATCACCCGGCTGAACCATGCAGAAGGATCGCCACTAGGACCACCATCTGATCAGGGGGTTTCCTCACTAGGCAAAAAACTCGAGTGACTGTTTTGAGCTATTCATCAGCTGCCTGAGGGTCTGGATCAACCCGGAACCTCATAGGTTGTTTCCTCTGGAACTCATGCAGTGCATTCATCTTTCACACAACCTCATCCTACGCTACAAACACAACCCACTACTCGACAGGTGGTGGCTCAACTGGAAGACCACCTGGAGGTCTAGCCTCATAACCTGTGCCCTGGTCTACAGCCTCCCCACGGGGCGGATCGTCACCATAATCCTTCTTCAGAACACTAACAGACTGTCATCATGGAGGAATCCGGAAATACAATCAAGATGCTCCATATTCAAAGAGTATATATCGAGAGATGACTCAATAAGAAAAATGAAAACCCAAAAATCCAGTCCTATATGATGCATGTACGGTTATTTCCCTATGACTAGTTTCCAAATATCCCGAGTCTAAAGGTAGGTTATCAGAGTCCTAGTGAATGGATATGTCCGCGGCTGCACCAACACTGGATTCCCTGGCCTGAAAGATGAACTCAAAACATCTTGACACTTTTGATGTGCAACCTAAACTAAACTCACATCTAGCCCAGCTACACTCTGAGATCCCAAAGGTGGAACCTCCACTGATACCACTCAGTCACGACCCGACCCAACGACGCTTGAGCCATAACTCCTCAATCCCGCTTTTAATAGGCCAAAGGATGGCGACTAGCGCTGAGTAGGCTATCACACATAAGGGAGGAATTTTCCCAAAGTACCTGTAGACACGCACCCATATACACCTCCATGAAATAGTGCATAGGAAATTATATAAAAATTGAAAAGAAATGCATGAATACATCTAACCCACAACCAGAGTGAAACAGAAGTACAAAAGGGAAAAACAGGTCACACCAAAGGAAAACCACAAAAGTGTCCAACATTCTCGGAAGAAAGGGGTATGCTACCAAAAGCACCACCAGAATGCTCCTTGGCAGAGCTCCGATAAGACTCCACGGTCAGTCTCTCTCACTTTTCTTCGTCAGCCCCAGGTCCTCCTGGGACACCGTCGAAAACTTGTGGTCTTCACAAGACACAAACTTGTATGGGCAAAGCCCTTGCAAGGGTGAGTATAAAAATAATCAGTAGGCACCCCAAAAACCAAAAACAAAAGAGAGAAACTGAAAGGCAACAGTCCACTCATCCCATCCAGAGGGAACCTAGATGAGAGCGAAACTCCCTCTCGTGACCATCCTCTGCTAAACACAACTAGTAAGCTCAATCCCGGTGTATGCCCATACATACACCATGGACATTCGCATAGGTATATTCCCAAACATATATCTTGAACATCTACCTAGGTATATTCCCATACATATACCATGAACATCCGCTCAGATATGCGCTCTTACGTATACCAAAAACATTAAGATATACCCATCTCACGCACCAAGACACGTGAGGTACCGACATCGTCACCAGAAAAGGTTCACAACCAGGATATCACACTCCATGTTCACTATCATCCCAGATGACACTCATCCGAGAGATACACTCCATCAGGTCCCACACAAACATCTCATACATTCATGGGATGTTTACATTGCACTGTATTTTTGATACCTCATGGAAAGTTTACATTCCAGTTCGGTGTAATTATAATTGCAATGACTGATGTTTTATTATGTTACCTCATGGGATGTTTACATTGCACTGTATTTTTTATGTTGGAATAGAAGTCTACAGCAATGTCGTCCCATGCCATCAGCCTGCTACATTGTAATTTCATGAAGGGGAGATCACAGTGGCAAAGCCTGAAGAATACAGATTGTTCCGGACATGGATTCTAGTTTTGTATCCTGAAAAACAATTTGGAAGCAGAGAAGTGCTTAGCCTATGGACAATGGAGGTTTTCATATTGTAGACCCATCACAAATAGGGAACCCAATCTTGTTATGTCGCAACCCTTTGAGTTTTATGTTTAATTCAATAAATGAATTCATGTAACGTGCATCCCATCTTCTCTTAGTATTATAAGTAGAATGATCCACTATTTCAGATTTCCCAACCCTTCCCAGTTTTTGGTTTCTTGAGTTGGGAAGAGGAAACACAGCTCACTTCAAATATTGGATGCATGCCCTTTGCCTTCAAACCCATGAATGATTTATTGAATATGTAAATAAGAGAATTCCTGAAACTCCCCCATAGCCTGTACTCAAACAGAATAAGACCATAATCCCAGTTTCCCTCCACCCTCTCATCCAAGTACATCTACGGGATCAGGGCCTGATGGTCTTCATGGGCCACCATCTTTTCATCCAATCCATCACATGAATTTGATCATATTCAAACTAATAGTGTCCAAATGACTACTTAACTAGCATCAAAATGATTTTTGGGCTCATGTTGTGAGCTCTAGGGGTTTATGCAGATATATATACTAGGAGTTTCACCTTGATTACCATATACACAAAATATTTATAGAATGTCCACTTTAGCTGGTGAAAATTGGAGAATTGGTCTTCCAATAGGGTCTGAAGGGAAGGGTAAAATCCCATGTCATAAAAATAGGACAGAAAGACATTGATGCTAAGGGCCTGTATGGAAGGAACATGCCAGTTTTCATTACAAGATTCAAAAGGTGAATTTTAACTTCTTTTATTTTGGTTTCTAATTATTACATTTACGTTAACAATATTTTTTCGATTCTACAAATTCATATATTTTTATTGTAAACATTTTTTTCTATGTTAAAATGTATTCCAGGAATTTGAAGTTGGATATTTGTATATTGGGGCATAATTTCTTAGTGACATAAACACTTATGCAATATAATTTGAAATTTAAATGTCTATTTTAATGTTCTTTTCATTCTTGTCCATTATAATATTATGTTGTTTATAGTAATGTTGTATAATAATTCTTTCATGTACTTTTCAAAATATCTCAGTGACATTAATACTTATGTAATTTAATTCATGTTTGTTTTTGAATTTACTTTTCTAATTACAATCCATTTGATCTATTTATTCATTTATTTGAAGTTGGATACTTATGTTGTTTTTCTAAACCTTGACCTATTTACTTTTCCTTATTCTTTTATGTTTTCATTGACATTCATTTCATTTTTTTCAAAAATATTGTTTTTCTTTTCAATTGAATTTGATCTGTTATATTCTCCTCTATGATTTACATGTTTTCAAATAATTTTATTTTCCATCTATATTCTCCTATAAGTTTTTCTTATATTCTCCATCATTCATTTGTATGGTTTATTTTGTACAATGTTGGTATACTTATGTTTTCGTTATATATTATCATATATTATCCAATATGTTTTCAATATCATACTAAATTTTCTCCTATGTTATTTTCTTTTTATTATTTTCCATTTTTTCTAATTCTATCCAATTTATCACATTATAGTTCAATATTAAATATCACTATTTTTTCAATATATTCAATATTGATGTTCTTTATTAACATTGAAATATTGTTTTGTCTTCTTGAAAGTTAGAATTGAATGTATTGTCATGAGAATGCATGGGTAAGTACTAGTTGTTTACAAAATGAACACACTGATTGTAACAATAAAGATTGATAGAGAAACTATACTTGAGTTAAATATATAGTTGTACTTATTGTATTGAATCCAACATCACTATTTCAGCTGACTACTAAAGATCCATCACGATGATGTTCCTAAAACAGATGGGTGAACTAAATATTATAGGTATGTGGTTATTGATTTATAAGTAAAAGGAATGATAAATAGAGAATAATAAAATAATAAATTGTAATAAAATTATTGAGAATGTTGTAATATGAAATTCGTAAGGCTTTTAATTACATATATGGGGAGTAATTACTCTATTTACCTGAATATCTACAAAACATTGACAATAGGTGCTGATATTTTTTTCTTTTTCACTGATGAAGAGTACAGTGTAAGTGTTTAGTTATGAACAATGTTTTTGATTCTGAATGTTGTAATTTTTGAAATCAAGTACCAACAAGATTTTTTTTTTGTTTTTAAAACGTTTAGCTATCGGGGAAAACGAAACTCATCATGGTCCTATTATTTAATGAAATAGGACTATGAGTTAAAAAATAACATCAAATATATAAAGAAGATATAATAGGTCAAGAAGAATTATTGTATCAAAGAGTGTCACAACTAAGAAGCTATTTTATTATGAATCACATGATGTGATTGTTGAAGAGAATGACAGAAAACCAGCCTTTCTCATCTCTCACCAGTAATTGAACTCTAAACCTGTTGTATTTATAGTTGTTAGAATCCATGAGGTTGTATTTGTAAAATTAAATTCTTATAGCAAGCCTATACCCAAGTAATATTTATCAATAAATGAACACATTAAATGAATACCATGGAGTAGTAAATCGTGGTTGTTTTTACAATTCTAGCACTAGATATTTCCATCCACAGTTGAACATTTTTCATGAAATAGTTTCATGATTTAAAATACCAGTTATGAGTGATTTGAAGTTTAACTATTGTAGCATAAATCAAACACCTTATCAACTACGTGACAATTGTTAATATTACTGTACTCCTGAAAGTAGGTCTTACATTAAATAGTGTTGTAGAAAACATTGTAAAATAAATAAATAAGGATATTGACCTTACCTTGAGAAGTTTGTTTACATCAGAAATATATTTTTTGTTATTCCAATAAGTCAATGTTTTAACTAAAATGACTGAATTTGTTGATATAGGACTTCTAAATTGCATAGGACGGATGATCCCAGATCAGTTAAATGCAAAAAATGCATAATTGAAGACAATATTTTATGAAGTTGTGAATCATGTTTTGGTATTTGTAGAAATAATTACAGGACAAAAAATCCACAATAATTTTACCTTCTTCTAATGTTCTGGAATACTGGGATATCCATGTTCAATAGTATTTATGAGGAATTAATTGAGGTGGTGATAATAATAGATGATGGAACATGTTGAAGTGCATAAGAAGAATTAAAAGTGTATAGTTTTAAACAAAACAGTCAAAGCATGGAACATTGTGAAGAGAAGAACTATAATTTATAAACATTCCACTTTGCAGTTTGGAATTACTGATTTTAGAAAATTGTATTTTTTTAGTAAGGACTAATAGAATATTGGAACACATAATATGGTGGAAGATTAATGATTTTATTTTCTATTAACAAATTTCAACTATTCGAAAATAATATCTACTGGATATCTGTAGTTTGATAAAATTTAAGTTTGAAATTAGATATTAAATATTAAAGTCTTTTTAATGCAATATGATAGATCTTGTTGATAATAATAAGATTATTTTGAATTGACAAACTGAACATTATAGTTTTTAGTATGGATGATTTTGTAATAGGTAGCTAGATTTATTACAGCTTAGTCACTTTTCCCTGCCCTGTTGTAAGATCAGTATTTTAGAGGAGTCCTTGGTGTTTTCCAAGTACAGAGACATGATGTTGGAAAATTTTCCCAACAAGCTACAAATTATTCACAAGCCTCTGCAAGATTTCATAATAGTTGTGTTAGTAATAGAAATATCCAATGGTAATTTTTGTGAGAAGTAAAGGATGCATACCAGTCATCCACTAAAAAAATTTGAATCTTTTGGATGGAAGTACTAATAGATTGTATAGGATACGACTTTCAGAGATGTCCAATAATTTCTATAATTGGTAAAAATGATGTAATACTAATATTTATTATGAGAAGTGTATCCCCCTTAATAGTATGTGAATACCACAGTAATTGAAAAAACTAAATAGTATACTATGTCAGATCACGATTTGTGGACTATATTTTTTAAAATCATGTAGTAAAGATGCATTTGAAATTTGTAGTTTTTACCATATATTGAGCTGTAATGAAATATAACTATCAATTGTTGTTTGAGAATGAATTTGTTAATAATGTCATAAAAAGAAGTGAACTCAAAGCTGAATAGTGGTAGTTGGGAATCAGTTGGTCAAACATATGTTGTTGTTGTGAAAACAATTCAGAAAGCATGCCTTTTCCCCAATTATAGCATCCCGCCTTTTTATCACATAAAGTTTCATTACATTTTACAAAACCGAGGATCGTTCAGGTTTAGTGTCTTGGAAACCAGGAACTTAAAACATGAAACAAAAAAACATTCTTCTTAAACACTTGAAAGGCTTCTCCTTATGTTCATCCTATGTTCATTACTGCATCTCATAACCTGGGGACATACATTAAAAGAAAGGGTGAGCAGAAGGCCCAGTAATGGAAACAAGAGAAACATTTTACATGTGAACTTGAGATACTTCAATAAGGCCATGAAAAGAACTTTAAGGCATGAGAAAGAAATCATGAGATATATCATAATAAAAATAACATTTTTCATAACTTGAAGATGTGGCTACATCATTTAACATAGACAATCATGAACATATCACCAAGGTCCATCCCCAAGGTGTCATTTGAAAATTACCAAGGATATTCACCAAGGTATCGTGAAAATTGTAATCTCTAGTGGTTACATCATTACCCAATGCATTGGAGCGCTATCAGGGCGCACCCTTAAATTTTCCTTTATTATCATGTGAGCCACATATATCATCATCAAACATTTCATAAATAACCCACATAGCCTAAAATAAATGGGTTTCATTTTATAATCATAACGTTTTAAAAACTGCTTTAAAGACATGATCTTTACGACACTTTAAACCCACGGAAGGGAAAGCGGGTCTCATGTATGTAAATCCCCGAATTTAAAATGGAAAATTTTGATATATATGTGAATACCCTTGTATAAATAAGAGCTTTGATTATTCACTTTATAACATAAAATAATTTTTGAGAAAAGAGAGTGGCATTTTGAGGGGAAAATTTTGCAGCATAACGGCTAAGTTTCGGGGTTTTAGAAAATATTGAAATGAGAGGGGACATGGGTCACCCACTCATAAATGATCCATAAAACTGTAAGGTAACAGAATAAGAAGGATATAGGGACATGGTAAGGAAATTTTAAGGACATCCCATTTGAAATGAAAAACATGGAAGGAAGACAAAAATTAGATTTCTCTTATGAAAATTCGGCAGCCTAACGGCGTCACTTAAACTTCAATAAAAAGAATTGACAAGATCAAATAGGGTATCTAATCATATGATCATAAGAGATCAGTATAATAGATATAGAGATAATACCCCAACATAATAAAAAGGAACTTGAAATACTTGATATGAAAATCGAACTTGAAAAATGAGAAGGGTGAAAGAATCCCTTAAAAATTCGGCAGCCTAACGGCGTCACTTAAACATCAACAAAATTGAATTGACAAGGTCAAATAGGGTCTCTCATAATATGAACATAAGAGTAGAGTATGATAGATATAGAGATCATACCCCAACATAATAGAAAGGAACTTGAAAGAATTGACATGAAAGTAGAACTTCAAAATTAGAATGGTGAAGAACCACTTAAAAATTCGGCAGCCTAACGACGCCACTTAAAACTTCAAAATACTTTATTGAAGAGATAAAATGGGGTCTCTCATAATATGATCATAAAATATCAGTATGATAAATTTAGAGATCATACCCCAACATAATAAAAAGGAACTTGAAAGGCTTGACATGAAAGTAGAACTTTGAAAAAGAGAAGGGTGAAAGAATCCCTTAAAAATTCGGCAGCCTAACAGCGCCACTTAAAAATTCATAAAACGAAATAATGAGAGTAAGAGGGAATATCTCATTATATGAACATAAAAAGGTCAGTAAGAGAAGTATAAAAGAACATCCTCCAACATAAGAACATGGAGCATAAAATGAATGACATAAAAGATATCACTTGAAAAGAAAGAGAGGGGTCGGATCCCTTACCTTAAAATGTAACTCTTAAACCTCAAAGGTTGGGACCTTGAGGGCTTGGGGGCACCTTGGGTGGACTCCTTGGGAGGTAATGAGACCAGAACTTAGTTAGGGAAGAGTGGGGAGTCGAATGGATGAGGGGAGGGCTTGGTATTTATAGGGAATGTGAGGGGACAAGGCATTAATGGCCAAGGGACACCTCACATGTGCTTTTCTCAAACCCATGTGCTCTCCCATGGAATTTACCATGGAGTTAGGCCCCATGGCCCCCCCAAAACAATAATTCATCACTCTTGGCCGGCCAACCCTTAAAATATATCATTACATCACTATGACACAGTTATGATGTCATTAAACATACCGAAACCCTAAAACTGTATTTTTACTATTCACTGAAAATTCAACTTTCTCAGAAAAATCCCAAAGTCTCACACTAACCAAATATCAATGCTCTGATTTCAAAAATGAACTCCATTTTATAAAAATAATTTTCAAAATATTTTTAATTTTATTTTTAAATAAATACACTATTCACCGAAAATTCATTTTTTTCAGAAAAAACCCCAAAAATTACCATAGCATAATATCAGTGCTCTGAGTTCAAAAATGAAATCCATTTTATAAAAATAATTTTCTAAATATTTTTAATTTAACTTTTAATTTAAAAACACTATTCACCCCAAAAAACTAATACTTGAATAATAATTTATAAAACCGTTATTTAACCATTTTATTGAATCAAATTACTTAATCAAGGTGCCTAGATTATTTTAAAACATTATTTAAGTGAGATTACTAATCCATTTGGTCATATTACTAATCCTAATTATAAAATCACTATTCATAATTTACTATTCATCAAAAAACAAGTTGATCTTATTAGACTCCAAATTTTGTACTGAACATAATTGTAGAAGACCATTTTTTGAAAATCATTACACATTTTTAATTATTTAAGGTTTACATAAACATTTTTAAAATATCCTTTTTCTAAAATTCATCAAAAATATGTATACTATATTTATCCGGTCATTTGAAAATTCATAAACATCATCATAAGAAGAAATCCCAATTTTTATTTAAAACAAAGGATTACACAAGGCAGTTACGGTCTTCTTACATAGCCCCTTATCACACCAGCATAGGACCTAAGTGTAAGGTGTGCTAAGGTGAGAGAGTCCGAGGGAGGCTCGACCAACATTGCACGAGTAGTAATTTCTATCAGTTGGAACTTCTCACGAAGGCGATTCCGTTCTAGCTTCACATGATGAAGTTCGGCTTGGATTTGATCCAGAGCAAAGCCCAATGGTGCTACCTCCTTCCCAAGCTCTGTTAGATGGGCTTCGATCGGTCCAAGACTACTAGTTGAGGCCATCGAATCTTCTTTCTATATTAATTAACCAAGATTACTTATTTTTAGAGACAATAATCAAAACATTTTGGTCACAGCGGTCATATTGACCGATGGTTATATAATAGTAAAAACCCACTGATCTCATTTTAATTATAATCATGTTTATCAAATAAAACATTTTTGTTGAGTATAAAAATAAAATAAAATAACACATGAAATTAGTAAACAAGATTTATTCAAAATTTCGGGTCGTTACAATCTTCCCCCTTAAGAAATTGCATCCTCACAATTTTTTTTTTAAAAAAAATTAGGTTTTGAAATTTCATTGAATGTCCCACATCGGAAAAGGAGTCAGTAAAACTATTACTTTAAAAGAAGGAAAGGGAAGTACGAAGGTCACCCGAGTTATCCCTCACTAGGATTCCATGTAGGAAAATATGGACATGGAGGAGAAAACAAAGGGTCATGTTCTGAGGGAGAGTGATAGAGAACATTATTAGGAGAAAGTTAACCATGAGAAAATCCCAAACTTATGATGTGTGTAAACGATCTTTGATTACCTAGTAGGAAACGTAAACCAACAACGTTTTTGTTTTACGTTCCTTTTCATAATTTTGAGGAATTCATTTACAACATAGAACAAGAACATAAGGAAATATATCTACCTTCATGTAGAGTTTCAACTTTTAAGAAGTTTCTACCAAAACTAATCTTTTCTCCCAAACGATGAGCACTAAAAACTACTTGGTCTCATCAAAACACAAGAATCATCTTCTAGAGAATCACATAATCCCCAAAAGATTAACTATCTATTTCTTCTATCTTTAAACATTATCAAAAACAGAAAGGGTAAGGTTAAACAACTCTTCAAAAAGGAAGAATCCCATAGGAATGGAAACTACTTTTAAATCTTCAAGGTTCCATGGTACTACCCAAAGTTCATCATAGACCACTCCATAAATAATGGTCCTTAAAATTCCTCAAAATAAACTAAACTAAGATTGAAACCCAAATACAAGAAGGATTTCATAACATAGTCTTCCAAAATAAACTTCATTGTTCATCTCCAAACAACATCAACCTCTCCTAACATCATATAACAAAATTATCTAACCTAAACATATTTTACCCAAGATAGGTTAATCATTCCCATAAGTAACCTAAATTACTATAAGTCCACCTTAAATTAATCAATTCTTCAAAATATAAGTCATCCTTACTCCTCAATGAAAAAAAACTATAGTAATATATTTACCTAGATCACATAGGGTCCCCAAAATAATGAACATCTTCCAAAATAATAATCATCCTCTAATCCAGAAATCATCGCATTTCCTATCACATTGGTTGTTGGGACATGTTCTTCCATTTCTAACCGTTAACTAAGAAGAGAAAGTATAATTAAAGGCTTAAATACTTAACCAATAATCATGAAAAGGAACTTAAATCATATAAGGATAACTTGTAGAAGAAAAGTATACCCTAACATGTGATCCCCTAGGTTCCCATCTAGGTTATCCATGATCATATATTCTTATATGAATTTTTATTTTGTTTTATCCTCGTTCCTTTAATAATGGTTCATACTAAGCTTATGAATTTACCAAAGCATATCCCCCGGGAGTGTCGTAACCAAGAGTGCAGCAAGGCCCGTTGTCGTGTACCAGTTCCCGTTCGAGTCTAGCTCGAAGCGGTGTTTTCAGGTTTTACCCCTATGTACATCTGTGCGAGAGCCACCTCTACCTGCTCGTATCCAGACAGGGATGTATTTGCTTGGCAACCCATTACCCAATACTCACCAAAATACCAGGAAGATTTCCTATATATAAACTTTTCTATAGGATTATTCTAAAGTTTTCATATCCTAATTTCCACAAATAAATAAACCATCCTTTGATACCAACTATAGAATCCCGCCTTTTTATCACATAAACTTTCATTACATTTTACAAAACCGAGGATCGTTCAGGTTTAGTGTCTTGGAAACCAGGAACATAAAACATGAAACAAAAACAAATTCTTCTTAAACACTTGAAAGGCTTCTACTTATGTTCATCCTATGTTCATTAATGCATCTCATAACCTGGGGACATACATTAAAAGAAAGGGTGAGCAGAAGGCCCAGTAATGGAAACAAGAGAAACATTTTACATGTGAACTTGAGATACTTCAATAAGGCCGTGAAAAGAACTTTAAGGCATGAGAAAGAAATCATGAGATATATCATAATAAAAATAACATTTTTCATAACTTGAAGATGTGGCTACATCATTTAACATAGACAATCATGAACATATCACCAAGGTCCATTCCCAAGGTGTCATTTGAAAATTACCAAGGTTATTCACCAAGGTATCGTGAAAATTGTAATCTCTAGTGGTTACATCATTACCCAATGCATTGGAGCGCTATCAGGGCGCACCCTTAAATTTGCATTTATTATCATGTGAGCCACATATATCATCATCAAACATTTCATAAATAACCCACATATCATAAAATAAATGGGTTTCATTTCATAATCATAACGTTTTAAAAACTGCTTTAAAGACATGATCTTTACGACACTTTAAACCCACGGAAGGGAAAGCGGGTCTCATGTATGTAAATCCCAGAATTTAAAATGGAACATTTTGATATATATGTGAATACCCTTGTAGAAATAAGAGCTTTGAGTATTCACTTTATAACATAAAATAATTTTTTAGAAAAGAGAGAGGCATTTTGAGGGGAAAATTTTGCAGCATAACGGCTAAGTTTCGGGGTTTTAGAAAATATTGAAATGAGATGGGACATGGGTCAAACACTCATAAATGATCCATAAAACAGTAAGGGAACATAATAAGAAGGATATATGGACATGGTAATGAAATTTTAAGGACATGCCATTTGAAATGAAAAACATGGAAGGAAGACAAAAATTAGATTTCTCTTATGAAAATTCGGCAGCCTAACGGCGTCACTTAAACTTCAATAAAATGAATTGACAAGATCAAATAGGGTCTCTCATCATATGATCATAAGAGATCAGTATGATAGATATAGAGATCATACCCCAACATAATAAAAAGGAACTTGAAATACTTGACATGAAAATCGAACTTGAAAAATGAGAAGGGTGAAAGAATCCCTTAAAAATTCGGCAGCCTAACGGCGTCACTTAAACTTCAACAAAATTGAATTGACAAGGTCAAATAGGGTCTCTCATCCTATGAACATAAGAGTCCAGTATGATAGATATAGAGATCATACCCCAACATAATAGAAAGTAACTTGAAAGAATTGACATGAAAGTAGAACTTCAAAATGAGAATGGTGAAGAAACACTTAAAAATTCGGCAGCCTAACGGCGCCACTTAAAACTTCAAAATACTGTATTGAAGAGATCAAATGGGGTCTCTCATAATATGATCATAAAAGATCAGTATGATAAATTTAGAGATCATACCCCAACATAATAAAAAGGAACTTGAAAGACTTGACATGAAAGTAGAACTTTGAAAAAGAGAAGGGTGAAAGAATCCCTTAAAAATTCGGCAGCCTAACGGCGTCACTTAAAACTTCATAAAACGAAATAATGAGAGTAAGAGGGGATCTCTAATTATATTAACATAAAAAGGGCAGTAAGAGGAGTATAAAATAACATCCTCCAACATAAGAACATGGAGCATAAAAGGAATGACATAAAAGATATCACTTGAAAAGAAAGAGAGGGGTCGGATCCCTTACCTTAAAATGTAACTCTTAAACCTCAAAGGTTGGGACCTTGAGGGCTTGGGGACACCTTGGGTGGACTCATTTGGAGGTAATGAGACCAGAACATCGTTGGGGAAGAGTGGGGAGTCGAATGGATGAGGGTAGGTCTTGGTATTTATAGGGAAAGTGAGGGGACAAGGCATTAATGGCCAAGGGACACCTCACATGTGCTTTTCTCAAACCCATGTGCTCTCCCTTGGACTTTACCATGGAGTTAGGCCACATGGGGCCCCCAAAACAATAATTCATCACTCTTGGCCGGCCAACCCTTAAAATATCTCATTACATCACTATGACATAGTTATGATGTCATTAAACATACCGAAACCCTAAAACTGTATTTTTACTATTCACTGAAAATTCAACTTTCTCAGAAAAATCCCAAAGTCTCACACTAACCAAATATCAATGCTCTGATTTTAAAAATGAACTCCATTTTATAAAAATAATTTTCTAAATATTTTTAATTTTATTTTTAAATAAATACACTATTCACTGAAAATTCATTTTTTTCAGAAAAACCCCAAAAATTACCATAGCATAATATCGGTGCTCTGAGTTCAAAAATGAAATCCATTTTATAAAAATAATTTTCTAAATATTTTTAATTTAACTTTTAATTAAAAAACACTATTCACCCAAAAAAAACTAATACTTGAATAATAATTTATAAAACCGTTATTTAACCATTTTATTGAATCAAATTACTAAATCAAGGTGCCTAGATTATTTTAAAACTTTCTATAAGTGAGATTACTAATCCATTTGGTCATATTAATAATCCTAATCATAAAATAACTATTCATAATTTACTATTCATCAAAAAACAAGTTGATCTTATTAGACTCCAAATTTTGTACTGAACATAATTGTAGAAGACCATTTTTTTAAAATCATTACACATTTTTCACTATTTAAGGTTTACATAAACATTTTTAAAATATCCTTTTTCTAAAATTCATCAAAAATATGTATACTATATTTATCCGGTCATTTGAAAATTCATAAACATCACCATAAGAAGAAATCCAAATTTTTATTTAAAACAAAGGATTACATAAGGCAGTTACGGTCTTCTTACATAGCCCCTTATCACACCAGCATAGGACCTAAGTGTAAGATGTGCTAAGGTGAGAGAGTCCGAGGGATGCTCGACCAACATTGCCCGAGTAGTAATTTCTATCAGTTTGAACTTCTCACGAAGGCGATTCCGTTCCAGCTTCACATGATGAAGTTCGGCTTGGATTTGATCCAGAGCAAAGCCCAATGGTGCTACCTCGTTCCCAAGCTCTGTTAGATGGGCTTCGATCGGTCCAAGACTACTAGGTGAGGCCATCAAATCTTCTTTCTATATTAATTAACCAAGTTACTTATTTTTAGAGACAATAATCAAAACATTTTGTTCACAGCGGTCATATTGACCGATGGTTATATAATAGTCAAACCCCACAGATCTCATTTTAATTATAATCATGTTTATCAAATAAAACATTTTTGTTGAGTATAAAAATAAAATAAAATAACACATGAAATCAGTAAACAAGATTTATTCAAAATTTCGGGTCGTTACACCAAGTATCTCCCATTATTTGGAGGAAGTTAGATGTGTTGTATGATGTATCATATTCCTTCATGCATTAGTGGTTTTTACTTGCTGATTAGCTGGTGGTTAGTAATTGTACATTGAATTATGGTCTTCTACATAACTTATTTATAAATTAAACCTTTAAAAATCATATGACACATATCAGTTATAGAAAATAATATCTTGAAATAGAAGTAAAAAAGTATTATCAGTATGAAAAGAATACAGAAAATATAACACTTGGAGACGATAAAATCACTTCAACATCATAGAGAATCAAATCGATAGAAGAAAATTCTGAGTTGGGTGATGAATTACACCACATATTCAATACACGAACTTGTATCTTTAATGTTTCATCAGCATCAATATTATTCTCATTGAAAAGAGACATTCTTCCTGATATGTTTTGGTTTCTGTATGATTTCAATTAGTCTACAGATATAACATAGTAAGAATAATTATAATTAATTAGTTTATATATATATATATATGTAATTGATAAAATCAATGAAATGTATATATATTTAATGAAAAGATATATAAGAAATGCTATAAAAAATTTCTTTGTAGGAAATGTTTTGTGTACAGTTAGAGGTTGGATTATCTCTACCATAAATATCAATTTTCAAACCCCTTGGTGATGTGACTCTAGATAGAAAAACAAAACTTTGTCCATGACAGAACACAAGCTTGCAAAGATATAAAAAAAAGAAGGCAAAGATTGACCTTGACTCTTATTAAAATTCATTGCATAAGAAACATTCAAAAGATATTGTCTTCTTTGTAGTTTTAAAGGCCATCTGTCTTCATTGTGTGTCATATTAATAATAGGGATGAATTTTAGATACCCTGAATGACTACCAGTTAAAATTTCAACTCCGATGACATGGTCACCCAAGTGTGTAACAATAAGATAAGTATCATTGCATAACCCCACTGATTGATCTACATTTATAAGAAACATAATTGGTAACCCGATCTTCAAATTAATTTTGTGTACAAGAAGTCCAGATACATTGATACCATTTAAAACTTCACATGTATACATGTTCTTAGGCCGATCGGTAAGAAAACTGCCATTGCAAAGTGAATTAGAACTGAAGTAATCTTTTTCTTCTGTTGTAGTTTGATTTCACATGTATTCATTGACTTCCTGAAAAATGTCATAGGTTGGTGCTAATTTAGCATGAAATTTTAGTTATGAAACATATCCACTGTTATTGTTGAAATATCGGTAAGAAAATTCTATAGATTTAGACAAAGGTGGTTTATTTGTTCTCTAGAGGCATGTTGATGGGATTTGAATACACCCATCCCCATCGTTGAGCTCAGCAACAGGTCCCTCACCAATATCAAATATCCACAAAGAAAATTACTGCACATCATCAGAACCATCATTCGAATCGGTAGATTGAAACCTCATGTTTTTGGTAAATGTTAAAACATGATACTATTTCCATAGATATGATGAACTTATACTTGCAAATAAAATGTCACTTCTATCACCAATAGGGATAACTGGAAGTATTTGTCTGAAATCTCCACCTAGGACAACCCTTAATCTGCCAAATGTTAAATTAAAGAAATTTTCATTCATTACTAAAAGTATATCTCTTAATTTATGATCAAGATCAACAAAATAGTTTTTATGAAGCATTGGAGCCTCATCCTAGATAATAAATTTTTTTTACTGTATCAGTTTTGCAACATCACTCCCTTGCTGAATATTTCAGACTAAGTGATTGTTTGTAGTTATGGGAATATGAAATTTAGAATGGTCTATCCTCCGACCTTGAAGAAGTAATGATGATATTCCACTGGAAGAAACTACAAGAAAATTTTTACCTTTTGACCTTAGTAAACAGGTTAGGACTCTCCATGTAACACCCCAAGCTTCTACGGTACGTTTCCCTTCGAATAATGCGATAGCGTGTGTTGTACGCAACCTCGAGTTCTAACACACACCACAACTAATTAAACTAGCCGTTGTGAATAGTAATACCTACTTTTTGAAATCATATATATTTTATATTTCAAAATGGACTTCATTTTTAGATTCGGAATATCAAAATTAGCCTAGGGTGAAATTTTGGTACTTTTCGGATAACTTTTATATTTTGATGAATAGTGAAAATTACTAAATTTTAATTAAAAACAACTTTTTTAATCAAAATAATTAATAGTGATAAATTGTGAATTTGAGTGGTTTTAAAGTATATTTAGAATATATTTTTACCATTTAATATAATGTTGGTCATTGGACATAATTTTACAATTAAACCGAACATAAACAAGTGTCAATCTTTTGATAGTTATTACCTCTTAAAAACACGCTTTTTGTTTTGACAGCGGGAATTAATTTTAAATTAATTTCTGCCACTTCTGTGTTTTGAATTTAGGAAAATGGATTCCATATTTGGAATCAGGATGTTCAAATTGTGTAAATAGGTAACTTTTATTTTTAGACATTTTGAATAGTTACTGTGGTAAATATTTTATTTACCATGGTTAAAGGGTAAATCCGGTAAATAAGGGTTAAAAAATAATATTATAATAATACAAAATTACCCTAAAACGTGTCCTAACCTTATTGGTGGACACATACCCGACCATGGGCATCCTTGGGTCAATTTTGGGACCCCATGGATCCACTTGTATGTGGTAGGGACACATTATATTAATAAAGTTAAAATAAAAATAAAAATGGCATAAGCTTACATCTTTTAGAAGAACAATTTTTACATAGGGTTATACATGTTGAATTTTCGATTATAAATATTCATTAGAAAGCTAAAAAGATTTCCTACATAATGATATTTTATTTATAATTTTTAGACATCAAATAATTTAAATTATTAATGACACAATAATGATGCAATGTTTACCTCATTAATAAATCATTTAAATAAATAAGATTATAATGATTAAACTATTATCTAAAACCTGTCCAATTCTTATTGGTTGATGTTATTTAGAATATGAGTCATCTTATCTTCGACCTCAATGATTTTTGGACCATTATAAACCGAATATAATTATATTATAAAGTAATACTTTCACTCTTTCCTAAAGAGCCCCTCCTCTCCCTTATAAAAGGAGACCACTTCTACTCATTCCTCACACCTCTCAAGCCACTTGGCTCGTCCAAACTCTGCCCAACTAAGCTCCCCACATCCCTCTCCTCCTCCTTAAAGCTTCCCCTTAGGCAGAAAGCATTTCAACAAGTCCTTTGGTTCCAACCAAAGTGAGTTACCTAAATTAAAGGTAACGATTTCTCTTAAATTATTTTCATTTATTTTGCTTCTTCAACCCCCAATCTCTTTTTATTTCCTTTATTTTGTAACAACACCAGTATCCTCAATATACTAGGATGTTGTTATAAGAAGGATTCAAACTACACATACACACAACTCCATCTAATGGATGATGAACATAATGTTTCTGTGGATGGGAAACTAACGCCTCACGAAACGATGATTGTTCAAATACATCTTACCGCCTCTCATGGTGGCCATTATGATGGCACTGTAATTAAATATGATTTTAATGATATATATTTTATATATAAGCTTCTGTAATTCCATTTTATTTCATACCATTATTCGTTTCATGTTGTATATACATACGATAATTTCATTTGAGGAAGTGCGGACTACCGCCCCCTTAAAATGATATGACTCGTTCATACCACACATGGAACGTATAAAGGATGGTGTTAATGAACTTAAGTAACATATATAAAATATTATATTATACTGGAATTGTAATATACCTATGTATCATTTGTATTCTATTCTTTTAAAATAAAAATTAAATGGAAGTAGCGTTCGTGCGTACGTACGGACTACCGTCTCCACGAACGCGATGAGATTCATTTTGCATCGTATCCATTCAAGTATAATTATCATTTGATGATTTAAAAATGATGTTTAAGGACTTGATACCATTCTAGATTTGAATAATATACAACTTATCCTTTACAAACATGTCTTACGTAACAAAACATACAAAAGCAAACAAGTAAGTTCGCACCCGAAACAGCGATAATACTAAGATATTATTATCAAATCAATATTAAAAGATCATATATGATATCATATTAATGTATATGATTCTTGTATAATTTAGTAACAATTATTTCACTATTATACAGGAGGTTAACCTACCCCAACCAAGGAAAAGTACAAGGTAAGGGTTATTTCACAATCTCTTCATTATCCGAGGTTGTTTATACGTAATAATCTACTGGGATCTCTTTATCATCCACATCCATGTTTCTTAAAAATGTATTTCAAAACATTTTTACTATTTACAAGAACATGGGTTTAAGTCATTTATACCCTTGTTTGACTTTTTATAAGAGGTTTATAAAGGAATCTTTCCATCGTTTTCAAAACAAGGTCCTTTTTAACCTTTTCGACAGAATTGAGGTAAGAATGTTTTTTTTTTAACTTATACAGCGGGTGCGGTTATTTTCCGCCGTTATAAAATCGTCGAAGCTTTCCATACAAGCTTATAAGATTATTTTCAAAGAAAATGTTTTATTTTATATGGATCTTAAATGATTTCAAAATAAAAAGGGATATTTCTTTAAAAAGAATTTTGATTTCATCTATGTCAACATCCTTTGATGGATTTTACGCTTATTTGAATTTGATCTGTTGTGATACAAAACTTCTATATTGTATTGAAGGTTTTGTGATATGTTTGACTGTGGATGTGCTATTTTTATACCATTCATAGTTTATGGTGAAATTATGGACATTTTGTATGCTAGTTTTAATACGAATGTTTATGTTATGTTTAAACCTTTTAATATGGGAATGAATTGGACTTAGTAAGTGACGGGTGGAGCCCGCTATAGCTCCTCGATGCATCGGTAGGTCTCATGAGACAAACTAGTGTCTTGGCACAAGGCCTTGACAAAATCTTATTTGTAGTCTTGGCACGAGGCCTTGGCTATGTGGTTATGATAGTCTGGCATTATGCATTCCAACATTATGAAAGTGGTTATTGATTTTTGCATGTGATTATTCGATTAGTAGAATATCCATGTGAATAATTAAATGGCATTATTTCATTTCATTTATTCCATACCATGTTGAAAGTTCATATTTAAAAGGCTTTTGTTTTAGTTATACATTGCCTTAAATGTTTATTCTTTCCGCTATATTGTTATCCTTACTGGGCATTTGAGCTCACCCCTTTTCTATGTTTTATTTTTCCCAGGATGTGAAGAAGTAAGTTATGAATGACCTGCAGGGATTTTATGAGGGGATAATAGTGTGGTCTATTGAGACATTATGTTGCTGTAGTAGTTTTTCATTTTATAATGTAATGTAAAACTTATGAATATATCTGGCATTTTCCAAGGCTACTAAACCAATCGGTCTTTCGAGATTTGATCTTTCTTATGATCATGCCAATGTTATGTAATAATGCACCGACTCTGGGTAACTAGGGTCGGGGCGTTACAGTTGGTATCAGAGGAAGTTTAGTACAAACCTTGGAAGCTAGATTTAGATAAACTCTGATTAGAGCACATAGACCTAAGATGAACTTTGAGGATTAGTATAGAAGAACTTCCTAGAATTTTGGTATTGTAGAGACTTTGTGAGTTTTCCGAGCAATACATCCCTGTCTGGATACGAGCAGGTAGAGGCGGCTCTGGCACAGATGTACCTAGGGGTAAAACCCGAAAACACCGCTTTGAGCTAGACTCGAACGGGAACTGGTGCACGACAACGGGCCTTGCTGCACTCTTGGTTACGACACTCCCGGGGGATATGCTTAGGACAACTCTCACTTTCTTTACAAATCATTATGAAGGGTTTATGAGTATATACTTCCTCAAAGAAAACATATTTATGATTATGGATTATATCCATAGATAGTTCAATTTATGTTTAGTGTTTTATAAGTATGGGATTATGTATTTTGATTCATAAACTGATCTAGTTTATGCCATTGTTTAGAAATGGCGCCTAGTGGAAGAAATGGAAACCGTATCAATGCACGCACCCCATGTAGGGATTGCCCTCCTGCTCAAGATAATTATAGTGGGGCTAGTGATGCAACTGGTGCTGATCAGCTAATCACCGTACTGGGACAACTTACTCAGGTTATGAATAATAACCTTACCCGTATGGAGCACCTTGATCCACAACGTGGAGGATCAATGTTAGATCGATTCATGAGACAACAACCACCAACGTTCAATGGGAGTACAAATCCCTTATTAGCTGAGCAATGGATATTTTCCCTAGAGAAAATATTTCAGGCTTTGGGGAGTAGTGAAAGGGAAAAAGTTACCATGGCAGTTTACCGCCTCACTGGAGATGCTGATCAATGGTGGTCATTGATTCAAAACATGAAGGAAGATGATGAAGTATCAAACATGGAATGGAGGGAGTTCAAAGATCTGTTTTTAGAAAAATACTTTCCTCGCGACCATCGAGCAGATATGGAAAGGCAATTTCTGAGTCTGAGACAAAAGGAGGATGATAATGTCACAAAGTATGAGGCTAACTTTACAAGGTTAGCGAGGTATGCTGGAGATTATATTCGCAACCCAAGAAGTAAGATTGATCGTTTCTTTGATGGGTTAAAACTATTTCTCCGTCGAGCATTAGTCTCACAATCCTTTTCATCGTACGAAGACATTGTCTCATGTGCTATCAAGACCGAAAAGGAATTCTCTAAGTCTTATGACTTTAAAGCAAAGCAAGAGAAGAAGAGACCTGCTGATCAATCTGGGAATGGAAATAAGGGGAAGAAGGGAAAGGTTGAATATCCATCTTGTGGTAAATGCGGGAAGAAACATCCTGGTACTTGCTTGAAGGGAATGGGAGTCTATTACAAGTGTGGTGAAAAAGGCCACCAAGCTCATGATTGCAAGGGGAAGAAGGAAGCTACCAACGTTCAGTGCTACAATTGCAGGGAGATGGGGCATTATGCAAATGCATGCCCTAAGCGTCAGGAGAACTTACCTCAGAAAAGGCCAAGGGATCAAGGCCAGGCTTATGCTATCACTACTGCTGAGGTAGAAGCTCCGAAAGACGTGGTGGCAGGTAATTTAATGGTTTCCTCAAGTTTAGCAAATGCATTATTTGATTCTGGATCATCGCATTGTTTCATATCTTCCCAGTTTGCTAAGAAAATTAGATATTTCCAATTTGATTTAATAAGGGAGTTGTCTGTTAAAACTCCTAAGGGAAGTATCGTTGCAACAAAGTTTTGTGAATCAGTCCCCATTAGAGCACATAAATTTTCTTTATCTGCTGATTTCATTGTCATACCTATGATTGAGTTTGATATAATCCTCGGTATGGACTGGCTTTCGGACTATGATGCGAAGATTTATTGTAAGAAGAAAGAGGTTACGATTCTTGATGATAATGATAAGGAGAACCTTATTTTTAGAGCAGAATCGTCACCACCTAATTCTTATTTAGATCCACCCCCAACAGCTCAACTTAATTCAATTATTGGGGAGGAAGAGAATGAAATAACTGTCGGTGAGGAAAGGAATGTTCAAATAGAGGATGTACCTGTTGTGAAAGAATTTGTAGATGTATTTCCGGAAGATTTACCTGGACATCCTCCAGAACGAGAAGTTGAGTTTTCTATTGATTTGATTCCTGGATCAAGGCCTATATCGAAGACCCCGTATAGAATGGCCACTGTAGAATTAGTCGAACTAAAGAAACAACTAGAGGAATTGAGTAATAAGGGATTTATTCGCCCTAGTGTTTCTCCATGGGGAGCCCCTGTTCTTTTTGTTAAAAAGAAAGATGGATCTATGAGGTTATGTATCGACTACAGGGAGATCAATGCTATAACAATAAAGAACAAGTATCCCCTACCTCGTATTGATGATTTATTTGACCAACTGCATGGAGCTCAATACTTTTCAAAGATTGACCTTCGATCTGGATACCATCAGTTGTGTGTGAAGAAGGAAGACATTCCGAAGACAGCATTTCGAACCAGGTACGGGCATTACGAGTTTACTGTAATGCCGTTTGGATTGACTAATGCACCCTCTGTATTCATGGATCTGATGAATAGAGTTTTCAAGGAGTATCTCGATGAATTTGTGGTCGTATTTATTGATGATATCTTGGTATACTCCAAAACCTACGAAGATCATGAAAATCACTTGCGCATTATCTTGAAGACTCTGAGGAGGCATGAATTATATGGGAAGTTTAGCAAGTGTGAATTCTGGCTTCAGGAGATTTCTTTTCTTGGCCATATTGTCTCTAAAGATGGAATCTCTGTTGATCCTTCTAAGACCAAAGCAATCCAAGAATGGCCAGCACCTACGAGTATAACTGAGGTACGCAGTTTTATTGGTTTGGCAGGTTATTATCGACGTTTCGTCCAGAATTTTTCCCGATTGGCTAACCCATTAACGAAGCTCACACGTAAAGGGGTTAAATTTGTTTGGACAAAAGAGTGTGAGGAATGTTTCGAAGAACTGAAGAGAAGATTAGTCAATGCTCCTATATTGACTCTACCATCGGGGAATGATGGGTTCGTTATTTATAGTGATGCATCGAAGAAAGGACTTGGCTGTGTCCTTATGCAGAATGATAGAGTTATTGCCTATGCATCACGAAAGTTGAAAATTCATGAACAAAACTATCCTACTCATGATCTTGAGTTAGCAGCTGTGATCTTTGCTTTGAAGATATGGAGGCACTACCTCTATGGTGAAAAATGTGAGATTTATACTGATCACAAGAGTTTGAAGTATATTTTCTCACAAAAAGAACTCAACATGAGGCAAAGGAGATGGCTTGAATTACTCAAGGATTATGATTGTACGATACACTACCACCCGGGGAAGGCAAACAAGGTGGCAGATGCTTTAAGTAGAAAAGACCATGGATTTTTGAACAATATGAGAATTGAAAGGGATCCAATTTTCATGGATCTAGTGAAGATGGACATGGGAATAACCAGGGAAGGTGAAACCTCAATGCTTTTTCAAATGGTTTCCAAACCATCTTTACTAGAAAGGATTAAGAGTTCTCAGAACGATGATGAAGAATTTCAGAAGAAGATTAAGGCTGTGAATGATGGGAGATTGAGAGACTTTGTGTATGAAGATGGAATTTTGAAATTCGGGAAGAGACTTTGTGTTCCCAATATACCTGATCTAAAAAGGGAATTACTGGATGATGCTCATAGTTCCAATTTCTCTATACTCCCTGGGAGCACCAAAATGTATAGAGATTTGAAGGAACATTTTTGGTGGGACAACATGAAGAGGGAGATTGCTGATTTTGTGTCAAGATGTATGGTTTGTCAACAAGTGAAAGCTGGAAGGCAACAGCCTGGAGGAGTCATGCAACCTCTTCCCATACCAGAGTGGAAATGGGACAATGTTACGATGGACTTTGTCATGGGGCTACCAAAGACTCCTAGAAGGAATGATGCAATATGGGTGATTGTTGATCGTCTTACCAAGTCAGCACATTTTCTTGCTATAAGAGAAGATCTACCCCTGGAACGTCTAGCAAGACTATATATTAATGAAGTTGTGAGACTTCATGGAGTACCCCTATCGATTGTTTCTGATCGTGACCCCCGTTTTACTTCAAGATTTTGGAAAAGTCTTCAGAAATCCCTGGATACTGAACTTCATTTGAGCACTGCTTACCACCCTCAAACAGACGGACAATCATAACGGACTATTCAAACCTTAGAAGACATGTTGAGATCTTGCTCACTTGACTTTCAGGGTATGTGGGATCAATATTTACCTCTGGTAGAATTTACCTATAACAATAGCTTCCATTCGAGTATTCAGATGGCACCATATGAAGCGTTATACGGAAAGAGATGTCGTACACCAACCTGTTGGGATGACGTTGGTGAAAGAAAACTTGTAGGCCCAGAACTGGTGGAGGAAACGGTGGAAAAGGTGAAAGTAATCCCAAATCACATCAAAGCAGCTCAAAGTAGGCAGAAGAGCTATGCCGATAATCGAAGGAAGGATTTGGAATTTCAAGTCGGTGATCATGTTTTCCTAAAGGTATCTCCATGGAAGGGAGTCATACGTTTTGGTAAGAAAGGTAAATTGAGTCCCAGGTACATCGGACCTTTCGAAATTCTAGAACGAATTGGGGCTCTAGCTTACCGATTGGCAATGCCGCCAAGTCTCTCCAAAGTTCACGATGTGTTCCACGTATCTCTGTTGAGAAAATACATGCCTGACCCAACGCATGTACTCACCTATGAGGAATTAGAACTGGAACCCGATCTGTGTTATTGCGAAGAGCCCGTCAAGATTCTTGATACGAGAGAACAAGTACTGAGAAACCGGACGACGCGTCTGGTAAAAGTTTTGTGGAGAAATCATAAGATGGAAGAGGCAACGTGGGAACCCGAGGAACTTATGATGAAAAACCACCCGAGTCTTTTTATGCAGTAATACCCTAGAAATTTCGAGGACGCAATTATTTGAAGGAGAGGAGAATGTAACACCCCAAGCTTCTATGGTACGTTTCCCTTCGAATAATGCGATAGCGTGTGTTGTACGCAACCTCGAGTTCTAACACACACCACAACTAATTAAACTAGCCGTTGTGAATAGTAATACCTACTTTTTGAAATCATATATATTTTATATTTCAAAATGGACTTCATTTTTAGATTCGGAATATCAAAATTAGCCTAGGGTGAAATTTTGGTACTTTTCGGATAACTTTTATATTTTGATGAATAGTGAAAATTACTAAATTTTAATTAAAAACAACTTTTTTAATCAAAATAATTAATAGTGATAAATTGTGAATTTGAGTGGTTTTAAAGTATATTTAGAATATATTTTTACCATTTAATATAATGTTGGTCATTGGACATAATTTTACAATTAAACCGAACATAAACAAGTGTCAATCTTTTGATAGTTATTATCTCTTAAAAACACGCTTTTTGTTTTGACAGCGGGAATTAATTTTAAATTAATTTCTGCCACTTCTGTGTTTTGAATTTAGGAAAATGGATTCCATATTTGGAATCAGGATGTTCAAATTGTGTAAATAGGTAACTTTTATTTTTAGACATTTTGAATAGTTACTGTGGTAAATATTTTATTTACCATGGTTAAAGGGTAAATCCGGTAAATAAGGGTTAAAAAATAATATTATAATAATACAAAATTACCCTAAAACGTGTCCTAACCTTATTGGTGGACACATACCCGACCATGGGCATCCTTGGGTCAATTTGGGGACCCCTTGGATCCACTTGTATGTGGTAGGGACACATTATATTAATAAAGTTAAAATAAAAATAAAAATGGCATAAGCTTACATCTTTTAGAAGAACAATTTTTACATAGGGTTATACATGTTGAATTTTCGATTATAAATATTCATTAGAAATCTAAAAAGATTTCCTACATAATGATATTTTATTTATAATTTTTAGACATCAAATAATTTAAATTATTAATGACACAATAATGATGCAATGTTTACCTCATTAATAAATCATTTAAATAAATAAGATTATAATGATTAAAATATTATCTAAAACCTGTCCAATTCTTATTGGTTGATGTTATTTAGAATATGAGTCATCTTATATTCGACCTAAATGATTTATGGACCATTATAAACCGAATATAATTATATTATAAAGTAATACTTTCACTCTTTCCTAAAGAGCCCCTCCTCTCCCTTATAAAAGGAGACCACTTCTACTCATTCCTCACACCTCTAAAGCCACTTGGCTCGTCCAAAATCTGCCCAACTAAGCTCCCCACATCCCTCTCCTCCTCCTTGAAGCTTCCCCTTAGACAGAAATCATTTTCAACAAGTCCTTTGGTTCCAACCAAAGTGAGATACCTAAATTAAAGGTAACGATTTCTCTTAAATTATTTTCATTTATTTTGCTTCTTCAACCCCCAAAATCTTTTTATTTCCTTTCTTTTGTAACAACACCAGTATCCTCAATATACTAGGATGTTGTTATAAGAAGTATTCAAACTACACATACACACAACTCCATCTAATGGATGATGAACATAATGTTTCTGTGGATGGCAAACTAACGCCTCACGAAACGATGATTGTTCAAATACATCTTACCGCCTCTCATGGTGGCCATTATGATGGCACTGTAATTAAATATGATGTTAATGATATATATTTTATATATAAGCTTCTTTAATTCCATTTTATTTCATACCATTATTCGTTTCATGTTGTATATACATACGATAATTTCATTTGAGGAAGTGCGGACTACCGCCCCCTTAAAATGATATGACTCGTTCATACCACACATGGAACGTATAAAGGATGGTGTTAATGAACTTAAGTAACATATATAAAATATTATATTATACTGGAATAGTAATATACATATGTATCATTTGTATTCGATTCTTTTAAAATAAAAATTAAATGGAAGTAGCGTTCGTGCGTACGTACGGACTACCGTCTCCACGAACGCGATGAGATTCATTTTCCATCGTATCCATTCAAGTATAATTATCATTTGATGATTTAAAAATGATGTTTAAGGACTTGATACCATTCTGGATTTGAATAATATACAACTTATCCTTTAAAAACATGTCTTACGTAACAAAACATACAAAAGCAAACAAGTAAGTTCACACCCGAAACAGCGATAATACTAAGATATTATTATCAAATCAATATTAAAAGATCATATATGATATCATATTAATGTATATGATTCTTGTATAATTTAGTAACAATTATTTCACTATTATACAGGAGGTTAACCTACCCCAACCAAGGAAAAGTACAAGGTAAGGGTTATTTCACAATCTCTTCATTATCCGAGGTTGTTTATACGTAATAATCTACTGGGATCTCTTTATCATCCACATCCATGTTTCTTAAAAATGTATTTCAAAAACATTTTTACTATTTACAAGAATATGGGTTTAAGTCATTTATACCCTTGTTTGACTTTTTATAAGAGGTTTATAAAGGAATCTTTCTGTCGTTTTCAAAACAAGGTCCTTTTTAACCTTTTCGACAGAATTGAGGTAAGAATGTTTTTTTTAACTTATACGGCGGGTGCGGTTATTTTCCGCCGTTATAAAATCGTCGAAGCTTTCCATACAAGCTTATAAGATTATTTTCAAAGAAAATGTTTTATTTTATATGGATCTTAAATGATTTCAAAATAAAAAGAGATATTTCTTTAAAAAGAATTTTGATTTCATCTATGTCAACATCCTTTGATGGATTTTACGCTTATTTGAATTTGATCTATTGTGATACAAAACTTCTATATTGTATTGAAGGTTTTGTGATATGTTTGACTGTGGATGTGCTATTTTTATACCATTCATAGTTTATGGTGAAATTATTGACATTTTGTATGCTAGTTTTAATACGAATGTTTATGTTATGTTTAAACCTTTTCATATGGGAATGCATTGGACTTAGTAAGTGACGGGTGGAGCCCGCTATAGCTCCTCGATGCATCGGTAGGTCTAATGAGACAAACTAGTGTCTTGGCACAAGGCCTTGACAAAATATTATTTGTAGTCTTGGCACGAGGCCTTGGCTATGTGGTTATGATAGTCTGGCATTATGCATTCCAACATTATGAAAGTGGTTATTGATTTTTGCATGTGATTATTCGATTAGTAGAATATCCATGTGAATAATTAAATGGCATTATTTCATTTTATTTATGCCATACCATGTTGAAAGTTCATATTTAAAAGGCTTTTGTTTTAGTTATACATTGCCTTAAATGTTTATTCTTTCCGCTATATTGTTATCCTTACTGGGCATTTGAGCTCACCCCTTTTCTATGTTTTATTTTTCCCAGGATGTGAAGAAGTAAGTTATGAATGACCTGCAGGGATTTTATGAGGGGATAATAGTGTGGTCTATTGAGACATTATGTTGTTGTAGTAGTTTTTCATTTTATAATGTAATGTAAAACTTATGAATATATCTGGCATTTTCCAAGGCTACTAAACCAATCGGTCTTTCGAGATTTGATCTTTCTTATGATCATGCCAATGTTATGTAATAATGCACCGACTCTGGGTAACTGGGGTCGGGGCGTTACACTCCAGATGAATGTCTTACCCACCCCTCCAAATCCATGCAATAAAAAAATCCCCCAGCATCAGAACATAATGTAGACATAATTCTCCCAATGACTTGTTTTTTTTCAATGGTATGCATGTTGTGTAATGATGAGTTCTCATTAAATAGTTTTTCCTTATTGTGATTGAGCTCTTCTTCAATCAATAGATTCAGTTGAGTAGCTAATGAGTAATGTGGAATGGGCAATGAAGGATAACATTGTAGAGATTTACCATTCTTGTGGAGAATATTGTCTATTTTAATCAAACCTAACATTTTTCTTTGATGATATATCACTGTGAAGTCTACATGAGATTGAAATAGTATTATAATCCAATATAATAACATAGATATGTATTGATAACTATGGTAAGTTGTCTATACCATGTATTTGATGGAGTTTCTATTGGGATTATATAATATCTTTGGTTAAAATCATCCATGTTTCAATAAAAACATTGTCAGGTCGGGAAATGGTATTTTCGAACAACATTCTGGTAAACCGTGTTCGCAAAAAGTGTCCCATTCCCCATTGGGAGACATATTTTAGTGCTTGAATGAACTCATTATCATCAGCTAACATTCCCATTGCTGAACATGTTTTTCTGAATGTATTATGAGTAATGTTGTTCACCATTATAATAAAATCGTATGAAGTCGCACCTCTGAACTTTTTAAGTAGAATCTGAAAGTAATATAGTTCTCTAGAACATGGCGGCACATGGTACAGTCTGCCAATACTGAATCCCTGTTTGCACGGGTACTATTTTTTCATGGTAGAGGATGAAAAATCTTATTGGGAATTCTTCATATGTTAGACTTCTACCCTATGGTTACAACAGATTTTCTTCAAACCAAGATGTGAACATGGTATTAGAAATGTTTTTATTGTTTAATATGTCTTCAATATTGTCACAGTCTGCGTACGTCACACTGTTTTTTCAAGGTAAATGAAACTGCAGTCTATTAATTGGAGGATATAAAAAATGTATATCATAAAAAAAGTTCCTCCAAGAAGCTTCACAGGGTGAGATGTACTGGTAGTCCTAATACATATTAATCTCATCGACAATGTTATCAGACATATGTTTGAGTGATGATTCTCATCACCACAACACCCATGGATAATAAAATTTGCAACTTCTTCATGAAGTTTTGGAAAGGTACCTTTATTTTGAATTTTATCAGTAACAATTCTGTTATTTTCTGTTAGAGTGACAACTTTGTCCTCATGGCTAAGATATAATAGAATGTGCACATGCAGTAGTCCTCTTTTCTAAAACTCTATAGTACGAACAACTTCATTGGAAGATGAAGTATATATATGAAAACATGTAGAAGAAATGTGTAATTTGCTGCTAATAAAATAAAATAGTAGTTTCTATTAGTGTAGAAGTTTCATAAATGCTTGGGCTATTCTGAAAAAACATCCTTATCGTAAAACATTCATTAGTTTCCCCACCTTAATATTGAATATTTGTGAATGTATATGAGGAAAATCTGATGGATGATGATTTTTTACCTTAACAAATCTCAAAACATCAGGCCACATTGGATTACAGGTAAATGTTAAAAAAAAAATCTGGATACCCCACCCAATTACAGATTGACATGGAATCTTGGTAATATTGAATCATATATCAAGGACCACCCATAGAATTGGAAGGTAAAATTTGCTTCCCACATAAAGACCCATATCATTCATCTCTATGGAAAGCATCCTGCAAACTATTGTATAGTTCTGCCCCCAAGCGCGTTTGATTGAAGCAAATAAAAGATATTCTTGGAGACTCAATCATTGTATTTGTGTCCACAATAAACTATTGTAGAAGCCTCGTTGAATAAATTAGACAATATGAATCATTGTAACTGAATTGAAGGTGAAAGGAGAAATATTCTCTCATTGTAACTTTTTATAATTTGGAGCTTTGATTGAAGGCAGTCACATGATGGAATATGTTATTGACATATCCATCCTATCCTCCTGTGAAAATGAATGGATATTATAGTGGGAGGTAAAGTGATTGAAGCTCATCTATGCGCTGAAATTCACCACGTTTTCTTTGAATGATGATATCTCTCTCATGAATAAGATCTTCAATGTTGCCAACAATCACCAGTGTGATCTCAAATGTAGTTGGTAAGTTGTATGTTTGTGAATCACTTCCTTATCTTCGATGTAGTCTTAGATTTAAATTTGTAGTGACATTACTCTCAATAACATCCCTAACTATTTTAAATTTTCGTGATAAAGAATTTCTTTTGTAGAGCATTTTTTGTAGTTTTTGAACAAAAATTAATTGTATAACAGTGTTTAGATTCCTATCGTCAAAGACGTATATGAAGCTGTTAATTTGTTACAATCAGAAGACAAAACAATGTATGTTTAATACTTAATATAGTAGTCACCTGATGGCCCGTAGTCTATTGTGAGGCTCATTTGATTCGTCATATACATATAGATGAGCAAACATTGGGGGTTGTTTATTAGGAGGATATAAAATTCCAATACGATGGTAGTTCTTTCCATTTAATCTAAAAACACTTGGAGACCCTCCACAGTTCACAGATTTGTATACTTTGCTGCCCAATGATGTGAATGCAAACAGTGAATTGTAAATGTGCATGTGGTCTTGGAATGTCTTGGAATGAGTAGATGTTGAATTGAAAACTAATGTATGAAGGAATTTTGGACATGAAAGAAACTATTCTAATGGAATTTTTTTACGAGCAACATATAGAAAACCATAGGATATGTCTGTGGCTATATTTTTTACTCCTCTCTTCATACCAGAAGGTTGAACTGCATTACTGACAACTGTTAGTAGGTTCTCCAGAATCTGAATATTCTGTAGGAGAAAAGTGTAATTATAGTTGAAATTAATGGGGATAGAAATAGTATTCTAATTATAACATATAAAATACATGGTAGTAATTTGAGGTCTACTTTACTGTAAATAACCTGTTGGTTAAGTACATTGAAGTTGCAGTGATATTTTTGCAACATTCGACTTGAATGTAGTCATTATCAGTTTGAAAATAATAATTGAAAACATAAAATGAAATATTTATTTATTGAAAATACAATCTTATGTACGAATGATATAAGAAGATAACAACAGAACCTCTTTCAAAGTTGGTTGTAGGAGTAGTTTCTGTGGTTATCTGATTTATTGCTACTAGTTCCTCAGGAGTATGTGTAGTACATGCATTCCTCCATCATTTGAATAAACCCATTGGTTACAATGTTATTAAATATTATAATATGAGTATTACATAAATGTAAATATCATGTTTATTTGGGGCTTTGTTGGTGAAGTGATTTATCTGCAACAGTCGACTTATAATTATTCATTATTAATGTTAAATTAATAATAGAAAAAATTCAATGAAATATTATTTTTTTGAAAATAAAATGTCAAATTTGAAATACCTATGTAGTTTATAACAGGAGCCATGTCACAGTTTGTTGAAGCAGTAGTTTCTTCGTTCGTCTGATTCATTGTCTGTTGTTCATCGGTATGATGTGTAGTACTTACATGGTTGTGTCGTTAGAACGCCACTATTCATTAAATTGTTATTAAAAAGTATAAACTGTAAATATATAAAGAGATAGAGATGAGAAACCTATAATGGTATTAGGACTATAGTAAATGCCCGTGGATGATAAATGAATACAGTTTTTAATATTAGTAGAAGTAGTTCTGTTCATTATTGATGGAACATGTGTATAATTCAATATTACACTGACACAGTATAAATCATGTAGTCAACTGATTTATACTCATAGTGATGGTGATGCATCAGATGGTTTTCTAAGAGAATGTCCATTTGTATTCGTACCCTGTAAGAGTAATTTTGAGAGATGAATATGCTAAATATAAAGGAAAAATATTGTCCATATATTAAAACAAAGTTTATTGAATACATTATTACACATTGAAATACTATTATGTATCATGGTATTCAGTCATAGATTTTTTTTGTTTGATCCATCGTATATAGTTGACAGATCTGAACAGTTTTGAGGGACTGCGAAATAGAAAGATGAAAAGTTTTAGTAACATATGATTATGTGTTTTGGAATATGAAATCAATGTATTTAAACTAGAGATATTAAACCTAAATTTATGTTGCTACATATAGGTTAGAATCGAATGCGTCGACATAATACTGTGTTATTAGTTGGTGTAACAACTTCAGCTGTAAAACATTGTCCCGTAGTTCGTATTACCATAATCTTCATAGTAATAATGGAATATATATTTTCATGCAGCAATACACAATAGTAAAGCGGTGTGATATTTTGTTTGGAAATATTTTAACTAAAAAAATTAATGGACTTATTAAATTGAACTAACAATTATTGGGTATTGGTGAAAAAGGCAACCAGACTCCTCTTTGTATGCTTACATTTGGTGTTATAGGTTCACTTGCTTTAATGTTTTCAGTAGAAAATCTGCCAGTGGAATTGCAATTATCATAAACTTAGAAGTTGATGGTTGATAAATAATGAAACATTATCTAGAATGAGGGGGGAAAAGAAGAGAACTTGATTGTCATTGTTATCGTAGTAGTCTTCCTTGTAGTTGTGCGTCTCTGTATCTCAACAGAGAGTGCATGTTTATATCATGTATCTTTTTTATTTGATTGTAAAGGAATTGAACAGAACCATAAAAAAAGCAATGAAACTTTTTGATTAGATGATAGAAAATATATATTCTAATGATGATTGTGCCTTAGAATGTGGATATAGTCACATTCTAAGGGTTTTATGTCCAAATTATACATATGACAGTTACTTACTGTAGGCATTCAAATATAAATCTTGATATTTCTCATCATTCTTTGATAAAATGCCGATAAAATATAACATGGACACTTGGATGAAATATAATGAACATATTTTTGAGAACATAAATGCTGAAGAAAAATAATAATTACAATCTTTATTAAGAAATTGATTTGATTGGCTCTATAGTTACATGTCCACATACAAGTTATGTTAAATGGTGAAGATAGATAATACAGTCATTATTGAATTAGGATAAAGTATAATGAAATTGCATTACTCTTTGTGAACCCAGAAAAAATGTGAACACGAACTAAAGCTATAGGTATGATAGTCGAGTATGAAAAAATACATGTTTCAGAATCTTACATCTAATGCCTAGTAATCGAGTAAGAAATATTTGAGACCCAAGAATTATAGCACTGAGTGTAGTAGGTTTTGAAACCCAAGTTTTCTGATTTCCATAGAGATGCAGGTGGTGTGTTTCAAATAAGTGTTTTCCATTTATTTTGGAGAAGTGCATTTTCATTGACTTCAGTTGATGATAAAGCAGTAACAGTGGAGAAATATGATCCTTTGAATATGAATATTTCATGCGCGACAGCGATAATATATGTAGGTGAGAAGGCGATGTCTTGAAGGGGTGACGATGTGGAGTTTCGAATAAATATTTTTATAATTGCGTGATTTGGCAGATGTTTTCTTCAGAGGATATGTTGCTTATAGAGGAATCGTTAGATGATGAATGTGCCTATCGAGGGTTTTCCTACATCTTGAGAAGAAGTGGTAATTTGCATGCCAGGTTGATTGTAATTAGGAGGATTGAATTAGGTTTGGTATGCGTGGGTGGAGGGGATTTCTATGGGAGCGACAGATGTCTGAAAAAACCTTCTTTAGTATATATATAGATTTTAATCTTCATTGGGGTTACAATTTTAATGTTTCTAAAGAAGTAAGAATTTATTTTGTAACCTAATTTTTCTAATATTTATTCCATTTTTTGTTGATAGAATGTTATAATATATTCATCATCAACTCTATCTTTTTCCTTACGTTATATATATATAAGTATATTCCATTTTTTGTTCAAAATTTTCATCTCTTTGGAACTAGAATCCTGGAAATAAATGATTAAAATTAATGTCTAACTTATTTATCATTTTATTGAGTATATTTTCCTTGTCCATGTTTTTCAAGATCCATTTTTTAAATTCGTTTTTATTTTCTCAAAATATTTATTAAAGAATATGTATGTTATACATGATAATTTTCAAGGATTTGAAGGATTATTTCAAATGTTTTCAAAAAGGTTAATTTTCTACATTCTTTAAAAATATTTAAAAGTAATACTTCTTTTAAACATATAATGTTCTAATAGATCTTCCCTCTTACAAAAATTTTTTATGATAATTTTCTTGTATTACCATTTTTAAATTGGGTTTCATATAAAAATATTTAATGTAATCTTATTTTAATGTTTCAATTATAATTTCAAGGATTCTAAAAAATACATAATTTCCTTATAAAACCTGTATTTCTGATGAATTAATAGTTATCTTTTATCTTATATTAATTTTTTGGTAATTATTTTTATTTAGAGACATTCAATTTATTATGATAATCAATTATTTTATATGATATTGGTCATAAATATCCATATTATTTGTATGCTGGATATGATTATTACATAAAATGTATAAAATTTTTACATATGGTGTTTCTTTATGAATGTTATTTGATAGATTTGAAAAATATTGATATTCCATATTATTCACTCAATACTGATAGTAGTTGATAATTATTTTTTAATGAATTAAATTGATGATTTGATATATTAGTATTTCATTGGACTTAGTATGTGATGGGTGAGGCCCATTATATCCCATCGATGCATCAGTATGTCTCATTAGACAAACTAGTTTGTGTATTTTGTCGAGGCCCTACCCATTTATGTATGTTGTTTTGAAAAAAGGCATAGATAGAATGTTTAATATTTCCTTCATTTTGAAATTCATCATTTTGATATCATTTCTTAATTTCAAAGTGATTATTCAAATAGTTATGACATCCATGGATACTTTTCATGTTGACATGATTATTTATATTTCAATATTTAACCATAATTTATTCATTCCATATTATTCTCCATAATCATGTTATGGATTAAATGACATGTGTTTTCAATTATATACTTTTCTATATTTATTATTTATTATTTACACATTATAACATCAACTTTACATAAACCTCATTTAGAATATTATCTCACCCTTATTTGTTTTCTTTCAATAGAATATGAAACAAATATTTGAATGAGTTCAAGGATGTTGAATTTTTAATTTCTCTATGTTTTTATTATTCTTTAAAATATAAAAGAGAAAAGTGTTTGTATATTTTTTCTTATTACAACTAAACTAATGAATTTTTAGAAGTGTGATATATTGTATCATATTCTACTGTAATAAATTAAAAACTGACTCTGGGATCCTAGGTCTGGAATCTTTAGAGTTTGTATTTGAAGTAGTTTAGGAAAATACCTGGGAACTGGATTTAGTAAAATATATATTTGGGAACATAACCTTGAGATAGAATTTTAGGATATGTATAATTATATGAAAATATCAATAATCTTTTTAAGGTGGAGATTATATTGTTTTCCTAGAAATACATCCCATTATAGATACATTAAGTTGACATGGTTTTGGAAGAGATGCATCTAGGGAAAACAACCCTGAAAAGAGTTGGTCAACTATATCTCAACCATCATTCTATTTCATAATGCATGTGAACTTATTACGAACCTAGTTTGACAGTACTAGTGGATATGACTGGGTTAATTCATATTTTATTTATAAACCACTATGATGAATGACATACTTTATCCTATAAAAACCTATTATATACCATTGAAATATAGGATAAATAAAATATTCCAATGTTTGATAAGTATATGTTTAATTATTAGTTTAAATTCATAGATATCCCCTTTTAGGTGTAATTTTTTTAATTTCTAAGATAATTATGGATATTATTGGAGATATATGTCAGAATGAAACCACATAGTAAAGTATAAATTTTAGTGAAATGGTTGTTTTATGTATATAATTGTGGACATAATTTTAATGTTACTGGTAACATTTAGGTTAATATTATCCCTAATATTGATTTAATTAACATATATCTAGATAAAATAGTTATTATATTTTGGGAATATATTTTTATAATATACATAACCATGAGATTAAAAAGGGATGTGGTGTCTAAATGATTATTTCTATTTTTGAATAAGTACAATGTATGGGGAATATTATACTACCAATGCAACGAGAATATGAGGTAAGAATATTGAGTTAATTTACGAATTTATATATGAATATTTGTGGATTTATGGAAATGATTAAAATAGTTTTGTTAGTATATGATTTGGGTATACACATTTTTATTATATTACCTTATCAGAGGTAGAGATTGTATAAAAATAATATTTATGTTGTTCCTATAAGAATATATGTGATAAAATCATTATAGATAATTTGGGTTTTAATTTGTTCACATATATTTTAGAGGAGTCTTAATGTTAACTATTTTGTGAATTGATTATGTTGATCTTTAGGGGTTGTTATTGAGGTTTAAGAGATTATTCTTCAATATTTATCCATATTGGAAAAATATTTCAACCCTTTTGGGTTTATTAAAATTTTAGAGACATAATGAATGATCTTTCATTCATTTATGGATATTATGTCCCTATTAAATATAATTTTAGTTTTTTGGGCATGAAATATTCATTTGCTATATTAATTTCTCAGAGTAATAGTTGATGTGAAAACTGATCAAAGCATAACTAATAGATTAAATTATTATCATAAAATTAAAAGAAATCAAGTAAGTGCATTTTATCTTATTATACAAATTAAAAATAAAATAATCCATTAACTTATTGAAAAGTATCTTGATATAATGTTTTTATCCATTTATCTTCATTTCTAATAAATTGATGACTTTTTAGCCCTCACTAGTTTATGGTTTTCTGGTCATTAACTTTATCCTGAACATGTTTTTTTTCACTTTTTATTATTAATTAGATGGTAGTTTTCAACTATATGTGAATATTTTAACCTCCCACTAATGTTTTTCTATTTTGGGAACCTTATCACATTTTATTCCAAGTAACCATTTTCTTTGCCACTTATATATTTTTAAAAAAGTGTTTTTTTATCTCTCTATAAAATGTGGGTTTTCAATAATTGTATTTTAATATATTAAACCATTGATAAATGATATAACATTTTATAGGAAACAATTATTTATGGGGGTATAATTTAATTGCATAGAATATTTATTTTAATAGAATAATAATCTGGATAGCTTTATTAACATGAAAAAAGAATCATTATAAAAATTAAGATATATTTTAAAAATAATAATATTTAAATATTACTATTATAACATAGATGTTGACTTTTAGGGTATGAATTTGAGTATCCAAATTATGAATTATATGTATCAGGTCCTATTTAATATAAATATATTGATTAAATATTATGAATTGTGCCCTAAAAGTTTAGTGAAGTCAATTATGAGATTAAAAATTTATATCTTCTGCAAAAAATAGTTTTTATTTTATTTTGGAAATATAAATTACAATTAATTTCATGGAATTTTAGAAATTATATTTTATAAAATGATAATTATTTTTTAAATCACCATAACAATGTTAAATTAATGTAAAATTTGGGTATTTTTCTAAAAAGATCAATTTTTAATTGAATAGTGAAAAATACTGATTTTTAAATTACACGCATTTATTTTCCTTAAATCAAGTAATTTGAAATCACAAATATATTTTGAATTTATTATTAATGTGAAATATGATCTATTTGATATATTTTATTTATAATTATTCCATTAATTTCTTTTTAATCAACATATTCTATGATTTTTTATATAAGTTATTCTAATCCTTAAAAAAACATTTTTCAAAAAATAGTTTTTTGTTATATTTTACATATTCATATTAAAATTACTTTTTTTCTCCTTCTATAATGTGAATATTGAAAAATAGAATCTATATTTTGAATCCAGAGGTTCAAATTTAGTAAATGGTTCCATTTACTTTTAGTTCATTATTAATAGAAATTATGGTAAATATTTTTCATATCGGTAAGGGTAAAATTTGTAAAAAAAGATTAAAACGGTGAAATAATGTCTATAAATAAACCCAAAACATTAAATAATTTTATTATACGGGACAAATTCAAACATATAAATCCTAAATCCAAATATAATTAATTTCTTCACCTTTTTCCCTCAATAACGACATATATATTTTGTTAAGTAAATAAAATTCCAAAATTCCACTCTCTTGACTTTAATATCCCAAATGTTTGTCATAAAGATAAAAATGATATTTTTTATTATACATTTATATTGTAAATATGAATTAATATTTTATCATAGTATTTTTTTATGTTTTTAGTGGTGATATAATTATGTTAAAGGCTTACACAACACTGAAACAATGGTTGTACAAGCAGTAAAAAAATCATGTAAAAGATTTTATAGAACTCTAAAAGTAAATTTTTTTTGGGTGAGATATAGATCTAAAAAAAATTATAGATGAATATAACATATAAGTTACGTGTGAGAGGATTATATTTGAAATCAATTTCTAAACTAATTCTTTTAATGTGAAATCAACTAAATAGTTTCAAAAATGATATTAATGATATTTTATGAAAAATTATATTTTATAATTTTTTTTAAAATCATAAAAAATATTAAAAGAGTGCATATAGAAAGGGAAATAGAATAAAATTTCATTTCTTATCCATTTCTAAGAAAATTTTTATCTTAAATTTAACACCCCAAAATTATAAAATAATAGAATTGTATTCGATAGAATATATGAAATAGAACATCAATCATAAAGAACCAATGAAATATATTTTGTTAAATTTAATATATTTGATAGATTAAGACACACCAAATCCCACATCTAATGGAACCATAGAAAAATTCGATTATTACCTATCCGTTAAATTGGTGGGTATGAATTATACCAACTAAATTTTTAATAGTACATGGATTACACATGTATTGAGTTAATTCAATGGATATATGTTGATTAGTAATTAATTAAGAATCAGTTGAATAAAATAAGAAATGTTTTCAGAAAAATAGTACTTTTCTAAAATATGGTTTATTGTAACTTTTCATTCATAATTTAAAATTAATTTCTTCCACTTTTATAAATTTTATTTTTTAAAATGAATATTTTGTAATAGTTGGAGACCTAGACAAAACTATGTAGTACTTTTCATTACCATATCGTGTATTCAGTTAGATATACATGATGTATTCATTCCAATATAATGTAGATATATTTGTGTCTACTATTTATTGGTAATGTCTATAGATTAATGTTCATATGAAAAGGCTATATTAGATCGAAGTCTATAATGAGTCTCATGATATTCTATGGAATTAATGTTTAAGGAGGTCTTATAGTCTAGATACATCTCACTAATCGGACACAATAGATGTTTTATTTTCAGGTTCTTGGGGCTAATATGCATTGAGTGTTGTTCTCATGAAATGTTCACTTGTTGATTTAAAGTAGTGAGATCACGAGGAAGGACCTACCAATAAGAACACATCATGTTTCAGGATTTATTGGTTTCTTCTATATATAAACATGTTTATTGGTCTCTAGAATTGAGATAGTAATCTGTGTGTTCTATTTGATCATGTTCCTTGATGCGAGGGAAAAATAATCATATTGAAATAGTGGTGAGGTATATTGTGGTATGATATTTGTTGAATGGTTATGTAAGGAATTTTCACTTCCATGCTAAGGGAATAATATATCATGGGACACATTCATCAGGAAGGTACTACCTTCATAAGAACATGGCTATGACAATTGTGGGTAAATCTATCTAGTTAGATCAAAAAACAATAAATAAATATAGGATGATGACATGGGTTTTCATCCTCCATTATGAGATATTAAAGACAAATATATTATATTAAATTGTGCATGTTCGTATGTTGTGTTGTCATTTCTATAAATATCCTTATCTATTTAGGGTTCATGATTTTTTCCAGATGTTTCTACTTGTCTATGAATAGTATTAACTATAATCAAGATACGGGTCAAGTGGGATACACACAATAGAATATTCAGGAATCTATCCTATTCAGTTGAATAGTTATATATGATATAGTGCGCCCCACAACTGAGGTATGAGTTTTATCCAAGGATAAAAAATCACCAAGGAAATAAATAAATCCATATTATATAAGTTAATAATAATTGACATTAAATTTATTTATTAAATTTATTTACATGTTTTAAATTATATACATGGAAATACTATTTTAATGAAGATTAATTTTTAATATTCAAGGTTTTTTTAATATTTTAGGGAAGGATTAGTCAAGTTAATGGCTTAGGTATTGTCATGTAAGATATGTATTTGTATAAAAAGAAGGTGATAATAATAAAAATGGTATTTATGGCTCAATATTGTAGTTATAATTCAATTTATATGTTATAAATATATTCAGGGTTGGGGAAGAAATTCCAAGTACATAAAAAACAAACTATAAAAGGAGGAAAAAAGGATCTCAACAAACACTATTCACTACTCATGGATGAGTGACTCTGTCTCTTATTCTCTCTCCTAGTTTCTAGATAGGTAAGATCTAGATATAAGTAAAACAGATTGATATCTCCCTCATGAATCGTGAGAAAGGCGATGTGGTGATTGTCAAAGAGACGAAGGCATCATCGAATCTTCACGCTATCACCCAGAATTCGATGATCGATGCTCCCATAGTTTCTTGAAGCCAGTGTGGTCGATATGGATTAATTCAGCTTCAGATTCATTGATCAGACATCATGGATAGTGACAAGTAGAGTTTGGATTTGGATCTAAAAAGGTATTTATCTTTTTATTTTTCTGCTTAAAATTAACCATACCACGATCCTTAGGAATATACTGGGAAACGTTTCACCATCAACGATCTAGTCACGTTGATCTTCATAGATTTGTTTTTGAAAATTCAATTATTTAGGGATTCCGGTACATGTTTGGTATTTTTAGTTGGTATTAGAGGGATTTATGATGATTTTATGATAATGGAAGTTTAAATTTGAATGGAATTTAATAGAGAGAGTCATTATGTTACCACTTCCATAGATGGTGAGAAAATATGGAATCATATGGGGAAGTTATACCGATGCAATGTTTTTTTGTAGATTAACATAAATTGCTGGGTTATAAATTTTGAATAAAACTTATATATTCTATATGTTAATTTTATACCTTAACTAGTGACGTGGAAATTTACCATTAAACCTAGACACCAACTGGTGTTTCGATAACTAGAAACATTTTTTTCTTGCACCAAAAATTTTATTATAGTAAAATTATTATTATTATATTATAATTTTCTCAGCCTAAGAATATTCTTAATAATTTTATTATTATGTTGGCTATGTTTTTCATGTTTTGAAAATGGGACTTTTGGATTTTGATATAACTCTTTTGAAAAATAAATATAAAGAAGCCAAAATAAATTTTTTAGATTCCCCACACATTGTTTCATTCATCGATTCCATAAGAGTTCCACCGGCTGGCCTCATGTTTCCCTAACTCCCATTTTCGACACGCCCTCTTGGAGGAGCATTCACCAACATCGCACGAGGATGCCTTCCAACCCTAATTCCACCGTCCTCCCACAATGTCATACCCTGTTGATAGGACTGCCCTCAAAATCCCTTGCCTTACTGGGTAGCCAAAGCCTCACCACTTAGAAAGACCCCCCCCGGACCACCCATGGACATTTCATAAGGAAAATCTTAATTTTTTCAGCCATTTTTAGTTATCCATATCCATCGGGCTCTCTCCGGACCTCCGATGGGCCCCTTCCCGACCTATATCATTGTGGTCCCTCATTATATCTAAAGGCTAGTTCTGGATTTCATTTCACAAAACCACTCCTATGACCACTCCTTACCTGTACATCACACCCCTTTTCTGGTCATCACCACCTGGTGCCTCTGGCAGATATCCCTACCTTTCTTAATCAGGACGTCTGCCACCCCTACTGTCGAACCTCTATATAGAATTGGGACACTGATGAGGTCACCACCATCAGTCACTTCACTATGGGGATTTCTCACCAACCACTAACTCGGTCCTTCGTCGAACAACCATCAAATATGGGAAGAGATTCGGGTAGATAACTAGTGTTGTGAATTACCTTATTGTATCCGCCTTTATGAACAAGTCTGGTATTCCCTAATATGTTTTACAAATAAAAGGTAACCATTTACATAGCACCGGGTCACCCTAAAAGTGTCCAAGGTGGTTCTTCCCAGAAAGAATGGGTCTAGGAGGATGGACCTGGACCAGAAAACCCTTATATGGTTCTTCCACTATCTAGAATGGGTTAGTGTGGATTCGGACCAATATGCACAAGACAAGGTTGAGGTTTTTCGGGCCCCATAATTTTTATTTATTTAAAAGTTAATTAATTTAATTTATTTAATTATGGTTTAAATAAATTTCATTAAATATAATTTTTTGGTTTATAAATTTGTTTTAATTCATCGGGTTCAATTAAATTAGTCAATAATTTTTTTTATTTTGGTTAATATTAAATTAATTAATGATACAAAATGATGAATAAATTTTTGAATAAAAAAACAATAGTTAATTTCTATTTCAATAAAATGCCCTTTGAGAAAAAAATTAAGGCATGTTTAATTTTATTTATGAATTTAATTTAAATACACGTGATCAATGCATATAAGACAGATCATGAACCAAGGATCGACCAATGCATGCCTGGTTTTTATTAATTTATTTAATTTATTGAAATAGTTTGTAATAATTACTCTAATAGAACATTATCTATTAGTTTTCTCTATTATTATATGTACAAGGGCCAACAAGACCATTTTCTCATTTATATTTTATACTCCTGAAAACCAATTAGCTAGTTGTGATAGTTTTTTTATACTGATGAAGGTGAGTAGATTCAAACATAACACCTAGTTATTGCGAAACACTAGACACGTGTGTGATACATTTGATGGGTAAGTGCAGGAACTCATGTTATAAGAGACACAACTCAAGGAATTTCCAATAGGGTCTTGGTTGATCCATTATTCACTCAATGGATCAACCATTAGTAGAATATTATGTACATGTGATCATTTTATTTTTCTATGGTTTATTTTTTGTATATGTGTCATTTACTCATGATTACATAAAATAATAAAATAAGATTTCCTAGTTAAATTGAAGATGTGATAAAATGGATATTTTTATATTTATTGCATTGTCAGTTTTGAGTGAGATCACATTGAAAATTCTTAGTAAATAGATTTTTTTTATTTCTTAACATTAAATAATATATCCCTTAATGGAATATTATTTCATTACAATATTCTATCATTTGAATTTGGGAAAAACTATGTTTTCAGGGTGCTTATTCAGCAATTGTTTTGGGTGCCTCTAACTACCATAATGTTCTTGTGAGAGTGGTGGTTTAACATAAAGAAAGTGGTAGTAAGGAATACCCATATATACCTTTCAATCACATTATAGGAATGCATTGAGTAAATTACATTATGATTTTAGAATGTGTGACTTCACTCAACAGATCATGGAACCATAAGTTAATGTAGTTGGCCAGTCAAATGCCTTCACTGAACTCTCCAAGTAGTGGAATGGCCATAACTTGTAGACTCTAATAGGAAATTCATGGATGAATAACACTAAAATACTTAACCGACAGAGTATTCTAATACTTGTATAGTGGGTTCCTAAAATATAATAAAATAGTGGTAGAAATTTAATGATTTAATTAATTAATAAAAAGATCTAAGCTGGTAATCAAGATAAAAAGTATTATTTTTCTAGAATTTTATTTTTGTTGGAAATGGAATGTTACACCACAATTAATAATGAGATAATAAATTGGAAAATTAAATGTCCCAACAAGCATGAGTTTCCAAGTGTAGTACAGGCACCTGCACACAATACCATGGTATGGGAAATTCAAGGGGCTATTGTCCCTATACATGTTAATCCACCATAGGAAGTGATGGTGTAAAAATTATTATAGGAGACTCGTGAACGAAGAATATGACGATTAGGTAATTATACTATAATCAATTTCTTATTTTATTTGTGGAAACTACATCCGGACATGAATGATATAGCATGTTGTCTCATCTCCGAGAAGTACACATGGATAAAGTGAAGAAATATTTAAATGGGCGATTATTACACTCGTATTGTGTAAATATAAAAGATGGATTAAGATATTTCAAGAAATCACATTATAAGATATTTTTCACCCAAATAATGTGGTATCATTTTAAGTTACAAAATGATAATTATTTAGTAAACACTTCATTACATTTTTCACGTATGGTTTGCTAAGTGAAAAATAATATAAAAGAATGTTTCGTCATTAGTTCTTATGATGAAGAAATTGAAAGACAATGAAAAAAGGCCAATGGAAATTGTAAATCCAAAGCAACATTAACAACTTCATTCAAGGAATTATGGATTAATATTACTAAGAGGAAATTTTATTCTCATATCATGAAATAATTTTATGGATGTTTAATCACAAAAACTTAATTAAAGAAGAAAGATATCACATCGACTATGAATATATTCATCAATTTAAATTGTAATGTTTTGGTTATAATTAATGGGTATTAAGTACATTATGTTTTTCACATATATGTATTTACATATTATAACTATGTATTTATAGAATCATTTCTTAAATTTTGTTGTATTCACCATTCACCTAAGAATGGGTGATTCCAAAGTCAGTGGTGAGAAGTAGATGACTAATATATATCCAAGTGAGTGATCCTTGAATATGAATTTATTGATTCTACCCAAATAATTTATCTCACATGTCCTTTACAAATAAAGATATCTTATTCTATGTATAGAAATGAATGATTTTATTATTGTTTATTACTCAACTAACAGCTCGACGATACATGAATCATACACAATACTTGATGTATATAAAAATTTATTACTAATTTACCTAGATGTGGAAAGATAAAACATTTTAAAGAAAAACTAAATTAGACATCCATGATATACCAAGTACAGTATCTAGACTCAACCAAGATTGAAGTCTTTGGTATTAAACACATATATGCATAGTTTTGGAAAATTAAGCCTTTAGAAATGAAGGTAAGCCACCAGGATTTTGGAATTTGTTCAAAAAGTTAAAATGACTTATTCTAAGGGTAATATATTAGTATAAATACTTCATTATAATCCTTTAATACATTAATGAATGGTAAATTGATGTATTTTATATTCATGGTCATAAGATATGAGCTGCTTCAAGATGATATGTCAAAGAATATATTGAAAAAACATACATTGTTCAATATATTGTAGCATTTATCAATTATTAAAATCACATTACCTTATATACATCATGTCATTGATGTAAATGTGAAGGATGAATTATAAATTTTTACATATTATCATTGATAAAAAAATGTAGCTTGGAGAAATTCCTAAATCCACATTTTATACATTAGAGTTATGATGTAGGTAGTATCAATGTTGCAACTTGAAGAAAATTCATTTATATTTCAAGATGTGATTCCCAAATAATCATGATATCCCATAACAACATACCAAGTATAATGAATAATTGATATCATACCAATTGTATTATTATTTATAACCATTATTTCATAGGAGATGTGTATATATACAAAGGGTATTTTTGAATATAAACCGGCATTTATAAAGCTAAATACCCTATGTTTATAATTAATTATCATAATGGTTGCATTTGATATTACATAGATCCATAAGATAGAAATGTGGTAGATGAGTGGTAAACTAAAATTATAAAAAAGGGTGAACATCTCTACCTGAGATAGTAGGAACTAAATTGACTTGCCTTCAGTCAATGCTAGAGATACACATGTATTTTTTATAGGAACTAGTTCCACAAGTGCATATGGAATAGTAGTGTTCCAAAGACCCGTACTACATAGTAATATTGAAACCATATCTTTTATGAATAATTATTCTACATGTAAAAAATATTTTGAAATTATATAACATTTACAAGATCAATTAAAATTCAACAATGGATTCTATGTATCAAAATTCTCTGGGGCTAGTTGTTTTGAAAAATATGGTGGTCGTTCAGGTGAGATGATACAAAGAAGTTAAAAGAACAATAACAACAAGGATAGTTGGTAATGAAAAGTCTTTGTTCTGAAATTCATTATAATTTTACAAGTCATTGATAATATCGTTGATTGTTTTGTTTACCATTGGATTTCATGACCCCCAATATTGGAAGGTGTTTATATGAAACAACCAGAAATGTATAAACACTTCATTTGAAAGATAATAAAGGTTACAAGTTACTGAAATCCGGTTTAATATTAAAGTATGAAAAAAGATCAAAGAATCATTTCTTAGGAATGAATCAACTCCATGCATCTACTCAAGGTTTTTGGGGCCCCAGTTGTTTCCAAGAGAAATATGTTCAGCCACATATGAAAAAATTATTCCTCTCCAAGTTAGTTAAGACTTGGATAAGAATATATTCTCCCATTATTGATTAAAATTTGAAACCTAAGATCATGGGAATATGATTGAATGAGGTAGATTAAATGCTTTATTATACATATTCAATCATACATATAAGGGCATGATATTCAAAAATACATGTTGGTACAGTTTGAGAGAGAATTTTTACCCCTGTCATATGTCATATATCTCTCGAGGTATACATGTTTAGTATATAGGAGGATATTAGCATGGTGAGTTGAAATTCATACCCTTGAGTAGTGGATCAATCACTTATTACATGATATGTATAATAATAAATATTCTAAATATGTACATTATAGTATTTATATATTAGTTATATCTAGGAGAACTATAAGAAAAGTAGTCAAAACTGTCTAATTGTTCTTGGGAATGTACAGAGGATATGTACCTGGTATGTGGATAGGGAAGTATATTAGTTTTAGAGGGACACAAAATAGTCTTCCTTTGGATCAATTTTATCTAGTATCATTGTTAGTATAATGTGATGAGTGAGATAAGATCATAAAATCCATTCTTGTCCATATCTATAAATACTGAGTAAGTTGCAGCTTCTGAAAAATCTAAGAAGCATTAAAAAAATGATTTGTTCCAGTTATTTGAATTGAAACTAATAAGAAATGTATTATCATAATATAAATTATTATATTATTATCATCCAACATTTCAAGTTATGAAAGTTGAAAAAAGTGATATACACAAGGTAGACATCTCCTAAAATGATATACATAAAGAGGTGAGGCTTCATATAACAGAATTACCACATATCAGAATCATTGAATGACCCACAACTAAATCGTTGACTCATCATAAACATGATCTTAATCTTGTGATAGCTAAAAATGTTGGCTAGAAAGTTGGATCTAGTGCATGTGGGAGGGTTTTGATAGTGGGTTAGCTAGAACCAACTAGTTTGTACATTTAATTACCATATTATAAATAAAGTTATATATACATGAAGTATAATTACCATTATATTGTATATATTTCTTCTTACACTTTTTATAGGTAATGTACATAGATTATGTTTTGTTTCATAAGGTTATAACAGATCTAAGGATATAATGAGAACCTTGTGCTACTATGTCTCTAATCTTAAACGATGGTCATATAGTATAAATAGTTATTAATGATTAGGAATAGTATATGTTTTACTATCAGGTGTTGGGGGATCATAAGCATTGATAATTATTCTTAAGAATTTCTCAATTGGTGATCTCTAGTAGTGAGATAATGAGTATATACAAACAAATAGGAACACCAAATTTATTGACTGTCACTGGTTGTTCATATCTACAAACATGTGTATTTGTGTCCAGACTTGATATCATTAGTAGTGTGTGCAATTTTATCATGTACATTGATGAAAGGAAAAAACAATGATAATGAAATCATGGTGATGTAGCTTGTGTTGGGTTCTTTATTGGTTTTATGATATTGGTTTAATAGCCATGAAATGACTTTTTTATTTCTAGGTTAAGGAAGTAATATATCTCATACCATGTGGATCAGGATGGTAGTACCTTCATAATACCATGACCCTAGAATTCAAGGGTAAATATATATAGTTTTATCAATAAAAAATAAATCAAGAGAGGAAGAAGACAAGGGTGTGTATCAATATTTGTGGGATAACATATACAAATAGATTATATTACACAGTACCTGTTTGTAGGTTGGTTATCATTGTTATGACTATCGTTTTCTCTTTAGGGGCCATGATGTTTTTCTAGAACACACTCTCGATTTGTAAATAATATTCACTACTATCGAGATAAAGGACTAGAGGGTCACACACAATAGCATATTCAATACATTTTTTTTATTTAGTTGAATAGGTATATTGGACATGGTGGGACCCACCAATGGGGTTTGGTTTTTGTACAAGAATATATGATCACCAATGAAATAAATAAATTAATATTATTAAATTTAGGAAAAATAGGAATTGATTTTATTTATTAAATTCATTTACATGTTTTAATGTAAATAAATGGAAATATTATTTGAATGAATATTAGTTTAAAATATTTATGGTTCATTTAATATTTTTTGGAATGAAGAGTTGAGATAATGGCTCAGGTATTATCACATATTATATTCATTAATATTATATTTAATTGATAATTATATAAATGGTATTCGTGGCTCTATAGGGTACTCATAATATAATTTATATTTTGTAAAACTATTCGGGGATGAGGATGCAATTCATGGTTTGTGAAAGAGACACTATAAATATCGGAAGAGATTCTCCCCCTAAACACTATTCAATGATCATGGTTGAGTGTCTATATATATTTTTTCTCTCTCTTGAATTATATAGTGATAATATAGTTATCCAGGTGAAATAGATTTAGCAATCCCTTTTCCATCGCAAACAAGGTGATTTAGTGATCATTGGAGCGTCAAATACATTGTCACATCTCCACACTAGCCCTGATAATTAAATGACCAGCACTCATGTAGATTATTGAATAATGTGTGGAATGTAGAGACTCATAATTTTTCTAATAACAGTTTGAAAAATTTCTGAATATAATTCTTAATCTAGGTGCTAAGACAATCTGTAGTTCTGAGGCCCGATGTGATCAAAATTAATTTTATAAAAATATTAAAAATATTTTATGTTATGCATGTGAAGACAATTAAATGAAACAAGATATATCTTAAACAATTTCTTGGATCAGAAATATAGGACCACAGTTTGGTATGGAATTCAGTGTTTACCCTAGGACAAACATAATGTAAGTTGGTGTGGGGAGTCCAGAGACCTCTCTCATTGGAAGAGGGTTATAGTGAAATAAATTGATTAATTTAGTTAATTATATAAAAGTCAATTTACCTAAAATATGGATACAAATTTCATTTTTAGAGAATTGTCTTCATAATCCTTTTCCAACGATAACTCTTCCCACCTCCTATCTACTCCTCCCTTTCGATGAATAAAGAACAAACAAAAAATTTCGATATCTAAGCAGAATGAGAAGTGGTGATAATAAAAAATCATACTCATTCAATGACAATAAAATTCTACATTTTTTAAGAACCCATGAATCTAGGTATAACTCATTCTTGGTGTTTTTATTCCCTAGATTAAATTATTTGATTATTTTGTTAATTATTCTTCTACTTTCATCCCTCGCTATTAAATTTTTCATGAGACTATGAAACATATTCAATTTTTTTGTTAATTTATCTACTAATAGTCTTCATTTAGTGATCACCAGCCAACTATTCATATATGGGGATAAATGAAAAACCTTTTTTTTATAATTCCCTTCCCCCTTCTTTCTTCATGTTTTTCACCATGAAATTCTCGTGGATTTCTATTTAATGATTTAAAGGTGACTTGAGCTTGATTTAGCACCTGAAACAATATCTATTTGAGGTGGATTCATCAAACGATGACTAAATACCAATCGAATAATAGATCTATGAAAGAAATGGCATGAGAATGAAGAATATGATGGTTTCACGATGATCTGAGGAGAAAACAACCCATGGTGGCACTCAGAAGATCTGGTCAAACCCCCATTCACACCCTAGGTCGATTCACAACGAACGAAGAACAATTGCCTCATTCATTGTCTAGGTCTGATGATTTTGGGAGTAGAGGAAGAAAAATACAGGACATCTCTACCAGATTCGAAGCACGGGTAGAGGTCCAAAATGAATCTGTAAAATTGTAGAAAACCCCAACTACATGCTATGTTTGATGAAGAACAAACAACATGTATCCCTCCCTCAGCGGTGTCGCTATGGTTTTGGTAACCAAAGAGATGGCATGACTTTAACTGTCTTGCCACACTAGGTACTAATTCCTTGTGTGGGATGTCTCGTGTGAAGGACACATAGCCCACATACACATCTGGTCCTTAGATAAGAAGGTCTCACCATGAAGTCCACCCACACTCAGTGTTCCCTTACATGGGATAGATCTTGTGTCTGGCCAGAGAAATGACTAGGTTGTGAAGAGGGGCCACACACTATGTGAGTCCACTAACATGTCGTGAACTTCTTGAGCTGAACTGAGTGATATTAAACCTCTATATCTCTTTTGTTTGAACTCTAATTTTGGCATGCATTATTCTTACCTGAAGGGTTTTTCCACATTGAATGAGATGGTGACCTTAGAAGCATATTTTGAGATATGTTGTAGACATTCCTGGTCGGCACATATAGAGACGAACCCTAATGACAACAATATCCAAACATGCTCAGCAGAGTAGTACCATTCTTACCCTCCAGCTAGGTTGGGAATTCGAATTTTCTTATGAACCTTCCTAGTTTACCTTCCAACAGGTATTGGAAGTGGCGTTCCCTGATGGTTGTTCTTGGTTTTCCCTCTAGATGGGCTGGTAAGTGGCATTCCCCATGATTGTTTTGGGCTTACCCTCATGCGGGGATTAGAAGTAGCGATCCTCGATTACTATGAGAGCATGAACCTCGTCTGAGTAGCATAGTGAGGAGAGGTTTGACATACCTATAGACTCATAAGATATATGGGTTCTTTCCCCACCGTGACACATCCTTGTGACACGGTCTAAAACAGCACAAGAGAGTCAGTGCTACCCAAAGCAGATAGTATCGAGGTGTGGTTATTTTATCCCCTTTGACTTTTGTTTATTAGGTAGTTATGAAGATGCGGGACATCTTAGAAGGTGGTTAACTTTGAACTAATGGATACTCAATTTTATTGGGATGGGATATGAGATAAAGATCCCCTTACTCTCTCATTCAGCTTCCTTTGAATGAGAATATCTATTGTTGGGAGGATCAATACTCTTCTGTTAACTTTTATTGTACCTTTTTCTTACACTACATCATCCCATTTGTATCTATTATTGAATCCCCTCACATTTTCGGGGTTTCTTATTGGGTATGTATATACTAACCACTATATGGGATTTTCCCAATACTGATCATTTATTTTGCAAACTAGAGACTTGATGATTGTGACTATAGGGGGGGCATAGGGATAAGGGTTGTGGGGACCACGTACGGTGGTTGGGTCCAAGATTAGGGAGCTGGTCTCTCTCATCATGCTATTTTATAAGATATTTTTGTTTGAACTTATTCCTAGTCTCGGCATGTGTTTTACCCATTTTTTAGCCTATAGTTTTCACTACCTTATTATGCACTCTCTAGAGATTCATGCATGTTTTCTTTACCTTATATAAGATTCATCTTTTATTTCTTTTCCCTATAAATATTTTTAACAATTTGGCTATGTTTGTGCACATGTTGTTTAGCCAAAGACTCTTTGAGTTTTTATGCCTTCCGTTCTAGTCACAAACCCTTGTCCAATGGAGGCGGGCTTGGGGTAGTTGTGGCTGAAGCACTACATGGGTTAGGTCACGACAAAGTTGTATCAGAGGTGGTTCATTCCTTAGGACATTGTTCAGATGTTACCTATTGTAAGGATTGGTTGGATATTAGCAAAATGATGTCAATGTTTTTCAAGAATGGCTCTTAGGATAGCGAGTCCAGTGTTGGTGTGGATGCCAACGTAGCCATTCAACATGACCCTGATTACCTGCTTATCGAAATGACACGCTTAGACATTCTTTGCGTGGAATAATGATACATGAATCATATATGATTCGAGTCTTTGTTTATCCCTATTGATTCAGTTACCCACTATTTTTGAGGTATATATGTATTCTCATCTGACCATGGTACTTCTTAACCATCTTCTGGTTTCCTTCACAATCAAGCCATCCATGAATCATTCTCTATTCCAGGATGATGAGCTTATGAGTGACAAGACCTAAATTCAGGTCCTATCTTGAAACCCATTATTCTAGGTTGATATGCAGTAGTACCTCCACCTATCGAGAATCACTTGGTACCATCCAGATATGTTGATGAAATGCACCGACTATGCATACTTCATGAGTTTCAGCGATATCGACTTCTGTGGTTTCATGGAGAGCTCGATCCTAATGCAGCAAAGGACATGCTGGAGTCAGTGGTCCATGTGTTCTGACAAGTGTAGATGCCAAAGGACTAGCGGGTTGATTTAGTAGTTATCCTTCTCCATGACGTGGATGGGCGCTACTGGAGCTTTGTTACCCTGATGCATGATGAGGTGACACTCATATGGGAGGACTCTCAATAGCTCTTTTCATGAGGAGTACTACCCCTCATTTTTTGCATCACGTCCGGATCTAGGAGATTTTGTAATTTCAATACGGTGGGATGATGGTTTCAGAGAATGACTCATGGTTTATTGATCTTACCTGCTACTGCATGGATATGATTATAGACAGTGACTTTGATGTACAAAATTATGAGCAGGGTCTCTATAGAGATATCTGATTCAGAGTAGTGTCCATGTGCATCCCCACTTATGATGGGATGCTAGAGAGAGCACAAGTGATGCAAAAATTCCTATTATGGGGATACTAGGAAGTTATAAGTGGTGGTAGGTATGATAGGGTTATGTATTCTTTAGCAGAAGTGAGGAGAAAATATCTTAGGATATGAGACCCTTCTATGAGAATACCCAGACGCATGGTCATGTATGACCAAGACAACATAAAGCCCAGGGGAATCCTAGTGAGAGCCGATGCTATACTTTTGATGGGTATGGTCACATGGCATGTGACTTACTAACTAGGCATACCATGTATCCCAAGTAGGCAACATATGGACAACCATGGCAGAGGCATCACTATAACCAATGGTCTACCAGGAGGGGAAAGGTAGGTCCCTAGGGAGATAAATTTGGAAGAGGAACAAGAGGAGATGTAGGTGGTGGAAACTAATATGTGGAACACCCACCAACTCCCCCTCCTAGTAGCCCATGTTAGGCTCATGGATCTGGCGGTCATGACTGGGGATAGATGCAGTCTATGGATGTTCCCAATCCAGCAATAGATGAGATGATTTAAGGAAAAATTTATATTTACTGTACACGTACCTTAGTACTAGAAGACATAAGAGCTATCCACTAATTTGTCTGTAAACTCTTTTTGTGGGTGACCGATCTCTCAGTAGAGACACCAGCACAACAGCTACACCTTGAGGTTTCTATAGTGAACAATTCCTTCGTATCTTTCATTTGTTGGTAGTGGAGACTGTCACTTGGAGAAGGTAGGTTCATGTGGGACCCATCAGTTGTCACAATGGACCACTATGATGTCATCATGGGATAGGATTATATATCAATGGTTCGAGACCAAATTTACTATCACCATAGATCAGTAAGTTGCCTTCGTAATGATGATATGACATTTTTCTTTTTCAGCAAGAGAGACCTCATCGCAGGACTAGTGGTCAATGTGAGAAAAAGGTCACAACCTATCACCCATTAGCTAGCAAGTTTGTTTCTTAGAGTAGTAGAATCATCATAAGTTTAGATCCCATTAGTTGTGAAGGATTATATGGACAACATTCCCAAAGACGTTCTGGGACAACCTGTGAAGTGGGAGTTGGAGTTATGCATTGACTTAATGTTGAGGAATACCCCGATATCTTTTTCAGCATATATAATGGTGCCCAGTGAACTCAGGGAGAGGAATTTGTAGTTAGAGGTCCTTCACGAGGAAATATTCATCAAACATAATGCTTCCCCTTGGGAGGCTCCATTTTTGTTTATCAAGATGGTCAACGAGAGCTTGTGACTCTGTATAGATTATCATCGCTTGAACCAGGACATGATAAAGAAAAATTACCCCATGGAAACTATTTATGACCTATTAAATAACCTTGTGCGGTGAAATATGGTTCTCCAAGATTGATATTTGATATGGATTCCACCAGTTGTGTGCTGTTGAAACATTAGGAAGTCATCACATATGGGTTGAGATAGTTGAGACCCCATGATAAGAATTATGTGACACAAGATTTTTAGATGGGGACAGTAGTCTTCATATTGAAGATGTGGTGGAACTATCTTCTGAGAGATTGCATTTTGGTTTACATAGACCATCTGGGTCCCAGGTACATCTTCACTCAGAGAGATATGAAACTGAGATAAAAAAATGTATTGAGTTCCTGTAGGTCTACACCTTCGAAATAATTTATACACCATGGAAGGGAAATCTTTTAGCAGATACCCTTACAAAGATGTCCCAATATTGCCTTTTCTGGGAAGACTCAATGTAGTCGGCATCCCTAGAGCTGAACCTTGTAGAGCAAGAGGGTACAGTTTTCCTTTAGCCGATGATGTTCAATGCGTAAAGGAGTCTCAGTTGGGAAATATTGACTACAAGGTACTTCATGATCTAATATCCCCAGGTGATGCACATGGTGGATATTATTAAGGAGAAAAACACAATATCCTTGTCCATGTGAATAAAATAGTTCTAGGGATGATGCGGGAGGAAGGGAAGTGGGAGTTCTACACTTCTCCCATAACAATACATCCTTTTTTGGGGAAGATGTACTTGGATATTCAGTGTCTATTTTGGTTGTCTGACATGAGAAGGAGTGTCTATGAGTTTGTCTCATGATGCTTTACATTTTAGTAGTTAAATTCCAAGTAACTAGTACCGATAGGGTTGCTACTGCCACTTGATACCCCATAGTGGAAATGAGACAACATATCCATGGAATTCTTCACTGGGCTTCCACTATAGCGAAGAGACATGATGCTATCTTGGTAGTAGTCGATTGACTCCTGGTGTTGACACACATCCATGATATCAGGGAGTAGATTTTAGTTGAGAGTTTGGGGCCCCTGTACATGTGAGAGATCATTCATCCTTAGGGGTAACCCTTGATGAATGTCTCTGATCGTAACATGAGGTTTATGTCACGATTGTGGAGCGGAATAAGGATGCATTCATGAACCTACTACGGATTAGTCCAGCCTTCCAACCCTAGACCGATGGATAGAACGATCTGACTATCTTGGCGCTAAATGATATTCAATGAGCATGGATGCTATATAAAAACTGTATCTAGGAGGATCACCTACCTTTGGTGGATTTCACATAAAACAATAGCTACCACTCCACTATTGGCATGCCAACTTTTGAGGCCCTATACAAGAGACACTACAGGTATCCGTTATGATAAATAGATATTGGAAAGTCCTTTCTAATGGGACTGGAGTTGGTGTATGTGATGGAAGATATGGTACAAGGAATTTGAGAGAAGATAAAGATAGTCCAGAGGAGATATAAATCCAACAAAGACTGTCGTTGTAGGCCCTTGGAGTTCGAGAAGGGAGAACATATCTTCTTGAATGTCTCCCCAAGATGTGGAATCTGGAGGTTAGGCATGGGAATAAATCTATACACGAGGATCATCAGGCCATTCAAGATCATGAATAGGATCAACAAAGTTTCCTACCACCTCAGCTTACACACAAATTTGGTGTGGGTGCACAACATCTTTCACGTGTCCCATATTAGGATATATGTGCATGAACCCGCACTTGTTATTGACTGAGGTGAGATGGTCATTGTGAATGAATCCACCTTTGGGGAGAATACATTGGTTCTCGATGATCGATAGGAGTAGACCATTTGATGATCATCCATCTCTCTAGTGAGACTTTTGTGGTGACACAATATTGTGTAGGGGAGTTCCTAGGAATGAGAGAGCCATATGCATGCTCAGTACCCCAAGTTTTTCATTTAGTTATTAATTCCTGGTATTATAATTTAAAAGGAGGGAATAATATAGAGACTTAGTTTTTTCATAATAAGTCTTTGAAATATTTTGGAATATTTTTCCAGAGCTAGGTGTTGAGAAGATGCACGATTATGAGTCCCGGTGTGCCTGATATAATTTTATAAAAATTTCATATATTTTTTATGTTATGTGCATGTATTCAATTAATGAATATGAGACATATATTAAATAGTTGATAGAATCATAAATCGGAGACCACTGTTGGGTCTAGAATTCTGTGTTTACCCCAAGAGCGACTTAATGTTTGTTGACATGGGGAGTCTGGGCCCCTCACTCATTGGAGGAGGGTTTTACAAAAAAATTGATAAATTTAATTTATTAAATAAATTTCACTTATTCTAAAAGATTAATATAAATTATCTTTTTAAACAATTTGCATGATAATCATTTTCCAATTACTAATATCCCCCCTCTCATCGTCTCCACCATTTTGAAGAATGAATAATGAAAGGAAAATTTCAGGATCTAAGTGGATCTAGAAGCAGCGAGCGCAACAGATCCCCATACTTTTTCAGAAATCATGTTATAAATCGATGATGAATTACTGAATCTAGGTAGGACACATTCTTGGTGTTTTTATGCATTGGATTAAATTCTTTAAGCGTGTAGTTAATTATTCTTCAGCCCAAACCCATTCTCATAATGTTTGCATAATCCTATGAACCAGATTCAAATTGTATATCAATTTATCAATCACTGGTCCCCCATTATCGATTGGTGGACAAGAACTATTGGATAGTGATGATTGAAAACCCTTGATTGTGATTAATTTCCCCCCTATTTTCTTTGCATTTATCACCATAGAATCCTCGTGGATTGCAGTTTGACGATTGACAGGTGACCCAATCTCAATCAGAAACCCAGAACGAGAGGGATTCATGGAGGATTTGTCCAAAAATGATAAAATCGCATGTGTTAAAGGGATCCATGGACAGAATGGCATGAGGATGAAGAATCTGATGGTTTCACAAATATTTGAGAAAAAATACTTGTAGTGGTGCTCAGAAAATCCACCCAAACCCCCATTCAAGATTGGTATTGATTCATAATGAACAATGAGTAATTCATGCATTCTTTAGCCTGGTCCGATGATTGCAGGAGAATATGCAATGAAATCCAGGGTGTATTGACCATTTTTAAGCATGGGTGAAGATCTTACATGGATCTAGAGAATTGGTGAAAAACCTGACTACACACCGTGTTCGATGAAGAACACACAATGTGTAGCCATCCCTCAGTGTCAGTTCTAGGTTTTGGGAAACCAAATCGATGGATATTGTGTACTATCACAACATGTTGTGTACTGATTCCCCTTGTGGGAGGTCCCGTGTGAAGAGCACATGGAGAAAAAACATGGCCAGTCCCTGGATAAGAAGGATAGACCATGTAGTCCACCCACACAGCCTGTTCCCCTACATAGGATGGATCTTGTGTCCGAATAGAGACATGGATTGGTTGCGTAGTGGGACCACACACCTTGGGAGTCCCCCAACACTCTAGCCCTTCATAAGCTCAACAGGGCGATCTTCAAACCTCTCTTTCTCTTATGTTTGAACTCAGATTTCGGACCATGAGATGCCTATCCTGAGTGTTTTTCTACATAGAATGTGATGGTTCCCTAGAAAGTGGATTTTTATATAATATTTTTATGTTTTAAGTTGAATCATACCAATATGACACCCGATGACGGCCATGGACAGACTGGCTCACCAGAGTAGATCCTGGATTACCCTCTAGTGAGGCTGGTAAATGGTGTTCCCCGATGACCCTTCTGAGTTTACCCTCTAGTAGGGAAGTGAAGTGGTATTCCCTGATGGATGTTTCAGTTCTACCCTTGATTATGAATATGATTTGAATTCCCCAGGAATATATCCAGGGTTACCCTCTAGCGGGGCTGGGAAGTGGCATTCCTCGATGATCTTTCCATGTTACCCTCTAGTGGGGCAGGGATGTGGTGTTCCTCGATGACTACTAGAACAGGGCCCTTGTCTAAATAGAAGAGTGAAGAAGAGTGGGTTGACTTACCTATGAACTCATATTAAAGAGGGGAAATTTCTCCACTAGGACATGTCATTATGAAGAGTCAAATAACCACGTGGGCGAGTCACTGTCGCCAAAAGAAAATACTATCAATTTGTGGTGATTTGAGACTTTTTGAATTGTGTCTCATAGGTAGTTATGAAGATGCAAGATATCGAAAATGGCAGATACCATTTTACTGATGGCTAGTCTCTTTTTCTGGTATGGGCTATGAGATGGAAATACCCTTAATCTCTCATTAGAGTTTCTTTGAATGGGTATATCTATTGTTGGTTGGAGATGTAATATTCTTTTCACTTTTATTGTATATTTTCATATACTTCTTCTTCTAAATTGTATCTCCCACTACATCCCCTTCACATTTTTGGGATTTCCTACAGGGTATGTATATACACACCCCTTCATGGGGTTTTCCAAACACTGCTCGTGTCTTTTATAGAGAACATACAGGTTGATCGTGACTATAGAAGTGAATAGGTATATAGGATGTCGAGAATGAATATGGTGGTTGCAGTCAAGATTCACGAGATTTTATCTCTCAATAGACTCTTTTACTAGTTGTTTTTATTTGGTACTTATTCATTGTTTTGGGATCTATTTTTTCGCTCTTTACCCGGAAGTTTTCATTACCGTACTGTATACTATCTATAGGTTCATGCATTTTTACTTTTCCTTATATTAGTTCAATATTTTATTTATTTCCCCACACCAATTTTGAATTGAGCTGGATATTTTTCTATGTATAGGTGTTTAGTAAAATTCCTCCCTGAGTTGTTATGCCTTTGGCACAACTAGCAACCCTTGGCCTAAAAAGGAGGGCTAGGGGTAGTTGCAGCTCATGCCCGACTTAGGTCGGGTCATGAAATGGATGATCAATAAGAATTTAGATATAGATTCTTCATGAAGCATTCACTGATGATGATAAAACGTGAAGCACCGATTCAGATCTGACTAGGTATTTATGGTTTTATTTTTGTTCGTACGAATCCTCACACAAATATCCTCGGGGATATATGGGGCAATGTTTCACCAACGAAAACAATGTCATATCATTCAATGGTGGAATATTTTTAAAATCCATTGTTTTAGGGATTTGGATATGAAAAATGTACTTTAATAACAAAAATCTACAAATCACCATATCAAAATTATCACAGGGTGTATTTTTGTGATTTTAATGAATGGTTTCATTTTATAATAAATAGTCAAAATAGTGATGTTTTTGAAAACTACATTGTCATTTAGAATATTTTGAATGTTTAATTTTATTTAAAATTTTTTAAATTAAAATTATTTTAGTCTATATTATTTTTCCATTAAAATAAATTCTATAATGAATTTTAATATTAGAACATTCAATACCTATGAGAACCTTCCCTCTAGAACCCCAATTTTTTATTGAATTTGTTGATATAAATTTATATTGGATTCTATCACTTCTGTGAATTGAATTTGGAAAAATTGAATAAATATTTTTAATAATCATAATCTATATTTTATAATTATTTTTAATTATTTTTTAACCATTATGAATACTTAAAACTGTAAAAATTAATTGCTGAAGTTAACGTAAAACCTGATTTATTGGAGAATAAACTAAAATAATAAGAGTTTAAATGACTTACCAACTTGTCCAAAACCCAATTTATGGACATATATTGAACTTATTAACTATAATGGTATATAATGGTCTAATTTGTGGGATTTTTAATTAAAAAAATATATGTGTAATTAAATATTTTAAAACATTCAATGTTGGTCCTCCCACCAACCATCACAGAACTAAATTAATTTGGATCAACCGAGGCCAACCCAAATCCCTTCCATAATCCTCTCCAAATATCCTAGAGGTCTTTATTGATCATAAGTCCATCCTAGAATGGTTTTGGGGAAACATAAATAAGGTTTCTGATAAAGAGGTAACATTCATAAATAATATTTTTTTCCACCGTTTCTTCTTCCACTTAATTAAAATATAATTATACCATGATTATATAATTTTTATTTAGTTATGGATATTCTGAACTTATAATATCACTTATAACAACATAATTCCTACTTCATTGAAAATACAAAAATTTCTCACATGTGTACGACGGACTACTGCTTCGCGAAGTGATATGATTCGGTTTTCAGTTACTCTTTAAAAGGAAGTAAATAAGGATAAATTTAGTTAATATATTTGATATATATGACATTATATTAATTATTTAAAATTAATATACCCCCCACTATTTTACCCTTTCACATGTTACTGAAATTATATTGTCTTTCATGCGTACGTACGACATACTATCTCCACAAAGTGATGTGATCTTTTATCCATGTTCAAATTACAATAATTATTATAAAAATACATCTAATGATAAATTTATATTAATAAAATTAATATAAATCTTAGTATAATGTATCTATATTCTATACAGAAGAACCAAATCATTCATGATAAAACACACATGGGGAAATAAAGAAAATTACTACTAGAAACTATGAAAATAATGAAATATTATAAACAAGGGAGTGGTAAAATGGAAAGACCCGGAATTTCCATGTGTTTTTTTAAATATATGGGAATTTTACGAGTCCACAAAAATTGATGGAACATGATTCCATGGCACAAAGTTCCTAGAATGAATTTATAATGTTTATTTTAGGTATGTTTAATAAACGTATGAGCGTGTTTCAATAACTTTTGAAACGGTGCTCGAAATTGAAATATGAGGGCACTATTGAACTTGTAGTGCAGATATTCGCTTAAGGAGACATTAACCTCGATGACAAATGGAAGAGGGAGAAAGTTTGTTTTTGGGTTTTTCCTAGAAATAATAAAATAAAATAAACTTTATTTTATTTTATTTTCAGCTTCCATGTGGATATTTCAGGTGTGGTCCACAAGAAATAAACCTCCAAATGGAAGATAAAAATGGGGACCACCAGACCTTAACCTCCCATGATAGGTTAAGGTGGTTGGGACCACATAAACCATAACCTCCCATAATAGGTTATGGTGGTGGGAACACCCAGGATTAAACACCCTTTAAACCCTCCTTTAATTGGGAGAAACCCTCAACTCCCACAATTAATGAGGTAGAGCCTCTTGACCTCCTCCACCTTAATTGTGCCAATCCACATACAATTAATCTTCCCAACACACCACTTAATTTAGCCAATTTAATTTAATAAAATTTGAATTATGCCTAAAATTAAATTGGGGAAACACTTTTTATTATTGGATATCTCTTTTTTTGGTGGAATTGGGGAGAAGAGGACCTCTTGGGAGAAATATTCTCCAATGAAGAACGCTTCCTCCATAATGAATATCAATGAATTAGACCTTCTTCCTTAGAAATTCCTTCGACGAAGGACGTCTTCTTCTACAAAGAATCGACGTCTGCCTTCTCACGCCAACGTCAACCAACATCGAACATGGTAGGGGATTGTTGGGATTGATTTTATATTCTTGTGATTCATTCCTTGTAAAACCAAGAACACAGATCAACTTCTAACTAGTTGATCCATATATGTTTTCTTTTTGCAGGTTTTGGGATTATTTATTGTGGGAGGGTTTGTTTTGATTCGTTCTTGTGGGCCAAATTCTAATACCTTAAACATGGAGGGTGCAGACCAAAGCAACATGTCCCCTACCCCTCTGTTGTTCTATTTTGTGTGTTTGTCAAAATAGAAGAAGGAGAAAATGGTGATGAAGGCACCGACCACGCCAACCATGACCTATGAAACTCGCACCGCCCCTGCGACATTTTGCACTGCTGTCGGCCAATCCAGTCGTGCCCCACAAGGCTCTCCAGCCAAAACACCCCTGCGTTCTCCATCCCTCCAGCCTTAAAGCCTCGGGCCGGGCTGACCCGCCCTGGCCGCGACGTCTATGGACCAAACCGGTCCTGGACACCCCGACATCCCGGCTGAACCAGCTCCTAGCCACACCAGCCTCCCAAGCCACACTGGCCACTCCCACCCATTGGCCCCATTCCACCGTCGGCCGTGTCGCGTCCCAACCAAGCCACCATGGCCTGCTGGCTTTTTGAGCCACCCCGGCTACGCCAGCCCACCGGCCTCCCGAGCCCCTGGCCGAACCCATGCCCTCGCGGCGCCCTGGTTGAACCTGCCCCTCATGGAACTCCTCAGGTTGAGCAGACCTCATGGTGCCCTTCAGGCCGATCTGCCCTCACGCCGACCCACGGCCGGTCCACGCCCTCGCCACCGGTCCGCGCCCATGAGGCCCTCCGCGAACCCTCACTGTTGGCTCTGCTGGGCCCAGCGGGCTGGGCCGAACCTAAAGGACTGGCCCAGCCAATGTGCTGGACTAGACCCAATGGGTCAAGCCGGGTTGACCCAAAACTGGTTATCCCAGACTGAGTCAGGCCTGGTCAGACCAGACCCGGGCCATCTATGACTCTTTACTTACTTTAGGCCATGTCATTTTCACCATACATCCGTTTGATGAACAGTCAGCGGTGCTGGTAATCATGGCGCATGAAGTTCCCTTTGATTATATTCCACTATGTTTTGGATTCATATAGAAAATAGTCAAGATGGATCGAGCACGAATCCATCCGGGCCCCCGGGATGAAAAGGCTAATAACACACAGACCGAGCATCCGATTGACGCACTGTCTGTTGCATTGAGATCCCTATGATGTGGTGGACCTATGAGATACTTCTTCGTAGGACTTCATGATAGTTGGTGTATTGACCAGTAGATCATAGATCGGATCCTTCCAGTGATGAGAAAGAAGAGTGAAAAGACCTAGTAGATGGTCGAGACCTGATGACTGCTGAGTGTTTGACATAGAGAGACTCTACTAGCCCAGTGGGGAGCACATGGGTGTGGTAAAAAACCCATGGTGGAGGAGTGCATTTTCTGACACAAAAAAACCCATGGTACTCGTTAGGAGGACGACCTCTGTAGGATATGAGGGGGAGCTCCTGGGTGTGGCGACAAACCCGCAGTGGGGAGTGCCTCTGTGTGACATAGAAAACTGATAGTACTCGACAAGAGGAGCACCTCAATAGTCGAAGGATAGTGGGAAGTGCTCTTGGTGTTGTGGGGGGGGGGGCATTGTACTCGATTGAGTAGGAGTTCTCTAGCAGTTGAGGTTTCGATAATGTCACTGGTGATGTTACTAGATACTACCCATAAAATAAACTCCTGGTTGAGATAGATTAATACTTTTGTGTTTTCCTCATGTTTGAAACAGATTAATTAATTACTTATGTATATGTATGGGAATATACCTATGTAGGGTTATCTGTTGTTACCATTATTTGTGGTTTATCCTTGGTGGATTTGTGAGACCTTGAGGGTATCACAGTCCCTACTGAGTATCATTATACTCACCTCTATACGAGCTATGCATACAACTTTTTTCGTTGGATGCAGACGATGGACAACGCTTACTGAGGCTGAGAGTACCAGGATTGGATGGTTATCAGAGGTGGACCTTACGACGAGTTGGTACATGAAGGAGACTAATGGGCAAAGAGTGTTTAGGAGTCTATCATTACTTACTCTTTAGGTAAGAATCCCAGAGGATGACCCAAAAGCTGTTTTTCCTTCCTTTAGTTGTACTTGTACTTCTAGTTCCTTGTACATTATAGTTGGGATTGTATTTCTATCCCCTTTTACATTTCATCACACTTTTGTTATAATATTTACCTAGTTTTTTGTATCCAGTTGTGTGCTCTGTTGTGTGAGTTTATATTTTATAAAGGCAATTCCTTCCCGGTTTTATGGAATTGCACCTTTGGTGCTAGTCGGCAGCCCCAGGATTATGGAAAGCGGGTTTTGGGTAGTCACGACATGGGGCCCGAGGGATGGTTCGTAACAAATTGGCATTAGAGGATTCAGTTATATCGCAGAATATAGGACTTTGATCTTTATTTTCAATGAAGAAATAGTTTTAAGTGTAGTGAGTGTGGTTCACAGTTCAGGGAGTTCAGAGCTGGTGTGGCGGCTGACGTATCCAAACACCATGGCTCTGAATTTGGATTTCCAACTCAGTGCACACAAAAAAATGATTGCATGTGTGTTTTAAAAAGTTTTCTTTAAGTCACATCAACCAGGTTAGCTCGACAGGTATAAATTTTAACCATAGCAAACCTGTTTCTTTTCAGGATGCCTCTACACAGACAGCCGACTAGATTTCTGAGAGTTATACACTCAGATAGCCCACCGAGAAATGAGGGCTCAGTGCAGGGCCCTTTTCCATTAGAGGAACCAGCGGTACCACTCCCCTTTGGGCCAACGATGATTCTATCCCTTGAAGTAGACGATGCAAGATGCATGAGCACATTTTACGAGTTACAGTTCCAGATGCCACCTAGGTACAATGGAGAGTCTGAACCACATGCGGCAGAGGATTGGGTGGAGGCTGTGGTGAGAGTTTTACAACTATTAGGGACAATAGCTAACCTTTTATTGATACTTTCTATCAGGGTTCTATAGGAAGTAGTGGGAAGATGGTGGAGCTTGATTCTCTAGGTCCACGACGTGGTGACACTTCTCTGGGAAGACTTTTAGAGCCTGTTTTAGGTAGTGTTTGTTGCAGTGACTCTTTGCGTAGTGCGCATACAAAAGATACTTCATCTGAAGTAGGACAGAATTACTATAGCTCTATAATCAATTTGGTTCACAGACCTCTCACAGTACTCCATATATATAGTTTGGGACCCTTTATTAAGGGCCCAAACCTTTGACCACAGACTCAGGCGGAAGGCTCGATGTGTGCTTAGTACACCCACTTGTTACCTTAGTTTGTGTTTTGGCTTATGGGGATGTAAATACTAAGGTGGGGAAAATTTAAAGACCTTTAATTTCAATGTAAATTATAAAATTTTAAATATATGATGATTTTAAGAGTCCATAGAAATTGACGACATGTGATTCTGAGGCCCAGAGTACCCAGAATGAGTTTCTGGAGTTCGGTTCAGGTACGTTCAGTAAACTTATGAGTGGGTTTTCATAACTTTTGATCTGGTGTTTAGAACTGAAATCTGGGGGTACCATTAAACTCGTAGCATTGGTATTCTATAAAGGATACTTTCACCTCGACGACAGATGGATGAGGGCGAATTTTAATATTTTATTTTATCATGGAAAAAATAAAATAAAATAAATTTTATTTTGTTTTATTTTGAGCTTCCATGTGGATATTTCATTTGGGGTCTACTAGAACTAAACCTCCATGTGAATGTTGGAAGTGGGGACCTGGAGACCATAACCTCCCATGAGAGGTTAAGGTGGTGGGGACCACCTAAACCATAACCTCCCATGTGAGGTATTGGTGTTAGGGACAACCCTGGATTAATCCCCCATGAAAACCCCTTTAATTGGGAGAAACCCTCAACTCCCACAATTAACGAGGGAGAGCCTCTTGACCTCCTCCACCATAATTGTGCCAATACACATACCATTAATCTTTCCAACACACCACTTAATTGAGCCAATTAAATTTAATCCAATTTTAATTGTGCCTATGATTAATTTGGGGAAACCGTTTTTATTATTGGCTATCTCTTTTATATGGTGGAATTGGGGAGAGGAGGAACTCTTGGGAGAAATATTCTCCAACGAAGAACACTTCCTTCATGAAAAACGTCGATGACTTCGACCAACTTCCTCGGAACATCCTTTGACGTAGGACGTGTTCGTCTACAACGAATCGACATACGCCTTCTCTATCCAACGCCAAAAAACATCGAACAAGGTATGGGATTTTTGTGATTGATTTTATATTCCCGTGATTTTTTCATTCTAAAATAATGAACGTGAATCAACTTATAACTAGTTGATCCGCATATGTTTTCCTGTTGCGAATTTTGGGATTATTCATTGTGGGAGGGTATGTTTTGCTTTGTTATTGTGGGACAAATGCTACCACCCTAAATGCGGATGGTGCTTACCAAACCAACATGGCATGACCCCTCCGCCATTCTCTTTTTTGGTGTTCTTTGAAACGGAGGAAGGTGACAACAAAGACGAAGGCAATGAAGGCAACGACAACTGCACCCACGGCCTTCGCGACTCACGTCACCCCTACAGTGTTCTGCACTGCCACTGGCCGATCTAGCTGCCCCCCAAACGATGCCTTGGACGAACCGCCCCCGCTGTCTCCGCCCTTTCGATCAAGCTGCCTCGGTCCTGGCCAAGCCGCCCTAGCCGCACCGTCTGCCAGCCGAACTGGCACCGACCAACCCGGCCTCCCAGCCGAACTGGCTCCCTGCCACGTCGGCCACCCGTGTCGCCCCGAACGTTCCATCCCACTGGCCCTGCGCCGCCACCAGCCGAACTGGACTCAGTCGCGCTGTGCACCGGCTGCGCCGCCCTGGCCCTTTGGCTTCCCAAGCCTCCCTAGCCGTGCCAGCCTGCCGGCCTCATGAGCCTCCGGCCGAACCCGCGCCCACACTATGCCCTGGCTAAACCAACCCCTTCGGTGCCCTCCAGGATGAGCCACCCTCACGGCTCACTCCGAGCCGAGCTGCCCTCACGCCGACCCACGACCGGTCCGCACCCTCGTGACCCGTCCGCACCCTCACGGCCTGCTGGGCTAGCCCAGGGGCCTAAGCCAGACCCAACTGGTCAGGCCGGGTCGACTCGAACTGGGTCGGCCTAGAAGGAGTTAGGCCGGGTCGGTCCAACCGGGTTGGACCGGACCCGAGCGCTCGATTACCCTTTACTTTATTTTGGCCATATCATTGGCACCGGATGTCCGCTTGACGAACCATGAGCGACACTGGTAATCATGGAGCATGATGACCCCTTTGAGTATATTCCACTGAGTTTTGGATTGAGATGGGAACAGGTCATTTTGGATTGAGCACGAATCCAACCCGTCCCTCGGGAATAAAAGGCTTATAACACATAGACCAGGTGTCTGATTGACATGCTGTATGTTACATTGAGACCCCTAGGACATGGTGGACCTTTGAGATACTTCTTCATGGGACTTTGTGACAGTTGGTGTATCGATCAATAGCTCATGGAGTGGATCCATCCAGTGACGAGTGAGTAGAGTGCGGAGACCTAGTAGCTGGTTGAGACCTGACAACTGATAACCATTTGACTCAGAGAGACTCTACTAGCCCAGTGGGGAGTGCCTGGGTGTGGCGGAAGACCCAAGAGAGAGGAGCGCGCTTGGTGACGCGGTAGACCCACAATACTCGAAATGAGGAGTACCACTGTATGCTATGAGGGGGAGCACCTGTGTGTGGAAGTAGACCCTCAGTGGGGAGCTCCTCTGTGTGATGCAACAGACCCATGGTACTCCACAGGAGGAGTACCTCAGCATTCCAAGGTTAGTGGGAAGCACGCTTGGTGTCGTGGCTGGCCCACTGAACTCAATTGAGTAGTAGTTCTCCAGCAGCTGAGGTTTCGATAATGTGACTGGGGATGTTACTAGATAATACCCCTAAAATGAAATCCTGGTTGAGTTGAGTTAGTACTTTTGTGTTTTAATCATGTTTGAAACAGATTACTTAATAACATAGATATATGTATGGGCATATATCCAAGTAGGGTTATCTATTGTTTCCTTTTTTGTGGGTTATCCTTGGTGGATTTGTGAGACCTTGATGGTATTAGGGTCCCTAATAATTAACATTATACTCAGCCCTACATGGGATATGCCCATACATTGTTGCGTTGGATGTAGACGATGGACAATGCTGATTGATGCTGAGAGTACCAGGACTGGATGGTACCTGGAGGTGGACCTTACGATGAGTCAGTACAAGAAGGAGATTGACAGAAGTGGAGTGCTGAGGAGGCTATCTATACCTACCCTTTAGGAATGAATCACGGCCGATGACCCAACAATTATTTTTCCTTTCTTTAGTTGTACTTGTACTTCCAGTTCCTTGTACTTTATTGTTGGTCTTGTATTTCCAGCCCCTTTTAATTTTCATCACTCTTTTGTTATTCTGTTTACCTTGTTTTTTTATCTATTTGTTTGCTTTGTTGTGTGAATTTATAGGTTATAAATTCAATGCCTTCTTAGTTTAGGAAATTATACCTTGGGTGCTAGTCGTCGGCCCCTGGCCTATGGAAGGCAGGTTTGGGGTAGTCACGGCACAGGCCCTGGGGGACGGTCCATGACATAAAATGATATAATAAAATCATAAATGATATTATAAATATTAATATGGTTATATTATAATCAAAAAAATCATTAATGGAATAAAAATGACCTTTAATTGTCTTCAACAAAAATGAATCATGAGGTTAGGGACTTTGCCTCAATATCCCTTTATTGAGGGATACTGTAATTTTTTACACCTATTTCATTTATATGGTGTATATATTGGAATATTTAAATATAATTTCCTTACTCATTAATAATTAATTATATTTTATGTTTCAATTTAAATTGTTTCATCAAAGGGTGTTTTAATTGAAAACTACCATGTGGCAATGATTTTCATCACTCAATTTATTTTCTTTGGGTTATATTACTTCTCTGTTGTCTTTGATATTCTATGATTAGATGAGTAATAAATTATCAATACCCTATATGTAATTTCAAAATGTTTTATATAGATTTAAATTTTAAACGAATAATTAATTTATTTAATAATTATTATTTTAACGTTATGATATTTATGAAGTCTTATTTCAAAATCTCATTTTAATTGAGATAGTATAAGTATGAAATTACATTGAAGGAAATTATTTTATAATCGGTTAACAAAAAAATTTAATTTCTTTTTTATATGGTTATTCATGTTTGTTTTAAGTAATAGTACTACATTACCCATATTTTTTACTTAAGATGAATGATAAAATGTTTTTAATAAATTCTGTCTTCATTTCTATCTTGGGCGAAAATCAATTTTTTCTCCTCGTCATTGTTTTTAGATATTTTTTCAAAAATGTTTTTAACATTATAATAATGATCTATTAAGGATAGTATTACCCATGTTTTAATATTTTTCATTTTCATTGAATATAATATTAATTTTTTTTTTCAAACAAGGCTATATTGGATTTTGCCTAAAATGTGAAAAGAATAATTATTTTAATACGTACAACATGTAAAATATTTCCCACCATCATGAAAATTCAATTTTTTAAATAATAATTTATAAATTTTAAATTTTATTTTAAAATTAATTTTTTACAAGAAATGTTTTGAGAAATTTTAGAATTTTTAAAAAAAAATTCCAAGTGAAATTGATATTTTCATTAAGAATATTTTGATGAATTCTTAATTTTATTTTTATTCAACAATGACATCAACGCTTTATTATACTTATGATCCAATTGGGATATATTATTTTAAAACCATCACTATTATTTTTTGGGATGGTTTATTATTAGATATTTTATTTTACCATGGAATATATTTTCATTAATATCCATGATTTATTTGTTTAATCAGTAACTTCTCATTGAGTTATTCATTTTTTAGTTATCATTGGAAATTAAATTTCCCCTAGATTTCATATATTTAAAAATGTTATTTTAATATATTTAATAATATATTATTTCTATATACAGTGTCTTAATTTTAATTTTTTTTTTAGTTGGGAAATATTGATAATCTGTATTATTTATTCAATATAATGTAAAGGCATATTTTATTGAATTAATTTGATTATTGGATATACAAAGAATGATTTTTTGTTAAAGATACATATGGGGCCTAGTAATAGTTATACCCTTGATGTATGTGTATTCTCCTGATTCAAATTGTTTGCATAGCCTTAGTTAATGTGTTTATGGTGTATACCAACTCATTAGTTTTAAAATATCTCACAAAAGGACATTATAGTTGATGTATCGTGATGCAATAGATCATGATGTTTAACAACAAAATGCTTCTTTAATTTAGAATTCAAATATTATTATCCATGATAGTTTCTTAATGTTATTATCTTTGGATGCATTTAACTCATTATTATTTCTAAAATGGAATTTTTGTTCAGATATTTACCACCATTCCTAATTGATTATATCATATTCATTATTCTTTATTCACTCATGACAAGTTTCACATTATGTAACTCTTATTTATTATATTATTTCACCTTATTTTTTCATTTCCTATGAATCCATGCTGTGTACTATGATTGATATGTACGTATATTATAGAGGGTATAAAGATATTCTAAAAAAAATTATGTTTCAATTTTTTTGTTCAAATGATGTATGATAATTTTATTTTTTTTCTAGTTTACACAGTGTAAAAAACTATTCATCCCTTCGATATTCAATTCATTATATCACATGCCGATGTAATATAGTAAACCCCAGATCGAGGATATTAGTGACGAGGTCATTATAGTTGGTATTTGAGGAATTTTAGTAAAAATATTGGTAACTAGTTTTATTAAAGCATAGATTAGGGATCATAACCCATATAATAGACGTTGAGGATAAGTTCATAATTAATCCTAATGTTTTGGTATGGTATATATTATGTAATTTATCGCAGAAATATATAAATGTGAGGAGAATGTAGGTATAAGTTGTTTTATCATAGATTTACTTATGGGTAATGACTCCATAAAATTTGATTTATAGGACTGTTACATGGTACATGATAATGGGCCAAACTATACACCTATTTTTACACACTCGAGGGATATTTTTTACATAATTGAAATTTTATTTACTAATAATTATGATAGATTTAAATATATTAATACAATTAAAGAAATATGTTAAACATAACATGTACTTGATTAGAAATAATGTGCCAATATTTATAAATCATATAAATGATTATGTGGTTTCCCACTATGATTATAGTTTCTTGCACTATTATTTTTGGGTTTAGTCAATGATAGGACCCTGAAGAGATCTTGATAACATGGAATATGTATTTAAATGTAGTGGATATGTGAAAATAAATGAGGTGATTACTATAGTTGAACTTATTGTGACTTTTTATAATCAGTTATCCCAATATACGATTAATAACCTATACCTTAACCGACTCTCATACTCACCAAAGGAGAGAAGGATGGAGATTTCTAAGAGATCAAGTGAAGGAAAACATGGATTAAATAATGCCTTATTTACTTCATGCCAAAAATATGGAAAGAGAAACCCATGAATGTGTCTCAAAGGAATAAAAAAATTTATAATATGTAGAAATAAGGTCATGAAAAATTGATTTATAGGAAAAAATGGAGAGTATGATGGAAGGAAATAAATTTCATTATAGGTATCCATTTATAGTTATTTGTATTAAATGTGGTGAACCTTGGAATTATATGAGTTAAATCACTATTTTAAATGTTCATCACTTGAAAAAATTAAGGCCCTATGTTGAAATAAAATAGTTTAATTATTTATGTATTTGGATTCATGCTTTTAATCTTAGAATTATTATTAAAAATAGTACTTGTTTTTTAGAATGACGAAACAAATAAGTAATTTTGTTATATTTTAATAATATATGTATTCATTGACATATGATTTACGAATACCAATATGTGTTAATTAATTTAGGATTGATTACAAGATAACTATATTAATCACCCATTTTTTAGGTTTTATGTGATGGGATTCTACCAAAATAATGGGAATTTTTAGACATAGTTATGGTAATAAAACCCACTGTTTTAGTATTTGTTTTAGAAAATTATTATTTAAGAAATAATTCCCTTATATTTGGTGGGAATAAGATTAATGTTATTGGTAACCTTTAGGGTTTATTATATCTTAATGTTGAGGTATTTATATTCATTCACACTTTGGGAATGTTATGGGAATTATATTTATATAGTTCTATAATGTAACATCCCAAGTAAGTAATGAATAATAGATATTTTTATCTATGTCTATTAATGAATTATATAGTGTTTTAGAGGCTTAAAATGAAAATAAATACAATCTTATGCATGGAATACACTAATATTCTTAAAAGATTGTTTTACTTCCTTTTGATGGAAATCCCTTTTTAAATCTATCTTTTGACTATTTTATAAGCTATGTTTGTCAAAATAAAATTATTCTTTATGATTGGGACATCAAAATTTAATTTGTGTGAATTTTTGGTATTTTTCTGACAAAGTTCATTTTTTTAATGAATAGTGAAAAATAATGATGATTTTTAATCTAATTTATTTATATGATTAGATTATCTTTTGAATTGGGTTTGAAGTGAAATTAGAATATATTTTTACCATTTAATCCAATGGTGGTCATTTGAATCAATTTCACTTTGAAATTGGACTTAAACTGGTGTCAATCTTTTGATACTTATTGTTTCACAAAAACACGCTATATGTCATAACCGCGGGAATTATTTATTAAATTAATTAATGTGACTTATATGTTTTGAATTTTGTAAAATATACTTCATTTTGGAATTCGGAATATCAAATATAGCTTAGGGCGAATTTTTGGTAATTTTCTGTAAAACTTCAATTTTTGATGAATAGTGAAACCACTAAGTGGTAGTTAAAGAAACTGAATTTTCGTTTCAATGAAACTTTGCCACTTTTGTGTTTTGAATTTACAAAATCTGACATAAATGGTTGTCATTACGATGTAAAATGTGGTTCAATGAGATTAAAATAATTTTTTTGGGGAATAGTAACTTGTTAAGTTTTTTATCGCGATTAGTGGTAATTAGGGTAGTTTAAGGTAAAAATAATGCTTTAATAATAAGAAATGACCTAGACACATGTCCTAACCTTATTGGATGTGTCATGAACGACCAAGAAAAGCCATGGGTCAACTTGGGGACCCCATGGAGGCACTTTGGTTGGGAAATGACATAAATAACTTTTTATTTAATGTTAAAGTAAAAATGACACAAACATGAGTTATTTTACGAAAACAATTTTTATATGGGGTTATAAAAGTCCGATTTTTGACTATAAATATTAATTGGAAAGCTAAAAAGATTTCATACATTATAGTATTTTGTTGTATAATTTTTTGACATTAAATAAATAAATGTATTTATGACATCATGATGATGCAGCGATGACCTCATTATTTAACGGTTTAAATAAAATGGAAAGATAATGTAATATCTAAGACCTACACATGTCCAAAACCTATTGGATGAGTGGATTTCGAACTCGTATCACCTTATCCTTGAATTAAATCAATATGGGACCTTTTGAATCTGAAACTCATTTTAAAATAAAGTAACTTATCTATACATTCCAAGAGTGCCCCTCCTCTCCTCTTATAAAAGGCCCCCACCTCTACCCCCTTACCCACACTCTCAAAGCCTTTGGCTCGGCCGAACTCTGACCATTTTGTCTCTCCAATTCCCTCTCTTACTCCTTGAAGCCTCACTTTGGGCAGAAGTCTTTCCAAGGAAGCATTTGAGCTCAAACCAAGGAGAGTTACCCGATTTTACGGTAATGTCTTCTTTTGAGTCCTTTTGTTTTATTTTGCTTCTCCAACCCCCTAAACTCTTTTTATTCTTTTCTTTTGTAACAAATATAGTATCCTCAATATACTAGGATGTTTTTATAATAAGGATTCGAGCTACACTTACACACACCTACATATAATGGTTAAAGAACATACCGTTTCCGTGGATGGTGAATTTATGCCTCCCGAAACGATGATTGTTCAACATTCATTTAAAACCTTCAAAGGTGGCCATTAAGATGTAACTATATTTATATATGATATATAATATGTTTATGTTTTCCTTAAGGTTCTGTTTTTTTTCATTTTGTGCATACCTTTATGGTTTCCATTATGGGTAAACGCGATATCTTCATTTAAGGAAGTGCGGACTACCACCCCCTCAAAGTGATTTTATTCGTTAAATACCATATGTGGGACATATAAAGGATGGAACTATGATATTATATATGATATTATACTGGAATGATAATATAACTTTATATCATTATGATTCCATTCTATAAAATACAAAATAGAAATAAAAGTAGCATTCATGCATACGTACGGCTTACCGTCTCCATGAACGGTGCATTTCATTTCTTACCTCTAAATGATTTTTTAATATTATAAATGCAAGAATGTACTGGATATGACATATATGATATCTATATCATGAATACCATTCTGGATATAATTGATACATGAACAACTTGTAATTTTAAAGGGTTTATTTTTGACTCAAGTACCAATGATTGTTAAAATGGCCGTTATTAACTTAAATAATTACATAGTGTTCATGAAATCACAATAAGTGATATAAAAGTAATAATTAGATTGAAAAAGGTTCTTAAAGAAGTAGAAATTAACTCAAGTTTTTTTATTCAGGACATTAAATAACGATCGAGTCAAGTCGGACCCGAGGTATGGGACTTCGTCTCAATCTCCTTTCATTGAGGCATATTTTATTTTATACACAACTTTATTTTATACGGTGTATAAACCCCTTTGACTTTTACGTTTATCCAAAAGGAATATTTTTCATACGAAGCGTTTTACAAAACGACAAAAGGGAATGTTTTTGTCGTACGTATGCGGCGACAACGACTTCTCCGCCGCTGTGACTATTATTTGAGTTTCGGCTTCCTCTATAAGCCATACCTTCTTTTTAAAATAAAAATAAATACCATGTTTTACTTTTATTTTTTGGTATTGAAAATGGTTCTCATAATGTTTTTATATCAATTTGTTGTATTGATATCTTGTGATTGAATGGTGGAAATGTTATGTTTCCTTTATGCATGTTTTATGTGATATGATCATGTTGAGGTTCTTGGGCAGTATTATGAAGACGGGTGGTTCCATGATAAAATAAGGGCGGGTGAGCCCGATATAGCTCTCCAATGCATGGGTAACGCGAAGGAGTGAAACGTTAAGGTTTCTTCGAAGAGATTTAGGGAATATACTGTGATGGGTATTCCAAACGTAACCAAGAGGGTTACTCCCTACGTAAGGATGTTATGAATGCCTCAAGTTACCTTTATGTCTTATGATTTCTCTGATTTATTCTTGATTTGATGAGGTATATTGAAGTGCTTATGTTTTATGGGTAAAGTATGATTTCATTCTTATGTATATTTGTACCCATGTTTCCTTTCCATATTTTTATATCCCTTACTGATCTTTTTATGCTCATCCCAAGTTTTTTGAAATGTTTTTCATAGGTCAAGGGAAAGGTACATGATATGATGATAGTTTCAAGGAGGTGTCAAGAAATAATCCATGTTTTATTTTAAATATGTTTCCATTGATGGGAGTGAAGAATACTATCTTTATGTAACCACTTTGTTTATATGTGGAATTGTATGCAAGTTTTATGATCTAATTCCCTAAAACTCTAATCCTGAAAAGATCCTCAATGTGTAATCCTGTAATAACTCAAGATTAAGTATGGTTTAAGGCTGGGTCCTTATTGTTGGTATCATAGGTCGGTTTAGATAACATTAGAAGTTATAATTCTATTAAATGATTATCCAAAAATATTTTTTTTGAAATGATATAGCATTTGAAGATTACCATGTTGCTTCATCTAAGACATGTTTGTTCAGAATGGTTTTCCACAGAGGGAATAGGGAAGCAGTGCTAGGAAGGCATACAGAAGGAAATAACCTTCTGAATCAGCATCCCGAGATGGTCGGAATTGGAACTGAACAGTTTTTTGCAGTGATGGCACAATTGACTCAGACTATAAATGGTGGTGGTATCCATGCATGAGATCAGCCATATCAACCGCAGAGAAACATGTTAGTGGTGGAACATTTCATGAGGCAACATCCCCCATCATTCAGAGGATCATCTGACCCTGTGTTAGCTGAAGGGTGGATTAAAGCACTAGGGAAGATTTTCGATGTCATGGGGTGTTCAGACAATCAAAAGGTTAGTCTTGCTATTTATCGTTTGGAGGGTGAAGCAGATCAGGGGTGGTCGATGGTTAAAAATATCAGGGTCACTGATGAGATTGATGCTCTCGACTGGGATGAATTCAAAGGTATGTTTCTTGAGAAGTATTTTCCTAAGGCTGTTCGACTTAGGATGGAAAAGCAATTCTTGGAATTGAGGCAAGAGGAAGACTCAGTGGCTACCTATGAAGAAAGGTTCACTGGATTGGCAAGGTATGCTCCAAATTTTATCCGAGACCTTGATAGTAAAATCAATCGTTTTTACTCAGGATTAAAGCCAATATATTAAAGGGAATTAGCTTCTCGCGAGTTTAAAAGTTATGAAAACCTTGTTCGATGTGCTGAGAAGTTGGAAATGGAGTTTGCCAATGATCAAGTGTTCTATAACAACCAGCAGAAGAAGAGACCGAGGTGGAAGGAGAAAGGTAAGAATTCTTCAAAAAAGTCTGGTGGTAAGAAAACTAAGTTTCCAGTTTGTGATAAATGTGGCAAAAGGCATGCTGGGGAATGTCTTCTGAATTCTGGAAAGTGCTACCTATGTGGTAAGATGGGACATAAGGCTCGTGATTGCACTGAAAAGGATCAAGGTGAAGGTAAGACCAAATTTGATTTACAGTTAGTGAAATGTTATAAGTACAATGAGATGGGTAACTATGCAAACGAGTGTCCAACAAAGAGCTTGAGTGATGGGAAGAAGATAAACTACAAGTAGAAATGGGTGGTGAAATCTTTTGCAACTACTTTGGCAGACATCGGGCCATCAAATGATGTTGTATCAGGTACTTTGTTTGTTTTTTCAGATTATTCCAGTGTGTTGTTTGATTCAGGGTCTACAAATTCTTTCATCTTTGAAAACTTTTCTAGTAAAATGGGAATACCATCTCAAGAAGTGACTCCTGAACTTGTGGTAAAAACACCTGGGAGAAATGTTGAGGCAAAAAGAATTTATAAGAATCTTCCTATCCTTATCTGTGGAAATAACCTACTTGCAAACCTTATTGTTCTACCTCTAGTAGAGTTTGATTTTATCCTGGGTATGGATTGGCACTCTATTTACCATGCTAAGATTGATTGTAGAGCTAAAGAAGTTTCTTTTCAGAAAGACTTTCAGTTTGTGTACAAGAATGAACCCTCACTATTGATAACTTATCAATAGGCCAAGAAACTTGTAAAAGATGGAAATGAATCTTACCTTGCACACATCATTGAAAATAAAGGAACTGTTCAGATTAATGATGTGCTAGTTGTAAATGAGTATCCTGATGTTTTTCTTGATGAGTTGCCTGGAATAATACCAGATCGAGAAGTTGAGTTTACTGTTGACTTAGTTCCTGATGCTAAGCCAATTTCAAAACCTCCTTATCGAATGGCTCCAATTGAACTTTTAGAGTTGAAAGAGAAATTGCAAGATTTATTTGAGAAAGGTTTCATTCAACCTAGCACATCACCATGGGGTGCCTCTATTTTATTTGTTAAAAAGAAAGATGGTTCTATGAGACTTTTCATTGATTATTGAGCCTTGAATAATATCACTGTTAAGAACAAATATCCTTTACCTCATATCGATGATTTGTTTGATCAGCTCCAGCGAGCTCAGTTTTTTTCAAAGATTGACATGAGATTGGGGTACCATCAGCTGAAGGTAAAGGAGGAATATATTCCGAACACTACGTTCTGTAACACCCCGATCTTCCACGATACGCTTCTCATTCAATAATGCAATAGCTTGCATTGTACGCAACTTCGAGTTCTAAAACACCGCGACTAATCAAAGTAGCCGTTATGAATAGTAATAACCACTTTTTAAAATTATATAAATTTTATATTTCAAAATGGATTTCATTTTTGGATTCGGAATATCGAAATTAGCCTATGTTGAATTTTTGGTATTTTTCTGAGAACTTCTAATTTTTATGAATAGTGAAAAATACTTTAAAACAACTTTTTTAATAAAAATAATTTATTGTGATAAATTATACTATTTAGTGGTTTTATCGTATAATTAGAATATATTTTTACCATTTTATCCAATGGTGGTCATTAGAATTAATTTAACATTGAAATTGGACATAAACAATTGCCAATATTTTGATATAAATTGTTTCTTAAAAACACACTATTTGTCGTAACAGAGGGAATTAATTATAAAATTAATTAATTAAACTTATATGTTTGTAATTTTGTAAAATAGACATCATTTTTGAATTCGGAATATCAATTATAGCTTAGGGTGAAATTTTGGCCTTGTTCTGAAAAACTTCCATTTTTGATGAATAGTGAAACCACTAAGTGGTAGTTAAATAACTGATTTTTCGTTTAAATGAAATATTACCACTTCTGTGATTTGATTTTCAAAAATCCGACATACATGGTTGTCATTAAGAAGTAAAATGTGGTTCAATGAGATTAAAATAATTTTTTGGTGAATAGTAACTTTTAAGTTCTTAATCGCGATTAGAGGTAATTAGTGTAGTTTAAGGTACAAATAATGTTTTAATAATATGAGATGAGCATGAAACTTGTCCTACTCCTATTGGATGAGTAATGGCCGACCAAGACAACCCATGGGTCAACTTGGGGACCCCATGGACCACTTTAGTTGGAAAATGACATTAATATATATTTATTTAATGTAAAAATTAAATTGACACAAACATGAGTTATTTTACTAAAACAGTTTTTAAGTGGGGTTAAACACGTCCAACTTTTGACTATAAATATTCATTAGAAAGATAAAAAGATTTCCTACATCATAGTATTTTTTTTATAATTTTTAGACATTAAATAAATTAAATTATTTATGACATCATTATGATGCAGCGATGACCTCATTATTTAACGATTTAAATAAAATGAGATGATAATGAAAAATCCAAGGCTTACACTTGTCCAAAGCCTATTGGATGAGGATATTTAGAAACCTTATCACCTTATCCTCGAATTATATAAGTGTGGGACCTTTAGAATCCGAAAAGCATTGTGAAATAATGTAACATTTCAATCTTTCCAAAAGTGCCCCTCCTCCCCACTTATAAAAGGCCCCCACCTCTCCCACCTCATTTACACTTTCAAGCCATTTGGCTCGGACAACCTCTGCCCAAATACTCTCTCAACATCCCTATATTACTCATAGAAGCCTCACTTTGGGCAGAACTCTTCCCAAGGAAGCCTTTGGCTCAAATCAAAAAGAGTTACCCGATTGTGAGGTAATGTCTTCTCTAATGCTGTTTGGGTTTATTTTTCTTCTCCAACCCCCTAAACTCTTTTTATTCATTTCTTTTGTAACAACACCAGTATCCTCAATATACTAGGATGTTGTTATAAGAAGGATTCGAGCTACACTTACACACACCTACATCTAATGGTTAAAGATCATACGGTTTCTGTGGATGGCGAATTTCTGCCTCACGAAACGATGATTGTTCAACACTCATATAACACCTTCAAAGGTGGCCATTAAGATGTCACTATTTTTATATATGATATATAATATTTTTATGTTTTACTTATGCTTCTGTATTTCTCATTTATGTCATACTTTATGATTTCCATTATGGGTAAAACGCGATAATTTCATTTTAGGAAGTGCGGACTACCGCCCCCTCAAAGTGATTTGAATCGTTAATGCCATATGTGGGGTGTATAAAGGATGGAGTAAATGGTATTATACACTATGTTATACTGTAATTATATTATAAATTTATATCATTATGATTTCATTCCATTAAATACGAAATAGAAATGAAAGTAGCGTTCATGCGTACGTACGGCTTACCGTCTCCATGAACGGTGCATTTCATTTCTTACCTCTAAATGTTACGTGACATTATGAATGAATGTATATACTGTATATATATGATATATATGACATCTAAATCATGAATATAATTCTGGATATAATGGATATTCTACCACATGAACAACTTGTAATTATAAGAAGTTTATTGTTGACTCAAGTACCAAAGATCGACAAAACGACCGTTATTAACTGAAATAATTACATAATGTTCATAACATTGTAATAAGTGATATAAAAAGGATAATGAAATTGAAAATGGTTCTTAATAAGGTAGATATTAACTCTAGTTTATTATTCAGGAGGTTAAAGAACGGTTGAGTCAAGTCGGACACAAGGTAAGGGAACTTCTTAACCCAATTTCTATTCTTTGGGTTAATCTCCTACTTTCAAATTATGTCATGATATTACTATGTCCTATCTTGTATTTTTACATTATTTATGTGTACTTATAGTGAATACACATTATAGATGTAATTTATTTAAAAAAATGATCTTTTTAAAGACTTCGTCTCAATCCCCTTTCATTGAGGCATATTTGGTTTTATACACAACTTTCTTTTATACGGTGTATAAACCCCTTTGACTTTTACGCTTATTCAAAAGGAATCTTTTTATACGAAGCGTTTTGCTAAACGAAAAAAGGGAATGTTTTTCTTTCCGTACTTATGCGGCGACAACGACTTCTCCGCCGCCGTGACCATTATTTGAGTTTCGGCTTCCTCTACAAGCCATCATTTTTTTAATGAAAAATAAATACAATGTTTTAACTTTCTTTTATTTTGGTATTGAAAATGGTTTGGAAAGCGTTTTTATTATATCAATGTGTTGTATTGATATCTTGTGATTGAAATGAGGAAATTTTATGTTTCCTTTATGCATGTTTTATGTTATACGATTATGTTATGGTTTCTGATATGTTTAAACCTATTCATATAAGGAATGTATTGGACTTAATAAGTGACGGGTGGAGCCCGCTATAGCTCCTCGATGCATCGGTAGGTCTCATGAGACAACTAGACATGGAATTGGCCGAGGGCCTTTCCCAATTTGATTTATGGTTTTGGCCGAGGCCTTAATCATTTTAGACGTCTTGGCCGAGGCCTTGACAAAATGTTTCAGAATGTCCGGCATTATACATTCCCTCATTATGAAAGTGGTTATTGATATTGCATGTGATTATTCGACCTGTAGAATATCCATGTGAAGATGTAAATTGCATTATCTCATTTTACTTTTTCCATATTATGTTTATGTTCAAGTTTAAAAGGCTTTTATTTTAGTCATACATTGCCTTAAATGTTTATGTTTATTTTTGAAAGCTTCCGCAATATTGTTATCCTTACTGAGCGTCTGAGCTCACCCCTTTCAATTTTTTAATATTTTCCAGGATGTGAAGAAGTATTTTATGAATGACCTGCAGGGATAGTCAGAAGAGGATATGAGTGTGGACTATGGAGTCTTTGTTATTGTAGTTTTTCACTTTATGATGTACTGTAACATTTAGGAATGTATCTAGTGTTTCCAAGGCTACTAAACTAATCGGTCTTTCGAGACTTGATCTTTTGTGATCGTGCCAATGTTACGAAGTAATGTACCAACTCTGGGTAGCTGGGGTCGGGGCGTTACAGTTGGTATCAGAGGCAGTTTAGTACTAACCTTGGAAGCTAGATTTAGATAAACTCTGATTAAGAGCACATAGCCCAAAGATATACTTTGAGGATTAGTATAGAAGAACTTCCATGATTTTTGGTATTATAGAGATGTTGTGAGTTTTCCGAGCAATACATCCCTGTCTAGATACGAGCAGGTAGAGGCGGCTCTAGCACAGATGTACCTAGGTGTAAAACCCAAAAACACCGCTTTGAGCTAGACTCGAACAGGAACTGGTGCACGACAACGGGCCTTGCTGAACTCTTGGTTACGACACTCCCGGGGGAAATGCTTAGGATAATTCCCATTTTCTTTACAAACCACTATGAATGGTTATGAGTATATACTTCCTCAAATAAATCCTCTTTATGATTATGGATAATATCCATAAATAGTTCAATTTATGTTAAGTATTTTACAAGTATGGAATTATGTATTTTGATTCATAAACTAATCTAGTTTATGCCATTGTTTAGAAATGGCGCCTAGTGGAAGGAATGGAAACCGTATCAATGCACGAACTCCGTGTAGCGATTGCCCTCCTGCTCAAGATAATTATTGTGGATCTGGAGATACAACTGGTGCTGATCAACTTATCACTATACTGGGACAACTTACTCAGGTTATGAATAATAACCTTACTCGTATGGAGCACCCTGATCCGCAACGTGGAGGATCAATGCTAGAACGTTTCATGAGGCAACAACCACCAGCCTTCAATGGGGGTACAAATCCGTTAGTAGCTGAGAAATGGATAAACTCCTTAGAGAAAATATTCCATGCCTTGGGGAGTAGCGAAAGGGAGAAGGTTGTCATGGCAGTTTACCGCCTCACTGGAGATGCCGATCAGTGGTGGTCGCTGATTCAAAACACAAAGGAAGATGATGACGTATCGAATATGGAATGGAGGGAGTTCAAAGATCTGTTTTTAGAAAAATATTTTCCTCGTGACCATCGAGCAGATATGGAAAGGCAATTTCTGAGTTTGAGGCAGAAGGAGGATGAGAATGTCACAAAGTATGAGGCTAACTTTACAAGGTTAGCGAGGCATGCTGCCGATTATATACTTAACCCAAGGAGTAAGATTGATCGTTTCTTTGATGGGTTAAAACCATTTCTCCGTCGAGATTTAGTATTACAATCCTTCTCATCATACGAAGATATTGTCTCGTGTTCTATCAAGATAGAAAAGGAATTCTCTAAGTCTTATGACAACAAAGTAAAGCAAGAGAAGAAGAGAACGGTGGAACAAGAGACAGATAAGGGGAAAAAGGGAAAGAAGGATTTTCAATTATGTGATAATTGTGGGAAGAATCACCCTGGTACTTTCCTAAAAGGAATGGGAGTTTGTTATAAATGTGGAGAAAAGGGTCACCAGGCTCGTGATTGCAAGGGAAAGAAAGAGGCTGTCAAAGTTGAATGCTACAATTGTAGGGAAACAGGGCATTATGAAAATGAATGTCCTAAGCGTCAAGGAAACTTACCTCAGAAAAGGCCAAGGGATCAAGGCCAATCTTATGATGTGACTACAGTTGAAGCGGAATAATTAATGTATTGGTGCTTTTGGACTCAAGGATTATATTCTGGTTATAAGAATAATGTGATATATATATGGATTGTACTGCAGTACTTGTTGATTTCAGTAAGGTTTTAATATGATTAAGGTAATCATATTTTTAGTATGTGACAATAAGAGAAACTTTTCTTTGTTTGAGGAATCTGATGTTACAATTGATTTTGGAATTTAGAGAACTTTTAGAGAAAGTCTGGACGGAGGTATTTTGGATAACTATTAAGGTTGGAATGGATTAAGTTGAACCATGGATAGTATTGTTTAAGGTTAAAGAATTTCTGAAGATTATTTTTGGAATATTATAATACTATAGTTTTAGGAAAAAGGACAACCTGCAGGGTGGGGAATAACCCGTCGCGTCGGACAAAGCTGCAGGAATCGAACCCACAACCATAGTGCGACAAGCCTTTATTTCCTACCACTAGCCTACAGGAAGTCCCTGGTTATTACAAAATAGTTTTACTAATCTAAATGGTATGTGTTAACATTTTTAACGTTATACAATTAGGATAAATGGAATATTTTTGAGTTCCGTTAACATTTGGAGTAAAAGTTGGGTTTGTGGTAAAATTTATAAATGAATGAAAGTATACATAACAAGTATGTATATTCCCTTACGTTCTTAGTAAATCTCCTAAATAAATTCATCAACATTATAAAAGGTAACTTAAAACAAAAATGTTGTCGGTTAACTTTTCCAACTGGGGATTCAATGACCGTTTAACCAATCACAAGTTTGTGATTTTCTTGTGGTTAAACTTTCTCCTAATCCTGTTTTCTATAACTCTCCATCAGACCTTGATGGTTTGTTTCTCCTCCATATCCATATTTTCATATAATCCTAGAATGGGCTATATCGGGTGACCTTTGTACTTATCCTGCTTTCTTTTAATGTTATATATTTATTAACCTTATTTCCGATGTGGGTTTTCCTCAAAGGTATTTTCTCTTTTCAACCTTTTATTTTCAAAGAAAAATTTCAAATTGCGAGGACGCAATTTATTGAAGGAGGGGAGAATGTAACACCCCGATCTTCCACGATACGCTTCTCATTCAATAATGCAATAGCTTGCATTGTACGCAACTTCGAGTTCTAAAACACCGCGACTAATCAAAGTAGCCGTTATGAATAGTAATAACCACTTTTTAAAATTATAGAAATTTTATATTTCAAAATGGATTTCATTTTTGGATTCGGAATATCGAAATTAGCCTATGTTGAATTTTTGGTATTTTTCTGAGAACTTCTAATTTTTATGAATAGTGAAAAATACTTTAAAACAACTTTTTTAATCAAAATAATTTATTGTGATAAATTATACTATTTAGTGGTTTTAACATATAATTAGAATATATTTTTACCATTTTATCCACTGGTGGTCATTAGAATTAATTTAACATTGAAATTGGACATAAACAATTGCCAATCTTTTGATATAAATTGTTTCTTAAAAACACGCTATTTGTCGTAACAGCGGGAATTAATTATAAAATTAATTAATGCAACTTATATGTTTGGAATTTTGTAAAATTGACATCATTTTTGAATTCGGAATATCAATTATAGCTTAGGGTGAAATTTTGGCCTTGTTCTGAAAAACTTCAATTTTTGATGAATAGTGAAACCACTAAGTGGTAGTTAAATAACTGATTTTTCGTTTAAATGAAATATTACCACTTCTGTGATTTGATTTTCAAAAATCAGACATACATGGTTGTCATTAAGAAGTAAAATGTGGTTCAATGAGATTAAAATAATTTTTTGGTGAATAGTAACTTTTAAGTTCTTAATCGCGATTAGAGGTAATTAGTGTAGTTTAAGGTACAAATAATGTTTTAATAATATGAGATGAGCATGACACTTGTCCTACTCCTATTGTATGAGTCATGGCCGACCAAGACAACCCATGGGTCAACTTGGGGACCCCATGGAGCCACTTTAGTTGGAAAATGACATTAATATATATTTATTTAATGTTAAAATTAAATTGACACAAACATGAGTTATTTTACTAAAACAGTTTTTATGTGGGGTTACACAAGTCCAAATTTTGACTATAAATATTCATTAGAAAGATAAAAAGATTTCCTACATCATAGTATTTTTTTTATAATTTTTAGACATTAAATAAATTAAATTATTTATGACATCATTATGATGAAGCGATGACCTCATTATTTAATGATTTAAATAAAATGAGAAGATAATGCTAAATCCAAGGCTTACACTTGTCCAAAGCCTATTGGATGAGGATATTTCGAAACCTTATCACCTTAGCCTCTAATTATATAAGTGTGGGACCTTTAGAATCCGAAAAGCATTGTGAAATAATGTAACATTTTAATCTTTCCAAAAGGGCCCCTCCTCTCCACTTATAAAAGGCCCCCACCTCTCCCACCTCATTTACACTTTCAAGCCATTTGGCTCGGCCAACCTCTGCCCAAATACTCTCCCAAAATCCCTCTCTTACTCCTAGAAGCCTCACTTTGGGCAGAACACTTCCCATGGAAGCCTTTGGCTCAAATCACAAAGAGTTACCCGATTGTGAGGTAATGTCTTCTCTAATGTTGTTTGGGTATATTTTTCTTCTCCAACCCCCTAAACTCTTTTTATTCATTTCTTTTGTAACAACACAAGTATCCTCAATATACTAGTAAGTTGTTATAAGAATGATTCTAGATACACTTACACACACCTACATCTAATGGTTAAAGAACATACGGTTTCTGTGGATGGCGAATTTCTGCCTCACGAAACGATGATTGTTCAACACTCATATAACACCTTCAAAGGTGGCCATTAAGATGTCACTATTTTTATATATGATATATAATATTTTTATGTTTTACTTATGCTTCTGTATTTCTCATTTATGTCATACTTTATGATTTCCATTATGGGTAAAACGCGATAATTTCATTTTAGGAAGTGCGGACTACCGCCCCCTCAAAGTGATTTGAATCGTTAATGCCATATGTGGGGTGTATAAAGGATGGAGTAAATGGTATTATACACTATGTTATACTGTAATTATATTATAAATTTATATCATTATGATTTCATTCCATTAAATACGAAATAGAAATGAAAGTAGCGTTCATGCGTACGTACGGCTTACCGTCTCCATGAACGGTGCATTTCATTTCTTACCTCTAAATGTTACGTGACATTATGAATGAATGTATATACTGTATATATATGATATATATGAGATCTAAATCATGAATATAATTTTGGATATAATGGATATTCTACCACATGAACAACTTGTAATTATAAGAAGTTTATTGTTGACTCAAGTACCAAAGATCGACAAAATGACCGTTATTAACTTAAATAATTACATAATGTTCATAACATTGTAATAAGTGATATAAAAAGGATAATGAAATTGAAAATGGTTCTTAATAAGGTAGATATTAACTCTAGTTTATTATTCAGGAGGTTAAAGAACGGTTGAGTCAAGTCGGACACAAGGTAAGGGAACTTCTTAACCCAATTTCTATTCTTTGGGTTAATCTCCTACTTTCAAATTATGTCATGATATTATTATGCCCTATCTTGTATTTTTACATTATTTATGTGTACTTATAGTGAATACACATTATAGATGTACTTTATTTAAAAAAATGATCTTTTTAAGGACTTCGTCTCAATCCCCTTTCATTGAGGCATATTTGGTTTTATACACAACTTTCTTTTATACGGTGTATAAACCCCTTTGACTTTTACGCTTATTCAAAAGGAATCTTTTTATACGAAGCGTTTTGCTAAACGACAAAAGGGAATGTTTTTCTTTCCGTACTTATGCGGCGACAACGACTTCTCCGCCGCCATGACCATTATTTGAGTTTCGGCTTCCTCTACAAGCCATCATTTTTTTTAATGAAAAATAAATACAAAGTTTTAACTTTCTTTTATTTTGGTATTGAAAATGGTTTGGAAAGCGTTTTTATTATATCAATGTGTTGTATTGATATCTTGTGATTGAAATGTGGAAATTTTATGTTTCCTTTATGCATGTTTTATGTGATACGATTATGTTATGATTTATGATATGTTTAAACCTATTCATATGAGGAATGCATTGGACTTAATAAGTGAAGGGTGGAGCCCGCTATAGCTCCTCGATGCATCGGTAGGTCTCATGAGACAACTAGACGTGGAATTGGCCGAGGACCTTTCCCAATTTGATTTATGATTTTGGCCGAGACCTTAATTATTTTAGACGTCTTGGCCGAGGCCTTGACAAAATGTTTCAGAATGTCCGGCATTATACATTCCCTCATTATGAAAGAGGTTATTGATATTGCATGTGATTATTCGACCAGTAGAATATCCATGTGAAGATGTAAATGGAATTATCTCATTTTACTTTTTCCATATTATGTTGATGTTCAAGTTTAAAAGGCTTTTCTTTTAGTCATACATTGCCTTAAATGTTTATGTTTATTTATGAAAGCTTCCGCAATATTGTTATCCTTACTGAGCATCTGAGCTCACCCCTTTCAATGTTTTAATATTTTCCAGGATGTGAAGAATTATTTTATGAATGACCTGCAGGGATAGTCAGAAGAGGATATGAGTGTGGACTATAGAGACTTTGTTATTGTAGTTTTTCACTTTATTATGTAATGTAACATTTACGAATGTATCTAGTGTTTCCAAGGCTACTAAACTAATCGGTCTTTCGAGACATGATCTTTTGTGATCATGCCAATGTTACGAAGTAATGAACCGACTCTGGGTAGCTGGGGTCGGGGCGTTACACATTCCGTATGAGATATGGCCATTATGAATTTTTAGTAATGCCTTTTGGGCTAACCAATGCACCTGCTTTATTCATGGACTTAATGAATAGAATTTTCCATGAGTTCTTGGATATGTTTGTGGTGGTTTTCATTGATGATATTTTGGTGTTTTCTAAAAGTAAAGAGGATCATGAAAGACATTTAAGGGATATCTTGCAAACCTTAAAAGAAAATAAACTGTATGGAAAATTCAGCAAATGTGAGTTTTGGTTGCAAAAAATTTCTTTCCTTGGTCATATTGTTTCTAAAGATGGAATAACTGTTGATCTTGCAAAAACAAAATTTGTGGAAGAATGTCCAAGACCCACAAATGTAATTGAGATTCGTAGCTTCCTTGGTTTGGCAGGATATTACCGAAGGTTTGTTAGAAATTTTTCACTATTATCTAGTCCAATGACTCAGCTAACTCAGAAGGGTGTTAAGTTTATCTAGAAAAAATAATGTGATGATTGTTTTCAGTAATTGAAAAGAAGATTGGTGAATGCTACCATTTTGGCACTACCTTCCAGGAATAGTGAGTTTGTTATATATAGTGATGCTTCATTGAAAGGACTTGGTTGCGTCCTAATACAGAATGATCAGGTAATTTCTTATGCTTCACGACAGTAGAAAACTCATGAGGTAAATTACCCTACACATGATTTGGAATTTGCTGCTGTTGTGTTTGCTTTAAAAATTTGGAGGCATCATTTGTATGGAGTAAAGTGTGAAATATATACCGATCACCAAAGTTTAAAGTATATATTAACTTAGAAAGAGTTAAACATGAGACAGAGGAGATGGCTGGAATTAATCAAGGATTATGATTGTACAATTCGTTACCATCCGGGAAAAGCAAATAAAGTGGCTGATGCTTCGAGTCGAAAAAGTAATGCTTCATTAGCAATGTTGTGTTTGGAATGTGATCCTTGGGTTAAGGATTTGATGAACTTTGGAATAGAAGTTGTTGGTGCAGGAAGTCCTTCTATTTTGTTTCAGGTATCAGTGAGATCTTCTCTATCAGGCAGAATCAAGCAAGCACAGAAGCAAGACAGTGAGTTGTAGAAAAAGGTAGAGCTGGTTCAGAAAGGTAAGTTGCCTGAATTCAACATTGATAATGATTGTGTTTTGAGATTTGGGAATAGATTGTGTGTGCCTTGTGATTCACAGTTGAAGAAAGATTTGTTATGTGAAGCTCATAGTTCTCCGTTTTCAGTTTATCTGGGCAGTACTAAGATGTATAGAGATCTGGGGGAGTATTACTTGTAGGATGGAATGAAAAGAGATATTGCTGATTTTACTGTGAAGTGTTTGACATGTCAACAGGTTAAACTAGAGCGGCAGTTACCAAAAGGGATGCCTCAGCCTTTACCAGTGCCAGAGTGTAAATGGGAGAATATATCTATGGACTTTGTTGTGGGATTACCGAAGACATCTTGAGGTAATAAAGCAATCTGGGTTATTGTTGATCGCTTGACCAAATCTGCTCATTTCCTTGCTATACGAGATACTTTCTCTCTTGATCAACTTTTCCTTTTGTATCTTAAAGAGATAGTCAGGTTACATGGAGTTCCTCTCTCCATTGTATCGGATCGTGATCCCAGGTTTACTTCTACCTTTTGGAAAGGCCTTCAGAAGTTGTTGGGTACTGAATTAAATTTTAGTACGGATTTTCATCCTCAATCAGATGGGCAGTCAGAATGAACAATTCAGACCATGGAGGATATGCTACGAGCTTGTTCAATGGATTATCAGGGAAGTTGGGACCAACATCTTTCTTTGGTTGAATTTTCATATAATAACAGTTTTCATTCCAGTATATAGATGGAACCATTTCAGGCGTTATATGGGAAGCGGTGTAGAACTCCATCTTTCTGGGATGAAGTGGGTGAAAGGAAGTTGATGGGACCAGAATTGGTAGAAGAGTTGGAAGAAAAAGTTCAGCTGATTTAGAAGCACATGAGAACAGCTCAGAGTAGGCAGAAGAGTTATGCAGACAACAGGAGGAAGGATCTATCTTTTGAGGTAGGTGATCATGTTTTTCTCAAAGTATCACCTTGGAAAAGGGTGATGCGATTTGGTAAGAAAGGAAAGCTAAGTCCAAGGTTCATTGGACCTTATGAAATTATGGAGAGAGTTGGATCAGTTGCTTACCGAGTGGCTTTACCTCTGAGTTTATCTCAGGTACACAATGTTTTTCATGTTTCGATGTTGAGAAAGTACATGCCAGATCCATCTCATGTTTTGAGTCCAGAGGTAGTTCAGCTGGAAGAGATCCTATCTTATGAGGAACAACCGGTCCAGATTCTTGACCACAGGGAGAAAGTGTTACGGAATAAGGTGATTAATCAGGTAAAGGTTTTGTGGAAAAACCACATGATGGAAGAGGCAACATGGGAATCTGAAAATGCAATGAGGGATAAGTACCCCCATTTATTTTATAAGTAAATAAATTGTGGGGACGTAATTTTCTAAAGGGGGGAAGGATGTAACATCCCAAATAAGTAATGAATAATAGATATTTTTATCTATGTCTATTAATGAATTATATAGTGTTTTAGAGGCTTAAAATGAAAATAAATACAATCTTATGCATGGAATACACTAATATTCTTAAAAGATTGTTTTACTGCCTTTTGATGGAAAACCCTTTTTAAATCTATCTTTTGACAATTTTATAAGCTATGTTTGTCAAAATAAAATTATTATTTATGATTGGGACATCAAAATTTACATTGTGTGAATTTTTGGTATTTTTCTGACAATGTTCATTTTTTTAATGAATAGTGAAAAATACTCCTGCTTTTTAATCTAATTTATTTATATGATTAGATTATCTTTTGAATTGGTTTTGAAGTGAAATTAGAATATATTTTTACCATTTAATCCAATGGTGGTCATTGGAATCAATTTCACTTTGAAATTGGACTTAAACTGGTGTCAATCTTTTGATACTTATTGTTTCATAAAAATACGCTATTTGTCATAACAGCGGGAATTATTTATTAAATTAATTAATGTGAATTATATGTTTTGAATTTTGTAAAATAGACTTCATTTTTTAATTTGGAATATCAAATATATATTCGGGTGAATTTTTGGTAATTTTCTGAAAAAACATCAATTTTTGATGAATAGTGAAACCACTAAGTGGTAGTTAAAGAAACTGATTTTTCGTTTAAATGAAACTTTGCCACTTTTGTGTTTTGAATTTCAAAAATCCGACATACATGGTTGTCATTAAGAAGTAAAATGTGGTTCAATGAGATAAAAATAATTTTTTTGGTGAATAGTAACTTATTAAGTTTTTAATCGCGATTAGTGGTAATTAGGGTAGTTTAAGGTAAAAATAATGCTTTAATAATATGAAATGACCTAGACACATGTCTTAACCTTATTGGATGTGTCAGGGCAGACCATGAAAATCCATGGGTCTTGGGGACCCCATGGAGCCACTTTGGTTGGGAAATGACATAAATAACTTTTTATTTAATGTTAAAGTAAAAATGACACAAACATGAGTTATTTTAAAAAAACAATTTTTATATGGGGTTATACAAGTCAGATTTTTGACTATAAATATTCATTGGAAAGATAAAAAGATTTCATACATCATAGTAGTTTTTTTATAAATTTTTTACTTTAAATAAATAAATTTATTTATGACATCATGATGATGCAGCGATGACCTCATTATTTAACGATTTAAATAAAATGGAACGATAATGTATTATCTAAGTCCTAAACATGTCCAAAACCCATTGGATGAGTGGATTTCGAACCATTATCACCTTATCCTCTAATTATATCAATGTGGGACCTTTTGAATCCGAAAATCATTTTAAAATAAAGTAACTTATTTTTACATTCCAAGAGTGCCCCTCCTCTCCTCTTATAAAAGGCCCCCACCTCTACCTCCTTACCCACACTCCCAAAGCCTTTGGCTAGGCCAAAATCTTACCATTTTCTCTCTCCACTTACCTCTCTTACTCCTTGAAGCCTCAATTTGGGCAAAAGTCTTCCCAGGGAAGCCTTTGAGCTCAAACCAAGGGGAGTTACCCGATTTTAAGGTAATGTCTTCTTTTGAGTCCTTTTGTTTTATATTGCTTCTCCAACCCCATAAAATCTTTTTATTATTTTCTTTTGTAACAACTCCAGTATCCTCAATATACTAGGAAGTTGTTATAAGAAGTATTCGAGCTACACTTACACACACCTACATCTAATAGTTAAAGAACATACTCTTTCCGTGGATGGTGAATTTATGCCTCCCGAAACGATGATTGTTCAACATTCTTTTAACACATTCAAAGGTGGCCATTAATATGTCACTATATTTATATATGATATATAATATGTTTATGTTTTCCTTAATGTTCTGTTTTTTTTCATTTTGGGCATACCTTTATGGTTTCCATTATGTGTAGACACGATATCTTCATTTAAGGAAGTGCGGACTACCGCCCCCTCAAAGTGATTTTATTCGTTAAATACCATATGTGGGACATATAAAGGATGGAACTATGATATTATATATTATATTATACTGTAATTATAATATACCTTTATATCATTATGATTCCATTCTATAAAATACGAAATATAAATGAAAGTAGCGTTCATACGTGCGTACGGCTTACCGTCTCCACGAACGGTGCATTTCATTTCTTACCTCTAAATGATTATGTAATATTATAAATTCATGAATGTACTGGATATGAAATATATGATATCTATATCATGAATACCATTCTGGATGTAATGGATACATGAACAACTTGTAATTTTAAATGGTTTATTTTTGACTCAAGTACCAATGATCGTTAAAATGACCGTTATTAACTTAAATAATTACATAGTGTTCATGACATGACAATAAGTGATATAAAAGGAATAATGAGCTTGAAAAATGTTCTTAAAGAAGTATAAATTAAATCAAGTTTTTTATTTAGGACACTGAAGAACGATCGAGTCAAGTCGTACCCGAGGTATGGGACTTCGTCTCAATCTCCTTTCATTGAGGCATATTTTATTTTATACACAACTTTCTTTTATACGGTGTATAAACCCCTTTGACTTTTACATTTATCCAAAAGGAATCTTTTTTATACGAAGCGTTTTACAAAAATGAAAAAAGGGAATGTTTTTGTCATACGTATGCGGCGACAACGACTTCTCCGCCGCCGTGACCATTATTTGAGTTTCGGCTTCCTCTACAAGCCATACCTTCTTTTTAAAAGAAAAATAAATACCATGTTTTACTTTTCTTTTTTGGTATTGAAAATGGTTCTCATAATGTTTTTATATCAATGTGTTGTATTGATATCTTATGATTGAAAGGTGGAAATGTTAGGTTTCCTTTATGCATGTTTTTTGTGATATGATTATGTTGAGGTTCTTGGGCATTATTATGAATACGGGTGGTTTCGTGATAAACTATGGGAGGGTGAGCCCGATATAGCTCTCCAATGCATTGGGTAACATGAAGGAGTGAAACGTTAAGGTTTTTCCAAAGCGATTTAGGGAATATACTGTGATGGGTATTCCGAACGTAACCAAGAGGGTTACTCCCTACGTAAGGATGTTATGAATGCCTCAAGTTACCTTTATGTCTTATTATTTCTATGATTTATTCATGATTTGATGAGGTATGTTGAAGTGCTTATGTTTTATGGGTAAAGTATGATTTCATTCTTATGTATATATGTACCCATGTTTCCTCTCCATATTTTTATATCCCTTACTGAGCTTTTTATGCTCATCCCAAGTTTTTTGAAATGTTTTTCACATGTCAAGGGAAAGGTACATGATATGATGATAGTGTCAAGGAGGTGTCAAGAAATAATCCATGTTTTATTTAAAATATGTTTCCATTGATGGGAATGAAGTATAATATCTTTATGTAACCACTTTGTTTATATGTGGAATGTAATGCAAGTTTTATTATCTAATTCTCTAAAACTCTAAACCCAAAAAGATCCTCAATGTGTAATCTTGTAATAACTCAAGATTAAGTAAGGTTTAAGGCTGGGGCATTATATATAAAAAGGACAAAATGCATGTGGGGTGACAAAACATTGCTTACAGAAAGGCTGCAAGGCTTGAACTCACATCTGAAGGTGATAAAGGTGTTTCACCTACCACTGGTATGCGTGTTGTTCTGATTAACAAGTTACTATTTTTATTTGAACAATTTAATTAATAAATATTAATTTTTAGCTTGTGGTGTCACTATTGTGGTTTAAAGATTAATATATTATATTATATGACTTAAGCTAACTACATTTAGGATGGAATATATTTATAGATAGATAGCAATACATGTCACTCTTTTATAAATCATATGATCCTCTAAATGTGAATGTTAGTTCTTTAGGAATAAAAAATTCATTTAGGGATATTCATTTTATGGATTACATTATGAATTGGAAATTGATCGAGGAACAAACAAATGATAAGATTGTAGCTATCAAATATACCCATATCAAGTAAGTATATTTCATTTTATTATTAGATAAAAAAATAATTTATTATCATTATGAAAAATACCATTAAAATATTTCCCATAAAACATTCACATCCCATTAAATAAATCTAATTTTAAATCATTACATATTTATGATTTTGAGATCATTAACTTTCCATTGATCATTCACTTTCTTGTGATCAATACTGTCTATCACTACTTATAATTTTTTTTATTTTTTTTATATGTACATATCGTAAAATTAAAACAATGTTATCCTACATCAAAACCTAGTTATGGGTTATTTTATAAGACAATTTTAATTAACATTATCTTGTATTATGTGTATGTTTTAAACCCTATTTATGATTTTTGTTTTCATAAAAGGAAATTTCAAATATCAAAACATTGATTTCTGAGTGCAAAATCAAATTTTGAGGAAAACATATATATACGTTTGGGATAATGTTAAAATAAAATTCTATAGGAATAATATTATATTTCATAGTCTATAAAAAATGAAACACTTATCATAAAAAGATCAAAAAATATATTTAGTTATATTTATTCTCTTCAATAGCTTGACATATGCAACCTCAATCCAAAAGGAACTATAAAATAGAATATCGTTATAACCTAGCTGTTAAATAAGAGGGTGTGAAATGATCTAAATAAATTTTAAAAGTTAAATGGTATAAAAATTTGTTATGTAAATTTAGTGGGCATCTATTTATTATAATTAAAATATGAAATAATTGAATAAAAAAATAAATGGTTTTTTAATAGTTATATTTTTCTAAAAGATGATTTAGTCTCTCTTTGTACCCAAAATTTAAGAATATTATTTAAAACATATAAAAATTTAATTTTATAAAATTAATTTCATTTTTGATATCAGTATATCAAAATTATATTAGGTTGATGTTTTTTATTTTTTTTGAAAGGTTTTATTTTTTATAAATTGTGAAAAAAAAGACATTTATTAAAAACATTATTTTGGTTTAAATTATTAACAATGTTGAATTATAATTTAGTTTTTTTATAAGTAAAATTATTTTAATACATAATATTTTTGTAATTAGAATCAATTTTCTTATTAAACATTGATATTAGAACCTCTATAATTTGGATAATGTTTCTTTGGAAAGTTGTAATTTCATAGCATCTATAAGTACAATTTTAAACTAGATTGTACCAATACAATGAATTTTAATTTAGAAAATTTGATTTCATATTTTAAATAAAAAAAATTTATATTATAAAATAAGGACAACTCAATTTTTTTAAAATTATGAATAGTAAAAGTAGTACAAAATAATTACCACTGTTAGGGTAAAAACAAATTTATTTGGGATTAAAGTAAAAAGATAATGGTTTATAGACATATAAAATTTCAAAAAAAATACTAAATACTTATTTATAAATTATAAAATATAATGGTATGCAATTATCTATTTTTAATATTTTTTTATTATAAAAATTTTGGTGTAATTGAATCTTTTCAAAACATTCATGTGTTTTCTCTCCCCCACTTGTTAAATTCCGCCACACTACTTCGATACTCACAATTAAAAAGAAATTTTTAAATAAAAATATTTAAATAAATCACTTCATTAATCCTCTCACAGAATCCTAGAGGATTTTTATATGATAAATACTTCAAAGGAAGTATTTTCGTAAAATCCTAAAGAATTTTTCTGAAGAAGAGGTAATGTAATTAAAGGAGAGTTTTTTATTTTTATTCATCCTCCACTTCCTTAAAATAATATTTAAAAAATTATATAATAATATCATTATATTAATTATATTTATAATTTATTATGTTATGCTAATGAGATATATATATATATATATCTTATTCCATCAGATGGGAAACAAAACCGTTGATCGTGCATATCGTAGACTACCGCCGCATGAACCGATGTAACTTTTTTTTCCATCAACACAGTTAAATGTTGTTATGATGATGTATTTTAAAAACATTTATGATATTTATGATATTATTATAATACAAGAATTATAATATCACATATACATTCTTACTTTCATTGATGTTCAAAATACAACAACTTCGCTTGTTTGTATGGAGGATTACCGCCTCATGAAGGGATGTAAGTGCGTTTTCACTTATGATTTACATAGAACATAATACGAGTAACTAATGAATATATATGATATATATGAAAATTTTCTATTTATTTAATATTAATATTTCAATAAATTATTTCCCTTTTCACCCATTAAGGAAATGATAATTTCACCTGTGCATACGTACATCCTACCATCTCCACCAAAAGGTGTGATCCATTATCCATGTTAAAATTTCAATAATGATTATAAAAATTTATCTAATGAAAAAAATAATATTTATAAATTTAATATAAATATGTATATTATTCATCTATATCTTATACACTAGAACCAAAACATTCGTGATAAAACACACATGATACATCATGATAATTAACCATAAATTAATAAAAATAATGAAATATTATTAATAAAAATTTGGTAAAATGTTATAATAATATCATATATGATATTATAAATATTAATATGGTATTATTATAAATTAATAAAATTATTAAAACCATTATGCTTGATTTTAAATCATGTTCAACTAAAAAGGATCATGAGGTACGGGACTTCGTCTCAATTTCACTTTATTGAGGAATATTGTAATGTTGTGCACCAGATGATATTTTATATAGTGGATTTAATTACCATTATACATTCAATATCATGTATAATTTATAATATATGTTATTTATAATTTCAATTTTATTTATTTCAACCAATGGGATATGGCTTGAAAATTAACAAGTGGTAAAGAATTTAATAAAACAATTTCTTTTCATTGGGTTATATTACATTTTTTTGTCTTTGATAGTATATGATATTTTTGTAATGAATGTTAATTATCATATTTCTTATTTCCACTTGGTTTATGTGTATCTAAATTTTAAGAATATAATTGATTCATTGATTAATTCTCAGTTGAATGATACAATCTTTTTGATGGATTATTTCACAATCTCATTTTAATCTGGATTTTTTATTCTTTAATATCCAATGAAGGAAATTATTTGATCATTGGATAACATACCAAAATAATTTTATTAATGTATGGTTATTCAGGAAGTATTTATATAATGGAACAATATCATCCCCATTTGGTAAAAAATATTATTGGGAAAATGTTTTTACTAAAATTCGAAATCTTTTCTCTCTTTAGTAAATGATATATTTTTCTTCAAAACACTTGTTTAAAAAAAATTAAAAAATGTTATTAAAATTCTCCAAATTATTTTGCAAAGAACTTTTTACCCATGATTTGTTTAAATTTTTTTGAATGGAATATTCTTATCTCCTTCGAAAAAACGATTTGTTTGGATTTCTCTGAAAATGTGAAAAGAATCCGTGTTTTAATATATATAACATATATAATGTTTCTCACTATCATTACACATAAATTTTTTAATGATTCCTCTTTAAATTTTAAAGGATATTTTCAAAGAAAATTATATTTAAAATATTTTTTGAACATTTAGTTTTTTTAAAATATACTTTTAATGTTATAAGGTTATTTTATCAAGAATGTTTTAAGGAAATTTTTATTTTAGTTTTATTGATCAATGAAATAACCCCATTATCATAATTATGATCCTATATGGATATATTCAATTGATCCCATAATTTTTATTCTCTTGACGGTTTTGGATTTGTTTGACCAAGGATAGTCATTACATCTACTTCTTGGCTTCATTTTTATTTATTAAATTTTTATTGAATTATTCACATTCCAGTGACTATTGAAAATTAAATTTAATCTAAATATCTATATTTTTTATCATGGATATTATTACTACTTAAAATATATAACAGTTATATATACGACATTTTAATTTAAAATTTATTTTATTGAATGGAGGAAATATTAATAATATATATTTTTTATTCAATAAATATATTTAATGGTAAGGATTATTGTTTAATATTCTATCGATTATTCGATATATGAGGAATGATTTTTAAATTTTGATATGGGTGGGTAATAGTTATATAAACCCCTTTAATGCATTTGTAGTCACATGGACTGATTATTTTAATAGTCTCAGTTAAATGGGTTCCTAGTGTATACCAACATTTGAGTTTTAAATTTTCTTATGGAAGGTCTTAACAATATAGGTTGCATTATTCCTAAGATCTTGACATCCAATAATTAATAATTACCCTCATTAAGATTTTAGTTGTTTTTATCCATGATAATTTCATAATTATATTACATCTAAATGAATTTTATTATTAGTTATTAACTAAATGGAATGTCTGTACAAATATTTACAATGGAATATTGATTATTCCTTATATTATAATGATAATCAAGTTATTGTTAAATGTAATGTCTATTCATATATTCCCCTCTCGATGTTGAATATTCCTTATTGATTATTCATCATTTACTCATGATACGTTCTGATTTAGACTACTCTTATTGAGTATTTGAGAACAAAATTATTTTGTTACCTTTCCCATGAATTCAATACTTGTACTATGAATTATATTAAATTATAATCTAGATCGAACAATGATATTATTGAAATAAATTAAGATTTAATTTTTGTCTTATATTGCATTATTGGAATCTTCTTTGTATTTAGTCTACCTAGACAAATAAAAACGATGGTCATTCAGGATGAAATTATATTTATCTCATGGAAATTTAAAAAATTAAACACTAGATCTATGTTATTGGGGCTGGGGAAATTACATTATAAGTAAAATTATAACACATTAAGGTTGAAAAAATCAGTTAACTCAGTTAAGGTTAAAAATGGTTAATGAAGGGGTGGAAACAAAATAAAAGGGATAGAACTACCAAAAAACTTTTTTAAACAATATTTTTTGATTGGATTTTTAACAAAAGCGTATTAACTAAAAAATGTGTCTTTTTGGCACCATTTTTTCCCCTAAAAGTGACTATATAATATTTTAAATAATTGAAATAGTATAAGTGTGCCATTCACCTCAATTGTAAAAGGTTACCATCCCCTCTCTTATTTAGACCACTCTGGGAAACCTATATCAATAAATACCTTTCTAATTATATTATAAAATATGCTATACAAGAATAATATGTTTTATTACTTCAAAAATACAATTATGAGGGTTCTTAACAAGGGATCTAAAAGAAGTCTACTAAAGAAGAAGGAATCATGTTTATCGAATCTTTGAACATTATATCTTCTTATTAATTCTTTAAATCTATTATAACAATGGTAAAATAAAATCAATGGTATAATAAATATTCTTAAGTATTATTATGTTTAGAGTATAACCATTTTTTGCCATGTTTCCAACTTACGAAAAGAAAAAACAACGTACTTTATTACGTATGGATTACCATCTCCGCAAACAAATGTTATTAATTTTTTATACCTTTTTTCTTGGATGGTTATAAATATTTAACTAATTATTATATATTATATTTATGAAATAGTTATGTTCATGGTATTATAATATAACAATTACCATTTCACCTTTCCATCCTTTAGAAAATGATAATATTTCTCATGTGTATCTATGGGATACCACATCTATGAAGGAATGTGGTTTATTTTTTCGTTTATAATTTACATGGATACCAATATGGATATATTTAATTTATATAAATTATATAATAATTATTATATATATATATATGAATTTTTGTTTACTTGTTTTTTTTCAGCCATTGAAGGGTGAAAATAACTTTCACGAGCAAGTACGATCTACCATCTCCATAAATGATGTAATTCAGTTTTTCAATATCTTCTTTTATTTAATGATTATATATATGTATATTATGAATATTTATTATATTTATATCATTATTATAAATATATATATGATATAAACATGATCAAAATAAAACGACCAAAACTGTTGAACTAAAACTTCTATGAAAAACGTCATAGTAAACACCAAGAAATAATGATTAAAAAATAATTAATAATAAATTGGTGTTGAAATATGGTTTTTGGATAAAAAATAATATTATAAGTTTGTTTATTGTTCTTTTATAGAATTATAATTAATTACTATTTGTTATACAAGAGGATAAATCATGTTCAACCCAGTAGAAGCATGAGGTGATGGGTTTCCTAACTCAATTTCAATTCAATAGGTAATAATTATACATAATTAACTATCTATGGGAATTATTATGTGTTAAATGACCATTTATTTTTTATGATTTATTTAAAAAAAATTATATTTATATTTATCACTCATATTCACTTCGTTGATTAATTCTAACTTCAATGATATTATTTTTAAGGGATTTATTCTCAATCTCCACTCAATTGAGACATATATTATGAACCAATTAATTTTATATAGAGTATGTTATTCCCATTTTATTTATGAAATTTGAATATATATTTATTCATGATGATTTATGTTCAAATTCATTTTTACACTTTCAAAGTGATATAATTTACTAGTTAACAAATAGGTAAATATTTATTTTAAAATATCATTATTCTCAAAAATATTATTTTCTTTGTTGAAGGATTATTATAATATATCATTACTAAAAGACATTTAATTTATTATATTTAAAATATATAAGAAGATTCCATGTTTTATTACAATTTTCCCCACCTTTTTCACTTGAATCAAGTTGGGGAATGTTGAAATAAAAGCCAAAAATATTTCTCTATTGATAGGGTATATTTAAATTAATGTTTATACTTTTAAATTTTTTTTAAAAATTAATATTAATTTAAATAAAATATTTATTATGTATATTTTATGTTATCTATGAATTTTTAAACGTTTTAATGGAATCTTTCTAATACTTTCCGAAAATTTTATTTTCATCTTTCTTTATAAAAATTAAAATGGAATGTTTCCTTTTTTAACATATATAACATTAATTTAATTTTTCATCACCACAAAATTTTATGATATTTAGGTTGTTCTATATAATTTCAATGGTATTAAAAATTAAAATATTTAAGAAAACTTTATTTTAATATTTTTCCCCAATTTTCATTTTTATTTTCTATTAAGAATTAATTCATTTCAAATCCTATATTTTTTGATGAATTGATAGTAATATTTTATCTCTAAATTAATTTTGTTTTCATTAACTTTCTCTTGAAAAATTAAATTTATTGACAGCATATTTCGTTAAACATCACATTTCCCCTAAGCAACCACATTATTTTTATCATGGATATTCGTATTTCAAAACATAAATATCATTTCAATATATAGTGTATCACTATGAATGTTTTTTTATTACTAGGGGAATCTAAATATTACATATTATTTTAAAAATGTGGATATTTATTAATAATTAATAATTTTTATGAATTAAATTAATCATTCAATATATAAATTATTCAGTTAACTTTTAAAGTGATCTGCAACACCCATTATATCCCCTAGATTCATAAGTAGGTCTTCAAAGGAAATCTAGTTTAGGTATTTTTCCAAGGCATTATCGGTTTAAGTGATATGTCATGGAATAATGACTTAATAATAACTTTAAGATATCTAACATTATGTATTCCATCATTATGAAATTTGTTATTAATATCCTTGTGATTATTTCCATAGTTATGATATCCTTAGATAAATTTCATGCTTTTTTGATTGTGTATATAGAAATATTTGATCATCATTTATTCCTGTCATATTTTTTTATACTCATGTTATTTGTTAAATTGAATGTTTTATATATTATTGGAAATTAATATTGATTATACCTTATTTACTCATGGCCGATTTTGTTTTATGTAGCCCTAATTGAGAATTTGATACCACTCTTTTATAATTTCCTTTCCCTTAGATATGAAAATGGAATCCATTAATGAGTTTGGGGATAAATATTTTTACTTTCACAATGTGTTTATATTTTATCAATAGTGTAAAATGGGAAGCATGTTTTCTTCTAATTCTAGAAGAATTTTAAACTAACCAATCCTTGGTTATGTGATAACTTGTATCTTATTCTAATGTAATAAAGTTGACACTAACTCTTGGATAATAACATCATTGTCATTACAGATAATCCCTTTTAGTAATGGGATAGCCCTAAGAGATGATTATGAGATAGAGAATCATGTGTGGGGTGTCTTGGTCATGTTGTGATCCCAGAGACCCCAAGGTAGGTCCCCTTGTGGCTTGTTGACCTTAAATAGTTTAGTGTATTAAATGGGTATTTATGATTTTGGGTGTATCCTTAAACATAAAATCAATGATTTAATTCTGCTGTATATGTATTTTCTAGGGACACCACACTAGAAATTTTCATTTCTACATGATATTATTGATTACCAAGGTTTACCCCCTATGAATCTTTAATTACATCTACTAATATTGGATTTTGTTTGAAACATTTGTTGGATTTAGTGATGAACCCTGTTATTTATTAGATTGTATAGGATTACCACATTGGGATATAATTTACCACTGATAACTATAATTATTTCCTTATGTTATCCCACTAGTAATCTGATATATATCATCTACTATGTAACTTTCTTTTCGGATAGGGAAATCCTATTTGCTTATGGATAATATTAGATGCCCATGATATTATGATCTAACTATTAAGGTTTATATAGATTTACTAGGGTCACCACCTTATAATATTCTTTGTAGACTTGTCCTTTTTCTCAAATAGGGAAATCCCATGATCTTCTGGATGATTTGATATTAATTATTTCATTGGGACATCCCTTGAGGAATTGGTTATTGAGTCTAATACTTTATTTCCTGGTGTCTTTCTCCAAGGAATCAATTGTAGATCATGAGGTCAATACGCGATCACCTAGGGATATTCTGTCATGGATCTAATTTTTTTTTAATGACTATAGTATTTCTTAGGATTTCTCTATTGAAAGTGTGACATGCGTGATTACTATTAATTTTCTAGGATCACCTCCTAGTGCCTAGCTTTAATAATTTTACTATTGTAATGAATATGGAAATTTTAATGGATTCAAAAAAGTATCATTTCTATTATATGTTTTTGGCCCCATTATAGGTAGAAACAATTATGTGACATTTTCAGAGATACCCCAACGTTGGATGAATCTGTTTTGGGTAAATACTGGGTCACATGTGAGAACCCAAGGATCGATAATTTTTTTTATGATTATACATTTTATTTATTATTAACATTATTGTAAACTTATTTTACTTTTTATATATGGGAAACAATTGGTGTTAACCCATTTAGTTATACTCACAACTTACTTAGGTGTCCACAAAACTTAGGTATCTAAGAAGAATTCACTGGTTGTTGGATAAGGATGGGTAGAGGCCTAAGGTTTTAAGATCATGTGGGATAGATATGATAGAATTAAATATTGTGATTTGGAGAGGCGTAGGGATGTATTAGATACAATTTTATAACTATTTTATTATGTTACTAGTTTATTATATATAGTAATCCAAATGTGTGGTTAGCGAGTATGTATGCCTTCTAGTATAATGTATTTAATTTATTTTTAATGGTTCTAGTTATCACTTATACATACTCAGATTATTTAATTTTTTGGATGATTTATATTTATTTTTTTAATTGTTACACACTTTTATATAAGGGTATAGTCTCCCCAAAATACTACCCTAGACCTCAAATATTAGTTAGAATCCTTTGGTGTAAGAGGAGGGGTGCTTGAGGTCACATGATGACCACTTGTCTAGGAACTGTCAGGTGTTGTAAAAGTAGAGATGATAAAAAAGTTTTATTAGAGAAATTATATGATCGATGTCACATATTTTATCAAATTTTAATTTTTTATTTCTATTTTTTGACATGGTAGATAGGTGATAAAGAGTTTTTTCAAAACATATAATGGATATCAGATTGGTGCATCAAGGAAACCCTTCATGATAGGATGTCTGAGTTACTAGGGTAATGGGATTTTCATTCTCAGTTTTTGATGTGATTGTTAGATGATATCACCTTGTGTCACACATAAGTGTTATTATATTTATGTTCTTTTTATATTTGATCATTAAAGGTAGTCCAATGATCATGTATTTTGTCTTTCTTGTAGGATTCACATGAAAAACATATTCTTGTGTGTGATTCATATAACTAAACATAGGGGCTTAAGTTATTTAAAAAATTATTATCAAATTGAGTGTTTACCCATAAAATTTGGTGGCGAAATAATACATAGCAATACTATAGTATTTTTATTTCTGATGATAGTTTATTTGGACCTATGGTGAAATGCTCTTTGACAACCACAATGCAACCTCCCTTTGTAGTGGATGAATAATGACCCTAGTAATTCAATTTAGGAATTGGGTTACATCATGATAAAATAATTATTTTTATTTATTATACAGGTTTAGTTATTTATAGTGTTAGTAAAACTCTATATGGATATTTCTTATATAGCTTCATGGAGGCATTATACTTAACAGAACCATCTGATTATAGGATAGTCAACATGGATCATGGTATGAAGATGTTTCTATATATTTATTTACGAGATCATGATTCCCAATTGGGTAGTATTTTATTTAATGACAAGTGATAAAATTTTCCCAATAAGGTTGATAGGTTGGCATGTAATGCTGGTGTGTATATGGTGGATAAGAGGAAATCCTTTCGGGGGTGACTCCCATATACGGAGGACCGGTGAGTATTAGTCTTATATTATGATTGTTGAGGGGGTATTGTCATATGTGGGTGCTTGTTGGGAATAAGTTACATGGTAGTAGATGATTTGGAATGTGAATTTAGATTTGGATTAGTGTAGATGAGATCCTATATTGGGTAGTTGTTCATGATGTTTGATGTTTCATGTTTGAGATAGGGGTAGGGATACACCCTATAGGTTTTGACCTATGGGTAGGTGGTTGAGCCTGGTGCTTAATATATGGTTCTAGATAGGTGAACGGGGTTCTATGGATGAAAATATATGTGATGTGAGTAAGGTTGACACAACTGTGGGGTTATCCAGGGCCTTTGATTTCCTTAGGTGGGAGAACAATGTAGATTTTTTAGGTTGGAGATTAATGGATGGGATTATCTACTGAATATGGGGTATATTAATGGTGATATATTGGATAATATTTAAAGGGAATGAAAAAGGATACCTGTATTGTAATATATAAAATTTTATTGAATACATGTCATGATAGGTATAAGATGGTGTGATCTCTAAGGTTACGTGGTGAAAATAAGAGGACATGGTTTTGAGGCAGAGTTTTGTTTTAATGTAAGGACCAGTGTGTTGACCAGAACTATGTATTCTAAATGTTATTTCATAATAATGGTGAGAGTATAGGTTAATACTCATTGTTTTTAAATTCTACAAGTTTCATGACGACCATTTGTTCGACCATGTGATGGGTATATTCCTCAATTTTTAAGAGAAGCACAAAGAGTTCATTTGGATTGATGTGATTGACATGCGTCTGATCATGGTTAGTGGTTTAGGAAAATGATCCTAGGTTCGATGAAATGTGTTACTCATGGGAGTGTGATTTAGGTTCTATAAATGTGGGGTTTGGGATTTTATTTATGTCTTGTTTTGATGATAACATGATGGTACACTTGAGTTATATGAGGTACAATTTGAATAATAAATCATTGAGAAGTCATGTAAGAGATGTGGATTGATGGAACTTATTATTCAGTTTTTAGCACAATTTCAAATAGCTTACATGATAATTAGAAATGTCCATATATGGTGTTAGGTGACCATGGAATTAGATCAGAGTGTAGTGGTATAATCGATCAAGGTTGATATCGGTTGGGTACTAATTTTGATGGGAATGTATTCTGAGGAGAGACACATATTCTTGATAAAACCAAATGATGTTTTGTTCAAGGATTCGTATTAGAAAATCCATATGGTGGGGAGTGAACGATGGGATATTCGATGGTGTGAACCTCAGCTTATGATGAATTTTTATTGTTTTCAAGGATGATGCTACCAAGAGATGAGAACATGTAGTAATTTATGTTTCACATTTTCTCTATGTTATGAGTGGAATGGTAATGCATAGTTATTGAGTGTGGTGAGTGATGGAGTATGATACATGGAGGTGCAACCCCATATGGGTACGGTTTATGGAATGCATGAGATTGATCCTTCATTATTTGATATAAAACAAGGATCCAATGTGATAAAAAATATGATTTTCTCTAGTTCCATGTAAAGTACCATATTTGGGATTAATAGATGATTTATATGAAGGTTATGAGTTTGATGAAACCATATATGGTTGGTATGTAATCCGAGAATGAGTTAGATCAGTGGTAAATCAGTTCATGGGTGAGAACATGCTGTTTTATTTTGGTTGGTTGAGGATTCAATAATGTAATTACGTATAGAGTCATGTTTAGTCTTCAATGTGGTAATTTAAATGATCTTTATATTCCTATAGAAGTATAATAATAATTATTTGTTGAATATTTCATCATGTCATTGGTTGAAGTTGAGGGTTGTTTGAGGATTTTTAGGAAATCACATCTTATTAAGGTTCTATGCTTGGATGAAAAACATTCAACAAATTCAGTTCAGGATCAAATATCAGGGGGGGGGGGTATCGGATTAAGATTATTTTTCCCTATTATTTGTTTTTTTAATATGGTAACTACACTGATCATATCATTTAACCATAGAGAATTAATTTTAGTGGGATATTATTGTGCTGTGGAGAACTATTTATTAGAGTTTAAGATGGTATGTATGATCTTACAGTTGAAATAAGCACATGCTAGATGAAAAATCTATGGGTTCCATATTCATGTCCTAGGTTAGGCATGTGTGGGCAAGTTCCATCTGAATGTTTCGGTAATGGTTATAAGATGGGGCTTGAATTTTAGTGAATAGTTGAGTCTTTTTAAATTTTCATTGAAGAATATTGTTTAGAATTTGACGATATTAAGAAATGAGTTTATTATAAATTGAAAAATTGTGTGGGTCAGGAATTAAAGATTAATAAACATTCACACTTCTTGGGAACATTAATTTCTATGATGGGGTGGCGGTTAAACCTAATTCATTTTCGGGTTAATAAACATTGAATGATTTTAAATTTTATGTATAGTTAGGGTTTTTTTGAGAACCGGTATATAGATTATAATATTTTACACTTAGGAAACTCATCATACATTTTTGGTATGTGGTTTCAAGTAAAGTGGAAACACTGGGTGTTTAATTATACGTCATAGAAAGTATAGGTGTTTGAAAAAAAGAGGAACCAATAGAATAAAGATATTCACAACATGAACAAGTTTTCACACCATGTCTGTTTTGGGTTGGAGGGGACCTCCCTATACCATGGTGGTTTACAAAATAATCCTCTATTTGGACTAGGAAATGCATCTTTAATCTTCTATTAAATGGGGTAACCCCCATTATTCATGTCAATGAAACACTTAAAGGACGTTTGAATGGATTTTCTACCCCTCCAATTGAATTAACCTGTACATTGGATATTTTTAGGTGATTATTTTTTGATTATGGTTAGATTATTACTCACATACCTATGTTCTTCATTTACACTAATTTCCACTAATTTTCAATTCCTCCAATTGCAGTTTCATTACAAATTTTGCAGAGAATGATGAAATCGTCTAATTTGATGGGGATTTCTTGTTTGGGTCATAGAGAATATCCCATAAGGGAATGTTCAATCCATCATTCAACATTTTCTTCAAGGTATGTCACGTCATAGATTAATTATTATTTTTTGGTTTAAATTAAATGAAATTTACTATTCAATATACATTTCATTATAAGAATTTTGATCCAGATGTGTTGTAAGTATTCCATGGTGAATTTGAATGCCATTGTTTGCAGTTGAGATATGAAAAGGGCATTCCGTGAAATGTTTGGTGTTATTCCAAATTTAATAAAATGGTTTATTAAATTTTAAATTGTTAATTGAGTTAAATAATTAATTATATTTCTATTACAACTAAATGTTATATTTTTTATGTGAGTTAGGGACTCATAATAATGGGAGATGGATAGATGGACTTAGTTGGACTTGGGAAGAGTTTTCCTACTAAGAAATAGAGAGATTAAAACTGTCAGTAAGGTGAGTGATCCTTATTAATTTACTACACACTATTATGATTGATTTATGTGTTATGTGATATGTGTGGTATTGTCGCTAAGAGATATAGAATTATTAAATTATATAAATTATTTAATTAAAAGTAAACTCTTATATATGAAATAAAAAAATAGCGAAGTCTGTGATGAACCTTATCTATTTGTTGGATTCCATTAAAATTTATGTTCATGGACTATATTTAATACATATTCCATATTATACTTAGACCCTATAAGATTATAAGGGAAGTGAATTAAATGTAATGAAATTATTGGGATATATCAACCCAAGACATAAGTTCCCTTATTGACTTCCGGGTATAGGTGAGTGAAAAATTGAGACGGATAGACTAATAATTGGCCATGTGTATACTTTAAGATACATTAGATTTAACTGAAATAATGTGAGATGAAAGTGGGGTGAATGTTCATCCTCTAATGAGACATGACATCCTATATATTATAAATAATGGAAATTTATTGTTAGTTTGTGTATCTTAATAGAAACAATCATGAATTTGGATGTGAGGAGGGATTTATTCCATCCCTAGGTAGTAGTGCTAGTATGGATTTTATAAAGTTTCCAATGATTCAAAGTCGCATTTAAGACTATGTTTAGGAAAACTATTCCATCTAAGTGATGGGATTCTATTTAGGGATGAGTATATAATTGAGGAACCTATACAGAGTGTTCTAGTTATGTTTTGTCCCTAAGGACACCAAGGAATATCAACTAGTGTTGTGTTATCCCTAGATAGGTTAGAGTAAGAAATGAAAGGTGATGGTTATAAGTGTCACATTTAAACATGAATCAAGGATTTAATCCCATTTTATATTAATTTTTTTCATTCGGTGCATAATATCATACCATTTTTCATAATATGATACATTGGGTAGGGCCATCACCCATGGAATTGGTGATGACACATGGTACTAAGTGATTCCTTGGACATATTCCTTGGATATAGAGACACTACTAGATGTTTATTGTATTTCCTAGGATTATCTCAAATGTATTCTATTTAGGAATTATTACTATTATTATTTCCTTGGTCTATCCCCTAGGTAATGTTTTGTATTCCTGGTACTATGTAACTTTCCTTCACAATAATGAAATACCCTATGTTTTCGAATGTGATTGGATTCATAGGAAAAAAGTATTTGACTGTTTAGGTCTATAAATGTTACCTAGGATCACCCCCAATGAATTAACTATGGAGGATGATTATTGTTTTCCCATTTTGGAAATCTACCAAGCATCTAGATGGCTTGATATTATGGATTTCCTAGAGTCATCCCCCAAGGAATCAACAGTTGAGATTGATAATAAATTTTATATGGTCTTCCACCTAATAATTAGGTTTGGTTCCTGATTCCATTACTAGATCACCTAGGGTCATCAACTTAGGGATGAAATTTATGCCTAATGACTGCACGATCACCTGTGATTTCCTCCTTGGTATTGGTGATGGTTCCTATTTACAATTGATCATTTTGGATCACCTCATAGGGTTATACCTTTATAGTTATTCTATTGGGATGCCTTTGGATATTTTTATGTATTTAGTAGTTACGGCCACAAATATATGGTTATTGGACATAGTAATTCTATGGAAAATTATGTAATTTTTTAGAGACACCTGGATATTGGATGAATCATGTTGGGGATGATATCAGGTTTCATGTGAGAAAGTGAGGATAAAAATTGGTTATTTATTTATTATTTATTATAATATTTATTATTCTTCTAGGCATGTCACATTCACACACACTACATTTATGGTTATTTATTGTACTATATTAGTGGTTCCCTATAGAGTTATATTCAAAACATGTTTAAGAGGCCCTGAAACTTTGGTAACAAAGAATATTTCACATAGTGTAGGTTCGAGTTTGGCATAGGCAAGAGGTAACTAGATCAAGTGGTATAAATAATATGTTATTTGAGTTTGGAATGATGTGAGGCTCAAGGATTTAGTAGATCCTTCCATACATTTTATTGAAATCAGGTATTAATTTTTTATAGTAAATGAGGTTGGCTAAGGGGATGGATAATGATTCTATATGAATTCTTTCATTGTGCATTTAATTTACTATTAATGGGTGTGGTTATCACTTTTATGTACTTGGATTATATACCTCTATGGATTATGTTGGTTTATTTATTTTGTATGTTATTTTAAACTCAGATATTTTGGAATAGTATACCCATAATACTAGCCTATACTACTAATACTATTGAATAACCTATGGTGTACGAGGAGGTAAAACTGAGGACATGTAGCGTTTAATGGTTTGGGAATTGTAGAGTGTCCTAATAGGGAAGAATTTATATGATACATAAACAAAAAATGGGTCTAAATATCTATTTAGTCTCATATCCCAAAATCCTATTCTACATTAAATATTATTAAAAAATTATAGGGACCTTTAGCCTACATAAATACCAAACCATGAGGTTTTCACACCCCCAATGACCACCTATAAGGTGTAAGAAATAATCTTTGTATGCTAACACCAACAATTTCCCAAATTAAATTCTAGTATAAACGTGTGCGTGGACAATATCATATGGAATTAAATATTAAAAATATCAGGTGTTGTATCATGAGTTATTGGATAAACAACTGAATGAATGATTACACCAAATTTAGATAATTCAAAAATGGGTTGCTTATTCCCATAGACTTTCATAATAATAGGATGAATAGTGTATCAACTCTATTAATAAAAAACTTAGTGAAAAGAGTTAACTATCAAATACTTTGTATAGATGAACTAGTTATCACCCCTAATATAATTGATGTAGGTGAATGTGTTATCACCATTAATACTAAGAATAAAATTAGTGAAATGTTGTATACATGAATGGTTTATCACTACTCTAAACAACATCCATATGTGAATTGGTTTTTAGCATAAAATACATAGGTCAATGGGTCATCATTGTCATAATATGGGTGTCTGGGGAATCACTACAATAATAAAGGAAAATGATACACTATAAATATAATTGAAGTGGTGAATGGGATATTAGCATAATAATAACATATTTTATGTATTCATCACCAAAATAATATAGGATTATTCGAGAACAGGCCAAAACCACTGGTAATATAACCTATGTGAATGGGTTATCACCAAAAAAGCACATAAAATTTAAAAAATTGATCCCATTAATATAATAATTACATTGGATAATTAATAATCACCATATCATAATCATAATCAACGATTAATGAATAATTACTAACAATATAATGATATGAATAAATGAAGGGGTTATCACTCTAAGTATAAATACAAATGAGTGAATGTGTTATCACTTAATAATAAATAATCCTTAGAGTATGTCTAATCACTCTAATATTAAATAAAAATCACTTAATAGGTTACCTCTCTAATCATTAAAAAATTAAATAGGTTGTCACCCTAATCATTTTTCTAACCATTCCAATATACTCACTATGTTATTCCAATCATCATATGTACACCTAGTCATACTGAGGTCAAGAAAAACCTCCGTTGAAGTGAATTAGAATCCCATCTAGAAACCCCTCTCAAAATGTTAATTCTATACGGGGGATTAATTACTATAAAGTATGATAATTACACTAATATACCACTTACCAACCCATATGAAATTTTATATCGAAATGTGATGTTCAAGGATGCCCTTTAAGGCTCAACATCTCAATTCATAATTAAAGGAACCCTTCATAGGCTCTATTTTAATCATATCACTAGATTCATAGGGAAACATGTTCACCAATGTAGATGAATGAAATTAATATGGTTTATTTTACTTTTTATAGTTTCCATAGTCTATAGTCATTTCTCAAAATGCAAGGAAACCCAATTTGGGTTCATTCTAGGCCACTCATAAATTCCGACTAATACTTTCATAACACACAACACATGAAACTAATATTCGAAATTGATGAATATAGTGATTTTAAACCTTGAGATAATACAATCCCAATCATTGAATATTATTGTAAAAATTTATCTCAACTAATGAAAATAAAAAATTATATGAAAGCCCCAATTTAGGGATTTAGAATAGACCACCATGTTATAGTGAAATAAACTAGAGAATAAGGCTCACATTGAATTATAATTACTAATTATAGATCAAATTAGGATAAAATTAGTTAATTTATAACAATAAAAGTAATTAGTGGCAAGAAATTTTAAGAACATAAGAGAGTTACTTTTGTTATGTATTGGAAAATTAGGGAGTAAATGAGTGTTTTAAACAAATAAGGTTAAAATACAAGAATTCTCCCTTCCAATGTTGTAGACAATGTTCCTATCGAATATTTTGTGGTAACCATTAATTTATTTGTATAATGAATCATCCCCTTCCCCTAATCAATAACAAACAAGTTTATTTGTTCTCCCAACCATGATTTAATGGAAAATTCTCACCTTGGTATTTTTTAAACATATACCCTGTTTACTTGGTTTTTGATCTTGATTCTATGCCACCCACTTCCATATCTATAAATGGTAAAAGTAAACATGACTTTACCAAATTTAAATCTCATACATATATTGAAATGTGTGGGCCATTGTAAACTCTCCACCATATAGCTTCTCCTCCAAAAGATGAATCACTAAGCCTCTTGGATAAATTGATTCATTCACAATGCTCATATAACCATCTAGAGCTTCCACTTTTTCTCTATGGGTTTTCCATTCCAAAACATTACCAAAACCACGGGTATTATTTTTACATAGATGATCTTTTATCACTAATTTACTATACCTACATGCCATTCCTTGAAGGACATGACCATATCTTGGTCTACACCATCAATGTTGATAACATGATATGGTTCTAAATGATATATAAAAATTTGAGATAAATCGAATGGATTATGCATCATAATATATATAAGGTAAAAATTATAATTACACCAATATAATAATCTAATCAATGACCTCAAATGGACTGAAATATCTATATGCCAATTTACCTTTCATTCATAACCACTAATGTCCAAGTTGATTCTCCACTATCAGGAATACTCAATAACCTAGCTAGAAATATTGAGGACTATTTCACTGATCTATATAAAATCACCACCTAATATGTGTGGTAACCAATTTGATCCAAATCATTTGAATATTCTCTAAACTCTCATATATGGGATTCTATCCAATAAAAAATTACACCCTTACCTCTAGCTAGTAGAGAGGATATTGGATAGAACATACATACAATGCTTCAAAGGGGGCATACGAATTTATTTTGACAACTATTATTATAGATGAAATTTATTAATTATATAATAATATCACATTATCCACCAAAATTCAATATTTTTTCTTGGAACTGGTCCTTCAATGCCTAGATGGTACACTCAAACTGCCCATCCATCGAAGGTATGTTTTAATCAGAATTACCTAAGTTCACATTGAATATTTATACACCAACCAAAAATATGATGTGAATGAATAATACCTATATGATATGATACTCATAAATACAAAATATAATCATATCATCTTCTACACTTATGACATTCCCATCCCATAAACAAACTCATCCTCCAAAATTGGTGATAAATTAGCTACTTTGGTCTCCCAGTTGATGGTAAAACTTACAACATCAATATATCAGGGTGTCTTGGTATCCTCATCGTGAAATCCATGGATACATTACCTTATTTACATTCAAATTTTTATTTGATTAATAATACCAATGGTTATATGATTATATACCTTTAGTTGTGAACATGTGAAGCATCTAGACATAAACCTTACTATATATTTATTTTTATCCAAGGAAAATAATATTGTATATGAATATCATGACAAATATTGGTCATAATCAAATAAAATAAATATCTCAAGGAATTATAGTAACACATAAACTCCTTAAAATTCTCATTCAAACCATAAATATTAATGAGATATATTAGATCCCATCCAATTATAGGGTTTGATCTGGTAGTGGAAGCCAACCATATATGTTTTCTCTATCCCCCAATAATATGAGTCTAGAAACAAACAATCCTTTAACTTATCTGTAAGTGATCAAGTGGTTTTTAGAGTCCTTATTGTAACCCTTACCTAATAGTTTTGGATAATAAGATATAACTCAATAAAGTGGATAATCAATAGCCACTCACTATTTTCCGCTCACACTACCTAAGCCAGAGTCCTCAAACACAGTGAGTTGACCACAATATTACCCTTCCCAGGGGAGAATATAAAATAAAATTTGAAATTTCTGAAATTAATCAACCCACCTTTTCTATCAAATTCAGAAGTGACACTATCCAAATATGTTCACCATGATATTTTTATCAATATACAATATTAATTTACAACCAATAGATAGTGGAACCAACACCTTTGTTCATATATAACAACCAAGTACTCCAAAATTATTATTAGAATAATTCAAATCACATGGCCTATAATGTTTTGAAACATAAGAGATTGAATGACCATCATTCACCAAGTCTATTATTATCTTATCTTCAGATCCATCACCATATAAGGTATACTTATTAACTGTATCTATCATGGTTAGAAATTGGGAATATTTCAAAATACAGTTCATATCTTGGAAATATTACTTAAATAAATCATACCACTAAAATTTGATCCCCTTTTTATTTAGGGACATCATTAACTTTTCTAATCCAAAGGAATGATGAATGAATCAATTGTAGGGTCCTTTTAATCCTTGGAATCAATGGATGTCAAAAACATTCTTTATCGACTCCCATGAAACAATGACATTGATCTTTTTATGGTCCTCTGATATGCTAAAATTTGTTATCATGTGACATAACAAAATGAACCTCTCTGATCAAGAGTTGAGAAATTGAGAGATAAACGCAAATATTATTCACTCTAAGAGTTCTCACTATAATATAAGGGTTAAAACCATGAAACGCTCATGTCCATGAGTATACCAAATTGTTGTAAATGGGAACAACAATAATGTAATTGAGATAAGTATAGAAAACCCAATTAATTTGGTCCATGAATAATATTGGCCTATTCATAAAACCAAATGAAATCATGTGGGACTCATATAGGTCATACATACTTCTAAAATTAATATTTGGAATGTCCTCCACTCTCATAAAGTTTTGACAATTCCTTGACACTAGATCAATTTTTGAGAACCACTTGGATTCCCTCAATTGATCAAATATATCATATATATGAGTGATAAATTAAATATTCAATATTGAAACATTTTTAAATATCTTATAAACTAAATATAAATTAAAACATTTATATCCCATAGAGAAAATATTAGGATCACACTAAGTTGGTATTCTTGGTGGAATTGACCCCTTCGTTTCCATGTCCTCCAACTGAGCCTTTATCTCTCTCAACTCCATAGGAGACATCCCATAGTAGGGAATGAATATGGACACCATACCTGAAACTATATCAATCATACAATGAGCCTCCATCTCTTTCAAAAACCCTGAAAACTCCCCAAAAATGATTTCATAACATAAATCAAAAATAGGAGGAAACACTAGTAAAAAAACCAAATCCTAATCCCTCAATGAAACAATCAAAAACTTGATAGTGATCAAACCTAGAATAGGAATTCAAAAATAACCTACCTATATGTCCTACTCTCCAAAAAGGTTTATGAATCTCCCTATAGCGATATAAATTTTATTTTATGATAGTAGAAATAAATATTTCCTCTATAAGAAGTCAGTTAATCCATGCTAACAATCACATAAAAGAGAGTTATATCGATCCATAAAAAAAATCTTTTTGATGATTTTAGACCCACTTGATAATAATAAAGACTAGATAACCCTAAATAAACTAAGATATATTTCTCAAAGAAGTATAAAGGGTAAGATTCTCCACTAGACACACTAAAAACTAACCTATATCTCTAAATAGAATATTGTAAATGAATGAATGTGATGAACCTAAACCAAATAACATTGAACGAGTGATACAATATTCAATTATCATAACTTAGACTTTTTATAAACCCTATATGTGATTTGATAAATTTTTCTTGATCAAAAAATGCTAGCCCAATCCCACAACTCGACCCTAGAATCATGACATATGAAGACCCTATTAAAAAACACCTTCTTATCCTCTATAACCCTAATAAAATCATCCTACACTATATATAATACACCATGATAAATACCAATATAAATTATGAGGTAAAACTCTTACCTTTTCTCCCAACCACTGATTCTGGCCAAAACCTTGTCCACTTTTAGATGGCTATGGGCTACTCTTTTAAAACCAATCTATTTTTCCTATAGGATTATAAAAATAGTACCCATTTGGTGTTGATCCCAATATAATTGATTTTACCCATCTATCCACAAAGACATCACTCAATAAATGTACTTACTCTATGGGGTAAGAGATGAAACTCTACCCATAATTTCATATCTATCACTTCTCTAGGGAGTACCATCAAATAAGATACTCAACCCATAATTGCACTACATGAATTCTAAAAACAACTTCCCTATCCTAATAAAAGAAGAAACATTCCTTGGTATAAACCATTTTACTAGGTCCCCCTCCTCTATATGGTCTTGGTTCAAAAAATTTAAAATCCACATCAAGTGAAATGTGGTCACCTGAACTTGTATCACGTACCTCTTTCGATACTCAAAATATGTGACTTTATTAGCCTCATCACTATAAAATATAAGGTAAGATAAGTATATTCATAAAATATGATGTTTAATCTATAAAAAACAAATACACCTACATTAAATTGATTTAAATCACATTGTTTATAATTATTTAGGGTCTTGAGAAGGAAATTTTCAAAATAAATAGTTTGAAAGTCCTTTCTGTATCGGCCCTCATACTAGGCCAGATGAACCTACACATACCACTAGTCCATGTTTGATCCAAGACACATATATGTTTCTAAATTCACTCTCTCATCAAAAGGGGTTTCAATATATTAAAAAAACTACATGTAAATACCATCTACAACTCTAAATCATACAAAAAAACTCATTGATAAGAAGGGGTGGCATCTATGACTGAAACTCTCTCTATATACCAAACATGGATGGATCATATCTTATAAAATTGTGATCTGTAAACTGAATAACCATTAATGAGGTCACCCTGAACTAATATTATGAAGGAACTGGGGTGGAAAACGGAAGTAGGTGAGGAAAGGATTTAAAAATATTACTTCTACATTGACATTACAAATTTGTATCCAGAAATATGAACCCCAATAAAAGAGAATGTACCTTGAATGAATTATGTTAATCCTAGAAAATAAAAAGTACAATTAAATATTTCAAATTGAAATCATTTTCATTGGGTGATCATTATCTAGGACTATTGATTAAATTATTTGAGTTCAAATCCCTATATATCTTCCTCACACACTTCAAGAGTTTATGGGTACAACGATCATCAAAATTAAGGTTCTAGGATAGAGACCTGACAAATCCCTCTATGTACCATTGATCACCATCACTGTATTACTTTGGTAGAAAAGGTATATTTTTATTGATCTCTAGGATCAAGGGGTCCTTTCTCTTGGATTTAAGAAGGAGGAGAGAGGATATCTAAAATTTGAGTGGATGAATTGTCCCTTAGAGAAGCGCTCCCTCTTAATTATACCGTGGAGGTTAATCATCAAGAAAGGGTTCCCCAACCCCCATATAGGTAATGATAAGTAAATAATCCATAAATGAAATGTTATGACAAAATAACTTTGTAGTAAATGTAATTTATATTTTTATCAGTTACATTCATCTTATAATAACTATATCACATCATAAAACTGATCTATTAACTGAAATCACAATTCCCCCTAATAATAAATGAACCATGAATATAAAAATAATAATCGTTTATATATTATTTCTCCCATGTATTTTCTTAATTCCTTATGAATACTTTTTATAAATAAATTCAACTCTAACTTTTTTATAGTTGTATAAATATTTATTTTTTGAGTTCATTATATATTGGAAATATATTAGACCCCTTTATGGGCCTTATCATGTCCTATAATACTATTCATCAAGATATGACATACTTTTTAAATGTTATGTGTGTTTCCCTTTATGATCTTATATCAATAAAAGTGAATATTATTCATATAACAATGCTGTAGTATAGAAACCCATTATGATCCTTAAATATAAAAGGAAAATCCAATAAATGGTAACCTTTCCTTTGATCACCCATTATGTAATATATTCTCTTTGTCGTATGACATCTCATGAACCATGATTCATACTTGATGTCATCATCATTTATTACATTATTATACACTAATATAACTATACAATATTTCCTTCTTATTCAATGGCAATGTATTTTTTAATGGTACTTCTATAGATATCAATAAGGCTTGAGATGTCACTGCCTTTCAGAAGGAATAAATTCCATTTTGATTATTTGATCTATTTCATACCACCAATGATACTCCCAACACATGATACCCCACTGCAACATCGATTCCATAATTTTTATCTTTCATAAAACTATATAATAAAATATTATACACCAATAATAATCTCATGTATTGATACCATTACACATCTTTGTATATAGGAACTACAAATGAAACTTGAAACATGTGGTGTTCCTAAATGAGAGATAATCCCCATGATATCATATATTTGAGGTCACCAAGTGTGAAATTTACAAGAATAATTCCCAATTCTAATAATCTCCTAACCACTGATAGTCACACACAATCTATGTCCTATTGGTATGATATATCTAGAGCATAGGATATAGTTTTAATATTACTCTAATTGTCTCACTATGTTCTCATTATAGAATGGGTACTTATATAACATTTTAATATGACATTTAATTAATGGAAATTGTCATAAATATAGTGGATGCATAAGTATCCGCACTATTTTGATAAGGGAAACAAATGTGCATATGATACCATATACAAGTAATGTTAATAAAAGTACATAAATGATTAGGGTCTAGGGAACACACTTAAATCCCTCTGACACACACTAGATCCAATCACTAATAAGTCTTAATGAACTACCTCTCACATGAGAACCATGATTCTGTAGAGATATGTATTTATTTAGGGGTCTACTGCATTATCCATTAAGGATACTCTACTAATAGTGACTTCGCATATCTGAGTAAAACCCCACTAGAGATGAAACTCTTTACTTTTATGATTAGTATTATAAGGTTCTCAAAGATCCATGGGAAGAACCACTACTGTAATATTTCATAATAAAATAGAATATGGTCTATAGTAATATGAACAATATAAATGTTATAGACAATCTTTTGTACTTAAACTACCACCTTAGCTACATAAAAACCTCGAATATACTCATATTCTAATACAGACTTGTTGACCAAAAGATTCTCTGAGATTCCCCAGTTCACTACACCACCATTCAAAAAAAAATATTTCATAACCATTGTTTTAGATAATCATGATCTATCTAGAAACTAGCAGTTTTGAATCCCCTCACTAACAGTTCCTTATATCCTCCATAGTACAGAAACATATTCATTGTACATATCATGTACTTTAGGTATTATTTTATAGCTACCCATAATATATATCATGGATTACATTAATATCTTCAAACCATGATTAAATTATATGAAGCATAAAACTGTTTACATATAATGGAATAAATGATAGATCCGATTACTGAAGCATAAATGATTTTGCACATTATTTCAATATCCTAAAATTTTTATGACCACATTTTTTTTGGAGAGATTGATACCACGTGACATTCAAAACAACCCTCTATTAGTTTATTCTATAATGAAAAAATGGGTATCATTCCAATAGATGTATGTTTAATTAGTCCAAGAACCCTCTAATATCTATCTTGACATATCTTGATCCCTATGATTTATGAGGCTTCAACCATGTTTTTTAGAGAATCATTTTAACCATGTCTTAACTGACTAAACAAGTTTCACTTCATTCATTATTATTAATATGTCATAAAAATATAATACCATGAAAATGATGGCATTCCAATTAAACATCATATAGAAACATGGATTATTGTAGGTTTTTATTAAACCGTATTCTCTTATGGTCTCATCAAATCAAACAATCCATGATCATGTTTTTTTCTTCAACCCATAAATGGAACTGTGACGCTTGCATAAACTATTGGCACTCATTGACTCAAAAAACCATTTGTGTTGAGAAATATAGAAATCTTCAACCAAATTCCCATTTAGTAAATGATGACATTAAATCCTTTTTCCAAATATCAGAATCATGGATGTCTTATATTTCAATTAATATTCCAATGAATTTCAGCATCATAATGGGTGAGCTGGTTTTTTAATATTCTGTTTCTTAATTTGGTCTGATACCCTTCATTACAAATCATACCTTATAGTTATTTACCTTGTTAACAATGTACATATTTTTATTAATTTCCCATTTCTCCCAATAGGTTATACATTCATTGTTGTGTTTACCGAAATCAAATGTTTAATTTGACACATGTACTTTTTTCAAAAGTCATGGATTCATTCCTTTTAGTAGAATCCTTGAAATATTATACCATCTTGTAGGTTGGAGGTTCATCATTATCTATGAGTAATGTGTCTCCTGACATAGTGATAAGAAATCCATATCACTCTTTTTACCTATCCTCTTTAGTTGAACTATCTAGTACTTATGTCCCAAGATCATCTTTAACTCCAACTATATGTTTTGCCGATTTTCACATACCAACTATTATGTATATGGAGCGTCAAATTTATTATTTCAATACTTCCCATGTTATTTTTATTGTAAAAGGTTTAACTTTATAGAAATATGGTATACCTTTCCCAACTCACTTTTCTATTTGATGAGTTACATAGGTAACACCCTTTAGTTTCATTTTGATAACCTGTAAAAATAAACATCAAGCATCAAGATTATAATGTTTCACTAGGTATAGTCATGAAAAAATCCTCACATCCCCACACTAATATATGTGATAGACTGGTTTTCCTTCTAAACCATAAATCATATGGAATTCCAACTATAGCTTTACTCGACAATCTGTTAACGGTATACGCTAATGTCTAAAACTCATATCCTTAAAAAGATTATAGAAGAGATTCCTAACACATCACTGATATGACTATGTGATGAAAGGTCTAATTCCACCTTTCACTAACACCATTCCACCAAGGTATATTAGGAGGAGTGAGTTAGGATACTATCCCATGCTCCAACAAGTGATAAATGAAAGTTTAGTTGAGATACTCTCCAGATCAATATGAGAAAAGTTCCATAGTATTATTACAAAGATGGATTTATATGTAATGATTGTATTCCATAAACATATTACAGGAATTAAACTTATACCCCATGAAGTTGATATAGCCATACCTACAACTGTTATTAGTAAAAGTAATGAAGTATGGAATACCATGCCCATATTTTGGAAATGAACCACATATATTTGTATGAATGAATTCCAGTAATTAAATATAACTTACCCCTTTTCTAGTGAATTATGCTTTGAAATTTTACCTTATAAAGAATTGTGACATATATACCAGGGGATTAACTCAGTAGAGTCTAAGATTCACAATTGATGTAATTTATGTAAACTTTTCTCACTTAAATGACCAAGACTGAAGTTGTTATCAATTAAAAGTGATTTAAATATTTTTTCAAATTTAATTGCTTTAATAAATTACTATTCATTAATTTTTTCTTAAATTGTGACATCTTTTATATTCATGCGTTTTTAGATAAATATTATTTTTATTATAATTCCAAAATTATTATTTCCAATTGTTTTTTAAATTCTACTTTTTATACATAATATTTTCATCTAATATTTACCTAAGTTTTTTATGTAAAATATTTAGTGACATCCTAGTGAGGGGCTCTTGGATTTCCACCAAACCAAATAAGAGAAACTTTAGAGTCAACACCATGGGAAGGTCTGCCAGATGAATCATCACAAAATAGAATGTATATCTGTGTTCATAGCGCATGATAGAGTCCTAAATGACACCTGTATAAGTCCCCATGATGTGCATGCCTCCAGGCATAGAGACATGGGCTATGCCACCCTTATGGGTGAAAACATATGATTATGTATGGTTTTTTATTTTGAACTATGTTTCTCTTACCATATTGGATATACCAGCCGACCAGTATATTCTCTTTTTTATGTGGGAAACACATTTAGGTGTTACTATTAATATTTGTTAAAACTAGATCAAAATCTTCACTGTCAGATCATTTTTTATTTAATATCATCCATATGATTATTTTAATATCTTTTTATTTTATAATTTTAACTCCTATACTATTTTGATATCCCACTGATCTTCTGCTCATCATCTTCCTTAGCTTCCTCCAGACATCCAGTTCACCAGTGTCAATTAATATGAAATTATTTTCAATGATCCATTGTTGGAATCCAACTATTGTTCATGATCAACCATTGGGCTCATCCAATGATAGGTCATGAGTCACCGTTGGAATTCCAATGATGAGAAAATATTTACTACTTCAATAGAATCCTTTTACATCCTAGATGTTTGGAATTTGTTTAGTTTTCATTATTTCTATAAATTTACCTTAAAATATAAATGGTAGGTCGTAATATTTTTAGCCATCGTTGGAACCAAATGGTGGTTCATGAGTCATCTCTCTCAATTCCAATGGTAGGTCAAAGACCCACCGCTAGTTAAAATATTATTTCATATTTTGATTGATGTTATTAAAATGATTCTATTGATTAATTTAATGTTATTTTTTATTGAAATAAATTTCATGATTATTAAAATTTTAATTATAACATTTTTTAAGTATATTTTTACATGCATATTATATTTCATATGATGGTTGATTTTAATACACTTTTTTTGCATGTATAATCTATATGATTAAATTTTTATTTCAATTGTTTTAAAAATAAAAATTTATTATAATAGTTTTTTCTAATATATTAATTTTTTTATATTAATATTTAATGAATACATGTAAATTCGAACTATATTTCTATATTAATATTATGGGGATTTAAATGACTACATGTAACTATCATATAATTTTACTGTTATGAATTAACATGTGTCATGAAGATATTGGATACATATATACTCCTAGAGGATATTTTTTCAATTTCATGGGAAATTTCTTCAAGATATAAATAATATATCTATATATTCCATTTGATAAATCTGGTGCAATAACTACTAGAAACATAGGCTATAGCCACAGTTTGGAACCGTGACTGTTAGCCCAAAAAACGTGGCTGATATTGGCGTGGCTATAGGGAAAGGCCTATATCCACAGCATGAAACTATGGATATAGGTATATATCCATGATTTAAACACAAAATAATGACTTATATCCACCATTTGAAATAGTGGCTTCATGAATTTACATTTTATAAAAAAACACGCCCCTACACAACGCCCACTCCCCTTTCAGTAAACCACCCCTACAAAAGGCCCCACCCCACTCCCCCTAAACCTACCCCCTTCCATTCCACCTGAACACCCTCCCTCCACTTGTTGTACCCACCCCTTGCAATCCCCTCCCCTGCAATGCCCCCCTCCACTCCCCCCTGGACAACCCCCTCCCTGGATAGACCCCCTTAGACATACCCCCCTCCTTCCTAGACAACCCCACATCTTGGATAGAGACCATTTCCTAGAAAGACCCCCTCCATGGATAGAACCACCTTGAACCCCTACAACCTCCCCCTTGCACCCCACCTGCACCCTCCCCACATATACCCCACATGGCACAGCCCTCCTCCCTCACCCTGAACCGCCTTCCCCCTCATCCGGCACCACCTCCCTGGATAGACCCCCACCCCCTAAATAGACCCCCTACACCCTCCCAATTTCACTGCACCTTGTACCATCCCCCTTTCATGTAACACCCCAAGCTTCCACGGTACGCTTCTCTCTGAATAATATAGTAGCGTGTGTTGTACGCAACTTCTAGTTCTAACACACCACAACCAATCAAACGAGCCGTTATGAATAGTAATAAATAATTTTTGAAATTTCATACATTTTATCATTCAAAATGGACTTCATTTTTGGATTCGGAATATCAAAATTATCCTAGGGTGAAATTTTTCTACTTTTTGGATAACTTTAATATTTTGATGAATAGTGAAAATTACTAAATTTTAATTAAAAATAACTTTTTTAATCAAAATAATTAATAGTGATAAATTATGAATTTGAGTTGTTTTAAAGTATTTTTTGAATTTATTTTTACAATTTAATACAATATTGGTCATTGGACATAATTTCACAATTAAACCGGATATAAACAAGTATCAATCTTTTCATAGTTATTATATCTTAAAAAAACGCTTTTTGTTTTGACAGTGGGAATTAATTTTAAATTATTTTTTTCCACTTTTGTGTTTCGTATTTAGAAAAATGGATTCCATATTTGGAATCAGGATGTCCAAATTGTGTAAATAGGTAAATTTTATTTTTAGACACTTTGAGTAATTACTTCGGTAAATATTTTATTTACCATGGTTAAAGGGTAAATCCGTTAAATAAGGGTTAAAAAATAATATTATAATAATATTAAATTATCCTAAAACGTGTCTCAACCTTATTGGTTGATAAATGTCCGACCATGGGAAACATGGGGTCTATTTGGGGACCCCACTGAGCCCCTTGTCAGTTATAATGACACTTTATTTTAATTATGTTAAAATAAATACAAAAATGACACAAGCATATATATTTTAGAAAAACCTTTTTTACATAGGGATATATATGTTGGAATTTCGACTATAAATATTCATTAGAAATATAAAAATATTTCATACATAATGGTATTTTATTTATATTTTTTATACATTAAATAATTTAATTTATTTATGACACAATGGTGATGTAGTAATTACCTAATGAATAAAAAATTAGAATAATTGATACTATAAATTTCCAAATAAATGTAATTTGAGACTTTTCATAAATACCAATAATTTTATAGGTTAATATGACATGGTAGGATTTATTTAATTAACATTGTTCGAAGTAATAATTCTGTTATGATTTTTACAAAAATCAATAATTGAATAGTGTCAAAACTGAAATAAAAGAGTTTTAAAACAAATATTATTTTATTAATTCATTTTAAATTCCTAAAAATCTAAAGATCGTAAAAGAGACTTATATCATGATATATGTATCATTAATGGACCACTTGGGGGTCTATTTGATGTATATAGTATGTTTATTAACCATTTAATATAAAAATACAAAGAGACATTGTTAAAGTGAAACTAATTAACTAAGAGTTAATACTTAAATATAAGGTTAATATAGTAACCCAAACCTATATAAATCATATTGTTTGAGTGGTTTTTGACCTATCCCCACCTTAAACTTTAAATAATCCACTTTGGAGGCATTAAAAACTGAATATGAATTTATTATAAAATAATATTTCTAGCTTTTCCTGTAACACCCCGAGATTTTATGAAAAATATTCTTTTTAATTTCACTAATGTCTTGTGTTGTACGCTACACCAAAAGGAGCTTTCACAACACGCATCATTGACTTGCCTTTCATTATACGCAATCACGACCTTCCTCGATAGCATGTGTAGTACGCAATACCGACTTTCACTAAACAACGATATGCTATTAAAATATTATTAAAACTAGCCGTTATGAATAGTAATAACCACTTTTTAAAATTTTGTAAATTTTAGTTATTAAAATGGACTTAATTTTTGGATTTGGAATATCAAAATTAGCTTAGGGAGAAATTTTGGTACTTTTTGGATAACTTTCATATTTTGATGAATAGTGAATATTGCTAAAATGTAATTAAAAACAACTTTTAAATCGAAATAATTAATAGTGATAAATTATTAATTTGAGTGTTTTCAAAATATATTTAGAATATATTTTTACAATTTAATACAATTATGGTCATTGGATATAATTTCACATTTAAACCAGACATAAACAAGTGTCAATCTTTTGATAGTTATTATCTCTTAAAAACACGCTATTTGTTCTGACGACGAGATTTAATTTTTAATTTAATTAATGAAACTGATATGTTTTTAATTTGCTAAAATAGACATCATTTTTGAATTTATAATATCAAATATAGCTTAGGCCTAATTTTTGGTATTTTTCTGGAAATTTTAATTTTTTGATGAATAGTGAAACCACTAAGTGGTAGTTAAAAAAATGAATTTTTTCATAAAACTTAATTTTACCACTTCTGTGAGTGAAATTTCAAAAATAAGAGAGACATGGTTGATTTCAGTAAGTAAAATTTGGTTCAATGAGATGAAAATAATTTTTGGTGAATAGTATCTTTTTACTTTTTTTACCACGGTTAAATTTAATAGGGTAATTAAGGGTAAAAATGATATTATTATTACCCTAACACATGTCCTAATTCTATTGGATAAGTTCAATTCGACCAAAAACAACCTTAGGAATAAAAAATGACCATTTAGTCCCACATGGATTAGATTAGGACATTTATTATTATTTAATTCAAAGAAGAGTTAAAAGAGTTAAAATCAAAGTTTATTTACTAAAACATTTTTGATATAGGGTAATACATAATATAAATTCTATTTTAAATATTCATTAGAAAGATAATAAGATTTAATACATAATTATATTTTATTTATAATTTTTAGTCATTACATAATTTAATTTATTAATGACACAATGATGATGTAGTAATTACCATAATAGTTAAAATTAGAATAATTGATATTATAAATACCCAAATAAATATAATTTGAGACTTTTTATGAATTAAACTAATTTTATAGGATACTATGACATGTTAGGATTTATTTAATAAACTTTGGTCGATGTAATCATTCTGTTATGAGTTTCAAAAAAATAAACTATTGAATCGTGTCAAAATTGACATAAAATAGTTTTTAAAACAAATATTATATTATTGATTGTTATTTTATTACTAAAAATCTAATGACCGGCCAAGATGATTATATCATGATAGGTGTATCATTGATGGACCACTTGGGGGTCTCTTTGATGTATATGGTAAGTTTATTAACTATATAATATAAAAATACAAAGTGACATGGTAAATGTCAATAGAATTAACTAAGAGTTAAAACTAAAATATAAGGTTAGTATAATCACCTAAACATGTCTAAATACTACTTTATGTGAGTATTGAGACCCATCCCCACCTTAGATTCGAAATAACTCAATTTGGAGATATTAAAAACCAAATATGACTTTATAATAAAATAATATTTTTAGTTATTCCAAAGGTGCCCCTCTCCTCACTTATAAAAGGGAACCTCCTCCCTCTCATCCTCACACCACTTTGATCCTTAAAGCTCGGCCAACCCCTGAACAATTATCTTCTAAACTTCCCTAGAAACATCCTAGAGGTCCTGGTCTTCTTCAAAGACCAATTTTAGTGCCCTAAGAGGAAGACTCAAAGAGGCGCTTAAAAGAAGAGGTAATGTCCGTTACCGATTCTTTCATCTTTATTTCTTCTTCCAATTGTTTTTCTTAGGTTGTTTCATTATGAAGTAATAACATCAGTATCACTCATATACTTATATGTTATTATAAGTATGAAAAAACCTTATTTCACCATCTATCCATCCTACGGAAAATGAAATCACCGCGCGTGCGTACGTACGGAATACCGTCTCCACGCCGTGGTGTAATCTATTTTCCACCACCACCTTACATGGATGGGTATAATGGTGTACATTATAACTATATATGATTATTGTAAAGTGATATTGATTCTGAAATAGTATACATACACTCTAATACAATTCCACGATCATGATAATGATATCATCGCTCGTGCGTATGTACGGACTACTGTCTCCACGACGCAATGAGATTCATTCTCCATGTTAACCATTCATGAATGATTATAAAGTATATATAATAAGTAATCATGAAATATATGACATAATAATGATAATGGATTTATGTGTATACATATATATGTCATCTACTTAATTCCGTTCAACTCAATAAGGAAAAGAAAACAGCGTTCATGCGTACGTATGGTCTACCGTCTCCATGAACGGTGTATTTCTTTCCATTTACTGATCTATTATATATATATATTCGGAATATATATTATATATATATCATGTTTTATATTCTGTAATTAAGTAATCATGATCTAAGTAATCATATGAATAATTACAAGTCAAAACACGGACGACAAATGAAATGATTTTACCCAAAATTCTCTTTAACATGGAATTTACAAAAGAACGGGTAATATAAAGCCATAAGTGAACCATATATGATATCGTAACAATGATTATGATTCTGGAAAAAGTCAATGACATTATTTAAATCATTATACAGTAGGTTCGAACACTTACGAAGCAAATCGGACCAAAGGTAAGGGAAATATCACAATCTCATTTTTATCCGAGATTGATTATACTTTAGTATTTACTGGGGTGTATTTTATCATCCACATCCATGTTTCCTCAATATGTAATATTATTGCCATCCACCTAAAATTGTTTAAATCCAATTTTACCCTTGGGTGAGTTTTTAGTAAAAGATATGAAAGGAATCTTTTGTCATTTTTCGTACGAGGTACCTTTTTGACTTTTACGACAAAAGTACAAGAAGAATGTTTTTTTAACTTATACGGCATGAATGGATTTTTAAAACATTACTTCCAAGAATCTTCCTTTAAAAGTTTTCAAGTTTATTTTTAATCAACTTATTTTAGTTTATATTTTTATGACATGTTAAGAAAGGAAAAGTATTTTTGAAGTAGAAAGGATATTTTCTTCAAGAATGGAGTTCAAGTGTTTTATCAGAATTATTTTCCATCTAAGATAATAAAGGGTTTTGTTTCTATACCTATTATTACATTGATTTTATTATGTTGTGATGTAATTTTATTTATGAATTCCTTTTTCTTATATGAATTTTTTTATGATGTCATGATGTTTAAGATTCCTATTTTTATTACAAGGGTTATGAAATGTTGTATGATTTATGATTTTGTGGCACACATAAGAATGGTATCATTATGAGATGGGTGGGACCTATATCTCCCTCCAATGCATTGGGTAATGATTTATATCTCATGAGATAGACATGATTGGAATGGAAAGTTTAAATGGTTCAGTAATACAGGACCGGAACGTGGAGTGAACTCGATTCAGTAAGGGACTTTGTCCACTAAGATGGTTTTGGCAGAAATGCCTTGGCTAATATGGAAATCATATCATGTGATTAATGGTTGCCACAATTACATGTTTTATTCCCATGTTATTTTATAATTCTTAATGTTTCATTATGATCTATGCCTAGCGTACTTGTATGTTTTATGTCATTGCTCAAGCTTTTGATGTTTAAACATTATGTTCATGTTTTTAAGTTCAAATGTATATGGTATGTTTTATTTTATCCATGCTAACCCTTACTGAGCATTTGAGATCACCCTTTTTATGTTTTATTTTCCCCAGGATATAAAGAAAGGTTTTAGGTAAGAAAAAAGGGGATGATCTTTATGGGAGAAGTTGAAGATCTTTCACCACGATTAGAAGATTATGTTCCATGTTTCCAAAGACACTAAACTATTACGATCCTTGTGTGTCTGTTTTTGTTATGTATTAAGTATTCCGCTAAAGTAATGTAATTTCCATGTACGTTAAGCTTCGAGTCTCTATAGTTGGTATCAGATGTAAGGTTTAGTCAACCTTTGGAAACTAGGATGCGAAAAAATTAGTGAGATCCCTAGAGATATTTCTAAGGTATGTCTAGGGATGTCTCTAAGGTTAAGTATACGTATAGCTTATGGTCCTAGAATTGCGCTAACGATCTTAGAATTTAACCTAAGATGTTAGATATTGAGGGTACTCCCCCTTTACTATGTTGTATTCTCTATCATGATTTTTTCCTCTCATAGAATTCTTTTTTTGTTTTAGTTAATGGAGGGAACCAGAAGGAATTCGGTTAACATTGAATCCAATGGACAAATTGGTGACTACAAGCAACAGAATTGTGTAATTCCTAGAGAGAAAGATATTGTGATTATGCCGAATCAGTCATCGCGATATATGATTAACAAGGTGAAATTTAGTGGTATGCCTAATTCATCAAAGAAGAGGAAGATAGACTATTATGCATGTTCGCATATTGAGGAGCATAAAGAAAGTAATATTGAGATTTATAAAGAAGGGAAGAAGAACCTTGAGGAATACCTCAAATGGAGGGACAAATGTTATCTGTGTGGAGAAAAGGGTCATAGAGTGACAGACTGTTTTGGAGATCAATGTATTATTTGTGGAGAACATGGGAATTACCCAACTCAATGCCCTGACCTAAAAAGTTACTTCTAAATCACGGAAGGACTTATTCCAGGACAATAATTAAAGTGGATGGATTGACGTTTTTATGTATTAGTATTCAAGAATAATGTTTTTGAGGTACTTTTATTGTGTATTAGAATATTTTTGTATTATTCTATTGTGGTTTTCAATAATTTTAATTTACCGGTAATCATGAAAAGTGATTCAAATATTTTGGAAAGCAGATGATATGCGCATAATGAAGGGATAATGAGAAAATGAAATGTTTGATAGTATTCATGAGCTCATGATTGATATAAGGACTAAGTGATATCATGGTTTGAGTATATAGAATTTTGAGGATTTTGGTATGTGGAAAGTGTTAACTTTTAACAGCATTCATGTTTTCACTATGGTTCAATTAATGAATATTCATTCTTCAAGAGAATACATGATTAAGGTATTCACATGTTTTTAATTTGACCAACAAGATATATCTTATGATATATTGTGGATAAATGATGGCATTCACGTGATTGTTATGTGACATTTCAAGTAAGAATTTTCTTTATACTATGAGCTTGGACTGAAGTATTTTAGATAAGCATAATGATTGGAATGGATTATGTTGGACATAAGTTAGTATTGTTTAAGGATAAAACTTTTTTCGATATTATTTATGGGATGTTATAGTAATGTATTTTTAGAAAAAGGACAACCTGCAGGACTGGCGACAACCCATCGCGTCAGACAAGGCTGTGGGAATCGAACCCACAACCGAAGTGGTACTAGCCTTTATAGCCTACCACTGGGCCTGTTTAGTAGAAAATAGTTATATTATATTAAGAAGTATAATATAAGAAGTATAAGTCCATTTTAGGAACCATATATGATTAATATCACTATAGATGGACTTATGTAAGTTTTGATAACATTTCTAACCTTTTGTTTGAGACAGATGGAATGACCCATCATTCTATCACATGATCTGCTAATGCATCACGAATGACAAATTCAACTTTATTTCTTTAAGAGATGAAGTGGAAATTTTCCAAAGAATGACCAACGGTGAGTTTATACCAAAATCACGAAAGTATTTCTTCTAATTCCAATTTCATCAACTTTAGGGAAATGATCTTGAAAACAAAATTTTCTGTCTTAGTGATGTTATATCTAATGAATCAGATGGTACCATAAATCATCACAAATTTATGGCTTTGTGATTGCTGGCTTTTCCATAGCCATGTTCTCTACCACTCTCTATCAGAACATGATGGTTAGATTTCCCTTCCATATCCATATTTTCACCTATGTGGAAACCCAGTGATTAGTTTATTTGGGTAACCGTTACGTTTCATACTTTTGTTTTTAAAGATTCGTTTTGGTATTCCTTTTTACAATGTGGGTTTCTATTAAAGAAACTTTTGAGTAGTAAACCATTTATAACCCCGACGAATTTTGAGGGTGAAATTCATTTTAAGGGGGGTAGAATGTAACACCCCGAGATTTTATGAAAAATATTCTTTTTAATTTCACTAATGTGTTGTGTTGTACGCTACACCAAAAGGAGCTTGCACAACACACATCATTGACTTGCCTTGAATTACACGCAATCACGACCTTCCTCGATAGCGTGTGTAGTACGCAATACCGAGTTTCACTAAACAACGATATGCTATTAAAATATTATTAAAACTAGCCTTTATGAATAGTAATAACCACTTTTTAAAATTTTGGAAATTATAGTTTTCAAAATGGACTTAATTTTTGGATTTGGAATATCGAAATTAGCTTAGGGAGAAATTTTGTTACTTTTCGGATAACTTTCATATTTTGATGAATAGTGAAAATTAGTAAATTGTAATTAAAAACAACTTTTTCAATCGAAATAATTAATAGTGATAAATTATTAATTTGAGAGGTTTTAAAATATATTTAGAATATATTTTTAAAATTTAATACAATGTTGGTCATTGGATGTAATTTGACATTTAAACCAGACATAAACAAGTGTCAATCTTTTGATAGTTATTATCTCTTAAAAACACGCTATTTGTTTTGAAGACGGGATTCAATTTTTAAATTAATTATTGCAACTGATATGTTTTGAATTTGGTAAAATAGACATCATTTTTGAATTCATAATATCAAATATAGTTTAGGCCTAATTTTTGGTATTTTTCTGGAAACTTTCATTTTTTGATGAATAGTGAAACCACTAAGTTGTAGTTAAAAAAATGAATTTTTCATAAAACTTAATTTTACTGCTTCTGTGAGTAGAATTTCAAAAATACGAGAGACACGGTTGATGTCAGTAAGTAAAATGTGGTTCAAAGGGATGAAAATAATTTTTGATGAATAGTAACTTTTTTATTTTTTTTCCATGGTTTAAAGTAAATAGGGTAATTAAGGTTAAAATGATATTATTATTATCCTAACACATGTCATAATTCTATTGGATAAGTGTAGTTCGACCAAAAACAACCTTAGGAATAAAATATGACCATTTAGGCCCACTTGGATTAGATTAGGACATTTATTATTTTTTAATTCAAAGAAGAGTTAAAAGAGTTAATATCAAAGTTTATTTAATAAGTTTTTTTAAATATATGGTTATACATAAGATAAATTCGATTGTAAATATTAAATAGAAATATAATAATATTTCCAACATAATCCGATTTTATTTAAAAATTTTAGACGTTTAATAATTTAATTTATTTATGACACAATGATGATGCAGTAATTACCATAATAGTGAAAAATTAGAATAATTGATATTATAAATACCCAAATAAATATAATTTGAGACTTTTTATGAATTAAACTAATTTTATAGGTTAATATTACCTGTTTGGATCTATTTAATTAACTTTGGTCGAAGTAATCATTCTGTTATGAGTTTCAAAAAAATCAACTATTGAATAGTGTCAAAATTGACATAAAATAGTTTTTAAAACAAATATTATATTATATATTGTTAATTTATTCCTAAAAATATAATGCTTAGCGAAGATTATTATATCATGATAGGTGTATCTTTAATGGACCACTTTGGGGTCTCTTGGATGTATATGGTAAGTTTATTAACTCTATAATATAAAAATACAAAGTGACATGGTAAATGTCAATCTAATTAACTAATAGTTAAAACTAAAAGATAAGGTTAATATAATGACCTAAACTTGTCTAAATTCTTTTTTATGGGAGGATTGAGACCCATACCCACCTTAGCATCGAAATAACTTAGTTTGGAGCTATTAAAAACCGAATATGACTTTATAATAAAATAATATTTTTAGTTATTCCAAAGGTGCCCCTCTCCTCCCTTATAAAAGGGCACCTCCTCCCTCTCTTCCTCACACCACTTTGAGCCTTCAATCTCAGCCAACCCCTGATTAATTCTCTTCTCCACTTCCCTAGAAACATCCTAGTGGTCCTGGTATTCGTCATAGTCCAATTTTAGTGCCCTAAGAGGAAGACTCAGAGAGGCGCTTCAAAGAAGAGGTAATGTCCGTTACCGATTCTTTCATCTTTATTTATTCTTCCACTTTTTCTTCTTAGGTTGTTAAATTATGAAGTAATAACATCAGTATCACTCATATAATGGTATTTTATTATAAGTATGAAACAAACTTATTTCACCATCTATCCATCCTACGGAAAATGAAATCCCCGCGCGTGTGTACGTACGGAATACCGTCTCCATGCCGTGGTGTAAACTATTTTCCACCACCACCTTACATGGATTGGTATAATGGTGTACATAATAACTATATATGATTATTGTAAAGTGATATTGATTCTGAAATAGTATACATACAATCCAATACAATTCCACTATCATGAGAACGATATCATCGCTCGTGCGTACGTACGGACTACCGTCTCCATGACGTGATGAGATTCATTCTCCACGTTAACCATTCATGAATGATTGTAAAGTATATATAATAAGTAATCATGAAATATATGACATAATAATGATACCAGATTTATGTGTATATATATGTATGTCATATACTTAATTACATTCAACTCAATAAGGAAATGAAAACAGCGTTCATGCATACGTACGGTCTACCATCTCGATGAACGGTGTATTTCATTCCATTTACTGATCTATTATATATATATATATTCTGAATATATATTATATATAAATAATGTTTTATATTCTGTAATTAAGTAATCATGATCTAAGTAACCATATGAATAATTACAAGTCAAAACACGGATGACAAATGAAATGATTTTACCCAAAACGCTCCTTAACCTGGAATTTACAAAATAACGAGTAATATAAAGCCATACGTGAACCATATATGATATCGTAACAATGATTATGATTCTGGAATAAGTAAATGACATTATTTAAATCATTATATAGGAGGTTCAGACACTTACGAATCAAATTGGACCTAAGGTTAGGGAAATATCACAATCTCATTTTTATCCGAGATTGTTTATACTTTAGTATTTACTGGGGTGTATTTTATCATCCACATCCATGTTTCCTCAATACGTAATACTATTTCCATCCACCTAAAATTGTTTAAATCAAATTTTACCCTTCGGTGAGTTTTTAGTAAACAATATGATTGGAATCTTTTGTCATTTTTCGTACGAGGTACCTTTTTGTCTTTTTCGACAAAAGTACGAGAAGAATGTTTTTTTAACTTATATGGCATGAATGGATTTTTAAAACATTACTTCCAAGAATCTTCCTTTGAAAGTTTTCAAGTTTATTTTTATTCTAATTTTTTTAGTTTAGAATTGTATGACATGTTAAGAAAGGAAAAGTATTTTTGAAGTAGAAAGTATATTTTCCGCAATAATGGAGTTCAAGTGTTTTATCAAAATTATTTTCCATCCAAGATAATAAAGGGTTTTGTTTATATCCCTATTATTAAATTGATTTGATTATGTTGTGATGGAATTATATTTATGAATTACTTTATCTTATATGAATTTTTTTTATTATGTCACGATGTTTAAGATTCCCATTTTTATAACAAGGGTTATGAAATGATGTATGATTTATGATATTGTGGCACACATAAGAATGGAATCATAATGAGATGGGTGGGACCTATATCTCCCTCCAATGCATTGGGTAAATATTTATATCTCATGAGATAGACATGGCTGGAATGGAAAGTTAAACCGGTTCAGTAATATAGGACTGGAACGAGGAGTGAACTCGATTCAGAAAGGGACTTTGTCCACTAAGATGGTCTTGGCAGAAATTCCTTGTCTAATATGGAAATAATATCATGTGCTTAATGGTTGCCACATTTACATGTTTTATTCGCATGCTATTTTATCATTTTTAATGTTTCATTATGATCTATGCCTTGCGTACTTCTATGTTTTATGTCATTGCTCAAGCTTTTGATGTTTAAACATTATGTTCATGTTTTTAAGTTCAAATGTATATGGTATGTTTTATTTTATCAATGATTACCCTTACTGAGCATTTGAGCTCACCCTATTTATGTTATATATTCCCTAGGATATAAAGAAATGTTTTAGGTAAGAAAAAAAGGGGAAGATCTTTATGGGAGATGTTGAAGATCATTCACCACGATTAGAAGATTATGTTCCATGTTTCCAAAGTCACTAAACTATTATGATCCTTGTGTGTCTGTTTTTGTTATGTATTAAATATTCTGCTAATGTAATGTAATGTCCATGTATGTTAAGCTTCGGGCCTCTACATTTCCAAAGGTTCCCCTCACCCCTCTTATAAAAGGGAACTCCCCCTTCTCATTAATTCACAACTTCAAAGCCTTTTGGTTGGTCCAAACCCTGCCCAAATACTCTCTCAACATACCTCACTTAATCCTAGAGGCCTTCCTGTATTCAAAAATCCAACCTAAGTAGCCTTTTTGATCAAATCAAAAGGAATAACACGAAGAAGAGGTAATGATTTCACCACCCTTTTTCAAGTTCCATTCATCTTCCACTTCTCCTTTCATTTTTATTACCATTCTAAAATAATAACCCCGGTATATTATATATACTTTTATGTTATTAAAACCATGATACAACCATATTTCAGTATTCTATCCATACTTTGAATGACATGTCACCATACGTGCATACGTACGACTTACCGTCTCCACGTCATGGTGTAAATTTTATACAAAACATTATTATATGGATGGGTATAATAATTATGTTTAATTCATGTAAATAATAAATATAAAATGATAATGATTCTGTATATATGATATAAAATAAAATTAAATACTATTTTAATATCAAAAGAATGATATTGTCCATCGTGCGTACGTACGGACTACCGTCTCCACGAACGCGATGAGATTAATTCTCCATCGTATCCATTCAGAACAAATTCTAATTTAATGATTAAAAATAATGTTTAAAATTTTGAAATCATTCTGGATATGAATAATATACATCCCATTAGTAACAAATATGGCTCAAATAACAAATAATATAAAGGAAAATGAACCCATTAACAACCAAAAGGACGATAATTCTAATATATTATTAACAAATAAATGTTAAAAGATCATATATGATATCATATTAATGCATATGATTTTTGTATAATTCAATAAAAATTATTTCACTATTATACGGAAGTTTAACCTACCCTCGACCAAGGAAAAAGTACAAAGTAAGGGGTTTCTTATCTCACTTTTAATTCCGTAGAATTCCATTGTTCACCACTTATTTATACATGTGGTGTGTGTACTTCCCATGTTTGTATTCATTGTGTAATATACATTAATTCATTTATATTTCCATCATCATTTTATGATCCTTCTTTCATGGGTGTATGATTTGTATGTTACCAAATCAATAAGGGAATTTGAAATTTCAATTTCCACTCATTCAGATATAGGCATACTTCATTGATTATTTTACTCCAATATTATGTGTAGAATCACTATTCAATTTATTATGTCATAAATTCCACTCCCCTTTATGTGGATATACTTTTGATAAACATAATCTCACCCTTTATAAATTATCAGGTCATCGGTATGATCTTGATAAGAGTAATTTTTACTCAATCTCGATTTGTTGAGTTAAACATCCAATTCATTGGTGTTGTTTTTACAGGAATATGTGTGAATGTCCTTTGATTTTTTAACACTGAATATCCAATCATATTGAATGCATTTATATTTTTCACTCATAATAATGTTGTTGATTTATCCTTAACCTAAGGATACGACCTTTATGAAAGATTTCATCTCAATTTACATTCCATTGAGACTTCTTTGTTGTTATACATCAAATCACTTTTATGGGATGTATATAATATACTTTGACATAGTATATCATGAATCCCTTTATTCTCATGATATTAAAAAGTTTTGATTATCTCAATTATTTGTATTCAAGTGTATCTCTTTTGGTTAGAAACTCTAACTAAAATAACATTTTTAAATGTTTTAGAGACTTATTATTCAAAATATTTCTCATTAATGTCCATGTTTTAAAAATGGTTTTAAGGATTTATTTATATGGGCATTAAAGTTTTAAAATAAAAAATCCTTTTAAAAGATTCAAAGTGGTATGGGACACTTTTATTCTAAAATCTATTCTAAATGTATTTTTGACAAATAGTGTGAATTTTAAATGATTTCAACAAAAGGGGGATATTTCACTCTAATTGTTTTGATGATTATTTTCATCTATATCCTTCATCATTCTCGATTGAGGTTAATAAGATACAATAAAATCTTCCATATTGTATCGAATGAGTTATGTTTGACTGTGGATGTGCTATTTTTAAACCATTCGTGGTTTGTGGATAAATTATTAACAATTCGTATGCTAGTTTTAATTCGAATGTTTATGTTATGTTTAGAACTTTTCATATGAGGAATGAATTGGACTTAGTAAGTGATGGGTAGAGCCCACTATTTCTCCTCGATGCATCGGTAGGACTCATGAGAAAAACTAGTGTCTTGGCACAAGGCCTTGACAAAATCTTATTTGTAGTCTTGGCACAAGGCCTTGGATATGTGGTTATGATAGTTTGGCATTATGTATTCCATCATTATGAAAGTGGTTATTGATATTGCATGTGATTATTTGATTAGTAGAAAATCCATGTTATTAAGTTAATGGAATTATTACATTTTATTTTTTCCATACTATGTTGATGTTCATGTTTAAAAGGATTTTGTTTTAGTTATACATTTCCTTAAATATTTATTCTTATTTATGAATGTTTCTGCTATATTGTTATCCTTACTGGGAATTTGAGCTCACCCCTTTTCTATGATTTATTTTTCCCAAGATGTGAAAAAGTAATTAATGAATGACCTACAGGGATATTATGAGGGTATAATAGTGTGGACTATGGAGACAATATGTTGTTGTAGTAGTTTTTCACTTTATGATGTAATGTAAACTTCATGAATGTATCTAGTTATTCCAAGGATATTAATCGAATCGGTCTTTCGAGACATGATCTTTCTTGTGATCATGTCAATGTTATGTAATAATACACCGACTTTGGGTAACTGGGATCGGGGCGTTACATTTCACCACACCTAAACCCTCCCCCCTTCACCCCACATGCACCCCCCTGCACCCCCTGCACCCCCTACACCCCCTGCCCCTCACCCTACCCCCTTGTACCCATGCACCCTCCCCCTTGAACCCCACCCACACCCTACCCCTTGCACCCCACTGGCTCCTTCCCCTTACACCCCACCTTGAACCCTCCCACACAAACCCTCCCCCTTCTACCCCACATACGCCCTCCCCTTTCCACCCTATTCCCCCTCACCCTGCATCCCCTTTATAGACAGAACCCCCCCGGAACACCTGGACCCTCCCCCTTGCACCCCACCTACACCCTCGTACTTGCACCCCACCTTTCACCCCCTACCCACTACACCCACTACCCCCTCACCCTGCGGCCCCCTCCCTAGACAGAACCTCCATTGTACTTACCCCCTTGTAACCTTACACCCCTATTACACCAAACCTTACACCCTCCCCCTTGAACCCCACCTACACCCTCCCCCTTCCACCCCACCAACACCATCCCCCTTTCACCCCTTCCCCCCTCACCCTACACCCCCTACCCCTCACCATTCCAGTTACTACATATTCCTTTTTAAGAGTAACTAAATAATTAAAGATACAAATATATGTTTCCTAGACTAGTTGAGTAAAAATTAAATTATTTAATTAAGATAAATAAATTAATTAAGGCTTAATGAAAATAAAGGAATATTTTCAACAATATTGTCTTATAAATTCAAGAAATAAAACCTAAATGGGCTTTCGTTTTCAAAAAATATGCATGTTATTATTAATAAATTGGGTTTAATACCTAATATTGATTGAAACATATATTCTTCTCTTAAATGGGGGACACATCATGTGCTTTAAGACCAACAATATACAAAAATTTGTTATAGGAGTGTTTAAAAAGGATGATGTGGAGTTAAATTTTAAGCCCCGTGATACTGTTAGTATCAAAGATGAATCATTACAAAAGAAATTAGTGAATATCAAATGGGACCGATAGCTAATTGATGATTTTTTTTAAAAATATCAAAGGGATATGACCTACTAGGACGGAGATATCATTATGTTCAAGTTGATACATAATCAACCTAGGGTTACATATATGATGAAATAGAAGATGGATTTCTAGTACTATGGTACCTTTTGAATTATTTGGGAAAATATGTATAGTTTCTTTCAATTTATTACTCCCTAACAATAGTCTGATACCTGAAAATATTCATGTGTCCAAATTTATTTTAACTATTGAGAAAAATTTTATGGGAGAAGTTTTAAGTGAAAAATTGTTGAATACAAAGACTATACAACCAATGTATTAAATATGTCTGTATAGGGAAACACTGATATGCGGCTAGTCATGTGAAAAAGAAGAACAACAGGGGAAAACATGGAATTATACACAGATGAAAATCCACTCCCTAATTTCCACCGTGAGGTAAAGGTGGTTTTCCAAGAGAGGATGATAATGGTAATATCTATGTGAGAGATGATGACTAGGAGGCCAGTGATGGATAATCCCTTAGCAGTCCACTCAGAAGTTGAACGAGGCCTCCAATATAATTAACATACATAAAGAGTGGGATTTATAAGGGTTATAATATTGATATGTACGTTCTTTATTGTTCATAAATAAGGGTTATGATGATATCTAAGGTTTTTTTGTTGAAACATAAGTGTGTTTCTGATAACACCCTAGGGGGATATGTAAGGGTACTATTAGACATGGAGTATAGTATGAGTTTTTTTAGAGGGGGGTCATTGGACTATTTCTATTTTGGAAGGTAAGGCATTACATGGGCTTGAGGCCGAAAATATTCTTATGAGTAGTGAAAATAAATCTCTAGAACATTCATTATGAATTAGAGCTCTGAATACATAATATAAACATCTGACATACTCTTTGAATCTCTATCAAATTGTGGCCAATTAGTGGCATCGGAAAGGCTACATGAAATTGAACTAAATGTGTGAATCCAAAAGGAAAGGGTTTTTCAATAGCTATATTTCGTCATGACTCATCATTACAGAGGAAATATACCCCGATGGAAAAGAAAATAGAAGAAAACATAGTATAAATTCGTAGAAAAATGAAACACACAAATTAATATCTCCACTACCCTGATCTCCCTCCCCTGCAAAGAATACCTCATAGCTTCCGTAAGTTCCCTTATGGCCACATTGGAGAATATAACTACCCTCTATCCATAGAAAGTGACAAAATTCCAAATTGGACAATGTTATAAAGAAACTAAAATAAAAACTAAACAATAACATACCTCTTTCCTATGAAGAATTGTATCTCTAGCCTATTACATTTTGCTGTAGAAATTTAATGCTCCTATGGAAATCCACTTTTATTACTGAAAGTAAGGAAAGAAATTTACAATAATTAAAACCTTTCATAATAAAAAATAATAAATAGAGGAGAATAATTCCTTTTTAGTGATTTTTATATTTAGGGTGATGTTATGAGAAGTCTGGCCTCTTGTAATTTAAAAACATAAAGACCATCTATTGAAATTGTTATAAATGTGTTCAATGGAGCGATAAATTACTTTCTAATTGAATTATGAATGTTTAAAATAAAAATGAAGAATGAATCCCTGAATAGTTGAATACTAAAACAAGTCTACATGGATAAGATATCAAATGTATTAATATGAAAGAACTATACATAATCATAAGCATATTCTAAGTTGTATGAAAATCATCACAAAATGCATAGGTGAGAAAATGTGTAAACCAAACCCATTTGGAAGGGGATTTTAAAAAAATCTAAATAAAAAATATCTAATATATAATAATTTATGTGGATATTGAATAAATCGTATTAGTAAATTACTACTATATATAAATGGAATAAAGGGTTAGAAACCATTATTATATCATTATTAAAGATTCATTGAAGTGATATCCTCTATTAGCCCTAAAAATCCAATACACCATCCCCCCAAAACAGAGGCACCCCCCACACCCCCACTGTACTAACCCACTCCCCCCACTGCACAACCCCCTCACCCCCTACAATCCCCTATAGGGCACCCCCATCACGCATACCCCCCTCACCCCTATAACCCCCTACAATTCCCCCCATGATGCACAACCCTCACACCCCCAATAGCCCCACCTGCACACAACCCCTCCCCCCCAACTGCACAACCCCCGCCCCCACTATATCCCCCCAACACTAAACAACCCCCTCACCCATTTTATATTGCATGCACACAACCCCCTACACTAGTCCCCCCTCACCCCAACCCCATCTCCCTACTGCAAAGCCCCCCTGACTCCATCTATCCCCCACCCTACATCCCCCACTGTACATCCCCCAAGGGGGACTATAGTGATTCTATTAAATTTAAGTGTTTTACATAAATTCTATTCATTTAAATCATTGAGGCAGTAAGAGCCGATAGTTGGAGCATCAATCCTCACTCTGATTTTTTACCTACATTGATTCATTATTTAATTGTAGTTTAATTAAATTCATTATATATTTTCGATTCACTAACCATAACAATATAGGTGAGTAAATTGGGAGATTAAATGGTGTGCCCTCACTTTCAAGTTGGTTGAGTAAGTTCACTCTCTTGATTAAGGATTGTTCTTGCTTAATTCACTATGGAGGATAAGTGAGTTAGTAGTGTGATAGAGGATCCTAAGGTATACATGTGATTTTAAACATAAGAAATATTATGATACGAGTAGATGAATGATATTGATTCTAATGATTGTGTTAGGTAATTAAGAATAATAAGTCTTCAGGTCACCTTATACACCCTATTGGTTCGGATAAACATATTGAAAAATAAATCACCTAAAAGGTGAAATGATGAACATGTATTAAAAATCATGATTATAAAAAACTAAAATCTAATGAAGGAATCAAGGCCATAACATAATTTTGGGAGTATCAATGCTTGTAGAAACTATTAGAACAACTACTATAATTATGTAGGATTCTAAAAATTTGGAAATGAGAACCCATCACATTTTTACATCCAATAAAATGTGAACTCATTTATTATGGACCCCTAAGAGTTCAATACAATAGATGATGAATTAAATGGTTGAGTCCAACAAATTTAGTGACAAAATCTTAAATAATAAATTGAATATTATGTACCAAAAATATATTCCTTTTTATTGAAAAAGTTGAGGTGGAGGGAGAATATAGTGTGATTAAAAAATAGGATAAAGTACCATTGATTAAAACTGAACTCCTCTTCCCAATGGGTTTTCACTATGTAGAATAAATTATAGTTTATGATAATGAGGAAGATAGTCTTTATTAGGAATCACTCTCATAATTTTTATAAATATAATTTAATTTCTTATTCTCCATATGTTTGGAATTCAAAATCAACACCATTGTTTTCGGCAATGGATGATGAATTTGAAGAAATAGATGGACTCAAATTTAAAGAAAATATTTAATACCCAAAATTTCCCTATCTATACTAGAAGTTTTCAACAAGGCATTTGACATAGATGATGAAGTAAATTCTATAAATAAAGATGGAGTTGATATTAAAATGGATTAATATTTTTCCCATTTTATTCATACTAATTTAGAATCTAACATAACTTATGTTATATTGGAATGTTATTCCCAATTGATTCATATAATTTATAATGATGAGGAATAGATGGATAGATTTTTTTTGTAGGATATACATTAATAAACACAAATATAAAACTCTTATATTAAATTATTTGGATCCTTGTTAAAGGAGGAGGACCACTGAAGGTGGTTTGGCCACATCATATGAGGACTAAAGATGGTGGGGTGGCTGTGTTAGAGTGGCGTCGAGGGGCAATGAGCTAAATTGAAGGTGTGTGATTCATAATATATCATTGAGCATAATTTAATATTTTAATACAATTATATGATAATAATTTATAGGAATTTATAGTGTTAAATAAATCATAAAATTTCATAGACTAAATCAAAAAAATACTTCCAACTATATAATGTCACTATACACTAGTGACTAGAATCTCAGACATTTTATAAATCATCCCATTCCTTATATTTTTAGTGACATAGTTCAATGTTATCCATCATGTATAGGTCTGTTGATGAGGCCACCCTCCTTTACCCTAACATATTCTCCAAGAAGTTGGATGTGTCTTCTTTAAAAAAGTGATGATGATGTTGAATCATTTCACGCTAGAAAAATTTCATAGGTGGCCTTGTGAATAATGTATTAAAACATCCATATCAATAATAATTGTATAAACTAGTCAAATTTCATCCCACATATACAGTAATAGAATCCCAACTATATTCCTCTTTTTATTTTTATTCCCTCTCATCATTCTTCTTCTTAATACATGAATAAGAGCATACTTCCACACTTGGAAATATGGTCATTAGCGATCTATAAGCACATTGAAAACCATAAATCATATCATCCCCCTAAAGATTATAAAATGTAATGGTCCAATGAAGATCTTCTAGATATGTTGTAGGTCATAATACTGATCATGATGCCATATCTCTAGACAAAGTCAAATATTTAAAATCTTAATATAATGTAAATTGTTCCAAACTATTTTTGAGGAAAGATATATAATACACGGGGGAAGAGAAATTTATATAAGAACCAAAATATTCCCTTTACTAAATCTCCATAAACAATTGAACTAGGTCTAGATTTTGTATTTTAGGAAATAAATCAATTAATATCATCTCATTTATGTCTTCATTGGAATGATGTTCATAGGTACTTACGTGGATTATTCATTCCGACCACCCCTAGAGGCCCCCTAATGCTTAAAGGATTCAATATTCAAAACTATATCCCCATTTCAATCTAGTATATAAAAAATATTCATCACCCTTGATCTAGCCAAGTACATGTATAATACAGTAACATGTTCCAAACAACCAATATCATTTTAACCATAACCCAGAACAGTTTAATAAAATGGTACCTTATGCCATTAACACCACATTATAATGACCCAAAAAAAACTATCAGTATGAGCCAAAGGCCCACATAACCACATTTGAGTATCCTTGTACACATGAGTTTCCCTACTAGTGGAGAGGGTCTAATGTAATTTTAGGAGAATACACATTGAAATATTTTTAAATAATGGTTACTAAAAATTAACCATAATATGAATATGCATCACAATTGAAGAATTAAACAAATAAATGAAATCACATATTTAATTCTACATCATAAATAATAAATTCTTTATAAACCATTTGAAAATGAATGTTTCCATGAAAAATTCTATAAAACAACACAAATAGACGAAATGACCATGAAAGTGCTAAAATAACTAAAAACGATAGACAAAAACCATATTCTTATACGTGAATCCTTTAAAGCATCCAAAAAATACACTTTTAAAACTTATTAGGTGTCAAACACCATTTTAAAATACATAAATTCCCTTGATAGATCCACTCAGGAATCTTTCCAAACACCTGGAAAGAAATAACACAATGATAAGTATAAAAACCATTTGAAAACAATTTAAAATAACTAATTGGTATCACATATATAAATATTTTGTAAAGAATATGATTTTGAAACATTCAAGATACACATAGAATGCAATATAACAAAACTGAATTGGAACAGCTTCTTCAATCTAAGAGGAAACAAGTCCTAACACGTCACCTTCAAGAGAGTATGAAAAACCATGAAAAGGGATGATCTATACAATCCCATGAAAACTGAAATCCCTTGACTAGAACTTAAATAAACCCTAAATTTACCCAAAATAGGAATTTGGGAAAAAATAATGAAACACCTATAAAAAAAACATTACCCTTAATATTATTCTTTAAAATCCATGGAATGAATCATTAAGAATCATCACACCACCAAAAACATAACCCAGATCTCAACCATACGACATGAATCACTTAAAAAGATGATTACCTATAATAGGTGATTCCACCATTTAGAATTCATCTAAAATAGTGAAACAAAGTATAAACACTTCCATGAGAGAAACCATCACAAAGACAAGCATATGTCAATTAATAATTAAAGGAAATGATAAGATTCCACCAACTATAGGAAACTATGAAAGGCCATCTCAAATAAATAAATGAATAATATTCTCAAGGAACATATGAGAGGTTTCAAGACTATGTCCCTAGTACAAGACATCCCCTATGATTAAGAGAAATATACAAATAGAAAAAACTAACATTGAAGAACTCACGGTTTAATCTGAAACCAACTGCTCCTCCCTATAACCCAAGCATGTTCCCCATGTATCCCTATATTATCCATCAAAGAGACAACATCCCATGGTCCAAACCGTGAATGAAATATAATTATCATCATAAACAAAAGAAGAATGAGAATCCCAATATAAAAAATGATCACATAAGAACAATCCCCAAGGTAACCAAATGGATACACCAAAAATTTTCACCTACAAACCTTATCCACTTAATGATCCATAAAAAATAATGGCTATACAATTCATCGCCCTATTAAAAAAAAATTCAAAAATCACCCCACATCATATGCTAATGACACTATTAACGGTGAACCAAGTAGCCACCTTTAATAAATGATAAGATATAAAAACCACGTTGTCTAAAAATGTTGGGGTTCTATACTAAATCAAATAAAAGATCTATGGTTGAATTAAATAACTCCTCTAATTATCTAAGAAACAAGTTCCATAGAACATCCCTTCTATTCTTCCCTAAAAGAGTACACATGAACGCAATTTTTTTTCAAATGTATAGTCTGAGGATAATTCCACTAAAACACCATCTTGAATAAATCTACAAGATGCACTAGTATATGATGTGTTGGAACAATAAAATATTCCACTGTATTTATAGCTCGGGAAGTTAATATTCTAAAAGGACATCACTCAAGAAATAATTGGATTCACCATAAGATTTACCCCAAGAAACTTTCTAGGAATCATACTAAAGCAATTAGAATCATGAATCCAAGCCACTAATTTTTTCCAAACCAAATGAATGACTCCTAGTACACTGGGGGAAAATTTCCAAAGTACCCATTCTTCAAAGAAAAACACATTCCAAAACATTGAATTTTCAAAAGTACACATTCTGGTTAAAAAAACTATATTACATAAGGAATTAAAAGTTTTTTAGAAAAAATGTTTCAAATTATACTCGACCATTAAAAAAATTATTCATTTAAAAATCCTCATTTTCTTTAAATAATTTCAATACATTTCTATCATATTAAAAACCCAATAACACATTTTTAAAATAAGAAATTCCCTCAGGATTCCTAAAAATATTATTTATTTTAAACCACTTATATAATAATACATTTATTTCAATGAGTTATACCCTTTAAAAGATTAAAAAACAATTCCAAATTATTATTTTAAAACTAAAAACTCATGATAATGATTATTTTGATGGAAAATAAATAGAAGATACAACGTATGAATTAATGTTAAAAATGTTAAAATCCAGTAGTCGAAGAAGAATGCGGAGGAAATTGATTATAAAAAAATATAGTATAAAATTCATACAACTCAAAATTTTGGTAATGAAATACCCTAAACATAAAACAATTATGTATTTAGAACATCTATCTAACCACATGATTATAAAGTCACCATAGTATTGGGATAAGAGAATAGGATCTTGGTTGTTTTTCATTATCAACGAAGAGATTATGTAATGTAGGATATTTGGGATTGAAAATCATGTAAATATAAATGTTTATAATCTATATTAAATAAGGGAATAATGAAATACATACATTCCATCAGTTTTTTGAAATATGAGGCCACAAAAGGAAGGTGGCTATAGTTTTTTAGACACACGAGGGAGGCCATGTGAAATCCATGAGGGAGGTGATTAGTAAGGGACCTCGATAAGGATAATCAGTGAGGTGGAGATAGATGTTTTGAGAAAAACGGTGGGGAGAACCAATAGAGGTGGAGAGGCAGTGATTCATATACAAAGATGCAGGATAGAGGGGGTGGGGATGTGTGTATTTGAATGCAGGAAGGGGTGGGGAGGATGGCAGGGAGGGTGGAAAGAATAGGAGGATGTAGTGACTGGGTGCGGTGAGGAGTGTTGGGGATGTAGATGTAGGTAGGGGAGGCTCGGAGGAGTCTGTAAGGTAGAGTAGGCATAAAGGGGGAGTAGGAGACTAATGGGAAGAATCGTGAGGGAGGGAAGTAGAACATGGTTTGTGGGGTGGGAATAATCATGAGGGAGTGAGGGTATAGGGTGGAGTAAGTGTGAGTGAGTTTGGGTACAACCACATACATTGTAGCTTTAGGTAGTATATAACCACTATTTTTATAAACTATGGCTATAAATCATTGAATATAACCCAAAATTATAATAGTGAATATACTTCTTCGATATTATTATTCTCTAAAAAATGTTCATGATGTTTTGTAACGTCTAAATATTTTAATTTTATCACCATTGGACCCAATAATTGACATTTTTTCATTCAAGTGATCAATGATCATGTTTCTTAAATTTCAAAAATAATTTGATCATCTTCTGCATTTATTGAATTTGTTTTATTCATGTAATATTATTCCTTTCTGTTTGATATTTTTTTTGGGTTTATGATTTAAAAAAAAATAATGTCCTTCTCTTTCTCATGTCAATCTACCCTTTAAAAGGAAGTCATTATTGTGACTTCCAATCACATGTTAGGAAAGAAAACCATGTTGATCTATAGTATCAATGACTAGATTGTGACTTTGGGTTGTTCAAAAGGATGGGTTGGTAAAGAAGGTTCTCACATGATTACACATGAATTTGTTAGATGGTACTAGTATCCTCATGGAGAAGAGAAGATTGAGGGCTAGAATATAATCCTTATTATCCGAGATAATATAAATATTTTTTTCTGTTATTTTTTATTTTTTCTCTATCATAACTCAACAAAACTACACTATATATAGTTTAATATTTTATAAACATGATTTTTTCTTTAGAACATATAATGTCTATTCACCCCTATATGGTTATATTTTCCTTCAATAATGATCCAACAATTTATATTAGAGGATATGTCTTAGGTAGGTTAGTATTATTGTTGCTTATTTTTAACTCTATGATAAACTATATCCTACACTGAATAGACTATAGACCAAAATAATAGTTTTATTTTTTGATGGTAGTTAATATTTCCAATGATGGCTAAAAACCATAGAAATCCCCATTTTTATGGGAGTTATTATGAATAATTTTATGATATAATGGAAGATTATTTTAAATAACTGAGTGTAGATAACAAAACCATCACAAAAAATCCCATTGAGCTTCCTAAGCTTGATACATGTATTATATTTGGTAATAACATGGTAAAATATGATTTTAAATACAACATTAATAAAATTGTATACTATGAAATAAGTTAAAGAGTCTATATCCATGTTTAATCTGGTAATAAAACCCTTGACCTGTGGAGGAAACTGCATATGACTCATTATGGCCCTGAGAATATGAAGAGAAAAAACATGAAATACACATAGTAGAATTCCAAGACGTCATAATAGGAGAGGAAGAATTCATTAACTAGATGTTCCATTAGTTCACAAGTATCACTAAAGGTATTAGTTCTTTGGGAATGGTCTTGGAAAAAACTGCTATTGTAGAAATGGTATTGATATCTCCTTCAAAGAGATGGAATGCAGTGCATGTTTCCATTGACGAGAGATATAATTTCAAGAATTATGATTTATCTAAAATCATAGGTTCTCTGCTGTAGTTAGAGTTAGAGTTAAATATTATATCTGATGAGGAGTCTACCAAAAGATATGTTATATCATTTAAATTTTTTTGTTGATACCTATAATTTCTATGAATCTGAGTGTTTGAAAAAATACAAGGAGATAACCATTTCAGTAAGAAGTTTTGCAAGTTCATGAAAAAAGGTGTAAAGAGGTAGTTCAAAAGGAAGTCTAGAAATGACTATAAAAAAGGAAATACTAACAATATTAATTATGTTTAATTATTAAACTATTATGAGTGAATAAATAAAGGTCACATTAGGAAGTATTGGACTAATATAAAATATCCAAATAAAGACAAAGATAAAATAATAAAGTAATAACAAGATTTGTTTAGAGTTTGGGACTCTTCAGATATTTCTAACACAAGTAATGATTCTGGAAATGTACATGGGATATGAAATATAACACCCCATGATTCGATGGTATGTATCTTCTTAAATAATTTCAATTCATTTGATAACTTATATATCCTAAAACAATATTTCATATAGTATAAATTATATAAAATCACATGGAGAACACATTGAAAAACATTAAAAATGAAGAATTAATGAAATACAAGACGTTTTCTATAAATTAAGGAACATATATAAGTGAAATAATAAATTGAAATTTGGAATAAAAATGGGAATGTTAGGAATTGTAATTTGGGAAATAAAATAGTGACCACACATATATTAGTATACAAAATTATGAATCTTATAAATTTTAATATGATATAATTATATCATTTTATAAGGAAATATATATTTTTGAATTTAATAATTAAGTATTGATATATTCATAAAACATAAATATTTATTTTCAAATTTATAATTAATATAATTTTTTAAAAGAAAATTTATTTTCATAATATAGAATAATAAATTATTTTTTTATTTTTTTATGATTATTAGATAATTTAATGTGACCTTAGTTCATTTTTAAAAGTCTTATAAAATCATTTATAAATTTAAAAATGGTATTTTTGAAGAAAATGATGATTTTGATTAAAAAATAAATTTCAAATATTAAGAAAATTATTTTCATAAAATGGAGTTTATTGTTTAGTTATACACATAAAAAAATGTATAAGGTGAATATTCAGGTTTTTTCTTAAAAACATGAATTTTTATTGGAGAGTAAAATATGATAATTTATGATATCTATACATTATATGTTAAATACACTCTTTCAAGAGTCATGGATGATTTATGAACCATTGGATCAAAATAACTTTCTCCAATTACTGTATTTATTCACAAGAATCTTAATTATTTCATTTCTTGAGAAACAATAATAAAATAATAAATAAAATATTTTAAAAATGTCTCTCCTTCATTATAAATACCACCCCTCACAACCTTTTCTCCTCACACCACCATATCCCAGAAGCTTTTCTAAATTTTACCCAATACTCTTCGTAAACATCTCCCCATGTCTAATATCCGTTGATCTCAATAAAAGGCAAAATCAATTTTCTTAAAAAGGTTCTCAAGGGGAGGAATTCAAGAGGTAAATCCTTTTTCGTAATCATTCAATTTCATTTAGTTTCTTTTTTTCTTATTCTACAATAAGATATTATATAAAAAAGTTTACAATAACTGTACTATCAAATATATACTATGATTCTATTATAATAATTCCATATCCATCATAAAACCCCTCCCCCCTTCATTTTATTATAAAAGTGAATACATTTCCCTTGAGGTGCTAATTTACCCCCATCTTGGGCGATGTGTTTTTGTCCATCAATTACGCCTTCAAGGATAGTCAAAATAAAATTTTTATGTTTAAAAAAATAATATATTATATTAATTAAAACTTATTTAATATTATAGAAATAGTATCTGTATACAAACAATTAATTCAAAAGGCACAACTGGTCCCTGATGATCGAAAAAATGCCATAATAATCTAAACAATTATAACTAATGTTTTATTTCAAAATTCATCATCATATCATATAACCAAATGAAATATATAACCATTAAATTTTTTATATTTTAATTCCTAACATATAATTTCAATTCAAGTCAACTATTTTAGCTTATCATGTTTTTACATGAAAATATACAGGTAAACATATCATGAAAACCAAAAAAATGAACGCCCACAAATGATACAATTTTATCTCATAACTCATCAAAAATAAAAGATATGAAATTAAAAAACTATAATAAATCAAATAAACATTTAAAAGTTTCTTAAATAATTAATTAATGGACTTAATCTTATTATTTATGACATTAAGATCATGCGTAGAACACATTTATACATAAGGTAAGGGAGTTTGTCTGAATTTCAATTTCATTAAAACATAATTGGTCTTGTGCAGCTAATCATTCTTTTGTGGTGTGTCTACTTATCCTTTGAGTTGAATTTTAATTTGAAGTTATACTTCTATTAAATAACCATATTATTGTATCTTGGATATTATTATTGTCTTATTTGTATTTCATTTTACAAGTGGTGTTTATTTTGATTATTTTTCTAACTGGTGAAATATCATTAAATATGTATTCTCTACGCAAAAAATTTATTAAAAATTTATATTTTTAATGAACTAAATCCATGTATGAATAATAACGTGGAATTTTAGTGATTGTTGAGGCCATTTATAGCCACTTGATGTATCGATAGATCTCATGAGGATAAACAATTGGTGGAAAACCATTGGTGTTTTTTCCAAATAGAATCATATGGGCATCTACCCACAAACATAAACTATCTTTATTGTATGATGGTTTATATTCAAGATACATGACATCCAAATAATAATAATTTTCTTATTCATTATTTAGTTATTACTTTACAGGAGGTTTTCAATTTGACAAAACCTATGGATGCATTATCATTCTCAATGTATTAATGGAATGTGTTTTCTAGATTACTTACCTTTCCATAATGTATATTACTTATTATATTTACTCCATTTTTTATATATCCATTTCCTAGTTTTTTATCTCAACCTTTTATTTTTTTTAGTTACCCTAGTTGTGAAGATTAAATCCTTGAAAAATATACAGTATTATTTTTTTCTTTATTTATGATATGTGATCAATTTACAATGTAATAAGGGACACATATAAGTAACTACTTTCTAGAAGACTACTAAAATAATAAATCCCTAGTGATGTGATCTACTATATGTATTAAATTCAAATAAAAGAACCACCAATAATGGGATAATACAGTTGAGGTAATTATAATTGGTATCATAGGAAGTTTAGTAGAAACCTTTGGACCTATATATAGAAGACATAGTTTAGTGAACATAACCCAAAGATAGAGTTTGAAGATAAGAATAGAATAAATCAATAGGATTTTGGTAAGGGTGATATTAAGTGGTGATTCCCAGTAATAAAACCTTATCCTGATAATACATGTTGATGTGGTTATAGAATATATGTACCTATGGATAAACACTTAGACAAGGTGCCCCTAGCATGACTCAGGGTAACATGGTACATGAAAATAGTCCTTACTACACACCTGTTTGACAAACCTGGGGGATATTTTAATGAGAATTAAAATTTTATTTATAAACCATTATAAAGTATTTAAAATTAGATATTTACACAATGAAATCATGTTATTAATATGAGATTAGAAATGCATAAATTTTCAGTTTATGATTAGTGTTCTTCTAGTGGATTTTTCATGATTTATAAACTAATTTAGTGTATTAAATTGATTAGAAATGGAATGGAATGGAAGGAATGGTATCAATACCCATGGAAAATTTTGGTATTTCCCAAAAAAATAATGTTAACATAGTTAGTGTTGTATTTGAGAAGATTATACCGATACTAGGAAATCTTACTTAGTTTGTGCCTTGGGACTATGGGTCATGTAAGGGTTCCCCTTTAACCCTTAAAAGGGGGATTATCTATAATAAAATAAAAAAGAAGGCCTTCAAGACATTTTAGTAGGTTATGAAAAATAGGCATACTACACCTATGTTGTACAATTTCATGAGGCAAGATCACTAATATTTTAGTGATGATACTAATTTAGTGGTACTTGAGTAGTGGATCAAGTCCTTTGAAAATATAGTTCATACATTGACATGAAATAAAAACAAAAAGATATATCTGAGAGTATATTGTCTCAGGAGTGATGCTGATCAAAGGTAATTTTTTATCCAGACTACTAAGGGGGAAGGATAAATAGAGGAAAAGAAAAACATAAATTTGAAGGAAATTATTTTCCACAAATACTTCCTTTTTGAGCAATGAACTAAAATAAAGAGAAAATCTCATAGCATAAACCTAAGGGAAGAAGAGGATATTGTGGTGTATGAGAATACCTTCACAAGACCAGACACGTATGATATAGATTACATGCATAATTACAATGATAATTTTGATCATTTCATTGAAGGAATTCATCCATGTATCCATAGTGAACTAAGTTCAAGAAAAAGTTCACCATATGATGAAATAGTATTAACATCCATTAAAAATAGAGAAGGAATATTCTAGATCTTATAGGTTTAAAAGAAAAAATATAATAAAAAATATTCTAATAACCATGGAAAATTTGAAGAATCAATGTAGAAAATATGAATCAGGAATTTTCCATTATTTAAAAATGTGGAAAGAATCATCTTTGGAAAATCTTGGGAGACAAGGGAGTTTTTTATTTGTGCGGAGAAAAGGGTCATCGAAATAATGACTATGAGGGGGAAAAAATCAACGATGTCTAATGTTTGAAATGTAATAAAATGGGGAATTATTCAAATAAAAGTATCAATAATCAGGGGAATTTACCATAGAAGTTTCCAAGGGGAGATGGTCAAGCATATGCAATCACAACTATGGAGGTTGAAGTTCATAATGACGTTGTGGCAGGCACTTTAATCATTTCCTCAAACATAACCAATGATTAATTTGATTGTAGATCTTCTCATTCATTTATAAATTCCCAATTTTACAATAAAATATGACATTTACCTATTGATTTAATATTGGATTTTTTAGTAAAAACTCCTAAGGGAAGTATCATTTCAGTAAAGCTATGTCTTTCAGAACCCTTTATAACACAAAAATTTGTTTTAGTTATAAAATATTTATTCATTCCTATGGTTTGTTTTTTATATAATCATTGGTATGGGTTGGATTTGAAAATATGATGTGAAAATATATTGCATAATGAAGGTAGTTTCAACATGTGTTTAAGATATATAATTCCTTATCTTTAGAGAAAAAACATCATCATATCATTCTTATCAGGATCCAAATCCAGTAGCTATACTAAATGAAATTCATGGGGTGGAATAGAAAATAACATCTAGAGATGAAGAATGTAATATTCGAATTGAGGATGTACCAATTGTGATAGAATATATTGATGTACTTCCAGATGATTTACCGCCACATCCTCTTGAGTGGGAAGTCTTGTTCTCAAAATATTTAATTCCTGGTATAAGGCCTACATTAAAGCCCCCCTATAGAATGGCCACTATGGAATTAGTGGAGCTAAATATATAACCAGAGAAATTTAGTGAGAAGGTATTTATTCCCACTAGTGTTTCTCAAAATGAAAATCCTATTATATTTTTCAAGAAGAAAAATGGTTCCTTGTGCCTTTGCATTGATTATAGAGAAATCAATGAAATTAAAATAAATAACAAGTATCCTATTCTACTTATTGATGATTCTTCTGATCAACTTCACAAAGCATAACATTTTTTTAAGATTTAACTTTGATATGAATATCATTAATTTCTTATGAGTAAGTAATATATTCTAAAGAAAACATTTCGAAATAGGTTTAGAAATTATGATTATATAGTAATTCCATTTGGAATAACTAATGCACCCTATATTTTCATGGATCCAATGAATAGAGTTTTCAAGGAATATATTTAGGGTTTTTTCGTGGAGTTTATTGATGATATATTATTATATTCTAAATTCTTTTAAGACAATGAGAACCACTTGAGGGTCTCTCTGGAGACTCTTATAATAAAAGAGTTATATGGGATGTTTATTAATTGTGAATTATGGCTTCAAATAGTTTATTTTTATGGCCATATTGTGTCTAAGGATAGAATATTTGACGATCACGTAAAGATAAATGCAATCCTATAATTTCCTACACCAATGAACATAACTATGGAACATAGTTTTATTGGCATAGTAGGTTATTATTAGGTTTTTGTTTAGAATTTTTCCCGATTGGCTAACATATGAACTAAACTCACATGTAAAGAGATTATGTTCATATAAAGAATATAATGTAAATAATTTTTTGTAAAATTGAAGAGATGATTGGCCAATGCTCTAATTTTGACTCTTCTAGCATAAAATGATGGGCTTGTGATATACACTAATGCATCAATTAATTGACTGGGTTTCTTTCTTATATAAAATAATATTATTATTACTTATGTATCAAGGTATTTAAAGACACATCAATAAAATTATTCCACTCATGATCTTGAGTTAACATACATTACCATTTCTCTAAAAATATGGATACACTATCACTATAGATAAATATGTGTGACATATATGTATCAAAATATTTTGAAATAAATTTTTACATAGAAAAAACTCAACATGTGGAAAAGGTTATGGCTATAGTTACTCAATGATAATGATTGATCAATAAACTACCACCCAAGAAATGCTAGTAAGGTAGAGTATACATTAATCAGGAAAGATCAAAGACATCAAAGAAAGATGAGGATTGAGAAGGATCCTATGTTCACTTATCTAAAAATGATAGATTTGTAATTTTTATGGACTGGAAGCCATAATTCCCTTTTCAAATTATTTCTATACCATATTTATAGGAGAAACTAAAAATCATTCTATCTGATGATAAGAATCTTCAAAATAAAATTAAAGTCATTCTGGATTAATGATTGGTAGAATTTATGTATGGGGAAAGAGTTTTAAAAATTGGAAAGAGGTTATGTGTTATATCAATACCTAAGATCAAATGTGGAACTATTATATGATTCTTATATCTCCAAGTTATCTTTTCTTCATGGTAGTGAAAAGATTTATAGATATATGAAGGAACATTTTAGGTAAGATAAAATTAAGAGGGAATATGATGATTGTGTGTAAAGGTGTATAGTTTTTAAATAAGTGATGGTCAAAAGATGACATTATATATTAGTCATGAAACCTATACCTATTCCTATGTGGATGTGGGATGAAATTATAATGGACTTATTCAGAGGACTACCAAGGACACAATAATGCAATAAATAAATCTGGGTAATTATTGATCATCTTACAAAGTTGGAACAATTATTGTTATAAAAAAATATTTACCACTTGAGTGCCAATAAAGAATATATGTTTATGAACATGTAAGAATTCATGATGCACCTCTATCAATTATGTCCGATTGAGATCCATGATTTAAATTAAAATTTTTGATGATTCATTATATGGAATTGGATACTGAGCTTCATATGAGTACTTCTTATCATCCTCAAACCGAAATAGATTCTAAAAGGGCTATATAAACATTAGAAGACTATTTGGGATTGTTCTCACATGAATTTCAAGGTATGTGGTATCAATACTTAACTTGGGTGGAATTTTCTGGCATTTATAGTTTTTGTTCTAGTATTCAAATAGATCCATATAAAGAATTATATGAAAATAGATGTCACAGTCCATATTGTTGGGATGAAGTTGGTGAGAGGAAACCCATAATACAAAAACATATTGATGAGAAAATGATAAATGTTGCAACCATTAAGGTTCATTTTAAGGCATCTACAGGTAGACAAAAGTGTTATACTGAAAACCAAAGAAATGATTTGTAATTTAAAGTGGAAGATCATGTCTTTATAAAATTATCTCTATGACAGGGTTTTGTATGGTTTGGTAATAAAGGGAATCTAAGCCCTAGGTACATTGGGACATTTGAAATTATAGATATAATTGGATCTGTTGGTTACCATTTATCAATTACACCAAGTCTCTTCAATGTCCATGAAGTGTTCTATATGTCATTGTTAAATAATTACATGCCAGACCCAACACATTTATGTAACTATGAAGAAATAGAAATGGAATAAGATTTTACAAACTGTGAAAAGCCTATCTAGATTATTGACATAAGAGAGAAAGTATTCAGAATTCAAATGAATTGACTTGTAAAGGTTTTCTTGGAGAAACCATAAAATGGAAGAAATAATGTGGGAAACTAAAGATTTTATGAAGAAGAACTACCCACATATGTTTAGAAGGGAATATTCATGAAAATTTTAAGGATGAAATTTCTTAAGGATGGAAGATTATAACACCCCAATATTTTATTGTATGTATCTGCTTTAATAGTTTCAATTCATTCTATATCATACATTTGAAAAAAACCCATATATTATAAATCTTATAAAATAACATAGATAACACAAAACAATCATTATAAATGAGAAATTAATGAAATAAGTGATTTTTTCTAGAAATTAAGGAACATATACCAATGTGATAGTAACTTGACATTTGGAACAGTAATGTGAACCTTATGAATAGTAAATCAGGAAATAGAATAGTAACCTCACCTCTAAAAGTATTAATAAAATTTTGGCATCTTATAAATGGTAATATGATATAATTATATCATTTTATAAGTAAAAAAATGTTTTATACATTATTAATTATGTATTGATATCGTCATAAAACACAATTGATTATTTTCAATTTTATAATTAATATAAGGATTTAAATAAAAATTTATTTTCATAAAATAGAATCATAAATTAATAATTTTATGTCGTGTGAATATAAGATAATTTTATAAGACCATAGATAATTTTTCATTGTGTTATAAAATTAGTTATACATTTCAAATTGGTATCATTTAAGTAAATGATGATTTTAATTAAAAATTATTTTCATAAAATGGTGTTTTCATAAAAATACACTTCAAAAATAATTTAGTGTGATTTATTTGGGATTTCTAAAAAATTATTTAAATTTCAGTGATTAATAAAATATGTTAATTTATGGTATATATAAATTATAAGTTAAATACACTATTCCATGAATCATGGATAATTTAAGCGGCATTGGTTCAAACTTACATGAATTTTAATTTTTTTGTGCATGAATCATCACTATTTCTAATATTGGGAAGAAATATTAAAATAATTAATTAAATATTAAAAAACACCCATTCATCCACTGTAAATACAACCATTCGCTACATATTCTCCCCACACCACCAAAGCCTCATTTCATGAATAGTTTCTTCCCAATTATCTTCCCAATACTCTCCCCACTACCAGGGGTCATTGTTTTCAACAAAAGATGAAAATAATGTTTCTTAAGGAGATTCTCACAAAAAGGAATTTGAGAGGAAAATCATTTTTTTCTCTTTCAATGTTTTTATTTCTTTTCATCATACACTATCCTTAACTCTTCTGTACAAAAATGAATGATAAATAAATTATTTTATCTATAATATATTTTTATTTTGGTAATGTAATATTCATCATTAAACCCCTTATCCCCTTCCTTTTACTCTATAAATGAAAACATCATTTGTGAGGTGCTGATTTACAGCCTTTGTGGACGACGTGTTTTTTTCTTTCAATTAAATGTTTAAGGCTGGTCATAAAAAAACTTTTATTGCTAAAAAGTTATATAATATATGTAATACCACTTATTTATGATTTTGGAACTAGTATATATACATAATATGAATCCATAAGGTAATACTTTTTCGCGAGGATCAAAAAAACTAAAAAATAATCTAAATGATCATCACTAACAATATATCTATCTATTCATCCTCATAACATATAAATAAATAAAATATATGACCATTAAATATTTTGTAATTTAATTAGTAACATATAATTTCAATTATAGGGATGTATTTTCATTTTACATGAATTTCCATACATATATACAAGTAACCCAATCATGAAAACCAAGGAAACGAACACTCTAAAAAAATATAATTGAATCTTATAACTCATTAAAAAGCCCATAAATAAATATAATAAAATAATAAAAAATAGAAAATATAAATATAGGCTTATAATTAATTAATTAATGAATTTAATCAGATTATCCATGATATCATGATCAAGTGTAGAACACATTCAGTCATAAGGTAAGAGAAGTTGCCTTAATTTCCATTTACTTGAGACTTACTTGGTGTGGCGAACCTAATCATTCTTTTTTAGTGTATTTACTTCCCATTTTAAATAATTTTTCATTTGAAATTATATTTATATTAAATATCGATATTCTTTTATCTTGTATATGATTTTTGGCTTAGTCGTATACTATTTTACATGTGGTGTTTATTTGGAATGTTGTTTTAAATGGGGAAATATTAATGAATATGTATTCTATATAAAATAAGGATATTGAATATAAATATGGTTCCGAAATTAAATCTATGCATGATGATTTATATATACTTTCTTGGATGGGAGGGGGCCTTTATATCCCTTTAATGCATCGAGAGGTCTTATGAGACAAAAGAGTTGGGGACCAAATATTCGTGTTTATTTCCAAAATGAATCAGACATGCATCTATCCATAGACATAATGAATCTTGAAATTATGATTATTCATAATATAGATACAAGAAATAAAAAATTGAAATTTTATTTTTTCAGTATTCAGTCATTACATTCCATGAGGTTTTCACATAGGAAAAATCTATAAATGTATTATCATTCTAAATGTGTTGATGGGATGAATTTTTTATATTACCTACCTTTCCATAATTTATATTACTTATTATATTTATATCACATTCTACTAAATAATGTGACCCTTAATAAGTGTTTATATCACCTTTTCTTTTTGTTTTCCAACCCCATGTTGTGAAGATAAACTATTTGAATAGGTAATAAGATGCAGTTTAATTTTTTTTGTTACAATGTCTGCTTAATTATCAATGTAACAAGGAAACCATTTATGTATCTAGATTATTAAAAAGTAATAAACTGATCAATACATGGTGATGTGATATCTTGTATCTATTCCATTGTAATAAAACAACCACCAATTATGGGCTACTAGGATTGGTGTTACTACATGGAATCTTTCCCTGATAGGTATTACGTGTGAGGTACATGATTATATCTTCACTCAGTTTATATCACCTACAAATGTTGACCATAAATATTTATCTGGAAAGATAACTGAATTTGTTTCTTGCTAACGTTATGATTCTAATTTTGAAAATTATAAAGTCAATAAATTGATTAAAGTAAATGAATATAAAAAGAATAATTCATATTTAAATACCGAAAAGTATACTGAATTTAAAATTAATAATATGATTTCTATCAATGAAAATGAGAAATTTAAGAGGGAATGTAACAATATAAAAATCACTATTCCCAATAATGATAAATACAAAGAGCATTTTAATTCTGAACTGCAAATATTAAAATTTGAAAATGAAAGGATAGAAAACATTCAAGAAGTTAATGATAATGTTCAAGATAAAAGATTAAATTTATTTATAGATTATATAACTAAAGTAAAAAATGAATGAAATAAATTAAAGAATAAAAATAATAATAATAATAAACACACATTCTTGAAAAAATTATAAGTATTTAGAGATTTAGAAACTATTCAAAAAGATAATGTGGTTTTGAATAATGTATTTGTATTTTTAAAGAAGAATTATTCTATTTTTTAAAAGGAAAATAGTAATATGATAAGATGATATTTTTAGTTAGGTTAAAACCCAACAAGAATGATTTTGGATATATTAGTACAAATCTATGTTTAAATAAAACTAAAATTGTCAAAATCTCAGTGGAAGCATTCCAATTTTAACCTATTTCAAATGATGAATGAAAGGGAATTATGCCAATGAGGGTTCACCTATATTTATAAAAATATTTTGGAAATTCTAGAAATTTCATTACTAATATTTTATTTTCAAATAATAGTAATAGTAAAGTATTTATATTTATTTGGGATATAATGTTTTTTTTCTACTTATATAATTAGACACAATTTGGAAAGGGTTCCAAAAAAAGCTGCTGGATTTATTTATTTAATGAAATCTTTCATAAAAGTCTCAGTGAATCCTGGTACTTAGAAAGTGTCTAGTCCATGAACATAAAAGTTGAAATTTTACTGTTTTTATCATTTTAACCATGATATGTTTTCTTTATCACATTGCAATATAGCTCTAATGGCTAGATTAAAAGTTTTAGTGAGGTTTCTTTTTTAAAAAACTCTTATTATTCCTATAGTATTTTATATAATTTTCTTAAAGAAAAATCTCATATGATTATCAAAATTTCTGGATGATGGATTAATTTTTTATTTGAAAATGATAAATGTTCTCTAATTAAAAATAAATAAGTTTTATTTTCTTCTAATAATAAGGAAAATGAATATAATATTTATTTATCTAATTTAACCAAACTAAATGTAAAGCATCTGAATGCAGTAGAATCACATGAGAACATGTATAATAAGGTGCTTTAAAATGATAATTCATATTTTTTCACAAACTTTCAAAATATGAGTAGGTTCTATAACATCAAAAGTTACATACGAGTAAGTATTTTATATGTGAATCTTGTATAAATGGTATACAATAGAAATAAAGATTTAAATCTATAAGTTATGTTAGTCCTCTTATATGTTTATAATTACTACATATTTACTTTTTTGGACCAATAAAACTAGCTATTTTTTGTGGTTAAAGTGATTTTTCTTAGTTTTAGATGATTATAGTAGATTCTTATGGATTTATTTCATATATTATAAAAATAAATCCTTTTTAGAATTTTGTTCCTTTTAAAATATTATTCATAAATTCAAAAATACTTCAATAATCTCTATAAGAAGTGAGAGAAGTGGTGAATTTTTAAACATAGTGTTTTATATGTTTTGTTAATAAAATAGCTATAAACACCATCTCTCAACCCCTAGGACACCACCAAAAAATGGTGTCATAAAAATAAACAAGAGTTATATTCATGAAATGGATAATATATATTTATAGAATATAGAGTTCCTAAATTTTAACTAACCTAACCACAAGATCCCTGAGTTGGGGGGTCGTTCTACTATAATGGAATATATTCAAGAGATCACATCACCAAGGATCAATCAGTTTTTTAATCTTAATGAACTATATACATTCATGGTTCCCTTATTAAATTTATAATTAAACAAATAACATACAAAAAGAAAATAAATATCATCCTTATAAATTATTCCAAAGTTCCATATTTACATTTTAAGGGAGGAAAAAATTAATAAGGTCAGTTCAGATGCTCAGTATGGGATACATACAGTAGAAACATGAACCATTAATATGTAGATCATGATAAAAAAGGTATAATTATTTTACCAAGGTGAAAAACATAAAATCACATTCAATAAATTGAGAATAAAAAAGAATCAACATATTTCTTCATAATATAAATATCATGGACATTAATAACTAAATACTGTATAATGGAAATGATTAATTACAAAACATCATGTATCTTGGACATAAACCATCATATAGTCAATACAACTTACGTCTATGGGTATAATCCTATCTGATTATTCTTGGAAAAAAATGTGAACGGTTTATCACCAACTTATTTAATCTCATGAGACTACCAATATATCGAGGGTCTATCTATAGTCCTCCCCTACCAATACAGTATTCATTAACCAGTCCACAACCTATATGTCTTTCATTAACCAATCTATAACCTGGGTCACACCAGTCCAAATGATTCCTTATACATAGATTTTATTCATAAAAATATGACATATCAAAATATCCATATTGAGTAGTGGATATGGATTTATCAATATTACCCCCATTAAAACAACATTTAGAGTAAAACCCATATGTAAAAATGGGATACTACTAAGAAAATAATCATATCCATGATACAAAAAATATGGGTATTTTAGGGAAATATAATTCCAATTGAATAATTATATCAAAGGGATATTATATGCTTCACAAAAAAATAATTTGTTTTATAATTCCATTTAAGTCTCAATGAAGTTGAAATTGAGACGAACTCCCGTACCTAAACTACCAAATAATTTTTTCTTATTTGGGCCTCATGAATAATACACTTATTTTTATTAAAGCACTAATACATAAGTTAATTATAATAATTGAGACATATATTTATTAATTATAATCAATGGATTAAATTTATTTATTTTTTTTGTGAAATTGAATAATTTTAATATAATTATTTGTTTTTTAAAATCATGTTTTTCTGCAATTTTGCAATTTTTTAAAATATAAATAATATAATTGTAAAAATAATTATAGATTGATATGAAAAATTTAACTATATATATATATATATTAAAATTCATACTTCACATCCATGAATTTGGTTATAATAATTGTCTTAGTAATGTCTCCGTAAGTGGTTAAACTATTTTTAACCAGATGTTGTCCAAAAAGAGGGAAAATGGAGTATAACAAATATATATGTCACATATAGTGTACATTGAATCTGTTAAAATAATTAATATCATGTTAAATTACTAAAAAAATAATTTTAGATTATATTTTTTTGAATGAAATTGGGAAAAAGAAAAAAGAGAAGTAGAAAAATGAAGAGTTAATGGAGACATACTCCTACCAAAATGTGACTTCTCCTATATGAAACTATAATTCCTTTGTGATTGGACTTGGATTACATAATAACATTCCTATGTTTTCTAATTGGATTAAGATATAATATTTTTTTAAATATTTGTATTTTTAATGGGTTGAGTGAGTTGTTTTCCTAGGGAAGGGAGAGGTGTGGTTTATACTTGAGAAGAGTGATTCTTTTAGAATGATATATTAAATAAAATATTATATAAAAAGTGGTACTTAAAATAGTGATTTTAAAAATATAAATCATATTTTAATATAATACAATGGGACTTAGACTCTAAAATACCTTTTTGAGTACTAATACATTAATTTATTAGAAAGGAATATGGAAATAAAAAACTGTTATTTTAAACAATCAATTTTGACAATAGGTTTTGGAAAATAATTTTATGGTTTGTAAATTTTGTTTACTATATTTTAATGAATAATTTTTCAAATTAAATACATAATTTCCTAAAATTATATTCTAGAAATAAAATTTTCACCGATAAATCACGAATCATGTAATTTAGATTATACTAGTTACGTGACAATCATATTTTTTTACTTTTAATCAGAAAATTGACTAATTTTATAAAATTATACGAAAAAGACATTTTTTACTTTAGAAATGATGATTTAAAAATTTTAATCCATTTTAATAAAGTAGTTTTCCAAATAGAAGAAATTTTATTTTTAAATAAAATCATCATTTAATTGAAAAATACAATTTTTAATGTTATAAGCGATTTAATGACACATTAAAAAATGAATTCATGTAATATAAAATTAAAATATAATAATAAAGAATAATTTTTTAGATTCTATTTTGTGAATGTATATTTTCTTTTGAATCATTAAATTAATTATAAAATTGTAAATAAAAAATTACATTTCATAAAAATATGAGCACCTAATTTATAAATTATAAAACATTCATTTACTTATTCCATGATATAAATATATTATATTTTCATTTATGAGATACATAAATTTTATTTATAAATTCATAGGTTATATTACTATTATAATTGGTGTGTTACTATTCTTATTGGTAACATAACTATTCCAACTTTCTCATTAATATTTAATATCATATGACGGTTCGTTTAGGCTCTATATTTCATGAAACATGAACTGTCAAGTAAATTGAGTTTATTTAATGATATACATACTATAAGTCATTGGGTTTTATATTTTTTCCATCTTCGAATGTTTCTTCCTTGAAACTAGTCATGAATATATCCTTCTAGACTGATGAGGGAGGTGCTTCATCATAACATCAAAAGGTTCCCACATCGCTTCATCCATTTTATTCTTTATCTAAAAAACCCCTACTAGTTGAGTCATCCAATTTCTCAATAATATATCTATATATTACTGATTTTTGATATGATATTTAATGTAAAAAAATTATTTTCCATTTGTATTTCTTCATAGGTGAGTATATCAATTTGGTCTGGAAATTACTTCATTAAAAATGATATGTGGAAGATATCATGAACTTTGGAGATACATGGGTAAATTAATAATTTGTAAGCTAAAAATCAAAATATTTCACAAATTTCAAATATAATGATGTATACAGGTCTCATTTTACCATTATTATCAAGCCTCATGACTCTCTTTATTGAAGATATTTTCAGAAAGACATGATATCTAACATAATATACCAAATTCATTCTCTGGTTTTCCCCACAACAATTTTTCCTTTGATGGGATTATTTAATATGAGCATGAATACTGTTGATATTTTTCATTGTTTCATCAAAAAGTTATTGTCAAATAAGTTACCTCTCACATAATTTTACACAACAAGTCAAATTTAGACATATCTTTCTTTATACTTCTTCATATGATGAAATTTCAAATCTAAAATAGAAACTATTTCTGTTGGAAACTTCTACCAAATTTAATTACTAATCCAACATACATTGAATGTAAAATGATCATGGTATCAATATTTATTCTAATGTTTGAATATCCCTTTTAGACTATCTATTGGTTTGATGGTGATAAGCAGTACTCAAATGAAGCTCAGTATCAAAAACCATATGAATACTATTACATAATTTTGATGTGAAACAAGGATCTGAATCAAACACAATCAATATAGGTGTAAAATGATGTTTTACAAATTAATTAATATAATGTCTTCGTAGTTACCAAGAGGAAAATCTTTTGTTATAGCAAGAAATAGTTTCAATTTTTTATGTAGATCAGCAATATTTCATGTCATATCATTTTTTCTTGGGGTCTTTGTAAATCCACTTATGATGTCCATAGTAATGTCATCCCTCTTCCACATAGGAATAAAAAGATATTTCATGAATCCTCTAGGATCAAGTATCGTGTCCTTCACTTGTTAAAAATATTAGCATCTTGAAACATATTTAAAAATTTCCAACATCATATTATCTTTCCTAAAATGTTCTTTTAAATCTCTATACATCTTGGTATAAATATAGTTCATAGAGAAATTATTTCTATGATCATAATCTAATAGTTCCATTTTCATCGTAGATATTTATTGAACACATAACATCATTCCAAATTTCATAATTCCATTACCAAAAAACGAATTATTTCAATCTCCCATCCTAAATGACATTAATTTTATTTTCAAAATTCTCATCATCAGTTAGATAAATTTTAATGTTTCCCAATAAATATGGTTTAGAAATAATTTTAAAATTGAGTGATGTTTCCCCTTCCTTAAAAAATCCCTTATATGCCTTTACTAGATCCACGAATATAGATCTTTATCAATCCTCATTTGAGTCAGATGTCCATGATCATTCTTGGTTAATGAGTCCAATAACTTATATTCTTTTCCTCTGTGGTAGAGTATTGAGAAATCATAATCTTTGAGAAATTAGAGCGATATTTTTTCCTAATGTTGAGTTCTTTCTCTTTGAATATGTATTTCAAAATATTATGATCCAAATATATCTCACATATTTCACCATGAAGATAACATCTCAATATCTTCCTAGAAAATATTATGGATGATAACTCAAGATCATGAGTTTGACAGGTTTGTTAACGAGTCTTCAAATTCCTTGATACATATGAAACAAATGTATCATTTTTCATAAGGAAACAAACCACTATTTTCTTTGATACATCAGTATATATTTCAAACCCATAATTTTGTAATGGTTGAGTCAAAATCAGAGTATTTACTAATGTTTTGTTTAATTCTTCAATATATTCTGCATGTTGTTTTGTCCATTCAAAATTAGCCCCTTTACATTGGAACTTGGTTAACAGGTTATGTAACAAAGAAAAATTATGTATGAAACACCGAATGTAACCAGATAATTCAATGAACCTATGTTCCTCAGTTTTGTTGTTTAGAATATGATGTTATTGGATTTCCATTTTCATCAAATGATTTGTTGAGATCCCATACATAGAGATAGTATGACAAGGAAAAGAAATTTTTTGAATCTATAATTCACAGTTTCTAAATTTTTCATATAACTATTCCTATATTAGAGTTTAATAATGAATTTCAAGTGATTATAATGGTCTTAATATCTTTTAGAAAACATTATAATGTCATCAATGATTACTACAAATAAATCATGAAGATATTCTTTGAATACTCGGTTTATTATATTTATGAAAACAATGGGCGCATTAGTCAATCCAAATGAAATAATTGTAAACTTTTAATGTTTATACCTCGTTAAGAAATCTATCGTTGAAATATCATTCTTATTTATTACAATTGATGAGACCCATAATAATGTTTAATATTTTATAAATATTGAGCTCCATGAAGTTGATGAAATAAATCATTAACACAGGGCAAATGATATATGTTATTTGTTACAATAGCATTGATTTCTTTATGGCCGATGGAAAGCCTAAATGATCAATATTTTCTTATAAACAAATATATAAGGGTATCCCCATATAGGAACACTAGGGAAAATAAATACCTTATTAATAAACTCCTCTAGTAGTTTCTTTATTTCCACTAATTCCAAAATTTCAATTCTATAAGGATTAATTAATATTGTTCTAGCATCCGAGATTAAATCAATGGTAAAATCAACATCTTGCTATTGGGGTGTCCATATAATTACTCAGTAAATACATCAATGTATTTCTATACAATTTTCATATTCTCAATTTGAATATTAATTTCCTCATCAGTATATTTTTTTTCTCTTCATCAAAAATAATTTCATTCAATAGATCTAATGGGGATGGATCTAGATAAGTGTCAGATGATTAAGTTTCTTCTTTAAAAACTTGTTATTGTACACCTTCCTCAAAAATAATATTTTCATTGTTCATATAATAAATATTCAAAATATATTTTGAAATAATATCCATTCCAGGGATTATATTAAATCAATCCAGAGGTATGATGATATGGTAAGTAAATAAATCATGTTTATATTCCATAATGAGAACTTCTAGGAGAAGTTTTATTACTATGAAATTTTCCTTAGGAGTTTTGGGGGAAAACTCCATTGTTATATCAAAACAAAAATACACAATTTCGTTATAAATATGGGTAGATATAAAAGAGGGTGATGATAAGGAATCAAGTAATTCATTGGATATATTTTTAGATAGTATTAATATTCAATCCAGCACATCAATGGGTACATCAAATTCAGCTGTTGTGATCACATAAGCTTGGATATCTTCCCTTATCCTAGTTTTTTATTACCAAGATGCTTGAAACACTAATTTTAATAATTATCCATTTATTATAGAAGAATCATTGAACATTATTGACTTGTTTCTTCCCCTTAAATTCATTAGATTTATGTACATTTTCACCATTATTATAAAAAAATCACAATCCTTTCAATCAATTTCAAAGATGAATCTTTCAAAAAAAATTTGCATAATGAGAACTGGTCCATTCCTCTCTTACTATTTCATACCTCACATTTTCCATGGTTATGAAAAGGTATTTCATTCTCTTGATTTCCCTTGAACATATAGGACATAGATAATTTATTTTCCATTTATGTAGTATTTAATATAATTTTATCATATGATGAATATGTTTTAGAAGTGATTTCCCTTCACATACATTGATTTAAACCTCCAAAGAAATGATTAAACTCATTTTTTGAATCACATATTTAATCTATAGCATAAAAATATATTATTTTGAATATATCTTCATAACCTATGTGACTCTATTATTTCTTTTTCAGAAGGATAAATAATTTTAACTACATCCCTTATCATTCCTCACTAGGGAAATATTTATTAAATAATATCTGTTTAAATTATTTCCACTCCATGTGTTCTATGCAATCTACCTCCTATGTATTTTATATTAATGTCCCCCATTGATCAACATAAATAACGAGACTGTAAGCTTACAGTACTACCTAAATTTTTTAATTTCATCCTAATTCTAGAAATACATTTTCAAGAAACATGATCCACTACTCAGCTACCACTGGATTAGTAGTCCAACTTAAATAAGGGGGACTCTACTACATGAAATGATCCAATATAAGTGTAGTATGGTTATTCCTAATAACATAAGTATGTTTCTATAATATGGTCATGATATATATAGGTTAAACACTAACAATATTGACATAGTCCAGGAGAAATTAAATACATGGCCCTCGATTATTGGTTCTCATTATTCCATTAAGAGTGATCACTAAATAATGGAAAAGAGTAAGTTATCTCATAATCATTCTGATAATTGAGGAAAAAAATCAACATTTGTTATTATTATAATTATCATGTTTATTTATCATCTTTTTTTGATGGTTTTCATTTATGTTTCTCTAATATTAACTTTAACAACCCCAACCATAATAACATATATTTAATGATTGTTTTACTATAATTGAACAAATACAAGGGATAAAATCACTAAGGAGAGATTATTTTAGTAACCTTGATGAACTAGATACATAAATGGTCCCCTTTTTAAATTTATAACTAAACATATAACATAACAAAAGAAACTAAACTGATTCCTCAAAAATTATTCAATCTTTTCACCTCCATAACCTAAGAAAGGAAAATCTCATGGAAAGTAATAACTAAATACCGAATGATGAAAGTGATTTATTATTGGAGGTCATGTATATAGAATAGGAACCATTATACTGTTAATATGGTTTAATTTTGTTGGTAGAAATTGTTCTGATTCTTCTTCGAAATAAATGAGAAGAGTTTTTCACCAATGACTTTCATGTCATGAGACTACCGATGCATTAAGGGGAAATATATAACTGGGCCCCAACCATAGGGAATTAATTAACCAATACCCAACATTCATGGATCAAATTAACTAGTTCCCAACCTATAACGCCCCGACCCCAGCTACCCAGAGTCGGTGCATTACTTCGTAACATTGGCATGATCACAAAAGATCAAGTCTCGAAAGACTGATTAGTTTAGTAGCCTTGGAAACACTAGATACATTCATAAACGTTACATTACATCATAAAGTGAAAAACTACAATAACAAAGTCTTCATAGTCCACACTCATATCCTCTTCTGACAATCCCTGCAGGTCATTCATAAAATACTTCTTCACATCCTGGAAAATATTAAAACATTGAAAGGGGTGAGCTCAGATGCTCAGTAAGGATAACAATATTGCGGAAGCTTTCATAAATAAAAATAAAAATTTAAGGCAATGTATAACTAAAACAAAAGCCTTTTAAACTTGAACATCAACATAATATGGAAAAAGTAAAATGAGATAATGTCATTCACATCTTCACATGGATATTCTACTGGTCGAATAATCACATGCAATATCAATAACCACTTTCATAATGATGGAATGCATAATGCCAGACTATCATAACCACGTAGTCAAGGCCTCGTGCCAAGACCACAAATAAGCTTTTGTCAAGGCCTCGTGCCAAGACACTAGTTTGTCTCATGAGACCTGCCGATGCATCGAGGAGCTATAGCGGGCTCCACCCGTTACTTATTAAGTCCAATGCATTCCTTATATGAATAGGTTTAAACATATCATAAACCATAACATAATCATATCACATAAAACATGCATAAAGGAAACATAACATTTCCACATTTCAATCACAAGATATAAATACAACACATTGATATAATAAAAATGCTTTCAAAACCATTTTCAATACCAAAATAAAAGAAAGTTAAAACATTGTATTTATTTTTCATTAAAAAAATGATGGCTTGTAGAGGAAGCCGAATCTCAAATAATGGTCACGGCGGCGGAGAAGTCGTTGTCGCCGCATAAGTACGGAAAGAAAACATTCCCTTTTTGTCATTTAGTAAAACGCTTCGTATAAAAAAGATTCCTTTTGAATAAACGTAAAAGTCAAAGGGGTTTATACACCGTATAAAAGAAAGTTTGGTATAAAACCAAATATGCCTCAATGAAAGGAGATTGAGACGAAGTCCTTAAAAGATCATTTTTAAAATAAAATATATCTATTATGTGTATTCACTATAGGTACACATAAAGAACGTAAAAATACAAAATAGGACATAATAATATCATGACATAATTTTAAAGTAGGAGATTAACCCAAAGAATGGAAGTTGGGTTAAGAAATTCCCTTACCTTGTGTCCGACTTGACTCAACCATTCTTTAACCTCCTGAATAATAAACTAGAGTTAATATCTACCTTATTAAGAACCATTTTAAATTTCATTATCCTTTTTATATCACTTATTACAATGTTATGAACATTATGTAATTATTTAAGTTAATAACGGTCGTTTTGTCGATCTTTGGTAACTTGAGTCAACAATAAACTTCTTATAATTACAAGTTGTTCATGTGGTAGAATATCCATTATATCCAGAATTATATATCAATGATTTATATGTCATATATATCTTATATATCCAGTATATACATTCATTTATAATATTACGTAACATTTAGAGGTAAGAAATGAAATGCACCGTTCATGGAGACGGTAAGCCGTACGTACGCATGAACGCTACTTTCATTTCAATTTCATATTTAATGGAACTAAATAATAATGATATAAATGTATATTATAATTCCAGTATAATATAGTGTATAATACCATTTTCTTCATCCTTTATACATCCCACATATGGCATTAACGATTCAAATCACTTTGAGGGGGCGGTAGTCCGCACTTCCTAAAATGAAATTATCGCGTTTTACCCATAATGGAAATCATAAAGTATGCCATAAATGAGAAATACAGAAGCATATGTAAAACATATACATATTATATATCATATATAAAAATAGTTACATCTTAATGGCCACCTTTGAAGGTGTTATATGAGTGCTGAACAATCATCGTTTCGTGAGGCAGAAATTCGCCATCCACTGAAACCGTATGTTCTTTAACCATTAGATGTAGGTGTGTGTAAGTGTAGCTCAAATCATTCTTATAACAACATCCTAGTATATTGAGTATACTGTTGTTATTACAAAAGAAGTGAATAAAAAGAGTTTAGGGGGTTGGAGAAGAAAAATAAAACAAAACAACATTAGAGAATACATTACCTCAAACTCGCGTAACTCTTTTTGATTTGAGCCAAAGGATTCCTTGAGAAGAGTTCTGCCCAAAGTGAGGCTTCTAGGAGTAATAGGGGGAAGTTGGGAGAGTATTTGGGCAGAGTTTGTCCGAGAAAAATGGCTTGAAGGTGTGAATAAGGTGGGAGAGGTGGGGGCCTTTTATAAGTGGAGAGGAGGGGCACTTTTGGAAAGATTGAAATGTTACATTATTTCACAATGATTTTCGGATTATAAAGGTCCCAAACTTATATAATTCGAGGCTAAGGTGATAAGGTTTCTAAATCTCCTCATCCAATAGGCTTTGGACAAGTGTATGCCTTGGATTTTGCATTATCTTCTCATTTTATTTAAATCGTTAAATAATGAGGTCATCGCTGCATCATAATGATGTCATAACTAATTTAATTTATTTAATATCTAAAAATTATAAAAAAGATACTATGATGTAGGAAATCGTTTTATCTTTCTAATGAATATTTATAGTCAAAATTTGGACTTGTGTAACCCCACTTAAAAACTATTTTAGTAAAATAACTCATGTTTGTGTCAATTTAATTTTAACATTAAATAAATATATATTAATGACATTTTCCAACTAAAGTGGCTCCATGGGGTCCCCAAGTTGACCCATGGGTTGTCGTGGTCGGCCATGACTTATCCAATAGGAGTAGGACAAGTTTCAAGCTCATATCATATTATTAAAACATTGTTTTTACCTTAAACTACACTAATTACCTCTAATCGCGATTAAGAACTTAAAAGTTACTATTCACCAAAAAATTATTTCAATCTCATAGAACCACATTTTACTTCTTAATGACAACCATGTATGTCGGATTTTTGAAAATCAAAACACAGAAGGGGTAATATTTCATTTAAATGAAAAATTAGTTATTTAACTACCACTTAGTGGTTTCACTATTAATCAAAAATTGAAGTTTTTCAGAACGAGGCCAAAATTTCACCCTGAGCTATAATTGATATTCCGAATTCAAAAATGATGTCTATTTTAAAAAATTCCAAACATATAAGTTGCATTAATTAATTTTATAATTAATTCCCGCTGTTATGACAAATAGCGTGTTTTTAAGAAATAATTTATATCAAAAGATTGGCAATTGTTTATGTCCAATTTCAATGTTAAATTAATTCTAATGACCACCATTGGATAAAATGGTAAAAATATATTATAATTATACCTTAAAACCACTAAATAGTATAACTTATCACTATAAATTATTTTGATTAAAAAAGTTGTTTTAAGTATTTTTCACTATTCATAAAAATTTGGATGTTCTCGGAAAATTACAAAAAATTCAACATAGGATAATTTCAATATTAGGAATACAAAAATGAAGTCCATTTTGAAATATAAAATTCCTATAAATTTAAAAGGTGTTTATTACTATTCATAACGGCTACTTTGATTAGTTGTGGTGTGTTAGAACTCGAACTTGTGTACAATGCAAGCTGTTGCATTATTGAAAGAGCGGTGTATCGTGGAAGCTCGGGGTGTTACACAACCCATGTTATACTACATCAAATTAATTCACCATAAAAATATTTAATTCATGAATAATATTACTTATCAAACAATCCATATTGATTAGTGGATACAGATTCATCAATATTACCCCAATCCAAAAAACATTCAACGTCAAAAATGTATGTAAAAATAGTATATGAATTAAGTAATAATGACAAACATGATACAATAATTATGGGTATTTTTGAGAAATATAATTTCAAATAAATAATGATCTCAAAGGGGTAGTTGATAAACCACTTAAAAATTATTAGGTGTACAATTCCATGTCTGTCTCAGTGATTGTAAATTGTGATGAAGCCCCTTACCTTAATTTATGGGTAATTTTTTGGAATTTACACCTTCTAAATAATAATCTTATATTTATTAAAAAAATGACCCATAATTGAATTATAGTAATTTAAACAAATATTTATCAATTAAATTCATTATATTAAATTACTCAAATTTCGTTGAATAAATCAAAGCATTTTGATATCATTTTATATAAAATTTCACGTTTTGCATCGATTTTTCTATTTTGATAAATGTAAATAATAAATTAGTATAATTAATTCCAAAATAATTTAATAAATGTAATTATATATATACATATATATTGTATAATTTATTCCACCCATCCATTATGTTAGTCATAAGAATTGTCTTGAAAATGTCTCTGTATGTGGGTAACCAACCTTTAACGAGATGTTGTCAAAAGAGCGGGAAAAGGGAGTATGAAATTTATATATGTAATATATAGGACACTTTTTGTAGGTTCAAATCCTTAATATCATGTTATCATACCATATAAATAATTTTATAGTTTATGTTTTTGAATGTAATTGGAAAATGAAGAAGAAGAATAAGAGAAATTGGAGAGTTAATGGAGATACTCTTTCCACGGCCTGGCTTCTTTTGCACGACACTATAAATCCTTGGTGATTGGAGTTTGATTGATATATAATTTAAATATTTATTCTACGTGGATTAATAGAGAGTATTTGGGATGATATTTGGCATTTCAATGGGTGGGATGAGTGGGTTTCCATGGGAAGGGAGAGGGGTTATTTATACCTGAGATGAGGGTTATTTTTGGAATAACATATTATATAAAACATTATATCAATGGTGAGACATGTAATAGATACATTTTTACAATATAAACCTTATATAAATAATATATAATGGCATTATGAAATTAAAACACATTTATAATTATAATTTATTCATTTATTAAAAAGGACAATGAAAATAATAAAAAATTGTTATTTTAAAGAATCACTTTTGACTTTAGGTTTTCGAAAATACGTTAGGTTTGGAAATTGATTTTATTCTATTTTAATGAAAAATATTTAAAATTAAATATATTATATACGAACATGAAGTTCTAGAAATCATTATTTCACTAATATATCATGAATGATGTAATTTAAGTCAAACTGGTTAAGTGAAAACATTATTTTTTACTATTAATTAGAAAATAAAGTTATTTTGTAAAATTACTAAAAAATCACCCTTAAATAATTTTGTTTTACTGATTTCAAAAATGGACTCGATTTTTTGAAAATAATTTTCTAATCATAATAAATTTTATTTTGAAATAAAATAACCATTTATTAGAAAAATTTCAATTTTAATGTTCTAACTGATTTAATGACACTTTAAAAAATTAATTAAGGTCTTATAATATTATCTTATAATAATAAGACAAAAAAATTAAATTTTTAAAATTTTTTATAAAAAAATTCATTTAATTCATCATTTTAATAATAATATTATAAAAAATCATTTACATTTCCCAAGTATACCAATGCATAATTTATTATTTCTAAAACATTTGTTTACATATTCCATGATATAAATTAGTTATCTATTAATTTATGAAGAAACATAATTTTATTTGTACTTTAATTGGTTAGGTTACAACTATTTTTTGTTGGTTAATATTCCTAATGGTCACATTAATAATCCAACAGTCTTGTTAATATTTAATAGTATATCATAGTTCATTTTTGGCTCAGTGTTTCATGCAACATAAAGTATTAAGTAAATTGATTTTTTTAAAAGTGATAAATACCATAAATATTGGTGAGTTATATTACTATTTATAGATATAAACTATAAATAAATATTTCCATAAATAATGTGGGAGATCTTTTTGGGAAATTTTGAAGATATTTTACCAAATTAGAAGAATATGTTCCATGTTTCCCAAGGTAGTAAACTAATACGGTCTTTGAGAATTTATTTTTATAATGTGTTATGTATTACTAAAAATTAATTAAATTTCCATGTATTTAAAGATTCAGTATTTTTAGTTAGCATTATAGAGGAGTTTTAGCCAATATTCGGAAAAAAGGATGCGAAAAAATTAATGATATCCCTATAGATATTCATAAGGATATGTCTAGGGACATCCCTAAGGAGAATTTTTACTATAGGCTACAATCCTATAATTTTGGTAACAACTATGAATAGCTTTTCATTAAACCTATGGTTTCATAGATTAAAATATTATAAGTAATTTCCCATGGTTATTTGATTTTAATCTATTATATTTGTTTCTCGCACTTTACTTTCTAGCCATAACCTATATCCATAACTAGATATAACATATTTATCCTCAAATATTTTAGATGTGAAAAGTATGGGAATTATGAAAACTGATTTCCTAAGTGGAAATCTCATAAAGTCAATCATGAAGGTTGTAAGATTAATGGTTATAATACTAAGGATAAAGTGATTTTTAATTATATGTGAAATGTATGGGATTTTATAGAATTATTCTCTACTTTAAACCTAAGAATATCAGTTAGATTATGGTTGAGGAACCTTAATACATGATTCATATTTTAGAAAGGACTATGATGATGTACCCTACATAATGGTTTAAGAATAAAGTTGGATGATTGAGGTGTATATGTTTCTATATTCAAATATTATGTTATAAAAATAAGGAACTATATATGTGTTTTAAGTATATGTTTTTAATTATGTATTATAAAGGATGTGTCAAATAGGTCTAAGGAATTAGAAATGTGATTTTATCGTAAGGTGATATACTTATAGAACACGTGATTCAGGGATTGAAAACTACTAATATGTCCCTTATGTTAACATAATGATGTTTGGATAATGATATATTAGTTTTGAAAATGAAATTTGGATGGTTCTAGTATCTTGGGAACTAATTATAGATTTTTTTTCAAGATGGTTAGGCAATCATTGATAAGTATAAATCATTCTGGGACTTAAATTACATATTCAATATGTTTTGGAATAAATAAAATTTCATGTTTTCAATAAGGATATATAGTAATTTAGGTGATTACAAGGACTCAAAAGAATACCTGGTGAGGGTCTTCACATGTTTGGAATGTTATGAATAAGAGATAACTTATGATAAATAGGGGATAAATGTTATGCCGAGTCAGTGAACCTCTTTATAATGTTTTTTTCTACTCTTAAAAGCATTATAAGGTTATAAACTTCTGGATAGTAAATGTTAAACTCTGGATGATGTTTTTTAGAATAAATTATTATCTCACCATAGGTGGACTAATGAATATTTGAAAACATTCAAAAAACGTTTTAGTGTGAGAAAGACAGATGGAATGAATAATAATTTAGTTTATGGCTTTCATGATCTCCTAATGCTTGAAGAATGACAATTCGACTTCAATTTTTGAATAAGAACAGAATGTGAGATTGTTCAAGGAACGACCAATGGGGAGATTGTTCTAAAAAATAGTAAGTATGAATTCTCATGAAAATTCTCCAACATTAGGAAAAAATTGTCCATGATTTAAAATATTATCTTATTATCATCAATTTTTATGATATAAATGGCCTATTTCACATTTATTTAGTTTATTATTTCCTGATTATTAGCCTTCACTGGATCACCCACTTTCATGTGATCAGTAAGTATTATCAGTCTATGATTATTTGATCTTTTCCTCCATGAACAAATATTTACCTATGTTCTCCTATATAGAGACCTAGTTGAAATTTTATTTGGGTATGGGTTATTTTATAAATATTTCTTTTCAAAAGGAAGTTCTTGTCTTTTTTTACCATGAGGGTTTCTATCCTTTTATAACCCTGATGAATTTAGAGGGAGAAATAAATTTTTAATGGGTAGAATGTAACAACCCTATATTTTTATGATATATATATATATATATATATTTCATTTATTTATTTTGTTATAAGGCCCCAACAATAAACATTACATAATATTGAATTAAGATAATGATTCACATTGAAGATATTTTTAGGTTTGTAGATTTTGAGAATTATGCCATAAATATTACAATACATCGCAATTATTTAAATGTAGATACTTTTATTCAGTATTTATTTTTTATTTCACAAAAATAAAACTCCATAATTTAAATAATAATTATTATCTTGATGTAAATCTTCTTTAATTATTTATTTCTCTTACCCAAACATATACACTTTGAAAATCATTTTAAAAACATTAGATTAGCATAAAAATCATAGTAATTGTTATAAATTGTGGAAATAAAACATTAGTCCATAAATACATACAATTAATGAAGTCATAGTTTTTAATAATAAAACATAAACTCTTAAGCATACCTCATAAAATCATAAGATTTTTGAATAACACATAGAAAACATAAATCATAAATATAAACTGTGGCATACATAACCAACTTATAATGTAGCTTTCAAAACTATGTAGGGAGTTACTTTTGGAATACACATCACATAATATTCCCTAAATCTCATAAGAGCTACATAAACATTACCTTCGTCACATTACCCAATGTATTGGAGAGCTATCTCGGGCTCACCCACCCTTGGTTTATCACAGAACCAACCGTATACATAAACAATGCCCAAGAACAATAACATATTAATAATGCATAAAAAAGCATAAATAAAAGATACCATTTCAACATTTCAAGGAAAATATATCATTTTGTGATATTGACATAATCAATGCTTTATCAAACCATTTTCAAAACCATTGGAAACATTTAATATAGATATTTTTGAATCAAACTGTCATATAAAACATTGAAGATTTTAAAGGAATTGAAATTATAAAACATTAATGTCCATATTAATAAATCCTTAATTTTTTTTGAAAACATGGACATTAATGAGAAATATTTAGAAGATTAAATCTTTAATGCTTTTAAAATGATTTTTTATTTAAAGAGTCTCGTAACACTTGAGAAACACATGAAAAACATAATTAAAGAGTAAAATATAACAAAACATATAATATCAAGAGAATAAGAATATTTATGATATAATATTTCAAAGGTCAGTATATACACCATGTAATGGTTAATTGGTTCATTACGACAAATAAGTCTCAATGGAATGTAAATTGAGACAAAATCCCTAACAATGATTGTACTACTAGATTAAGGATAAATCAATGAAAAAATTATGCATGAAAAAATTAAATACAACCAATATAATTTGATATTAAGTGTAAAACAATTCGATTTCATTCACACATATTTATATCCTGACATAAAAATGAAGTAGAAGTTTAACTCAAAGAATTGAAATTAGATTTAGATGTTCCCTTATATAAATTCGACATCCTAACAATGTCACACTAAGATTCAGAAAATGAGTTGATGAGAGAGAAAAGAGTATCTCCTAGCACGGAAATAAAATGTATATAAATAAGGATATATAAGAACATATCCCAATATAAGAAAATAGAAATTAAATATACATAACAAAAAATAAGTCATTAACTAAAAGAGTACGAGGAAAGGATCCCTTACCAATTTTGTAACTTACGAAACATACACCCTATGAAAGAAGGATCATACAATTAAGATATAGATTCCCATAAATTAAATTATATTACACAAATAATAAAATCATGGTCAGTACATTCACCAAAATAAAGTAAATAGCGTAAAATATAGCATGAATCTCACGGGAATAAAATGGGAGATGAAAACCGCTTACCTCGTGTTCAACATGACTCATATGTTCCTTGTCCATATTTAATAATAAATGTAATTTAATTTATACTTTATTAAAAAACATTTTAATGGTTAGTATTCCTTTTATATCACTTATTACCTCTCTACAATAATTTGTTAATTATTTTAGTTCATATTGGACATTTTGTCGGTGTTTAGAATATGAGTCAAAATTGAACTTATTATAATTAAAAATTGTCCATGTTGTCTAAAATCCATTATCTATAAATTTTTTATTAATGCTTTAAATATATTATATATCTTAAATATTCAGTATATATGTATTTATAATAGTACATAACATTTGGAGATAGGAAAATGAAATGTACAGTTCATGGAGACAGTAAGTCGTACGTATGTATGAACGCTACTTTCATTTCTATTTCATATTTACTGCAATGAAACCATAATTATATATAGGTATATAATAATTACTATATAGTATCATTTTTATATATGTTACATATTTTCTTTAAAATAATAATTTATTTGTTCACTGTATGGTATGAATGAGTCATATCACTATGAGGGGGCAGTAGTCTGTATTTCCTCAAATGAAATTATTGTATTTTATGACATGAAAAGAATAAAGGTATTTTATAAATGATAATGACAGGATCATAGAGATAATATTAATATCATAATATCATATATAATTAATTTCCCATCATAATGTCCACTATGATAGGTGGTAGGGTAAAATCGAACAAATATCATTTTGTGAGGTAGTAGTTCGCCGTACACAGAAAAAATGTGTTCATATCCATTAGATGGAGGTGTGCGTAAGTGTAGTTCTAATAATTCTCATAAAAACATCCAATAATATTTATTATATTTGTGATTTTATAAAGTAATAGAATAAATAGATTTTAGGTGGTTGGAGATGGAAAAATAAAAGAAAAGGACTCTTGAGAAGATGCAACCTTTAAATCGGGTAACATCCTATGGTTTGAACCAAAAGGCTTTATTGAAGTGCCTTATTCCCAATATAAAGATTATATTTGGAATAGAGTGATGTTGGGAGCTTATTGAAAATGGGTTTGGAAGTTAAAATTGGAATGAGAGGTGTGTGTAATGGGTTAGAGGGGATAGCCTTTTATAAAGGGGAGGAGGGGTTGTTTAAGAATATTTGAAAATATTATTTTATCATAATATTAATTTTGATTTAAGAAGGCCCAGAAATCATTAAAATTGAAATGAAGATGACTATTATTCGAATTCATTATAACCAATAGGTTTTAGACAAGTTTTGTTTTCATATTTATCTTTAACCCTTAGTTAACTAATTTATCTTTTACCATGTCTTCTTGTATATTCGTACTATATGGTAAATATAGTCACCATAAAATGCCCGTAGAACCTAAAGTGGTTAACTAATGAAATTATAAAACATATATCTATTTCTCAACCGAATAGAATATTTTTAGTACAATTATATCATTTAATAAAAAAAATTTGATTTAAAAACCCATTTATGTCCATTTATAAACTATTCATAAAAACACTTAAAAATTATATAACAACTTCATTATTTCGAAAACCCATCATTAATTAAAATATATAATGTCATTAGTATCCTTATAATTCGTTTATTGTATAAAATGTTACAAAATAAATTTATATTAAGGTTAATAATATCATTTATTTGAATCCATTATTAACAAAGCAATTACTACATTATAATTGTGTGATAATTAAATTTATTTATTTAATGACTAAAATTATAAATAAAAATTTCATGATTTAGGAAATATTTTCATATTTTATATTAATATTTATAGTTGAAAATAACACTTATATAACCCTATATAAAAATTGTTTTACTAAAAGATGTATGTTTATGTTACATTTTCCCCAACATTAAATAAATTTTTATAAAATGTCATTTTCACTATAAAGTGGCTCTATGGGGTCCCAAAATCAACCCATGGATGACCATTGTCAGAAATGCCTCATCCAATAGTACTAGGACATGTGTTAGGTTAATTTAATATTATTATAATATTATTTATTTACCCTTCTTTACCAGATTTACCCTTTAACTATAGCAAAAAAATATTTACTAAAGATACTATTCATAATGTCTAAAAATAAAATTCACCTATTTAAAGACTTTGGATCTCCTAATTACAAATATGGAATCCATTTTTACAAATTCAAAACACATAAGTAGATGAAATTAATTTAAAATTAATTCCTGTTGTTAAAACCAAAAATGAATTTTTAAGAAATAATGACTATCAAAAGATTGACATTTGTTTATATCTAATTTCAAAGTAAAATTACTTCCAATGACCAAAATTAGATTAAATAGTAACAATTTAATAAAATTACACTTTAAAACCAATTTAAAGGCTAAAATAACTATATAAATAAATTAGATGGAAATTTATTTTTAAATAAAAATGTAGTATTTTTCAGTATTCATTAAAAATGACCTTTATCAGAAAAATAACAAAATTTTAAACAAAGTAAATTTTGATGATCAAAATCTAAATAAGAAGTTTAATTTTTTAGATGGATCATAAAAAGTTACAAAAACAAAATTTAAAAAGGGTTCTCCATCAAAAGGAGGTAAATAATTATTTAAAAATATTAGTGTTTTTCATGTTTAGAATCAGATTCATTCTCTTTTGAAGCCTCAAAATTGTATTGGATAAATGTGAAAACATTGAACAGACATGTATAATTATATTTTAGCTAGTTATATTTATTCACTCTAGTATAATGTCAAGACATTAACCACATTAAATAATATTATATTATTATTTTTTAGTATGATTCAATCTTGTGTGCAACATCATATTTCAGAGAAACCCATTGTTGCGTGTCTGGTATGCCATAAAACATAGCATCCATTTTAAAGTGAAATTAATATTTAATTCACAAATATTAATAAATACAAAAATTTCATATTATTTACTTATCTGGAATGTTACATCCTTCCCCCTTTTGGAAATTGCATCCTCGCAATTTAAAAACTTGGCTTAGAAACATCATTGAAATTCCCAAATCAGAAAAAGAGTCAACAAAAATATAACTTTAAAAGAACGAAAGAGAAGTAAAAATGTCTCTTAAAATAACACATACTAGGATTCCATGAAAACATTGATATGGAGGAGAAACTAAGTGTCTTGTTCTAATGGAGATTGATATAAAACATGATGAGGGGAAGGTTAACCCCCAGAAAACCACAAACATGTAATATGTTAAATGGTCTTTGATTCCCTAATAGGAAAAGTAAACAGACAAAATTTTTTAATTTTATTTTCCATTTAATAAATTTGGAGAATTTATTTATGAGATTGACTAATAATATAAGTAAATATACTTACTTTTCAAGTTGAGTTTCATCCTTTAATAAGTTTCTACCAAAAACTCTTATTTTCTACAAACAATGAGTATCCAAGATGAATTGGTCATATAAAAAAGCACTAGAATAATGTTCCAGAGAATCTCATAATCCACAACAGGTGAACAATATATTTCCCCTCTATTTAGAAATTAACCCAAAACCAAAATGGTTCATACAAGATTAGATAATTCCAAAAAAGGATAATGATTTCTAAGAAGAAATTCTACTCTTAATCTCAAAAATTGAATAAAAAATACCCAATGTTCAATAAAGACCATTCCATAAAAAATTGTCCCTAATAAAGTTCTTCAAAATAATCTAACTAAGATAGAAACCCAAAACTCAGAAGGATTCGATCACATAGTCTTCCATAGTAAATCATAACATTTATCTCCATATAACATCGACTACTCTTAATGTCTCATACTAAAGTGTTATTAACTAAATCATTTATTCTCTATGGTAGGTTAATCATTTCCATAAATAACCCAAATCTCTATATGTCCACAATAAAAACAAAGATACTTGAAAAATAAAATTTCATCCATTCCTCCACAAATGAAATCCTATAGTATTATATTTTCCTTAGGCATATAGTGTTTCCCCAAAAGAGATAACTTTATCCAAAATAACATTTATATCATAAAATAATTTTCCTATACTAAGGATAACCGTATGATAAAAAATATTTTCCAAAAATCAACAGTTTTTTGATCCAAAAATAATTTAACTAAACAGAATAAGTCATATTAAATAGGGAATTCATGTAGTCGAGTGGTATGTGATACAACCTAATCACACTTTGGTTCGGGGTTCGATTCCCATAGCTTTGTCCGATTTGACGGGTTGTCACACGGTCTGCGTGTTGTCTTTTTTTATAAAACTCAAAAATAAACATAACATGATTTGAAATCAATGGTGTCTTATACCTTTAATTTTCAAAACAACTCATAACTACCTCAATATATTAATTCATGATGTCTTATATATATTGGAAATTTTTACCTCCATAAAATAACACTATTCCCAAAGAGAGATCAACTTACCTTGATCATGTTGTCCAACTTGTTTCAACATTATGTTGTTCACGTAGATTGATGCTTAATGCATTGCAACAATGATTCATAGATCCTTTAAAATCATTTCCTTCCATTATCCAAATAAACCACATAATACTTGGTTCATATGGGAGTTCATAAAAAATAGTTTTGGAAAATAATCATGCATGACATATAATTTAAAAACTTCTGATAAAAATTTCTTTTTATAATATAGTCGGACCATGCGTGAGTTGAAAAATTCAATTAGTGGTCCTTTTATAATAATATAAGTATGTTCTAAAAGACTATTATTTAAAATAAAATATAAATAGGTTGTACATGGGTCTCATTCTTCTAAACCTTGTTCAAAATAATAATATTCTTCAAGATCATATTATAAGGTAAAATATTTTAAAATTCATTGACAACATTCTCCTTTATTTAAAATATGAGAATATTGAAAAAATGGGGTTTGATTAAATAAAACCCCGAATCCACGATGGTATCGAGGTATAACCGAGGTGTTTTCTATATAAAACAATTTCGTTCAAATGAGTTGTATGTTATAGAATGTTTCAGAATCATCTAGACATGACTTTAAAATAATTATTGCAAGAAAGTCATCAGGAAGAGATTATAATGTTCTTTTAGATCCTCATCCATCCATTTTTAACGAATTTCCTTGGAATGAGAAAGTTATAAAATAAGGATTTAACTTAAAGAGTATACATAATGACTAACCATGTGTCTAAGAAAACCTAATAATCCCTAAAGTAGTCTAAAATGACCTCTGATACCAACTATAAGGCCCCATACTTAAACATTACATAATATTTAATTATGTTAATAATTTACATTTAGGATCTTTTTGAGTATAGAGTTGTAGAATATTCGGCCATAACTATTACATTACATCTCAAATATTACAAAGTAGACCATTCTACTCAGTATCATTTCTTTTCATAAATATAATACTCTGTAATTAAAAAAAGAATTATTTTCTTGATATAACCCTTTTAGAATTATTTTTTTTTCTTACATAGCCTTTTACACAGTGAAAAACATTTCAAAAACATGGGATGAGCATAAAAGTCATAGTAAGGTTTATAAAATAAGGAAATAAATAATTAGTCCATAAATACATATAGTCCATGAAATTGTAATTTTTAATCATAAAACATAATCTCTTAAACAAACCTCATGAAATCATAAGATTTATCAAAAAAACATAGAAATAATAAATCATAAAGGTTACTTGTGGAATACATAACATACTTATACTGTATCTTTTAAAGATATATAGGGAGTAACATTTGGAATACCCATTGTGGAATATTTCATAAATCTATTAGGAGAAACATTAAAGTTTAACTCTGTCACTTTACCCAATGCATTGGAGTGTCGTCTTGGGCTCAACCACCCTATGTTTATCACAGAACCAACCATATACATAAACAATTCCCAAGACCAGTAACAAATTCATAAAAAATAAAACAATCATAAAGAGAAGATAATAGTTACATATTGCAATCCTAATATATCATTTCAAGATATTTACATAATCAATGATTTATGAATCCATTTTCAAAACCATTTAAAACATTTAATAAAGAGATTTTTGAATTAATGTGTTCCATAACACTTTAAATGTTTTAAGGAAATTATAATTATAAAACATTAATGTCTATATAAATAAATCCTTAAAATAATTTTGAAAACATAGACATTAATGGTAAATGTTTATAACATTAAATAGTTAAAGCTTTTAAAATGATGTTTTAGTTAAAGAGTCTCGTAACACATTAAAACCCATGAATAAATAGAATTAATGAATAAAATAAAAATGCATATAATATCATAAGAATAAGGATATTCATGATATAATATTTAAAGGGTAAGTGTATACACCATATAAAATTGAATTGGTGCAATAAGGCCCCAGCCTTAAACCCTATTTAATCTTGAGTTATCACAAGATTACACATTGAGGATCTTTTCGGGTTTAGAGTTTTAGAGAATTAGATCATAAAACTTGCATTTACATTCCACATATAAACAATGTGGTTACATAAAGATAGTATTATTCATTCCCATCAATGGAAACATATTTAAAATAAAACATGGGTTCTTTCTTGACACTTCCTTGACACTATCATCATATCATGTACCTTTCCATTGACTTGTGAAAAACATTTCAAAAAACTTGGGATGAGCATAAAAAGCTCAGTAAGGGATATAAAAATATGGAAAGGAAACATGGGTACATATATACATAAGAATGAAATTATACATTACCCATAAAACATAAGCACTTTAACATACCTCATCAAATCATGAATAAATCGTAGAAATAATAAGACATAAAGCTAACTTGAGGCATTCATAACATTCATACGTAGGGAGTAACCCTCTTGGTTACGTCTGGAATACCCATCACAGTATATTCCCTAAATCTCTTCAGAGAAACCTTAACATTACACTCCTTCACGTTACCCAATGCATTGGAGAGCTATATCGGGCTCACCCTCCCTTATTTTATCACGGAAACACTCGTCTTCATAATAATGCCCAAGAACCTCAACATAATCATATCACATAAAACATGCCTAAAGGAAACATAACATTTCCACCTTTCAGTCACAAGATATCAATACAACACATTGATATAAAAAAATTATGAAAACCATTTTCAATAACAAAATAAAATAAAATTAAAACATGGTATTTATGTTTCTTTTAAAAAGAAGGTATGGCTTGTTGAGGAAGCCGAAACTCAAATAACGGTCACGGCGGCGGAGAAGTCGTTGTCGCCGCATACATACGACAAAAAAATTCCCTTTTGTTGTTTAGTAAAACGCTTCATATAAAATAGATTCCTTTTGGATAAACATAAAAGTGAAAGGGTTTTATACACCATATAAAAGAAGGTTTTGTATTAAAAAAAATATGCCTCAATGAATGGAGATTGAGACGAAGTCCTATACCTCAGGTCCGACTTGACTCGATAGTTCTTTAATTTCCTGAATAATAAACTTGAGATAATTTCTACTTGTTTAAGAACCTTTTTCAAGTTCATTATTCCTTTTATATCACTTATTGCCATGTCATGAACACTATGTAATAATTTAAGTTAATAACGGTCGTTTTAACGATCATTGGTACTTGAGTAAAAAATAAACCATTTATAATTCCATGTTGTTCATGTATCCATTATATATAGAATTATAATAATTATGCATATATCATATATATCCATTATATACATGAATTTATAATATTATATAATAATTTATAGGTAAGAAATGAAATGCAGCATTCATGGAGATGGTAAGCCGTACGTACGCATGAAAGCTACTTTCATTTCTATTTCGTATTTTATAGAATGGAGTCATAATGATATAAAGGTATATTATAATTCCAGTATAATATCATATATAATATCATAGTTCCATCTTTTATACGTCCCACATATGGTATTTAACGAATCAAATCACTTTGAGGGGGCGGTAGTCTGCACTTCCTTAAATGAAGATATCGCGTTTACCCATAATGGAAACCATAAAGGTATGACGAAAATGAAAAATACAGAAGATTAAGGAAAACATAAACATATTATATATCATATATAAATATAGTGTCATCTTAATGGCCACCTTTAAAGGTGTTAAAAGAATGTTGAACAATCATCCTTTCGGGAGGCATAAATTCACCATCCACGGAAAGAGTATGTCCTTTAACCATTAGATGTAGGTGTGTGTATGTGTAGATCGAATCCTTATTATAAACACATCCTAGTATATTGAGGATACTGTAGTTGTTACAAAATAAAATAATTAAAAGAGTATAGGGGGTTGGAGAAGCAAAATCAAACAAAAGGACTCAAAAGAAGACATTACCTTAAAATCAGGTAACTCTCTTAGATTTGAGCTCAAAGGCTTCCTTGGGAAGATTTCTGCCCAAAGTGAGGCTTCAAGGAGTAGGAGATGGATGAGGAGAGCCAAAATAGTCAGGGGTTGGCCAAGCTAAAGGCTTTTGGAGTGTGGGTAAGGAGGTAGAGGTGGGGGCCTTTTATAAGAGGAGAGGAGGGGCACTCTTGGAAGGTAAAGAAAGGTCACTTAATTTTAAAATGGTATTCGAATTTAAGAAGTCCCAAATTGATTTGTTTCGAGTATATAGTGATAAGGGTTCGAAATCCACCCATCCAATAAGTTTTGGCCATGTGTAGGTCTTATATTTTACATTATCATTCCATTTTATTTAAATCGTTAAATAATAAGGTCATCGCTGCATCATCATGATGTCATAAATAATTTAATTTATTTAAAGTATAAAAATTATAAAAATAATACTATGATGTAGGAAATCTTTTTATCTTTCCAATTACAATTTATAATCAAAAATATGATCTTTATAACCCCATGTAATTTTTTTTAGTAAAACACTTCATGTTTGTGTCATTTTTACTTTTACATTAAATAAAAAGTTATTTATGTCATTTCCCAACCAATGTGGCTCCATGGGGTCCCCAAGTTGACCCATGGATTGTCTTGGTCGGCCATGACACATCCAATGAGTGTAGGACATGTGTCAAGATCATCTCATTTTATTAATGCATTATTTTTACCTTAAACTACACCAATTACCTCTAATCGCGATTAAGAACTTAAGAGTTACTTTTCACCAAAAAATTATTTTAATCTCATTGAACCACATTTTACTTATTAATGACAACCATGTATGTCGGATTTTTGAAATTCAAAACACAGAAGTGGTTAAATTTCATTTAAACGAAAAATCAGTTTTTATAAGTACCACTTAGTGGTTTCACTATTCATCAAAAATTGAAGTTTTTCAGAAAAATACCAAAAATTCACCCTAATCTATATTTGATATTCAAAATTCAAAAATGGAGTCTATTTTACAAAATTAAAAACATATAAGTCACATTAATTAATTTAATAATTAATTCCCGCTATCATGACAAATAGTGTGTTTTTATGAAACAATAAGTATCAAAAGATTAACACTAGTTTAAGTCCAATTTCAAAGTGAAATTGATTCCAATGACCACCATTGGATTTAATGGTAAAAATATATTCTAATTTCACTTCAAAACCAATTAAAAAGATAATCAAATCATATAAAAAAATTAGATTAAAAAGCAGTTTTGATGTAAAATGCAGTATTTTTCACTATTCATTAAAAAATGAACATTGTCTGAAAAATACCGAAAATTCACACAAAGTAAATTTTGATGTCCCAATCACAAAGAATAAGTTTATTTTGACAAACATAGCTTATAAAATTGTGAAAATATAGATTTAAAAATGGTTTTCCATCAAAAGGAAGTAAAACAATCTTTTAAAAATATTAGTGTATTATATGCTTAAGATTGGATTTATTTTCATTTTAAGCCTCTAAAACACTATCTAATTCATTAATAGACATAGATAAAAATATCTATTACTCATTACTTACTTGGGATGTTACATCCTTCCCCCCATTTTGAAAATTGTGTCCCCGTAATTTATTTACTTATCAAATAAATGGGGGTGATTATCCCTCATTGCATTTTCAGATTCCCATGTTCCCTCTTCCATCAGGTGGTTTTCCACAAAACCTTTACCTGATTAATCACCTTATTCCATAACACTTGCTCCCTGTGGTCAAGAATCTAGACCGGTTGTTCCTCATAAGATAGGTTCTCTTCCAACTGAACTACCTCTGGACTCAAAACATGAGATGGATCTGGCATATACATTCTCAACATCAAAACGTGAAAAACATTGTGTACCTGAGATAAACTCGGAGGTAAAGCCACTCGGTAAGATACTGATCCAACTCTCTCCAGAATTTCATACGGTCCAATGAACCTTGGACTCAGCTTTCCTTTCTTACCAAATCGCATCACACTTTTCCATGGTTATACTTTGAGAAAAACATGATCACCTACCTCAAAAGAGAGATCCTTGCTCCTGTTGTCTGCATAACTCTTCTGCCTACTCTAAGCTATTCTCATGTGTTTCTATATCAGCTGAACTTTTTCTTCCAACTCTTCTACCAATTTTGGTCCCATCAGCTTTCTTTCACCAACTTCATCCCAGAAAGCTGGAGTTCGACACCGCTTCCCATATAATGCCTCAAATGGTGCCATCTATATGATGCAATGAAAACTATTATTATATGAAAATTCAACCAAAGAAAGATGTTAGTCCCAACTTCCCTGATAATCCATCGAACAAGCTCATAGCATATCCTCCAAGGTCTGAATTGTTCGTTCTGACTGCCCATCTGATTGAGGATGAAATTCTGTACTAAAATTTATTTCAGTACCCAACGATTTCTGAAGGCCTTTCAAAAAGTTAGAAGTGAACCTGCAGTCACAATTAGATACAATGGAGAGAGGAACTCCATGTAACTTGACTATCTCTTTAAGATACAAATGGGAAAGTTGATCTAGGGAAAAAGTATCTTGTATAGAAAGGAAATGAGCAGATTTGGTCAAGCGATCAACAATAACACAGATTGCATTATTACCTCGAGATGTCTTCGGTAATCCCACAACAAAGTCCATGGATATATTCTCCCATTTCCACTCTAGCACTGGTAATGGCTGAAGCATCCCTTTCAGTAACTGCAGCTCTGCTTTAACCTGTTGACAAGTCAAACACTTCACAGTAAAATCAACAATATCTATTTTCATTCCATCCCACGAGTAATACTCCCGCAGATCTCTGTACATCTTAGTACTGCCAGGATGAACTGAAAACGGAGAACTATGAGCTTCACATAACAACTCTCTCTTCAACTGTGAATCACCAGGCACACACAATCTCTTCCCAAATCTCAAAACACAATCACTATCAGTGTTGAATTCATGCAACATACCTTTCTGAACCAGCTCTACCTTTTTCTACAGCTCACTGTCTTGCTTCTGTGCTTGCTTGATTCTGTCTGATAGAGATGATCTCACTGATACCTAAAACAAAACAGAAGAACATCCTGCACCAACAACTTATATGCCAATGTTCATCAAATCCTTAACCAAAGGATCACGTTCCAAAAAAAACATTGCTAATGAAGCATTACTTTTTCGACTCAAAGCATCAGCCACTTTATTTGCTTTTCCTGGATGGTAATGAATTGTACAATCATAATCCTTGATTAATTCTATCCATTTCCTTTATCTCATGTTCAACTCTTTCTGAGTGAATATATACATTAAACTTTTGTGATCAGTATATATTTCACACTTTACTCCAAACAAATGATGCCTCCAAATTTTTAAAGCAAAAACAACAGCAACTAATTCCAAATCATGTGTAGGGTAATTTAACTCATGAGTTATCAATTGTTGTGAAGCATAAGCAATTACCTGATCATTCTGAATTAGGACGCAACCAACTCCATTCAATGAAGCATCACTGTATATAACAAACTCACCATTCCTGGAAGGTAGTGCCAAAACTGGAGCATTCACCAATCTTCTTTTCAATTCCTGAAAACAATCATCACATTATTTCATCCAGATAGACTTAACACCCTTCCGATTTAGCTTAGTCATTGGACTAGATAACCGTGAAAAATTTCTATCAAACCTTCCATAATATCCTGCCAAACCATGGAAACTACGAATCTCTGTTACATTTGTGGGTCTTGGCCATTCTTCAATAACCTTTGTTTTTGCAGGATCAATAGTTATCCCATATTTAGAAACAATATGACCAAGGAAAGAAATTTGTTGAAACCAAAACACACACTTGCTGAATTTCCCATAAAGTTTCTTTTCTTTCAAGGTTTGCAAAATGACCCTTAAATGTCTTTAATGTTCTTATTTACTTTTAGAAAACACAAAAATGTCATCAATGAAAACCACCACAAACTTATCCAAGAACTCATGGAAAATTCTATTCATTAAGTCCATGAATACAGTAGGTTCATTGGTTTACCCAAAAGGCATTACTACAAATTCATAATGGACATATCTTGTACAGAACACGGTCTTCTGAATATCTACTTCCTTTACCTTCTAGCTGATGGTACCCCGATCTCAAGTAAATCTGTGAAAAATACTAAGCTCCCTGGAGCTGATCAAACAAATCATCGATATAAGGCAAAGGATATTAGTTATTAACAGTGATGTTATTCAAGGCTCTATAATCAATGCAAAGTCTCATAGAACCATCTTTCTTTTTAACAAACAAAACAAGAGCACCCCATGGTGATGTGTTAGTTCGAATGAAACCTTTCTCTAATAAATCTTGCAATTTCTCCTTTAACTCTAAAAGATCAATTTGAGCCATTCGGTAAGGGGGTTTTGAAATTGGCTTAGCATCAGGAACTAAGTCAACATTAAAATCAACTTCCCGATCTGGTATTATTCCAGGCAACTCATCAGGAAAAACATCAGGATACTCATTTACCACTGGCACATCATTAATCTGAACAGTTCCTTTATTTTCAATGATGTGTGCAAGGTAACATTCATTTCCATATTTTACAAGTTTCTCAACCTCTTGATATGTTATCAACAGTAAGGGTTCATTCTTGTACACAAACTGAAAGTCTTTCTGAAAAGAAACTTCTTTAGCTCTACAGTCAATCTTAGCTTGGTAAATAGAGAGCCAATCCATACCTAGGATAACATCAAACTCATCTAGAGGTAGAACAATAAGGTTTTCAAGTAGGTTCATTCCACAGATAAGGATAGGAAGATTATTATAAATTATTTTTTCTTCAACATTTCCCCTAGGTGTTTTTACCAAAAGTTCAGGAGTCATTTCTTGAGATGGTATTCCCATTTTACTAGAAACGGTTTTAGAGATGAAAGAATGTGTAAGCCCCGAATCAAACAACACATTGGAATAATCTGAAAAAACAAACAAAGTACCTGATACAACTTCATTTGATGGCCCGACATCTGCTGAAGTAGTTTCAAAGGATTTCACCACCGCTTTCTGCTTGTATTCTAACTGCTTCCCATCACCCAAGCTCTTTGTCGGACACTCGTTTTCATAGTGACCCATCTCATTGCACTTATAAAATGTTACTAACTGTAAATCAAATTTGGTCTTACCATCACCCTGATCGTTTCCAGTGCAATCACGAGCCTTATGTCCCATATTACAACATCGGTAGCACTTTCCAGAATTCAGAAGACATTCCCCATCATGCCTTTTACCACATTTATCACAAACTGGAAACTTAGTTTTCTTACCGTCAGACTTTTTTGAAGAATTCTTACCTTTCTCCTACCACCTCGGTCTCTTCTTCTGTTGGTTGTTATAGAACACTTTATCATCAGCAAACTCCATTTCCACCTTCTCAGCACATCGAACAAGCTTTTCATAACTTTTAAACTCACGAGAGGATAATGCCCTTCGATATTTTGGCTTTAATCCTGAGTAAAAACCATTTATTTTACTATCAAGGTCTCAGATAAAATTTGGAGCATTCCTTGCCAATCGAGTGAACCTTTCTTCATAGGCAGCCACTAAGTCTTCCTCTTGCCTCAATTCCAAGAATTGCTTTTCCAACCTAAGTTGAACAGCCTTAGGAAAATACTTCTCAAGAAACATACAATTGAATTCATCCCAGTTGAGAGCATCAATCTCATCAGCGTCCCTGATATTTTTAACCATCGAACACCACTGATCTGCTTCACCCTCCAAACGATAAATAGAAGGACAAACCTTTTGATTGTCTGAACACCCCATGAAATCAAAAATCATCTCCAGTGCTTTAATCCACCCTTTAGCTAGCACAGGGTCAGATGATCCTCTGAATGTTGGGGGATGTTGCCTCATCAAATGTTCCACCACTGACATGTTCCTCTGCGGTTGATCTGGGTGATCTCATCTATGGATACCACCGCCATTTTTCGCTTGAGTCAACTGTGCTATCACTGCAACCAACTGTTCAGTTCCAATTCCGACCATCTCAGGATGCTGATTCAGATGGTTATTTCCTTCTGCATTCCTTCCTAGCACTGCTTCCCTGTTTCCTCTGCGGAAAACCATTATGAACAAACATGTCTTAGATGAAGCAACATGGTAATGTTAAAATACTATATCACTTCAATTTGACCATAAAAAAATATTTTTGGATAATCATTTAATAGAATTATAACTCCTAATGTTATCTAAACCAACCTCTGATTCCAACTATAAGGCCCCAGCCTTAAACCTTACTTAATCTTGAGTTATCACAAGATTACAAATTGAGGTTCTTTTTGGGTTTAGTGTTTTAGAGAATTAGATCATAAAACATGCATTTACATTCCACATATAAACAATGTGGTTACATAAAGATAGTATTATCCTTTCCCATCAATGGAAACATATTTAAAATAAAACATGGGTTCTTTCTTGACACTTCCTTGCACTATCATCATATCATGTGCCTTTCCCTTGACCTGTGAATTTTTTTTTAAAAAACATGGGATGAGCATAAAAAGCTCAGTAAGGGATATTAAAATATGGAAAGGAAACATGGGTACATATATACATAAGAATGAAATCATACATTACCAATAAAACATAATCACTTTAACACACCTCATCATATCATGAATAAATCATAGAAATCATAAGACATAAATTTAACTTGAGGCATTCAAAACATTCTTACGTAGGGAGTAACCCTCTTGGTTACGTTTGGAATACCCATCACTGTATATTCCCTAAATCCCTTCGGAGAAACCTTAACGTTACACTCCTTCACGTTAACCAATGCATTGGAGAGCTATATCAGGCTCACCCGCGCTTAGTTTATCACGGAACCACCCGTCTTTATAATAATGCCCAAGAACCTCAACATAATCATATCACATAAAACATGCATAAAGGAAACATAACATTTCCACCTTTCAATAACAAGATATCAATACAACACATTGATATAAAAACATTATGAAAACCATTTTCAATACCAAAATAAATGAAAATTAAAACATGGTATTTATTTTTCTTTTAAAAAGAAGGAATGGCTTGTAGAGGAAGCCGAAACTCAAATAACAGTCACGGCGGCGGAGAAGTCATTGTCACCAAATAAGTATGAAAAAAACATTCCCTTTTGTCATTTAGTAAAATGATTCATATAAAAAATATTCCTTTTGGATAAACGTAAAAGTCAAAGGGGTTTATACACCATATAAAAGAAGGTTGTGTATAAAAAAAAATATTCCTCAATGAAAGGAGATTGAGACGAAGTCCCATACCTCGGGTACGACATGACTCGATCGTTCTTTAATGTCCAGAATAATAAACTTGAGTTAATTTCTACTTGTTTAAGAACTTTTTTAAATTTCATTATTCCTTTTATATCACTTATTTACATGTCATGAACACTATGTAATTATTTAAGTTAATAACAGTCGTTTTAACGATCATTGGTACTTGAGTAAAAAATAAACCCTTTATAATTACATCTTGTTCTTGTATCCATTATATCTAGAATTATAATAATTATGTATATATCATATATATCCAGTATATACAAGCATTTATAATATTACATAATCGTTAAGAGGTAAGAAATGAAATGCACCGTTCATGGAGACTGTAAGCCCTACGTACGCATGAATGCTACTTTCATTTCTATTTCGTATTTTATAGAATGGAATCATAATTATATAAAGGTATATTATAATTCCAGTATAATATCATATATAATATCATAGTTCTATCCTTTATACGTCCCATATATGGTATTTAACGAATCAAATCACTTTGAGGGGGTGGTAGTCCGCACTTCATTAAATGAAGATATCGCGTTTACCCATTATGGAAACCATAAAGGTATGACAAAAATGAAAAATACAGAATATTAAGGAAAACATAAACATATTATATATCATATATAAATATAGGGTCATGGTAATGACCACCTTTGAAGGTGTTAAAAGAATGTTGAACAATCATCGTTTCGGGAGGCATAAATTCACCATCCACGGAAACATTATGTCCTTTAACCATTAGATGTATGTGTGTGTGAGTGTAGCTCTAATACATCTTATAAAAACATCCTATTATATTTATTATACTGGATTTTTTACAAAAGAAAATAATAAAAAGAGTTTAGGGGGTTGGAGAAGCAAAATCAAACAAAAAGACTCAAAGGAAGACATTACCTTAAAATCATGTAACTCTCTTAGATTTGAGCTCAAAGGATTCCTTGGGAAGACTTATACCAAAAGTCAGGCTTCAAGGAGTAATAGAGGGATGTGGAGAGCCAAAATGGGCAGGGGTTGGCCGAGCCAAAGGCTTTGGGAGTGTGGGTAAGGAGGTAGAAGTGGGGGCCTTTTATAAGAGGAGAGGAGAGGTACTCTTGGAAGGTAAAGAAAAGTCACTTTATTTTAAAATGGTATTCTGATTTAAGAGGTCCCACATTGATGTGTTTCGATGATAAGGTGATAAGGGTTTGAAATCCACGCATCCAATAGGTTTTGACCTTGTTTAGGGCTTAGATTTTACATTATCATTCCATTTTATTTAAATCTTTAAATAACGAGGTCATCGCTGCATCATCATGATGTCATAAATAATTTAATTTATCTGAAGTCTAAAAATTATTAAACAAATACTATGATGTAGGAAATTGTTTTATCTTTCCAATGACCATTTATAATAAAAAATCTGATCTTTATAACCCCTTGTAAAAATTGTTTTGTAAAACATCTCATGTTTGTGTCATTATTACTTTTACATTAAATAAAAAGTTATTTATGTCATTTCCCAACCAAAGTGGCTCCATGGGGTCCCCAAGTTGACCCATGGATTTTATTGGTCGTTCATGACACATAAAATGAGGGTAGGACATGTGTCAAGCTCAACTCAGTTTATTAAAGCATTACTTTTACCTTAAACTACACTAATTACCTCTAATCACGATTAAGAACTTAAGAGTTACTATTCACCAAAAAATAATTTTAATCTCATTGAACCAAATTTTACTTCTTAATGAAAACCATGTATGTAGGATTTTTGAAATTAAAAACACAGAAGTGGTAAAATTTCATTTAAACGAAAAATCAGTTTTTATAAGTACCACTTAGTGGTTTCAATATTCATCAAAAAATGAAATTTTTCAGAAAAATACCAAAAATTCACCCTAAGCTATATTTGATATTCCGAATTCAAAAATAAAGTCTATTTTAAAAAATTCAAAACATATAAGTCAAATTAATTAATTTAATAATTAATTCCGGTTGTCATGACAAATAGCATGTTTTTATGAAACAATAAGTATCAAAAGATTGACACCAGTTTAAGTCCAATTTCAAAGTGAAATTGATTCCAATGACCACCATTGGATTAAATAGTAAAAATATATTCTAATTTCACTTCAAAACCAATTCAAAATCTAATCTAATCATATAAATAAATTAGATTAAAAAGCAGTTTTGATGTAAAATGCAGTATTTTTCACTATTCATTAAAAAATGAACATTGTCTGAAAAATACCAAAAATTCACAAAAACTAAAATTTGATGTCCCAATCACAAATAATAAGTTTATTTTGACAAAAATAGCTTATAAAATTGTCAAAATATATATTTAAAAATGGTTTTCCATCAAAAGGAAGTAAAACAATCTTTTAAAAATATTAGTGTATTCCACGCTTAAGATTGGATTTATTTTCATATTAAGCCTCTAAAACACTATCTAATTCATTAATAGACATAGATAAAAATATCTATTACTCATTACTTACTTGGTATGTTACAGGGCCATAACAACAAAATAAGTCTCAATGGAATGTAAATTGAGGAAAAATCCCTTATGAGGATCGTACCATTTGATTAAGGTTAAATTACTTACATAATTATGTGTGGAAAATATAAATACACCTAATATAATTTTATATTAAGTGTAAAAAAATCAGAGTTCATTGAAACATATTTATATCATGATAGAAACTAGAAGTAGAATTTTAACCCAATGAATAGAAATAGTGTTAATAAGTTCCCTTATAGAAATTCGACAGGCTAACGACGTCACATTAAAATTCTGAAAATGAGTTGATGGGAGAGAAAAGGGTCTCTAATCATAAGGAAATAAAATATACATAAATAAGGATATATAATAACATATCCCAACATAAGAAAATAGAAGTTTAAAAGACATAACATAAAAAAATCTTTTTAACTAAAAGTGTACGGTGAAAGGTTCCCTTGCCGATTTGGTAACTTTTGAAAAATACACCCCATGAAAGAAGTATCACACAATTGAGATGTAAATACAAATAAATTTATGTACATTACATAATTAATACAATCATGGTCAGTACATACACCTCAGAATATAAAATAGTGGCACATATATCCTCAATGTCATGGGAATAAAATGTGACATGGAAACCCCTTACCTCGTGTATGACATGACTTGTATGTTATTGGTTCTTCACAAACAATAAACATAAGTTAATTTATAATTGATTCTGTCCCTTTTTAATGTTTATAATTCCATTTATATTTATTATTACCTTTTTACAGTAATTATTTAATTATCTGAGTTCATATCAGACATTTTGTTAGTGTTCGGAACTTGTGTCCAAATTGAACTAGTTATAATTAAAAATTGTCCATGTGTTCAAAAATACATTATCTACAGATTTTAATTCAGGATTTAAATATCATATATATCGTTTATATTCATTATATATTTATTTATAATTGTACATAATATAAATGAAATGCACCGTTCACGGAGACGGTAAGTCGTACGTATGCATGAAGGCTACTTTCATTTCTATTTCATATTTAAAGGAATAAAAATATAATGATACCTTGGTATATTTTAATTACATTATAGTATAATATTTAATATTTGTTACATACTTTTATTAACACCATTTTTTATGTGTTCCATGTATGGTATGAACAACACATATCACTTTGAGGGGGAGGTTGTCTACACTTCCCCAAATGAGATTATTATATTTATACAACATGAAAATCACAAATGTAAGTTATAAATGAGAATTATAGAAGAATAGAGATAAAATAAATATTATAAATATCGTATATAATTACATTCCCATCATAATGTCCACCATGAGTGGTGGTAGGGGAATATCGAACAATTATTGTTTTGTGAGGCATCAGATCGCCATACACAGAAACAATATGTTTGTATCCATTAGAAGTAGGTGTGTGTAGGTTTAGTTTGAATAATTATCATAAAAAATCCTATTATATGGAGAATAAATTTGTTTTTATAAAAAATGGAATAAATAGATTTTAGGGGGCCGTAGAAGGAAAAATAAATAAAAGAACTTTAGAGAAGATGTTAACTTTAAATCGAGTATGTCCCATTGGTTTTAACCAAAAGGCATTATTGAATTACCTTGAATCCAAATTATTGATCAAGGTGGAAGAGAGGGATGATTGGATCTTTTTAGAGAAGATGATGGATGATCCAAGGGGTTTGAGAGGTGTGTGTAATTGGTTAGTGGTGACAGACTTTTATAAGTTGGGGAGGGGCTCTGTAAGAATGCTTGAAAATATTATTTTATTATAAACTGAATTTAGATGTCACAAGGTCACAAACTCAGTAAATTAGAATATAAGATGACTAGTATTTGAAATATCCTCAACCAATTGGTTTTAGATAATTTTTGGTTTCATATTTAACATTATCATTTAACTTTAACCCTTAGTTAAATAATTTATCTTTTACCGTGTCTTCTTGTATATTCATACTATATGGTTAATATAGTTATGATAAAATAAAAATAGAACAAAACGGGATTCATTAATTCCATTATAATTTTTATCTATGTCATTTGGCTAAATCATAGAATTTTATGACTATTTAATCATTTAATAAAATATTGATTGATTTAAAAACATATTTTTGTCAATTTATAAACTATTCATTTCAAGAATTTAAAAAATATTAACAAGATGATTATTTTGAAAAAATTCCTTAATTAAAATATTAAAAGTCATTATTATCCCTAACATTCATGTATGGTAGAATATTTTTCAAAGTAAATTTATTTTAATATTTACAATATCATTTATTGTAATATTTTATTAATGAAGCAATTACTACATCACCATTGTGTCCTAATTAAATTTATTTATTGAAAGTATAAAATTATAAATAAAATAACATGATTTAGTAAATAATTATATCAGTCAAATGAATATTTATAGTCTAAAATATCACATATATAACCCCATATTCATTTTTTTACTAAATGATATATTTTTATTTTACATTTTCCTTAACTATAAATTAATTGTTATAAAATGTCATTTTCACTTACATGTGGATCCATGGGGTCCCAAAATCAACCCACGGATGCCTATTGTTGGACATGTATCATCTAATAAGATTAAAAAATGTGTTAAAGTAATTTAATATTATTATAATATTATTTTTTTACCCTTATATACCAGATTTACCTTTTTACCATCCTAAATAAAATATTTAGTAATGTTACTATTCATAATTTCTAAAAAAAAGTTACATATTTACACAATTTGGACCGCCTGATTATAAATATGGAATTAATTTTTCAAAATTCAATGCACATAATTTGATGAAAATAATTTAAAATTATTTTTTGTTGTTAAAACAAAAAAACACTTTTTTTAGAAATAATAACTATCAAAAGATTGTCATTTGTTTACATATAATTTCAAAGTAAAATTACATCTAATGAAAAAATTTGATTAAATGATAAATATATAATCCAATTACATTTTAATACAAATTAAAATTACAATCTACCTATATAAATAAATTAGATGAAAAGGGATTTTTGAATTAAAATGCAGTATTTTCACTATTCCTTAAAAATTACCTCTATCGTAAAATTACCAAAATTTTACCCAATGTAAATTTTTATGTTACTCATTCAAATAAGAAGATTATTTTCTCATATGGAATATATAAATGTTATAAAAACTATATTTAAAAATTGTTTGAGATCAAAAGGAGGTAAAATGATTTTTTAAAAAATATTAGAATTTTTCTTGCTTAAAATCAGATTCATTCTCATTTTAAACCTCTAAATTTTACTGGATAACTATAAAAACATTTAACAAATATTTATAATCATATTGTATTTAGTTATGTTCATTCACGACACTAAAATTAATATGAATTAACTACCATAAATAATATTATATTATTATTTTTGCAGTATGACTCAGCCTTCTGTGCAACATGAGATTTTAGAGAAACCCATTGTTGCGTGTCAGGTACACAATTGAACATAGAATCCACATTAAAGTAAAATTAATATTTAATTTAAAAATACTTGTAAATATAAAAATTTCATATTCTTTATTTACCTGGGATATAATATGTTTTGTATAATACACCAAGGTAATCTTGTTATATACATAACAGTAGATTAAATTGTAGTATATGCAACACTATGCTTCGATTCTGTTACACAGAAATTATAGTTATTTTAATATAAATCATTTCACATAAGACTAAGCTTAATTATGTTAGTAAAATAATTACATCACACTTTCTTGATTTTATTAATGAAAAAATATTTAATAAATTCAATATAACATTCAAAATTCATCTTATATGTTTTCTAAACATGATATAAAAATGAAATCATTTTTTGGGATAAAACATAAATTTTTTTAAAGTATAGTTTTTCCACCTTTTGGTGGATCACCCATTTTAAATATTGTTTTTGATAATTTTTTATATTCTATTTGGAAAAAGAAAATTATTCTTTATAAAGGGTACATTAGAATTTATTTTGGATAATTTTTTGCTATTTTTTTTATTACATTCATATTTTAATGAATAGTAGAAGATAATTTGTTTTAAATAAAAACTAGGATTTCATTAATTTTATTTAATTTGTCAGATTATCCTTTTAATTAGTATTAACATATAATTATATTATGATTTTATCATTTAATACAATATTGAGAATTCAATGAAATTTTACATTAACATTTGGTATGAACACATGCAAATATTATGATGGTTTTTACTTTTGAAAAACATATTTTATAATTCCTATAATGAGAATAAATATAATTTTATTCAAAAACTCATGTGTTTCAAATTTTGAAAAATGCATTCCATATTTGTAATAATTGGATCCAAATTATGTTAATATGTTACTTTTTTCTATATTATGAATAGTAACTATTGTAATTTTTATTAAACGCTGTTAAAGGTAAATCATGTAATTTAAGTGACAAATTAAAATTATAAGGACAGTAAAATTACTCTAACACCTGCCAAAATACTATTGAATGAGTAAACAAGGACTCTTAACACTTATTTATTGGCATTGAATCATTTAATGGTCTTTTTTTTATGAAATTGACATAAATATTATAAAAATAAAATAAAGTGACAAAAATATCACCCTCATTATTATTATAAGTATAATAATTTTAATATATTGATAACAATGATAAAACATGGATAATAAATAGTATCCAAAATTATAATTAAATTATCTAAATCATTTAAATTTATTTAGAATTATAGATATTAAAAAACTACCTTAAAAGAAAATACACTTATGAGACATAAGTTATTTTATTGATGGAAAAAATATATATTTTTAATTAAAATGATAAATACAATTAAAAGAAAAAAAACATCCTGAAATCTTATTTTTAGATTATATATCAACCAAATTTTTCCAAGGGTAGATTAATTGACTATTTGGAGCCATATTAATATTATTATAAAACATATAATATTTTATTTAATGTGATGTAAAAGTTGTCACATTCATGTTTTATTAAATATATAATTTTAAATGTTTGATTTTCTAGAAAATTTATTCGATTTTAAGTATTATTACGAACTAAAGAGGATTTATATTCATTATAGTATTTTATTTTAAATTTTTACCGAAATAATAAGTATATTAAATAATTACACCAAACCAATATAGTGATAATTTTATTAATTGAAATGTAGAATTAATGTTATTAAAAATAATAAAATAAATTTAATTTGGAATAATTAATATATCATAAAATGGTAGATATAATCATAACCCTTTATAGATATAATAAAATATTTTGTTCAAGGTTAACTTATTATCTTCATATTTTCAATAATCCATTAAATAAATAGTGTCTAAATTGTCACATTAGATATTTTTCCCAAATAATGATTTATTAAATTATTTAAAAATCATAAAATATTTTAAAAAACAAAAAATAAATAGTAATTACTCTAAAATGTTCTATATTTTCAATTTATGTTAATATTGGTATCAAATAAATATAATTACACTATTTTAATATTGAAATGTATGTCACCTTAGTTTTACTTCAAAGAGAATAATTTAGGGTTAAATGAAATGATATGTTTTAAAATGAAATCCATATGTTTATAGAAATTATTTGTTGATGAAACTAAAACCTTATACAATCTCATGTTATAAATAAGGATATTTTTGTGGTTTTTGTATGTGGTTTGAGTTATTTTGAAATTAATATTTTTGGAGTTTCCAAATGTGGCCTTGACCTCAATTATAAAAGCTCACCTCCTCACCCACAACTTTACTTCATATTAAGCCTTCAAGATCATAAATAACCTAACCATTTCCTTTATAAGAATAACTATTCACATTATAAAGGTTATTTTATTCCAAATATACCATCTATAGTACTTTAATAGGTGATCTAGAGGGATCACATCGAAGAAAAGGTAATATCCTCTACTGGTACTTTCAAACTTCACTCCTTTACTAATTCCTATCATCAATTGTTTCAATTATATAGTAATAAGTATAGTATTAACTATATAATTCGATGTTATTGTAAATATGGATCATCTATATTCCACATTCTATCCATCCTATGAAAAACGATATCACAACGTGTGCATACGTATGACTTATCATCTCTATGTTGTGGTGTAAAATGATATTCGCCACAATCATACGTGGATGGGTATAATGATGTAAATAATAAGTAAATACGATTATTATAACATCATATGGATTATGTAAAAAAAATATACCATTGAGTTCCATAATTTTTCAAAATTACAGGAATGATATCGTCGCTCATGGGTACATACGATCTACCGTCTCCACAATCCGATGTGATTCATTATATATGATATAAATTAAATAGTTATTATATAAATTTATTGAATGAAACAAATATGAAAGATATTATATTAATATCATTATGTAAATGATGTAACTATAATATAATAAGAGGAAAAATAACTTCTCTGACAAAACATGTGTATGAAAATGAAACAGTTAATACCTGATGGATGAGTAATATTGTTATTAACAAAAGGGTTATAATATTATCCCATATGATATTATAAAATTTTAATTTGATTCTATCATATGTTAATAAAATTATTTAAACCCATATAAAGAATGTTCTATAGTGTACTAAAAAACCCAGACCTAAGGTAAGGGATAATTTTACAATCTCATTATTATCAAAGATTGTTTATATATATGTATTTACATGGGCATATTAATCATCCAAGACTATTTTTTATAAAATTGCTTTCATAAAATGTTTTAATTTCCTTATATGGTTTTTAAAGTCATTTTTATTCATTTTGACTTTTACTATGTGGTTTGGATGGAATTCTCTTTCATTATCCATATGAGGTACTTTATCAATTTCTCACAAAAGTATGAGAAAAGGATTTCATTTAACGTATATTACATTAACATAATTTTACTATTTAATAATTCCTTATTTCCATGAATATTCCTTTACAATATATTAATTTTATTTTCAATGATATTCATTTATTTTTAAATTTTGTGGCATTTTGAGAAACAAATGTTTTTCAGGAAGAAATCATATTTTTCAACAAGAATTTATTTCAAAGGTTTTATCAAAATAATTTTCCATATATGATGAAATTATTTAATGAATATATGTTTCATGTATAATAAACCTGTTATTCCATTGGATTTATATTTTATGTTTTTAGGAAATCAATTATTTTTCTGAATTATTTAATGATGGAATAATGTTTAAGAAAAACATTGTATTCTTTGGGTTCTGTTATGTTGAATGATTTATGTTTTCTGACACACACACACAGATATACATATATAAATGGGTTTCATTGTCTAATGTTTGGCACATATATCCCCCTCTAATGTATTGGGTAATGACTTAAATTTCATGAGATAGAAATGACTCTAATGAAAAGTAAATTCAATTTCGTAAAGCACTGTTGGAATAAAATATAAATCTGATTTAGTAATACAGTGTTGGAATGACAAGTAGATGTTGTTCAGTATTATTGGAATAAAATAAAGAGTGACATAGGTTTAGTATTAGACTTTATCCACTATAATGGTCTTTGAAATACACCTCGTATAATGTGGAAATTAATTTATATGATTGTGTTTTATCCAAAATTCCATGATTTATACCAAATTTATTTTCTCATGGATAACATTCCATTATTATTTATTAATTATAAAATGTCATGATTTATTACATGACTCAATATGTTACTATTTATTATACATGCTAGGTTTTTTTTTGAAAATTTATGTCATTGTTCTTACATTATTATATTTACGCTTGGTTTTACATTTTCTATGTTTACCATTAATGAGCATTTGATATCACCCCTTCATATGTTTTTTTCCCAGGATATAAATAGAGGTTTTAGGTAGGAAACATTTAGAGTAAGTTCCTTATGGGTGATGTTGAAGATCATTCATGAAATTACAAGAATGTATTCCATGTTTCCAAAGGAACTAAACTAATATAGTATTTTCGAGTTTTTTTGTGTAATGTATCAAGTATTCCACAAAATTAATGTAATTTGCATGTATGTTAAGCTGGGTTATATACAATTGACTTGCATTGTGTGGTATTCCAATCACATTATCAGGTTATTATACACTTATGTTTATATAATTCTTACATATAACCATTTTTTTACCCTTACTAAGAATTTTACCTAAACCTTTATTTTGATTCCATTCCCAAAGTTATGAATAAATTCTTTATATATGGTATATCTTTGAATTTTTGATAATGTGGTGATATTTATTATATAAATTGAATATATTTATGGAATTAATAATATTGTGATCTAATATCTCTAAAGGTACTAAACTACTATTTTCATCATTTGAGTGTTTGGGTATTGCAATGAATGATCAACTAAATATCAATGTATTAGAAGCATGAGTTGATGTAGTTGGTATTATAGGAAAGGTATAGATAACCATTGAAAACTAGGATGTCAAAATTTTAGTGAGATCCCTAGAGATATTTCCAAGGACATGTCTAGGGATGTACTTGAGGAAGAGTCTAAGAATGAGTCAAAGTATAAGAAAATTTCATGGGATATTTGTAAAGTAAATAAAATGTCTTTTTAAAGAAATTAAATAATTTTATAGATATTACAAGTAGATGTGTGTCTAAAACCTCGGTACCTAGGATTAATATCCCCAAAAGGGAACAATCCGATGGACTCAATCATAACATGGTGTGTGACAATAAGCCTTGCTGCAATGATAGTTCTACCATCTTGGTGGTTATTCTTTGGATGTCCACAAACTCCATATGATCAATCATGAAGGATTTAAATATATGATTATTTTGAATAACATTGGATAAAACTATGGTGTCATAGATTAAAAAGGATTTATTATTTAGAACTCTTATAAGTGAATTTTCCTTCTTTTTTGGTACCTCACTATGATTAGTGTTTCTCACACTATGCTCTTGGATTTAGTAAATTTTGGAATAAGAAGAAACTGTGTAAAAATTGAATGTGAAAGACAATTTTCTTATTATAATTCAAATGGGATGATGAATGGGGTAAATAATATAATTATTACTTCTAATCGTTCATCACATAACATGACTAACAATGTGTACCTTTACCAACTCTTAGACTCACAAAATAATGAAATGATAAAATTTTCTAAGAGATTGAGTAATTAAAAACATAGTGGAATGAAAATTCATTATACAGTATGTCATGAATGTTAGAAGAATCACCCATTTTAATGTCTCAGAGGAATATAGAGATGATTATATTGTTGAAAATATAGACAGAATGAAATTAATTTCTTGGAAAATGGAAATATCCATTTAATGAAATCGATGTCAATATTGGTGTCCCAAAAGTATTATCAATGGATTAATCTATTAAATGTGTAAAGTATGGGAATTATGAAAATCAATGTCCAAGGGGGGAAATATCATGATGTAAATCATCAAGGTTCTATGAGTAATGGATTTAATTTTTATGATGAAAAGGCCAAAAATGACAATTGAAAGGTATGGTGTATCCTAATAGAATTTTTTATAAGAATGATTAACTTTAGAACAATTAATTTTATGGCATGATTAATATTAAAAAAATTTAAGAAATGGTTATTGAGGAATAAGATGATTAATCGTAGTTAATGGTCTGATAAGGTAGTTGGTTGATTTTAGTGACTATGTATTGATGTTCATGAATCATGTTATATGAATAACAAAACATTTCAGTATATGTTTTATAGGTAAGGATTTTAGAAAATAGTGTGAATTGTGATGATGACCATGGAATGTGTTTTAATAAAAAATTTATAATTTCATTCAGGGAAGTAATCCCATAATATTAACTGATATTGAGAAAATGGGTTTTAGCCTGGTTGAAGAGAGGATTGATACAAATAAATAAATTAGATAGTATTAATGACCTCATAATTGTTAATTGATTTACTAAAAAAGTATTATATGATATTATTTATGGATTTTATAGAACTTTTGGATTTAAGGAATATATATTACAAACATTTTTTATGTATGTAATTAATTATCATGTATTCTTTCATTATGGTTTTATGGTAATTATGTTTATTACCATGTTTAAAAAGAATAAATGAGGATTATTTTCACATGTTTGTTATGTGAAAGTTAAGATAAACTTTTTTATATATAGTGGATTAATGTTATGTTGATTTTTATAAATTTAATGACCATATTTATGATTTTTTAATTTTGGAAGGGTTATAAGTTTGACCATGGAGGGAAATTGATTTGATGATCATTGGATGATGTTTTAGGTATTATAGTATTACCTCACCATATGAATAATTTTTAATAGTGGGTAACCTATGCTAACCATTTTTTGGTGATGATAACTAATGATAACTGGAATAAATTATCATCATATTTAGGGATCTTATGATATGTTAGTGATTCAGGCAAAAAATGTTCACTAACATTTCTTGGAGTAAGAGATGAAGTGGAAATCGATCCAGGAACAATGAAAGGATAATATTTTCCTTATGAAATGTTATAAAATCTAGTAAGTATATATCATAATGAATTTTTATCAAATTTAGGATATTGATATTTAAAAAAATTATTTTCCTCTTATAATAATAATTTTTATATAAAATATTATTTGGATTGTCGTTCAATGATGTTTAATCATCTGTAGATCACCCACTATATTATGATCAATGTTTTATAAGAGTCTTTATAACTATTTATTATTTTATTCAATGCCCAAATCTTCACTACAAATCTATGTTCTTATTTGTGGAATCCTTGTTATAGGTTACATTAGGTAACAATTATGTTTCTAGCATTTCGTTTTAAGGGATGTTTTATTTTTCATTTGTGTGATGTGGGTTTCTATGAGGGAATTTTCAAATGATAAAACTTTATAAACCAAGTTGAATTTTAAGAGTAAAATTAATTTTCAAGGGAGTACAATATCTCCCCCTATTATTTTTTGAAACATTTTTTTCAAATGAATTTCATCTTTTTGTTATTTTCATCACACACTACATAAATATTAGGGTTCATTACATGAAACACAGAGTTTAAATAAAATGTGTCTCGTTATTCAAATATTATTATTAGATATGGTAGTTATCAACTAGATATTGTAATTAGGGGTATGAATTATATTAACTAAATTATGAAAATATTTTTTACACATGTATATAAATATTAAATATTTGGTGATAATTTATTTAAAAATGATACTAAATGAAATCATTTTCTAAAGAAAGTATATCATGTAAATAAAAATGTTTCACCTAGAAAAATGGTGAATTAATTTTATAAAATTTATATATAATTTATATTAAATATACAATATAAAATTCCTATCTGTGTTTTATAGACCTTATAATATAATAGATACAATTTTATGCTTAAAGATGTATTTTTCTAATAAAAACAATTGTGCCACATTTTTAGTGAAATTTTTGAAAAAAAATCATACATTAATAAAATTGAATTGAAAGAATAAACGTTATTTTTTAAAATTTTCTTTTAAAATAATCTTATGTGGAATGTTTTGGATCTTTTGGAAATGTTTCATTATTGGAATAATAATGAAACATTCTTAATTTTTATTGAAAATTGCCTTTTCATTTAAATGGTTTATAAAGTTCAATTACATTTTAAATTTTGTTTAAAGTAAAATTAACTCAAATAAAAATAAATTAATCCAATTTATATCATATTAAAAATATTTTATATTTAATTTAAATATGAAATCTTTTTAAACTTTTACCCATTTTCCCTTTAAAAACCCATTTTCTCGTCGTATCTGGAGGATAAATTTAGTATTAAAATTTTCCAAATCATTGATTGGAATTTGGAAGAAATTGATTCCATATTTTGAATCATAATAAATTAAATTATCTAATAATTTAAACATAATAATTGAAGTAATTGTACAGTAAAAATATTAATACTTATTTACCATGGTTAAAGTAAAAAAGGATTTACTGAGGGTTAAACTAAAAATAATAAGAGAAATAATGACCCAAATCATTTAAAAAACATTATCGATGTATTTATACCCTCTAAATTCTTTTTTACTGATTAGCCCATTTGTTACCCATGTGAAATGAAAAAAAAATATGTGTAATTATTTCATTAAAAAAATACAGGTGTGCCACTAACCTCACTTAAAAGAGTCCAGCCATTATCCTCCCTTACTTACACCATAAAACCATATTAGTTTGAAAAATAACCAAACATATCACATAACAAATTAACTTATAACATCCTATATGCATTATTTTGGATATAAATTTATCCCATTAAGGATTATGGTACAATCTTAAGGAGAATACCCGAAGAAGAGGTAACGTTTACCATTAAGGATTTTTGTTTTATTTATTCCTCCCCCTAATCCAATTATTATTTTAAATTGATGATATATTAAACATATTATTATAAAGATACTGATATTTTTTTATATTTTGGTAATAACCTACAAACATCTCCACTTCCACCAAATAGGTTATGAAATCATTGTTCGTGTGTATGCCCAACTACAACCTCATGAACCAATGTTATTAATTTTTCCATTAACACCACGTAAATTTGGGTATAATGAGGGATATAATTTGTATATATATATTATTTTAAATTAATTATTTCCTTATAATCATTTTATCATATATAACTTTTTTATTTCTATTCGGTGGGTAATAAGATAACATGCATCATATGTATAGCGTTGTACCACCTCATGAGGAGATGTGATTATATTTCACTAACCCGTTACATGGAAGATAATAATAAGAAATATATATTATATATGTTAAATAATAATTATATTAATAATGTATTCATCATTATGAAAATATAATATATCATTTTGTTTCTTATATTTTCATTCACTGAAAGATGATAACGTCGTCCGTTTACGTATGGACTACAACCTTCACAATGTCATTTGACTCTCTTTTCACTACCCCATAAAATATATGGCATGTTTAAGTATATTTAAATAAATAATCTGTAATTTATTATATTATGATAAAAATATAATGATAATATACTACTTACCTCCTTTCTATATTGATCGTTGAAATATAGAAATGTCACTCATGTGTACATACGACCTACCATCTCATAAAAAACAATCATTATTTCTAAAAACCATCTTTCATGGTTGGTATTAAAAATATTATTGGTGTATAAGTATAAAAATAATTTCATGATATTATTCATGATGTTATGATACTACGATCAAACTATGTGGACCAAAAATAACAAATTAAAACATATATGAAAAACCACGTGGTTATTACCCAAAACATGACTTTAACATTGAATTGTTAATAAAAGAGAAATAAAAGGAAACATGGAAATAATATATGATATTATATATATAATTTTTTTTCTATAATATATTTAAGAAAAACTGATATTTATTATACAGTAGGTTTTAATAATTATTAATTAAGTCAATATTAATGGTAACAGAATTCCATCTCACTTTTTTCTTTCTTTAGACAGAAGCCATTCTCACAACATATTTATTTTTTATGGTATATATACTACCCATGAATGTATTTTTTGATTTATATAATTTTTATTATTGTAATTTTCATATAAATTTGATTATATTTCGTTTATTGGGTTTATAGTATAACAGTTATCAAAGTGGTAAGATATTTTTGTCTCAATTTACTGTTTTTGAGACATACACTAAGTTATGAACCAATATTCATTAACATGGTGTATAAATAGAACCTTTTAAATGTAATATCATGATTTTAATTTTATATTCATGATATCTTAAGATCGATTTATTTTATTACTTCAAGGTGATTATGATTCAAATTCACTAAAGTGGTGATGATTTTCTGGTACAAACTCATAATTTATCAAAATTTTGTATTACTCCATTTCAGATGATAAAATATTTTTATATATCTCTCAATGAAGAGATGAATTTTCTACTCCACTAGTTTTTAATGATATTTTCAATTAATAGTACCATTTACCACTCCTTGGTACTTGAAATAATTAATAATATGTTTTTAAGAAACTCCAACATTATTTGTTTATTCAGTCAGGAATCTATTTTCTACCAAAAGCATGTTTTATAATTTTTTTTATTCCACTATAATTTTTATGTGGAGGATTTACCCATTTTTTACTTCTTACAAAATGTTTTTAATATAATTTTCCATTTCATATTCAAAACAATTATCATTTTTCTTTCACTAAAAGTGTGAAAGGAATATTTTTTTAACATGTAGTGATTTAACTAAATTTACCATCATAATGAACATTATTTTATTTTAGGCATAATTTATATGTTTTCATGTTCATTTATAAAGAAAATTATTTTAAATGTTTCTAATGTTATAATTTTTTTTTTAAATTTTAATGGAAATTTTCATTATTATTTTTTAAAATTATTTTTTGATCTTCCTTTATAAATTTTCAAGTATATGTTTTAAAAAATGGACTTTAAAAAAGGGCTATTGTTTTTAAAAAATTTTTTTGAAGAAAAATAAATTTTCTCAAAGAAATTATAAAAGTGGTATTCTAAAATTATTTTCCATCAATGAGGACATCTATTGATGTTACCTATGCTTTACTCGGGATATGAACCGAGGATACAATTCTAATTCATTGATATAATGATTTATTTTGACAAGATGTTTATGAAACTCATTTCTGTTTCATAGTTTATACTATGATATAGTTATTAATAACCTATTTCATTTTCATGTGTTATGATATGATGAAATTATTAAATAATTATGTAAAAATTATCTTTTACATCAGTTATGATATGATTAAATTCTTATAAAACCCATTCATTTTTATGGGTTATGATGTGATTAATATTTTATGTTCTTATAGAACATAGATTTAGATTTTAAATATGTAATTGGTGGGGCTTATATCTCCCTCTAGTGAATTGGTTAATTATTAACATTATATCAGATTCGAGGGCACATGGGTTATTAGTCAAATCCAAAAAGTAAGGATACCTAGGTTTTTTGACCAAGAACATAATGGAGGGTATTTGGGTGGACATCCCAAGACCAAAAATGATAGTGCACGTGTAGTTTTACCAAGCAAAAAAAATAGGGTACACAGGTGGTTATCCAAAGCTCAGATCAGGTACAAATTTGGTTACACCAAGCCTAACACGTTATGAATGTCATGGTCAATAAACATGAAATTAGTTTACTTTTATGATTCTGATTTTCCACACATTTTTGTCTTATTCGACTGTTATTAAATAATGAATCATGTTCTTTTATATCCTTATAATTCATGAATTATGAAATACTAATATTTATTGCATTTATTTGGATTATGATCTTTGATGTCAAGGTTATGGTTTTCAAATGTTATAATGATATTATCATATACATATTCATGTTATGGTTACATATCTCTATTTTCTACCATTACGAAGCATCTGAGATCACCATTGGTTTTTTTTCATTTCCCATAGTTATAAATAATGTATTTATGTAGGGTTTAATATAAATCATATTTAATGGGAATATCTTTATTGTAGATATTGAATATCATTCCAGACATAATAATATTATGTTCCGTGTTTCAAAATGTAGATAAACTATAATGGTCCCCAGACATGTGTTTGTATAATGTAATGAATATTCCTCTTAAAAAAATGTACTATGCATGTATGAGAAGTCAGGTTCTCTATAGTAATTGTTTCAGATAAAATGACATAATTATGGACATCATAAAAATTAATTTCATAATCATATGGTTCCTTACACTAATTATTAAGGGTTTTCACTCAAAATATGTTTTTTTTGTGTGTTTTAGTGAATTGGTATAACCATGAAGAATCATGTGAATGATGAATGTGATGGAATATTCAATGACTTTATTTTTGAGAAACCAAATTTAATTAGAGGAGAGATAAAACATATTGTGGCTATCCTTGCTCATCTCTCTCAATCTATGAGAAATTACATGAACCATGCCAAATTTATGAATTAACTAACGTGGGAGAAAGATTTCATTTTTTATGCGACATTGTGTGCCCATGTTTTGTGGGTATTTTGATCCACTCGTTTTTTAGAATTGGATCAATGATATTGAAAAGGAATTTTTGGTATTTCATTACGTGGACCATGAGAATGTTTTATTTGGAGGTAAATCTAATCAATATTGGACTCTTATCTAGAACATGTGAAAAGATAAACATATAAATTGCACAAAATGAGAGGAGTTAATGTTGGTATTTTTGAAAAAAAAATCCCATTAACCACTTCATACTAATATGGAAAGGGAATTTCATGATCTAAAAAAGAAGGATATTGACGAATAAAACTTTAGAAGAAATTCATGGTAAGCTTCTATCTTTACAATAAAACATATAAGAAACATTTATTTATTTCTTTGATATAAAAAACCAAGGTATTTAAATTATTTATCCATAATGGATTCAAGTAAATATACATAAATTGTTCAATGTCCTCTCAAGGTTGAAATGGAGAGTGGTAAATCGAATTATTATTATGGTTTTAGTGATAAGTAGGGAAAATAAATCATTATGGAAACTGAAATGGTAAATATAATAAAGTAATAAAATTTAAACCACCTATATGCCAAAATTTTGGTGGAAATCCCACCTGATTTTTTTAAAGGAACTTGAAAATTCATTAATAGTATAAAATCTATCCCATGAGCTAGTGATTGTTAATGTGTGAAAAATTTAAAAAATTTAAATACAGTATTTAAAGGATTCAACCAACTATAATTAATATTTATAATACAAATATATTTTTAATTATGATAATGAATGGCTTAATACAATAGTTACTGAGGATGGTAGGAATCAATAACCCCTAAACAAATTGATTAATGTATGGCCTTTGTAACTAAAACTAAAGTTGTTCTGGAGAATGATATGGTTTATGCAATATTTCTCATCCACTCTTGAAAAATAATGTCTTATTTTTTAGCTCTACCCATGCTTTTATATCCTTAGAATTTTACAAAAAATATCACATAACCACCTCAATAATTAGATGTTGAGTTCATTATAAAAACTCAAACCAACATGATGGTCCCATCTTAAAAATATAGATCCACTCTAAAAGATGTTTTTTGAAATGTGATTCTGGTAAATCCTTATATTCTCCAACTAGTTGATTTTTATGTAATATTTGGCATGGATTGTATATATTTTTAAAAATATCATATCCATTTCAGAGTAAAGGATTTTATATTTGATAATCTAAATCATCCTATTATTTTCAATCAGTGTAAGGATTAATATGGAAATCCAATGGGAATTAAATCCATTTTATGGGTATTAATACCTACTAATGAGGGATATTGACCTCAAATGGTTGAGGAGAAACTCAAAATTAAATATATTCTAATTATTAGGGAATATAATGATGTATTTCTTGAATAAATGACTAGTATTCTCTAAATCGGGAAGTTTAGTTTTCAATAGAACTCATAAATTGTACTAAAACAACTCAAATAATCCTTCTAAAATGGACCAATTGAGTTGTTATAATTAATGAAGAAACTCAATGATAATATAGAAAATGGATTCATATTACCTATTGTGACACCTTATGGTGCACCTGTTCTTTTTTAAGATGAAATATGTCCAAGTGAAAATTTTAATTGATCATCAATAACATGAAAATATCACCATCAAGAACAGGTATTCTTTACCCCATTTAAATGACTCATTTTATCAAATATGTAGAGATAAAGACATTTTAGTGATTTACTATTTTTCTAGCTATCATCAACCTATGGATAAATAGGGGATAAATCTATGAAAAAAATCCTTATGAGGTATGAAAATCATTAATTTATTGTTATTCCATTTAGACATACTAATTCCCCATTAATATTTATTAATTTAATATGTAGAGTCTTTAGATACTACCTTGATTAGTTTATGATAGTCTTTATAGATCATATTGTCATATATTTAAAGCGGAATGGAGACCGTGAAGATCATTTGATGATTTTTAAAAATACATGGAGGAAGGATAATTTTTATGCTAAAATTACAAACTATGAATTTGCATTGAAGAAGATTAATTATTTGGTCATATAATTTCGAGATATTCTATAAAGTAGAACATTTAAATAAGAATGTTATTGGACAATAGCCTAGAAAAATAAATATGACGAAGATGGATAGTTTTCTTAGATTTAGTGGATATTATTGATTCTTTGGGAAGCATTTATGATGATATTTAATCCCTTAACCATGTTGACAAGGTAGGGGGCATGCTCATATAGACATATCAATGCGAGGAAAATTTCAATGAGCTAAAAAGAAGGTTGGTTATCAAACTTTTGCACACACTATCATATAGTGGATAAAAGATTAAGATATATAGTGATGCATCTATAAAGGCAATTGGGTACATCTTCATAATGAATGATATGTTGATAGCTTATGATTCCAGCAAATTGAAAATTCACAAGACAAATTACATGAATCATGGTTTAGAGATGGCATCAATACTTTTCTTCTTTCAAAATATGGAGGAATTATAATTATGATTAATGATGTGTTATATATATATAACTCATAAAAATGAATTATATATTCAGATTTTAATATTTGAATTTAATTAGAAGAACATGGTTGGCATTGATTAATGATTATGAATGCTCAATACACTGCCACTATTGGAAGGAAAACATGGGGATTGACGCTCCATGTTATGAGGACGAAGCTTTTTTTTCTATTATGAGGAGTGAAATAGATTCCATATTTATGGGTTTTCATAATAAAAACCGTAAAATCATGATTAAATGGTACATATCATATCATTCTCATTCGTGGATCCATCTGAGAAAAGGGGTGGTTCTTCCTTTTCCAATGGGGGCACGCGAGACATTCATTGTTTCATTTCCTTTGTGGGCCTTCTAGATTTGGGTTATATTGGAAATATGTACACATGGATAAATAATCTAATGGGGTTAAACCACATTTTGGGCAAGCATGACTGATCTCTCTAGAACCTCCTAGGCTTTGAATCCTTCACTCGAGCGACAATCACTCACCCACCTCACTCCCACTCAGAAAATTCCCTACCGCTCATGGGACTTATAAGTAACATCTCTGGGAAGAATAACTTCTACCACTCTAATAGTTGGCATCATGTTGACTACTTCATGCACATGATGAAACTCTCATGGTACCATGAGGTGATCAAGAGTTCATCATGTCGCCTATAAAACCATCTTAAATGTCGTAAGTATGATATCCATGGCCAATAGGTGAGTAAAAAAAATAATAGTTTGGGTGTGGAAAACATCATGGTAGATATTGAGAAGTTAGGGGAGAGTCTCTAGATTTTTTGGGATGAGAAAATAATTTCCAACATAAGTGATAAGAACATATTTCTTTTTGAGAGGATATTAAATTTCGAGAGGGATTACAAACAGAGATCATCTGTGAGATGGCTGAAGGAGGGTGATCGCAACAGTTCCTTCTTCCATGAATGTTTGAAAGAGAAAATCATCTTGATACTCAATATCAAACTTTTTAATAAATTATATTAATTTTATGAGTATGTTGTGGGTCAATTGGAATGGGATAACTTTGAGGGTCTCATAGCTGGGGATGCTACCTCAAGAAACGAGGATTTTCAAGGTGATAATGTGGATGTGTCCTTATTTGGGTGCATTCCTTATTTGGTGGAGAGTCTGGATAATGTGAATTTGATAGCTATTTTGAATGAGCAGAATTAAGAGGTGTGGTTATGGAGATTCCCTGAGACAGCGCAACGAGACCAAATGAATTTTTAGGGGCCTTTTGTGTGGTAGCTTGGGGCGTTGTTGGACGCCAGGTGGTAGAGGTGATTCAAGATTTTTTTCATGGTGGGACCCTTAATTCGATGTTCTATACATATAAGGTGGTTCTCATCCTAATTGTTATGGATACCTCCAAATTCAACCAATATAGGACAATTGTCCTTTGTAATGTGATTAATAAGATTTTGGAATGCCTCATTTCTACAAGAATATGTGGGGGATACCTAAGATTGTGTTTAGAGAGAAATGTGATTTTATCAAGGGTCGGAGTATACAAGGAGTGGTTGGGATTATTAGTGATCTGGTCCAAGAACTTAATAGAATATTTATTAGATCAAATTTCATATTATTGGTTTATATCGATAATGCTTACGGTAAGGTGGAATTTAGTTTCATTATCTGTGTGATGCATTAGTTTGAAATCCAAGAATAGTGTTGGGACCTCTATTTTAGGTGATACTCTTCTCCATGGGTTACTACGTACCTTAAATGATAATTATTTTGTTTCTCTAAATCAGTGTGTGGGGTCTAGTATGGTGATCTACAATTTCCAATCATTTTTTTCTTAGATCAAGATGCTTTATCCTGAAATATGGATAGAGGCATTGAGGGAGGAAGGAAATTTCCAATCTCTACCAGGAATGGTAGGGATGATGTGAATCAATTGATTTTTTCTGATGAAATTTAGATTTTAATTAATTGATAGTCGGGATATTTATGGGTTCTCATGGGAAATTATTTAGTGTATGGTCACATTAGCTTTCCAAACAGCAATCTAATGAATATCCAAGTCTTGATTTCCAATAAACGTTAGGGAAGTTGATGCAGGGATATCCAAGAAATCTTAGGTTGTTAAAAGAAGAATCTTCACATGCATTATCTTGGATATCTTATTTCTTGAGGACATATTAGGAATCACATCTTTATTGATATTATCAACCAGGTGACATGGCACATTTTTATCCAAAAAAACTAGTTCCTCTCATTCAAAGGGCAGGTAGAATTGATCAACAATATGATTTCCTCTATACCTATTCATTTATTATCCATCATCAAACCCCCATAAATGGACCATTGCGAGGATGGAGAAACTTCTTACAACATTCTAATGGGATGCTAAGAATACATGCATATTTCGATGGCCATCCTTGGGATGATTGGAAAAAACTATCAAGGAAGGTGGAGTGGGGTTACATGACCTCTAAAATTCCATGTAGACTATAGAAGCTCGACTTGCGTGGGATATCATTGTAGGGGACTCTTTGTGGGATTCTTTCTTCATGGAGTGGTATAGGAAGCACTGGTTGTCTATGAATACTTGTAGGCCATGCCTTTCTAGCCTTATGAGGTGCATGTATCATCATGCAGATGAAATTCATGGCGTAACCTCATGGGTCATTTCGAATGGTGAAATCAGATTTTGGAACGAAAAATATGATGGAGAGCGGTTGTTCTTGGTCTGTTTCCCCACCCTAGATATATCCTTTAAATAAGAATCTGGCCAGCTGATCCTAATTTAGTTAATTATAATAAAAGAGAAGAAGATGTAGTTCGATGACATTACCTTGAATACCTAAGTGGATATATGATGCTTCTCGGGTTCAAGAATAATAATTTTTCCCTGCAGGAGTATAGGAAGATGATACATACTATGAATTCCTTTGATTATTGGGCTTGAAATGTTTGGTGTAACGCAATTACTATAGAAATGAAATTCATTTTATGGAACATTATGAAAAAATATCATCTGATGGATAAAAATATTCAAAGCAAGGGTATTCAATTGGCATTTTGGTGATTCTTCTATGAGAATCCACAAAACAAAACAACGAGGAGTCTCTTATTCCGAATAGATTGGATGGGGAATATCTAGTCTCATTTCTCTCCACATCCCCACATCACCTGTGAATATTTATCTTTTCAATACTTCTTTGGTTCCTTGTTCCATGGTCTGGAGGGAAAGATAGTGGAAATCAAGGTGAGGTCCTTTATCCTCTCCTCTATTTGCTGGATAATTTTGGAGGCTCATATTATTGCATAATCAGATGAATGCCAATATTTTTCATATATTAGGATATGGATAACAGATCTTGTATGTGATTTGGGTGCACTTCCAATAGAGGTACTACATTCACCGTCAGTTTGAAATATCATCAATAATCCCTTCGTGCATGTTAGTCCGGGAGGTCAGTGGGCCAGATAGAGTCTAAAACGCAGTGGATTGATGTTTAATTTTAATGGTTATATCATGAAAGAGACTATGAAAGGTGGTGTGGTCCTTTTTAACTCATATGGCTCAGTTTTGGTAGGTTCTAGTTCATTTTTTGGCATGGTTTCTTCTCTGGGTGTAGAGGCACGTGCCCTGTTCCCCGGTCTCATGGTATGTATGATGGTTTGGTTTAAGTGGCCAAGGTTGAGTTTGACTCGTAAATACTAGTGAGAAAAGTGTAGGGGGTTTATGAGGCCCCTCTAGACCAAGAATATGTGATCAAGATTTGTGCTGTTGAGATTGATCATGGTAGCATATGCATCACAACTAGTGGGATGATAAATTTGATGTAGAAGCACTTTCCCTTGGGGGGGGGGGTGGATAAGAAACTCATTATCTATGATATTTTTGGTCCACTGCTAGTGAAGTGAAAGGCATTTTTCAAAGGGTATGCTCTGGGATTACATCATTTGTAACCCCCTTGACGTCTCTTTGTTTCTTATGGCTATGAGACCCCTTTCATTTATAATATAAATGAATTTTTTTGTCATCGGGGTAGAAGGAAAAGAGATATTATAGAGAATGTATCTTGATTATTTGAATGTTAGAAAGTTAGGTCTGGGAGATAAAATTATAATGAGATGTTTAAACCATTTCCCATACCAGGATTGAAATTGGAAAACTTAATCATGGATTTTGTCGCATTAATTACAATGATATCTAATGGAAAAAATTCTATATGGGTTGAATTTTATTACATAAATAATTTAGAGCAATTCAATACAGTTAGAGAGTTTTTTCTCTATTTAAATAATTAATAGGTTTAAAACTATGGAAGTGGTGATATTTCACGGAGTACCATTCTCAGTTTTATCTAACAGGTTTTTAAATATTACCTCATTGTTTTAAAGAATTCTACAAGAGGATCATGATCTAGAGTTATGATTCAGTATTGTATATCATACATAGATAGATGAAAAAATTGATAGGGCCATTAAAAATCTATATGAAAATTATATTGATTATTTGATGAATTTTAATGCTAGTTAGGATGAACACTTTCCACTGGTTGAGTTTTCATAAAACAATACCTTTCACTCAAGCATTCAAATGGGTCATTATAAATCCCTCTATGAATGGAAGTGAAAAACTACCATGTTCATAGATAAATTTGGAGAATAAAATATAATGGAAACAAATATAGATATAGAAATGTCATATAATGTTAGTGTAAGATCTCACATTTTTTAGTTACATCCATATAGATTTTTAGATGAAAAAATTTTATGTGGAGTTTCTTTTCCCTATAAAACCATGGTGATAGAAGCTTAACATTTATGTGGAATCATTTTTCGATAAAAAATATAATATTGTTTTAGGATGTATTTTTTTTGAATTAGCGGAGTCTAGGAATAAATTTCTCAATGATTTACGATAGTTATCAATTATTTTGGAAGTTTTTAGGGGTGGTTTGGGAATTTCATATAGAAGCAGGGCTAAGCACTATTTGTTGGGCACTTTCAACCATGAACATTTTACAGAATGTGAATATGTACAAGCCATAAAATGATTCTGAGTAAGAAATTTTTACACCCTATGAAATTAATTCATGTCATAGAATGGGCGATCATTTTTATTATAACCCCATGTGATGTTTTTTTAGTGTATCTTGTAAATCAATAAATTCACCACATAAAAGGTTCTCACATAATGAATATCAGAGGACCTATATTTGTGAAAGACACTATGAATTTGATTTTATTTCATCCCTCATGTAGCATCCCCTATCAAACCCTAGGGTGAATAATAGAGATTTTTGGGTGATTTTATACCTTCCCAAAATCAATATGTAGAGTTTTATCTCAACTGAGGTTCTTTAAATTGGGTCTCTCTTTTCTTATACAATCCTCTATTACAGTCGTGTGATCTCATGACCATCATTGAATTAGATTTTCAACATGAGGACCGTGTAATCTAGGTTTTCCTTGTTATCATCATCGCATTAATTCTTTGTTTGAGTTACCTATTAAATCATTATTTTGATCTCTAGATAATGTTAGGTGGTCTAGAAGAAATCCAAATTATCTATTTTTATTTATGTAATTTTGTTAAATAATATGAAATTACCTTGAATCATCATACACATCAACTAATTGAATAATAAGTGATAATAATTATATTTTTGTGATATACCTTGGATTCATTTGGATCTATTAGTGTTGAGACCTTGTTAGTGGATACCTCTATGGTGAGCATATCCTTGAAAAATAATGAATTATAATTTGGAAAAAAAATCTTTTTATGGTGACATGAGAACTTATGTGATTACTGGTTATAGTATCACTTTAGAAAATGCATTACTTTTATAATTTAAAGACATGTTTGTGTTAAATGGTATGATATTGGATTAAAATATAATCTGATGAGTTAATTGGTTATTGAAAGGAAAATATTAATTGTCTTAATTAAACATTGTTTCTTATGATGTTATGTTGTGTTATTATTTATGTTATATCTTGTGTTGTGATTCATATTATAAATATTATAAGAAGTTTCTCAGAAATACTAAAATTATTCTATAAAATATATGTCTCGATTATACTGAAATTATTATATAAATTACTTGGGCCAATTATGATATAACACATATAGGGATTGGATTCATTATGTGGAAATTCATATATAAAGGGCTTGAAATTGTTCTCATAAAATGATAATATAAATGTATTGGCCACGTTATAATAAAATGATCATATATAGGGATCGTACCAATTATGTTGAAATAACTATATTAAGGGATTGACCAGGTTATACTGTACTACTTATAAGGGTTAGATTGGTAGTGTTGTGATTCTTATAGGTCTTGGCGTGGTTATATTGAAATAACTATACAAAGTGCATTTTCTAATTATGTGATGATTCCATATAAAAAGATGGTTTCTTACACTCTATGTATTCATCTCAGAGATATACAAGGTCTTCTTCCCCCACTGGGGATTTTCGGTTCTTTCTTCACCTTCCCTCAAGATCCATCCTTTTTATCAACATCCTTCTTCTCTCTCAGGATTTAGTTAAGGATTTGTTATTATATTTTTCTAACCACTACATCTTAGTTTTTATTTGGATATATTTCATTCTCTCCATTTATTTTTTAGGATTTCCCACCATTTGGTGAATCTTGCATCTTTGGTTTCACATGATTCTTGACTAGATTTAATAGTCAATCTGAAAGCTGCAGTTCTCATCTATATTCATTCCTGATCAGACTTCGGTGGTTTTATTTGGTTTTGATAATGGAACTCTCAGACCAAAAAGGTGTCAGACCATCTTCCTTACATCGATAGTGACCTAGTTCACTAGTGTTATAGTAATGTAACTTACAATGTCTTGATAGGAGCAGTGCTGCTGATATTCATTTCATCATCAATGTTGGTTTTGGCTTATTTGGGGGCTCTCTAATGACATTCAAGATAGTTTGACTCCCTTTTGGTGTGATGTTTATTGGTGCATCATGGACCATATCTTCCTATAATACTTCTCTTGTCACCTTAAAATTTATGTTTTAATACCATCCTTGTTTTTCATGAAGGTACACTGGTGGCTTGGATTTTTTCTAGTCTGACATTCGTAGGATCTTCCACATAGTCCCATTCATCCAATTTTGATTTGATTCCATTCCCATCATGATTATCCAATTATCAGTTGAGTAAGGTGGGAATTTTGGTGGTTAAGGATTATTTTTGGGGTTACATTTGGTTTATAGGACTCATATTGTCTTGTGTTAACCACTACTATGGATTCTGGTTGATTCAGATGGCCTAGTGGTGGTTGTCTTATTCTGGTTCTTCCACAAACATCAAAATTTTTCTTTATATATATATATATATATATTTATTTATTTATCAGGTTTTTTACATCATGGTGTTTCTCCCCGCTATTTTTATATTCCCTAGTTTGGTTTATGATTCAATGCAATTTATTTCAATGTTTTATTGTTCCTGTCTAAACTTCTATCTAATGGGCATGGTGATATGATCATGGTTCTTTTTTTTTTCTTTGATGGAAGTTGCTTTAGAAGAGACTCTATTGAAATATTTTATTCTGGAGGTGTCCACTACATCTATTAGTGGTGGGAATGAAATTCTATTGAAATTTGACATTTGTAATTATAATATTGAAAATTTTAATTCCAAATTTGAAATTATAATTTTTAAATTCAAATGTATTTTGGATTTCATTTTTTTCATTATAAGTGAGTATGGGTTTACACTTCACCCCAAAAAATTCTCTTTTGAAAATTATACTAATATAATTTTAGAAGGATGATTATATCATGGATGTGTGGTTACGGTTGTCATGGTCATGCTATATTTTTAGAGATATTTTGTTATGGTACCTATGAAGGTTAATTATATTACTTTAATAATGGAATAATTAATACTATGGATTATCTCTTCTTGGAATGGACTAATTATCTCACTACTCCGGTTTATACATAGTTTTACCGACCCATTGAGTAGTAATAAGACCTTATTCAGGTTATCATATGGTACTCATGCATAATACATCGCTGTAGTTTTGTATCATGGGAAAGGACCACGTAGTTGATTGTCTCTTTCTAGATGGGTTGGAGCTTGGAGACATGACCAACTAAGGATTTAGGACTATATCCTTCTGAGTTTATTTGTGTGAGATTATTATTTTACCTTTATGGCATAAAAAAATTAATTAAGTTATATATCCGCCAAAAATTATAGGCTTCATTATTATATAGTTTACTTGGTTCATCATTTTCATCCAATTGTATGTTGAAATGTTTCCTCTATTTCTGTTACTCTAGTATTTATTTATTACTATTGTATTATAACTATGTACCATCAGGTATAGTCTCTATACAATTTTATGTACACCACAAATAATAGTCAGTAGCCTCTGGAATATGGGGAGGTGAACTTGATGTCCAGTAAATAACCTAATTTGGTCACATGAGAGAGTCCTGCACCAGGTGATGTTACAAAATGGTATCAGAGGCATAATTTTTTCCATTTCAATTTATTTACTCTTTAGGAAAGCTAAAATGGAGTCTAGGATGTCTTTGGACTTATTAATGATCTAATTCATGGGAGTAGCTAATCCATGTGAGGGGAAAAAGGATAACACATGTATGGGATTATTGTTTTTAATATTCACTTGTTTTGGTTGATATTATTTCACATTTGGTGATTCACATATTTTTTGATGTTATTATTTCATGAGATTTTTTCATGTGGGATGGAATGACATAACATTAGTAGGAATACATCATGGGGGGAAAATAATGATATATATTTTCATGAATTGTTTATGATAGTGAAATATTTAATGAATTTAATTTATTTTCTTATATTAACTATGAAAATAGATTCCTACTATATCTGATAAATGAAATGAAATAATTATTATCTAATGAAAATTGACTTGTTATGATAGGTTTATAGATTTCCTCTTTCAAACTCTTGTAATTTTCCCTTTTTAATAATAATTTCATGTCTTGTTTATTGACCAAGACATTGCCTTTAAAAAAGATATGTGTATAGAAACCATATTCTAGTGGTTCTCTATTGTCACCCACATTTGAGGATAAACATATTTTTATCCAGTGATATAAGGACTGTGTTTATCTTATAGAGAAAATGCTTCTTCGTCGTCACTGAATTTAACATCACGAGAGAAGAAATGTAACACCTTAAACCCAGAAGCCTAATATCGGTGCATTATTCAATTACATTATCATGATTACAGGAACAAAAAACATGTTGGTATGATCCCTTTAGTAGTCTTAGAAATCCACATAACATGCATAAAACACATTTTACATTGGAAAACAGATAATAAGACATGGAACATAATAAAATGAAATAAATTACATCCTTGAATAATTATTCAAATATCTCTTCCACATAACATGAGGAAAGGAAAAAAATAATAGTAATTTCAAATTCCCTTTACGAGTATATACAATTGAAGCAATCATAAATCAATCAGAATAAATGATCATAGAAATGTAAATAACTCCAAACACATAGAATCTAATAAATAAACTGAGAATGAAATTTATCCATAGATATATTGATGAAAAATTATATGGATGAATAAAAACTTATTAATATAATAGAAATGCTTAAAATTGGATTCCATGTTTCTTAGGTAGGTGGTACCTTTACTATCTCAGACTTTCCTAAGATGGTTTACAATATATCGAGAAAACAATAATCTGATTTGGGGAACTAATTAGTTTTGTTAGACAATAGATACATGGATGGGATATCTATAACCACGATCCACCCATGTCATTCCTATCTAAATAATCCCTGACATATTGAATAATTGATTTTACAATTCTCCTAATCTAATATCTATATTGAGTAAAAGATACGTTTTTATAAATAATTCCATAGTTAATCAAATAACTATCAAAGTGGGCCCCTTATGTAAAATGGTATTTGGTTAAGGAAATAATAATATTAATTACATGAGAATATGAATATTCAAGATAAATGTATTGAACAAAAAACATGATCAAAATGAAGTGATTTTTAAGGGATAATTAACAATCACAATATAATGTGGGACTTAGAGGGTAATCATTAAACACATTCTTGAGGAAATTAATATTTAATCAATCCCAAGTGTCCCGTAAAAATTTGAAACATATGAATTCAGAATACAGTTGAAGGAGTTACATTAAATGAAAATTAAAATACCATAAGGATAATAATATTCCTGATATAACATTTGGAAGGGAATTAAATAAACCACATAAAAGTGAACTGATGAATAATAACCATTAACTCTCATTGGAATGCAAATTGATACAAAATCCCTTACCTTGTGTTTCCTTTTATTGTGAACATACTTTAACATCTTCTATAATTCTGGGTACCATGTTGGATGATGACGTTGTTGTATGAACAAAGTATTTTCTTTTGTTGTCAAGAATGTTTGAGAGGAAAGGAAATGACTTCACATTGTATAAGGGAGTGATTAAAGACAATAAATTTATAATAGTTTCCAGGGTAAATATAATGATGCTTTTCTGGTCTTTATTTCAAGAAGACCATATGTTTTTGGGGAGCATATGATGCAAACATTATGAAGTAAAGGGGAAAATGATATTGCCAACTAGCATGGTCAGTCTTGCAGAAGTTGGTGTCTAAGGTGGGGTAGTTTCCCAATGTTGGAGTTGTGATTGCATCACGAAAGGTGTATTTTATTGAAGAGAATATCAAAATATGTAAAATGAATTAAATTCGTGAAGATGGGCTTCATGAAGTGTATTTCACGACATGAAAAAATTTGTTGGTTTTCTTTGCGATTATGATGAGATTCACAACTAGAAGTGACAAAGGGATTCAAAAGATAGCTATACGGCCCAAATGAAGAAGGAGCATTGAGGTGGGGAAATGGAAGAAAGAGCACTGCAACAACACAAATTAAGGAAGGGAATCATGGTGGAATAATGGATTTGATGGAACACTTTATTATTATGGTGAGATTGAAGAATCAGAAAAATAGCCATGGTGCATCGCAAAACAAAATGAGTTTCGGCCAAAAATTACGGAGCTCCACGATTTGATGCTGACATGGCTCTAAGGTGGCTCGGAGATTCTAGAGTCATTGGGAAATGCCTATGAATAATCCCCTATCCCCTCAACAGAATTATAGAGACATAACTAGAATTTTAGATCTCTCAAATTGCGAAGAAGGTTCACGAAGGAAGCGAGATCTGTGAAGAATGTATAATCTATCAAGGAAAGTATCTTTGTGGCGAGCCATTGATCTTTTTAAAACTATAATTTCACAAAGACAAATAATTTCTCCACAAAATAGTGAGCTCTGTGATATAATAAGCTTTGAGAAATAGAGATCTTTGCAAACTAAAGTGCTCTGCAAAGATGGGAGCTTCACGAAGGAGATTCCCGAAGGATCTCTGTGGGATGATGATTTGAGTATCAAAATTAATTGAGAAGTGCTTTCAAGTGGACTAAGATATGAATGAGGTATAGGACTAAGTATCATTACAAATTCCATGTAGTTCATATCAGCTTATGTTTAGGATTGAAAAGAGTTATTTTCAAATATCATATTTGTGAATGGTTATCATGAAGCACTTAAATTTTTTTCCCATATTTGTGCTAAGAGGGTGAACACATACATGAGGATTATCTCACATGTAATACATGAGTGAATGGTAATATCCTCCTCATTGTATTCCACATCAATGGATTGTTTTCTAGTGTATTGTGTGGTACTGTATTATTTCCGTACCATACTAAGGACATAGCTACTATGATTGATTAGAGAACCATGTAAATCTCGTGTTCATGTGGTTATGTGTGTTCATTAGGTAAAAAACTCTTTAATAGGAGGTGAATGTCATTTCAAAAATGGGAAACATAAATGAAAAAGATATCACTAATTCACCCCTCCCCCTCTAATTGATACTTGGATCCTGACTAGGTAACTTTAATAATGGTTTTAATAATATAAATAAGTAATACTAAAACCATGATAATATATATAGTATCATATATTAAATTTTTATAATATCTTTTTACCTGTATGTTAGTAATCATTTATTATATTGACTATTTCAAGTGTTTAATCTCCTTGTTTCTCGTGCGTGTTTTGACTTGTTACTTGTTGTTAGGATTAATTAGACCATAGTTTCATAATATATAGAATGTAAACCAATATTTAAATATAATATATATTTATTATATATGTATTTAAAATAATCCATGAAATTAGTAGATAAGAAATGAAATGAACTGTTTATAAAGACAGTTGGCTGAACGTACGCATGAATGATACTTGTATCTATTTGGCATATTAAAAGAATGAATATAAAATTATATATATGTATATTATAATTTTAGTATCATATAAATTTCGTATATGTTACATTTGTTTACTAAAACAGTCCTCTAAAGAATCCTTGTATAGTTTGAATGAATCACATATCTTTGAGGGGGCGTTAGTCCACACTACCTCAATTGATTTTATCATAATCAAACAAAATGGAAAAAATAAGGTTTTGTGTTTTAAAATAATTGAATAATTATAAATAAATCATAAATACCATTTAAAACATATATGTATTTATTTTACCTCATAATTTTGAACCATTATATTGGGTAAAGTTATAACGAACAACTTTTTTTTGCAAAGGTAGTAGTTTGTTATATAGATAAATGATAAGTTCATTACCAATTAGATGGAAGTTTGTGTAAGTGTAGGATTAAACCATAAGAGAATATAAAATGACTATATTTGGGATACTAGTGTTTCTATATAATCATGGAATATTTAGATATGAATGTGTGGAAAAAATAAATAAATCTAAAGAGTTTTTGGAAGGATGTTACCTCTTATTTAGGTAACTTATTTTTTTTTACCAAAGGGATTCATTGTATGGATTTATGCCTATGATGAGGATTCAAGGTTGAGGGTAGGTATGATTAGGAGATACTTGTACAGATCATTTTCCACTAAAAGTGTGGTTATAGGTGTGCGGATGTGGGAGGACATGAGGCTTTTTTATATTGGATGAGGAGTGACAGTCTTGTAAATTTTGGAAAATGGAAGTCAAACCAAGTTTTTCCCTTTGAAAGTGGATTCAATAATAAAAAAAGAATAAAAAATGGAGGATTTAATCAATATATAGACATTTAATTGTTTTTGGAAACTATTCTAGGTTATTTGGATCCTTAAGATTATGGTTTAGTGCCTTGTTATGATTAATTTTACCATAATCATTGTAATAAATATAAGTTCATTTCACTACTCAATTTTGTAAAGAACATTGTTGAAATTATAAAACATTATATATTATTTTTCTTTCAAATATTGAATAAATTTTTTTAATTTCTAATAATAGAGGTGGAAGAATTTTTTTTTAATTTTAATCCCACAGATGAGACGATAATTCATGTTTTTTATGTAAAAATATTAAAAAATATACCAAATTTTTATGTTATATTTTAAATATAAATTTATTAAAATGACATAAATTAGTAAAACATATAAAAAAATAATATAATTAAATATTAAAAACACATAAAAATATAATTTAACTTTATAAATAAAATTCTAGAAAAAGATGTTTTTAATTAACATTCATTATTTTTACTATTCATTAAATAATAAAATTATTGAGAAAAATTGAAAAGATTTACCCAAACCAAATTTTTATGTTTATTATTAAAAAATGAAGTTTATTTTAACATAATTTTTTTAAAACTTCAGAAATTTTTATTTAAAATATTTCACAATTTAAAGGTAGTAAAAATGATTTTATAAAAATGTAGGTTTTTATGGGTAATATTGGGTCTATTCTCATCTGATTCCTATAAAATAAATTGTATGAATATAAAAAATATCTTCTTGAATTTATAACTTATTAATTTATTTAATATCATTTAATAATAGAAAATAAATTAACATATTATGGTAAATGACATTTTATATATAAAAATATTCTTTTATAAAATCTTTCCCTTTATATTAATTCAGTTTCTATATTCATTTCAAATTAATATGTAACTAATGAGTTCAAATATATATTTTTATATGATATTTAGTCCCATAATCATCATTTTTACAACTAGGTTATATCTTATTAAAATAAATAATAACATTTTTAAAAATATTTTATTGTTTGATAAAACTCAGTCTTGCGTGTAACACAAGTCATAAAGGAAAGGCAATCTTGCATGTAGTTCATTATATATTCAGTGTTACATATATAGAAATATAATATTTATTTTGTGTCTAAAATTATCTTAATTTCTTATTTCATATAATAAAATATGGGAACATAAATTAAATCTATTCAAATAGGTAAATATTTTAAAGTCATTGGGTGTAAATTCTCCCTACCCAATAATAAATTTTGAACTTACAATTTAGGCTTGATCTCTGTAATCAATGGGTTGATAGAAACTATTTTTGAAAACAAAAAATTGAAAATTGAGTTTATATCACAACTTCTTAATAATAAGTCAACGAAAATGTGAAGTCTTTCACAAAACAAGTTATTTAAATAGGATATCATTATTGAAAATATTGTTATGGAAGTGTAATAAAACTATAATGTTATTATGGAGAGTGATACAGAATATGTTCAGATATATGTTTTTGACCTCAAAACCATAATCCATTTGTGGGAATAAACTTTATTGATAACATCAAAATGATGATAATTGGAAAACATTTTTGTTTCAATACCATTTTTCTTATAGGTGAGGAATTCTTTCACTATATTAGAACCTAAAAAGATATGTATTTCAATAAACAAAATATTTTTCATTGATTAGGCCATGAATTATTTTTTAATTCATCTATATGAACAATATTATTCATATAGTTTTGTAATACAATAATATATAAAACCACATTAAAATATTAACTTAATAAATTTCAAACATGGAATACCTTCACAAAAATATTATGATCCAACAATTTTAAGGAAAGGTCATTCCATATTCCTTATGAACTTATCCAATAACATGAAGCAACTTATAATAATCACATACCAGACATGTGAATATGGTAATAGATTTATTTTCCATAAATCCTTATTAAAAACAAGAATTATTAATATTATTAATATTGAAAAAATTTATTTGATTTATTACAAAAATAAAAAAATTATTTTAAACTTTTTCAATGATAGTGTAAACACTTTCTAAATAAATCATTACTATGTCCCAAGGTTGTTTGAACTTATCCGATTTATGTTGTCAAAACCAATATTTTTTTTATCGAAACCTCATTGTTTTAACATTTTCAAATTATTAATGGTTTTCATTCCCTAACCATGTGTTTTCCAAAAAGTTTCACTTTCTAGTGAATTAATTTTCATGGTATTATTCAACATATGACCTCAAATCCTTAACAAAAAATTATTGTGGTACAATCATTATATAATCCATAAATCATTGATAATAACATTATAAAATAGTTTTACAAATCTTTTATTATATCCAATTATATAATTTCATTAATTACCATACTTCAGTTGTGTCAATAAAATATTATTGACTTTGATCCCTTATCTACATCAGAGGTAAATTACCTTGATTCTTAGGGAATTAATAGTCATAGTGCCACATGTCTTTATAGTTTTATCACTGAATATTATTGTTTTCCTTCTTCCCTTTTCATTCTTTTTCCAAGTGACTCTTTTATCGAAACATATATATAAATCCCATTACTTTAATGAATTTAACAAGGTGATTCTATGCACAATTATCACATGTTGGAAAATCCTTCTTTCATATCTACTGCTTTGAATCTTTCCATTTTTCATGGTGCTTAGATGAACTGTTCTTGTCATAATTTCCCTTGAATAAATTTATTATCAAAGATAATGTATATGAATTTATGGAATATAAACCACTTTCATCTTATGGTGAAAATATTTGGTAAACCAGTTCCCCTCAGATATTTGTCTTAAGAGATTCATACAAGTGGTTAATATTGCATATTGTGTTTTGTATGAAATCCATTGAATACCTAACTACCCTATTAAAGGTGGCTTCATACTCCATTAATATTTATTCTTAATAACTATTATTTATCCACAACCACCATTGATCCAAATCACCATTCATAAAACATACTATAAGGGGAACCATTTCCTTTTTTACACATCCCAATGCAATGAATATCTTATCGAAATACTTAATCCATTACATAGCTTCCATTGGGCTAGTATTCCCAAAAAATTATGGGCGCCTCTATCGCATAAAGCGATCCTATATTGGGGAATATCATTATGTAACAAGTGTCTTCATATGAGCAAGGTAATTTTTCATAACCTGATTAAACACCCCTAATAATTCTATAACATTCTTAGTTCCAATATGAGATGTATTGGTTTTTAATGTAGGGATGTCTCTATATTTTTCATGAGTAATGATACTATTCTTTATTCTATGAATTATTTATAAAAAATTAACATACTATATTATCTCTTAACATTATGTAACATAATTTATACTACCAAAACTTTTGAAACACTAATGATAAACTAAATTTCTTTCCCTAATGAATATCATAAGAACAATAATGGGTTTTTGGGGATATCTTTACATTAAAATACTTTACAATGGTTTTTAAAGAAAAAGTGAATTATCTTAAGAATATACGATTGAAGTTTCAAATTTGGTTTGTAGTAAGGCCTATTTTCAGGTGCCTTGTTATGCTGAGCGAGTCTCAATACACCTTGTCAGAGTTGTTACTCTTAGGTACATATCATCCAGAACAACATCCACTTGTAGTTTCTAGAAATGGAAATATTTTTATGAATACCCACAAAATCATTACCAAAACAAATTATAGGATTTTATTCAATAATTATTCTGAATGACTATGTTATGTTTTTGTTATATAGGCTATGTTTTCTAAGTCTACTTTCCAAGGATGCTTCTAAAATTCCTTTCATACCAACTATAATTCTATAACTATGGAAGCTTGGAGTAGGTGAATTATTTTATTACAATAGAATGATTAAAAGGAAAAAACCCAAAGGACCCATCATTTTAGTATAATAGGAAATATATATTATATATATGGAATCCATTTTACATTGGGAAATAGAATATAAGACATGATATATACTAATGTTCATTAAGCTGAATCCTGTAATGTTTATTCAAGATTTATTCTTCATAAATGGGAAAAGGGATTAAAATAAATGTGATCTAAAATAATTTCTAATGGTAATCAAAATGGAATAAATAATGAATCAATTATAATAAATGAACATGGAAATTTGAATATCTCAGAACACGTGTCATTCAGTCAATAAACTGAGAATGAAATGTATCCATAGACATATCAATGAAAAATCTCTTGGATGCATAGTAACTAAATAAAATTGATATAAATTCATAATTATTAGACATAATGTTTCTTAGGTCCATGGTTCTTTTACCATCCGGACCTATCACTAGACGGTTGACAATATATTGGTTAAAACCCATATAATTTGATGAACTGATTCATCTCATGAGACTACTAATGAATCAAAGTACTATCTATAACTGGGTCCACAAGTGTTGTACCTATCCTAATTATTCTTTATGTATATAACAATATATGTAAAAATTCTCCTTATAAAATCTATGCATTGAATAAAAGATATAGGTTTAACCATAATTCCACAATTAATCAAATAACTATCAAATTGAACAACATATGTAAAATAATATACAGTTTAGGAAATAATAATATATATTACAAGAGAATATAGATATTGAAGTTAAATGTTAGGAAAAATAAAAATAATCAAAATGAGTTGATTTTTTTAATTGAAATATAACAATCACAAAAGAATGTGTCACACTAAGGGTAATCGTTAAACACATTTTTGATGAAGATAATTGATAAACATCCATGGTGGCTCGTACCACATTGAATCATCTGAAATAAAAATCCCCTTGAATAAATAGCTTTAAATGATTACTAAAATATCATAATAATAATATTAATGATATAAAATTACAAAGGTCATTAAATACACGATTCAAAAGTAAATTGGATTATAAAAACAAATAAGTCTCAATGGAATGTAAATTGAAACAAAATACATTGACTTGTGTTTACATTTTCGGTGAACATACATTAACGTACAATGAAATGGTTTTAAACATGTCACTAAGTAATAAAAGATGAAAACTTTTATTTATAATAAGATATATACACTTCTAATAATATCTTAAGACCTTTTTGATAATAATCTTTTATTATATCCACTATTTTGGGTGTTTAATTTCCAATTTTTCTGAGTATGTTTTGACTTGTTACTTGTTGTTCCAATTAATTAGATCATTTTATTCTCATATAAATATTTTAAAATATGAAATAAATATCATATATATAAAATATATATGTATTTAGAATAATACATAATATTTTGAGATAAGAAATGAAATGCACTGTTCATGGAGTCGGTAGGCTGTACATACGAATGAACAATACTTTCATCTATTTGTCATATAAAATGAATGAAAAAATTATTTTTATTTATATTATATTTTAAATAAAATATCTATGCCATATATTTTAAATAGATTTATTAAAAAAAATTATACATTGTATATGTTGTGTGAACGAATCACATCATTTTGAGGGGGCGGTAGTCCACACTCCCACAAATGTTGTTATGGTATTCCATCAAAATGGAATGTATAAGAAGATCTGTTATGAAAGAATTAATAATTATAAATAAGTATAAATATAGTATGTAATATATATAAATAGTGTTTCTATCATAATTCCCAACAATGAAAGGTGGTAAAGGAAAAAAAGAAGAACTTCAGTTCAGGAGGTCGTTCTTTTCCATACGCATAATTGGTATATTTTTACTCATTAGATGAAAGTGCATATATGTGTCGGTCAAAAAAATAACATAAAAATATTATTATATTGATTATATTGGTGGTTTTATATAATCATGTAATAAACATAATTTAATGAGTGGAAAAATTAATTTAAATTAAAGAGTTTATGGAAGGATGTTACCTCTTATTTAGGTAATATCTTTTGTTTTATAAAAAATTGATTATTCGAATTGATATATAACCAATGTGATGGTTATTGGTCATGGGGATGGATTTTGAGGAGCAATTTGGGCAGACATTGGTCGATATAATGTGGTTTCAGAGGTTTCAAAATGTGGGAGGAGAGGAGGCCTTTTTACTATGGTGAGTGGCACTCTGGTAAATTTTTAAAAAGGGGATTCTTACTAAGTTTTTTACATTGAAAGTAGATAATATAATATGAAAAATTATATTAAAAGGTGTATATGGTGTAGATATAGCCATAAAAGGGATTTTTATAATATTTTCAAGGACATTTGGGCCCTCAAGATTAAGGTTTATTACCGTGTTAAGGTTAATTTAACCTTAATCGCTGTAATTAATTTTAATTACTTTCACAAAAAAATTCAGAAACTATGATCAACATATAATACCTTATCAATGATTTTTATTTGAAATATGGAATCCATTTATCTAAAATACATGCATATAATTTCTATAAAATATTTAATGTTAATCCTGCAGATGGGATGAAAATGCGTGGTTTTAAGGTAAAAACATTTAAAAGTATGTGAAGTTTTTATATTAAATATTAATGTTTTTATTGATTCCAATGATCTTAATTGGATTAATTTATAAATAAAAAATATAATTAATCTTTAAATACATTTTATAATTTAATTTATCCTTATACATAAATATGATGAAAAATAAATTTTGTATTAATTTTTTTTTTCACTATTCATTAAAAACTGAACTTCTTAGAAAAATACCACAATTTCACCATAACCTAATTATTATGTTCCTATTTAAAAAATTATGTTTATTTTGTCATATAAAACTTATAAATGTACCAAAATTCATATTTAAAATATTTTTCCCACTAAAAGGTTGTAAAAATACTTTTATAAAAATACTGTTTTTGTGTAATATTGGTTATGTTCTCATACTATTCCAATAATATCAATTAGATGAATATAAAAAATATTTTTTAATATATAAAATTTGAATTTAATTATTATAATTCACTAAATGTTATTTATTTCTGTAATTTTGGTAAATTACCTTTTTCACAAAAAATAGTCTTTTATAAAGTCAATCCCTTTATATTAACTTAGTTTTTATATTAATTTATAATTAATAGTTACCCAATGAATTAAAATAAATATTTGTATAATTTATTTAAAACTATAATCATCAATTTAATGGCTTGGTTATATCTTATTATTTTAAAAAGTAAAAGTTTTATTAATTTATTATCTGTTTTTAAAACTTGATGTTGCATGTAGGATGAGTCATCGAGGAAAGGTAGTCTTTACTATAACGAAAGCTAACCTCGGTGATACTTAATGATAAATCTAAAATTTTTGTTGACTGTAAAATAATATCAACTTTGTATTTTCTATAAATAAAACTTGAAAAAAAAAGTTAAAAATATTCTAAAAGGTAAATATTTTAAAGCCTTGATGTGTTACACGAAATCAACCGGATACAAAAATAGCTAAACCGGAGATTCATGTAGCTATACAGGATCATATGGATGTTTATATTCATGGTATAATCTATAAGATTTTTTTGATCCATATAATGGGATAGTTGATTCCATTATTTCAATTTTTTTGCAGAAGAGAGAGTTTTAACTACATCGTCCACCAATGATCACTAGAGCGGAATTCCCTTAGGAAGTTGAGTTATAGATCGAGTCTATCCAAACCATCATCAGGAACCTCAAGAATCCCATAAATAAAAGGGTGAATCATGCTTTGTACATTCTTTTGGACCATCCAGGTGTTATTAGGACACTATTGATCAAATTGGGTTGTAAGAGAGCACCATGATGAACAAGAAATTTCTCAATATTGTCTATTTAGATTCCTGAAATAGATATTTTTAGATGATGAATGGTAGGATAACCTTAGAACCGATACTAAATATACTCGTTCCATTTAAAGAATATATTATATACTATGATACATCTAGTATCAGACTATTATCAGTTATAATACAGGAGGGACGAATGGTTTTATATGGATCCATATATCTAAGACTACATGATAGTAATTATTGAAATCACGATATGGATTTAGTAGAGGTGGTACACGCCTTGATATACTAGAGAAATTATCTTTTGGTTGAGGGTTTGTGGAGTATATAGACTACATGAAACATATTTTGATATTTTCTTAGTGAGAAATGAACCTTCAGTGGAGGAGGTAGGTAGAGTAACAAAAATATTTAGACTTTGATGTGACTTACACCCTAGGAGTAAGAAATATAATTTCTGATGCCTTGATATATACTAAACAAATATAGGTAGTGTAGGAATCTTGGGATGAGTGTTGGATTGTGAAACTATTTTCCGAAATACAATTAGATGTTCATGATTCCAAGGGATGAGTAGTTTAAAATTAAACATCTATTAAAATCTTGCTTCTTGAAGGGATCAAGATTGTTTAGTTATCTAATACCAAGGTCTTATCTCTGAGGGATATCTTTTATGGGGGTGGGGGAATAATCCATTAAGATGGTATCTAGTAAATGTTAATGTTATTATTATCCATGGATGAGTACAGGTTCATAAGAGATTGTGTGAGGAGCTATTAAGAGAGTTTCATACTTCAATAATGGTTGTATATCAATTCCAGAAAATATTTATTTTTATATTTATAGATATTATTTGTGTATAGGAATTATGAATGATGTATTAGACTACATGGTGTGATGTTTCACATATCAGTAGGGGAATGTTGAGTATCAGAGGCTTTATATGTTATTCTAGAAACCTCCCATTCCTAAGGGGAAATGGGATTATATCACTTTTTATTTTGGGATATTATTACCTAGGACACCTCAATAAAATATCACAATATGGGTGATTATATATCAACTTATGTAGATAGCCCACTTCTTACCTTTTAGATTGACCACCATGATTGATGATATGGGTAGTCATTAAATTTGGGAGATAGTTCAATTCCATGGGTTACAAGGAGTATCTTTTCATATATAGATCCTCATTTAACATATCACATTTGGTAAGGTCTTTAAAAGTCTCTAGTATCACATGATATTTTGAGAAAAACCTATTATACCTCCAATGATGACCAATATGAATTGACTATTCAGATTCTAGTGGATATGTTTTGAACTTATGTTTCAAATATCAGTAGATCATAGGAGTAGTATTTAATATTCATGGAGTTCTCCTAATATAGAAGATTCCCATAATTTATCCTAATAAAACCTTTTTTAGGTATGATATGTTATGAATCTCTAGCCTCCTATTTTTTTGTTGGAGGGAGGTAAGTCAACACATTTCGGAACAAGTCCCATGAAAGAGTCATTTGATTAGGTTTAATTTATGATAAGTCAATTGGAGACTATTTAGGTTATGAATAAATCATAATATGATCATTTATGACTAACTTTTTAGTTTTAGGTGGGTTGTTATTTTTTCATTTGGATGTTTCCTAGGTTGGGGCGACACTTGTTCAAGAAACATGAAATGCTGGCACATAGGTTTTATGGCCATTTTAGATAATGTAATAGGTATTTCAAGCAGTGTGATGATTGAAACTTCTACCATTATACAATTCCATGAACAAGGTGTTTTATGTATCATAACATCAAAGATGTTTTCCAAAACCTTCTCATATGGTAGACATTGATGACATCAATATTGGTATAGATATTTCATTTAAAGAGAATCTTATTGGGATTATGGAACATAATGAGAATTATATTTGCCGAAATACCATAACTGTAGTTTTAGTGTAGTGGTAGAATAGGTGTATTCAATATGAGTCCTGGGAGGTGGGTTGCAATATGCAATCACAATGTGAAGACTTATTTTCCAAGACACTACAGAGATGCATGGAGTAGCTCGAGGATGACCTGTTTTTTGGTGGTACAGTTCTATGATCTCATAATTTATATGTATATCCCTCTTGAGTTAAGGTTGATAATTTTTTAGTTTGATTTTATTTTCTACTTATAAACTTTTTTGTATAATCTTTTATTGGGGGTCAGGACATTTTTCTAGGGAAAATGACCTAACATTTAAGGATTTAATTTTGTTTCAATTAATGTAGGTCTGTTATAAATAAGTCATGTGTTTATGAAATTTATCAATGGGTCTATAAGGATTAAGAGGTGGATTAGGATTTCTTATAGATTCTATGGTGAGAAAGTTTTACTAGAAACATTCACTTTTGGATTATTTTTACACAATGTGAATCTATTTCTATGAAAAATCCATGAACTGATTTAATGCGTGAAATTTTTACAAACCATAAGGTAGGTTGATGTTGTGAAATAGTCAAAAAGGGTTATTTGAAAAAAAATCATGTTTCTTGGAATATCGTAAAAATCATGAAATTCACATCATTATAGGATTTCACTTCAAAGATGTATTTGGACTTGTAGTTTTAATAGAACCTATGAATATGATTGCATTTCATCTATCATGTAGCTTCCTCTCTCAAACCCTAGGCTGACACCAGGTTATTTTGGAGAAATTATTTCCCATCTAGACATATCATTATTGTGTTGGATCTCAAATGGTTTTCATTACAATGGTTATCATATATCATCTATTATCTTATATTACAGTTTTCTGATATCTGGACCATTGTTGAATCAAATTTTGACCATAATCTTTGTGGTATATAGGTATTCCATATGATAATATAAACCTTTACTATTCATTAGTGTTACCTCTTGAAATAATTTCTTTTATCACTGGATAATGGTAGTTGGAAAAGAAAAAATCCCTATGGTCTATTTATATTTGATTATGTTCATAAAATATTATGCAATTTCACTAACTCAACAGTCACATTATCTGATGGAATAATGGGTGATGATAATCATGTTTTGGGATATTAATTTGATCAATTTAGATCTAATAGTATTTATACCAAGCTAGTGGATCCTTGTCATGTGAATCTTTTCATGTAAAATAATGAACTACATTTTGGCTTAAAATACATTTTAGATGTACATAGAGCCTTATGTGATTGTTGTTGATGGAATCACTTCATGAAATGGCTTACATAACTATTTAAAATAAATGGTTGTGTAAAATAGAATAAATATTTAAAAAGATAAAATTTAATGAGTGAAATGGTAATTGAAAGAAAAACGGATATTATATAAATTAAACATTGTGTCTCATGATGTTATGTTGTGTTATTATTGCTATTATAACTTATGTTTTGATTTAGAATGTAATTATTATAGGGAATGGTCTGATTATACTAAAATTCCAATGTAAGGTCTTGGAAATGTGATGACGAAATTCTTATATTAATGGCATGGACTGGTTATAAAGTAATTCATATAGGTCTTGGACCAGTTATTCTAAAATGATTATATAAAGGGGTTTACCCAGTTATGTTTAAAATATTCTGTAAAGGGATTAACTAGGTTATGTTGAAATTAGTCTAGAAAGGGAATGGCCTAGTTAAGTTGTAATTATTATAGGACTTGAACCTATTATGTTGTAATTCTTATAGGTCTTAGCCTAGAAATATTTTAATGGTAACAGGGCTTGGTCGAGTTATGATGAAATCATTATACATATGGATTTTCTTGGTTTTTGATTATAAAATGGATGTGTGTTTGAGGTTGGCATGGTTATACTATATGATCATATATATTATGTTATAATAAAAAAGAATTATAATTTTACTAATATATTAATTATTTAATTAATACTATGGTTTATCATTTTATTTCATGAATTTATTATCATATTGTTTTTGTTTAGAAACATTTGTGTTGACCTACTATGTTTTCTTCCCAACATATTCACCCCCCATTTCGTACCCGGTAAAATTAAATAGATTTAGGTTTGGAAGATGGTAAGGGACACTGATGTTGATTTTTTCATACTAGATGGGTTAGATCATGGGGATGGAACTAACGAGTGATTCGAGACTGAGGAAATTTGAGTTTATTTGTGTCCCCTTGTTATTTTCTATGTGATTTACAAAATGGCAATTATACACATTTCAGTATTAAATTACAATGTTCATTTTTATTTGGTTTTCATAGTTTATCGTTTATCATCTCTTTGAATGTTTTTCTATTTTTACTATTTCTGTTACTATGATATTTTTTATATCAAATGTATTGTAACTCTATACCGAGGGGTATAATCTCCCTACTATGTACTCTAAACCCCCACTACTAGTCAGCAGCCTTTAGAAGACAGGAAAGCCTGGTATAGGTCTAATAAAAAATGATTTTACCATGTGAGAGAGTAGAAGATCAGATGATGTTAATAATAGATTCTGTCAATGTCATGATTGGGTATATCAAAGTGAATAGAAATGTGATGTTCAAAATCATCAGAGAGATCAAGAGATTAAAGTTAGTGAATAGGTACTCCTTTAAATATAAATTTTCAATGAGGTTATGATATTTGGAAAAAAGTTAAATATGAGCCATATATATATATTAGTCCCATTAATTTTTTTGACTGTATCAGGAGAGTGTCTTATCATTTGGTGCTTGCACCAAATCCACCTCAAATTCACAATGTGTTCTATGTATCTCTCTCAAAAAAGTAAATACCTAATCGTCTACATGTAATTAATTCTTAGGTTATACCAGTTAATCATGATCTCTTTTATGAAGAACTAATAATGGAGATTTTGGATCAAAGAGAAAAAAATTTGTTGAAGAAAACCACTCACCTAGTTAATGTTTTGTGGTGAAACCTTAAATTTGAAGAAGATGTGTGGGAACAGAAGGATGTGATATGGAAAAAATATCCTCAGTTTTCTATATTAGAGAGATCAAATTTCAAATATAGAATTTTTATAATGTTTTATAATGTAACTACCAATAATTTATGATATATTTCTCTTAAATAATCATTATTTATTTGATAGCTTTCTTTACGTGAAATAAAATTTTCAAATGGGATGCGATATTCAATTGAAATATTGTTATTTAATGTGAATATTATATTATTACAATTTTCGTTGGTGGGATTATAGAGAATAAATAAATTAGAAAAAATTATTTATTGCACAATTATAGAAATAATTCATTGGTTCATAATATATAAAATAATTTTAATTTAAAAAAGATAAGTTTTTATAGAAACCAATTTTCATTTGCGCTATGTATTTTTATCTTAATATGTTTTCTAAATCACTATTTATGAGTTATTTTAATGATATATATGTAAGATGTATTAAATAAAATGTCCTAAAATTCATTTAACGGGGTTTACTATACACGAGGCAAAAATAAATCTAGTTTTATGCCTAAGACTCATTTTTCTAAAAATTATTATCATTATGTTTTGTGTGATTATTTTAAAATGGATATCTTAGAATTATTGGAATTTAATCATTAAAATGGATTTTGTATATAGAAGTAGGAATTCAATTTTTTTAGGTAGTTCTCTTATATTTTTTGTCATTCTGAGTAGTAACCATGGTAGATATTTCTCACCTCAGTAAGGGTAAAATATTTAAAAACAAGGATAAAATAAGGAGATTAGGCCCAAAAAGACCCCTGAAACATGACCGTATTATATTGAACGAGTTTTTATAAAAAAAATACTTCATATTTATGAAAATTTGACACTCTATTTCCACATCACATTGAATATAACTTTTAAATAATTTTAAGAGAAGGATATATACAAAATGTCACTCTCATTTTTAATTCCTATAATATATTTTCATATGTATAAAGAGAGTTTATGAATGTATATATAAAGTAATTTTGAACATAAATAATTTTTTTTTCATTTTAATTTATTTTTCATTTCTTATGGTATATTTAACATAAACTGTTATGCAATGTCAATAAAGTGAAAAAATACAAGTAAATAACTATAAAAATAATTTAATTTATATATTTTGAATGAAGTTTGGTATTCCGTGAATTATTTACATAATTAAGAACTATAAATGCTGATAAATATTTTTATATTCAAATTCAACTATTTTCAAGGTCTTTTTAATGTAATTTTAAATCAATAGTCCCAAAAATAACTTTTATGATATTTTTTGTCAATTAATATTATATTAAATGATTTTTAAATCCAAAAATATTATTTCAAGAGGAAATATGTGATTATAAATCATAAAAATATTACATTAAAACACTATTTATAATCCTATTTTCCCTATTAAACTAAAATGAAGACAATTAATGCCAAAAAAAATGTGTTACCATAATTAAGGTAAAAATGTTTAACATGGGCATTAAACCAAAAGAGAAGGCCTAAAATTTAACAAAAAAATAACAAAATTTATTGGTTGAAAGTATTTAGAACTTATCATGTCTTACCTTCAAATTTATTTCCATTATTTCCAATTTATGTGATTATGATATACATTATATTTAATTAATTTACGTTATTCCAAGAGTGTCCATTCCATCACTTATAAAGGGATACCTCCACTTATAACTTATTAAAAATGTTTTATCATTCAATATTGTACAACAAATACCCTAATACCATCTTATATTCCAAAAACATTTCCTTTTACTTCATATATTTAAAAAATACCCTCCCATCAAGGATAAAAGTGTAATCTAAAGGAGGTTTCTCAATGAGTATGTATAACTCTGAATTGGGTACTTTAAAATTTGTTTTATATTTTACCTATTCTAAATCTATTTGGACCATTATAAAATAATTAATTATCTTAAATATAATTTATTGGTATCATGGTCATTTTACACCAATTCTACACATTTTATCCATCATATGGGAAAATAAAACATTTCGTGTGCATATGGCTAGACTACTACCTCCACAAAGCAGTGTATTTTATTTTTCATCAGCAATTCAAATTGATGGTCATAGTGATGTATTTAATGATGACATATATTATTTATGATATAATAATAGTTTTTTAAATTTTAATTATTATTTACTTATCTTTTTTACCATCCATTAAAAGTGGAAACATCACTCTTGTGAATGTACAGACCTCCGTCTCTATAAGGTGATGTAATTAATTTTTCACAACCAATTTATATTAATGACTCCAAAAGTTTATTTAATGAATAAATATGATAATTATGTTGTGGTTAATGTTATATATGTGAGGAAAAATAATCAAGGATGAAAAAAAGAACCTTCAAAATGAAACATGCATTGAAAACAGACCAGTTTTCACCAGAATATCCATTTTAAAAATGAACTATAAATAAAAATATATGTAGAAATTATAATTTACTGTTAAATAGTATGTTATGCATTAATATGTTCATTAATATATGATCAATAAACTTATAATTTATATATATTTGGGTTGTATTCTAATAAATAAAATGATCCTTAAGGTAATGGTTTATGATATAATATCATTTTTTTCAAGATAATATGATAAATATTCTATGAGGAAAATTTTATACATATTATATTTCAATAACCATATATTTTCCTCTCATATAGTTAATCCATTATTTTTTATTTTTCAGTACCATTTATTACGCTTCGATAGAAAAAAATATTAAGAATTGTTTTGATGAAAAGTCTACATTATATTCTCTTTGTTAAGTAATCATTTTTATCAATTTATTTGATCAATAAAAAAGTTTTATTAATTTTTCTAAATATACAAAAATGTTTGTAAAATTTAAATTTTTCAATGTTTTACTTTATATGAAAAAATTTAAAATCATTTTTTCTAAAATATTTCTATGTACGTGTTGACTTGTTTATAAAGGTTGGAAAATTGTGTTTTTTAACATATTCTACATGAATAGTTATTCCAAACATAATGATGGTTATTCACATTGAAGATTTATTTCCAGGGTAAATTGTTCATTTTAAGTAAAATTAATTTATCAATATTACAGAAAATTTTTAGATAAAATTTTATCTATGAAAATTTATATTTTATCATGTTATCAGAGAAATGATAGAATGACATTTTAAAGGTATTTATAATCTATGCTATCATACATTACGTATTCTTATGATTTTCTTGGTTTATGATCTAATGATTCAATCCAATTTTATTCTTATGATAACATATAATGATAATGATTTTTTGAAATTCACCTCTTTACTATGGATTAATAATTTTTTGATGAGATCTTTATAAAGCAGTTTCTTCCATGGGTTATAATATTTTGAAATGAAGAAGGATTTCTAAACATGTGGAACAAATATGTATAATTTTAATTATATTATGGGTGGATCCATAATATCATTTCAATGAATTGGGTAAATCATTATATCATATAGGTTAATCATGGAAAATAAGTTATTATGATTGATCCACAATTTTAAATAGGTATGGTTACATGACCCGTTATTATATTAGAAATAGATGGTGATTCTTGATACACTAGGATATGATGGATTTGGTAGTTTTCATGAACCAGATCAAGATTCCATCCAACCGAAACCTGGCTAGGTTTGGAATAGGTTTTTAAGTGTGCTTATGATCCCCATGGGATGACAAATACTGTCATGAATCCATGAAATCACCATCGAAACCATTTGATCCCAATAAATCAGGATTAAATAAATAAACTAAAAAACTAAGAAAGCAACAATAAAAAAGTACTGATGATAAATAAATACAAAACTGATCTATATAAAAATAAAAATTAAAAAATTATAAACTAAAACATATCTAAACCAAACGTATAATAACATGATATCCATGTGACCTCATGGTCACCACCATCCAAAAACCGACCTACTATAAGACATGAATCTACCAGAAACATGTTCCCCCAAAACAAATCAAGTTTACCAACACCGAATGACACATATAGGCTGTGAGCATATAACAACTCAGTAGGAAACCACCATATAATTTATTCAATAACTTTCCTAAAATATTCCACAAAAACTAGCTTGAAATACATAAATGAAAATTGGTTCTTCTTTGATTAATAAACAAACATAGATTTCCATTTTTCAGTAAAACATAGCGACATTAACATTCTAAATAAATATTTCCATTTTAAAAACCATGTTTCAAAAATAAATACAGAGCAATAAATATAATGGTAAACTAAAATTAACATATAGATAAACCAAATATGAAACAAGTGAAAAAGGAAAAATAAAAAAACACCTAAAGAGAGAAAAAATGGGCAATTCCAATACAACCCTAGAGAGATCCCATGACGTACATGGGTCAGACTCACCTAACAGCTTATAGTGCAGCTCCATAGTCAATAAACAAATGTTCATTCTAACTGCCAATCAAGTGGCACAATCCCACCGGGACTCTAAAAACCAAAAAAGGGAATCTAACCCATCTAATCAGGTTAAAAAATAAACCACCACACAACCCTCTAAAATATTCCCAGGAATACCATGTTAATAGTATATGGTGAAAGCAGGAGGCCCTCACATAGGTGACTCACCATACCTTACGCCACCTCACTTTCCTACCCCAAACAAAGACACCACCATTGACATAACATACACTAGGAAATACTCAATAGGGGTACCCATCTTGTAACAATCCTTTTACAAGTTCCAAATGGGCTATCACATCACATAGCCTTTCAAATCTTTTCAAAAAAATATACTATGATACCAACTGGTCATTTTTACATAAAAAAAATTATTAATTTCCAAAACAAATTAATGTTCCTACTAGGCCTTGAACATTATCAACTACAATATATTAGAAATTTTTTTGAACCCATTAATAAAACAATAATAAACACCACTTTCATGTGCACAATGCAAAATAATCCCTTACCTTATAAATCCAATTTCAATTTCAAAAACATTTAAAGACCAAGATGAAAAAAATGTAAATATGCCAAATGCGATTTCATACTATTTAGGAGGAAACAAAATTTAATGTACCAAATGGTATATAATTTCAAATAAAATTTTAAACCACTTTCATGTAATTTGATAACTAAGGGACCATTAAGAATAAAAATTTTGATGAATGAAATAAGTAGGAAGGATTAGTGTTTTTAAATCAATGTTTTTATGTTAATAATGGACATTATCATTATTGTTCCAACCCATATGCTCATTGTGTTCACATATAGATGTTCTTACATCCAATGGTTCATTCATTGGAATCCAAAAGAAAACAGAAGATCAATTTTATAAAATCCACCATTAACACTACAACAAGAACTAAAAAACACTTCATCACCACACTAAAAATTCCACCAGTTTCCACACAAAATACAGAAATAATAACATGTTCCTTTTACCAAATATGTTATGTAAATAAATTTAAAAGAATAATGAAATATTCCCTTAAAAAATTCTTTATAACAATATTTATCCAATATTATTACACCACAATAAACTAGCCAAATGTAACATAAGCATGCGAAACATATTTATAAAATAATTGAAAGCACCCAAAAAAATGGAATGTATCAAAAATTAAATTAACCAATAAATCTACATTAATGATGTGAGAACACAACGAATTCTTTGGAGAAGGAAAAATCAATCACGATAAGCAATCACATGCCCTAACATAAATGAAATCAATAAACACATCATGTTTATCCCTTAGGGTTAGGCCAACAAGAAAACCCCATCATGGAATACTAAGAAATCAAAAGAGAAGGTAGATGAGAAGAGACAAATTGATCAAATCCACAAGAACTCACCTAGATCCCAAGGAGTAGAATAAGGATCCAAGGACGAAAAAGGGGAAGAGGATTTGGGAGCCTTCTTTAATTCTAAATCCAAACTAGGTAGAAGAATCCTGAATTTGGGATAAATTTAGGGAGGGGAAATTAAAGAATCTACAACTATTTAATGACCTAGAATTTCATAGGGTTTGGATACACTATTTGAAAATCCATGAACCAACCATACACCCTCTACAGGACAAGAGGGGCACCCCGTATATTTTGGACACATTGTTTTCAAAATAGTGTGATAAAAATGATAAATGATTCTTTTTGTTTAAATAAGAAAACTGCATGATTTATGCATAGATTTCTAAATCATTCACAATCCATTCTATTTTCTCCAATCCCTAAACCTTTTTTTCACTTTTAACTAGGTGAAGTCACAAGGTTTACCCAAACTGTGCACTACCCATGTGCCTGATTCGGTAGTGACCCAAACATCAAATTACCAATAAAAACATAAAAATCAAAATTGGGAATCAACCTAAACCTTAAATAAAATATACAAGAAAATGGAAATAATAAAATAAAATAATTCCAAAGGAAGATGTGTTAAAATTATCCCAACCACAAACACATTTTCCCCCATTAGACATCCAGCTAAATGATAAAAAAAAACTTGATTCCATGGCAGATCAAAATCAAAATAACCATGAATCTCAGGGTGACCATTCACTTAAAAAGTGACACCAAACCACTATAGGGGAATTCACAACAAAAATGTAAATGAGAGAAACAAAAATAACTTTTTGTCAACCTTGGAATGGCTTCACACCGGCCCAACATGGGGACTCCAAACACGAACTACTTAGAACTTCAGTTCATGAGTTTAACAACACCACCATTAGAACTGGAAATTTACCACACCAACCAAAACCCCGAACATAATGGGGAAACCCAATAAAATAACTTGAGATATATATAGAACCAAAACCACAATCCCTCGATTTCAAAAAACTCATGAATCTCCAATTGAGCACAGATAAAACTAAAAACAACCAATAAAAGGGATAATCTCACTTAATGATGAATAAATGATTCCATGATCCACATTCATATAAACATAAAGACAATGATTGTGAAACAAAAAGTCCATAAAACATTTGAAATGAAAAGATTAACTTACAATAGAGGGAAAACAAAACCAAGGAGTCCTCTGACATCTCCACCCCAAAATGGGAGATAAGATCTAGGATATGGTTCTTACCACAAAATCCACGAGAATTCAAGAATGTCAGAGTGCTTCAACATAGGGCCTATTTCTTGTGCTAATATTTCAGAAGAATATACTTCCTAATAGAGAACTGACGATATCCTATGATCGAAAATTTTCTGGGAAATATTTCATACAATACTTCTCTAGATGATGCAAACATCTGTAACAGTGGAAATTCATTAGTGGATTAACAAGGATGACATTAATTTCCTGAACCAGCCACATTAGTGTCACAAAGGAGAATAGTATGATGAACTAAATGTCAAAACCAAATAATGATACTCCTCAAATATAGGTTCCAATGAATTGAAGTACCTACCGAATAGTGAAGCTTCACGAGAAACAAGAGACACTAGATTTCCAATTACCTTCTCTCTGGAAACCAACTGTGCTAAAAATTATTTTTTAAAAAAACTTCACAAAATGAACATCCTTGATTTATAGGGCTCCCTATGTGATCTCTAGAAGAAGACCCACAATGATAACATAATCCTACAACAGATCCTACAATTCTATTTTTGAAGGGAAAGAAACCATCTCATTGAAATTCTCAACAAAGGCCTTCAACAACTACTGGCCTTGATAAATACTCCTATTGTCTTCCACTTTCTTCATCATCACCTCCTTAGGTATAAAACATCATCCCAAAACACTCTTAAACATTTCTCACATCCTCCAAAATTGGATCAATTATGGATAAATCAACTTACACTATTCCAAAGATTGACACTCAAACAATCCCAAAACATCATGGATTCTAAATTCTTTAAGAATTTCCAATAATCTAGAGACACACAAACAATCTACAATAAATTTCACTACCTTTAATAGCACTTGATCATCAAAAAAGATTTTCAACAACCAAGAATTTCGAGAAACATGATGAGTCAAACTAAAAACCTTGGGGAACTTTCTGGATGGAATATTATGAACAACACAAAGATTATAAAACCAAAATAAACATAAACATAATACCAAATCAATGAAAATATTTCAATCCAAATCAATGGGCTTATAAATAAAGTACTAAAAAATATCCCAAAATCCCCTTTTCAAAAATCAAAATTTCCAATTTGATTTCTAAAATATCATTCATCCAAGGAAACATCACAATTCCAAAGGCCGTTTTTGAAAAATGAAAACTAAGTCTTCAAAATGAATTCAATTTGAAAAAACATTTCCATTAAAAACAATTTTTGAAAAACCAAGACAAACATTTGGGTTGAAATACTCAACCACGGAATCCTATGAACCATCACATATGTGTCAATCTAGTTCCTCATACATCATCCATACAAATGTTAAAACATGCACCTTCCATACATACCCACACATATGATTTCATCCCAGTAAACTAGGAATAAAAAAATTAACTAAATAGATTGAGCATACTAAAATAACCAATAACTGATCATAAATAAATAAAGATATTTATTAATATTCAAATACAAATGATCGAGGATAAAACTAAAAAATCATAAGTAAACTACTACCAACACTATCTCCATTTGAAATAATGGTCACTACCATAAACAAACCAACCTACCATGAGACATGAATGAACTAGAGACCTACACCTGCAAAACATATTTGGCCCATCAACACAAAATGGGATAATTTGGGTGTGACCATACAACAACTATCTAGAAAATCACCACACAGACCAGTCATTTCCATTCTCGAAATAGTCAACAAGAACTAGTTTTAAATACACATATAAATATTGGGTTTTTTTTAATTTTTAAAAAATAAGTAAAAATTTACCATTTATTTAAAAAACAAAACACATTCCCATTTTCAAAGTAGATTTCCATTTAAAAAACGAAGTTCCACACTTAAATACAGAGCATGTAATATAATGCAATGCCAAAAGTGAAATAAAGTGATACCAAACATGCAACCAAGTAAAATAATAAATATTAAAAAACACATACAGATAATAAACATGGGAATTTTATAAAAATCCCCTGATATATCCCTATACATACTTGGGTCTGACTCAATTGCATGCATATGGTGCTGCTAGATTGTCCAAAACTGACTGGTCATTTTAGCTGCCAAACCTACAACACAATCCCAACTAGACTCTAAAACCCAAAACGGGTTCTGAACCATCTAATTGGGTTCAAGAAGTAAGAATCACTGAACCCTCTAAAGGTCACCTAGAAAATCCATTATAATAGTTTATGGTGAAATATGGAGGCCCTCACAGGCATGACTCACCATACCAACCACCATCACACTTGCTTACCTCAAACACCGACACCACCCATGTGATAACCCACACTGGGAAATACTTTGTGGGGGTTCCCATATTGTTAAAATCCTTTTACAAGTGAATAACAGGTAGTCATATCACAATATATTTCAAACCATTTCTCATAACATACTAATATTGTAATCATGCATTTCTACATCCAAAACTACAATTCATTAAAAAAGAATTCTAATGTTCCAACTGGTACATCAACACTATGAATTCCAATATATTACAAAAATGATCCAAACCATTTTAAAAACAACACTAAACACAACATTAATGTGCATAATTCCAAATGGGACTTTAGGTTCCAAATCCAATTTCACTTCCAACGCCATTTCAAAACAAGGATATAAACACACAATTACAGAAGTCGTATAAATGAGCTTTCCAAACATTTAGGATTAAACCATATTTCAAAGTATAAAATGGTACATAATTTAAAATATAATTTAAAACCACATTCATATCACTTGGAAACCAATAGACCATTAATAATGCATCAAAATTCTAAAGATGTAAAGAAGGAGGAAGGATAAGTGTTTTCAAATATGGTTTTTTAAGTTAAGAAAGGCCATTATCAATTTTTTTTCCCATTCATACATGCCCCCGAAACACATATGGATGGGCCCACATCCAATTTCACTTTAATGGAAGAAAAATAGATCATAAGGGATATTTTAGAAAATCAATCAATCACATTACCAGAAACACAATAATCCACTCATAATAATCACACTATAAATTCACCCATTTGGCACACAAAATGATCAAATCTCATCCCAATCCCATTAACAAAAAAAAACAATGTAAAACACCACCAAAAAGATCTTATATATAAATTTAAATGATCCTTTGTAATTTTATCAAACATGTTATGCACATACATTCCATGGAATAATGAACGAAGCCCTTCAAAAACTATTTTTTACCAATTCTTACCAACCTAAATGAAGCATTATAAACTAACCAAATGCTTGAAAAGAATTAGATATATATTTATATATTAATTGAATGATCCCAAGAATCAAATTAAGTGGATAAAAAATGGAATGAATTGAAACCCCTACCTCAGTAATGTCTGAATTCAACAAAATTTTGATAGAAGGTGGAATCAAATCCGAGAGACAATCCATACACCCTGATATCAATGAAATCAAGACACACGTCATCCATGTCCCTTAAGGTTTGTCCTATATGGAAACCCCACCATCAAAAACCATGAACTCAAGAGAGGTGGGAGAGTGGAAGAGGAAGATTGACCAAATCTATATGAACTCACCTAGTTTTGAAGGAGGAGAATCAAGGATCCAGGGAAATAAAAGGGAGAAGGGTTTAAGAGCCATTTTATGCCCCAAAACCAAACTAGGTATAATTATCATGAATTTGGGATAAAATGAAGGAAGGGAAAAATGAAACTCACAATGTTAAATAACATGGAAAGTCACTATAGGGTCTTGAAGAATCCGCAAAGTGGAATGGGAATTCTACTTAATTTGAGAAGGGATTCTAACCAATTTCCCTTAGAGGATTGAGAAAAAACATGAAGAATACTCAAAAATTCAAAAAGGACCGATTGAACTATGTACCAGTTCAACATCGATGGTACGCGACTGGTTCATCGAGTTGCCCCTTCCATGGGCCAACGTCTTCTGCGAAACAGAGGTGGGAACCCCTGCGTGGGCGCGAAGATTGACGGATGCTAGGCCGGTCCACTGTCGTGACCCGCGCCAACCGGCCCATGTCGGGCACACCGTCATTTGCTAAATAGAGGTAGAAGCCGTATGCAACTGCAGACCTTTTCATTTTCAAAATAGTGGTGGAGTGGTGCAAAACTGTATAGCAATTCCGTGAAACTCGGTTCCATAAATATCGGCTGACCGAGTCATACGCGGGTGAGGATTTCTTCATGGGATTCCTAAAAAAAAATTTGTGTGCCCCTTCGATACAGAATAATCATTAATCTAAAAATATACCATGAGGGTGTCAAAAATGGGGATGAAAGGACAGGTGAAAACCTGTGGGGAGATGGTGGAGAAATCACTCCCAACGGTAATGTTCTGCTACCATCCACAGACCCCATATCGTCTATGGATGCACTTTTCCGCATAGAGGAGAAACCAAACCACGAACCACATGAAGTCAGCTCCTCCATGGCTAGCCCTTACCGACCATTTACTTCACAGACATCCTAGGTGGCCAGCTTCTACGCGGCCCCACCTCCTCTACGACCATCTCATCCGTGGACACCCTCCGTGGACAGCCTCTCCGTAGCTGCTCCAACGTGGCCATCTTATATGCAGATATAATGGGTAGCCATCTCCTATGCGGCCAGCTCTTACGCGGCCTGCCCCATGGGGAAAAATCCATGCACTCTGTAACACCCCGAGCTTCCACGATACGCCTCTCTTTCAATAATGCAATAGCTTGCATTGTACGCAACTTCGAGTTCTAAAACACTGCGACTAATCAAAGTAGCCGTTATGAATAGTTATAACCACATTTTAAAATTATAGAAATTTTATATTTCAAAATGGACTCCATTTTTGTATTCGTAATATCGAAATTAGCCTATGTTGAATTTTTGGTATTTTTCTGAGAACTTCTAATTTTTTATGAATTGTGAAAAATACTTAAAAAAACTTTTTTAATCAAAATAATTTATAGTGATAAATTATACTATTTAGTGGTTTTAAATTATAATTAGAATATATTTTTACTATTTTATCCAATGGTGGTCATTAGAATTAATTTAACATTAAAATTGGACATAAACAATTGTCAATCTTTTGATATAAATTGTTTCTTAAAAACACGCTATTTGTTGTGACAGCGGGAATTAAATATAAAATAAATTAATGAAACTTATATGATTGGAATTTTGTAAAATATACATCATTTTTGAATTCGGAATATCAATTATAGCTTAGGGTGAAATTTTGGCATTGTTCTGAAAAACTTCAATTTGTGATGAATAGTGAAACCACTAAGTGGTAGTTAAATAACTGATTTTTCGTTTAAATGAAATATTACCACTTCTGTGATTTGATTTTCAAAAATCCGACATACATGGTTGTCATTAAGAAGTAAAATGTGGTTCAATGAGATTAAAATAATTTTTGGGTGAATAGTAACTTTTAAGTTCTTAATCGCGATTAGAGGTAATTAGTGTAGTTTAAGGTACAAATAATGTTATAATAATATGAGATGAGCATGACACTTGTCATACTCTTATTGGATGAGTCATGGCCGACCAAGACCACCCATGTGGAATCTTGGGGACCCCATGGAGCCACATTAGTTAGAAAATTACATAAATACCTTTTATTTAATGTTAAAGTAAAAAATGACACAAACATAAAATGTTTTACTAAAACAATTTTTACGTGGGGTTACACAAGTCCAAATATTGATTATAAATATTCATTAGAAAGATAAAAAGATTTCCTACATCATAGTATTTTTTTATAATTTTTAGACATTAAATAAATTAAATTATTTATGACATCATTATGATGTGGCGATGACCTCATTATTTAACGATTTAAATAAAATGAGAAGATAATGAAACATCCAAGGCTTACACTTGTCCAAAGACTATTGGATGAAGATATTTAGAACCCTTATCACCTTATCCACGAATTATATAAGTGTGGGGCCTTTAGAATCCGAAAATCATGGTATAATAATGTAACATTGCAATCTTTCCAAAAGAGCCCCTCCTCTCCACTTATAAAAGGCCTCCACCTCTCCCACGTTATTCACACCTTAAAGCCATTTGGCTCGGCCAAACTCTACCCAAATACTCTCCCAACATCCCTCTATTACTCATAGAAGCCTCACTTTGGGCAGAACTCTTCCCAAGGAAGCCTTTGGCTCAAATCAAAAAGAGTTACACGATTTTGAGGTAATGTCTTCTCTAATGTTGTTTTGGTTTATTTTTCTTCTCCAAACCCCTAAACTCTTTTTATTCAATTATTTTGTAACAACACCAGTATCCTCAATATTCTAGGATGTTTTTATAAGAAGTATTCCAGATACACTTACACACACCTACATCTAATGGTTAAAGAACATACGGTTTCTGTGGATGGCGAATTTCTGCCTCACGAAACGATGATTGTTCAGCACTCATATAACACCTTCAAAGGTGGCCATTAAGATGTCACTATTTTTATATATGATATATAATATGTTTATGTTTTAATTATGCTTCTGTATTTCTCATTTATGGCATACTTTATGATTTCCATTATGGGTAAAACGCGATAATTTCATTTTAGGAAGTGCGGACTACCGCCCCCTCAAAGTGATTTGAATCGTTAATGCCATATGTGGGATGTATAAAGGATTGAGTAAATGGTATTATACACTATATTATACATTTATATCATTATGATTTCATTCCATTAAATATCAAATTGAAATGAAAGTAGCGTTCATGCGTACGTACGGCTTACCGTCTCCATGAACGGTGCATTTCATTTCTTACCTCTAAATGTTACGTAATATTATAAATGAATGTATATACTATATATATATATGATATATATGATATCTACATCATTAATATAATTCTGGATATAATGGATATTTCACCACATGAACAACTTATAATTATAAGAAGTTTATTGTTGACTCAAGTACCAAAGATCGACAAAACGACCGTTATTAACTTAAATAATTACATAATGTTCATATCATTGTAATAAGTGATATAATAAGGATAATGAAATTGAAAATGGTTCTTAATAAGGTATATATTAACTCTAGTTTATTATTCCGGAGGTTAAAGAACGGTTGAGTCAAGTCAGACACGAGGTAAGGGAATTTCTTAACCCAACTTCCATTCTTTGGGTTAATCTCCTACTTTCAAATTATGTCATGATATTATTATGTCCTATATTGTATTTGTACATTATTTATGTGTACTTATAGTGAATACACATTATAGATGTACTTTATTTAAAAAAATGATCTTTTAAGGACTTCGTCTCAATCCCCTTTCATTGAGGCATATTTGGTTTTATACACAACTTTCTTTTATACGGTGTATAAACCCCTTTGACATTTAAGTTTATTCAAAAGGAATCTTTTTTATACGAAGCGTTTTACTAAACTACAAAAGGGAATGTTTTTTTTCCGTACTTATGCGGCGACAACGACTTCTCCGCCGCCGTGACCATTATTTGAGATTCGGCTTCCTCTACAAGCCATCATTTTTTTAATGAAAAATAAATACAAAGTTTTAACTTTCTTTTATTTTGGTATTGAAAATGGTTTTGAAAGCATTTTTATTATATCAATGTGTTGTATTTATATCTTGTGATTGAAATATGGAAATGTTATGTTTCTTTTATGCATGTTTTATGTGATACGATTATGTTATGGTTTATGATATGTTTAACGTATTCATATGAGGAATGCATTGGACTTAATAAGTGACGGGTGGAGCCCGCTATAGCTCCTCGATGCATCGGCAGGTCTCATGAGACAAACTAGTGTCTTGGCACGAGGCCTTGACAAAATTTTATTTGTGGTCTTGGCATGAGGCCTTGGATACGTGGTTATGATAGTCTGGCATTATGCATTCCCTCATTATGAAAATGGTTATTGATGTTGCATGGGATTATTCGATTAGTAGAATATCCATGCGAGTAAGTAAATGGAATTATCTCATTTTATTTTTTCCATATTATGCTAAAGTTCATGTTTAAAAAGGATTTTGTTTTAGTTATACATTGCCTTAAATGTTAATGTTTATTTATGAAAGCTTCCGCTATATTGATAACCTTACTGAGCATCTGAGCTCACCCCTTTCAATGTTTTAATATTTTCCAGGATGTGAAGAAGTATTTTATGAATGACCTACAGGGATAGTCAGAAGAGGATATGAGTGTGGACTATGAAGACTTTGTTATTAGTTTTTCACTTTATGATGTAATGTAAGACTTATGAATGTATCTAGTGTTTCCAAGGCTACAAAACTAATCGGTGTTTCGAGACTTGATCTTTTGTGATCATGCCAATGTTACGAAGTAATGCACCGACTCTGGGTAGCTGGGGTCGGGGCGTTACAGTTGGTATCAGAGGAAGTTTAGTACAAACCTTGGAAGCTAGATATAGATAAACTCTGATTAGAGCACATAGACCTAAGATGAACTTTGAGGATTAGTATAGAAGAACTTCCTAGAATTTTGGTATTGTAGAGATTTTGTGAGTTTTCCGAGCAATACATCCCTGTCTGGATACGAGCAGGTAGAGGCGGCTCTGGCACAGATGTTCCTAGGGGTAAAACCCGAAAACACCGCTTTGAGCTAGACTCGAACAGGAACTGGTGCACGACAACGGGCCTTTCTGCACTCTTGGTTACGACACTCCCGGGGGATATGCTTAGGATATCTCTCATTTTATCTACAAATCATTATGAAGGGTTTATGTGTATATACTTCCTCAATGAAAACATTTTTAGGATTATGGATTATATCCATAAATAGTTCAATTTATGTTAAGTGTTTTATAAGTATAGGATTATGTATTTTGATTCATAAACTGATCTAGTTATTCCATTGTTTAGAAATGGCGCCTAGTGGAAGGAATGGAAACCGTATCAATGCATGCACTCCGTGTAGGGATTGCCCTCCTGCTCAAGATAATTATTGTGGATCTGGAGATACAACTGGTGCTAATCAACTTATTACCATACTGGAACAACTCACGCAGGTTATGAATAATAACCTTACTCGTATGGAGCACCCTAATACGCAATGTGGAGGATCAATGTTAGACCGCTTCATGAGGCAACAATCACCAACCATCAATGGGAGTACAAATCCTATAGTAGCTGAGCAATGGATAAATTCCTTAGAGAAAATATTCCATGCCTTGGGGAGTAGTGAAAGGGAGAAGGTTGTCATGGCAGTTTACCGCCTCACTGGAGATGCCGATCAGTGGTGGTCGCTGATTCAAAACACAAAGGAAGATGATGACGTATCGAATATGGAATGGAGGGAGTTCAGAGAGATTTTCTTAGAAAAATACTTTCCTCGTGACCATCGAGCAGATATGGAAAGGCAATTTCTGAGTCTGAGGCAGAAGGAGGATGAGAATGTCGCAAAGTATGAGGCAAACTTTACGAGGTTAGCGAGGCATGCTTCCGATTATATACGTAACCCAAGAAGTAAGATTGATCGTTTCTTTGATGGGTTAAAACCATTTCTCCATCGAGCTTTAGTATCACAATCCTTCTCATCATACGAAGATGTTGTCTCGTGTGCTATCAAGACAGAAAAGGAATTCTCTAAGTCTTATGACAACCAAGTAAAACAAGAGAAGAAGAGAACGGTGGAACAAGAGACAGATAAAGGGAAAAAGGGAAAGAAGGATTTTCCATTATGTGATAATTGTGGGAAGAATCACCCTGGTACGTGCCTAAAAGGAATGGGAGTTTGTTATAAATGTGGAGAAAAGGGTCACCAGGCTTGTGATTGCAAGGGAAAGAAAGAGACTGTCAAAGTTGAATGCTACAATTGTAGAGAAATGGGTCATTATGCAAATGAATTTCCTAAGCTTCAAGGAAACTTACCTCAGAAAAGGCCAAGGGATCAAGGCCAATCTTATGCTGTGACTACAATTGAAGCGGAATAATTATTTTATTTGTGTTTTTGGACTCAAGAACTAGATTATGGTTATAAGAATAATGTGATATATAAGGATTGTACTGCAGTACATGTTGTTTTCATTAAGGATTTAATATGACGAAGGTAATCATATTTTTAGTATGTGACAATAAGAGAAACTTTACTTTGGGGTTACAATTGATTTTGGAATTTAACGACCCTTTAGGTAAAGTCTGGACGGAGGTATTTTGGATAACTATTAAGGTTGGAATGGATTAAGTTGAACCATGGATAGTATTGTTTAAGGTTAAATCATTTATGAAGATTATTTTGGGAATATTATAATACTATAGTTTTAGGGAAAAGGACAACCTGCAGGGTGGGGCATAACCCGTCGCGTCGGACAAAGCTGCAGGAATTGAACCAACAATCATAGTGCGACAGGCCTTTATTTCCTACCACTAGCCTACAGGAAGTCCCTGGTTATTAAAAAATAATTTTACTAATCTAAATGGTATGTGTTAACATTTGGAACATTATACAATTAGGATAAGTATAATATTATTGTGTTCTATTATCTTTTTGAGTGAAAGATGATTTGAAGGTTGAAACTCTAATTGTCAAGCATAAATATATATATACCTATCTTTTATTCAATGAATAAATTAATTCTTAAACTTTAGTAAAGGGATATTAAAACAAAAAAATGTGTTATCCTAATACCTTATGTCTTATTGAACTGATAATATTTTAAATCAACATAGATTGAAGGCTTTGAGGCCCTCAATTTGACAGTTTATTGTGATTGATGACCCCAATCGCTCCCTACAAATATTTACGTTTTTCCTCTAATTATATGTCTCTAATTGCAACCAATGTTCTCCTAATCGAGATCCTAATTGGGTGGTGACTTGTTCATTTCCCTTTCCCTCTTATTAAGGCTAAATTTTATTAATATTATTTCCGATGTGGGTTTTAATCAAAGGTATTTTCTATTTCCAACCTTTTATTTTCCAAGAAAAATTTCAAATTGCGAGGACGCAATTTATTGAAGGAGGGGAGAATGTAACACCCTGAGCTTCCACGATACGCCTCTCTTTCAATAATGCAATAGCTTGCATTGTACGCAACTTCGTGTTCTAAAACACCGCAACTAATCAAAGTAGCCATTATGAATAGTAATAACCACTTTTTAAAATTATAGAAATTTTATATTTCAAAATGGACTCCATTTTTGTATTCGTAATATCGAAATTAGCCTATGTTGAATTTTTGGTATTTTTCTGAGAACTTCTAATTTTTTATGAATTGTGAAAAATACTTAACAACAACTTTTTTAATCAAAATAATTTATAGTGATAAATTATACTATTTAGTGGTTTTAAAGTATAATTAGAATATACTTTTTATATTTTATCCAATGGTGGTCATTAGAATTAATTTAACATTAAAATTGGACATAAACAATTGTCAATATTTTGATATAAATTGTTTCTTAAAAACACGCTATTTGTTGTGACAACGGGAATTAATTATAAAATTAATTAATGAAACTTATATGATTGAAATTTTGTAAAATAGACATCATTTTTGAATTCGGAATATCAATTATAGCTTAGGGTGAAATTTTGGCATTGTTCTGAAAAACTTCAATTTTTGATGAATAGTGAAACCACTAAGTGGTAGTTAAATAACTGATTTTTCGTTAAAATGAAATATTACCACTTCTGTGATTTGATTTTCAAAAATCCGACATACATGGTTGTCATTAAGAAGTAAAATGTGGTTCAATGAGATTAAAATAATTTTTTGGTGAATAGTAACTTTTAAGTTCTTAATCGCGATTAGAGGTAATTAGTGTAGTTTAAGGTACAAATAATGTTATAATAATATGAGATGAGAATGACAGTTGTCCTACTCCTATTGGATGAGTCATGGCCGACCATGAAAACCCATGGGGAAACTTGGGGACCCCATGGAGCCACTTTAGTTAGAAAATGACATAAATTCCTTTTATTTAATGTTAAAGTAAAAAATGACACAAACATAAAATGTTTTACTAAATCAATTTTTACGTGGGGTTACACAAGTCCAAATTTTGATTATAAATATTCATTAGAAAGATAAAAAGATTTTCTACATCATAGTATTTTTTTATAATTTTTAGACATTAAATAAATTAAATTATTTATGACATCATTATGATGTGGCGATGACCTCATTATTTAACGATTTAAATAAAATGAGAAGATAATGAAAAATAGAAGGCATACACTTGTCCAAAGCCTATTGTATGAAGGTATTTCGAACCCTTATCACCTTAGCCACGAATTATATAAGTGTGGGATCTTTATAATCCGAAAAGCTTGGTATAATAATGTAACATTGCAATCTTTCCAAAAGAGCCCCTCCTCTCCACTTATAAAAGGCCCCCACCTCTCCCACCTTATTCACACCTTCAAGCCATTTGGATCGGCCAAAATCTGCCCAAATACTCTCCCAACATCCCTCTCTTACTAATAGAATCCTCACTTTGGGAAGAACTCTTTGCAAGGAAGCCTTTGGCTCAAATAAAAAAGAGTTACCCGATTTTGAGGTAATGTCTTCTCTAATGTTGTTTTGGTTTATTTTTCTTCTCCAAACCCCTAAACTCTTTTTATTCAATTCTTTTGTAACAAAACCAGTATCCTCAATATACTAGGATGTTTTTATAAGAAGTATTCTAGCTACACTTACACACACCTACATCTAATGGTTAAAGAACATACGGTTTCTGTGGATGGCGAATTTCTGCCTCACAAAACGATGATTGTTCAACACTCATATAACACCTTCAAAGGTGGCCATTAAGATGTCACTATTTTTATATATGATATATAATATGTTTATGTTTTACTTATGCTTCTGTATTTCTCATTTATGGCATACTTTATGATTTCCATTATGGGTAAAACGCGATAATTTCATTTTAGGAAGTGCGGACTACCGCCCCCTCAAAGTGATTTGAATCGTTAATGCCATATGTGGGATGTATAAAGGATGGAGTAAATGGTATTATACGCTATATTATACTGGAATTATATTATACATTTATATCATTATGATTTCATTCCATTAAATATGAAATTGAAATGAAAGTAGCGTTCATGCGTACGTACGGCTTACCGTCTCCATGAACGGTGCATTTCATTTCTTACCTCTAAATGTTACGTAATATTATAAATGAATGTATATAATGGATATATAAGATATATATGACATGTAAATCATAAATATAATTCTGGAGATAATGGATATTCTACCACATAAACAACTTGTAATTATAAGAAGTTTATTCTTGACTCAAGTACCAAAGATCGACAAAACGACCGTTATTAACTTAAATAATTACATAATGTTCATATCATTGTAATAAGTGATATAATAAGGATAATGAAATTTAAAATGGTTCTTAATAAGGTATATATTAACTCTAGTTTATTATTCAGGAGGTTAATGAACAGTTGAGTCAAGTCAGACACGAGGTAAGGGAATTTCTTAACCCAACTTCCATTCTTTGGGTTAATCTCCTACTTAAAAATTATGTCATGATATTATTATGTCATATATTGTATTTGTACATTATTTATGTGTACTTATAGTGAATACACATTATAGATGTACTTTATTTAAAAAAAATGATCTTTTAAGGACTTTGTCTCAATCCCCTTTCATTGAGGCATATTTGGTTTTATACACAACTTTCTTTTATACGGTGTATAAACCCCTTTGACTTTTACGTTTATTCAAACGGAATCTTTTTTATACCTAGCGTTTTACTAAACGACAAAAGGGAATGTTTTTCTTTCCGTACTTATGCGGCGACAACGACTTCTCCGCCACCGTGACCATTATTTGAGATTCGGCTACCTCTACAAGCCATCATTTTTTTAATGAAAAATAAATACAAAGTTTTAACTTTCTTTTATTTTGGTATTGAAAATGGTTTGGAAAGAATTTTTATTTTATCAATGTGTTGTATTTATATCTTGTGATTGAAATTTGGAAATGTTATGTTTCCTTTATGCATGTTTTATGTGATACAATTATGTTATGGTTTATGATATGTTTAAACCTATTCATATGAGGGATGCATTGGACTTAATAAGTGACGGGTGGAGCCCGCTATAGCTCCTCGATGCATCGGCAGGTCTCATGAGACAAACTAGTGTCTTGGAACGAGGCCTTGACAAAATTTTATTTGTGGTCTTGGCACGAGGCCTTGGCTACGTGGTTATGATAGTCTGGCATTATGCATTCCGTCATTATGAAAATGGTTATTGATGTTGCATGGGATTATTCGATTAGTAGAATATCCATGTGAGTAAGTAAATGGCATTATCTCATTTTATTTTTTCCATATTATGCAAAAGTTCAAGTTTAAAAAGGCTATTGTTTTAGTTATACATTGCCTTAAATGTTAATGTTTATTTATGAAAGCTTCCGCTATATTGATAACCTTACTGAGCATCTGAGCTCACCCCTTTCAATGTTTTAATATTTTCCAGGATGTGAAGAAGTATTTTATGAATGACCTACAGGGATAGTCATAAGAGGATATGAGTGTGGACTATGAAGACTTTGTTATTAGTTTTTCACTTTATGATGTAATGTAAGACTTATGAATGTATCTAGTGTTTCCATGGCTACTAAACTAATCGGTCTTTCGAGACTTGATCTTTTGTGATCATGCCAATGTTACGAAGTAATGCACCGACTCTGGGTAGCTGGGGTCGGGGCGTTACATCTCGTTGGTCCATACCGCAGGGGCTGGGCCCCTAGACCCCTACTCGGGTTCATTGTCAGGCAATGGCCCTGGCCCTCCGGGCCAGTCCCTTCGCTACTGTCACTGACCACCATGAAAAATGGAGAGTCACACCAAGGACTTTTCGGGGTGCGTCAAAAATATTTTCTATTACACCCTTATGTCGCTGCAACATCTGTCTTATACTTGCGATGAGTTGAGCTACTCCTCATAACTCTCATATAACCCCATTACCTAGCTCCATTTTCTAGGTTTATCCATAAAGGGCCGCCCTTGTCTAAGTTCCACTCCAACCATTACTAGGTACCTCCTACCTCATCGTCCTGACCATATGATGTTAAATTGTATGAACCTCATCCTATCCATATGACATTAAACTATATGGAAATAGTCCCTGCCACACGACATTAAACTGTGATGTCCTTATCCAAGCTATATGGCTTTAAACTGCAGCACACCTAAAACTCATATAAAATTCTGGGAATCCCTCCTGGAGTAAGCCCCACACCATCCTCACAGGAAGCCAATGTCCCTTCCCCTCTCATCAGGGAAGGTTCATTGCACCACTGTGTGACTTCTACCTTCCTCCATCATTAGGGAGAAGAAGAGTCCAATGGTCCCAACCTTCTCCTCCGCTCTTCGTCTTCCTCCCCTTCTCTCGGTAGGGAGAGTGTGTGAGGCTTGTCGAGTCTGTTTACTTCTCTTGTTTCTCATGCGGAGCATGACTCACGCGCGATTAGATATTTTTGATGGTCACTTCGTCCGCAGAACAATGCCCCTCAAAATGATCTACGTGGGTTTTGGTCCCTATCTCCTATGCAAGGTACATAGGAAGCCTCCCCGAGGATCAATCCCAATTCGGGCCACTAACCATGTGTACGTCCCAATCGTGCCCCTCAAAATGGATTACGTGGGTTTTGATCCCTATTTCCTAAATAGGGTACGTAGGATTCCTCCCCGAGGTTCAATCCCAATTTGGGCCACTAACCATGTGTATGTCCCAATCATATCCCATTTTGCAACGGACTACGTGGGTTTTTATCCCTCTATCCTAAACATGGTACATAGGATGCCTCCCCAAGGTTCAATCCCAACAACATGCAACTCTCACGTAAAAGCTGAAATCTCCTAGAACTACACAGACTTTGATCCCCGACCAACCATGATATGTAGGAAACCTACCTGAGGTGCAAGCCCGATATCTAAGTCTCATACAAATCTGTCACTTTTAGACCATGTCCTCATGACCCCAACAAGACCGTATCTAGGCCCAGGGAATCTCTTCCCATGGGTCTTCTAGGCTGCTTCGGTGTAAGTACCACACCAACTTCGACCGGGAATCTCTCACTTGAGTGTCCTTGCCACATGATGTTAAATTGTACAGTTTGGTCCTTATCGCATGACCTTGAAAGGTGATGTGTCCTGTCATGTGGCACCGAACTACGTATATTCTCATTTCTCTTACGAGGATACGTAAGAAGACCATATCACGGGTTTGATCCAAATGCTCAAGTCATTATCTGTCCTCCTGGATGACAATAAACTATAGAGTTCCCAATTATGAGGATTTAAACCTGTGCCATCTCAATGAGTCTAAACTCCTTAGAGTCACTAATCCAATGAGGTATGGTAAACCTCAGGCCTAAAAGATTCTGAATCCCTGCGTTCATCTGACCATTTCCAACAAGGAGTAATATGTAGATACTATGCTTGGGTATAAACCAAATATTCACGAACATATGAATACGTATTCAATCTATAAGAGAGTCCTGGGATAGTAAATAATTCCCCCCAAAAGGGTGCAATGATCCCCACTTCCCATCCTCTCTACCAATGTGAGTTTTAAGTGCCATTAGCCAAATCACCCAGCGAACACTTGCGTTTGGAAATCTGGTCTATGTATCATTGGATATGGAACCATTGGGCATTTTGAAATGAAAACAGTGCACCTGATATGAGTGATTAAGAAGAACCCAACCTTCTCTAATCAACCATCGGGTAGCATGAGTTTTTCCATCAGTCGAAACAAAAATGGTGAACCCGACGTGAATCTTTAACCAAGCATGACAGATTTAACATAATCCCACTCTGTGCCGCCTTACAAGGAGGGTCATGAAATGTCATTAATTACACATGGGATTATGAGATGATGCTTTGACGAGATTCTTGTTTGTATTTGTAATAATTTCTTACAGGTACCAATCATAACTTCTTTCGATCCAATGGCATCACGGAGGAACTCATAGTCGCATAATTCAAGAAACACAATGACCGAACATCCTCACAAACGAAGGACCCCATCCCCAAATCAGCATCTTCAACGCTGGGTCTTGGATGCGTGGATCCGAGATTACCACTTGAATGATACTCTCCCGATAGTGGAGGGGGCCATGCATGCCATGTAATTCGCCAAGACCCGTCAGTCGCTTACCCAGCAGCGGTCGCGAAATCAGATCTAGACAGCTCATGTTTCCATCTCAAACCGTTTTGGGAGTCTATCCCTAGAATGATAGAACGCGTACCTCCCTTATCTTAGAGAGGCAGATGAGGTCGACACTGTGTACTTCATCCCCGCTGAATGAGGGTTCACCTATAAGGCCCCCACCGGTAGATGTCATTGCAGTTAAACCATGACTCAATATCCTCACACTAAGGAGGATGTCACCCCGAGGATCCCGGCTCATTCACCCCGAGCTTCGGCCCCGTGGGACCGCTCGATGAGGGTGGAAAATGTACAACTAGGGACCAGTCATTACCCTTGTCCCACAAGAGGAGCTCTGCTTCCCAGTCATGGAGACGTATTTCAAGCAGGAACATACACCTGTCCGCTCCTCCAAAGCCTACCATCCAGACGTAGCAGCATCATACGAGCAGGCGCACATCACTGCCAAGCTCCATCATGCTCGTCACTCACACAAGACGAAACCAACCCGGTAGGCACGTCTCCCTACCCAGGGTAATGAACCCCCACCAACTAGATGTGGTGGAAACCCAGCACTTGGAGGAATATCTCATAGAAGATGATCCTGAAGCCTACCATCCCTATGTGGTGGCGATCAACAAAGCCCGCCATCCAGATGTGAGAGAAATTAATAGGGGGGCAGCTCTCTATGCCATCAATAGCCACCGACACGATATGGAGGGGAACCGGCATATGAAGGGCCAAATACCTGCAGATGCAAGTAAAGTCCACCATCCTGATGTGGCGGGAAATGAAGAGATAAACTGGCATATCCCGACACAGGGGTAGACTCGTTCACCTGTCCTGACATAGGAGAATTATCATTACCCACTGACCACCGGAGGACCGGAGCAGGATATTCCTACTCCGATAACAGAATGGTCCTTCATACCCATTCCAGAAAAAGATGTCTCTCTACATATCCTTGATATGATGGAGAAGCATGTATTCATCCCAGGTCATATCTTGCAGACTTTCTAGAATATGATTGCATCAGCGGTAATAGTAATGACTCGGGCCCGTGAGCCCATCTCCCCAATTGTGAAAACTCATCTAAGAGACGAGATAGCCACCTCATAGAAGATTTGCATTCCTGCATCCACCCAGGAGGGTTTTCATCCATATTCTGCGATACAAGGGCAACCTGATCGAGTAGATTCACTCATTCCAACTAGGGGAAACCCGTCCTTCCCAGTCGATGCTCTAGAGTAAGCATATATCCTTCCTAAAATCCAAGATGTTCATCGGCATATCCCCCCAGCATCATGGGATCCAATTAGAAACAGACCCAAAGCTGAAGGCCATTATCAATAGCAGATGATCCCTGTTTCTTGGAAGAAAGTGCCCCGAACGCACCCGAGGTAGTCGAAAAATAAAGAGAGGGTTCATGACTCCATTTTTCTAGAAGCTTGGGTTCCCAATGCCACTAAGCACATTTCAAAGGCTCAAAACCATGGCCACCCATTACCATATTATGGGAGTGGCAGTAGCAGTTGAGAATGTCCTCCCAACAATGTCACTACCAGCAGCTCTGAAGGTCCTCCCCACAGCACCGGGATGGGCCTCCACCACAGGCATATAACAATAGATCATGAGAGCTTCTCTTTTGATGCCAGTCATGAATTACCTCCACGTGATAGGATGATCGAGCAGCAAGAAGGCCCTCTACTTGCTGCAGTCCACCCTGAAGGTCCTCCTTGGGGTATACACTACAAACACTCTCTGTGTAGTGGGACCACATATTATGACAGTAGTCCTCTCTATCGTAGTCGCAACTGCAGAGACCCTCCTCGCAGTTACATCTCATCAAGATAAGAAGGCACTCCCCTTGTCATGTCCTATGTTGAAGGTCCTCCCCAAGGGTTACGATGCAATGAAACTCAGCACAGCCAGACATCAGTTCACGATGGTAGTCCTCGCCACTCCTATAATGAAGGTCCTCCCCGTAGAGACTTCAAGTAAATAGAAGTCCCTCCCCTCATTGCGGTAGATTCTGAAGACCCTCCCCTGGGTGTACCCCGCAGTCATTCTGCCTGTGGAAATTATGATGGTAGTCCCCACCATTGATGCAGCTTTGATGGTAGTCCTCACCACCACGACCACCATTGCAAAGGCCCTCCCCACAGCAGCCCCAAGCAATAAGAAGCTCCTCCCCTTGTCGCAGTGTGTCTTGAAGGTCCTCCCCAGGATACACATCGAATGTCAAACCATGATGGTCATCATCACCATGATGGAAATTGTTTCAAAGGCCCTCCCTGTAACAATGATACACAGTCAGATGGTCCTCCCCTTACTGTGACACGCTATGGAGGTCCTCCCCATGGTATTCACTATAAAAGTCCTCTATGCAGTGAGGTGTCAAGAAGTGGTGGTAGCCCTCACCATTACCACACAGATAGCGGAGGCCCTCCCCACATAGATGAAGATCAATAAGAAGGCCCTCCCCTTGTGGCGGTACATTCTAAAGGCCCTCCCTAGGGTTTAACCCATAGATTCTCTCCCTACTACAGCTGTAATGGTAGTCCCTGCCATTGCGGCCACCATTGTGAAGGTCCTCCCCGTAGTGACATGTCATATCGAAAGGAAGGTCCTCGCCCTGCCGAATCAAGCACAGAAAAGCCCTTATATGCTGAGGTACTCAGAAGGACGTGATCCAGCATGTCAGATTCCCAGCTTTCGCCAATGACACCCTTCTTCAATCAAGAGACCGTCCATGACCACGTTCATCTTCTGAACCAACTCGAAATCTACCACATTATAATTCAATACATACAGGCCTCACTGCCTCTGACCACACTATTTTTGAGCGTCTCAGTTGAGCCGACTTGGTAGAGTAATCACTAGTGGAGGAGTATGCCGACATGTTACACCAGAGGAAATGACTGGCCAGGGATGATGTACCAGTTATGTTTTGTCCCACGACCACCTCTCAATTTGACATACCCAGAATGTTCCCAGAAGAATGTGTGTACAACATCTGCTATAATATATGGACAAATCTCTTCCATCTGAAATCAAGATTCCTACCCTATGATTGGTATGTTGACCATGTCAAGGCAATAAGAGACCTCCTGTGTCACATCGACATGAATTCTCTTCCTTCGGCGCGACAACCATGACCTGAGAGGTGTAAAGGAAACATTTAGATAGAATGCCTCTGTGCACTGCACTAGTTGCACCACCTCATTGGTGACGCTCCAATGGGAGTCCATATCAGAGGATGGGGAGAACATGGTGCTCTGCATTTCACTCTGCTACCCGCCTAGAAGAACTCGTTCTGCATAATGTCTTGCAACGTCATTATGTCAAGACTGCAATAGAGTGGGGTCCCTGTTCAAGAAAGGAGACCCGCTCAACATAGACAAGCCTTGAGTATGTCTGAGAATATTCAGGCCCAATAGGAACCATCCATTCACGAACTCCTAAATCAGGCCACTGAAATAATACAGCATGCCTCTCACATAAGAGAGGTCAATCAACAGTCATTTCTTGCCTCCCTAGAGAGGATTGATTCACTGGTGAACTCAGCATCGGATCCAGTTCACCCCTGAATGGGGACACACTGGATCAGGCAGGTAGCAATAGTAACAACCAAAACCGCAATCCAGGGTCAACCCTAGCCTGCAAAGATGGGGGAATTTTTAACAACAAATTCCCCTGTAAGACCAATAAATATGGGAAGAGACTCAATGTTAATGGAATAGAGCCAACTCCAGCCCTCAGGGCTGGGGGAATTTTTTCCACCTCAACAAGAACCTCCCCTATGGGAATTAGTATTATATCGTCTTGGGAGGACAATCAGAAGAGGAGGTTCATGCCATATCCCGTCTTTTTAATCATCAACCCCTTCAAGAGGCAGGCCTACCGTAAGGTCGTATCAAGGAAGTCTCCACATCACCCTTCGCCAAGGAGTCTGAAAGCCATCCCAGGACGAGAAGGGGAAGACCAGTAAAAGGTGTCGGAGATGGTATTTTTATTTGGTAGATGCCATCTCCTCCACCCCGCGATATTCATCCATCAAGGCCAAAGTGGTTAACCCCACAGGTGACACCGAAGATGATGCAAATCTGGATGGATCGGGAGATGACAGTTTTGTTCAGGCTCTGATTCACAAGGAACCATCAGGTGTGCACACCCGGAACTAGAGGGCCACCCTAAATATGGTCTCCCCTCCATCTAACCCTCCCATTCTTACCCTGCGAGCTTCCAAGAAGTTTAAGAACAAAGGAATGATAACCCTTAACCCACCTCCTTCTATGAATAAAAATGATCCATTTATGCTCAAAAAGAAAATTGCTCGACATGAAGAGGAAATGAAAGAATTGAGGCAGATTAACACCGAGCTACTCGAGAGGAACTGCATTATTAAAAGTGCTTGACATGAAGAGCAAAACCATGCACTCCCAATAAGTGCACCTCAAAGACAAAGGTTTTCCATGTCAAACAAAGCACGGTCAGGGCCCCCGCCCAATGTGGCACCCGACCCGTCCAACTACCTAAACATGGATTCAGATGAATACCAAGACTTCCCTCCACTGAGGAAGCAACCAGAGCGAGTAAATCTGAACCCTACAATGGCATCACAAACTACATATGCACCCTTAGTTCTAGATGAGTAGGATCCTCATGAAATGCCTCAGGATACTCCTTCCCAAGACCATGTTCAATTGGATGTAAAATAGGGTCTCTCCAACACCATCGAGGCTATGACAACTCGATTAGAAGCAATATAAGGTCTTAGCGCTCTGGTATAGCCAGAGCGAAAGTCCTACCCAAATTGGGTGAGCAACACGACTCCTATACCCAATTTTGGGAGCCCGTATTCCCTATTTTTAATGGATCAGGTGATCTGGAATAGTATTTGAAGCAGTATGCCTCTTATTGAGACCTTATGATGGGAACTACAGAACCACAAGAACCGGTGAAATTCAGATGCTTTGTGCGGACCATGCAAGGGTCTTCCTTCGTCTGGTATATGAGTCTGCCAGCTCAGTCAACAAAAATAGTGTAAGTCCTTCGGCATCAGTTCATGTTCCACTTCAGCTCAACACTGCCTTTAACAATGGTCAGCAACCTCATGAATTGAAAACAACGGGAGAATGAGAGGCTCTTAGATTTTACATCCAGATGGAATGGTTTTACATACTCTCTGAATAGTCCAATGTCCCAAGAAGGGATTCTTTCCATATGCATCGATAACCTTCGAGATGAGCTGCGAACACTGCTAATACCAGTGGAGGGCACCATTGGCTTCCATAATATCTTGACCATTGCCCAAATAATTTATTACTCCCAACAGCAGACTAATCTAATGTCCCGAATAGCCTCATATGCTATTGAAAAGAGAGCAGTTAGATCTGAATCATCCTCTGTCATGCTCAAGCCAGCCCATGTGCCTTCTCCACTTCATAGGCCTCCACCAAATCGTCAAAGGCCCCCTCAGTATCAGTTGCTGCCACTACCCAAGTGGGACGATTAGAGAGGATTGAAGCGGAACCAGTTTGAGGAATGAAGACACAAAGTATACTCATTCCAAGAGGACCAAGTCCGCGGCTACTTCATTTCCTCCATTAATTGAAATTTTCTCCAACTCTTGGAGCCAAGGAATCTCGAAGAAGTAGGCCACAATGACAGGAATGATTACTATCCCTACCATCGAATGTCAGGTCACAATATCCAGGAATTCTTCATCTCGAAAGACCTCCTACAAAAGATGGTAGACTCCGGAAAGGTCGAGCTGGGACCTCCCCCATCACATGTGACGTATATTTCTACCACTTACTCTGATAAAGTGGAGGGGTGGTTGGAAGTAACCAGAATAAAGTGGAAGAATATTTATGACTGGATGACTTAGAAGACTGTCAATTGATCTAAGGGAATACTCCGAGCTCAACTACAGTAGCTGGTGTTGTCACCAATAGCCCCTAATTCCACACATCCGACAATATCGGCCCCACAGCCCTCCACGAGCCTGTCATTAACGTGTAATCGGAAAGGGAGGAGACAAGAGAAAGAGGATCAGTCTTCAACGAGGATGAGGTTAGCCCTGACACTTTCAGATTTTATGCCCTTAAACATGGCGCCATGGGAACACAACCCACCAAACATCACCATCAGGGACGACCGACCAGGTTGACCTATCATAGGATTATGAGCTAATATTTGGTTCCATCAACGTCGTCCATATAATGGAATCGTTCCCTGATGAAGGGTATGGTTACAAACCCGGGTTCTCAACACAAGGGGCCGGGAGGCGGAATCATAGAAGTAGGGGATACCAGGGGAGGCACAGTCATGGCCAAAACCAATACTGCGTTTTTACCTCGGCCCAAACTGTTAATATCGTGGACACCCATGGGAGATCCCTTCGATGGACTCAGTAAGAGAACGAATATCCTTCAACCTCTACAAGAAACCACTCTGGCCATGTCATTCTACGATACCCATCAGAGGAGGAACAAGTGTATAGATGCCTAGTGCACACAAACAGACTGACCGGGATGAGTCCCCAGATTGTGGGAACATCATAGACATCCGACCTCGTGGCCAGTCCCTCCTTGTCACATACTCTAGATCCCAAAGTGCCTGCTAAAACTCTCCCTCCAACAGAGATGAATCATCCACTGGATCAGAAATACGATATCCTTAAGCAAATGACATCAGTACCAGCCAAACTGTCAATCCCAGATGCCCTGAGTTTGTCAACAGAACTCAATGAGGCGCTTATAGAAGCTTTTCTCAGCCCCCAAGAGTTTCAAGCCAAGGTACCCGCCTCCGAGATTTACCATACAGAGACTGGCATGGCTGAATGAAATGCAGTGATTACCTTCACTAATCAGGATGAAGATTCCATCATGCAATGACACATCAAACCACTATATGTGTCTGGTACACTAAATTATGTTCATATCTGGAAAGAAATTATTAACAATGGATCTGGAGTTAACCATCGTCCCCTACGGACACTTCGTAAGTTGGGCTACAGTGAGGATGATCTAATACCCTCAACTACAATTCTGTTTTGTTTCGACAAGATTGAACAGAATCCAATGGGCCAAATCAAACTAAAAACCCAATTTGGCGACCTTGTGGCCTACTCGGAATTCCTGGTGGTCTGGTAGAACACATCATTCAATGCCCCTATGGGTAGTCCATGACTCCATAAGCAAATGGCCATTCCTTCATCCTACCACCAGTGTAATATATATTGCGTTAATGGAAAATGTGGGATATTGCTCGCTGACAAGGCCCCATTCGAGCTCTCCGAGTCACACTACATTGACGCCGGGTTTTATGAGAAAAAGAATATGAAACCCTCGATCGATGGTATCGACTAGGTTCCTGGTCCAAATGGTCTGGAAATGGTTTTTGATGACCCCCTCAAGCAGCTTGGCGGAGACTATGTACTACCCATCAACCATGTTGAGAGTAGGAGTTTAAGTCCAGACATGTACTCATCTATCCTCATGACTTCATCCATGACACCAGAGCATAGCAGTGAAGAAATGACGGCTAACCATCAATTTGGGGGAGAATACATGAGCAATGATGCCCACAATGCCTCACTTCTAGACACCCAAGAGCCCGTGCTGAGAACTCTCCCCTCGTTGGGTCAAGAAGATGAGAATGTCGGGGAAGAAGAGGAGGAAGATCTTAGGGATGAACGTCCTGCATTTGAGGAAGGTTTCTCCACCATTGTGGATGAGTTCGCGGAAATAATCCTTGATACCGAGGAAGACCCGAGACCCAGTCTCATTAGTAAAACCATGTATCCCAAGTAGCACAAGGTATATACCACTTTACTGAGTAAAAATCCAGATTTTTTTCTTGGAATTACACAGAAATTCCAGGACTCGATCTCAAAGTGGCGATGCAGCACTAATGTCTACCAAAAGAACACCGGGGCTATAAACAAGCCACCAGAAGGATGCACCCCACATATGCTACCAAAATAGAGGCTGAAGTCGATAAGATTATTAAACCAGGATTTATTTGGGATGTCCAATACCCCATCTGGCTAGCCAACATTATCCCCATCAAGAAAAAGAACTAACAAATCCGTGTCTACATCAATTTCGAAGATCTTAGTTGGAATTTCCTAAAAGATTATTTACCGGTCCCGATCATCGATTTATTAATTGACATAATGACCCGGTATGAGGATCTCAATTTCATGGACGGTTATTCTGGGTATAATCAAATCAGGATGGCCCAAGAAGACGAAGAATCCACTACCTTCAGGGCCCCTCAAGGAGTATTCTGTTACAGGGTCAAGCCCTTTGCTCTTAAGAACGGTGGCTCCACATATCAACGCGCCATGCATCATATCTTTAAACCATTCCTGGGGAGATCCTTAGAATTCTAGGTGGATGACTTGGTGGTAAAATTAATACAGTGCTCAGATCACCTGTCAGACCTTGAAACTATCTTCAAAAAACTTCGACAACATAGCCTGAATATGAACCCTATGAAATGAGCCTTCAGGGTTACCTAATGGAAATTCCTTGGCTTCGTCGTATGCCTTCGGTGCATTGAAGATGACCCTAAAAAGATGAATACTATCCTTGGTTTACCACGTCCCCACATTCTCACTATGTTGAGAGGATTCCAAGGACACCTGACCTACATTAAGCAGTTCATAGCCAAACTAGCGGGTAAATGTTTTCCCTTCACCAGGTTAATGAAAATGGGTTTTGCGTACCAATGTACAGATGATTGCCAAGATGAATTCGATATCCTAAAGAGGTACCTATTAAGCCCACCGGTGCTCATGCTCCCAGTTTAAGGAAGACCTAATATCCTATATGTGATGGCCCTAGAGTGGTCACTGGGAGCCTTCCTCACACAGAAAACTGATGCCAGTAGTGAGAATAGTCTCTATTACCTCACCAGAACCATGATCGATGCTGAAACACGATACTCAAACATCGAGAAGAGTTGTTTGGCCTTGGTCTTCCCAGTAAAAAAATTGGGACATTATCTACAACATCATGAAGTCCATTTGGTCTCACATAGTAACCTGTTCAAGTACATCCTCAGCTGCCCGATGCTGACTGGGCACTTATTCTGATGGGTAGTCATCCTGCAACAGTTTGAAATCCAGTTAACACATAAGAAAGGCATCAAAGGCCAGAGATTAGTAGATTTTATGGCATAGAACCCCTAGACAGGGACCACTGCAACAGATGTCGAGCTACCTAATGAAGACATATTTTCAGTTCAAGAGGAGTTCCCTACATGGGAAATGTAATTCGACGGAACATCCCTAAGCCCGAAAAGGAAGAGGTTGGAGGATCCCAATTTAACAAAGTGGGTTTGGGGATCATACTCACGTCCCAAGAAAAGGAATTATTTCAATATTCCTTCCTCCTATGAGAAGGATGTATGAACAATGAGGCAGAGTATCCATCAATCATTGTAGGCTTGGAGCTCGCACTCCAGGAAAAAGTAGAACACCTTAAGTTAAAAGGTGAATCAGAACTGGTCATCAAGAAATTCAATGGTGACTATGCTATTGAAGGGGAGGATTTGATTCCCCTATTTTACCATGTCTGAGGGTTAAGGGTGGAAATCTTTACCGAACCAACATTGAGCTATATTCACCGGTCTCAGAATACCCATGCCGACGTATTAGCTAATGCATCCAAAACCCTAGCTGACCCAGACCGAGATTAAACAATTATAAATATTACTCATCATCGAATGGTCTTGCCGTTTATTCCGACTAAGATGGAAGAAATCAATGAAGTCAGTCCTATCCCTGAGCCATATGCTTCAACCACTGGCTGGATGACCCCCATTGAAAACTACTTTCAAAGGGGAGAACTTCCATAAGACAGGGCTTAACGAGATCAAATACGAAAGGGGTAAATCAAATTTTTCTTATATTGTGGCACAGGTCAACAAGTGGTCCTCTACAAACTAGGCATCGATAAAGTCCTCCTCAGATGCATTAATAGAGAAGAAACCATTGCTATCTAAATGAAGTATATACCAGATTATGTGGATCACATCATTCAGGGTCTAAGATTTCCCATTAGGTTCAACGGCTTGGTTACTATTTGCCCACCGTGGCACGATATTGCGAGTAATTTACCCCAAAATGCCACTCTTGGAAAATTCATGCCAACTTCATTCGCCAAACCCCATAGTTACTTCATCAGGATAAGTTCTCCTATCCATTTTCCATCTGGGGAATGAAGGTTGTGGGACCATATCCTCCCGGCACGGCCGAACAACTGAAGTATATCCTCACAGCAACCGACTTATTTTCCAAATGGGCAGAATTTGTACCCCTCAAGGATGTCAGTACAAGAAACATTGTCTGCTTTTTGAAAGCCAATATCATCACCATATTTGGAATCTGTTAAACCATACTGAAGGATAATGGAACCAACATCTTCTCGGCTGAAATGGGGAAACTATACCAAGAATATGGTATCAAGTCTAACCACTCATCCTGCTACCATGCAGTGGCCAACAGACTGATAGAGGTTTTCAACAAGACCATGTCCAACATTCTCTAAAAAATGGTGGACTAAGACAATAAATAATGGCTGAATAAAATCCTTCATGCATTGTGGGATTATCTAACCACAAGCTGCACCACTACACGGGCCACTCCGTACTCATTAGTATACAGAACAAAAGCGGTCCTACCCCTTGAGCTCCAATTTCGCTTACTCCGTGTTTCCATTTGTGATCAGTTATCCAATGATGAGAAATCCGAAAAATGGATAGGTGAATTTGAACAGCTGGATGGGAAGTGGTTTCACACTTTTCACCATCTGGAAGTATATTAGAACTGGATCGTATGAGCCTTCAATAAAAAGGTTTGTCTTCGTTCTTTCTTGGATGGAGAATTGGTGTTGGTCCTCCAGACCCCAATGATACCTAAAAAGAAACCTCCAATGCTGAAGCCCAAGTAGGAGGGACTATATGTTATACACATGGTCTACTCCAATGGAGCATATGCCCTAATCTCCATGGATGGGTAGTTCACATCTGCTCCTACGAATATGAGATTTCGTAAGAAGTATTTTGCATAACCAAAAGCAGTTATCATCCGAGCTCTAGGAAGTTAAACTGCCATGCCCCAATGGTCCAAACTCTATGAACCTTAGCTAAGACTATTTCATCCTCACTACATGAAGTTAAACTGCACAGATTTCAGAGAACTACGTATGGCTTGATTCAAGCCCTTGCAGGATACGTAGCGATGCCAGGATTATGTATCCTGGCCCAACCATCCCCAAATAAAGTTAAAAGTTTCCTTTTTCCACCGTGTATGGGCCAATCCAGCACAAGGTGAATCCCTTATAAAGAACTACGTAAGGCTTTATTCCCATCTTTTCCAGATACGTAGCGATGCCAGGATCACACATCCTGGCCCAACCACCCTCAAATGATAAAATTCCCTTTTCCCCATGTACGGAACAGACCTGCACTGGGTGTATTATCTTTCATAGAACTACATATGGATTGATCCCTACCTTTGAAGGATATATAGCGACACCAGGGTCCCCCATCCTAGCCCAGTAACCCCCAAATGAAGATTAAAAATTCCCTTTTCCCCCATGTATGAACCAGACGTGCACAGGGTGTGTTATCTTATAAAGAACTACATACAACTCGATTTCTGCCCTCGCAGGATATTTAGTGACACCAGAATTCCACACCCTAGCCCAACCATCCCAAATGAATCTAAAAATACCCCTTTCCCCCGTGTAAGGACCAGACCTGTATGAGGTGTATTCCACATCCTTACCACATGATGTTAAACTACATGGATGAGAAATATTTTTTTGAATTTACCCTTTCCCCCATACGGACCAGACCTGCACGTGGTGTATTCCCCAAAATAACTATGTGTGTATTGATTCCTTCCCTCGCAGGATACATAGTGACGCCGATATCTTATCTCATAGCTCAACTGCTGATAAAAGAAAACACAGTTATATATACCCCTCATCCTTATCGCATGATGTTAAACTGCACAGAATACCCTTTTCACGTCGGTTCATCTTTGTCCTCACCGCACAACGTTAAAACTGCACAGAATTTGTCCTCACTGCATGACGTTAAACTGCACAGAATTCATCATGACCCACCAATGATATATGGAGAAACAGGAAGGGAATACTCCTTGTGCATTCAGATCTATCCTCTATATATATCTGACACCGCAACCCGGATAATTGCGGATCTTTATAACCACCCATGGCCATCATAAGTGGAACGATTACAACCCATGGAAACCTTTGTATGACTATTCATACCATGCCCTCTGCGGCTCTTCATATAGATAGCCCCTGGGTCATCTACCAAAGGAAATATTTCCTCAGGCGATACTCTTCCTATCCGTGTACACTTACCATCCTCATTGCCCCCATATCACATCTCCCGATCCAAAAATTTATGGATAAGTGGTTTAAAAGTTTGTTCCCCTCTCACATGAAAACGTTTCTAGGGTATCCCTACCTGGTTAGCCTATGTATCTGCCCGTGGTTCATATGAAGATCTATATATACAAACATCAATCCAGGGCTAGGCTAATTTGACTCAACAAGAAATTGCGGTGAAGATGTTTCTTTTATGGTTGGACACTATTATCCCCATATGCCGAACTTTGTGCTATGAAAAATCTCGGATTTTCATTATCATATATGGCCATCGGAAGTGGAAAGACATCGACCCATGGACACCTTTGTATGACAATGCATACCATGCCCTCTATGGCTCTGCATATTGATTGCCACTGGCCCATCCACTAAAGGAAATATTTCCTCAGGAGATACCCTTCCCATATCCATACGCTTATTGGCTTCAGAGCACCACACCATATCTCCTTATCCAGAAAACCATAGAGTTACAGTTTACACCCTCATTCCCACCAACTTGTTTAGAGTATACCAGAGCATCCTAACTCAGTTGCCCTCCGGGTGATTGTAGCAATAGTCACCCAATGGTCTGAACTCTATGAATGTTAAACTAGGAGTACTTCATCCTTACCGCACGATGTTAAAATGCATGGAGTAAAGGTACACCCCATGCAGAAGATAAATTATCACAATGACCTCTTAGAGTTTTAATAACAACCAGGGATGAACATCCCTAACATGTCTAGATATTTCCTTAAAAAATGAAAGACTTCATGGCCTGGACAATCGTGGATACTCATAATAATTCATGGCCATCAGATGTGTAAAATAATCAACCCATGGACACCTTTGCATGAATATGCATACTATGCCCTCAGCGGCTCTGCATATTGATAGCCCCTGGCCCGTCTACCAAAGGAAATTTTCCACGGGCGATACTCTTCTAACCTCGTACGCTTACCGGCATCAGAACCCCCATATAATCACTCCTAGTCCAAGAAGCCCTAGAACCATGATTTACACCGTCAAACCCTCTCCATGTCTTGTACATGCTGAGATATTCAATCCCAGTTACATTCTAATCAATAGTGGTCTTTGAAACTATGTCCTTACCACATGACTATTAAAACTGCACGAAAAATGGCATTGCCACTTGGCGTGAAGCTACAAATACCAAGCATTAAACATCCAGGGAAATTCCTCTAACTACAAGCTTTTTAACAGTTTTAAAAATTCACTCGTATTCGCTAAACGATGTTAAACTGCACATTATCTTTAATAATGATGTCCGTCTTTACCGCATGATGTTAAACTGCACGGAAGCCGTCCTTACCACATGATGTTAAACTAAACGAAATTTAAAAGGCCCTCCTTCCTCACTGTATGTCATTAAAAAAATGGATTTGTAATAATAACTATGCCCTTCGTCCCTACTGGATGACCATAAATTGAATGGTCGAACTCTTCACGTGTTCAATTGGAAATAGGGGTTTTCCTCATTCCCTCAATGCACAGGCCAGACTTGCACAAATCACCATCTCACACCAGCGTGAGAAGGGATAACTTTACCCATTCCTGGTAATTTTAGCCAAGATTTTTCTCCTGTATCCAGGCACCCTCTCCTCATAAATCAAAATCTATACCCAGAAAGAGACGAACCCTTTCCATCCACCCCTGGTGGCCCCGAATCTCAACTTTCATGAAGTTTCTCGGCTATCGGGAGAATACAGTCATTGAACAAGGACATATTTTCATGACTATGAATACCATGACCTCAACGGCTCTGCATATTGATCTCCCCTAGCCAGTCTACCAAAGGCATGATTTCCTTAGGCAGTGCTTCTCTCCGTATGCCTCGTGGCCTCTAAGCCCCCATGTCCATTCCGGGAATTGGAAACCCTCTGAGATTCATTTTACCGACGTCTTTCACAACCCTGGCTGAATATGGTGGAACGTCTCTGATGAGCTTACCGAGAAACAGGAAAATTCGTTTCATTTTAAATAATGTCCTATCTACAATACTGTAAACTGCACCATGGTCCAACCATCCTCCATGCTAGATAAATGCATAGGACATGGACACTTTTTCCTCACTCCTGATTAGTACAGATGTTCCCAAACCATTTCATATGTCACATACCCTTTCTGATCCACCCCTGGTGGTTTTCGAAATTCTCCAAGCCACCCATGGTGATTTCTGAGTCCTCAGGCTTTCAGAAGTGGATAGTCATTGACTTAAAGACACCTTTGTATGACTATGAATACCATGCCCTCAGTGGCTTTGTATATTGATTTCCCCTGGACTTTCTAACAAAGTACCCCTTAGGTGATTCTTTTCCTATATCTGCACACTGATACGACTCCCATGCCTTGTGACATGCCCTGTATGTTGTTCAAATTTAAACATGTACCCCCCCCCCCCACGTGCGTCTGAAAGGTATTGAGACATATTTTAATCAACCAAAACTTATCGGGTCCCTAGCCCGACCATATATAGTCAAATCTGTTGGACCTTAAACATCAGTGATTATGGTCTTGTCGGCATGACCTTAAACCACTCCCCAAAAGAGGTGCAAAGCCTGTTAGGCTGAAAACTCAAAACGGGAGACCTAAGAAAAATCCGAGCCATACCTTATGGGTCCAAACCAAATGGTCCTAGGAAAAAATAGTGTATTGATGGATAATTAAAAATTTTTGTAAGTTTTTTCTACAAAACCCTAGAAAAAGACGAACTGTGCTCACTGATTCCCTTGGCCTAGGAAAAATATAGAGCTTTTTCCAATCACTCATCACTTTTCAAGACCACTATACATTGGAATATCTTCCACTTCATTCTGATCAGACGCCATTCCGATGGGGGTCATTTTTAGGGTCCTGAAAAATCCACAAAGAGGAATGGGAATTCCACTTAAATTGAGAAAGAATTCTATAGAATTTTCCTCAGTGGATTGGGAAAAAACATGAAGAATACTAAAAAATTGACAAAGGACCGAACAGATTGCGTACCGGTTCAACATCGATGGTATGTTTCCAATTCACCGATCCACCCCCTATACAGACAAGAATCATCCACAAAACGGAGGCGGGAACCCATACGTGGCACCGAAGCTAGACGAACACTAGGTCGGTCCACCGCTGCAATCCGCACCAACTAGACCATGCCGCGTGCGCCCTGGTCCGAGAAACGGAGGAAAAAACTATCTGCAAGTGTTGACCTTATCAATTCCCAAATAGAGGCACAGTGGTTCATGACTGCAGATCAATTCTGCGAAATTCGATTCCAAAAATATCGGTTGACCAAGTCATACACAGGCGAGGCTTTCTTAATGGGCTTCCTCAAAAAATCGGTGTGTGCCCCGTCAATACAGCTTCTTCATTACCCTAAAAATAGACCCTGAGGGGGGGGGGGGAGGTAAAAATGGGGATGAAAGGACTGTTGAATACCGATGGGGAGATGCTGGAGAAATCGCTCCCAGTGGTAAAGTTCTGCGACCATCCGCGGACCCCATATCATCCGCAGATGCACTCTTCCGTATAGAGGAGAAATCAAACCACGAATCACATGTGGCCATCTCTTCTGTGGTCATACCTTAGCGGACAATTACTTCACGAATATCCTAGGTGGTCAGCTTCTACGCGGCCACCCTCCTCTGTGGCCATCTCATCCGTGGACACCCTTCATGGACAGCCTCTCCGAGGCTTCTCCTATATTCCCATCTCCTCTGCGGATACAGTCGATAGACATCTCCTATGCGGCCAGCTCCTATGTGTCCCGCCCCATACGGAAAACCCCATGCACTCGTAGGTCGATACTGCGGGGTGGCGCCCCCAGACCCCTGCTCAGGTGCAGGGTCGGGCTGTAGCCCCGGCCCTCCGAGAAGGTCCCTTCGCTACCGTCACTGACCCCATGGAAAATGGAGAGTTGAACCGCATACATTTCGGGGTGGGTCAAAAATATTTCCTATTTCACCCTTATGCCTCCACAACATTCGTTCTATACATTCCATGAGTCGAGATACTCCTCATGAGTCTCCTTTAACCCCATTACCTATCTCTTTTTGCTAGGTTCATCCAGAAAGGGTCGCCCTTAGGTAAGTCCCACACCGACCATTGCTATGTATCTCCTACCTCACCGTCCTGACCACATGACATTAAACTGTAAGGCCTTCGTTCTATCCATATGATGTTAAACTATATAGAAATATTCTCTGAAACATGACATTAAACTGTGATGTCCTTATCTAAGCTATATGAATTTTAACTATTGCACACCTAAACCTCATATAAAATTCTTGGAATCCCTCATGGAGTAATCCCCACACCTTCCTCGCCAGAAGCCAATGTCCTTTCCCCTCTCATCACAAAAGGTCCATTGATCCACTACATGACTCCTACATTCCTACAACATCAAAGAGAAGGAGAGTCCAGTGGTCCCGGCCTTCTCCTCTTCTCATTGTCTTCCACCACTTCCCTCGGTAGGGAGAGTGTGTGAGTCCTAAAGATTCTGTTGCATTCTCTTGTTTCTCACACCGATCATGACTCACGTGGGCTTAAAAGATTTGTGATGGTCATAGCATCCGCACAACGATGCCCCTCAAAATGAACTATGTGTGTTTGGATCCCTATTTATTAGGTAGGGTATATAGGAATCTTCCCCGATGTTCAATCCCAATTCGGGCCACTAACAATTTGTATGTCCCAATCATGCCCCTCAAAACGAACTACATGGGTTGTGATCCCTATTTCCTAAATAGGGTATGTTGGATGCCTCCATGAAGTTAAATCCCAATTTTGGCCACTAACCATATGTAATTCCCAATCATATCCCATTTTTCAACAAACTATGTGGGTTTTGATCCCTATCTCCTAAATAGGGTATGTAGGATGCCTCCCTGAGGCTACATCCGAACAACAGGCAACCCACACATGTAAGACCTAAACTCCCAGTACTATGTGGACTTTGATCCCTGAACAATCGGGATATGTAGGAAACCTCCCCGGTGTTCATGCCAGAAATCTATGTCTGATACACATTTTTCACTTTCAGACCATGCCATCATGACCTTAGAAGGACTGTATATAGACCCATGAAATCACTTCCCTTGGGTCTTCTGAGCTGCTTCAGCGTAAGTCCTACACCAAATTCAACCGGGCATCTCTCACTTGAGTGTCCTTGCCACGAGACGTTAAACTTTACAGTTGGGTCCTTGTCGCACAACCTTAAAAGGTGATGTGTCCTGTCAAGTGTCACCGAACTACGTGGATTCTGATTCCTCTCACGAGGATACGTAGGAAGCCTGTATCACGGGTTCTATCAAAATGATGAAGTCGTTATCTGTCCCCCATAGATAATAATAAAATCCAGAGCGCCTAGCTATGAGGCTTCAAATCAGTGTCATCTCAATGAGTCCAAACTCCTTGGAGTCAGTAATTCAATGAGGGTTGGTAAACCTTGGGCCTAAATGATTTTGAATCCCTACGTTCAGCTGACCATTGCCAACTTAGAGTAATCCAACGATACCATTCTTGGGTATAAAACAAAGATTCGTGAAGATGTTAATACATCTTAAATCTATAAGAGAGTCCCAGAATAGGTAATAATTCCCCCCAAACGGTGTGATGAGCCTGACTTCCCATCCTCTCGACCAATGTGAGTTCTTAAGTGCTGCTGGACAAGTCAACCAGTGAACGCCTACCTTTGGAATGTAGGTCCACGTATCGTTGGATATTGAACCTTTGGGCATTTCAAAACAAAAATGGTTCATCTGATATGAGTGATTCACCAGAACACAACCTTCTCTAATCAACCATCAAGAAGCACATGTTTTTCCATCAGTCGAAACAGTCAGATGCTTTGGTTGCATGGTTTTCCAAACCGCATGCCAACTGTAAACCCTCTACATTACAAGAGGACTACCCTACATGGTTTCCCAAAATGGGAACTAACTATTCTAAATGCTTCTATCATCTTCCGAAACCACACTTATTATTTCACAAACTTTTTTCCAACTGTGTGCACGTCTTGCTCTATGCCCGAGGCACCAAACATGTGAAATCACAGGAAAATAATGAATATGGAATTTTCTTATTTATTAATATTGGTGAATTAAATATTAATTATAATTTCATAGGGATTCTATTTCCGATATATTACTCAACATGCAACTACATGTTTCTTTGAAATCATACGCTGCACACGACATTGAGTTATACTAAAAAATAATATAATAATATATTATTATTTGAAATGGTAATTAACGCATAACTGAGGTATTGGTGGGAATGAATAGAAAAAACTACAATATGATTTTTTATGTTTGTTAAATATTCTTACATTTATCCAATAAAATTTAGAGGCTCAAAATGAGAATGAATCTAATTTAAAGCATAAATATTATGATATTTATAAAAGGTATTTTTACTATCTTTTGAAAGAGAACCCATTATAAATTAGTTATTCTCACATTTACATGTTATATTTTAAAAAATAAAATTATTATTCATAATCAGAAGGTTAAAATATACATTGGTTGAAATTTTCATATTTTTCTAATAATGATTATTTTTAATGAATAGTGAAGAATACAATATTTTAATTCAAAACTACCTTTTAATCTAATTTATTTACGAGGTTACATTATCTTTTTAATTGTTTTTAATGTGTAGTTTGATTATAGTTTTATTATTTAATCGAATTTTCATATTTTGAAGTAATTTCACTTTGAAATTCTGCATAAACAAATGTCAATCTTCTGATATTTATTATTTCTTAAAAACATGCTTTTTGGTTTTGACAAAGGGAATTAATTATAAATTAATTTCTGAATCCTATGTATTTTGAATTTGAAAAAATTGATTCCATATTTGGAACTAGGAGGACCAAATTGTGTAAATAGGTATCTTTTATTTTCAGACATTATGAATAGTAACTTCAGTAAATATTTTATTTACAAAGGTTAAAGGGTATGTCTGGTAAATATAGTTAACAAAATAATATTATAATGATATTAAATTATCCTAACATGTGTCATAACCCTATTTGATGATATATGTCTGACCATGGGCATCCTTGTGTTGATTTGGGGACCTCTTGAAGCCACAAGTATATGAAAATGAGATTTTATATAAATTAATTTAATGATTAGTAAAATGTAACATAAACATATATCTTTTAGTAAAAAAATATTTATATAGGGTTTTATAAGTTATCATTTCGACTATTAATATTAATTATAAAGATAAAAATATTTCCTATATCATGGTGTTTTATTTATAATTTTTAGACATCATATAAATAAATTAATGTATGACACAATGTTGATGTAATGATTATTTCATTAAGGAATGTTTTAAATAAATGATATTATAAATATTAAAATAAATTTATTTGGAATAATTTTATGACATTAAATTTTTTTATAGATTTTGATGACTTGTTAAATTTTAATTAATGAAGGTTTTCAGAAATAATAAATCTGTTATAAATTTTTAAAAAGTCATGATATGAATAGTATAAAAATTGACATAAATAACTTTTTAAATCAATTAATATTTTATTAAATGATAAAATAGTGCAAAAATTCTACGATTTGGCCAAATGACAAATATGATGTAAAAAATGTCATTAATGATAATTTTTGGATTTCATGGAATTTTATAGTAAATATGATAACCATATAGTATGAATATTCAAGAAGACATGATAAAAGTTTAATTATTTAACAATGGGTTAAATAAAAAAAGATTAGGATTACAAAATATCCCAAATATACCCAATTATTATTGATAGATTTTATTTGGACTTATATTCAACTTATATTTTAATTAAATATGTTTGGTACCTTTTAAAACATAAAATCTTTTTAGAATAAAAAATACTTTCAAACATTCTAATAGAGCCCCTCCTCTCTCTTATAAAAGGCTACCACGTTTAACCCATTACTCACACTTATAAAGCCCCTTCTCTCATAAGAATCTGCCCAAATAAATTCCCAAAATCCCAATCTTCATCCTATAATCCTTCCCCTTGGCATAAAGAAATTCAAGAGAGACCTTTGGCTCGAATCAAAATACGTTACTATATTTTAGGTAAGGTGTTCTCCCAAGATTCATTCCATTATTTTTTTCTCCGCTCCCTACGCTCTTATTATTCATTATTTATATAAAAACACCATTACTCTCAATATACTTTGTTTTTTTATGAGAGTTATTCAAACTAAGATTTCAAACACCTCCATATAATGGATACGAACATACAGTTTATGTGGACGACGAACTAACTACCTCACAAAATGATGATTGTTTGATTTTCAAATACCACCTCTCATGGTGGCCAATATGATAAAAATGTAACTATATATGATATTTATGATATTTATTTTATCTATATGATTATGTAATTCTCATTTATAACATACCTTTATTCTTTACATGATGTATAAATATGATAATTTAATTTGAGGAAGTGTGGACTTCCGCCCCCTGAAAGTGAAGTGACCTATCTGTACCATACATGGAATGAATAAAATATGGTGTTATTGAAAATATGTAGCAAATATAAAATATTATATTATACTGGAATAATAATATACTTATGTATCATTTGTTTTTCATTCGTCTAAAAAATATAAAAAAATTAATGCAACATTCATGCAAATGTACGACTTACCGTCTCCATGAACAGTGCATTTAATTTTCATTTATCAAAATGATATGAACTATTATAAATAAATATATAATTGATATATATGATATCAAAAATATGTAAATTGTGAATACAAATATGGTGATAATGGAATTTTTTCCACATGGGAAATCTGTAATTATAACAAGTTCATTTTTACTCATGTTCCAAACAACGACAAACTGTCTCATATGAACCCAAATAATTAACTAATTGTTATAGCATGGTATTAAGTAATATAAAATTAAAATTAAAATTAGAAATATTTTTAAGAAATTATAAATTAACATAATTTTATTATTCAGGAAGACCGAGGAACAAACAAGACAAGTCAGACATGAGGTATGGGAGATTCTTAACCCAATTTCCATTATTCGACTTGATCTTCTACTTCATGTTTATATCGTGTTGTGATTATGTGAGAAATTAATTTGGATACAATATCTTTTATTTATAATTTATTTATGTGTGCTTAGTTAATACACATAACCAATCTATTTTATTTACAAAATGATCTATGTAAGGGATCTTTTCACCCTCCTCTTCTAGTCAATGAATTATTTTATGATAAGTCTTCTAATTTACATTTTCCTATATTGGGATTTGTTATCATATATCCTTATAGTTTTAAATTTTATTTTCAAGTGATGATACACCCTTTTATCACCCATCAACACATTTCCTAAATTTTAATGTGACATTGTTAGGATGCTGAATTTTTGTAAAGGACTTTATCTCAATCTCATTTCATTGAGGCATATCATGATATTGTGCAACTTTATTATCCTAAAATCTATGCATATTACCCTTTAAAATATTATATAATGAATATACTTATTTTCCTGATATTATAGGATTCTTTTAATGTGATTATTTAATTATATTATTTACATATTTTCTCAATTGTTAATGGACCCTTTAACTAAAACATTGATTTAAATGTTTTAAAGATTTAATCTTCTAAATATTTATCATTAATGAACATGTTTTAAAAATGGTTTTAAGGATTTATATATATGTACATTTATGATTTTAAATATTAATTCCATTAATAGTTTCAATTTTTTATGAGACACATTGGTTTTAAAATATTCTTTTTTAATTGTTTAAAATGTGCCTTTTAAATTTAATTTATTACGTCAATATATTGAATTGATATATTTGGATTGTAATATGGAAATGTTATCTTTCCTTTATAACTAATTTTTCTGTGATGATTATGTTATGGTTCTTGGGAATTATTTAGGTATATGGGTGGTCTCATGATAAACCTATGGTGGGTGAGGCCGACATAGATCTCCAATGCATTTGGTAATGTGACATAGGAAAACATTAATATTTTTGCTAAGAGATTTAGGGAATATACTCTACTAGGTATTCCAAATGTAAATCCCTACGTAGCTCTGAAAGATACAATTTATGTATGTTATGGATGCCACAAGTTACCTTTATGATTTGTGATTTCCATTTATTATTCATACATCTTATGATCTTGTGTGGTATGTTAAATATTGAAAAGTATGATTTATTGATTGTAGATATTGATGGACTAATGTTTAATTTCAAAAATTTTTAACCCTTACTGATCTATTTATGCTCACAAAAAGTTTCTTATATGTTTTTCATAGGTTATAAGGATGGGTAAGAGAATAGGATAATTCCAGATGATTTATATCATGAAAAGAATTTTCGTTTTCTTTTAACGATTTTTATTTTATGAAAAAATGGAAAATTAGTAGAAGTATATACCTGCAATATTTATGTTGTTATGTATATATTTATGACCTAATTCTCTAAATCTCTAAACCTAAAAATATTCTCAATGTAATTTATTAACTTAATTAAAGATTATGTAATGTTTAATGTTGGGTCATTATAAAATGTCAGTCACGTGGTTACCTGGGAGAAGACATAATGTTTACTAAAATTGTGCACCGCCCATGCACTAGAGGCCACCAAGACCAAAAATTAAACTTCTCAATTAGAATTCAAAAATTCAAACTAGGGCTCAACTCAAACCTCGAACATAGGATACACGATCAAGGAAAGAATAAAATAAAACAATTTCAAAGGTCATGATGTGACAAAGTAAACCTTGACATATGATATGGTTTATATTCCTATTATGTTGCAACACTATTATGACATGTTGATAGGTTCATGATTTGAAATCTTGGATCATGATTTTTTTGACGATTCCCCATTTTTGTGGCATACTAATGTTTTTTGTCATGACTTGGGATTACGAACATTGAATTGTTGGATCAAATGGTCTGTTGATAATTAGATGTTATCATAAAATTATTCTCTTGGTGTTCATACAATTTTTTATTGATTGACACTTCCCATTGTTACCCATATAGTGAATCTGAGTTCACCCCTTATTATGTTTAAATGTTCCCCTGTTCATGAATAACCATACTAAATATGATGAGTCTAGAAGGGTATATTATGTAAACAATGTTATTTTAGATGATAAATATTGAAACTAAATATGATGGTAACACTAAATATATATAGTAATTATGCATATTAATATGGGATATATGTTTAATATTCATAGAAAACATGTGATATATATATATATATGTTATTCTTGGTTGTTATATATCATTATATCGTTGTAACACCACCCACTTTTATAGAACTATTTTTCAAATGAATTAATATTCATTGATACATTCCATTACACTTTGTGAAATATTTCCTTCATATAGAACCGACTCAGCTTGCGCTACATGCATCACTGACTTGGCATGTGTTCATTGAAACACTGAGTTTGTACGAAACATCATTTTATTGTTATAATTATTTAAATGTGATAATTACACCTAGATGTTAAACTTTGTAATATGAATAGTAACAAATAATTTCTATTTATTATTTTTAAATGTTTCACATAAATAAAACACATTTACATTGAAATATATAGTTTTCAGTAATGTGTTTATATGTTTTAAAATAATATTTTCTTAAATAAACTGATTTTATGTCCTTCCATGATGAATAATAAAATTTATTTTATACACTATTATAAATTTAATTTGATAAAATGAACATAATTTTTTAATTTAGAATTTTGAAATTAAATTATGGTGAATTTTTTGGATTTTTACAGGGAACTTCATTTTGGGATGAATATTAATAATTAATATAATTTAGTTAAAATAACATTTTATTTATTTATTTATTAGTGTTAAATTATATTTTAAATTTGTTATAAAAGTAAAAATATATAAATTATAATTATATTAATCCATTGTATGGCATTGGAATCATTTTAATATTTAAATTATATATAAAACATATTTAATGTTTGGATCTTTTTACTTTAAAATCTCGACTTCTCATCACCATTGTGGGATTAGCGTTAAAATGAATATTCCCAAATCTATGATTTGAAATTTTAAAAATGGATATACATGATTTTAATCATTAATATATATTTTTTATAATAAGATCAACCTAATTACTTACAAAAACGTTTAGTGAAAGAGATTAAAATAAATTACAGTGTTCATGGTAAAATTAAGCCTAATAAGGGACTAAACCATAATCATAAAGAAAAAAATGACATGTAAAATTGTCCAAAATTGACTAGATGAAAAAATTAGACCATTAATTGTCATGGTTATAATTTTATTGGATTATTGGGATATTATTTACTAGAAGTTCAATATATAAAAAGATAAGTAAAGAAAAAGACAAATGCTGAAATTTTCAACCTTTAACAATTATAAAACTTTTATATATGTGAAAAAATCATATTTTTAGTTATAAATATAATTTTTAATTATTAATTGGTTATTTTAACATAAAAATTTATCAATAATTTTTAGAATCGATTTTGTTACATAATGTTCTTATGAAATTCCAATGATGTGCTTAATAAATAAATAATTAAAAGAAATAAATTATACTATAAATATTACAACTTAAGTAAATTGATTGAAGTATTATAATTAATTATATTTTTAAATGAATATATAATTTTACACATCTATAAATTTAATAAATTTCATTTCCATTATTAGTTTTTTATTTTAATATTAAAATTAAATAAATAATGTCCAAATTGACATTATTATTATTTTACAATAAAATTTATTTTGTTAAATGATATAAAATTAATAAACATACTATATTCTACCAAATGATTTTTAAGGGTTAAAAATATAATAACTATGGTCTATTAATTTATTAATTGATATGAATAATTAACATATTGACCCATTGACTATAAAAACATTTTTATCATGACCCTAGTTTAAGTAGTGTTTTATTTGTGACATGCGCTTGTTTTAAAAGTTAAATTCAAAAAAAAAACCAGATAATTTTACTTTTTATATTAGGTATCACATTTATAATTCCTGTGATCTATATTTTATAAAAAATATCACTTGATTTTATTCTTAATGGAAAAATTACTTAGGCTTTAAATCTTGATGCTATAATAAAAATCAAAATAAAAAAATGGGGAATCTTAGGAGTTAAGAACCAAATTATTAAGAAGAAATCATTTTTGTGTGGTTCATATTTGGTTGACCATAATTTATAATTAATAAATTATTATTCCATTTTTGAGAAAAAATATTTTAAGGATACCTCTTATTGTTATATATGTTTTGTTATTTACAAGGGAGCCACTCCCCCTCAACTATAAAAAGGAAATCACTCTTCCCCTTCCCCACATCTCTAAAACAACATTTTCTCATGAAAAATATACCCAAATAGAACCTTAAAATAACTCCCCTATACCTATAATCATTTTTATGGTAATAATTCTTTAAGAAAATTTACTTCCTGCAAATAAAAAGGATTGTCTCGATTAAGTGGTAACACCCTTCCTCAAACTCCTTTCTTTTAATTTATTTACCCATCCCTAAAATATTTGTATTTAGTTAATGTATAAAACCAGTATATGAAATATAATTAGATTTTTTTATTATTATGTTTTGATCTAATATATCACGAACTCCAATCTAATGGGTAGCAGACATGCTTTTTATGTGTTTTACGAACTACCGCCTCACGAAACGATGATGGCTAATTCTTCCCTTACAGCCTATAATGGTGAAAATTATGATAAAAAATATACTTATATATGTTATATATTATATTTATAAAGTAATTAAGTTTGGTTAATGTTTTCTTAAACCAAATATATATACGTTCCTTTTTTTATTACAAAAATTTCGTTTAAGGAAGTGTGGACTGCCGCACTCTAAAAGGGATGTGATTTGTTCACACCATATAAGGAATGTATTAATGATGATTTTAGTGAAAGTATCTGATATATATGAAATAATAATTAATCTATAAATATAATATATACATATATACATATATTTTAATGAATTTACTTTGTTCAATAAATTAACAAAATGGAAGCAGTGTACATTCGTACGTACAACCTACCATCTCAAGAAATGGTGTATTCCATTTTTAGATTTATATATTCTATAGATTATTATACAAAAAAATATACTTAATAAAATTGATATTTATGTCTTTTTTATATTCTATATAGTAATATAAGTATTATAACCAAATATATAACAAATTAAGACACATGCAAAGAATAAAGATGATATTACACTAAGGGAAACCTTAATAGGGATTGTTAAAAATCATGTAATATAAAGTCATAATCAAACCATATATGTTATTATATTTTATAATATTATTATGTGACGTATTTATAATAAAATTATATTTATTATATTGTATTTTTTAATGAATACAATGATATTTAATACACAAGTAAAGATAATTTCATATCAAAGTTTTATTTTCATGAGATGCATACCATATTCACAACTCGTTTTGTGTGTGTGTTATGTATAATACCCATTGAATTTTTTTTGATACCTATAATTACATATAATTGGTACTTAAATATCTACTATATTATCTTTATTTCATGGGTTTAATGTTTCAAAAGCTACCAAATAAATAAGACTTATTTTCCTTAATTTTCCGTCTTTGAGGCACATGACATGTTATGCGCCAATATTTTTCCATGAGGTGTATATAATACACTTTAAATGATATATCATGAATATAATTATTTTCAATATATTATATAATTATTTTAATTTCAAATTCGTACATGGGTATTATGGTTCAATGTTACAAAGTTGTTAGAGTTTATTGAAACAACCTCATCACTTTTAGAGATTGTTTATGTTTATGATTCCTTTGGTGAAATATTATGATACATATCTCGAGAAAATTTATTAATTTCCTTTTCCCATGTCTATTCATGATTTACCCATGTATTACTACCATTTTCCACACATTGTTAATTTATTTAATAAATAAACTGTTTTTACGAAAACATTGACCATATATATCTCTTCAATCAAAAATCTATTTTATTTAAAAAAATATGATTTCAATAATATTTTAAAAGTTTATTTTCAAGGGAAAATGGGTTTTAAAAAATTTCATGGTTAATTTTTTCTTCTTCATGGATTTGTTTTAAATATTTTAAAAATAATTTTTTTAAGATTTCAATGAAAAATATATTCAAAATGTTTTCAAGATTGTTTTATATGTTTTCAAGGAAAATAATTTGCAAAATGTTTTCAACCATATTTTAATGGTTTTAAATAAAAAAGGTTTTAAAAATTATTTATGTTTTAAAAATCATTTTTCAATGAAGAAATGATATTTATCTCAATAAATATTTTAAAAATATATCTCAAAATAATTTGACACCCAAGATTACATCTGTTGATGTTACTCATGCCTTTCTCAAAAATGATCTAAAGGTTCCATTTTTTTATTTCTTTAAATGGTTATTGTTTTAATGGAATGATGTTTATGAAAAACAATTTCTATTTATTGGGATTTATGTTTATGAAAACTATTCTCTTTCCATTGTTTTTATCTTATAAAATGACATTCTATTTAATGGGTTATTCCATGATAAATTCTTATAAACTATTCTTATTTTAACGAGTTATGATAGAATAAAATGGTTATGAAACCCATATATTTTCCATACGTTATGATACAATTAAATTTTTATGATACCCATCCCATTTTATGATTTTTGATATGATCTCTTTTAATGGGATTTGATATGATCAATATTTTCTTATCTTGTGAGACATGTATGTATTAATTAACTATAATATGGGTTCGACATATATCTCCCCCAATGAATTGGTTCATTATATGTTTTATATAATCATGAAGTGTACATGGTTTTTTTCCCACAACAAAAAAAATTTACATGGGTATTACACCAATCCTGAATATAATATGGTATATGGGTTGATGTGCAAGCACAAAAAAACAAGAAGGTACAATGATTGTAGGCTGTTATTGGAAGAAAGAGGGTATATGGGTTATATACCAAGCCCAAAAAATATAATGTAAATGTTTAGTAGCCCAAAACTAACATGTTGTGATGGTCTTGGTATGTTTTCTTGACATATCATATTATATGTTTATCTGTATGCCACACATCCCATGTCATATTCCTATGTTATGATTTCATGCCTTATATTCATTATTTAATTGGATTCATATATTAGTAAAAAACAATATTTATTCCATAATTCATGTTTATTACGTTTGATATACATGGTGTGATATTCTAATGTTCAGATTACATTCTCATAGCCATATTCTCATGTCTATGCTTAAATGTCTCCTTTGTTTACCCGTACTAAGAATCTGAGCTCACCCATTTTTATGATTCCTTCCCCGGGTTATGATGAAATGTATTTAATATAATGTTTCTAATAAGGGTTCTCATCATGAATAACCTAGTGATAGATAATGTGTAACTCTTAAATACCAATGTTTATGTTTCCATGTTTCCAAATTCACTAAAATAATAAGTTATTTTGGAATATGTTTCTAAAATATTTTAATTATTCCAAAATAGTGTTGTAACATTAATGTAGGAAAATATATGGTTTCTATAGTCCATGCTATGTGAAACTAATAATTTCAATAAACATATGATAATAACTTTACCAATACTAGAATCCTTTTTTGCCTATGTGAAAACAGAAAGCCATTATGCATAAGGATAAGTAGGCCCCTTAATATAAGTATCAATATGGTCCTGCCTTGATGCTAGAGGTGACACAACTTCTTAATTGGACATTATAATGCTTATAAAATTTAATAAAATTAATAAAAAAATATAATAATCAATATATTACATATAAAACTAAATCTAAAATGAAAACAATTATTAAACAAAAAGTAAACTAAAATAAAAACATTTCTATGTTTTTGATATAGTATTTAAATAAAATGTTGAAAAAATTAATAAGATATGAAAGGAAATAGACAAAGTAATAAATATAAAATATTATAAAAAAACAAGTGTTACATAATTATTTTTAATTTTTGTTAACAAAACAAAAGAATACAAAAATAAACCACTATTTATCATATGCGTTATAGCAGTTAATAAAATTTTAAAAAGAATATTTATTAGATTTTTCTCAATTTTTTATAAATTAACAATGTTAAATAAATACTAATTATATTAATGAAACATAAAATGATATATGCAAGAGGAAAAAAATTAGTTTATAAAAATTTATACAAATCCAACTACTACATATAAAGTTGAATAATTGAAAAATAATGAAAAAAATAAAATTATCATATATCAAAATTTAAAATATTTTAAAAAACAAGTGTTTTAATTTAAAAAATAAAAACTAATATGTATAGAAATTAATTAACTTTAAATGGTTAAAGTAGGAATATATATATATATATATATCCATTAATATTAGTAAATTACTAAAGGATTGTTTTCATATATTCATTCCTGATAATCATTTTTAGGGGAAAAAACTAGTCTATGTTATGGTTATCAATATTATATGATAATTTATAGATGGAAGTAAATATACCATATAAATTAGAATATTTTTCATGTTTTTCCACACCAAAATAATTTTGTCTCAATTCAAAATAATAGACCACTATACATCTGATAGATCATGTAGATTGAAAATTTATTGTTCATGTTATTCCATGGGAAATATTCCAACTAGGTTATCCTATATATTTAAACAAACTAGTGTCATACAAAATTCATCATGTTTTGATTTTTTTTGCTAATAACCCATTTATATTAAAACATTGTAACTAAAAATCTTATTTAATTAGTCTCCCGTATTTCTTCCATGACACTATAAAACACTCTTGACATAAGAAATTTTAATTTTATTTTTTTTTCACTTCAAAAATGTATTTATTTTGAGAACACCAATGTAATATAATTCTAAAATACACTTATATAATCCTAATATTTAGCGTAAAATTTATAGAAAATAATTTCATACACAAATAATGTTATCATATTTAAAAATGGTTCATCTGATAACCATATCAAGGATTCTAATTCATTTGATCTACTATGAAGGGTCTTTTTAACCAAGGTAATGTTTTTTAATTCTATACCCATAAATGGTTCTTCATTGGATAATGTAATTATAGCACATTAATATTAAATATTATATTTGTTTGAGAATCATATTTATTATTTAATATATATAAATATACCTTCTTTAGCTATTCACTTATTAAAGATCTTACTTTTATGAAATATATACCCTTTCTCCAAAACTATCTAGTTTATGGATAGATATTGGCAACGAGATGTTCTCTATTATAGAGAAATATTTTTTACAAAAATATGAATCTTCATTAGAAATATACTTTTAAAAATGGACGATTTTTGAAGATATGTATATATAATAAATCCCATAAATATATTCTTGTTAATTTCATCAGGTTATTTCCAATAAAGATAAAATGGTAGAATAATATTTACTTATTTTAAAAATTGTTATATTTAATGCACAGTCATATTAAAAAAATAAGGGAATGTACACTTATAGATGAAAAGGTTTTGAAATTTTTTCATTCACAATATTTTTTAATGAAATGCGAATAATCCATTTGTTTATAATTGAATTGAAAAAATAATAAACCTACATTTTAATCATTTTGAAATAGATGAGAAGTGTTCTATATAAAGAAACTATTTCAGATTTTTTGCATTATGACATAAAAATAATGAAAACTAAGTAATATTAACTTTAAATATATTAATGTCACAACTTTTTTATATTTTAAGAATAACCCTATGGATCATTGATACCATGGATCCCCAGAAAAACTAAATTTCTCCCTCTTGGAAAATGTATACTAATCCATAGGATTGTATGCACATATTCTATTTGGAGTGAGAGAGAATTGAAAATGTATTCCCACTAAAAAAAGACTGATCTTTTATTAAACATGTCCTTAGTCATTCCTTTAATATCTAACAGTGTTTCAGTTGAATAATGATAAATATTATTCCTTCACATTTATGACATAAATGTAATGTCTAAAATCATGGAAACTCTATTAAGGAATCTTAAAAAATATTGGAATTGTTTCATAATTTTTTTTCATTACTAGATTCTTGTTTCTTTTGGAATATTACAAAAATATTTTTCACCCTCTCAAAATAATGAATAGTTGAAAAATATTTAGAAGAATTATAAAATCCATGGGATATATTGAACGCTTGTGTAAATATTTTACAAGATTCTTCCATTGGAGAAAACCTTGGAAGAACCATATATATTAATTTTATCACATGTTATAACAGATATTATGAAATCCATTATCCAAAATATGGACAAGATTTATGAACCACAACACTATATCCATTAAAATTTATATATTATGGGAACTAATTTATAATAATCATAATCCTTACATGTAATTAAAAATGTTGTATTTTATAATAATCATAAGATATGAGATCATCGTATCAAAAATGTTTTGAATATTTAATTAATGGTGGAAACAAAACATCAATATTTTTTCTAGGATACATTGGTCACAAAATAATTAAACTATGAATGATATATTTTTTCATTATAAAAAATTTTGGATATAAGTTATAAATTAGAAATGAAATTGGTTATGAACTATATTGGTTACAAGGGATCCAATGTGAAATAATTTTATATATGAACAATCTGATTTTGATATTTATAACTTCATTTCTATTAGTTGGAATCTTTTGATATCTTTTTTTTACTATTGTAATTCTGCTGGATAATGTAATCTTTCACCACTTTTTCTCTTATATGAGTGTTATCTTAAACATTATGGGTTATTTTAATATGAAAATAAATTCTTTAAATGAGTAAATATAGTAATAATAAAATTGGTCTTAGTAGGATTCTTGGTAATTAATAAATCAATCTATTATTTTTCATTTAACTAATATTGTGATATCCCATATTTAGGACAGTCTGAAAGAATTTTTTATTCCATTACATTTTTAACAGAATTATTTAGGATGATTTGTATCCGGTTGTACCCTATATCCCTTATGAATAATATTTTATTTTCATTGTAATTTCAATCCAAAAGATCATTTTCATCTAGAAATTTATCTTCCATTCCCTAAAGAAACTCAGTAAATCTCATTCCACTCCATCCATTTCACACATATAAATTTATAAATCTTTACATCATGGATAAAAATATAAATTTTCCACAATAAATATACAATTATTTTTTATGGTCACCTTATATGCACTCAATCATCAGTTCCTTCTCTTTTGACTCTACAATAATTTTAAATATCATTTCATCAATTTGATTAGTCTTACCATTTTGAAAATCTTTATTATCAATTCATTTTTGGAATTTTTCCAGTTTCTCTTTTTCAAATGCAAGGAATGTAAGTCTGGTTAAAGACATGAAAAACTAAATGAACATCGATTTCATTACTCTGAATTTTTTAAATATTTAAATATTTCAAACATGGTTTAAAAAATATGTTATTTTTTGAATATTTTGTTTCAAAAATTATGAATAAAATTTAACTATTTCTTCACATTCTTCACTAGTGCTCCATGCATTAATCGCATTGTGACTCATTATAACCTATTACAAATATCGAGTATAAAATATAATTTTATATATATTAGAATAGAATTTAAAATTTATATTTATAAATAACAATAAAAATATCATCAAATAAATGGACAAATGATTTTGGAACACAAATATTTTTTTTAGAAAAAAACAAAAATATACAATGGGAATCTATAATTTTTTTAGAATTAAAATATTATAGTTTACAAAAAATTCATCATATAATATAAAATATAATAAAACTAAATAGATATCGACACTGAATATTAAAAATTCAATGTAAATTGAATTAAAAAAAGTTACTTCATGGTTTTGAAATTCAATATATTATCTCTAATCAGATAGTGATAAACTCCCCAAATTTCCAATTAATATTTATTATTCAAAAAAAAAATTCCTTATAAATTAATAAATTCCTTTAATTTTAATTGATAATGTGTTCAGCAAATCACACTGAATTAGTAACATATAAAAACAATAAGTATATATAAGACAAAATTATCCATTATTTATAATTTAATCTGAAAATTATACATAATATAAAAATTTATGATTAATCAATGATAATGAGATATATATTGAAGAATAAAATGAGTAATTGAATACTAACCTTTAATTCTGCTCCTAAAAAATCAACCATGATAAGAAATATATTGAATTTATTTTAAGACCCATTAAATGATTATTAAACGTACCTTAAACCCCCAATGAACATACCTTAAACAACCATTAATCAGTAAATTAACATTTTTTATTTAATAATTTCCACAAAATATTCATTCATTGAAACAAAAAGAAAAAATAACAAAGAATCATAAAATTAAATAAGAATTAATTGCATGAAAATTATTAAGTATTAATACAAACCATGATGAAATATCAGTGAGATGTTTTGGGAATGTATAATGATGCATGATAACGTGATAGTGATTGAGACTTTATTGGAGTGATCACAAACTAAGTGTGCTGATAAGAACAATAATGATGATGATGAATAAGAGATATAGATGGTTAATTGAGCTTCAGGATGAAAATTATGGTCTTACAAGGTTGAAATCACATGAGTGGCTCGAATTTAAAAATATAATTAAAAATTTATCATTTAAAATATATTCCTATGTGATTTATGGAATAAATATTGTATAAAATAGAGGTTCTACACGAGTTATAAAAACATACCATACTGAGATTCATCATCGGTTAAATTTTAACCACATTCAAAATCATTTATCACATTGTTTCATAATAACCATAAAACCTAACATTAAAATATTTTTTCATTAGTGATAGTAGGATGTGTGATGATTTCAGTTTATTTCAGGTTCAACCATGGAGTTCTTAAGGTGATAGGTCACATTTTTTCAATTCATTTGGTAAGTTGAGGTGTAATACAATCGGTATAGAATAACTGGTTTAGTGGGATGGATTTCAGTCACTTGGTGTGTTCTATTATAGTTTCTTGGTTTATCACAACCAAGCCTCAATGGTATATTGTGAAGGATTTGGTCATAGTAGAAGCAACAGATGGAGGGTTCCCAATATAGATTTTATTCATTACTGATGATTCATATGAGATTTACATCGATGATACATTTTGTTCCCAATAAAATTAAAATATAAATTAAATGACGAGAGAATTATGAATCCAAATAAATTATAATAAAATATTATTTAAAATTAATTTAAACAATTAAATATTAATATTGTGATGAATTAATTTTTTGTTGATGAATCTGACAATGTCTCTATATAATACTATCCTGTGTTGTATAAATTATATCATGATTACTTCACGGGGTCATCGACACGAGTTCCACAAACCACTGAGTGTGACCACAAGAATGTCGAAATGCTAGTGTGGTATATCCAAATGCTCATTTGATTAGTCTTTGTATTTCCTATGAATAAATTTGGGAAGGATTATCTTATATGCCTCTATAATTGAGAGTATTTATATTAGAGGATCACCCTCCATTCGTGAGATAGTTCTTGTATATGGGGGTACTCAATGGATTCGGGAGAAATCATTAAATTTTTTTGTATACAAAAAAATTGAAATGTCTCATAAGAAAAAATATAATTATTATTTTATAATAGTAGGGTTAGAAAATAATAACTCTACATGAACCCTTATTATTTTTTGTTAATACATGTAGAACCCCATGTCTATAATAATAATAATAATATAATTATTATTTTCTAACATTTAAAAATCTTATGAATTAATTAAATATTATTTATTCATACCATATTTCAATGTAAAATATATTATACTAATCCAAAATATTTAGTTGAGCATTCCTCCCCAATATTCAGAGAACAATTAATGATGACTATTTATTTAACAAATAAATATTACTCCATTACTCACCAAAAAAAATAAATTTAGTAAATAAAAAATAAAAAATTGTCAAAAAATATGGTAAAAAATATTTCTTGAAAATAATTTTTCATAGAACATATAATTTTAAAAAAATGGATAATTATTAAACCATGTGTGGGAACAATATTTATTAACTAGTTAAATAATAAATCATAAAATTATTTATCTAATATTTTTGATAAACATAGTTTGTGAGCCTTCAAGCCTGTTTCTTTGTGGAATATGGTGAACAAGCTTAATGTTCAATGTTGACATATAACGTCAAGGAAAAAAACCATAAATAAAAAAGATAATGTTGTAATGACGTAAAAACTCATATAGATATTTACTGTGTAATTTATTATACTTATCCTGATATATATAATCAACCAGGTCTCATACAAATGTGATCAACGTTTGAGTTTATTGTCTATTTATTTGGTAATCTAGAATTTTAACCTGCCTATAGAACACAATGGAACTGGATTTAATTTTCCTAATGATATACAGAAAAGGGAATGAGATATAAATTTATGTTTACTAATTTAATGGGAATGTACTTTATCACATTTTTCATTAATAAAATATTACACATGACACACACAATGAATCCTACATTATTATGGGAATATGTCATCAGGGTTTTCATAAATACATCAAATTACGTCTTTCTGTTGTGTACCACCAATGATTTCATCACGCTATAAAATATATATTTAATATTATTTTTTATGGAATTTAAGTTTTATCATTATAGAGGGGAACTTATATTACCTTCTAACGAATAATCTACCCTAATGAAATTATCATATACAATGTAATATAAAAGAAAAATCATGATGGAAATATTAGTTTATTAACATTCAAAAGTATGAAGATGGGTAATCATAAATTAAATCGATGTCATTTCAAATAAAATAATTATACTAGACTCCACCTTTCACTAGAGCCAATTGCTAAAAAAATTCAATTTTCTAGAACTCACATGATACTCATGATGATTATGAGATTATGATTTATTCAAGGTGCCTTACCTCTTCCATGGAAACATTGATTACTACAACATTACCACTATGAAAAAAAATCTTTCAATAGGTGATACATTCAGATTTTTTGATGCATGAGTTGTTGTGACCTTATCTCTTTTACAATATACATTACTGTAGTATTATCACAATACAATGTGATCAAGTATTTTCTTCTATGTACAAAATCAAGATCCTATAAAATGTTTGACATTCAAATCTCTTCCTTGGTGACATTACAAGCCTCCAGATACTCTAAATCTTATTTTGAATTAGTGATAACTAACTTCATTGAACTCTTCCTGCTTAATAATCCTCCATTTAGGCTAAAATATAACCTAAATATGACTTTTAACCATTTTAATTTGCTTGAAAACAAGAATATGTATAATCCCTAATAACTGGATACTCCTTTTCTCCATACACCACGAATGAATCCTTTATTATATTAAGATAAATAAGGATAGCCTTAAAATTAGACCAATATTGTTCACCAGAATGTACTTGAAATCTACCAACCATTCTCAATGAATAAAAAACATAAATTCTAATAGATAACATGGAATACATTATTGTTCATATCACAAAATTGTATGTGATCTTTTATATTATTTCATTCTATTGCTTTGTCTGGGAAAAAATTTTCATTGAATGATATATAGTATATGATACATGAACAAATCTTCTCCTTGATTGTATCATAATAAATATCCATAGTATCCATTCAATGTGTATTAATAGACTTAGTTTCAGAAGCCTCTTAAATCTTTCACGAATAATATTAATACCTAGAAATTAGATAATTCACCTATGTTCTTCATGGATAATGATCTGGTTCACCAGTCCATAATAAATTGAATCACTGGTATGTCATTTAAAATAAATAAAATTTCATGAATATATACTACTAGGATAACATTTTAACTCCCACTAAATATCATATAAAAACATGGATCACATTCAATCTTATTGAAACCAATTTATTTATAGTTTCATAAACCAAATATTCCATGACTTTGTGATGCTATTAATATTTTCATATCTTTTTACATACCCCCTTTACTAATATTATTTAAAATTTGTATAATTCATGTGAAATACTCATGTTTTAATATTAAATTTAATTTTTGATCATTATATGAATCGATCAAATCAAGACAGTTTACTATTTTTATTTTAAATCTCACCCAACTTACCCAAGATTCATGATTTTTAGTTTTTTGTGTTCCCTACTCATATTCAAACATTTCATTAGAAGGGAATATTGTCCAAATTGCCTATTTGGAGGGTCATGTTGTCCATGAATGAAGACCCAAATAATATGTGAAGAAACTGGACCATCCATGAAGATTGAGTTACTGGTAAAAATCCCAATGCACAACTTTTATGATACTCCAGCATATGTTTGTGATTATCCAAATGATTGTGGAAAAATATTGAAGGTCCATCTAATTCAATAATGGGCCCAACTGATTCATTGTAGTCCATTCCACCATTCTAGACGATAATTAACATCAGGAAACTATTAATAACGTTTCTCCATGTCTACTAATCAAACCAAACGAGGTTTTTTCATTTTTAAAGATAAGATATTTGTGGAGAACTTTATATAATAAATTATTTTTATTTGAGGCCATCATACTATTCAAAAATCCATTCACATTTCATCATTATAAATTGTGTTTATTGCAATGGAAAAATTATAATTGTTTATTCAAACACCCATAACATTGGCTCCATAAGTCCAATGACCATAAATATTTAAAATTAGATAGAATACATTCATATCTACCACTTTTTAGAAGAAAATATGTCTTTATTCATCTATATGGATTCCAAAGCATCGATCCATGTGGCGGGGTAGTTTTGGAATGTAAATAGTACCCCTCCTTGGGAATCATATACATACGCTTATTATATATTCAAAGGGTTGGAATTTTATAAGATAATAACATACATTGACATGAACAAAGCCTTTCCAATGTCATGGGAGGACCTTCCATACTCATTTTTTCAATTGAAATACCCTTCCCCCTCTCATTATTTTCATATTCATTTGTGTTCACCTTATTTTCATTTTAATAAAATTTTATTTCATGTTTCTTCTTCATCATATATTATTATCATCCACCATATATTATGATAATAATAATGGTCTTAATATAGTTTAAAAATAGATTAATCCCCTTCCCTTCATTGTATTTATCATTCAATCTATTTTCTGAATTTTATTCTCTTCATCATTTGTGTGTGTGTGTGTTCTGCACAAAAATATTTTCTTATCCCCTTATTTTTCTTCCTTTATTGAATCATAATCATAAATATAATAAACAAGATTACTAATGCTATTAATATTTGAGGTAATATTTTATTAGGATGAATCCAAATTTAGGGTTGTTAAGTGATTGAGATTATTTGCACATTAAATATTCTTAAAATTAACACTATGTATGTTGGACATAACATCTCATGGATTAATGACATATTTTTTTAACATTTGGTTTCCATGGATTATTAGAATAATAAATATCGTACCATCAACATGAAATGATTAAGATTATAACCTTATGATTAGGTAAGGCTTTGAATAAAGCCTTAACACTATGGAATTCCAGTCCACACAATCTTGTGAAGTGGATGTTAATTTAATTCATTATAAAGAAAATCTAAGGTATTTCACAATCATAATTACCTAATGTTGTAATAACCCCCATTTTTATCCAATTGATAAATCATTAAAAAAAATAAATAATTTTAGTTGTGCTCTACAAACAAACCCCCCAATCAAAATACAATCAACTAAAACAATCGACTATTAAAAAATATCATCATTGAGGATTCGACTGGAGTGATACAATTCACATTAGCGGAGCACCTGAGCCTTGAATGTTTGATCGGTGAAAATCATATGTACTTTCACTTGGATGTTTTATTCCACCCATAAATGGATATCTATAAATTTCATATCATTTTGGCATTATTAGGTGACACTAACTCTTTTGGTTGTTGAATATGTACACTTTCTTTAAGGCTCCAATTAAGAAAAGTTGCTTTAATATCCATTTACTAAATATCTTAGTCATGGTAATATGTTATCAAATGTATAATTGAGATGAATTTAATAATCTATATAGATGGTAATGTTTCTTTATAGTCAATTCCTTGTCTTCATTTAATTCTTCTAGCCGCACTAGTCTAAAAACTTTTAATGATTGTTTTTGTAACCTTTGAACATAAGTTTGTAATTGAATATACTAAAATCAATTTTGAAGGATGATGTTTCTACATCACATTATAACATCTAGTTACCTTATTATATGTATTTATAACCCTTTTTATTTAATGATATGGGTTTTATGGTTAATTTAATTGAAAAAGTCTGAGTATAATTTTTACAATAGTTTTAAATGATTCTCATTAGGTTCAAAGGGATTCAATGTTGTTTTGGTTGATTTCTCTAAAGTTTTGATAGTGAACTACCAGCTAGAGACATTCACATAATGAACTGGTTACCTAATATGAATTCGTTGTAGGTATGATATCTTGAGTCTAGTTAAGAACAAGAAAAATTACAATACTTGAAAAGTATTCATGACAAGAAATGGGTGGGATAAGAATTTTTTTCTGAAGGGGATTACTTTTTTGAAAGAAAAATTAATTCATGGAATTCACAACATTCAAGGGGTTTATGACATGAATTTTTTGGTTCTAGTTGTTTTTTATACACTACATGTTTGATTATTTCTCAATTCAACATGCATATTCCATTTTCAAGATAAGGGATATTTTGGGTGACTTTGGGTGATCTAAATCCTTCTAAATCACTTGGTTTGGTGTTTGATCCCCATGTAAATTGTGTTTCTTCTCCTTATTAAGAAAACTCTATGATTTTTCATTTCTATTGCTTATGAAAATATCATTGGCAATGTTTTTGGACTAGATTGTGATCAATTTGTGTTTTTTATTGATTCCTTGCAGTTTCCCTTCAATAATATTAATTTATAGTGTGATATTATTATTTCTAATATCCATTGTCAAATGGAATTATGTTTACTTTGTTCATGATGTAGGTTTCCAAATAAAAGGTATTAACTATTTAATTTTTATCTCTTATTGTTAATTCCTTGGGTTTATTTAGTGTAAATTTAATATTAGACATTTTAAAGGATTTTTTGGATGAGATTCACGTTTTTAAATTTGGTTTCTTAAAAAATGGAATTTTTCACACCACGTGTTTGATTAATTGATTTAAATGTTGGGTTGGGATTAATAATGGAATTCAATCCTAAAAGCATAAAGTAATTATTGTGAATTTTTTATCATTATATGAGTATAGTTTAAAATAGGATTTTCAAAAAACCTAGCACATTGGGAAGGATTGGGTTTATTATAAATAGACTTTTCACTATTTATGTGTGTAATTCCATGAGAGAATTTATGAATATTTTGTTTGTGTAAATTCAATAGTGGTTATATTGGTTGGGTAAAAAATAGTTTAGTATTTTGGAATTTAAATCATGTATAAAAGATATTCCCATAAGTTATAGCCTAAATGGGGTTCATTTTCATTTATCATTGGTTTATAAGATGATGGTATTTTCATTATTAATTTATCACATGTTTATCTTATAATGTATCGATCATAACATTATAGTTTTCATTCACACATGATATATTCCAATATTTGGTCAATAAAGTATGAATTTATGAAAAAACAAAGTAATTTTTTATAAAAGTGGTTAAATTTACTTAAATTCATTGGAAAATGTATTTTTAAGAAAGAGAAAATACATTATTGATATTATAAATTTTATTGATTGTTTGGTGGTATCGTACTGGGTTTTCTTATCGCACCCAATTTTTTTAATTAGGAAGTTATAGATTATGTTTTTTTGAACTAAACTAATATCAATGTAATTTTGAATAATGATAGATTATCTTATTATCAATATCAACATAGTAGGAAGGATTGGTGGGGAAATATGGTCACATGAAGACTTTTTAAACTTCTCTTGTTTTATTGTTCATGTTTTGCCTATTTGGATTCACTTTTTTCCTTATAGACATGTTCTCTTACTTCTAATATATACCCTATGGGGTTTCCATGTTCAATAATATTATGATAGAAGTTGTTATCCATTTATAATACTTCACCATATTATATACCACATTGGACGGATTTTTTAGTTGATCATGGTTGGTTCATTAAAAATTTATATTAGAGAACTAGCCATCCTAAAGTGATAAGAAACAACCTAGGATTGGTTTGGTTTCTTGGTATAACAGATTCATGTTCATTAAAATTTAGATAGTATGTGCATGAGGGTATCCAATAATCATATATATGTGATGGAAACTGAGTAATCATGGAGTATTTGGTATTTTTACATGCTTTTGTTTTTGATTTCGAGGTCATTAAAATTAACTAGATATTGTGTTAATTTTAATGGATATGCTGCTTCTTTTTGTTATGTATATTTATTATAAAATATGTCACTAATTTTATTTTACGAATCATTGATATGGATAAGTTATGTTGGTAATATGATTTTTTTAATTGTATCTTAAGATGATTGATTTTTTTTCTTTTGATTCTTTGATAGTTCCTCTAATAAATGCTCTTCCAAATTCGAGTGAGTATGTTGTGAGATATGTTCCAATATTGAATCCTCTAGTGGAACCTTATTTGGTAGAAGTTTTAAATTCCACGATTCAATCTCTTGTTCAAGATGGTTTTTGGAACCTAGGACGAGTAGAGGAATATTTCTTAGAATTTACTAGGATGAATCCACCAATATTGCATGTTGACAATAGACCATATGAGTCCAATGAGTGGCTTGAGAATATAGGTAAGAACATCATATTTATTATGACTCATAGGTCCCTAATGTGTCTTTTTTCATAGATACTATTGTGGAATGGAAATGGTGGGACACTATTGTGTTAAATACGTTTCTTGAGAATGTTACCTTGGATTAATTCAAGAAAATAATCACCCAGTATGTTCATCTCAAGCTGCAATGTGTGGAAAATACCCAAGAGTTTATAAATGTAGACAATTGAGATTGTTTTGTTCTTGAGTATCCAAATCCAAATTCTAATTTCGTGTATTTGGCACTAGATCTAGTCACCAATGATTAACTAAAGGGTCACAGGTTTTAGTTGGTATTCAAGGAAGATATTCAGTAGACATTGATCCCCATGTTCCATCCAACCATTACAGAGGTAGTCAAGAAGAAAACTTAGCTAAAGGAAGACATAATAGGAAAACTGCAGAGACACAAGCTTGACATACATGTACATTTCATTTATTTTGTGGAATAAATAATACAAGACAGAAAAAAATCCCAAAGACCATATTAGTTTAGTGTATTTGGAAACTCAGAACGTAATCTTATAATCATGGTGAAATATCTATAACATCTTCAATAAAGATCTTCCCCTTTTGTTTTCCTACCTTAAAACATTCTTTATATCTTGGGGAAAAGAAAAAAAATAAAGGGTGGCATCAAATGCTTAGTAAGGGCAAACCTGGAAAACAAAAAAAAGACCATAAATATTTGAATGTAAAAACATGAACATAAAGTTTAAACATAAAAATATTTTCAATGACATAATCCTTAGCAGTATGTAAGGAATGGAATATAAATGAACATTAACCATGATAGAATAGCACTGGAATAAAACATGTAATTAGGAATAAAATAATAAGCACATAATATTATTTCAATAGTAGCCATGGAATTGATGCCAAGTCCATTATAGTGGACATAGTCCAATACTGAACCGGGTTAACTGTCAGTTCCAACCATTTATTGCTGAACTAAATTTACTTGTCGTTCTAGACCTATATTATAGAACCGGATTTACCTCACATTGTAGCCCAGTATTACTAAACCACGTTTACATTCCCTTATAGTCATATCTATCTCATGAGATATAAATCTTTACCCAATTCATTGGAGGGATATATAGATTCCACCCATCTTATAATAAAACCATTCCTACATATCCCTCAAAAAAATAAATCTTTCATCATAGCATAATCCATGAAATGAAATGGGATTCTTAATCATCATGTCATAATAACATAATCCATATAAAATAAATATAATTCATAAAAATAATTACATCATTAAAAATTAAAAAAATAATAGGGATATAAACATAACCCTATTTTGTCTTAGATGGGAAAATAATTTTGAAAAAACACTTGAACTCAGTTCTTGGAAGAAAATATCCATTCTTCTTAAAAAACACTTAATTTTCTAAAAATGTCATGAAATTTTAAATTAAAAGAAGTCGTTTATAAAAAACACGAAAATTGTAAAGGAATATTCATGTATATAATTATGTAAGAAGGCATAAAAATCCATTCATGCTGTATAATTTAAAAATGAAAATCTTCTCATACTTTTACTAGAAATGACATAAATTACTCCGTATGGTAAACAAAATATTGATTCCGTCCACACCATGTAGTAAAAGTAAAAATGGGGTAAAAATATATTTAAACATATATTTACAAATAGTAAATATTTTATGTGTAACACCCGAGACTTTTATGGTATATAAATCATCGAAGGAATATTTTTCTACACACAACAACTGCGTGGCTTGCTTTACACGAAATCACAACCTTCCTTGATAGCTTGCTTTGTACGCAATACCGAGTTTCACTAAACAACGATATACTATTAAAATATTATTAAAACTACCCGTTATGAATAGTAATAACCACTTTTTGAAATTTTATAAATTTTATTTTTCAAAATGGACTTCATTTTTGAATTCATAATAACCATATTAGCCTAGGGTGTAATTTTGGTATTTTTCTGAAAACTTTCAATTTTTGATGAATAGTGAAACCACTAAGTGGTAGTTAAAAAAAACTGAATTTTTCATAAAACTTAATTTTACCGCATTTGTGAGTGGAATTTCAAAAATTTGAGAGACACAGTTGATGTCATTAAGTAAAATTTTGTTCAATGAGATGAAAATAATTTTTGGGTGAATAGTAACTTTTTACTTTTTTTACAACAGTTAAAAGTAAATAATGTCATTAAGGGTAAAAATGATATTATTATTACCCTAACACATGTAATAATTCTATTTGACATGTGTAATTCGACAAAAAACAACCTTAGGAATAAAATATGACCATTTAGGCCCCCTTGGATTAGATTAGGACTTTTATTATTAATTTATTTAATCAAGGGTTAAAATAGTTAAAATCATTGTTTAATAAGTAAATCATTTTTAATATGGGGTTATACATAAGATAAATTCGACTATAAATATTAATTAGAAATTTAAAAGGATTTCCTACATAATTGTATTTTTTTTTTATTTTTTAGACACTAAATAATTTAATTTAGTTATGACACAAAGATGATGCTGTAATTATCTTATTAATGAAATATTGACATAAGTGATGTTATAAACACAAAATTAAATGTAATTTGAGACTTTTTATGAATTCCAATACTTTTCTAGATTAATATGATATGTTATTATTGATTTAATTAACTTATTTTGAACTAATCATTCTGTTATGAGTTTCACAAAAATTAATTACTAAATAGTGTCAAAATTGACATAAAATAGTTTTTAAAAAATATATTATATTAGTAATTGTTATTTTATTCTTAAAAATATAATGTTCGGCCAAATTACTTAGATAAGGTTATATATATTACTAATAAACAACTTGGGGTTTGTTTGGCTGCTTATAGTATGTTTATTAACCTTATAGTATAAGAACACAAGAAGACACGGTAAAAGTAAAATTATTTAACTTAATGTTAAATCTAAATGATAAGGTTAAAATAGGAACCTAAACTTGTATAAATTCTATTGGATGAGAGGATTTCGACCCATAACCACCTTATTGTCGAAATAAATCAATTTGGATCTATTTAAAACTGAACTTGACTTTATAATAAAATAATGTTTTTAGTTTTTCCAAAGGAGCCCCTCTCCTCCCTTATAAAAGGGAACCTCCTCCCCCTCTTCCTCACACCACTTTGAGCCTTAAATCTCGGCCAACCCCTGACAATTTCTTCTCTCCACTTCCCTAGAAACATCCTAGAGGTTATGGGTTTCTTCAAAGACCTATTTTAGTGCCCTAAAAGAAGGTCTCAAAGAAGAACTTCAAAGAAGAGGTAATGTTCATTACCGATTCTTTCATCTTTATTTCTTCTTCCACTACTTCTTCTTAGGTTGTTTCATTAAGAAGTAATAACATCAGTATCATTAATATACTGATATGTTATTATAAGTATGAAAAAACCCTATTTCACCATCTATCCATCCTACAGAAAAAGAAATCACCGCGTGTGCGTACGTACGGAATAACGTCTCCATGCCGTGATGTAATCTATTTTCCACCACCACCTTACTTGGATGGGTATAATGGTGTAAATAATGACTATATATGACTATTATAAAGTGATAATGATTCTTTAAATAGTATAAATACACTCCATTACAATTCCACGATCATAGGAATGATATCATCACTCGTGCGTACGTACGGAATACCGTCTCCACGATGTGATTCGACTCGTTCTACATGATCTTCATTTCATAATGATTATATAAATGTATTGAATGAATGAATATGATATATATTACACTAATTAAATTCTGGAAATGAGGTATCTATAACCTAAATAGAATAATAAGAATTTATTCGACAAAACACGTATAAGAACAAAAAGTTCTAAACACCCGAATAACAAGTAGCAATGAAATAATACTACTAAGAAGCTATGAATATGATCATATATGATAACATAAAATTAAGTATGATTCTGGAATAAGACAATAACATTATTTAAATCATTATACAGTAGTTTCGGACACTTACGAAGAAAAATGGACCTAAGGTAAGGGAAATTATCACAATCTCATTTTTATCCGAGATTGTTTATACTTTGGCATTTACTAAGGTGTATTTTATCATCCACATCCATTTTCCTCAATATGTAATATTATTTCTATCCACCTACAATTGATTAAATCCAATTTTACACTTCGGTGAGTTTTTATAAAAAAATATGAAAGGGATGTTTTGTCGTTTTTCGAACGAGGTACTTTTTGACTTTTTCGACAAAAGTACGAGAAGAATGTTTTTTTAACTTATACGGCATGAATGGATTTTGAAAAACATTATTTCCAAGAAGCTTACTTTACAAGTTTTCAAGTTTATTTTTTATCAACTTCTTTTAGTTTAAAATTGTACGACATGTTATGAAAGGAAAATTTTTTTTGAAGTAGAAAGGATTTTTTCCTCAAGAATGGAGTTCAAGTATTTTATCAAAATTATATTCCATCTAAGATAATATAGGGTTATGTTTCTATCCCTATTATTGCATTGATTTTATTATGTTGTGATGGAAATATTTTTTGGAATTCCTTTATCTTATATGAATTGTTTTATGGTGTCATGTTGTTTAAGAATCCCATTTTTACTTCATGGGTTATGCAATGATGTATGACTTATGATTTTGTGGTACACATAAGAATGTTATAATTATGAGATGGGTGGGAAATATATCTCCCTCAAATGCATTGGGTAAAGATTTTATATCTCATGAGATAGAAATGGCTGGAACGGTAGGTTATACCGGTTCAGTGAAACAGGACTGAAACGAAGAGTGAACACGGTTCAGAAATGGACTTTGTCCACTAAGATAGTCTTGGTAATGAGTCTTGACTAATAAGAAATGATTATCTATGATTATGTGTGTATTCCACAAAGTTTCATGTTTTATGTTATGATTATTGGGATTATATTTCACTAATATGATTTATCTCATGTTAGGAAATTATGATCTCTTTTGCAGGTTAAGATTTCCAAAAGTTATGGGCTTATGTATATGATGTGATTGATATTTCTTTTGTTTAACCTTACTGAGCATTTGAGCTCACCCGTTTTGTATGTTTTATTTCCCCAGGTTAGGAAGAAGGTTGTTACGTAGAATATGAAAAAAAGGGACTCTAGATATGATGAAATAAATGGGAGGCAAAGTAGATGCTTTATGAACCAGTTGTTCATGTTTTTCAGTTTCTAAAGACACTATACCTATACGGTCCTTTCTTGGTTTTGTTATTTGTTGTAATAAGTGTAGTAATATCAATTTATGTAAAGTATGGGACGTTATAGTTGGTATCAGAGGAAAGGTATAGTCAACCTTTGGAAACTAGGATGTGAAATCCTTAGTAAGAACCCTAAGGATAAGTCTAAGCATATAACACAATCTTAGTGTTTTTGAAATGGCCATGAATAACCTAGGATAAGACCTTAAGTGTGAAATTTTATTCTTGATTATGTGGTTTTCCTTTTATAATTATTGTTGCTCACACTATTTTTCTTGGATTTAGTCAATGGCTCGAAACTGAAGGAACTGTGTTAATGCGGAATGCAATGGGAAATTCAATGATTGTCCCCCTGAGCAACCAAACAATATGGGAGCTGGAATGCAGAATCTTGTAGCCATGCTCACACAACATTCCCAAGCTATGAATCATGCAGGTCTTCCAAACGAGCAAAGGAAGGAGAAACATTCTGTTGAATCCTTCATGAGACAGCGTCCACCTTCATTCAACGGGTCTACGGATCCATTAGTTGCTGAACAATGGATTAGTACTACTGAAATGATATTTTTAGTTCTTCAATGTTCTAAGCATGATAAAGTCATCTTAGCAGTGTATCGTTTGGAAGGTGTTGCTGATCAATGGTGGAATCTTATTAAGAATACGAGGCCAAGGGATGAAATTGAGTCCATGGAATGGGAAGAGTTCAAGAACTTATTTTTAAATAAGTACTTCCCTCGTATTCTATGAAGAAAGATGGAGAAAGAGTTTCTTGAACTGCAGAAAAAGGATGATGAATCTGCTGGTACCTATGAAGCAAATTTGACAAGACTTGCAAGGTACGCTTCTGGTATTATTATCCAACCTGAGAGTAAGATCGATCGATTCTTTAGTGGCTTAAAACCAAGTCTTCGAAGGGCCTTAACATAAGGGACTTCAATAGCTACGAGGAAATTGTTCGATGTGATCTCAAAGTTGAGATGGAGATTGGAGTAACCCATCAGTCATATGGGGTTGACAAGAAGAAGAAAACAGAATTCAAATTAAAATCTAAAGAGCACACTGAAAAGAAGATGATCTTTCCCTTATGCTCAATGTGTGGAAAGAAACATGGAGGGAGTTGTCTTAAAGGGAAAAGTAAATGTTTCAAATGTGGAAAGGAAGGTCATCGGGCATTTGAATGCCTTAATGATGGAAAGAAGATGTCTAATGATGCAAACAAAGGAAGGGATGCACAGAATGAACCTACTACACTTCAATGTTTCAAGTGCAAGGAGATGGGGGCATTTTTCCAATCAATGCCCAAATCCAAGGGATTATGATGATGGTCGACGTCAACAAAATCTTAAGGCTAAAGACAAAGGAAAGTAACCTGCAATTTTTATCAGCGATTTGGATTATGATAACGATGTGGTGAAAGGTAAAATTACCATCCACTCTAAAGTAGCAAATGTTTTATTCGATTTTGGATCCACCCACTCCTTTATTTCTGAAGAATTTTATAAGGATATCACCGTATTACCTCAACAGTTCGATGTTGAGTTAGCTGTGACAACCCCTAATGGCACAACAGTGGCATCAAAAGTTTATAATTCTTCTCCGATTGGTGTTTGCTAGAAAGTGATTACTGCAAATCTTGTGATCCTTCCTATAGTGGAATTTGATGTGATTCTTGGAATGGATTGGCTTTCTCTACATGGAGCTCATATCAATTTCCAAAGAAGGGATGTCACATTTCATATTCCAGATCAATCTATGATCGTCTATCGATTCAAGGATGAACATAATCTTCCAGTGGAAATTTCTTCCATTTTATGGGTATTGATTCTACTAAATGAAGGTTATTTATCTCAAATGGTTAGTGAGAAACTCACGATTAAGAATATTCCCATTGTACGGGAGTTTGATGATGAATTTCCGGATAAATTACCGGGTCCTCCACCGAATCGTGAAGTTGAGTTTTCAATAGAACTCGTATCGGGTGCTTTGCCTATTTCAAAGACACCTTATAGAATGGCCCCAATTGAGTTGCAGGAATTGAAGAAGCAACTCCAAGAGAATCTTGATAAGGGGTTCATACGCCCTAGTGCGTCACCATGGGGAGCACCTGTTCTGTTTGTTAAGAAGAAAGATGGATCAATGAGACTCTGCATTGATTATCGAGAACTTAACAAGATCAATATCAAGAACAAATATCCTCTCCCGTTCATTGATGACCTATTTGACCCACTACGCGGAGCTCAATACTTTTCCAAGATTGATCTTTGTTCAGTGTATCATCAATTAAGGGTCAAAAGGGAGGATATACCAAAGATGGCTTTCCGTACAAGGTATGGACCATATGAATTTATAGTGATGCCATTTGGTCTTACTAATTCCCCTGCTATCTTCATGGATCTAATGAATAGAGTCTTTAGAGTCTATCATAATCAGTTTGTGGTAGTCTTTATAGATGATATTCTTGTCTATTCAAAGAGAAAGGAAGAACATGAAGATCACTTTAGAATTATATCGAAGACCCTGAGAAAGGAAAAGATTTATGCCAAATTTACCAAGTGTGAATTTTGGCTTCAAAAAGTTTCATTTTTGGGTCACATAATCTCAAAAGAGGGGATATCTGTGGATCCAGCAAAAACAGAGGTTATCGAAAGATGGTCGAGACCAACAAGAGTGACTGAGATCAGAATTTTTCTTGGTTGGGCTGGATATTATCGACGTTTTGTGAAATATTTTTCACGATTATATAATCCACTAACCAAGTTGACTCAGAAAGGAGTTAAGTCTGTTTGGACGGAGGAATGTGAAGAGAATTTCACGGAGTTGAAAAGAATGTTATCCAGTGCACCTGTGCTAACACTACCTTGTAGTGGAGAAAGGATTGTGATCTATAGTGATGCATCCAAGAAGGGATTGGGGTGTGTTCTTATGTAAAATGATATGGTGATTGCTTATGCCTCACGATAGTTGGAAATACATGAGAAAAATTACTCAACTCATGATTTGGAGTTAGCTGCAGTAATCATTGCATTAATGATTTGGAGGAATTACCTTTATGGTGAAAGGTGTGATATTTATACTGATCATAAAAGTTTAAAGTATATTTTCACACAAAAGTAGATGAATATGTGCCAAAGAATATGGTTGGAGCTGATTAAGGATTATGACTTCTCAATCCATTACCACCCTGGGAAAGCAAACAAGGTGGAAGATGCATTAAGTCGGCAAGACCATGCTAGTTTATCCATGATGAGGATCACAAAAGATCCAATATTTATGGATTTACAAAGGATGGATCTTGGAATTATAATGAAAGGGGAAAAATCATATCTTTCTCAAATGAATGTTCAACCATCTATACATGTGAAGATTAAAGAGGCACAAAAAGAAGATATCAAGTTACAAAAGAAGGTGAGAAATGTTCCTGAATTCAACCTTGATTGTGATGGGATAATAAATTTCTAGAATCGGGTTTGTGTTCCTTTCATCCGCAAATTAAAGAAGGAGCTGCTGGATGAGGCTCATAGTTCTTCATTCTATGTTCATCATGGAAGCACGAAAATGTATAGGGACCTGAAAGAGTACTTCTGGTGGGATGGCATGAAAAAAGATGTTGCTGAATATGTCTCTCGATGCTTGGTTTGTCAACAAGTTAATGCTGAGAGACAAATGCCTAAGGGGATGTTACAACCATTACCCATACCCGAATAGAAATGGGAAAACATCACTATGGACTTTGCCACAGGACTTCCTAAAACATCCAAAGGAAATAATGCTATCTGTGTCATAGTTGATTATCTTACAAAATCTGCACACTTCATTGCTATTAGAGAGGATTTCTCTCTGGATCAGCTTGCCTGGATATATGTAACGGAAGTGGTAATATTGCATGGAGTACCACTTTCTATTTTATCTGATCGGGATCCGAGGTTTACCTCAAAGTTCTGGCAAAGTCTTCAGCATACTCTGGATATAGAGTTTTGTTTTAGCACTGCTTATCATCCTCAGACAGATGATCTGTCTGAGAGAACAATTCAAACTCTAGAAGATATGTTGAGAGCTTGCTCTATGGATTTCAAATGTGGTTCAGATCAACACCTACCTTTGGTGTAATTTTCTTATAATAATAGCTTTCACTCCAGTATTCATATGGCTCCTTATGAAGCTCTCTATGGAAAGAAATGCAGGACTCCAACTTACTGGGATGAAGTTGGGAAAATAAAGCTATTAGGACCTGATCTCGTTGATGAAATGGAAGAAAAGGTCAGATCTATTCAACAACACATAAGAGTAGCTCAGAGTCGACAGAAAAGTTATGTTGACAACCGAAGAAAAGACCTAGAGTTTTAAGTGGGTGATAAAGTGTTCTTACGAATATCTCCCTGGAAGAGCATTATGAGATTTGAAAAGAAGGGGAAGTTGAGCCCTAGATATGTCGGTCCTTTCAAAATACTGGATCATGTTGGAAAGGTTGCTTACTAATTGGCGCTTCCACCGAACCTCTCTCAAGTTGACGATGTGTTCAATGTATCTCTCCTGAGAAAGTACATACCTTATCCTTCACATGTACTTAGCTCAGAAGTTGTACCGCTGGAGCAGGATCTTTCTTATGAAGAACAGCCGGTAGAGATTCTGGATCGTAGCGAAAAAGTCCTACGAAACAAGACCACTCGATTGGTGAATGTTTTATGGAGAAACCACCAATTAGAAGAAACTACATGGGAGCTTGAGGATATGATGAGGGAGATGTATCCTCATCTGTTTGTTACAAAGTGACGAATTTAGAGGGAGAAATTCATTTTAAGGGGGGTAGAATGTAACACCCGAGACTTTTATGTTATATAAATCGTCAAAGGAATATTTTTCTACACACAACACTTTCTTGTCTTGCTTTACACGAAATCGCAACCTTCCTCAATAGCTTGGGTCGTACGTAATACCGAGTTTCACTAAACAATGATATACTATTAAAATATTATTAAAAACTAGCCGTTATGAATATTAATAAACACTTTTTGAAATTTTATAAATTTTATTTTTCAAAATGGACTTCATTTTTGGATTCGTAATATCGAAATTAGCCTAGGGTGAAATTTGGGTATTTTTCTGAAAACTTTCATTTTTTGATGAATAGTGAAACCACTAAGTGGTAGTTAAAAAACTAAATTTTTCCTAAAACATAATTTTACCGCTTCTATGAGTGGAATTTAGAAACTCCGAGAGACACAGTTGATGTCAGTAAGTAGAATGTGGTTCAATGAGATGAATTTTTTTTTTGGTGAATAGTAACTTTTTACTTTTTTTACACCTATTAAAAGTAAATAGTGTAATTAAGGGTAAAAATGATATTATTATTACCCTAACACATGTCCTAATTATATTGGAAAAGTGTAATTCGACCAAAAAAAACCTTAGGAATAACATATGACCATTTAGGCCCACTTGGATTAGATTAGGACAATTATTATTAATTTATTTAAAGAAGGGTTAAAATAGTTAAAATCAATGTTTAATAAGTAAAGCATTTTTAATATGGGGTTATAAATAAGATAAATAAGTCTATAAATATTCATTAGAAATATAAAAAGATTTCCAACATAATGGTATTTTATTTGTAATTTTTAGACATTAAATAATTTAATTTATTTATGACACAAAGATGATTCAATAATTATCGTATTAATGAAATATTGACATAATTGATATTATAAACACCAAAATAAATTTAATTTGAGACTTTTTATGAATTACAATAATTTTCTAGAATAATAGGACATGTTATTATTGATTTAATTAACCTTTTTCTAACTAATCATTCTGTTATTATTTTCACAAAAAGTAATTACTAAATAGTGTCAAAATTGACATAAAATAGTTTTTAAAACAAATATTATATTAGTAAATGTTATTTTATTCCTAAAAATATATAGATCGGCCAAATGACTTATATAAGGTTATATATATTAATAATAAACAACTTAGGGTTCGTTTTTCTGCTTATAGTAAGTTTATTAACCTTATAGTATAAGAACACAAGAAGACACGGTATAAGTAAAATTATTTAACTTAATGTTAAATCAAAATGATAAGGTTAAAATAGGAACCTAAACATGTCTAAATTCTATTGTATGAGAGGATTTCGACCCATCCCCACCTTAGCTTTGAAATAAATCAATTTGGATCTATTTAACACCAAACATGACTTTATAATAAAATAATATTTTTAGTTTTTCCAAAGGAGCCCCTCTCCTCCCTTATAAAAGGGCACCTCCTCCCCCTCTTCCTCACTCCACTTTGAGGCTTCAAGCTCGGACAACCCCTTCCAATTTCTTCTCTCCACTTCCCTCGAAACATCCTAGAGGTTCTGGTCTTTTCAAAGACCTATTTTAGTGCCCTAAAAGAAGGTCTCAAAGAAGCACTTCAAAGAAGAGGTAATGTTCAGTACCGATTCTTTCATCTTTATTTCTTCTTCCACTTCTTCTTCTTAGGTTGTTTCATTAAGAAGTAATAACATCAGTATAAATCATATAATGATATGTTATTATAATTATTAAACAACTATATTTCCCCATCTATCCATCCTATGGAAAAAGAAATCACCGCGCGTGCGTACGTACGGAATACCGTCTCCACGCCGTGGTGTAATCTATTTTCCACCACCACCTTACTTGGATGGGTATAATGGTGTAAATAATGACTATATATGACTATTATAAAGGAATACGGATTATGAAATAGTATAAATACACTCCATTACAATGCCACGATCATAGGAACGATATCATCACTCGTGCGTACATACGGAATACCGTCTCCACGATGTGATGCGACTCGTTCTACATGATCTTCATTTCATAATGATTATATAAATGAATTGAATGAATGAATATGATATATATTACACTAATACCATTCCTTAAATGAGGTATCTATAACCTAAAGAGAATAATAATAATTTATTCGACAAAACACGCATAAGAACAAAAAGTTTTAAACACCCGAATAACAAGTAGCAATGAAATATTACTACTAAGAAGCTAAGAATATGACCATATATGATATCATAAAAATATTTATGATTTTTGAATAAGTCAATAACATTATTTAAATCATTATATAGGAGTTTCGGAAAATTAAGAAGCAAAAACGGACATAATGTAAGGGAAAATATCACAATCTCATTTTTATCCGAGATTGTTTATACTTTGGTATTTACTGGGGTGTATTTTATCATCCATTTCAATTTTTCCTCAATATGTAATATTATTTCTATCCACCTACAATTTTTTAAATCCAATTTTACCCTTTGTTGAGGTTTTAGTAAAAAATATGAAAGGAATCTTTTGTTGTTTTTCGAACGAGGTACTTTTTGACTTTTCCGACAAAAGTACGAGAAGAATGTTTTTTTAACTTATACGGCATGAATGGATTTTGAAAAAAATTATTTCCAAGAAGCTTCCTTTACAATTTTTCAAGTTTATTTTTAATCAACTTCTTTTAGTTTAAAATTTTACGACATGTTAAGAAAGGAAAAGTGTTTTTGAAGTAGAAAGGATATTTTCCTCAAGAATGGAGTTCAAGTATTTTATCAAAATTATTTTCCATCTAAGATAATATAGGGTTCTGTTTCTATCCCTATTATTACATTGATTTGATTATGTTGTGATCTAAATATTTTTATGAATTCCTTTATCTTATATGAATTGTTCTATGATGTCATGTTGTTTAAGAATCCCATTTTTACTACATGGGTTATGCAATGATGTATGATTTATGATTTTGTGGCACACATAAGAATGGTATCATTATGAGATGGGTGGGACCAATATCTCCATCCAATTAATTGGGTAATGATTTTATATCTAATGATATTGACATGGCTGGAATGGTAGGTTATACCGGTTCAGTGAAACAGGACTTAAACGAGGAGTGAACTCGGTTCAGAAATGGACTTTGTCCACTAAGATTGTCTTGGAAATGAGTCTTGACTAATAAGAAATGATTCTCTATGATTATGTGTGTATGACAAAAAGTTTAATGTTTTAAGTTATGATTATTGGGATTTCATTTCACTACTATGATTTATCCCATGTTATGAAATTATGATCTCTTTTGCAGGTTAAGATTTCCAAAAGTTATGGTCTTATGTATATGATGTGATTGATATTTCTTTTGTTTACCCTTACTGAGCATTTGAGCTCACCCTTTTTGTATGTTTTATTTCCCCAGGTCAGGAAGAAGGTTGTTAAGTAGAATATTCCAAAAAGGGACTCTAGATATGATGAAATAAATGGGAGGAAAAGTAGATGCTTTATGAACTAGTTGTTTATGTTTCCCAGTTTCCAAAGACACTATACCTATACGGTCCTTTCTTGGTTTTGTTATATGTTGTAATAAGTGTTGTGATAACAATGTATGTAAAGTATGGGACGTTATATTATGAAAACATTTTTAGAAAATATGGACATGGATGATAAATATATCACCAACATATACTTACGTATAAAAAATCTCCGATAAAAATGAGATTGCAAATTTATCCCTTACCATAGGTCCAATTTCTTTCGCACATGTCCAAACTCCTATATAGTGGATAAAAATGTATTATTAACATGTAACAGAACCATAATAATATTTATGATATCATATATGATTCACTTATGACATTATATTACTAGTTAATTTTTCAATTCCATGTTAAATAAACGTTTTAGGTAATAATCGTTTCATTTACCATACATGTTCAGAATTGTTGTTCTTGATATTATTATATAGATAATTATTTAATTACATAAATAATTTAAAAAATTATTTATATAAAATTTTTATTTAGTATATAAATATATATAATAGATCGATAAATGGAATGGAATACACCATTCATGGAGATAGTAGGTCGTACGTACGCTTGGACGGTGTTTTCGTTTACTTATTAAATTGAATAGAAGTAAGTAATTGACATATATACATATACATAAATCTAGTAGCATTATTATGTCATATATTTCAAGATTATTTGTTATATATACTTTATTAGCATTCAGAAATGGTTAACATGAATAATGAATCACATCGCATCGTGGAGACGGCAAACCGTACGTACGCACGTTCAAAGATATCATTCACATAGTTGTTTAACGGTATTGAAGTGGATGGTCTATAATATCTCATAATTAGAATAATTTTATTAAAATAATATGTAGTTATTATTTCCATTGTAATACCCATCTATGTATGTTGGTGGGGAAAACATATTACACCACGGCGTGGAGACTGTATTCTATAAGTATACACACACCATGATTTTGTTTTTTTGTAGGATGGATAGAAGGTGAAATATGTTTGATTCAGATTTATAATAACATATAAGTATATTAGTGATTATAATGTTTTTACTTTATAATGAAATAACTAAATAAGATGAAGTATAAGGAGAAACAAATTTGAATGAATTGGAAGAAGAGATTATCTCTTCTTTGACATGCCTCCTTTAAACTACCTCTTAGGCAACTAGAGTTGGTATTTTGAGAAGACCAGAACATCTTGAATGTTACTAAGAAAGTTTATAATAGAAATGGTACAGTTTATTATTAGCATTATGGCTCAAAATAGAGTGAAGAGGAGATGGGGGTGGTGCCCCTTTATAAATGATGAGAGGGGAACTTTAGGGAAGTTCCAAAATATTAATTTATTATAAATTAAATTTTGACTTTAAATGGTCCAAAAATTATTTTATTCTAAGATAATATGAATTAGGTTTTAATAAAAATCATACAATAATTTTTGACCCATTTTTAATATGTTTTGTATTTATATCATTTTGGTTTTACCCTTATTTTACATTTTTTAATCTTACCGTGATATCATGTTATTTACATATTGTGGGTTAATGTAATTACTGTATAATTTCAAACGACCCAAAAAAGTTATTTATGAGATATTTGGACTTATTTTAACTATTTGTCTGAATTTTAGGTTTTTAGAAATTTAATATCTTTTAATAATCTATTTTACGTTTTAAGTTATGAATTATATCAATTTTGGACACTATTCATACACCACTGTGAAAAATTTATAAAAACATTATTCTATAAAAAATAAGTCATTATCTAAAAGATAATATGTCAATATCATCCATAAAATTCTTGGATGAAATAAAAAAAACCAAATTAATTTTTTAAATATTTATAATTTCATTTAGTTGAATCCTTTTTAATGAAGAAATCACTACATCATCATTTTATCATAATTAAATTTTTTTATTTAATGTAGAAAAATTAAAAATAAAATACCAAGATATAGGAAATCATTTTTTATTTCTAAATACTATTCATAGTCATGAATATAACTTATATAATGCCATATAACCTTTTTAGTATGATATATTTGTTTTGGTAGTATTTTCATTAACATTAAATTAAATGTAATTAAATGTCATTTTCACTTACAAGTGGCTCCATGGGGTCCCAAAGTCAACCCAAATATTCCCATTGTTGGACATGTATCATCCACGAGGTTTACGACACGTGTTAGGGTAATTTAATAATATTATAATATTTATTTTTACCCTTATTTACCACATTTACCCATTAACCATGGTAAATAAAATATTTAATGAAGTTACTATTCATAATGCCCAAAAATAAAAATTACATATTTAAAAACTTTTATCCTTATAATTATAAACATGGAATTAATTTTAATAAATTAAAAACACAAAACTTATTGTATTTAATTTAAAATGAACCCCATTGTCAAAAAATGAGTTTTTGTTTAAAAATTGCAAAAGATTTAAAATTTTTTACATATGAATTCAATGAAAAATTATTTATAGTGTATACTATTATATTAGAATATAAAAATATATTATATTTGTACTTTAAAAACAGTCAATAATATATTTTAAACATAGAAATTATTTTGATGAAAAATGTTGTTTTCAATTAAAATTTGGTGTTCATCCATATTCATCAAAATATGAAAGTTATCAGAAAAATATAAAAACATTATCCAATGTAAGTTTTCCTATCCCACTTCTAGATAATAAATTTATCATGTCAAATATAACTTATAAATGTGTCAAAAAATAAATTTAAATTGTCTGCACCATCAAAATGTGGTAAAACTATATTTTTTTTAAAAAATACATCATTTATATGAATAATTGATTTTTTTCTTATATCATTTTTAAGATGAATGAAAATGTTATATAAAATTCAAAAAAAGTTAATACTAATTATAATGGATGATTTATATAATAATTTAATAATATGTCATTGTTTAGTGAAACTTAGTATTGCGTACCCCAAAATCTATCAAGGAAGGTTTCTCTTGCGTGTAACATAATCCATGTCAGTGTTACATATAGTTAAATATTACTTTGGTGTTGCGTATAACATAATATAAGATTCCATCATTTATAAATTGAATAAAAATCTATACTCATTGTTTTTTAAAATAAATTCTATCAAAATAACCTGAAATTGTGTGCAACAAAAGCAAACAATAGTGTTACATATACTGAAAACTAATACAGTATTGCATATAGCACAATCTAATCTTGGGGTAGTGTAAAACAAAATATATCAATTAAATTAAAAAGAATCTATCTCATAAAATCTGGGGGTTTTACATTCTACCCAACGTAAAATGAATTTCATACATCGAAATAACTCAGAGGTTCTACTTGAATGTTTGTTCCATGGAAACCCACATCATTAAAATGGATACTAAGACATAATTTTAAAAAGGAAAGATAGAAATGTAATAGTTACCAAAGGTAACTCATCACTTGGTTTCTACATTGGAAAACATTGTTGGGAAGTGAAAACATGTATATGGAAGAGAAATCTAACCATCATGTTTTGATAGATAGTGACAGACAATAAGGTATGTATAATGTTAACTACCAGAAAGCTATAAATATTATAAAATTTAAAGGGCCATTTGATCCATCAAATAAGAAATAATAGGATGATTATTTTTTGTTTTCAATATCCTTTTGCTAATGATAAATAACATGAGTATAAATACATACATGATTCTAGTATAGTCTCATCATTGGTCATTCCTTGAAAAACATCCACTTCTTGTCTAATTTAAAGAGATGATGTTGAATTTGTCATTTTTAATGTGTTAGAAGATCATGCGATGGAATGCTAGTTAATTCCATCTATTTTAATAAAAAGGTTAGCATAGATAATAAAATATGTATAAGTCTACTTATAGTGAGATAATAAAATAATCTAATGAACATAAAATGGAAAATAACTTATACTATTCTCAAATGGATGAAATTACAATCCTTCCAAAAAAATATATTACATTAGAAATAGGTGAACTAAATCAACTTAACATTTGTCTCACTTATCTCATTTGAAAGCTCTTAGTTTTCACATTTCAAACATTTGGATATGATAATCATATATTCTATTTAATCAATTATAATAACAAAAATTACCACATAAACTCATTAAAAACATTATTTTTTTCAAAATTAACTCTTTACACATGCCAAAAATAACGAAAATTCTATACACTCAAACCATGTCATCACTGTCTTTTTATCAGTCCTAAGCTCATTAATACTATAAAACATCTCATTATCTCCTTATCCATTCATTATGTTCATATTAGGTGTTTTCCAAAAATATTTCAATGACATTGCATTGTTACCGACACCATATAATTATTGAAATTCCAATAAACCAATTCATAGATATTCCAATATTCCATAATAAATTAGATTCCACAACACTATTTTAAAATTCCATTACATACCATAGAATCATTCCACTACTAATTTTTCACACTCAACATCACCAATAGTGATTTCATGTGACTTTCCATTGTATTTTTCCTTAATATGTTTTTGATGTTGATCATCATTATCCCTTGTGTTAGGGCATTTGTTGGAATTATTCCCCATTTCCTTGCACTTGTAGCATTATAGTGTTGGTTTTTTGTACTCTATAGTCTTTTTTCTATTCACATCATTAGAAATATTTTTTCCATTACCTCATCACTCAACTTCTCAATGACCATCTTTTCTACAGTGGAAACATTTTATAGTACCTTTAATACAATATCCACCATGATTCATTCAACAGTTTGAGCATAAGAAAATATTCATCTTCATTTCACCATTTTTTTTGAGATTCTCCCTTGAACTCCTTATTCTATTTCTTATCAAAACCATGAGATGAACAAGTAAGTCCAACCTCTAGTTCTACCTTAATATCACGACACACAATCTCTATATAGATACATAATTTTATTATAACTAATTCCATTTGATGACTTATTTTTAAGCCCCAGAATAATTGATCAACTTTATATTCAGGTTAGATGATAAAGAAAAAATCATACCTTGAAATCCTTTTAAAATCTTCCTCGTATGTACCAAAAAAATCATCATCTTTTTTTAGGTCAAGAAACTAATTTTCTATCTTTTTCTAAGAATATGAGGGAAGTAATTATTTAAATTTATGTTCTTGAAGTCTTCCCATTCCATGGATTCAATTTCATATTGGGACCTTGTTTTCTTAATTAGAGTCCACCACTCATCTACTTCACCTTATAAAAGGTAAACTGCCAAATTGACTTTTTCATGTACCAAACAATGAAGTATGGAAAATATCTTTTCAATGGTACTGAACAATTTTTCAGCAATAGGTGGATCTGAAGACCCACTTAAAGAAGGTGGGTGTTTTCTCCTGATGGACTTAATAGAATATTGTTCCAGTCACAGCTCAATTGGACGTCCAGAAGGATTCATAGCTTTCATAATTATCGGAATATGATTTTTCACTCCATCTCGCATAAAAATTGGTTGTTTAGGAGGAAAATCATTATATTTACTAGTTCATTGATCATTAATAAGTTCCATCCATTGTCTTAAAACCAAAAAAATTACTGTGAGTAGAAGAAATAATTCTAGGAAAACAATATAATCAAGGGGGAGTACATTCAATCACTAAAATATTTGGTTTAAACATATGTTATTCACGATCATTATCCTAATTATAGTACTATAAATGATAATTATACTTAACCATAGAGATATCCCTAGACATACCTACGAAATATCTCTAAGGATCTCATTAATGGATTTTCATCCTAGTTTCCAATGGTTGACTAATCCTTCGCTCTAATACCAACTGTTGGGACCCAAGCTCAACATATAGAGAAATTACATTTCATTTTCAAAATAATTAATACATGACACCAAAAAAATCTCAAATAATATTTTAGTTTAGTTTCTTTGGAAACATGTAATATAATATTCAAATCATGGAGAAAGATATTAAACATATCCCTTAAATATGTTTCACTTTTTTCCTATTAAAAAGCATTATATAAATCCCAGGGAAAAGAAAACGTAGAAAGGGGGAGCTAAAATGCTTAGTAAGGGTTAAAATGGAGAAAATAAAAATAAAACAAATAAATTTGAACATAAAAACATGTACATAAAGATTTAACATCAAAATATTGAGCAATGACATAAATGTTGGAAGTATGTAAGGCATTGATCATAAAAGAAGATTAACTACGATAGAATAGTGTTGGCATAAAACATGTAATTTTGGAAAACTAATAACCACATAATAGGATTTCTATAGTAGTAATGGAATTTATTCCAAGACCATAATAGTGGATATAGTCCATTGCTTAACCGACTTTACCTGTTGTTCCCTCCATGTATTAATGAACTAGATTTACTTTCCCTTCCAGCCCTACATTACTGAACCTGATTTATTTGTCATTGTATCCTTTCATTAATGAATTGGATTTACTTGTTGTTATAGTAAAGCCTATCTCATGAGATATAAATCAATACCCAATGAATTGGAGAGTTATATGGGTCCCACCAATCTAATAATGAACCATTCTTACATGTTTAACAAAAACATAAATCGTTCATCATAGCAAAACCCATGAAATAAAATGAGACTCTTAAATATAATTTCATCATAACATAATCCATATATGATAAATAGACTTAATAAAAATAATTACATTATAAAATAAATCAAAAATAAATTATTTGAATATAAACATTACCATATTTTATGTCAGATGGAAAAATAATATGGATAAAACACTTGAGCCAAGTTCTTAATGAAAATATCCCTTCTTCTTCAAAAACGTTTTCTTTAAAAAAATTCATGAAATTTTAAAATAAAAGAAGTTAATTGAAAATAAATTTGAAAACATGTACAACATGATTCAGTGAAATAATTCGTTATGAATGCATAAAAATCCTTTCATGTTGTATAAGTTATAAATCATTCTTCTTGAACTTTTATCAAAAAATTAAAAAAGTACCCCTTATGGTAAACAAAAGAAATACTCCTTCCATAACATGTAGTAAAATTAAAAAAGGGGTAAAAATGCCTCTAAAAATATATAGAATAATATTAAACATTTTATAAATGAAATTTTTGAAAATATGGACAATGATGAAAAAAATATTCCGAATATATACATACGTATAAATAATCATTGATAAAAATAAGATTGCAAAATTATCCATTACCTTAGGTCCAATTTATTCCATACATGCCCACACATCCTGTATAGTGGGTTTGAAAATATTATTAAATTTTATTAAAACTATAATATTATTTATTATTTCATATATGATTCACTTATGACTTTATATCATCCGTTCATTTGCAATTCCATTTTAAAGCAATGTTTGGGGTAATAATTGTTTCATTTAATGTATGTGTTTGGACTTTTTATTCTCGATATTGTAACATAGATAATTATTTAATTATATAAATGATATAAAAAATTAAATATATATCATATATATTTATCATATAAATATATATAATAGATCGATAAATGGAATTGAATACACCATTAATGGAGACTGTATGTCATACGTACACATGAACGATGTTTTCGTTTCCTTATTAAATTAAATAGAAGTTGGTAAATGATTAATATATATATATCCAGTATCTTTATAATGTGAAATATTTCATGATTATTTATTACATATAATTTATTATCATTCTTGAGTGGTTAACATGGATAATGAATCTCATCGCGTTCTGGAGACAGTAAGCTGTACACACACACGAGTGGCGAAATCATTCACGTAGTTGTTAAATGGTATTGAATTGTATAGTGTTTAATATCTCAGAATTAGTATTATGTTATAATAATAACTTATTGTAATTATTTCCACCTTTATAACCATCCATGTAAGGTGGCGGTGAAAAAAATTTTACACCCTGATGTGGAGATGGTAATCTGTACGTACCCATGCTCGATGATTTTGTTTTTTGAAGAATGGATAGAAGGTGAAATAGGGTTGTTTCATATTTATAATAACATATCAGTATATGAATGATACATTTGTTATCTATTTATAATGAAATAACTAAATAAGAGAAAGTAGAAGAAGAAATAATTTTGAATGAATCTATAGAATAGATTACCTCTTCCTCAATGTGCCTCCTTTAAACTTCTTCTTAGGAAACTATATTTGGTCCTTTGAGAATAAAATAACCTCTAGAATGTAACTAGGGATGTTTAGAAGTGAAATGTTTTGGTTTTGGAAGTTCTTGAAGTCTTAAAATGGAGTGAAGAGGAGAGGTGAGAGGTTCCCTTTTATAAAATATTAAAGGTACACTTTTAGAATGTTCGAAAAAATTAATTTATTATAAATTCAATTTTGACTTAATATGGTCAAAAACAATTTTAATTATAAGATATGTTGATTTTGGTTTGAATAATAATCATCAAATAATTTTTATACAAGATTGTAATATTTTGGTTATCCTTCTCTTTTTGGTTTAACCTTTATTTTACCCTTTTTAATTTTATCATGACATCATGTTATTTACACATTTTTGGGTAATGTAATTACCATATCCTATCAAAAGACGCACAAAAAGTTATTCATGACATATTTGGACTTATATTAATTATTTTTACAAATCATATAGTTTTAATAATTTAACATAATTTAATAATATATTTTATGTTTTATATTATGAATATGTCAAATTTTACACTATTTATACTTGTATTTATTAAAAATTCACAACAACCTAAGTCCATCAAAATTAATGCATTAACTCAAAACTAAAATTTTAATATCATCCAAAAAATTTAGGGATGACATAAAAATAACCAAATTACTTTTTTTAATATTTATAATTTTATTTATTGGAATCCTATATTAATGAAGCAATCACTGCATCATCCTTGTGTCATAGTTAGATTTATTTATTTAATGACCAAAAATGACAAATAAAATATCAGGATTTAGAAATTATCATTATCCTTCTAATAAATATTTATATCAATGATATAAATTATATAACCCCATATAAAAATTTCTTTATAAAATTATATATATTTAGGTTTCATTTTCCTTAACATTAAATTAAATGTAATTAAATGTCATTTTCACTTACAAGTGGCTTCTTTGTTTCCCGAAGTCAATAAAAGGATTCCAATTATCAGAAATGTATCATAAAATAAGATAAGGACACCTGTTAGTGTAAATTAATATTGTTATAATAATATTTATTACCCTTATTTACCAAATTTACCTATTAACCATGGTAAATAAAGTAATTACTGAAGTTACTATTCATAATTTCCAAAAATAAAAAGTACACATTTAAACAATTTGATCTTTTTGATTAAAAATATGTAATGAATTTTTCAAAATTCAGTACACAGACATTAGATTAATTAATTTAAAATTAATCTTATTATTATAAAATGAGTTTTTGTTTAAAATATTGAAAACGATTGAAATGATTTTACTAATGAAATCAATGTAAAATTAATGAAAATGTCTTAAATTTTTTTAAAATATAAAAATATATTCTATTTATACTTTAAAACCATTTAGTAATATATATTAACCATATAAAATATTTTTATGAAAAAAGTTCTTTTCAATTAAAATTTTGCATATTTTCAGTATTCATCAAAACATAAAAGTTATCAGAAAAATATAAAACATTATCCAAAGTAATGTTTTATGTCCCTCTTACATATAAAAAGTTTATCTTGTCAAATATAACTTATAAAAGAATAAAAAACTAGATTTAAAATAGTTTTGCTGTCAAAAGACGGTAAAACTGCAATTTTTTAAAATACTTCTTTTTTCCGAGAAATTTATTTTGTTCTCATATAATGTTTAAGATAAATTATATTGTTATCTAAAATTTAAAATTAGTTTAATACTATTAATTATATCTAGATTATGTAATATTTTAATAATATATCATTTTTAGTGATACTCTGAATTGTGTACCACACAAGTTATCATGGAAGGTCTCTCTTGCATGTAACCAAAGCCATATTAGTGTTTCATATAGTGAAATCTTCCTTTGGGGTTGCGTATAACATAATACAAGATTAGTTCATTCATAAATTGAACATAATATGTACTCATTATTGTGTGAAATGAATTCTATAAAAAAATGAAATTATGTACAACATATGCCTATAATAGTGTTATGTATACTAAAAACTAATATGGGGTTTCATATAGCGCAAGATAATATTGGTGTAGTGTAAAACAAGAGAAAATAATGGATTTAAAAAGAATCTATCTCATAAAATCTCAGGGTGATACATTCTACCTCTTAAAAAATAATTTCTCCCTCGAAATTCATCAGGGTTATAGATGATATTCTACTTGAATATTTCTTTAATGGAAACCCACATCGTAAAAAGGGATACTAAGACATCATTTTATAATGGAACGATAGAAATGTAACAATTACCCTATATAACTTATCAATGTGTTTCCATATAGGAGAACATAGGTGGGATGTGAAGACATAGATATGGAAGAGAAATTTAACCATCATGTTCTGATAGATTGTGATAGGGAATAGGGTTTGTAGAAAGGTAAGTACCAGAAATCCATAAATATGAGATTATTTAAGGGACCGTCTGATTCATTGAATAAGAATGTACTATGATAAATTTTTATTCAAGATCATTTTCATAAAGACGAATAACTGGAGAATAAATACTTACCTGATTTTAGTACAATATAATCGTTGGTCTTGCCTTGAACAATTTCAACATCATTTAAAATTTTATGAAATAATGTTGAATTTTCCATTTTTATTCTTTTAGAAGATCATGTGATAGAATGATAAGTCATTCCTTCTGTCTTAGAAATGATTTTAGCATAGGTAATCAAATATGTATAAGTCCACATATAGTTAGATAATGCATTAATTTAACAAACATAAAATGAAAAATAGCTTATACTATCTGTAAATGTATAACATTAAAATCTTTCTAAAAACTAAAAATATAAAACATTAGAGAGTTGTGAACAAAATGGACTTAACATTTTTCTAACATTTCTCATTTAGGAGCTCTTATTTTTCACATTCCAAACATTTGAATACCTTAATACTTAATTCTCATTAATCAATGATAATAACAATAATTACCATCAAATCTCAGTGAAAACATGCATTAATCCAAAACTAACTCTTTCCACAAACCAAAAATTCAAAAAATTAGTTATACTGAAACCATGATATCGCTTTTTCCTTTTAATATCCATGATCTCATTAACACTATCATACTTCACAATATCTTCGTATCCCTTGAATATGTTCATATCATGTTATTTCCAAAAATATTCAAATCAATTTTCATGGTTACCAGTACCATATAATAATGGATAACCATAATATACCAATACATAGATATTTCAATATTCCATAATAAATGAGATTCCATAACACTTTTTTAGAATCCCATTACATAAACACTTAATCATTCCACCACTTTGTTCTCATAATCAACATCACCAATAGTGATTTCATGTGACTTTCCTTTGTATTTGGCCTTATGTGGTTGCTTATGTCAATAATCATTATCCCTTGGGTTAGGGAATTCATTTGTATAATGCCCCATTCCCTTTAACGTGTAGAATTAAAGTGTTGTTGGTCCGTTCACTATTGCCTTTTCCCTATTCACATCATTAAGAACCATTTTCCCAATAATTTTTCACTCAACTTCTCGATGACTATCTTTTCCACACTTGGAACATTTTATTGTCCCATTAAAACAATCTCCACCTTTCTTCTTTCCCCACTTTTAGCATAATGAACTATTCATCTTGTTTTCACTATTGTTTTGGGATTTTCTTTTGAACTCCTTCTTTCATTTCATGTCAAAACCAAGAGATGGATATGAAACACCAAATTCGAGTTCTACCATGTAGCACAATGCAAAAAATTTTTATAGATATTGATGTATCATATAGCAATTCCCTTCGAATACTTGGTTTTAAGCCACAGATGAATCTATCAACATTACATTCAGGTTGGATGATAGAACCAGAATCATACCTTGAAAGCATTTTGAAATTCTCCTTGTATTTACCAAAAAATTCATAATCCTTTTTATTAAGGTCAATTAACTCCTTTTCCAACAGTTTTGAAGGATTATGAGAGTAGTACTTATTGAAAAATAAGTTCTTGAACTCATCCCATTCGATGTATTCAATTTCAACTTGGGGCCTTGTATTATTAATTAGCGTCCTCCACTAGTCTGCATGAACTTATAAGTGGTAAATAGCCAAAATGAATTTATCATGTTCCAAATAGTGATATATGTAAATTATCTTTTCAATGTTACTGACCCATTTTTCAGCAACAAGTGTATTGGAAGACCCGTTGAAAGAAGGTGGGCATTGCCTCATGAAGGACTCAATAGAATATTGTTCTCTTATCTACTCATTCAAAAGTCCAGAATGATTCATATCTTCTGCAAGTATAACAATAATAATTTTCACTCCATATATAATAATATTTAGTTGTTATAGTGGGAAATAATTGCATTTCCAAATGCATTGATCACTAACACAGCTCATTCGGGTTCCAACAATTATCTAAATCCCAAAAAGAATAGTGTGAGAGGAAAAAGTCATACTAGGATTATGACATAATCAGGGGGTAGATTCAATCTCTAATATATTAGGTTTAATCATAGTCTATTCATGATCGTTATCATAATTATAATATTGTAACCTATAATTATTCATAACTTTTCAGATATCCATGGACATACCTTAGACATATCTCTACATATCTCACTAAACTTTTTCCATCCCATTTTCCAAAGGTTGACTAATATTTCGCTCTGATACTAGCTTTAGAGATCCGAGATTGATGTAAATTGAAATTAGATTTCATTATAGGAATTCTTGATACATGACACAAAGAAAATCCCAAATATCATATTTGTTTAGTGTATTTTGAAACCCAGAACATAATCTTTTAATCCTTGGAAAAGATCTCCAACATCCCCCATAAAGATCTTCCACTTTTGTTTTCCTTCCTAAAACATTTCTATATATCCTGGGTAATGAAAACCATATAAAGGGTGTTCTCAAAATTATTATCACAGATATAAACATTGGCGGTACAGAGGGAATGGATTATAATGAAATATTAACTATGATAGAATAGCATTGGTATAAAACATGTAATTATTGAAACATAAAAGGAAAATAATATGATTTTCATAGTAGGAAAATAATTTCATCTAAGACCATCGTACTGGACATTATTTATTTCTAAACTGGGTTTAATTTTCATTCTATCCATGTATTACTGAACCAGATTTATTTTATGTACCAGTCCTTCATTACTGAACCTAATTTACTAATCATTCCAGCCCTGCATTACTGAACCTGATTTACATGACGTTACAGTCATGTCTATCTCATGAGATATAAATATTTACCCAATGTATTGGGGGGAGATATAGGTCCCGCCCATCTCAAAATGAAACCATTCTTACAAGTCCCACAAAATCATAAACCATTCATCATAGCATAAACCTTGAAATAAAATGGGATTCTTATGCATCATGTCATCATAACATAATCCATGTAAGATAAATGGACATCATAAAAATAATTCAATCATAAAATCAATCAAAACAAAAAAAAATAAGAGTTATTAAAACACAACCCTATTTCATCTTATATGTAAAATTAATTTGGATAAAACACTAGACCTTAGTTCTTTAGGATAATATCCCTTCTTCTTCAAAAAAGATTTCTTTTCTTAAAATGCCATGAAATTTTAGAAGAAAATAAGTTTCTTGAAAATAAAAATGAAAACTTTTAAAGGAAGTTTTATTTAAGTAATTCATTATTAAATTTTATAAACCTATTCATGCCGTAGAAGTTAAAAAACCATTATCCACATACGTTTATAGGAAAAGTCAAAAAGTACATCGTATGGTAAAAAAAGAGAGATTCTTTTCATAACATGTAGTAAAAGTAATGAAAGAGATTTTTTTAAACTTTCATATAAGAATATTAAACATTTTATGAATTTTTTTATAATATATTGACATGGATGATAAATTTATCCCCACATATACTTAAGTATAAACAATCTTGGATAAAAATGAGACTGAACAATTATCCCTTACCTAAGGCCCAATTTCTTTCATATGTGTATGAAACTCTTATATAGTGGGGTTAAACATATTTTTAACTTTTATTAGAGCCATAATATTATTTATGATATTATATATTATTTACATATGACTTTATATTACCCGTTAATTTGTTAATTCCATGTTAAAGCAACATTTTGGGTAATAATCGTTTCATTTATCATACGTGTTTGGAATTTTTGTTCTTGATATTATTACTTAGATCATGATTTATTTACTTCAAGAAATTATATATTGTTTTATATATCATATATATTAATTATATAGATATATATAATAGATCAATAAATGGAATGGAAAACAATAGTCATGGAGACAGTAGGTCATACATACGAATGAAAGTTGTTTTAGATTCCTTATTAAATTGAATTAAAGTGAGTAAATGACATATATGTATAAACATAAGTACAATATCATTATTATGTCATATATTTCAATATTATATATTATAACTACATTATTATCATTCTGGAATGGTTAACATGGAGGATAGATCTCATAGTGTCATGGAGAAGGTAAGTTGTATTTACGCACGAGCGACGATATCATTTTCATCATTGTTTGACAATATTGAAGTGGATGGTGTATAATATCTCATAATTAGTATCTGTTTATGATAATAATAACTAGTTATTATTTCAATCATTATAAAAATCCATGTAAGGTGGTGGTGAAAAACAGATTACACCACAACGTGGAGATGGAAATCCGTACAAACGCACGCGTGGTGATTTTGTTTTTCGTAGGATGGATAGAAGGTGAAATGGGATTGTTTAATATTTATAACAAAATATCAGTATATGTTTGATACTAATGTTATTACATTATAATGAATCAACTAAACAATAGGAAGTAGAAGAAGAAATAATATGTATTAATCGGAAGAAGAGATTACCTCTTCCTCGACGTGCCTCCTTTAAACATCTTTATAGGGCACTTGACTTGGTCTTTTGAGAAGACTAGAACCTAGAGAATTTTACAAGAGGTGTTTAGAAGTTAAATGGGTAGGTTTTGGCTGAGATTTAAGCTACAAATGGATTGAAGAGGATAGGGAGGATGTGCCCTTTTAAAGAGAGGAGAGGGGCACTTTAGGAATGTTCCAAAATATTGATTTATTATAAATACAATTTCGACTTGAAAATGAGAAAAACTTATTTAATTCATAGATAATATGATTTTTTTCAAATAAAAATCATCCAATAATTTTTTGAAAAGATTTTAATAATTTTTTATACTTATCTTTTTGGTTGTACCATTATTATACCTTTTTAATCATAGTATGATATCATGTTGTTTACACATTGTGGGTTAATTTAATTACCATATCATGTCAAAAGACCCACAAAAAGTTATTTATGACATATTTAGACTAATATTTACTATTTTTATGAATAATATATTTTTGAGTAATTTAATAACATCTAATAATCTATTTTATGTTTTATGTTATGAATTATTTCAATTTTTGACACTATTCATACTTGGATTTTTTAAAAATTCATAAAAACCTGATCCCTTAAAAATAAGGAATTAAATAAAATAAATTATGTGAATATCATCTAGAAAATTATTGTATGACATCAAAATAACCAAATTAATTTTTTTAGCATTTATAATATCATTTATTTCAATCTGTTATTAATGAAGAAATCATTACATCATCCTTGGGTGATAATTAAATTTTTTTAATTTAATGTCCAAAAATTACAAATAAAATATCAGGATATAGAAAATATTTTTATCGTAATTATTACTATTTTTACTCAAATATATCACTTATATAACCCCATATGGTTAGTAATTCAGTATTATTATAATATTATTTTTTACCTTATTTACCAGATTTACCCATTAACCTTGGTAAAAAAAATAATTACAGAAGTTGCTATTCATAATGAACAAAAATAAAAAGTACCTATTTACACAGTTTGAACCTTATGAATCCATATATAAAATATATTTTTCCAAATTAAAAACACAAAATTTGTAGTAATTAATTTAAACTTAATCCCATTTTCGAAAAAATAGGTTTTTGTTTAAGACATTGCAAAAGATTGAAATGTTTTTACCTATAATTGGAATGTAAAATTATTAAAAATGTATTAAATTTTCTTAAAATATAAATATATATTTTATTTAAACTTTAAAAAAATTTAATAATATATTTTAACAATATAAATTATTATGATGAAAAAAGTTGCATTCAATTAAAATTTTGCCCATTTTCACTATTCATCAAGATATGAAAGTTTTCAGAAAAATATCAAAACGTTTTCCAAAAAGAAATTTATATCCCTATTCCAAATAAGAAGTTTATATTGTCAAATATAACATATAATAGTGTCAAAAAATATATTTAAAATGGGTGCGCCATCAGAAGGTTGTAAAACTACATTTTGTTTTGAAAAATACATTTTTTATCCGAAAAATTGATTTTTGTTCTCGTATCATGTGTAAGATGAATTCTAATGTTACATAAAATTAAAAATGTGGTTAATACTATTCATAATGGATAGTTTATATAATATTTCAATAATATATTATTGTTTATAGAAACTCAGATTTGCATACCATACAAGCTATTGAGGAAGGTCGCTCTTGCCTGTAATGCAAGCCATGTTAGTGTTGCATGTAGTGAAATATTCCTTTGGTGTTTCATATAATTAAATCCATGATTAGTTCATTTATACATTAAAAAAATCTATACTCATTGTTGTTTGAAATAAATAATATCAAATGAACATGAAATTATGGGCATCATAAACCAAGAATTGTGTTGTGTATACTACAAACTGATACGTTGTTGCATATAGAGGAAGATAATATTGGTGTAGTGTACAAAAAAATACCTAAATGAAATTAAAAATAATCTCTCTTATGAATTATTAGGGTGTTACATTCTACCACCCTTAAAATGAATTTCTACTTTGAAATTCGTCAGGCCTAAAAATGGTTTTCTACATGACTATTTTTTTCTCGTGGAAACCCGCAGCATAAAAAGGGATGATAAAAAATAATTTTAAAAATTAAATATAGAAATGTAATGGTTACCAAATGTAACTCATCACTAGGTTTCCACATAGGATAACATATGTGGGATGTGAAAACATTGATATGGAAGAGAAATATAACCATCATGTTATGATGGATATTGATGGAGAATAAGGTTTGGAGAAAGTTAGCTCCCAGAAAGCTATTAATATGTGAAGATTTAATGGACCATCTATTTCATCGAATAAAAATGTACTAAGATAACTTTTTTTTGTTTTCAAGATCCTTTTCCTAAAGATGAGGACCATGATAATAAATACACACTTGATTTCAGTACAATCTAGTCATAGGTCATGCCTTGAGAAATTTCCACTTCATCTCTAATTTAATGAAATGAAGTTGATTTTTTCATTCGTTGTGTGTTGTCAGATCATGAGATAGAATGATTGGTCATTCCATCTATCTCAATAAAAAGGTTATCACATGTAATCAAATATGAATAAGTGTGCCTGTAGTGAGATAATACATTAATATATCCTAAATTGAACAATAACTTATACTATCCATAAATGTATAACATTACAATCCTACCAAAAAACTAAAAATATAAATCTTTAGAAAGAGGTGAACTAAATCAACTTAATATTTGTCTCACATATCTTATTTGTAAGCTCCTAGTTGTCACATTCTAATCATGTGAATACCATTATCATGTATTCTATTTAATCAATGATAAAAACCTGAATTACCATAGAGCCTCAGTGAAAAAATGAATTTTTCCAAAATCAAGTCCTTCCACACAGATAAAATATAAAAAATTCTATATACTCAAAACATGATATCACTTTGTCCTTTTATCAGTCATGAAATAATTAATACTATAAAACATCTCATTATCTCTTTATCCATTCATTATTTTCATATCATGTTATTTTAAAAATGATTTCAATAACTTTTTATAGTTACTGATACCATATAATTATTGAATACCATGATAAACCAGTACATAGATAATCCAATATTCCATAATAAATGTGATTCCACAACACTATTTTGGAATCCCATTAAAGAAACACTTAATCATTCCACCACTTCGTTGTCATACTCGACATCACCAATATTTATTTCATGTCCCTTCCCATTGTACTTTTCCTTAGGAGGTTGCTGACATCTATCATCATTAACCCTTGGGTTAGGGCATCAGTTATCATAATTCTCCATCTCTTACACTTGTAGTGTTGATGTGTTGGTGGTGCATTCTCTGTAGTCGTTTCTCTATTCACACTATTAGAATCATATTTCTCATTACATTGGCACTTAACTTCTCGAATACGTTCTATTTCATAAATAAAACATTTTCTAGTCCCTTTAAGGCAATATCCACCATGATTCGTTACACACTTTGAGCATAATGAAATGTTCAACATATTTAAACCATTATATTGATATTTTCCCTTAAACTCCATCTTTCATTTGTTGTCAAAACCATGAGATGGATATGTAACACCAACTTATACTTATAACTTGATTAAAAAACACACAATATCATCATAGATATTGAATTCTATTATAGGTAATTCTCATCAAAGACTTGGTTTCATGCCACTGAAGAATCAATCAACTTTAATTTCAATTTGGATGATAAATTCAAAAGCATACCTTGAAATCCAAGTAAAATTAAGCCTCATATGTAACAAAAAATATATCATCCTTTTTCTTAAGGTCAAATAACTCCTTTTACATCATTGTTCGAAGAATACAATGGAAGTACTTATTGAAAACTATGTTCTTGAACTCACGCATTCCATGGATTCAATTTTATCTTCGGGCCATGTATTCTTAATTAGATTCTACCATTGGTCTACTTCACATTATAAATAGTAAATAGCCAAAATGAATTTTTCATGTTATATACAGTGAAGTATGTAAAATATCTTTTCAATGGTATAGAACCATTTTTTATCAATAAGTGGATCAGAAGACCCACTGAAATAAGGTGGATGTTGCCTCATGACAGATTCAATGTAACAATGTTCCCTTCTCTGCCCATTTGGAAGTCTAGAATTATTCATAGCTCGTGTAAGTATTGAAATAATATTTTGAACTCAAACTCCCATAACATTTGGTAGTTCAGGAGGACAATTATTGAATTTCATAGTGCATTAATCATTAAAACATTTCATTTCGGTTCCAACCATTATGAAAAACCCAAAAAGAATAGTGTGAGAGGAAAAATCATACTATCAAAACAACAAAATCTAGTGGGGTACTTTGAATCTCTAACATCTTAGGTTTAATCAAAGGTTATTGATGATCATTATCATAATTCTAGGACTATAACCTATAATAATACATAATTATTGGGATATACTTAGGTATACATTGGAAATATCTCTAGGAATCACAGTAAATTTTTTCCATCCTAGTTTCCAATGGATGAATAAACCTTCGCTCAGATACCTACTATAGAGACCCAATCATGACATACATAGGAATTGCATTTCTTTTTCAAAATATTTAATACCTGACAAGAAAATCTTAATTATAGTATTAGTTTAGTGCATTTTGAAACTCATAAACAAATCTTCTGCTCATGGTGAAAGATCTTCTAAGTCTCCCATAAAGATCTTCCACTTTGGATTTCCTACATAAAACCATTCCTTATATCCTGGAGAATAGAAAACATAGAAAGGGTGAGCTCAAATGCTCAGTAAGGGTAACATGGAGAACATAAAAGAAACCATAAGCATTTTAACATAAAAACATGAACATAATGTTTAAATATCAAAATATTTTTCAATGACATAAGTCTTTGTAGTACATAAGGCATGGATCATAAAGGAACATTAACCATGATCGAATAGCATTGGTATAAAATATGAAATTATAGAAAACTAATAATCATATAATATTATTTCCATTTTAGCCATGGAATTTATAGGAAGACCATCATAGTGGACATAGTGCATTAATGAAATGGGTTTACATTCCATTACAAATTTTGTATTACTGAACTGGATTTACCTGTCATTCGAGCCCTACATTACTGAACCAGATTTACATGTCCTTCCAGCCCTACATTACATAACCATATTTATTTTTCATTCCAGTCATGTCTATATCTTCAGATATGAATCATTAACCAATTCATTGGAGGGAGACATAGGTCCTACCAATATCATAATGAATTCATTCTTACATATGGAAAAAAAACATAAATTGTTCCTCATTGCACAACCCATGAAAGTAAATGAGATTCTTAAACATCAGGTCATCATAACATGATCTATATAAGATAAATGGACTACATAAAAAAAATTCAATCATAAAATCAATAAAAACATAGAAATAATAGGGATATGAACATAACACTAATTTTTCTTAAATGGATAAATTTTTTTGATAAAACACTTGAATTCTATTCTTGAGGAAAATATCCCTTATTCTTCAAAAATGATTTCTTTTCTCAAAATTTCATGAAATATTAAAATAAAAAAATGTTAATTGAAAATAAACATGAAAACATGTAATGGAATATTCATGTAAATAATTCTTTATTAATGTTTAAAAATCCATTCATGTTGTATAAGTTAAAAAAATTTCCTTGTACTTTTACCAGAGAAGTCCAAAATTGCCCCATAAGGTAACAAAAAGAATTATTCCTTCCATAACATGTAATAAAAAGTAATAAAGGGGTAAATATTTATTTAAAAATACATATAAAAATATTAATTTTTTTTGAAAAAATGGACATGGATGATAAATATATCCCCATCATATACTAACCTATAAACGATCTCACATAAAAATGAATTTGCAAAATTATCCCTTACCTTAGGACCAATTTCATCAGTATGTGGCTGAAACTTGTGTATAGTGTGTTTAAACATCTTATTAACTTGTAACAAAACTATAATAATATTTATGATATCATATATTATTCTCCTGGGACTTTTTATTACCTGTTCATTTTTCAATTCCTTGGAAAAGCAATATTTTGGGTAATAATTGTTTCATTTATCATATGTGTTTGGACTTTTTGTTCTTGATATTATTACTTAGATCATGATTACATAATTCAGGAATGAAAAAAATGATTTATATATCATATATATTGAGTATAAAAATTTATATAATAGATTGATATATGGAATTGAAAACACCATTCATGGAGATGGTAGGCCATATGGATGCATCAACACTGTTTTCGTTTCCTTATTAAATTGAATAGAATTAAGTAAATGACATATATATATATACATAAATCTAGTATAATTAATATGTCATATATTTCCTGATTATTTATTATATATACTTTATTATCATTCTTGAATAATTAACATGGGAATGAATCTCACCGCATCGTGGAGACTCTAAGTTGTCCGTACGCACGAGCGACGATATCATTCCCATAGTTGTTTAATAGTATTGAAGTGAATTGTTTATAATATATAATAATTAGTAATATGTTATAATAATCATATATATATATATTATTTTCACCATTATACTCATCCATGTAAGGTGGAGGTGAATAATATATTACACCATGGTGTGGATATTGTAATCCGTACGTACGCACGTGTGGTGATTTTATTTTTCGTAGGATGGAAAAAAGGTGAAATAGGGTTGGTTCACATTTATAATAATAAATTAATATATGAGTGATACTAATGTTAATATTTTATAATGATACAACTAAATAAACAGATGTATAAGAAGAAATAAATTTGAAAGAATCGGTAGAAGTTATTACCTCTTCCTTGACGTGCCCCATTAAAACATCATCCGAGGGCACTAGAGATGGTATATTGAGAAGAACATCAGATATAGAATGTAACTAGGTAATTTTTTTAGAGAAATGTGTAGGGTTTTTCGAGCATGAATTCTCAAAATAGAGTGAATATGAGAGGGAGGAGGTGCCCTTTTATAAGAGTAGAAAGGGGCACTTTAGGAAAGTTCCAAAATATTAATTTATTATAAATTAAATTTCCTTTTTAAATGATCCAATACATATTTAATTATAATATAAGTTGATGGGGGGTTTTGTATAAGTGTCCTTAAATAAATGTTCGAGATGTTTTTAATATTTATTTATTCTTATCGTTTTTGTTTTACCCTTATTTTACCATTTTTAATCTTACCGTGTTATCATATTATTTACACATTGTGGGTTAATTTAATTATCATATCATGTAAAAAGTCCCAAAAATGTTATTTATGGCTTATTTTGACTTATATTAACTATTTTTCAGAATATTATTTTTTTAATAATTTAATATCTTTTAATAATATATTTTTGGTTTTATGTTTTGAATTAAGTCAATTTTAGAAACTATTGATACTTGACTTTTTAAAAAAACCTTTTTTCAATATAAAATATGGAATTAAATCAAATATAATATGCTAATATCATCCATAAAATTATTTTATGACCTCAAGATAACCAAGTTTCATTTTTTTAATATTTATTTATTCATTTATTTGAATCCATTATTAAAGAAACAATCACTTCATAATCTTTGTATAATAATTAAATTTATTTAATTGATGTCCAAAAATTACAAATAAAATATCATGATGTTGAAAATATTTTTATATTTCTAATTAATATTTATAGTCAAATATATCACTTATATAACGCCATATAAAAATTTTATTAGTAAAAGATATATGTTTAGGTTATATTTTCCTTAACATAAAATTAAAAATAATTAAATGGCATTTTCATTTAAAAGATGATCCATGGGGTCGAAAAGTCGACCCAATGATGAAAATAGTCTGAAATATATCATCCAATATGATTATGACACATTTTATGGTAATTTAATAATATTATATTTCCATTTTTTACCCTTATTTACCAGATTTACACTTTAACCATGGTAAATAAAATAAATACGGAAGTTAATATTCATAATATCAATAAATAAAAAGTAACTTCCTAAAAAATTTGAAACTTATGATTCCAAATATTGAATTAAATTTTCAAAATTCAAATAACAGATGTTTCAACTATTAATTAATATTTAATCCCATTATAGAAAAATACATGTTTTTGTTTAAAACATTGCAAAAGATTGAATTGTTTTTAAATCTGAATTCAATGTATAATGAATGAAAATGTCCTAAATTGTATTAAAATAAAAAAATAAATTCTATTTATACTTTAAAACAATTAAATAATATATTTTAACTCTAAAAAATATTTCAATGAAAAACAAATTCAATTAAAATTTCACGTATTTAATTATTAATCAAAATATAAAAGTTATTAGAAAAATATTAAAAAATTTATCCAAAGTATATTTTTATTTCCCACATCCAAATAAGAAATTTATATATTCATATATAACTTATAATAGTTTCCAAAACAAGATTTAAATTGTGTGTGCCATCAAAAGGTTGGAAAACTGCATTTTTTAAAAAATACTTCTTTTACCTAAAATTTTTTGTTTCTTATCATAACATGTGTAAAATGTATAATAATGTCATATAAAATTCAAAATGTGGTGGATAATATTCAAAACATCTATTTTATAAAATATTTTAAAAATATATCATTGTTAATGAAATTCAATATTACGTACCACAAAAGCAATCGAGGAATGTCGCTCTTGCGTGTAACGCAAGCCTTGTCGGTGTTGTGTGTTATGAAAGATTAAATTTTTTTGTGTATAACATAATAAATGATTATTTCATTTATAAATTTAACAAATTCAATACTCATTGTTGTGTGATATTAATTCTATCAAAAGAACATTAAATTTTGTGCAATAAAAGCCAAGAATAGTGTTGCGTGTACTACAAAATAATATGATGCTTCATATATAGAAAGAAAATGTTGGTGTAGTGTACAACAGAAGACATAAATTAAATTAAATATAATCTATCTCATAAAATATCTGTTTGTTATAAAAATAGTGTTTGGAAGTGAATTGGTTTGTGTTGTTATTAGTTAAGGAATGTCTTCTAGCTATATATGGAATCATAAACATAGATAGTTTTATTTAGGGATACATTCATGGATTCATCAGGATAGAAACATGTTGTATTTTATCCATGTTCCTGAACCTATGATTTAATGACTAACTGAATATAAACAGGTTCCTAAAACATGTCATTATTCTCGAAAATCTTTCCATTCAAGGTGTTTGTTTGAAAGGAAGTCCCACAGAATTGATGTTGGACCACTAACACTAAGGCTTATTAGGTGTTACTAATGCTTATCATGGTGGGGGTATTATCCTCAAGATAATGGTGTGTTATTGTGGCTTTGAAAGCTTATGGAGGATATGATAATAGAATAATTTACACATTGGAGTATGCTGCAAATTAATCTGATGTAAGGGAAGATATTATTATTTGTATGGTATTTATTTTTTCTTCTACAGTGCTACATTTTTTTTGATAAATTTGATACTAATTATTTTATATATTTAAATTTCGATTACATGTTGGTACTACATTCAGATATTATGATCTATATTTGGATCTTTCCAAACATTAAATAAATAGGACTAAACAAGGATTTAACTCTCCTGCATGTTTGATGATGATCTTCGACGTTGAGGTGGAGTGGGAATCCTTGGTTCATGATAATGATATATTTGACCTGATTATTGGCATATATTATATTATAATTGTTAAGGAATATATAATATTTTATTTCATTTGAAATTAGTTTTTATCTCATGATGGAGTCACTGATTTCTTTTAGTGAGAGTGGGATTATTGGTTTGGGAGAGTGGGTAAAGTATTTTCATGTAATGGTGTGATCTCGTTTCAATTTTTTGAGATGTTATTTGTTGTTGTTGATCCTTGTTTATGAATTACTGAACATAGGAAAGGTTTTTTATACCCTAAGGTTTTTCAAGGTGATTTTTCCAGTTTACCACTATATATAGATGTTAATTTTACGACTGACTTGCTACATGGTATGATTCATATTTTTATACCCTATAATCTTATAGCGTATACTAAGTGATAAGAACTTATGGTTTTTCTTGCAATCCACGGGGATAAGGGATTTATTCATCCTAGCATGTTAACATTGTAATTTTCGGTCTTATTTTCATTGAAGGTAGACATGATCCTCAGACATTGTATTGATTATCGAAAGATAAACAAGGTGAATTTTAAGAAATATTATCCCTTTCCTAGGATTAAGGATCTCTTTGATCAACTTAGAGAGGCTCAATGTTTTTTAAAGATTTACCTTCATTCAGGGTACAACCAGTTGAGATTTTGAGATTCAGATATGTATAAAAAAATTCATTGTTTCTGGTATGGAAATTTTGAGTTTTTGGTCAGGATATTAGGTCTCACAAATTCTATTGTAGTATTTACGAAGGTGATGAACAAGATATTTCATCAGTTCTTGGAATATTTTTCACCGCGGTCATTGATGATATTCTTGTGTACTCCAAGTGATAGGAGGATCACATGATCATTTGTATATCATCTATATAAAATTGCGGGAACATAATCTGTGTGGTTTGAGGAAGTGAAAAATATTGGGCATGTTATATCTAAGAGGGGAATATTGGTGGTTCATAAAAAGGTATACAATGTTTTGTATTGAGAGTATCCTAGAAATTTTGTTGGGGTCCATAATATCTGGATTGGATCATTATTATTGGAGGACCATTCAAGACTTCTCCATCCTTGAATCTCATAGGAATGATTTTAACCATACAGGTCTAAAGGATTTATGGAATGAAACAATTCCGAGATATTTTTAGGAAATAAAATTTATGTTGACATCAGCTCTAGTATTTATTATTTTAAAACCATGTTTGGGTAATAATGTTTAATTTTATGCTTATACTATGGGTTTGGGGTGTATTTTTTTTAGGGGAGACAAGTGGTGCCCTATTGATAGCATGAGTATTTTCCTTATGAAAAGAACATCACCTACCAATTATTATGTGTTGGAATTGACTATGTATGAACTCAAAACATAGTGCCACTACCGTTTTGGGGAAAAGTTTACCGTATATTTTGATCACAAATGCATGAAGTATATTTCCTTTTAGAGGGATCATGACTTGCAATAGAGACACTAGGTTGAGTGTCTCTAGAATTTCAATTTCGATATTTATTATACTTTAAGTGAAGGAAATAAGGTAACTGATTTTTTGAGTAAGAAATTTCTCCTACAAGACTTGTATAAATTATTATAATAGTGGCCTTTGGTGTATTTTTCTCGAGTAGTTCGTGCTAGTGGGAGAATCTTGTGTGCTAATATACAAGGATTAAAAAAATGATAAATCATCATTTTTACGTTATTATTTGGATTGAGAATGTTCTTGAAAAAAAAATTCAGTTCTTTAGTAAAATAATAAATAGGTAAGAGACCTCCATTGGGTGGTATGGGCCTTTTAGTGAAACATTGTGTCCTGGAAGTTGGATAGTCATTCCAATTTCCCAATAGTAGGTGTTAATGAATTGTGTAAATGATTCTTTTTCATCCATACAAACATGTAATTCCATGATGTATCATGAATTTATACATTAGTATTAGTGGTAGTTTTTAAGGCGATAAATTTTATATTTTGTATCACTGTGACTTGCATGTAAAATAATTAAGGTGCAGCACCAAAATCCTACCAGCTTTTTAATCCCTTACACATTCTGGTATGGGTGTAGGATGAGATTTTCATGGACATAATCCTTGGTTTATGATGAAATACTAGTGGGAAGGATATTTTTTGGTATGTCATCAATTGAATCATGAAATTGGAACATGTCCTCTCAGTCAAGGAAATGAAAAAAGAGGGGAATCTCATATGCTTGTATGGATAGGAGGTTGTGAGCCTTCATAGTGTTCCCTTAGTTAATGTTTTTTATTGGGACCTATTATTTACATCCTAGTTTTGAAAATTGATTCAAAAGATTATGGTTTCTAATTTTAAATTTAATTTAGTATATCCTATAATCTCATATGGGAAGTCTAATAGAGATATCTAGATTCTTGAGGATATTCTATGGGATTTTCTTCTATATTTTGATGGTTCTTAAAAAATTCATTATCATATGGTTTAATTTTCCTATAACAATAGTTAAAAAACCTTGATTAATTTGGTGCCTTTAAAGGTGTTATATAAGTATTCATGTAGCTATCCCTTGTGCTGGTTAGAGTTGGTAGATTCGTCATTGCTTGGTTTGAGGCTATTTCTTGAAATGAGATAAAAGTTATAGATGATCCAAAAGAGATTGATCTTGGAACATAGTAAAAAAAACCTATAATGACCATAAATTTCATCTGATATATTTTAAGGTTGGTGATAATTGTTTTCCCGTAGTTTCACCTTTCTTGGGACATCATTGGTTGGGTTGGCAGTGTAGATATTCATTCAGTTTTATTGGACCCTTTTAGAATTTTGACATTTTGGAATAGTTGTTTATCAGTTAGAGCTTCCATATCCTTTGAATTCCACCCATTATGTGTTTTATGTATTCAATCCGAGGATGTATTACTAGAATCCTTAACATGTAACTGAGTGTTAGGATGTTTATCTTGATCCTAACAACATTGTGGTTGAGAAACAATTAGAGATTATGGGTATCCAACAAAAGGTAATGCATAGTAAAATACTTCCCTTGGTCTGTTTAATGTAGAAGTGAATATTGGAGAGCCATGAGATGTGGGAGTATCATTTTCTGATGAGGAACCAGTGACCTTCATTTTTTACATGACCTAGATCTTGAGGACTTTCTAGGGTCAAAAATCCCATCTGGTGGTGAGAACAGGAACATCTTGTTTCATTTTTTTATTTTCTTTCTCAGACCATATTCTTGTCTAATGTTTGGTGATATATTTTTTATGAATTGATGGATTATGAGTATAAATGTTTCAATGGTTTTAGGGTGATCTCTTTATCTTCAGAGGGATTAAGAGTTGGTTTGATAATTTCTTACAAAATATGGTTTTTACAATTCATGTTATAGGTGTTCACATCGTGAACTAGTGACACAACCTACATTTTTTTCATAGAATATGTCATATATTAGGTTCATATGATGAAAAATAAAAAAATTAAAAAACATTTCTTAACAAGAAATTGTCGGGATCAATATTTTTATCCCAATTAGATGAAATTTTCATTATATTATTAATTCATGGAATTCAGAATGTGAAAGGGTTTAATGATGTGATTTGTTCAGTTCTGGAGGATTTATTTACAATTCTTGCTTTAATGTTCATTTTTTTATGATGGCCTCCCTCTCAAAACCTATGTAAATTTTAGGTGTTTTGGGTGATATATTTCCATTATAATATCCCAGTTCCACATTCGATACCAAGGGGTTTTGTGTTTCTTCTCCTTAGATTGTGGTTGTTATGCCTCTCTATTTCCATTGATTGTTTTTGTTGTATTTGTTTTGGTTAAGGATAGTATTCTCATTTTTTTTGTTTTATATCGATATACATTAATTTTCCATTACTCCTTGAATTTTTTAGTCTAATTTTCTATTTTCTAACTGTATTTTCAATAATGATTAGGTTTTCCCCATTCTAGAGGGAGGTGTATATATGCAAGATGTAAATTATTGAACTAAAAAATGTTATTGTCAATAACATTGGGTTATTCATTGAAATATATTTTTTCTAAATTATAATTGTTGATTTATATTATATTTAGGTTTTTAAAAGGAATATTTTAAAAAAAATTCTATTCAAAATAATTGGTTGGTTAAATTATTTAAAATGTGGTTTTTGTTTTGTAACAGATATTCAATCCTAAAAGTGGAAAGGCATTGACATGATTTTTTTTATTAAATATGAGTCTGGTTTATAAATATATTTCAAAAAAAGTATCACCTTGGGAAGCCTTGGGTGCATTAAGAATATTCTTATCACTCTTTGTGGGTGTAATTCAATGATAGGTTTTATGTCAAATTAGTGTGTGAAATTAAACTTGAGGATATATTAGTTTGATCAACCTTAGTCATGGATTGGGGGATTTCCCATAGGTTTAGAACATATTGTTATAGGTTTGAGAAAAAATGGTGTGGGTTTAATTTATGTTTGGTTTATCATATGATAGTATTTTCATGGTTATTAGCTTATATTTTTATCTTATTTTGTATCCATGGGTTTTTACTAGTTTCTTTCATACCTAAAATATTCATATATTTGTTGAATTTGGTATGATTTTAATGAAATCAAAATGAATGTTTTCTGAAATGGTCGGACTTTATGAAAATGATTTATAAATGTATTACTGATATTAAAAGTTGTATATATACTTTTTGGGTATTCTACTAGGATTTTTACACATGCCCAACTTTTTCTTTTTGTTGGTTTTAATTACATTTTTATGGAACTAGATAAAGGGAAGGGAATTACATAACATGTAAACCTCTATTATTATCGTCATCATTGTATTGGGATGTTTTTTTGGTGATAGGATGTTAGATATAAATGTTTTTATATTTTCATGTTTTTGTTTTTGGATTTCTATATTTGGATTGAATTTTAGGTTTCATAAATATATTCTCATGCATAAAAAATTTAACCTATCAGTATTCCTTATTCATGTTTAGAATGATACATGTTGTTATCCCATTTTGAAAATTCCCCATATGATGGACCACCTTGAAGGACTGGATTAGTTGACCTAGGTTGGTTCTTTTCACATGATTACAAACAGGAGTTGAAAACCAATATAGTGGTTGAAAAATATAGGACTTTCTATGATTATTTTATTAAAAAATACTATCTAAATATATCTTCAAGGTAATTACACATCCGTGTCATAAAAAATTAGTGTCAAAACTATTTTGATGTTAACTAGGATTATCAAAATTGGTTTTTTATAAAACTGATGTAGAAATCCATCATATAAATCATTCAACATCATTTTTAGTAAAAAATTTCATCGAAATCATTCAATGTGGGATGTCAACATCCTTTAATAAAACTATCGAGTAAAGTATATTATTTTAAATATTATAAAATTTCATAATACTACATCTAAAAAATCAATCTATAGAACACAAACATGGAAAAATGTAGAGGAAATAGAAAAATAGAAACAAAAACTCTTTATATATTTTACAACGATTTTAATAAATACACACATAATGAAAATAAATTTCAAAATTATTCAAAATTAAAAAATATTTTTCAAAAAAAATATTGAATTTGTTTCAATTAATTGGATGTATAAAAATAAGTGTCAGGAAAAACCTACAAAATATCATGTTATAAATTCAAAACATAATATATTTGTTTAAATTTTATGTGTTATAATGATTTTATCCTTTTAAAATTCCATATTTACCATGGTCAATATAATCACATAAATGAATCCTAACAAACAATATAAAAATCCAAGTGTCCCCTGTTTATGATAAATCTACATTTATGAATCAATATTTTAAAAATAATGAAATATGTTTGAAAATGAATTATTCATGGATATATATTTATTATACCTGAGCATTAACATAAATAATATTCTCTGTTTCCATTTTTGGATATAAATCCACGTTTAACATAATCTTTGAACTATTTAAATTTAATTTTTTTTATAAAAACCAATTTAAAATTTAAAACATTATTATTGATGAACTAAAATCATGAAATAAAATTTAATTATTTAACAACTTGTTTAATCTTCTTCCAACACCACCCAATATAGATAATAACCACTATTCTCTGCATTCCTCTAGAAAGAATACCTATATCAAATTATTTCAACTAAAATATAATATATGATGAATTAATAATAATATAATGAATATTGGATCATAATTATATATTTTTTCATACCTATCTTGGAATGGAAAAAACCAAATGTTATATCAATGTTTTTTAATATTTTAGACACATATTCAATTTTGGATTCATGCGTCCAATATATGACATATGTTGACATGTATTCTGGGTCGAAAAATCCATAAATATATGTGAAATCAAATTATATGAAAATACTATGGATAAATTTTTTTAGAAAATTAATTCATTAATTCATTATTAATTTTTATTACATAATGAAAATAATTTTAAAATTGAAATTTACTTACATGTAAAAAAATTACAAAACATGTACACTGAGATGAACACCCATTACAACATCCATGATGGCAGTTTTAAAAATATTTAATTTATAACATCATTAACATATTTCAGAAACCATAATAAAATTATAATAATTGTCTGATATAGGAAAAATATGTGATGACTTTGTCATCCAATTTTCATGCAAAAGAATATATGAAGGTGTTGGAAACCAAAATTTTCCACTCCATTCAGGGATTCCCTAAATTTAAGATTCTCTTTTATATAGTAAGTGTAAGAATATATTATTATCAATTTTGAATTTAATGATAAAAATTGAAAACTAATTATTACCATATATTTCATCTAACTTCAATGATTATCTAGGTGAAGAAAAACATTTTTAATACTCTTTCCAACATTGGAAAACTCCTTAATAATAGTTTCTACCAGAATAGTTTGATCAAAAATATCATTCAATGCTAATATTACATGAATCTAATGTATATATTGATGATATATATAAACCACAAGATGATATAAAATTCTGTATGCTACAATATTTACAAGATGTTTTATAGAATGCAAGTCACAGTACATGACTCGTTCTCAATGAGGTCGTGCCAGAACATGGTAGGAAGGATCACTTCTATAAGAATAGCTGATATAGATGATTCAATCTGATCATATATCTAAAAATCAATTATTTCACATTATGAATCAATAAAGTAATTTATTCCTTATATTATGACCCCTTTGATGTCACCCTTGGGTAACAACCAATAACTATTTAAAATATGACACCCACATTGTACAATTAGATGCAGAAAGATGTTTCAGTGTTCCAAAATTAGTGGAACGAACTTCCTTCACACCATCTGGGATAAAGGTCCCCTATTTAATTTACACTTTAATGGAATCCTAATGTATTATTTTAAAAACTAATGTTAGTAGGATAATTTTTTTTAAAAAAATGTTAATGAAAAGAAACAATTAATTACATATAATAATATTAGCTAATTCCATTGTTAGATTAATAATATAATATATTTTTGAAATCCCTACCATTATCCATTTTTCATAATGAGTGATTCGGGACAGAGTGTCAAATGGACCCTCTTCGGAACCACTACTTGGCTTGGATATTAATTCACTATGTTTTTTATCAATCATTTGTTCCAAAAATAAAGGATACCATACTTATGAATGTGTTTGATGTTATAAATTGTAAGACAATATCTATTGGATAGTTTTATAAAACTAAGTTCATATAAAAGAAAATAAATTGGATATATGTAATGAAAATAAAATAAAAAATAAATTTTTAAAAGAATGATAAAAATAACAAAAATTCATCCTCCGGCAGAATGGAGACATAATTATACCATGTAGCTATATATGTCAACTCATACTTAATTAAATGGTCCATATCCTTTTTAATGAAAGAAGAAATTAGTTGAAGTCACCCTCATCTTAAAATCACTCCATATTGTTCATACATAAGATATACATTTTTTTTAAATTCATTTTATCTCATGAATATAATATAAAATCTGTAATGGAATAAATAAAATATAAGTTATGTATAATATTTAATCCATTAGAAAAATAAATAAATAAGTTTATGAATTTTAATTTTAGGGAGTCATATGAAAGATCTATTTTCATATGGTCAATACTCCAATAATTATAGTATAAAATACTAATCCTATAATAAAACTATATAGTTATGTATTTCATAAAATATTTGGAATTTGTTCTAATTGGGATATTATTCTTATGAAATTTAATTATCACCCTTTACTATCTATGTGTGAGTGAAGGTTTTGTTAAATGAGTAATAACACACCTACTGTATTAGGTGCCATCCTCTTTGGATAAGAATAAAAGATGTAAATAATTTTATGAAATATATGTTTCATTTCATTAATTAATTAAATTAATATAGATATATTTAATAAAATCGAAAACCTACAAGCCTCGGTCCCCTACCTCAATGTTTTCCATTTTGAAATATATATGCTACCCTGATAAAAGTATGTATACATTTATTTTATTAAAATTAATAAAATATAATAAATAAAAAATTTATTGTTCATAATAGATAACAAAAAAAAGTATAAATGAAAATTTTTGAAGAAAATAACAATTTCAACCATCAATATACTAAAAACAATTATATATTAAAAGATTAAAAACACAAATAAATACATCCAAAAACAAAATTTCATACACAAAACAAATTTACTCATAATTAAATAATATAACATTAAAATAATTTTAAAAAAATTACAATTTATAATATATAAATATATATAAATAGTAGAGTGGTTGACTGAAATTTATAACTAATAAATAATTAATAAATATTCAAAACAAAAATTAATAATAAAAAAATTGGATATAAATAGTTCATGAATGTCCATAAAATAACTCGATGGAGTTAGTAATTGGGTGATAACTACCAGATTGAAGAGAAACACATAATCTTTAATGCCCGTGCCTTTTTTCATTACTTAATATTGAGTTAAGTCTATAATTCATATTTGGGGTCTTTTTAGGATTAGAGTTTTAGATAATTAGTCCATAACAATTACATTAAAACTCAAAATATACAAAGATAACTATTCAAATAACTATTAATTTTTTTAACAAAATAAAAATCTTTAAAAAAACTTGATTTATTTTCATGATGAAAATCTAATTGAATTATTCCTTTCTCTTACCCTTCCTTATACATTGTGAAAAAACATTTCAAAAACATTGGATGAGAATAAAAAGTATAGTACGGGATATAAAATAAGGATATAATTAATTAGTCCATGAATATATACAAATCATTGAAATCATAATTTTTACTCAGAAAAAAAAATCTTTATAACATACCTAATGAAATCATTAGATAAATGATTAACTTATAGAAATCATTAACCATAAAGGTAATGTATGGTATCAATAACGTACTTACATTATAGCTTTTACATCCGAAAAGGGGGTAGCATTCATAGTTATATTTACAATACCCATCACAAGATATTCTGTAATTCTCTTAAGATAAACCTTAATTTTCACATCCGCACAGTACCCAATGCATTGGAGAGGTATCACGGGCTCACTCGCCATAGCTTTATCATAAAACCACCCGTATTTTGTTTATCACATAACCACCTGTCAAATATCCATATACCATTACATAATCATAACAAATAAAATATTATAGTTATCAACATTACACTTATCAATCATAAGAAATAAATTCAACATATTGAAATATTAAATACTTTCAAAAAAACATTTAAACAATTAAGAATAATATTTTTTAATCAATGTGTCCCGCGAGACTTTGAAACTTTTTAATGTTATTTAAATTTTAAAGCAATAATTTCCACATAAATAAATCTTTTAAACCATTTCTAATACATGTACATTAATTAGAAATAACTATAAGAAGAAATATTGAAAACATTTAAAATTATGTTTCAGTTAAAGAGTCCCTTACCTGTTGAAAAAATACTTGAATAAAAAAAAATTAATAATAACATTAATAAATATATAATATAATTAGAATAAGTATATTCATGATATAATATGTCAAAGGTTTGTATATACTCCATATAAAATTGAATTGGTGCATAATAACAAATAAGTCTCAACAGAATGTAAATTGAGATGAAATGCCTTACAAAGATCATATCATTTGATTAAGGATAAATCAATCAAATATTTATCTATGAAAATTATAAATAAAACCTATATAATAGCATATATAGAGTAAAAAATCATCGTTCATTCACACATATTCTTTATAAAATACCAATGACATGGATATTTAACTCAAGGAAATGAGATTGAGTTATGATTTCCCATAAAAATTTCATATAAGTGATATAAGAATATATCATTGGGGGATATTATGTATAGAAAAAGTATATCCATAGAAAAGGAATTGTAAATTAAAACCTAAATAAATTAAAAATTATTGCACCTATCTTCATGGAACAGTATAATCAATTATGTATGTGTAAAACCAAATGAGTGGAAATTGAGTTTAGAAATTTCTTTACCTTGAGTCTAACATGCCTCTTTAGTTTTTTAATTTACTGAATAATAAATTTAGGCTAATTTATAATTTCTTCATAAACATTTTCATTTTTATTATTATTTTTATATAAAATATTAAATTTATATAAAAATTAAATAATTATTTATGTTCATATTGGAGGTTTTGTCGATATTCGATACTTGTTTCAAAAATGAACTTGTTTGATGTAAATTTTCCATGTGTTAAAAATTAAATAATATCCAAGATATTATTAATTATTTAAATATATTATATATCTTATATATATGTATTTATAACATTCCGTAACATTTGGATATAATACATGAAATGAACCGTTCGTCGAGAAGGTAGGACGTACATACGCATGAACACTACTTTAATTTATTTTTCATATTAAAGAAAAAAACCTAAATGATACATAGGTATTTTATAATTATTGTATTATATATATGTAATATATCTTAAATAAGTTCATTAATTCCATCCATTATACATTACATGTATTGAATGAAAGAATCATATGACTTTGAGGGGGAAGTAGTCTACACTTCCTTATATGAAATTATTGTATTTACCCATTATGGAAGGAAAAAAGGTATGATGTAAATAAAATAATAATAAATAAAAATAGGTATTAAAAAATATAATATATATATATATATATATCATATATTAATACAATTCCATCATAATGGCCCCCATGATATGTGGTAGAATAAAATTGAACAATCATCATTTCTTGAGGCAGTAGTTCATCGTACACCGAAACAGTATGTTCTTATCCATTTGATAGAGGTTTCTGTAAGTGTAGTTAGATCCATTATCATAAAATATCCTTGTATATTTCAGATACTGGTGTTATTATGTAATCATTGAATAATAAGAGTATGGATAGTTAATAAGGAAAATAAAATAAAGGTACTTGAGAGAAGACATTACCTCTAAATCGGGTAACTTCTTATGATTTGAGCCAAATGATTTCCGGAATTTCCTTATTCCCATATTAAGAATTATAAGAGGAATTTAGGTATGTTTTAGGATTATTTTAGCATAATTTGTTTGAGCCATGGGGCTTGAAATGTTTGTGAAAGAGGGTATATGTGTTGGCCTTTTATAGTGGAGAGTATGGGCACTTTAGGAATGTATTGAAATATTATTTTATTATAACCTTATTTGAAAATTATAGTAGCTAAAAATTGATATAATACAAGGATAATATGTTTATGGGTATACATAATCTCATCCAATAGGTTTTAGACATGTTTAGGTCAAAAAATTTACCTTATCTTTTTATATTAACCCTTTGTTAAAAACATTAACTTTTACAGTGTCTTCTTGTTTTTTTCACAATAAATGATTACTATAGTCCCTGTAAAATGCTAATCAAACCACAAGTGAATATTTAATTACATTTTAAAAATTATATAATTCATTTTTTTAAATCATAGATATCTAGTGTAACACCCCAATATTTCATAGTAAGTTATTTAATTAAATTCAATAGCTTGTGCTATAGGAAACATTGAGTTCGAGTGCACCATGACTTACAAAACTAGACGTTAAAAAGAGGTTATGAATATCATTAACTGGATTTTGAATTTTATATACTACATATAATTTTAACTTTCGTATTATGTTTTTCGTAGACATATTATAAGAACAAATTCAATTTCTCAGATAAAAAATGTATTTTTCAAAAAAAAATCAATTTTACACCATTTTAATAAAGAACCCTTTTTAAATACAATATTTGAACCTTAAATATATTCAATTTGATAAAATAAAATTAATCTTTAGAATCAGGAAATCAGAGATTACTTCGGATGAAATATTGGTATTTTTCTAATAATATTCATTTTTTATGATTAGTGAGAGATATTGTATTTTAATTCAAATCTACCGTTAAATCTAATTTTTTATAAAGTTAGATTACATTTTAAATTGGCATTAATGTTCAATTAGATTAATTTTTTACCCTTTAATCAAATTTCGGTCAATGGAATAAATTTTACTTTGATATTATACCTAAAAAAGTGTTAATCTTTTGATAATTATTGTCTCTTAAAAAGAAAATATTTGTTTTGACAACAGGAATTAATATTAAATTAATTAAAACAAATTCTATGTTTTGAATTTGGTAAAATAAATATCATTTTTGAATTCAGAATATCAAAGATATCTTAGTATGAATTTTTGGTATTTTTCTGAAAAACATTAATTTTAGTTGAATAGTGAAACCACTAAATAGTAGTTAAAAATATGAATTTTTCATTTAAATGAAATTTTAGCACTTCTGTGAATTGAATTTTAAAAATCTGAGATAAATGGTTTTTATTGTTAAGTGAAATGTGGTTCAATAAGATAGAAATAATTTTTGGTGAATTCTAAATTTGGACTTTTATTTACCACAGTTAAAGGTAAATAGGGTAATTCTAGGTGAAAAGAATATTATAAAAATAGTAAATTACATTAATACTTTTCTAAATATTATTTTAAAAGTCATGCCTTACCATGTAAATCCTTGGGTCAGTTTTGGGACCCCATAGAGCCACTTATTAATGATAACGACACATTATTTTAATTAACTTAAAGTAAAGGAAAAAATGACATAAACAAATATCATTTGGTAAATAATTTTTTACATGGGTTATATAAGTCATATTTTCAATAATAAATTTTCATTGGTAATATGAAAATATTTAAAACATTATGGTATTTTATTTACAATTTGTATATGTAAAATAAATTAAATTATTTATGACACAATAATGATGTAGTATTTACCTCATTAATAAATGATTTAAATAAATAAGATTATTAATGTTAAAACAATATGAAAAACCTGTCCAATTTTAAATGGATGATTTTATTTATACCATGAGTCACCTTAGCTTATAGTTTAATTAGTTTTATACCTTAAGAAACCAAATATCACTATATAATAAAATAATATTTTCACACTTTCCTAAAGAGCCCCTCCTCCCCCCCTATAAAAGCACACCACTTATAACCCATTACACACACCTCTCAAGACCCTTAGCTCGTCCAAAACATGCCCAAATAATCTATCAATATCACTCTCTTACACCTAGAAGCCTTACCTTAGGTACAAGTCACTTCCAGAAGTCCTTTTGGTTCAAACCAAAGAATGTTACCCTAATTATAGTTAATGATTTCTCTTAAATTATTTTGTTATATTTTGTTTTATTTTACTTATAAAACTCCACTAAAATATTTTTATTCCTTTATTTTATAACAAAAACAGTATCATGAATATACTAGGATGTTTTTAAGAGAATTATTCGAACTATACTTACACACACATCCATCTAATGCGTAATGAACATACTATTTTTGTGGATGGAAAACTAAGGCCTCACGGAATGATGATTGTTCAATTCTGTCCTACCGCCTATCAAGGTGGCCATTAAGATGACACTATATTTATATATGATATATATTATGTTTATTTTTTCTTTTATTCTACACTATTTTTCATTTATATCATACCATTATGGTTTCCATTATGGGTAAGCGCGATAATTTCATTTGAGGAAGTCTAGACTACCGCCCCTTCAGTGTGATATTGCTCATTAATGCTTTATGTGGGACATATAAAGGATGTATTTCATGATATTAAATATTATATTATACTGTAATTATAATATTCTTATATATCATTGTGTTCTAATTCCATTAAAATACAAAATAGAAATTAAAGTAGTGTTCTTGCGTACGTATGGCTTACCGTCTCCATGAACGGTGCATTTCATTTCTAATCTTCAAATGTTATGAATTGTCATAAATACACATATATATATACTATATAATATATATATATATATGATATATAAATATGTTATATGATTCTGGATATAATGGACTTTTTACCATATGGACAATTTGTAATTACAATAAGTTCATTTTTACTCAAGTTTTGAACATCGTTAAAGTATCCAATACCAACTAAAATAATTAAATAATTGTCAGAGCAAGGTAATAAGTGATATAAAAGAAATAATAAACATGAAACATCTTCCTAATATATTAGAAATTAACTTATGTTTATTATTCAGCAAGAACAAAGAACATACAAAAAATTCAGACATGAGTTAAGGGCTTTCATATCTCACTTTTAATTCAGTGAGATTTCTATTGTTCACAACTTATTTATTGCATGGGGTGAATTATGTACACCCATTTGATATATATTATCCTTAATATCTTTATATTTATGGTATTTTTTGATTCATTTGGTGGTTATTAACTTTTGGTTACAAGACTCGATTGATTACAACAACATAAGGGTTTTTCATCTCACTTTCATTTCATGTGAGATTCATGCTATATTGTCCACTATTTCATTTTGTATGGAATATGTACTATCCATTATTGTATTCATTGTGTAATATATATTAATTTATGGGTATGTACATATAATTTTGTGATCCATTTTCATGGGGTGTATGTTTCGTATGTTACCAAATCGGTAAGGGAATTTCAAATTTCAATTTCCACTCATTCAGATTTATGTATACTACATTGATTATTTTACTCCATGATTATGTGTGGAATTACTATTTATTATTTATGTAGTAATTTCCACTCCACTTTGTGTGGATATAAATTTGATACACATAATCAATCCAATGATAATTTCTCATGTCATTGTTATGAACTTGATAAGAGTAATCTTAACTCAATTTACATTCATTGAGTTAAACATCCAAGTCATTGGCATTGTTTTTTTCAAGATTATGCATGAATGTCCTCTAATTGATTTACACAGAATATACAATCATATAGAGTGTATTTATATTTTTCACACCAAATTATATTTTAGATTTATCCTTAACCTAAGGATAGAGTCTTTATAATATATTTCATCTCAATCTACTTTACTTTGAGACTTATTTGTTGTTCTACGCCAATTCAATTTTATATGTTGTATGTATTATACATTCACATAATATATCATGAATTCCTTTATTCTCATGATATTATAATTTTTTTATTATCTTAATTATTTTAATTCAAGTGTATCTCATTTGGTTAGGAACTCTAACTGAAATATCATTCTAAATTTTTTTTACGATTTATTCTTCCAAATATTCTCATTAATGTCATTATTTTATAATTTGTTTTAAGGTATTATTTATATACACATTAATTATGTAAAAATAAAATTAATTTTAATAGTTTCAATGTGGTGTGGGACAATTTGATAAAAAATCTATTTTGAATGGGTTCTTGATAAATAATGTGACATTTAAATTTTTTCAAGAAACAGGTGGATATCTCTCTCAAATTGTTTTGAGGATTATTTTCATCTATGTAAATATAATTTATTATTCTCGATTGAGGTTAATCAATTATAATAAAATCTTCTATATTGTATTGAATTACTTTTTTGTGACTGTGGATGTTCTATTTTTTTGTTATTCATGGTTTGGGGTTAAAATATAGACATTTCATATGCTAGTTTTAATACTAATGTTGAGATTATGTTTTAACCGTTTTATATGTGGAATGGATTGGACATAGTAAGTGACGTGTGGAGCTCACTATAGCTACGCGATGCATCAATTGGTCTCATGAGACAATTAGACATGGAATTGGTTGATTCTTTTCCCAATTTATGATATATGGTTTTGGCCAAGGCCTTAATCATTTTTAGACGTCCAAGCCAAGGCCTTGAAAAAATGTTTAAAAATATCCAGAATTATGAATTCCATCATTATGAGATTAGTTGTTGATATTTCATGTTGTTATTCGACTATTAGAATACCCATGGCTATGTATTATAATGAAATTATTTAATCATCTCATATTCCTGCCATAAAGTGCTCATGTTTATTATTCGTTAAGGAGTGTGTTTTCAATTATTCACCATGCCTAATGATTATGTTATCTTCTAATGTATTTCTTACTCTTACTGAGCATCTGAGCAGACCCCTTTTATTTTTTTATTTTCCCAGGATTCCAAGAAGTGAATTATGATTGATATGCAGGGTTAAGCTAGGTGATTAATGGAGTTATCAAAGGATATTTTATATTGTGTTTTATTTTCTAATGTGTAATGTGACATAAATTTATGTAATATATTTTCCAAGACTGCTAAAATGGTCAGTGTTTAGGTACATGCTTCATTATAATCATGGTAATGTAGTAAAATAATGCACTGGATCTGGGCTTCCAGGGTCGAGGCATTACGGTTGGTATTAGAGTAAGTTTAGTACAAACCTTGGACAATAGATTTAGATAAACTCTGTTTAGATCACATTACCCTAATATTGAATTTGAGGATTAGTATAGAAGATCATCCTAGAATTTTGGTAATGTATAGGTTTTGTGTATTTTGGAAGTAATACATCCTTATCTGTATACAAGAAGGTAGAGGAGGCTCTAGCACAGATGTACCTAGGAGTGAAAACACCATTAAGGAGTTTCGGGATTGACCCAAGGTATCCTGGTACACGACAATGGGCCTTGCTGAACTATTGGTAACAAAAATCACAAGGGATATGATTAGGATAATTCAAATTTTCATTAGAAACCAAATTGAAAGATTTTAATGTAAGATGAGAATAAATATCCTTGGTTAATTCTAAGGTGTTTTAGATTAAAACTACAATTTTATGATATTCTCTAAATGATTTTACGAATCACACTATGCTTTCTTGGGTTTGTCAACTATTCGATTCCAAGGAATTCATAGTAACATTGATGATGATGTACATGTTCGGCACAATGGTGGAAATAAGCAATGAAATGGAGTTTTGATAGGTGTAAAAGATATCAAGTTCAGGTTGAATCAGTTTTCCAAAAATATGATCGACAATATATATATTAACCAACTCCCAGACTCAATAAAGAAGAGAAAAGTGGTGAATGATAAGAGCTCAAGTAATGAAAACCATGGAGAAAATAAATATCATTTTCTATCATAAAGAAAATGTGGAAGGAGACACCTCAAAAGGTGTATTAATGGAACAAAGAAATGCTTATGTGTGGGAAAGAAAGATATAATGTAAAGAATTGCTAAGGAAAAATGATGAGTACTATGGAAGAAAATAAAAATGGTCCCAAGAATCAATTTACAGTCACTTTCCATAAATTTTGGGGACCTGTCCATTAACTTAGTGAATTCCCAATTCTATAGGATAACTTCTTGGTTAAGGTTTAAGCTATGTGGAAATAAATGGATATCCAAATGTTTAAAAATTATTAGTGCTCTTTGTTGATGGGATTAAATTGGAATAATTTCCTCTTATATTTATAAACCTGTAGTTTGTCATGTGAAAATGATATTTGAGGAAGTGTTATATTTTCTCTTGTGGATATAGTTATAACTAACCATTGGGTATTATATGATCATTGAGTTTGAGGAAATTACATGTTATTAAATTTCAGGATGAAAATTTGAGGTATGAGATTAAAATTCTGATGAAATTATGTTGTAGTTACTTTGAAAAATTTATATTATTTTTGGAAATATTATAAAGTTATATAGTTTTTGAAAATTCACAACACGCGGACCGTGTGACAACCCATCATGTCGGAAAAAGTTGTAGGAATCGAACCCAAAAACATAGTGCGATTTAGATTTTTCACCTACCACAGGACTACATGATGTCCTTGTTTATTATGGATAATTATTTTTAATTAAATGATTTTTTGGATCAAGAATATGTTGATTTTGGGAACTTATAATTTATCCTTAGTATAAGAAAATTATTTCATGATTTATTGATAAATGTTATTTCGGAAGATGTTCTCTCTTTTGGTAACACTATATGCCTAAGGTAAATAGAATTCTATGGGATTTCATTTGAGGAGTAATGGTGGCTTTTTACCGATGTTTTTATTATGGATTCATAGATATTTGGGTTATATATTGAAATAATTAACCTATCCTATAGAATATGTGATTCTGTTAATTATTTTTATCTATGTGACTTTAAGAGTAGTCGATGTTATTTGGAGATACAATTTAACGTGGAAGACTATGTAAGAAAATTCTTCGGAGTTTTGGGATTCAATATTAGTTTGAATTATATTGAATTATTTTATGGACAATTGTTTATTGAATGTTATTTATTGAACTTTGGGTATTCTTGGTTTAATTTAAGAAATTATGATTTGATTTTCTTTCTATAAAGTATTATACTTTTGGGATCATCTGATCTTTTACTAACCATTTTGGTTTTGGTTAATCTCTAATGAAAATGGAAATATATAGTTCAACCATTGTGGATTATGTTATTCTATATAATTTGATTATAGCGCTTCAAGTGTGACCAAGTCATCTTTAATACTCATCATTTTGAGTGAAAGATGGGTTTGTGGGAAGAATTATATGATGGATGAAACTATACTTGTCAAGTATATTTATCTTTTCTTATTCTATGAATAAATTAATTATTAAACATTATGGAATGGATCTTATAACCAAAAATGTGTTATCATAATGCTTTATGTTTTGTTGAACCTATGATATTTTAAATTGTCCTAGATTGGTGGCTTTGAGACCCTCAATTTTACACTTGTTTATGATTGATGACCTCAATCACTCTCTATAAATATTTACTTTTCCCACTAATTATGTGTCTCTAATTTCCACCATTGTTCTCCTAATCGAGATCATTATTTGGTGGTGGCTTTTTCATCTCCCTTACCCACTTATTAAAACTAAATTTTATTAACCCAATTTCCAATGTGGGTTTTCCACAATGGCATTTTTCTATTTTTATCCTTTTATTTTTGAAGAACAATTTCAAATTAGAAGGATTCAATTTATTGAAGGAGGGTATAATTTAACACCCCAAGCATTCATAGTAAGTTATTTTATTTTAATTCAATAGCTTATGATACACACAATACAGAGTTCGAACACACTATCAAATACCAAACTAGCCCTTAAAAAGAGATTATGAATAGTATAAATGTATTTTGAATTTTATATTTTTTATATAATTTGAAAATCTTTATTATGTGTTTTTTAGACATACTGTAAGAACAAAGTCAATTATTTAGATTAAAAATTTATTTTAAAAAAAATCAATTTTACAAAATTTTAATAGTGAACGCTTTTAAAATTAATATTTAACACTTTTATATATTCAATTTGACAAAATAAAATTATTGTTTAGAATCGGGATATCAAAATTTACTTTGGATGAAATATTTTTATTTTTCTAATAATATTCATTTTTTATGAATAGTGAGAAATACTGTATTTTAATTCAAAACTACCTTTTAATCTAATTTATTTATAATTTTAGATTGTATTTTACATAGGTTTTGAAGTGTAATCAGATTATATATTTACAATTTAATCAAATTTTGGTCATTGGAATTAATTTTTGTTCGAAATTATACATAATCAAGTGTCAATCTTTTGATAGTTATTGTTTTGTAAAAAACACACTATTTATTTTGACAATGAGAATTAATATTAAATAAATTAACTCACCTTCTATGTTTTAAATTCGGTAAAATAGATATCATTTTTGAAGTTGGAATGTAAAATTTAGCTTAGGCTGCATTTTTGGTATTTTTTTGAAAAACATCAATTTTTGATGAATAGTGAAACCACTAAGTAGTAGTTAAGAATTCGACTTTTTCATTTAAATGAAATTTTACCATTTCTGTGAATCTAATATCTAAAATTAGAGATAAATGGTTATTATTAGTATGTAAAATGTGGGTCAATATGATAAATATAATATTTTTTGAATAGTAACATTTTACTTTTACTTATCATGGTTAAAGGTAAATATGGTAAATAAAGGTTAAACGAATATTATAATATTAAAAAATTAAATTATCATTTGTCATAACCTTATAGTATGATTCATTGGAGACCATGGGCATCCTTAGGTTGATTTTCGAATCCCATGGTGCCACTTATGAATGTTAATGAGACTTAATTTTAATTAACATAATGTAAAGGAAAAATGACATAAACAAATATATTTCAGTAAATAAATTTATACTTGGGGTTATTAAAGTAATAATTTTGACTATAAATATTCATTGTATATAAAAAATGATTTCCTATATTATGGTTTTTTTTTATTTCTAGACATCAAATAAATTAAATTTTTTTTAAGTCAATAATGATGTAGTATTTACCGTATTAATCAATGATTTAAACGAATAAGATTATTAATATTAAAAAAATTACCAATAATATCCAATTTTTATTGGATGATATCATTTCAACCATTAGTAATCTTATCTTTGACTTTAATTTGTTTTATACCTTTATAAACTGAATATCACTATATAATAAAATAATATTTTCACACTTTCTTAAAGAGAACCCCCCCCCTTATAAAAGAACACAACTTCTAACCCATTGTACACACCTCTCAAGCCCCATGTATTGACTAAAGCCTTAAAAAATAAGCTCACATGATCCATATTTTACACTTAGAATCTTTACCTTAGGCATAATTCACTTTATGAAGTCCTTTTGGTTCAAACCAAAGGAAGTTACCCAAATTAAATGTAACAGTTTTATCTTAAATTATTTTGTTTTATTTTGTTTTATTTTACTTCTTCAACCCCCACTAATTTTTTTTTCGTTCTTTTATAAAAACACCAGTACCCAAAATATACTAAAATGTTTTTATGATAATAATTTTAACTACACTTACACACACATCCGTCTAATGAGAAAAGAACATACTGTTTTAGTGGATAGAAAACTATCATCTCAAGAAACGATGATTGTTCAATTATATCCTACCCCATATCATGGTGGAAATTAAGAAGAAACTTTATTTATATATGATATATATTATGTTTAAGTTATATATATGATTACGTATTTTCCATTTATATCATACCTGTATGGTTTTTGTTATGGGTACGTGTGATAATTTCATTTGAGGAAGTGCGGACTACCACACCCTCAAAGTGATATGACTCGTTAATGCCTTATCTGGGACATATAGAGAATGTATTTGATGATATTATATTTTATATTATACTGGAATTATATTATTCCTATGTATCATTATGTTTTAATTCCATTAAAATTCAAAATAGAAATGAAAGTAGTGTTCATACATACGTACGGCTTACTGTCTCCATGAACAGTGCATTTCGTTTCTTATCTCCAAATGTTATGCACTATTATAAATACATATATATATATTGGATATATAATATATATATATATTATATTTTAATCATTTATATCATTATTTAGATAATGTAATTTTTACAACATAGAGATTTTGAAATTATGACAAGTTCATTTTTTACTCAAGTTCCGAACATGGATAAAATATCCAATACGAACTCAAATAATGAACTAATTATTATATCCTGGTAATAAGTAATATAAAATGAATAATAAACATGAAATTTTTTCTTATCAAGTTGAAATTAACTTATGTTTATTATTCAGGAATAAAAAGGAACATACAAGACAAGTAGGACTTGAGGTAAGGGCTTTCTTATCTCACTTTTAATTCTGTGAGATTTCCATTGTTCGTGACTTATTTATTGCATGTGGTGTATTGTGTAATGAATTTATATATATATTATAATTATTATAATTATATTCATGGTATTATGTGATTAATTTTGTGTTTATTAACTTTTGGTCATACGAGTGGATTGATTACAACAAAGTAATGGTTTTTCATATCACTTTTTATTCACGTGAGATTCATGCTATATTGGCCGCTATTTCCTTTTGTGTTGCATATGTACTGTACATGATTGTATTAATTGTTTAATATAAATTAATTCATGGGTATTTACATCATCATTGTGTGATCCTTCTTTCATGGGGTGTATGTTTCATAAGTTACCTAATCGGTAAGGGAATTTCAAATTTCAATTTCCACTAATTCGGATTTACGTATACTACATTGATTATATTACTCCAAGATTTTTTGAGGAATATCTATTTATTATTTATTTATTAATTTACACCTCCATTTATGTGGATATAAATTTCATACACATAATCAATCCATTTATAATTTTTCAATTCTTTGACATGAACTTTATAAGAGTAATCTTAACTTAATTTCCATTCATTGAGTTAAACATCCATGTCAATGGTGTTGTTTTTTCAAGAATATGTGTGAATGTCCTATGATTTATTTACAATGAATACCAAATAATATAGATTGTATTTATATTTTTCACATATAATTCTGTTTTTGATTTATCCTTAACCTAAGGATATAGTCTTTATAAGAGATTCCATCACAATTTACATTCCATTGAGTCTTCTTTGTTATTATACCCCAATTAAATTTTATATGGTTTTTATAATATATTTGACATAGTATATCTTAATACCTTTATTCTCTTGATATTATAAATTTTTTATTACCTCAATTGTTTTTATTCAAGTGTCTCTCATTTTGTTATGAACTATATCTAAAATATCATTTTAAATGTTTTAAAAATTTATTCTTCAAAATATTCTCATTAATGTCCATGTTTTAAAAATGGTTTAATGGTTTTTTATATAGAAATTAATGTTTTAAAATTTAAATTAATTGTAAATGTTTCAAACTGTTATGGGACACTTTGATTCAAAATATATATTTTAAATGGCTTTTGGTTAAATAATGTGCCTTTTAAATGTTTTCAAAAAAGTCGGATATTTCTATCAAATTATATTGATTAATTTTTTCATTTATTTCAATATCCTTTATTATTCATAATTAAGGATAATATATAATAATAAAATCTTCCACATTGTATTTTATGAGTTATGTTTGACTGTGGATGTTCTATATTTATTCAATTCATGGTTTGTGGTTAAAATATTGACATTTCATATGCTAGTTTTAATACGAATGTTGATATTTTGTTTCAACCTTTTTATATGAACAGTTAATTGGACTTAGAAAGTGATGGGTGGATCTCACTATAGATCCTCGATGCATCGATAGGTATCATGAGACAATTATACATGGAATTGTCTCAGGCCTTTCCCAATTTTTGATATATGGTTTTGGCTGAGGCCTTAATAATTTTTAGACGTCTTGGCTGACGCCTTGAAAAAATGTTTTAGAATGTCGTACATTATGCATTCCATCATTATGAGATTAGATAGTGATATTTCATGTTCTTATTCTACTAGTATAATACCCATGATTATGTTTTATTATGGAATTATTTTCTCTGAAAGTATTCCTTCCATAATGTTCTCATGATTATTATTCATTAAGGCATGTGTTTTCAATTATTCACCATGCCTAATGTTTATGTTATCTTACTCTATATTTCATACTCTTACTAAGCATCTGAGCTCTTCCCTTTCTTATGTTTTATTTTCCTAGGATTCCAAGATGTGTATTATGATTTATATACAGGGTTATTTTAGGTTATTAATGTAGTTATCAAAGAATAATTTATGTCGTGTTTTATTTTCTAATGTGTAATGTAACGTTCATTTATGTAAGTTATTTTCCCAGACTTCTAAACTGATCTGACTTTTCGGACTTGTTTCCTTGTAATCATGCCAATGTATTAAAATAATGCACCGGCTCCAGGATTCTAGGGATGGGGTGTTACATCTAGTACTATTATATCATTTAATAAAATAGTATTCATTTTAAAAACTTATTTATGTCAATTTTGACATTATTTAGTAATTGATTTTTGTTAAATTTATAAGAACTTGATTAATTTTAACCAAAGACAATAAATCAAATATAATATGTAATAATAAACCATAAATGTTTTTATTTTATCAAAAATAACAAATGAAATTTATTTTAATATTTATAATATCATTTATTTTAATCTTTCATTAATAAGGTAATCGATGCATCATCATTGTGCCATAAATAATTATATTTATATAATATTTAAAATTTTTATAAAAAATACTATGATGTAGGAAATAGTTTTATATTTATAATAAATATTTATAGTCAAATATATCAGTTATATAACACTATATTAATATTTGTTTAGTAAAAGATACATATTTAATGTTATACATCTCTTTAAATTTATTTTTATAATACGTCATTATCACTCCCATGTAGCTCCATAGAGTTATAAAATCAACCCAAGTATGAACATAGTTGGAAATATCTCCTAGAATAGGATTAGGATATGTTTTAGGGTATTTTTTTATTATTATAATATTATTATTTAACACTTATTTACAATATTTACCATTTAATAATTGTAAATAAAAATAATTAGTAATTTTACTATTCATAATGTCTAAAATTTAAAGGTACTTATTTACACAATCTGAACCTTTTGATTCTAAATATTGAATACATTTTTCCAAATTAAAAACTCAGTATTTTCATATATTAATTTAAAATTAATTCTTATTGTCAAAACCAAAAAATTGATTTTCAAGAAATAAAAACTTTGAAAAGTTTGACATTTGTTTATGCCCAATTTAAGAGTAAAATTAGATACAATGTCCAAAATTTGATTAACTGAAAAAAAATATAATCCAAATACACTTTAAAATAAAAAATTATAATATTACTATATAAATAAATTATATTAAAAGGTATTTTTGAATTAATATGCAGTATTATTCATTTTGTTTTGTTATATTCATTCCCTCCCATAAAAATTCTTAGCGTTAACTATCATTTACAATAATTTTTTTTATATTATTAATCCGGAATAACTCAATGTTGTGTGTAACATATGATTTCGAAGAAACCTATTCTTGTTTATCAAGTATGCTTTCGAAACGAGTGTTCATTTTAACGTAAAATTATTATTTATTCATTAATATTAATAGATATTAAATATTAATTATTTAAAAAATACCTAGGATCCTACATCATTCCACCTATTGGAATTTATGTGTTCACCTTTTTAGAATTTGGCTCGAAAACTTCATTGAAAATACCATATCATAAAAAGAGTCAATAAAACTATCACTTTAAAATATAGAAAGATATGTAAAAAAGGTTACCCTATATAACAAATATATGGATTAAATGTAGGAAAATATGGTTTTAAATGACAAAATCACCATCTTATTTTGATGTAGACTGATAGAAAACATGATTAGGAGAAACTTAACAACCAGAAAACCACAAACATGTGATGGGTTAACCAGTCATTGAATTCCTAGTATGAAAAGTTAATGAAAAAAGTTTTTGTTTAAATACCCAATTCATATATTTGAAGAATTTATTTTCTATCTTTATAGGCACTATAAGGAAATATATTTTCTTGTCAAGTGATGCTTCATCCTTTAATAAATATATTCCACAAACTCCTGATTTCTTTAAACGATGAGTATTCATGAAGACTTGGTCACACCTGGAGTGATAGAATCAACTTTTATAGCATAACTTAATCATTAAAATATAAACTATATATTTTCCCTATATTATAACCAAAACCAAAACCCAAATGTTTAGTACAAGATCATATAATTTCTTAAGAAGAATAATCCATTATAAGGACAAGGACTACATTTAATCTCCAAAATTCAATAAACAATACCCAAAGTTCATGAAAGACCATTTAAAAATCAATTTTCCTTAAAATTATTTAAAATAATCCAATATAATATTGAAACCCAATCGATCACATTGTATTCCACTATAAATATTAACATTTATCATTAAATAACAATGAATTCTCTTATAGTCTCATACATTAAAGTAATTAACTGAATCACATATTATCCATGATAGATTAATCATTTACATAAATCACCCAAATCATCATAGGTCTACAATAAAAACCTATATTCATCCAAAATAAAATTCAACCATTAATCCTCAAATGTAATCCCATAGTATTCTATTTTCCTTATCCATATAATGTTCTCAAATTAGAAAACGAGATCCAAAATAACATTTATCACTTAACCACTTAATCATTTTTTTATAAGAAAGATATCTATTTGATAAAACATAAGTCCCAAAATCAACTTATTCTTAGCCCATAAAATCATTTAACTAAAAAATAATTATTCATAATTTTATTCCCATGGTCTTGCTGGATGGGATGGGTTGTCACCCATCTTGTGAGTTGTCCCTTTTATAAAACTAAAAAATAAACTTAACATGTTTTACCCTAAATGTTTTTATTATACCTCTCATTTTCATCAAACTCATAATTAACTAAACATATTAATTCATGAATTGTTATTTATATTTAAAATTTTTAATTTCTCTTCCGTATTTGTAAATAAAACTATTCCCAATGAAATAACATCTTACCTTGATCATGGTGTCCACATAGATTCATCATCATCTTTTTCATGCAGATATATGGTCTATGCATTGTAATAAATATTTAGAGATCGTTAAAAATCATTTCCTTCTTCTCTCCAAATAAACCTTGTACAACATGGTTCCTACGGGGTTTCACATAACAATTGTTTCAAAAAATAATCATGTTAGAAAAATAATTTCAAAACAACTCATAAAAAATTATTTTTATAAAATAGTAAGACCTATTTTGTGTTGAAACTTTAAATCCATTGTACTATTAAAATACCAAAAGTATGTGACGAAATATTATATTTTAAATAATATAAATAGGTTGTGAAAAGGTCACCTTCTTCGACACCTTTTTCAAAATCATAATATGCTTCAACATCTTGTGATAAGGTAAAATATTTGAACTGTCCTAGAAAATATTTTACATTCTTGAAAATATGGTAATATTAAAAAAAAATAGGGTTTTGATTAAAAACAACCCCTGATCAACAATGGTATCGAGGTATAGCAGAGGGGGTAGGTATCTCAAACAACTGCTAGAAAGTGAATTGTGTGCAAGAAAATGTTTCAAAATCATCCGAACTTAACTTTTTATAAGTTATTAAAAGCATGTCATTAGGAACATAAAAGAAGCATCTTTTAGATCCTCCTCCTTCAACTTTGTAAACGAATTTTTGTGTTCAGCAAAAGTTATAAAACAATGATATAATTGATTGAATAGACATAAAGATGTGGTCATCCAAAAATCCTAATCCCTAAAGTTTTCTAAACATTCCTTTGATACTAATTATAAGGCCCCAACCTTAAACAAAACTTAATCGTGAGTTATGTCTATAGTTCACATTGAGGATCATTTAAAGTTAATAGTTTTATATAATTTGGACATAATGTTACATAACAACTCAAAATTTGAAAAGTTGTCTCCGCCACTCAATAGATTTTATTTTCAAAAAATAAAACCCCTTAAATAAAACAAGAGTTATTGTCTTGATAAAAATATTATTTAATTATTATTTTCTATTACCCTTACGTATACCCTAGGAAAAACATTTTAAAAACTTGGTATGATCATATAAATCACAGTATGTGATATTAAATAATAAAAGAAAAAATTAGTCACTAAATAAATAAAAATCAATGAAATCATACCTTTTACTCCTATAACATAAGATCTATAACATACCTCATGAAATCATAAGATTTATGAGTAACTCATAGAAACCATAAGTCATAAAGGTAAATTTTGGAATCCATAATGTATATAAATTTTAGCCTTTACAGCCACATAGGGAGAAATCTTCATGGTTACTTTTGGAATACCCATCACAATATATTCTATAAATCTCATAAGTGAAACCTTATCTTTTACCACTTCGATGTTAACCAATGCATTGGAGAGTTGTAATGGGCTCACATTCCATATGTTTATCATGAAACCACCCATATTTGGTTTATTGCATAACCACCCATAAAATTTACAAGTACCATTACAAAATCATAACACATATAAGATTTAAATTATCAACATTTCACTTACTAATCACAAGAAATCAATTCATGTTATTGAAATATTCAATAAATTTCGAAAACCATTTATTCATTTAAAAAGAATATTTTTTAATCAAATTGTCTCATACCACTTTGAAATATTTTAATGAAATTTAAACTTAAAAACACTAATGAACACATAAATAAATCCTTAAAATGATTTTAAAAAGAAGGATATTAATAAGAAATATTTTGAAAAAGAAATCTTGAAAAAATTTAACATGATGTTTTAGTTAAAGAGTCCCATACAAATTGAAAAACTACATGAATAAATATAATTAAATAATAATATTAAAAAAGTTTTAAAATCATGAGAATAAGGTTATTGATGATATAATATGTCCTAGGGAAGTATATACACCATATAAAAGTGAATTAGAGTGTAAATTAAAATAAGTCTCAATACAATGTAAATTAAGACAAAATACCTTAAAAAGATCATGTCATTAGATTAATGATAAATAACTAATTATTTGTGTAAAATATAAATACACCCAATATTTGAGGATATTAAGTGTAAAATTATCATTTTTTATTCCCATATTGTCATGAAAAAAACAAATGAAATTGATATTTAACTCAATAAAATGAGATTAAGTTAAGATTTCCATTGTAAAGTTCGTATAAATGACATAAGAATTTCTCAATGGGGTAACATTGTGTAGAAACAATATATCCACACAAAGGTAAATGGACATTACAACATACATAAATAAATAGTGATTCCACACATAATCATGGCATAATATAATCAATGATGTATTCATAGATCCCAATCAGTGGAAATTGAGTTTAGAAATTACATTACCTTAAGTCCAAGTTGTCACTATCATTCTTCATTTTCCTGAATAATAAATTTAGGGTAATTTATACTTACTTAATAACCTTTTTCGTGTTTATTATTCATTTTACATGTAACAACCAAAATATTAATAGAATAATACATTTTGATTTCTATAAATACTTATGAATAAGATATTAATTTTATGTCAAATGGGATTCTTTTTCTGATACCTCACTCATCATGCAACAACAAATTTCTCAGAAATCATACATTTCACACAATGTTGAGTCATACCAAAAAATAATATAATAATAATATTACTATTTTAAATGGTAGTTAACGCCTAGCCGTTGTAATGGAAGGAATGAATAGAAATAACTAAAATATGATTATACATGTTTGTTAATTTTTTTTACATTTATCCAATAAATTTTGGAGTCCTAAAATAAGAAAGAATCTGATTTTAAGCATAAATACTCTATTATTCTTTAAAAGGACGTTTTACTGCCTTTTGATGGAGAACCCTTTTTAAATCTAGTTCATGAAATTTTTAGATTTTATATTTTACAAAATAATATTTTTATTTAGAATTGGGACATCAAAATTTACTTTGTATGAAATTTTGTATTTTTCTGATAATGTTCATTTTTTAATGAATAGTGAAAATACTATATTTTAATTCAAAACTACCTTTTAATCTAATTTATTTATATAATTATATTATCTATTTAATTGGATTTAAAATGTAATTATATTATTCCTTTTTAGTTTAATACAATGTTGTTCATTATATGTAAATTAACAATGAAATTGGACATAATCAGGTGTCAATCTTTTGATAGTTATTATTTCATAAAAATCCACTTTTTCTTTGACAACAAGATTTAATATCAAATTAATTTTTGCCGCTTCTATTTTTTGATTTTGAAAAAATGGATTCCATATTTGGAATCATGAGGTCAAAAATGATAAAATAGTTAACTTTTATTTTTATAAATTACGAATATTTACTTCAGTAAATATTTTATTTACCATGGTTATAGGGTATATCGGGTAAATAGGGGTAGAAAAATAATTTTATAATAATAATAAATTTACCCTAAAATGTTTCCTAATCATATTTTATAGAACATGTCTGACCATTGGAATATTTAGGTCGATTTGGGGACCACATGGAGCCACTTAAGAGTGATAATGACACTTTATATTATTTAATTTAAAATAAAGACCAAAATGACATATAAGTATATATTATACTAAATCAATTTTTATATTGGGTGATATAATTTTTATATTCAACTATAAATTTTAATAGAAATTCTCTATCAATTTCATATATCATGTAAATTTGTTTATTGTTTTTAGACATCAAATACAACAAATTATTTATGATGCAATAATGATGGAGTGTTTGCCTTATTAAAGAATTATTTAAATAAATAATATTAAAAAAATTAAAACAACATTAAAAACATATTCAATAATTATTGGATGATTTTATTTCAAACATGAGTCATCTCATCTTCTACTGTAATGATTTTTGGACCTTTAGAAACTGAAAATCATTATATAATAAAATAATATTTTCAAACATTCCTAAAGAGCCCCTCCCCCCAAATAAAAAAGCCATCACCTCTTACCCATTACTCAGACCTCTCATGCACAATGTCTCTTCCAAAATATGCCCAATTAAGCTCCCTAAATCACTCTCATCCATTTATAAGGCTTACCATTGGTAGACTAAACTTCAAGAAATCCATTTGGTTCGAACCAAAGGGAGTTACCTGATTTAGATTTAATGTCTTCACTTAAGTTCTTTTCTTTTATTTTACTAATCCTTCCCCATAAACTCTCTTTATTAATTTCTTTTAAAAAAACAATATCCTCAATATACTAGGTTGTTTTTATGATAACTATTCAAACTAAACTTCCAGACACATCCATCTAATGGATATGAACAAACTGTTTTTGTGGATGACAAACTACTGCCTCATGAAATGATGATTGTTCAAATATCTCCAACCGCTTCACATTGTCAAAATTATGATGGAACTATATTTATATATTATATATATTATGTTTATTTTTTCCTTATTCTTCTGTGTTATTTAATTACAAACATACCTTTATGCTTTTCAATATGTGTAAACATGATAATTTCATTTGAGGAAGTGCAGACTACCTTCCCATCAAGGTGATATGATTCATTAATGACAATAATGGAATATATAAAGGATGAAATTATGAAATTATGTAACATATATATAATAAAATATTGGAATTATAATATATCTATGTAACATTATTATTCCATTCCATTAGATATTATGTAGAAATGAACGTAGCGGTCATGGGTACGTACGGCCTACCGTCTCCATGAACGGTGAATTTCATTTCTAATCTCAAAATGACATGTACTATTATAAATATACTTGTATACATATATATACTAGATATATATGATATATATGATATTTAAATCATTAATATCATTATGTTGATAATGGAATTTTTACCATAGGGACAACTTTTAATTAATAGAAGTTCATTTTTGACTCAAGTTCCGAACATTAAAAAAAAGTCTTATATGAACTCAAATAATTAAATAATTGTTATAGCACTGTAATAAGTGATATAAAATGAATAATAAAATTTAAAAGGGTTCTTAATCATGTATAAATTAATTACATTTATTATTCAGTAATAACAAGTAACATACAAGACAAGTCGGACTTGAGGTAAGTGGTTTCTTATCTCACTTTTAATTCTGTGACAATTCCATTGGTCACCAATTATTTATTGCATGTGGTGTACTTTTTATGGCCATATGATATATATTATCATGATTATATTTATATTCATGGTATTTTGTGATTAATTTGGTGGTTATTAAATTTTTTTCATACGACTTGATTGATTAAAACGTGGTAAGGGGTTTTCATCTCACTTTTTTTCCCATGAGATTCATGATATATTCCCACTATTTCCTATTATTTGGTGTATGTATTTCCCATTATTTTATTATTTTTATAATATAATATAATTTATGGGTATTTTCTTCTTCATTTTATGTTCCTTTTTAATGGGTTTTATGTTTTTTAAGTTAGAAAATCTGTAAGGGAACCTTTCACCCTCCTCTTTTCAAAAGACATCATTTATGTGATGTGTTTTAATTTCCACATTATTATGATAGAATATGTTCCATTTTATATTATTTTTGTGAATTTTATTTCAAATTAAATAAATATTATTCTCTATCACATCAACTCATTTTATGAAATTTTATGTGACGCCGTTAGGTTGGCGAATTTTTGTAAAGGAACTTCTTAACACAATTTCAATTATTTGAGTTAAACTTCTACATCTTGATTATGTCATACTATGAATATGTGTGAATCACCTATGATTTATTTACACTTTATATACAATTAAATTTGTTGTATTATTATTTTTCACAGATAATCATGTCATTGATTTGTCCATAATCTAACAATATGAACTTTGTAAAGGACTTTGTCCCAGTTTACATTCCATTGAAACATATTTGTTGTTATACACCAATTCACTTTTATATGGTGCATATACTACCTTTTGACATATTATTTCATGAATTTATTTATTCTCATGATTTTATAATCATTGATTAATGTTATTCATTAATTATTTGTATTCATGTGTCTCTCATTTGGTTAGGAACTTTTTAAACTAAAATATTATTTTAAATGTTGTAATGATTTATTCTTCTAAATATTTCACATTAATGTCCATTATTTAAAAACTGTTTTAAGGATATATTTATATGGACATTATTGATTTAAAATATAAATTACTTTCAATAGTTTCAATGTGGTATAGGGCACTTTGACTAAAATATCTCTTTATTAAATGATTTAAATTGTTTTGAAAATTGTTTGATAAAGCATTGATTATGTCAATATATTGAAATGATATATTGTGATATAAATGTGGAGAGGTTATCATTAATTTATTATTGTGTTATATGTTATTATTCTGTTTTGGTTATTGGGAATTTTTAAAGTATATGGGTGGTTCTGTGATAAACCTTGGACTAGTGAGCCCGAGATAGCTCTCTAATCCATTGGGTAACGTGATGAAGGTAGACGTTAATGTTTTTCCTAATTGATTTAGGGAATATAATGTAATGGGTATTACAACATAACATCTAATGTAGCTATGATAGCAACAATGTATGGATGATATAAATTCCATAAGTTACCTTTATGATTGATTATTTTTGTGTGTTATTCATAAATCATATGATTTCATAATGTATGTTATGATTGAAAAGTATGGTTTCATTAATTTGTAGTTATTGATGGTGTAATGTTTTCCTTACTTATTTTATAACCATTACTAATACTTTTATGCTCATTCCATGTTGTTTTGATTTTTTTCCATAGTACATAATGATGACTAGGGTCATGGATGGGATCAAGGAAAAGGCAGGCTGTCTAAAACATGGAATTAGACATGTTTCTTTAAAAGAGTTTTTATTTTACAAAAAATGAATATTGAGTAGTATTATCTACATGTAATACTCAAGATGTTATGTAATTGTTATGGCCTAATTATCTAAAACTATAAACTGGAAAAGATCATCAATGTGAAATCGCGACCTAATTCATGATTATGTTACATTTAAGTTTGAGTCCTTATTATAGGTATCCGAGGTCTTTTTAGACAACATTAGGGATTAAGAGTTTTAGTTAAACACATTTTTAGTACCAATGTCTATTATTTCAGCTAAATCCCTATTTTATAACATTTTTAGATCAATAAATTTCAGTTACAAATGGAATGAGGAGGATCTCGAACAACATTCCTATATCTTCATGATGACATGCTTGCAATAATTTTTTCTAAGTCATGTTCAGATGATTGTGAAACTTTTTATGGCGTACAACTCATTTTTAAGAAGTTGGTTGAGATATACAAAACCTCCACCATACCATGATATCATCATGGATCATGGATTGTATTTAATCAAATCCAAATTTAAAATATTATCACATTTATTATGAAAGGTAAATATTATCAAGGAATTTTCAAATATTTTACCTTATCTGAAGATTTTGTAGCATATTATGACTTTAAAAAAGGTTCTGAAGAAGTATACCCATGAAAAACCTATTTATAATGGATTACATAATATAGTCTCTCATCACATACTTATATAATTTTAAAAGCACCATTAATTGAATGTTTCAACTCAAATTTTGTCTGAATGTTTTATAAAAATTAGGTTTTGTTAGTTGTTTTGAAATTATATGTCATACATGATTATTTTCTGACACTATTTGAGGAAAACACCCATATGAAACATGTTGTAAAAGGTGTATTAGGATGAAGGAATCAAATTATTTTGAAGGATATCTAAATCATTATTGCAATGCATGGACCATCTACCTACATTAACAAGATGACAATGATACCATATGGACACAATGATTATGGTATGATGTTCTTTCTATTAGGAATAGTTTTATTTTATCATATAGAGGTGAAATAATATAAAATGGACAATATATATAAGGTTTTATGAATTTAGATTTTACAGTCTTAATGTATTTGGATGAAAATGAATGGTATAAGAAACACATTGAGGTTAAAACATGTTAGGGTAATTTTTGAGTTTTATAAAAATGGAAAACACGTAAGATGGGTGACAACCCATCAAGTCCAACAAGGTGGTAGGAATCGAACCCACAACTGATGGGAGACAAGGGCGCATCTCCTACCACTAGCCTATGTGATGTCCCTGGTTAGTTTGACTTATTTTTTTACTTAAACAATTTTATAGATCAAGAATAAGTTGATTTTGGGAACTTCTGTTTTACCAAATGGGTATCCTTAAAATATGAAAATGATTTTATCATTATGTGAAAATGGTTATTTTGGAAGATATTCTCTATTTTGGGGAACATTATGTGCTTATGGGAAATATAATATTATGGGATCTTATTTTTGGATTAATGGTTGAAATTTTAATTTGTAAGATCTATGTTTTTATTTTGAAAATATGTTGATTTGAGTTATTTATTAAAATGATTAACCTATTAATGAGAATATATGAGTAGGTTAATTAATCTTCTGTATGAGACATTAAGAGTTGTCAAAGTTATTTTTGGGAAAATGTTAAGATTTATCATGGAAGTCTATGTGTTCAAATTCTTATGAGTTTTGGGTTTCAATCTGAGATTCGATAATATTGGATAATTTTATGGACAATTGGGTATTGAATGGTATATGTTCAAAATTGGGTAATGTTTGTTGAATTCTAGATATTAATAGTAGTATTATGTTTTATAAGGCATTATCCTTTTTGAGGATTATCTGATCTCGTACTAACCATTTTGGTTTTTTTGATGTCTAAAGATATGGGAAGTATATAGTACATCTATTCAAGATTATGTGATACTCTAGAATGTAATTCTAGGACTTCATTTGTGACCAAGTCAGGTTGAATACTCATTGTTTGTAAAAAATTTGAGTTAGTTGAAGCAATTTAGTATAGTATGAAAGTCTACATGAAAAGTAATTAGGTATACGTTTATTTTTAATTAATATCATAAATAAAATCATCAAATTTTTGAAATGTAACTTAAAATAAAAATGTTTTCTATTAAATCTTCCTACTGGGGAATCAAAGACAATTTAACCCATCACAAGTTCATGTATTTTTGTGGTTAACTTTATCCTAATCATGTTTTCTATCACTCTGTATCAGAACATGATGGTTTGTTTTCTCCTCCATATACATGTTTTCATGGAATCCTAGTATCTATTTTCTCAGTATACTTTTGTACTTTGATTAATTTCTTTTAATGTGATAGTTTTATTGACTATTTTTCCGATGTGGGACTTTTAGTGATGTTTCTGAGACCAATTTTAAAATTACGAGGACACAATTCCCAAAAGGGGGGAAGGATGTAATGACCTAGGTTCTTATAGAATAATAATTTTTTATTTCTATTAATAATTATGAATAAGATGTTAATTTTATATTAAATGGGACACATTTTCTCATACAATACTCCACACAACAAATTTCTCTGAAATCTTATAATACACACAATGTTGAGTTATACCGAAAAATAATATAATAATATTATTATTTTAAATGGTAGTTAGTGCCCAATTTTTGTAATGGATGGAATGAATAGAACTACGTAAAAAAATATTATACATCATCGTTAAATTTTTTTTACATTTATCAATGAAATTTTAGATGCTTGAAATAAGAAATAATATCATTTTAAGCATAAATTCTCTATTAATCTTTAAAAGGTATTTTTATGGCCTTTTGATGGAGAACACTTTTTAAATATAGTTTTTGTTACTTATATTTGTTATATTCAACAATATAATATTCTGATTTAGAATCATGACATCAAAATTCACTTTGGCTGAAATTTTAGTATTTTTCTGATAATGTTCAATTTTTGAAGATAAGTGAAAAATACTGTATTTTAATTCAAAACTGCATTTTAATCTAATTTATTTATATGATTATATTATATTTTTTAATGGTTTTAATGTGTAATTTGTTTATGTTTTTACCATTTAATCCAATTTTGGTCAATTTAAGTAATTTAACATTGAAATTGGACATAAAAAAGTGTCATTCTTTTGATAGTTATTATTTCTTAAAAACACACTTTTTGTTTTGACGATTAGAATTAATTTTATATTAATTTATTACACTTCTATGTTTTGAATTTGGAAAAATGGATTCCATATTTGGAATCAAGAGAAAAAAATTGTGTAAATATGTATCTTTTATTTTTAGACATTATGAATATTTATATCAGAATATATTTTATTTACCATGGTTAAAAGATAAATCGGGTAAATAGGGGTAGAAAATAAAATTAAATAATATTTAATATACCCAAAAATATGTCCTGATCCTATTGAATGATAAATTTCCGACCATGAGAATCATTGGTTCAATATTTGAAAACCATGGAGCCACTTAAGAGTGATAATGAAACATTATATTAAATAATATAAAGTGATGAAAAAATGACATAAACATATATCTTTTAGCAAATCAATTTATACATGGGGTTATATAAAATATCATTTAGACTATAATTATTATTTGAAAATATAAAATTATTTCTTATATCATGGTAATATTTTATTTATAATTTTAGACATCAAATAAATAAAATTATTTATGAAGCAATAATTTTTCATTGTTTACCTCATCAATGAATAATTTAAATAAATAAGATTATAAAAATTAAAAAATATCCAAAACCTATATAATTATTGTTGTATGATTTTATTTCTAACGAGAGTCATATTATCCTATAATTTAAGGTGTGTTGGACTTTTATAAACTTAATCTTATTATATAATAATATAATATTTTGAAACTTTCTTAAAGAGCCCCTCCTCCCCCTTATAAATAGCCATCACCTCTAACCCATTACTCACACCTCTCAATCCACGTGACTTATCTAATATCTACACAATTATGTTCCATGCATCCCAATATTCCACCTAGAAGCCTTAACTTAGTAATAATTCACTTCAATAAATCCTTTTTGTTCAAACCAAAATAAGTTACCCGATTTAAAGGTAACGTCTTCTCTTATGTTCTTTTCTTTTATTTTACTTCTCCAAACCCCTAAAAACTCTTCATTATTATTTATTATAACAAAAACATTATCCAAAAGATACTAGGTTGTTTTTATGAGAATTATTCTAACTAAACTTCCACACACCTACATCTAATGGATATGAACATACTAATTCGGTGGATGACAAACTACTGCCTCAAGAAATGATGATTATTCAAATATCTTCATCCACCACTCATGGTGTCCATTATGATGGAACTGTATTTATATATTATCTATATTATGTTTATGTTTTCAATATTCTTCTAAGTTTTTTATTTACAAACATATCTTTATGCTTTCCAATATGAGTAAACATGATTATTACATTTCAGGAATTGTGGACTACCGCCCCTAAAGGGGATATGATTTGTTCATGACATAAATGGAATTTATAAAGCATGTAATTATAAAATTATGTAACATATATGTCATATTATAATATAATTATAATTTAGCTATGTATAATTATGTTTTAAATCCATTAAATGTTATATAGAAATGAAACTAGCATTCATGCGTACTTACGGCTTACCGTCTCCATGAACAGTGCACTTCATATCTTATCTCCAAAAGTCATTTTCTATTATAAATAAATAAATAAACATACTAGATACAAATGATTAATATGATATCTAAATAATGAATATAATTATGGAGATAATTGAATTTTTACCACAGCGACAACATGTATTTAAAAGAAGGTCATTTCTTACTCAAGCTCCGAAGATCAAAAAAATGTTTGATATAAACTGAAATAATATACTAATTGTTAGAGAATGGTAATACGTGATATAAAATTAATAATAAACTTAATGTTTTTTATGAAATTATAAATTAACTTATTTTTATTATTCAGTAATAATATAAAACATACAAGACATGTCAAACACGAGGTAAGGGGTTTCTTTTCTCACTTATAATTCCCTGAGCTTTCCATGTTAGCCACTTATTTATTGAATGTGATGTATTTTGTACATAAATTATATATATATATATATATATATAATCATGATTCTCTTTATATTCATGGTATTCTGTGATTCATTTGGTGGTTATTATCTTTTGGTCCTACAACTCGATTGATTACAACGTGGTAAGGGGGTTTCATTTATCTTTTTATTCCCATGAGATTAATGGTATATTTAAACAATTTTTTGTGGAATTTGTAATGCCCATTATTGTATTATTTTTGTTATATACAATAATTTGTGGGTATGTTAATCTTCATTGTATGGTCCTTCTTCCATGTGGTGTATGTTTCGTAAGTTAGTAAATCAGTAAGGGAACCTTTCACCCCCCTCTTTTTAAAAGGCTTCATTTATGTTATGTATTTTAATTTCCACTTTACAATGGTGGGATATGTTATTATATATAATAATTTCGGTAAATTTTATGTCAATGTTATAAGATAAACTTTTTTATCTCATCAAATCTTTTTCTGAAATTTTATGTGACACAATTCGGCTGTCGAATTTCTGTAAGGGAACTTCTTAACCCAATTTCAATTCTTTGGGTTAAACGTCTACTTCTTGTTAATGTCATTCTATGAAAATGTTTGAATGACCTATCATTGATTTACACTTAATATCCACATAGATAGGTCAGATTCTTATTTGTCACACATAATCATGTCATTCATTTGTCCTTAATCTAACAATATTATCTTTGTAATGGACTTTGTCTCAATTTACATTCCACTGATACTTATTTATCATCATAAACCAATTCCCTTTAATATGGTGTATATACTTCCCTTTGACATATTATATCATGAATCACTTTATTCTCATGATATTATAATCTTTTATTAATGTTATTCCTCAATTATTTTTATTCAAGAACCACTCATTTGGTTAGGAACACTTTTTCTAAAATATCAATGTTTCAATCTTATAAATGTATCACATAAATTTTGATGTTTTAAAAATGGTTTTAATAATTTATTTTTATGGACCTGAATTTTTCAAAGGTTTAATTACATTCAAAAGTTTCAAAGTTGTATGTGATACTTTGATTCAAAAATCACTTTATTAAATTTTTTAAATTGTTTTGAATATGGTTTTTTAAAGAATTGATTATATAAATATCTTGAAATGATATATTGGGATTAAAATGTTGAAATATTTTCTTTAATCTATACTTGTGTAATGGATTATGATTATTTTATGGTTATTGGGCATTGTTTACGTATACGGGTGATTCTGTGATAAACCTTGGGTGGGTGAGCCCGAGATAGCTCTCCAATGAATTGGGTTACATGATAGAGGTAATCATTAATGTCTCTCCTAAGACATTTAGGGAATATACTATGATGGGTATTCCAAGGTAACATCATACGTAGCTAGGATAGCCACAAAGTAATTATAATATGGATTTCATAATTTACCTTTACGATTTATGATTTATACATTTTATTCATAAATCATATTATTTCATAAATTATGTTATGATTGAAAAGTATGGTTTCAATGTTTTCTATTTATTGATGGGATAACATTTTCTTTCTTTATTTTCTCACCCTTACGGAGCTTTTTATTCTCATTGACAAATTTTTTGAAATGTTTTCAAGATGAATTAAAGATGACTAATTTCAAGGATGGGATCAAGGAAAATTCATGTTGTCTAAAACATGGAATTAGAAATGTTTTTTAAGATTTTTTATTTTTTGAAAAATGGATAATGAGTAGTAGTGTCTACATGAAATATTCAAGTTGTCTTGTAATAATTATGGCCTAATTCTCTAAAACTCTAAACTTGAAAAGGTCTTCAATGTGTATTATTAAAATTATTCTTGATTATGTAATGTTTAAGGTTGGGTACATATAATAAATCACTTATTACCATGTTATTAACATTACATAATTATTTAAATTTGAATTGTTTGTTTTGTCGATATTGGGTACTTGATTAGAAAATGAAGTTGTTTGATGTTAATTTTCCATGAGGTAAAAATTCAATCATTTCCATCATAATATTCATGATTAAAATATAATTTATATAATTTATATATGTATTTATAATATTCCATAAAATTTGGATATAATAAATTAAATGCAACGTTCGTGGAGACGGTAGTCCATACGTACGCTAGAACACTACTTTCATTTCTTTGTCATACAAAGAGAATATGAACTAAATGATACACAGGTATGTTATGAATATTTTTTAATATATTTTTTATATATGTTACATATGATAATAATTCGATCCTATTTTTGATTCGTTTATGTCATAAACGAGTCATATAACTTTGAGGGGTGGTTGGCTGCACTTCCTCAAAGGAAATAATCATTGTTAAACATTATGGAATGAAAAAATGTATTATATAAAAAAAATACATATGAATTGATGAAATATAAATATAATAAATGTAATATATAAAAATAGTTCTATAATATTGTCCACAATGAGAGGATGTAAGAGAAAATTCAAGAATCATCGGTTTATAATGTAGTAATTTTCTGTACAGAGAAAGAGTATGTTCATATCCATCAGAAGGAGGTGCCATTAGGTGCATTTTGAATACATATAATAAAAAAATTGAAATATATTTATGATTATGGTGTTTTTATTTAATAATAGAATAATGATATCATAAGTAGTTAATAAGGAAAATAAAAGAAAGAAACTTGAGAGAAGACGTTATCTCTAAATCTGGTAGCTTCTTTTATTTGAGCCAAAATACTATCTTGAATTACCTTATGAAAAATATAATTCTTCTAGTAGTAAGTGAGGGATGTTAGTAGATTATGTGATTAGATGTTAGATGAGACAAGGAGCTTGAGAGTTGTGATAAGTGGGTAGAGGTGGTGTCCATTTTTTGAGGGAGGAGAGGCGCTTTAAGAATGTATTGAATTTTATTGTTATAAATTTATTTTAAAATTATTATATCAACAATGTGATATAATTTTAGATAATAAGATTATGGGTCTATATGTAACACCCCGAGATTCCACGATACGCTTCTCATTCAATAATGCAATAACTTGCATTGTACGCAACTTCGAGTTCTAAAACACCGCGACTAATCAAAGTAGCCGTTATGAATAGTAATAACCACTTTTTAAAATTATAGAAATTTTATATTTCAAAATGGACTTCATTTTTGTATTCGGAATATCGAAATTAGCCTATGTTGAATTTTTGGTATTTTTTTGAGAACTTCTAATTTTTTATGAATAGTGAAAAATACTTAAAAACAACCGTTTTAATCAAAATAATTTATAGTGAAAAATTATACTATTTAGTGGTTTTATAGTATAATTAGAATATATTTTTACCATTTTATCCAATGGTGGTCATTAGAATTAATTTAACATTGAAATTGGACATAAACAATTGCCAATCTTTTGATATAAATTGTTTCTTAAAAACACGCTTTTTGTTGTGACAACGGGAATTAATTATAAAATTAATTAATTCAACTTATATGTTTGTAATTTTTTAAAATAGACATAATTTTTGAATTCGGAATATCAATTATTGCTTAGGGTGAAATTTTGGCATTGTTCAGAAAAACATCAATTTTTGATGAATAGTGAAACCACTAAGTGGTACTTATAAAAACTGATTTTTCGTTTAAATAATATTTTACCACTTCTGTGTTTTGAATTTAACAAATCCGACATACATGGTTGTCATTAAGATGTAAAATGTGGTTCAATGAGATTAAAATAATTTTTTGTGAATAGAAACTTTTAAGTTCTTAATCGCGATTAGAGGTAATTAGTGTAGTTTAAAGTAAAAATAATGTTTTAATAATATGAGATGAGCTTGACACATGTCCTAACCACATTGGATGTGTCATGGCCGACCCAGAAAATCCATGGGTCAACTTGGGGACCCCATGGAGCCACTTTAGTTGGAAAATGACATAAATACCTTTTATTTAATGTTAAAGTAAAAAATGACACAAACATGAAATGTTTTACTAAAACAATTTTTACATGGGGTTATACAAGTCATATTTTTGACTATAAATAGTCATTGGAAAGATAAAAAGATTTCCTACATCATATTAGTTTTTTTATAATTTTTAGACATTAAATAAATTAAATTATTTATGACATCATTATGATGCAGCGATGACCTCATTATTTAATGATTTTAATAAAATGAAAAGATAATGTAAAATCCAAGGCTTACACTTGTCCAAAGACTATTGGATGGGTATATTTCGAACTCTTGTCACCTTATCCTCGACTTATATATGTGTGGGACCTTTATAATCCGAAAAGCATTGTATAATAATGTAAAATTTTCTTACTTTCCAAGAGTGCCCCTCCTCTCCACTTATAAAAGGCCCCCACCTCTACCACCTCATTCACACTTTCAAACCCTTTGGCTCGGAAGCAATCTGCCCAAATACTCTCACAACTTTCCCCCCTTACTCCTAGAAGAATCACATTGGGCATAACTCTTCCCAAGGAAGCCTTTGGCTCAAATCAAAAAGAGTTACCCGATTTTGAGGTAATGTCTTCTCTAATGTTGTTTTGTTTTATTTTTCTTCTCCAACCCCCTAAAAACTTTTTATTCATTTCTTCTGTAACAACACCAGTATCCTCAATATACTAGGATGTTTTTATAAGAAGGATTCGAGCTACACTTACACACACCTACATCTAATGGTTAAAGAACATACTATTTCTGTGGATGGCGAATTTTTGCCTCACAAAACGATGATTGTTCAACACTCATATAACACCTCTAATGGTGGACATTTTGATGTCACTATATTTATATATGATATATAATATGTTTAGGTTTTACTTAAGCTTTTGTATTTTTCATTTATGGCATACCATTATGATTTCCATTATGGGTAAACGCGATAATTTCATTTTAGGAAGTGCAGACTACCGCCCCCTCAAAGTGATTTGAATAGTTAATGACATATGTGGGATGTATAAAGGATAAAGTAAATGGTATTATACATTATATTATACTGGAATTATATTATAACTTTATTCCATTAAATACGAAATAGAAATGAAAGTAGCGTTCATGCGTACGTACGACTTACCATCTCCATGAACGGTGCATTTCATTTCTTACCTCTAAATGTTACGTAATATTAAAAATGAATGTATATACTGGATATATATGATATATATGATAACTACATCATGAATATAATTCTGGATATAATGGATATTTCACCACATGAACAACTTGTAATTATAATAATTTTATTGTTGACTCAAGTACCAAAGATCGACAAAACGAACGTTATTAACTTAAATAATTACATAATGTTCATAACATTGTAATAAGTGATATAAAAAGGATAATGAAATTGAAAATGATTCTTAATAAGGTAGATATTGACTCTAGTTTATTATTCAAGAGGTTAAAGAATGTTTGAGTCAAGTCGGACACGAGGTAAGGGAATTTCTTAACCCAACTTCCATTCTTTGGGTTAGTCTCCTACTTTCAAATTATGTCATGATATTATTTTGTCCTATTTTGTATTTTTACATTATTTATGTGTGCCTATAGTGAATACACATAATATATCTATTTTATTTTAAAAATTATCTTTTTAAGGACTTCGTCTCAATCCCCTTTCATTGAGGCATATTTGGTTTTATACACAACTTTTTTTTATACGGTGTATAAACCCCTTTGACTTTTACGTTTGTTCAAAAGGAATCCTTTTTATATGAAGCATTTTACTAAACAACAAAAAAGGAATGTTTTTATTTCTGTACTTATGCGGCGACAACGACCTCTCCGCCGTCGTGACCATAATTTGAGTTTCGGCTTCCTCTACAAGCCATCATTTTTTTTAATGAAAAATAAATACAAAGTTTTAACATTCTTTTATTTTGGTATTGAAAATTGTTTTGAAAGTGTTTTTATTATATCGTTGTTCTGTATTGATATCTTGTGATTTAAATGTGTAAATGTTATGTTTCCTTTATGCATGTTTTATGTGATATGATTATGTTATGGTTTATGATATGTTTAAACCTATTCATATGAGGAATGTATTGGAATTAATAAGTGACGGGTAGAGCCCGCTATAGCTCCTCGATGCATCGGTAGGTCTCATGAGACAACTAGACATGGAATTGGCCGAGGCCCTTTCCCAATTTGATTTGTGATTTTGGCCGAGGCCATAATCATTTTAGACGTCTTGGCCGAGGCCTTGACAAAATGTTTCAGAATGTCTGGCATTATGCATTCCATCATTATGAAAGTGGTTATTGATATTGCATGTGATTATTAGACCAGTAGAATATCAATGTGAATAAGTAAATGGAATTATCTCATTTTACTTTTGACATATTATGTTGAAGTTCATGTTTAAAAGGCTTTTGTTTTTGTTATACATTGCCTTAAATGTTAATGTTTATTTATGAAATCTTCCGCAATATTGTTATACTTACTGAGCATCTGAGCTCACCCCTTTCAATGTTTTAATATATTCCAGGATGTGAAGAAGTATACTATGAATGACCTGCAGGGATATTATAAGGGGATATGAAGAGAAGATATAGTAGTTTTGTTTTACTTTATGATGTAATGTAAGACTTATTAGTTTATCTAGTGTTTCCAAGGCTACTAAACTAATCAGTCTTTCGAGACTTGATCTTTTGTGATCATGCCAATGTTACGAAGTAATGCACCGACTCTGGGTAGCTGGGGTCGGGGCGTTACACTATATCCTCTCAACCAATAGGTTTTATACATGTTTAGGTCAGAAAATTATCTTTATCATTTAGATTTAACCCTTATTTGAAAACATAAACTGTAACATCCCAGTTAAATATATAACATGATATTTTCAAAATTATTAATATTTTTTAATTAATATTAATTTTAATTTAATTTTTACTCTTTGTTCGATGGCGTACCTGACACGAAACAATGGGTTTCTCTATAATCTCATGTTGCACACAAGGATTAGTCATAATAAAAATTGATAATATAATATTATTTATGGTAGTTAATGCCTAGCCACTGTATCAGTATGAATTATCATAACTAAATAAAATATGATTATACATTTTTTTAAAATCTTTTTTCATTTATCCAATAAAATATAGACTCTTCATGTGAGAATGAATCTGATTTTATGCATGAAATACTTTAATATTTTTTTGAAAACATTTTACCACTTTTTTATGGATAAAACTTTTTAATATAGTTTTTTTCACTTTTATATGTTCAAATTGGAAAAATGAACTTTTTATTTATAGTTAGAAACTTCAAAATTTACTTTTTGTAAAAGATTGATATTTTAGGTAAAGGACATTTTTAATGAATATTGAAAAATACTGCATTTTAATTAAAAATGGAATTTTCATCTAATTTATTTAAATAGTTAAATTTTCCATTTAATATTTTTTAAATTTTTGTTTGATTATATTTTTACAATTTAATCCAATTTTTGCCATTTGTTTTATTTTCACTTTGAAATTAGACATAAAAAATGTTAATCCTTTGATAGTTAATATTTCTTAAAAACGCGTTTTTTAGTTTTGACAATAGGAAATAATTTTAAATTAATTTCTGAAAGTTATGAGTTTTGAATTTTGAAAAATGGATTACATATTTGAAATCAGGATTTCAAAATTGTGTAAATATGAAGCTTTTATTTTTAGACATTAAGAATAGTAAATCCAGTAAATATTTTAATTAACATGGTTAAAGGGTAAATCTTGTAAATAAGGGTTGGAAAATAATATTATAATATTTCTAAAATACCCCAACACAATTCTTAATCCTATTTGATGATACATGTCCAACTATGGGAATCCTTGGGTCGATTTTGGGACCCCACGGAGCATCTTGTATGTGAAAATAACAGTTTATAAAAATTAATTTAATGTTGAGGAAAATTTAAGATAAACATATATCCTTTAGTACAAATTTTGTTATTTGCGTTTATATATGTGATTTGTTCAAATATAAATATTAATTTTAAAGATAAATATATTTCTTAAATAATGATATTTTATTTATAATGTTAGACATTAAATAAATAAATTTAATTATGACACAATGGTGATGTAGTAATTGCTTCATTAATAAAATATACAAATAATTGATATTATAAAAATTAAAATAAATTTATTTTGAATATATTTCTACAATTCATGAATTTTAGGGATATTAATGACTTGTTATATTTTAATTAATGAATTTTTTTCAAGATAATAATGTTGGTTTATATGTTTCAAAAATATTGATATGAATTGTTTATCAATTGACATAAATGAGTTTTTAAATCAATAAATATTTTATTATATTATAAAATAGTGATAAAAATCTAATATTTATATAAATTACTTATATAAGGTTTATAATTTCATTTATGAACCACTTTTGGTTCCATTGGAATTTTATGGTAACTATATTAACTATATAGTATGAATATACTAGACGGTATGGAAAAAATAAATTAGTTAACTAAGGGGTAAAGCTAAATGATAATGTCAACTATGAAACCAGAACGTGTTTAAATCCTATAATTTGAAATTATTACTAAAAATTTTCATCTAATATACGAATTTAATGTGTTTTGGACAATCTATAATCAAAATTCAATTTATAATAAAATAATATTTTCATGCGTTTCTATGTAGCCTCCCCCCTTATAAAAGTCCATCACCTCTAACCCATTACACACCTCTAAATGCCCATGGATTTACCAAAATTAACTAAAATAATCTCACAACATCCCTATCTTCAACCTATAACCCTTACTTTGGGCATAATACAATTCAATAATTCCTTTTGGTTCTATCCAAAGGGAGTTACCGGATTTAAAGGTAACACCTTCTCTGATTTTCTTTTCTTTTATTTTTCCTTTTCCAACCCCCTAAACTCTATTTATTCCCATATTTAATGAAAATACAAGTATCCTCAATATATAAGATTTTTTATGAGAATTATTTGAACCACACTTACACACACCTTAATCTAATGGATAAGAATATACTGTTTTTGTGTACGGCAAACTACTTCCCCACAAAACGATAATTGTTCAATTTTCCCCTACCACCTCTCATGTTGGCCGTTATTATTGTACTATAATTTATAAAAACATTTATGCTTATCAGGTAGTATAAATACGATAATTTTTTTTGAGGAATTGGGAAATACTGCCCCTCAAAGTGATTTGACTCTTTCATACCCTAAATGGAAAACATAATGTATGGTGTTAATGAACATATGGTAAGTATATAAAATATTATAGTATACATTAATTATAATATTGCTATGTATTAGTGAGTTTTAATTCCATTTAATATGAAATATAAATGAAAGTAGCGTTCATCCATACGTACGGCTTACCGTCTCCATAAACTGTGCATTTCATTTCAAATATCCTAATGTTGTGTACTATAATAGATACATATATAGTGAATATATTATATATATATATATATAGTATTTAAATAATGAATAAAAATATGAATAAAATTTATTTTTAACCACATGAACAATTTTTAATTATAATAAGTTCATTTTTTGACTCATGTTCCGAACACCGACAAAATGTATGATATGAAGTCAAATAATTAACTAATTATTTTAGAAAGGGAATAAGTGATATAAAAGTGGTTATAAATATTAAAATGTTATTAATCAAGTATAAATTAACTTAATTTTATTATTCATGAATAAATAGGATCATATGAGTCAAGTTAGACACGAGGTAAGGGGTTTCATTTCACATTTTATTACTTTGAGATTCATGGTATATTTTCCATTATTTCCTTTTGTGTGGTGTATTTACATCTCATGATTGTATTATTTGTGTAATATATTTTAATTTCTAGGTATTTATATCTTCATTGTATTGTCCTTCTTCATTAGGTGCATGTTTTGTAAGTTACCAAATCGGTAAGGGAAACTTTCGCCATTATCATTTTGTCAAAGACTTCTTTTCTATAATGTCTTTAAATTTTCCATTGTCATTTGTAGGGATATGTTCTTATATTTCCTTGTTTCTGTATATTTAACTTCCATGTGATGAGATACCATCTTCTCTATCATCAACTCATTTTCGAAATTTCAATGTGACGTCGTTAGGATGTCGAATTTCAGTAAGGGAACTTTCAAACCCAATTTCATTTATTTGGGTTAAACTTCTACTTCTTTTTTATGTCATGAAACAAATATGTGTGAATTACATATTATTATTTTAGAATTAATATCCACTTATATTGAGTGTTCTTATATTTATAACATATAATTATGTCATTGATCTATCCTTAATCTAAGGGTACTATATTTTAAAGGGATTTCGTCTCAATTTATATTCCACTGAGACGTATTTGTTATTATGAAACAATTAAATTTTCTATGGTTTATATACTAACCTTTGAAATATTATATCAAGAATATACTTATTCTCATGACATTATAAGTTTTTTTTATTTAGTTATTTTATCATTATTAGTCATGTGTTTCTCCAGTGCTACAGGACTCTTTAACTAAAACCTAATATTAAATGATTTACAGATTTAATATTGTAAATATATCTCATTAATGTCTATGTTTTAGAAATGGGTTTAAGGAATTTTTATACAGACATTAATTTTATAAAATTTTAATTCCTTTAAAATCTTCAAATTGGTATAGGACACATTTACTGAAAAATATTTTTATTAATTGTTTTAAATGGTTTTGAAAATGGTTTGATAAAGCATTTATTATATCAATATATTGAAATGATATATTTTTATTCCAATGTTGAAATGTTATCTTTTCTTTATGTTTGTTTTATGTGTTATGCATATGTTAGGGTTTTTTGTCATTGTTTGTGTATATGGGTGGTTTCTTGATAAACCTTGGGTGGGTGAGCCTAAGATAGCTCTTCAATGCATTGTGTAACGTAACAAAGGTAAACATTAATGTTTCTCTTAAGAGATTTAGGGAATATTATGTGACGGGTATTCCAAAAGTAACTCCCTATGTAGCTGTGAAAGCAACATTGTAAATATGTTTTGGATTCCAGAAGTTACCTTTATGATTTATAATTTCTATGTTTCATTCATAAAACAAATTATTTCATGAGGTATGTTAAAGATATTATGATTTATGATTAAATATTATAATTCCATTGATTGTATGTATTATTGTACTAATTTTTTCTTTCCTTATTTTATAACCCATACTATGCATTTTATACTCATCCCAAGGTTTAGAAATGTTTTTTCACAGGGTATAAGGTAGGGTGAAAAAGGGAATAATTCAATAAGATTTACATCGAGAAAGTAATTATTGTTTTAATTATAGTGTTTTATATTTTTAATGAAAATTGATACCGATTAGTAGTGTCTTATTTTTAATATTAGAGATGTAATGTAACAGTTATGACTTAATTCTCTAAAACTCTAAACTTGAAAAGGTCCTCAATCTGAATTATTAACTTAATTAAATATTATACAATGAATAAGGCTGGGGCTTTATAGTTTGTATAAATGATCGACTTTGACAAAATCTAGGATTAATAGTTTTGGTTAGACATACGGAGAGTCTTTATGTATACTCTATATGTTAAATCGTTACATTTTTACTTTTTCATATCAAGGAATGTATCTTACAAATCGAAGGGGGAGGATCTCAAATGAAATTCCAATCTCTTCCTAATCTGAAAATTTTATAATCTAAGGATTTAACTTAAAGAGTTTACATAGATACTAACCATGTGTCTAACCAAAACCCCTAATAGATAAATTTGTCTAAACTGACATATGATACAAAAATAATTATTGTATAGTCATGTCTATAAAATTCTTAATCATTTTCTAACATATATATCACTTGAAAGCAATTTTTTGTGATATCAAACACCTCTGCTATACCTCGATACCATTGTGGATCAGAAGTTGTATTTAATTAAATACAATTTTTCAATATTCTCATATTTTCATGAATAGTAAATATCATCATATAATTTTCAAATATTTTACCATATCATATTATTTTAATGTATATGTTTATTTTAAAAAAATATTTGAATAAGGAGACCCTTGTGCAACCTATTTGTATTTTCTTTTAAACTATAGTCTTTCAGCACATACTTATGGTATTACAAAAGGGACATTGATTTAATGTTTCAACTAACACTTGGTTCGACTTTTTTATAAAGAGAAATTTTTATCATATGTTTTGAAGTTATATGTCATACATGATTATTTTCGGAATCTATTTTTCTGTTAACACCCATACAAACTGAGTTTTATGAGGTGTATTTGGATAATGGAAGACGGTTATTTTTAAGGATCTGTAAATAATATTTTCAATGAATGGAACATTTATCTTCATGAATAAGATGATGATGAAACTAGGTTGACACCATGATCAAGGTATAATGTTTTTTCCTTGCTAATAGTTTTATTTTATACTGGTAAATAAATATCAATATATATAATACTTCATGAATTAAGATATTGAGGAAATTATGAGTTGGGATGAAAATGATATTATAAGACAACCGTTGAGGATAAATTGTGTTCGGGTTATGTTTGTGTTTTATAAAAAAGGAAAACACACAGACTGTGTAATAGTCCATCACATCAGACAATGCTGTGGAAATTGAACCCAGAACTAATGTGAGATTTTGATTTATCACCTAACATTAGACTACCTAAATACCCTAGTCAGTATGAATTTTTCTTTTTAGTTAAATGATTTTATGTATCATTACTATGTTGATTTTGGGAACTTATTTTTTATCAAATAGATATCCTTAGTATAGGAATATGATTTGGTGATTAAGTGATAAATGATATTTTTGGAAGATGTTCTCTCTTTTTGGGAAACACTATATGTATAAAGATAATATAATAATAAAGGATTTAATTTGTAGAGTAATGGTTGAAATTTTATTTTGGATGAATCTATGTTTTTATTGTGGACATATGATGATTTGGATTATTTATGGAACTGATTACCCTATCATAGAGAGTATGTGATTTAGTTAATTACACTTCAGTATGAGAGTTTAAGAGTAGTCGATGTTATTTGAAGAAAAATGTTAGGATTTAATATGGAAGAATATGTTATCAAATAAATATGATTTTTGGGTTTCAATATTAGTTGGATTTTTTTAGAGTTCATTATTATGGAACATTTTTTATTTTATTTTCTATCTAAAGCTTTGGGTATTGTTTATTCAATTTTGGAGATTAAGTGTAGTACTAATTTTTATAAAAGACTATCTTTTTGGGGATTCTTTGATCTTATACTATCCATTTTGGATTGGGGTTAATGTATAAGGATAGGGGAAATATATAGTTCAGCTCTTTTGGATTATGTGATTCTCTAGAATTTTATTCTAGTGATTTTGAAGTGGCCATTTCATCTTTAATACTCATAATTTTGTGAAAATTTGAGTATTTTGTAAAAAATTATTAAAGGATGAAACTATACTTGAAAATTAATTATATTTCCTTATGTTCTTAGTAAATATCAAAAATAAATTTTACAACATTATAAAGAGGAACCAAAAACAAAAATTTTGTTCATTTACTTTTCCTCTTGGGGAATCAATGATTTTTTAACCTATCACATGTTTTTGGTTTTCAGGTTATTAACTTTCTCATGATCATGTTTTCAATAACTCTCTATCAGAACATGACACTATGTTTCTACTCCATTTCTAGGTTTTCATGGAATCCTAGTATCTGTTATCTCGAGTGACCTTTTTTACTTCTCTTTTTTTCTTTTAATGTGATATTTTTATTGACTATGTTTATAAGGTAAGACATTCAATGAAGTTTGGAAGCATAATTTTAAAATAGCAAGGACACAATTTTCCAAAGGAGGAAGAATGTAACATCCTAGGTAAATAAAGAATATAAAATTTTTATTTTTATTAATAATTTTTAATTAAATATTAATTCTTACTTGAAAGGGGATGCTATGCTCAATAACGTACCTGACACGCGACAATGGGTTTCTCCGAAATCTCTTGTTGCTCACAAGGTTGAGTCAAGCTGAAAAATAATAATATAATATTATTTATGGTAGTTAATGTGTAAACCCTATATTGGCGTGAGGGAAGAAAAATAACTACAATAAGATTATAAATGTTTGTAGAATTAAATTAAATTTATCTAAGAAAATTTGGAGGCTTAAAATGAGAATGAATCTGATTTTAAGAATGAAAAATTATAATATTTTTAAAAAATACAATTTACCTCCTTCTGAAGGACAAAAATTTTTTAATCTAGTTTTTTTACTTTTATATGTTTAATTTGACAAAAAAACATATTATTTAGAAGAGGAACATCAAAATTTAATTTGGGTAAAATTTTGTTATTTTTTTATAAAGGTCATTTTTGTAATGAATAGTGAAAATACTGCATTTTAATTCAAAAATGTCTTCAAATATAATTTTTTTATACAGATTGATTTTCTATTTAATTTCTTTTAAAGTGTAATTGGATTATATATTTACCATTTAATCCAATTTTTTTCATTGGAAGTAATCTCAATTTTAAATTATAAATAAGCAAATGTCAATATTTTGATAGTTATTATTTCTTCAACAAACTTTTTTTGGTTTTGACAATAGGAATTAATTTTAAATGAATTTATGAAAATTCTATGTTTTGAATTTGGAAAAACATATTCCATATTTGGAATCCAGAATTCTAAATTATGTAAATTGGTAACTTTTATTTTTAGACATTATGAATAATAACTTTAGTAAATACTTTATTTACTATGGTTAAAGGGTAAATCTAGTAAATATTCATAACAAAATAATATTATAATAATATTAAATTTCCCTAACACGTGTAATAATATTATTTTATGATATATTTATGACCATGGGAATCCTTTGGTCGATTTTGGGACCCCATGGAGCCACATGTAAGTGAAAATGACATTTTATAAACATTAATTTAATGTTAAGGAAAATGTAAATAAAACTCTATAATTTAGTAACATATTTTTTATATGGGGTTATATAATTGAAACATTAGACTATAAATAATAATTTGAATGTACAAAAAAAGTAATAAATAATGATATTTTTTTTATAATTTTATACATTAAATAAATAATTTTAATTATGACACAACTGCGATGTAGTAATTACTTCATTAATAAAGGATTCAATAAATGATATTATAAATATTAAAATAGATTTATTTGGAAGAGAATTTTTCTACCCACTAATTTAAGGAATAATAATTAATTTTTATCTTTAAATTAATTAAGTATGTTCAAAATAATTGAGTTGATATAGATTTTTCAAAACTCTTGATATGAATAGTATATTAATTGACACAAATGAGTTTTTAAATCGATTAATATAGTATTAAGTGATAAAATAGTCATAAAAATCTAAAATTAGGCCAAAAGACTTATCTAAGGTTTATAATGTAATTGATGAACCAATTTTGGTATGATTGGAATTTTATGTTTACTTTATTAACTATATAGTATGAATATACCATAAGACAAGGTAAATGTTAAATTACTTAACTAAGGTTAAAGCTAAATGATAAAGTTAAATATAAAACCAAAAATGGATCAAAAATATGTATTGAGATGATTCTAATAAGTGTAATCTCATCTTATAATTTAAGGATTTTCGGACCTTTTGAAATTGAAATGCAGTTTATAATAAAATAAAATTTTCAAACGTTCATAAAGAGCCCCTACAACCCCTTATAAAAGGTTATCACCTCTAACCCATTACCCACACCACTATATCCCATTGAAGCATCCCACCGATGCTCCAGAAATTGCCAAATATCTATATTATACTCCAATAATCCTTTCTATGGGCATAATGATATTCAATAAATCTTTTTGGTTCAATCCAAATAGAGTTACCCGATTTAAAGGTAACGTCTTCTCTCAAGTTATTTTCTTTTATTTTTCCTTATCCAACCACATAAACTATATTTATTTATTTATTTTATAAAAAACAGAATCATAAATACACTAGGATTTTGTTATGGAATGTATTATAACTACACATGCACACAACTTCATCTAATGTATATGAACATATTATTTCTGTATACTATGAACTACTCCCTCAGAAAACGACAATTGTTCGATTTTCCCCTACCACCTCTCATGGTGGCCATTATGATGGAACTATAATTATATATTATATTTATAATATTTATTTTATCTTTATTCTTCTGGAATTATCATTTAGAACACAACTTTAGGCTTTTAATGTTGTATAAATATGATAATTTTGTTTGACGAAGTGCAGACTACCGCCCCCTCAAAGTGATATGACTCATTCATACCATACATGTAACACAAAAAATATACTATTAATGAAATTATGTAACATATTTTAAATATTATACTACAATTTAGTTATAATATACATATGTATAATTATGTTTTAATTTCATTAAATATTATATAGAAATGAATGTAGCGTTCATGCGTACGTGCGGCTTCCGTCCCCTTGGACGGTGCATTTAATTTATTATATCTAAATGTTATGTACTATTATAAAAACTTATATACTGAATATATATGATATAAATGATATTTAAATCCTTATTAAACATCATTATATAATTTATTTTTTAACACATGGAAAATTTTTAATTTGAAAAAGTTCTTTTTTTACTCAAGTTCAGAACATAGACAAAATGACCTATATGAACTCAAAAAATTAACTAACAATTTTATCAATGTAATAAGTGATATATTAAAAATAATAAACAAAAAAGGGTCTTAATCAATTATATATATTAACTTATGTTTATTATTCAATAAGAACTAGGAACATTTGAGTCAAGTCAGGCATGAGGTGAGGGGTTTGCATCGCTCATTTTATTCTTATAGGATTCATGCAATATTTTCCACTATTTCCTTTATTTTGGTTTATGTACTGCCCATTATTGTATACTTTGAGTGATATAATATAATTTATGTTTATTTAAATATTAATTTTATGATCCTTCTTTCATGGGGTGTATGTTTTTTAAGTTACCAAATTTGTAAGGGAACCTTTCACCGTACTCTATTAGATAATGACTTATTTTATGTTATGTCTTTTAAATTTGCATTTTGTTGTGTTGGGATCTGTTATTCTATGTCATTGTAGATTTAAATTGTATGTACATGTGGTGATAATCACTTTTTACTCTCACCAACGCTTTTTATGAATTTTTATGTGATGTTGTTAGGCTGTCAAATTTCTATAAGGGAACTTCTTAACACAATTTCAATTATTTGGGTTAAACTTGTACTTATAGTTTATTTCATGATATAAATATTGATGAATGACCTATAATTTAATAATGATTAATGTCCAATTATATTGGGTTATTTATAATTTTCAAACAAAATTATGTCATTGATTTAACCATAATCTTATGGTACGATCATTGTATGGGATTTCTTGTCAATTTACATTCCATTGAGAAATATTTGTTATTATGCCATAATTAATTTTTATATGGTGTATATACTACCGTATGAAATATTATATCATAAATATACTTCTTCTCATGTTATTATAAGTTTTTTTATTTTAATCTTTTGTTATGTTTAGTCATGTGTTTCTCAAGTCTTACGAGACTCATTAACCCAAACATCATTTTAAATTATTTAAAAATTTAATCTTCAACATATTTCTCATTAATGTACATGTTTTCAAAATGATATTAAAGTTTTATTTATATAGACATTAATGTATTAAAATTTTAATTCCATTTAATTGTTAAAATTTTTATGGGACACTTGGTTTCAAAAATCCATCTATTAAATGTTTTTAATGGTTTTTAAAATGTTCTGATAATGCAATTATTATGTCGATATCTTGAAATGATATATTGTGATTGCAATGTGGAAATTTTATCTTTTCTTTATTCTTGTTTTATTTGTTATGAATATGTTATGGTTGTTGGTAATTATTTATGTAAACACATGGTTATGTGATAAACCTAGGGTGGTTGAGCCTGAGATAGCACTCCAATGGATTGGGTAATGTGAAAGTTGTAAACGTTAATGTTTCCCCCAAAAGATTTAGGGAATACTCTAGGATCGGTATTCCAAAAGTTACTCCATACATATATGTGAAAGATAAATTGTAGGTATGTTATGTATTCCACACATTACCTTTTAGTTTTTTGATTTTTATATGTTATTCATAAATCTTAAGATTTATAGAGGTATGTTAAAGAGCATATGTTTTATGATTAAAAAGTTTGATTTCATTGATTTTATGTATTGATGAACTAATGTTTTCTTTCCTTATTTTATAACCCTTAATGAGATTTTTATGATAATCCCATGTTTTTGAAATGTTTCAGAGGTTATAAGGCAGGGTAAGAGAACCGAAGAATTCAAAAAGACTTATATCAATAAAAAAATGCTTGTTATATTTACGTAGTTTTATTTTTGCAAAAAAATTGATACTGAGTAGAAGTGTATACTTTTTAATATTTGAGATGTAATGTAATATTTATGGAATAATTCTCTAAAACTGTAAACCTGAAATGATCCTCAATGTGAATTATTAAGTTAATTCAAGTCTATGTAATGTTTAAGATTGGGGCCATATATTAACTCTTCTCATGTCTTCTTGAATATTCAAAATATATGGTTACTATAGTTACAATAAAATGAAAATAGAATCAAAATTTTATCATTATTGAATGTTTTAATTTTATATATGTATGTTGGATAGAGATTAGGTTTTTATGACTATTATATCTTTTAAGAAAATATTATTTGTTTTAAAGACTCATTTTATTCAATTTTGACACTATTTAGAAATAGATTTTTGATAAAGTCGTAACAACTTGATTCCATAAAACCAGAGGCATTAAATCAAATATAATATGTCATAATAATCCATAAAATTCGTGGATGGAACCAAAATTTCATATTACATTTATTCTAATATATATAATATCATTTATTTTAATTATTCAATAATAAGGTAATCATTGTATCATCATTATGTCAAAAATAAATAAATTTATTTAATTTATAAAAATTATAAATAAAATAACATGATGTAGATAATATTTTTATATTTCAAATTACTATTTATAGTCAAATATATCAGTTATAAAACCCTATATTCAGTTTTTTTATTAAAAGATTCATGTTTATGTAATATTTATCTTTACTTTAAATTAATTCATATAACATGTCACTAACTCAGCATAGTGGCTCCATGGGGTACCCAAATTGACCCAAGGATGCCCAAGGTTGGACATATCTCATCCAATAAGATTAAGAAATGTGTTTGGGTATTTTTATATTGTTATAATATTATTTTTTCACTAGTATTTACCCTTTAACCATGGTAAATAGAAATAATTACTGAAGTTACTATTCATAATGTCCAAAAATAAAAGGTACTTATTTGAAAAATTTGGACCTTATAATTACAAATATGTAATTCGTTTTTCAAAATTCCAAACTAATAATTTTAAAAAAATCATTTAAAATGTATTCTCTTTGTCAAAACCAAAGAACAACTTTTAAGAAGTACAAACTATCAAAAGATTAACATGTGTTTATGTCCAATATAAAACTGATATAACTTGAAATGACCAAAATTGGATTAAATTTTAATAAAATAATACAATTACACATTGAAACCAATCAAAATAACAATCTAATCATAAAAATAAATTAGATAATAATTCAGTTATGAATGAAAATGCAGTATTCTTCACTATTCATTAAGATTTGAATTTTATCAGAAAAATACCAAAATTTCATCCAATGTAAATTTTGATATCCCTCTTCTAAATAAGTATTTTATTTTTCGAACTAGAACATATAAAAGTGAAAAACTATATTTAAAATGGGTTTTCAATCAAAAGTTGAAAAATGATCTTTTATAAATATTAGAGTATTATATGATTAAAATTTGATAAATTCTCATTTTATGGCTTTAAAATTCATTGGATAAATGTAAAAACTATTAAAAACATGCATATTCATATTTTTGTTTGTTCTATTATGTCCCACAAATACAATAGTTAGAAGTTAACTACCTTTTAAAATATAAATATAAATATTTTTTTTGGTATAACTCAATGTTGTGTGCAATGTAATATTTTAGAGAAATCCATTGTTGCATATCGAGTAATTTATTGGAAAAAGTGTCCCCTTTAACTTAAAATTAATATGTTATACATATATTTTAATAGATATGAATAATTATTATTCAATAAATATAGGTGATCCTACACAATCACATATAAAAAAGATAATTTTATCATACATTAAATTTTAAAAAATAATTTAAATCTAAAAAAGATAAAAAATAAAAAAACATAATAAAATAAAGAAACTAATAAAAATTCATTCATATGATGAAAATATTATAAAAAAGTTGAATAAAAAATTACATAATATTTTTTTAAGATTTATAATTCAAAATTGGATATAAATATTTATCCGAATAATAGGACAATACATTAGAGTTTTACCATTTCCCTTTATCGTGATTTTTTTATACAGAATGAACTATGTCTATATTATAGTCATTGTTATTTTTATTAAAATATCATAATAGATGAACAACCCTTATATAAATCCACAACATAAGCATTATCCTTATCACTCAAATTAATTTTATTCCCTTGGAAAACTATGGACCATTGATCATTTAATGGATCAACACCATAAAATAGTTTATTTCCATGGGTATATATGATTAATGGATCATCATTCAAAATAATTCTTATTAAATCAATGAGTGTAATTATATAATCATCTTGTTTCTCAATACTGTTAATATCTACATAGTTAAACATATAAAATACTACTCAAAATTTAATACAATAAATTTCCATTATTTCTTCAAGAAATAAATAATATGTCATTGATGTAGAAATTTTGTTTTTAACATTTCAGTAGAAATTTTTTGTTTTTCTGTGATGACAATTTCACAATTTTTTTGTGTAGTATTCTTTTCATCTTTTTTTTGAAATTTGTAACCACTAATATCAAAACAAACCATGGGATCACATTAAGAGATTACCACTACTAACCGTTTCAATGAATCTTATAAAAATAAATATGTTTAGAATTTCTCACTAAATCATTAAACAAATGTATTTTTATTCTCAATCATCAACCACTTATCATTTTTGCAAATATTGTAACATTAATGTAGCAATATATGATGATATATTTGTTTTAACCTCATGTATGTTGTTCAAAAATTTATAAAATTTTCATCATCACTTCATCACATGGAATTCACATCACCTTTAATCCATGAATACCCCTTCATTAACTACAAAATATCTAACGTCAAGATATAGAGTGACCAATATTTTCCACTTCATAAAAATAAACTATATTAAATTCAATAACCTCTTTCAATACATATTTTTTAACAATAAATACCTCTGGTTGATAAGGATTTTCAACATATCAATTTAAAATTTTCATATAAATTTCAAAGGGACAATGTATTCTTATCTCTTTCATTGAATGAATCACTAAATGAACCATTATGTTGTAACAAAATTTGTGGGAAATATATTTATTCTTTAAAATGTTGCAGTAAATTTTCTTTCTCTAGCACATCTGAAATGTTTTTCATAGTGGGTTTTACATATATTTAATTTAAATAATAAAATAAAACAATGAAAACCTTTATAAATAGTTTCAATAATGTACCACATATTGAAACACATAATTTTTTATGTATCAATACATGATAGTAATAAAATTTCACAACTATTAATTTAAAATATTTCAGTGACCAAAAATTCATCACATTGTATGAATATCCATTGGGAAAATTAAGACCATACTGACAGTACAAAAAATTCATCTTTTATTTCTTAAATAATGTGTGACTACCTAAAGATTAGCATGGAATGTTTCCTTTAATTGGGTGAACTTTCGTTGAATGTATTCCCTTAGATGTCTTGTATTATCTAATATCACATCCAAGTTCTGTATTTCCTTTATTATCTAAAAAAGATGTAATAAAATATTACCATATGCTTATTCCAACAAACATAACTTCAATGTTATTTTTTATCTCTAAAAATATATAATAGGTTAGTTAAAAAAAGACTATTTCATAAAAATATTTTTTTGATAAAGATAACATTTCTTTCTTTAAAAATATAAAATAAATATGTTTCACATTGCAAAAATATTCATAAGATGAAATTAGTTTTAGGGGGAGATTATGGTATCCTTTATTTTTATTACATAAATTTTCATTACATTGTAAAGACATATGATTTTTTAATTTTTAGTTTCTTAGAAATAAGGCACACAATACATTAAAACATAAAATAATCTTATGAAACCAATTTATATAAATCTTATTGGGTTCACTATAAGTTACATTCTTTGTATCTCAGATCGTGGGGATATACATCAATTGAAAGGGTGTTCATGAAGCCCATTAATGAAATAAGAATGAGAGACATATAGTATGTGATCCTGAGAAATATTAATAAAAACATGAGGAACAATGATCAGATAATAGAAAAATGAATATCATAATAAATAGGAACATGAATCAAATCTTCTAAATGTGTCTACAACCATTAAATGATACATTCATAATCATATCACTAGGTTTTATCACCAAGGAGTCATAGATGAAATTTATGTGGTTATTAAGAAAGGTATCATAAATAATTTGATCTCTAAGGATTAAATTCCTTACCCAATGCATTGGATAACATTAATTACGAAAAAGTCATTTTTATTAATTTCATGTGATGCACATAGATCGTAATGAATTATTTCATTAATAACTCATGGAGAATAAAGAACAGTTTTATTATCAAAACACTGGCATACAAAAGAGTATAAATTCATGATCATTATGTAATTTTTGACCCACAAAATGAAGTATGGGCTCTATATATGTAAATACCAAAATACAATTTCAATTTTAAATCATTTAGAATACTTATTGAAAAGAAAAAAGGATTGGGTATTCAAATAAAAAGGAAAAGACAATTTCTCATGTAAGAGAAGGAAATTTGAGAAGTAAAGTTAGTAGTATAAAGATTATAAAAGATTGTTTTAGAAATGGATAAAATGAGAGGGTACAAGTGTATAACATTAATAAAATATTGTTATGAATATAATGGGATAACATAAATTGAGTAAAAATAATGTTGTACATTAGAAGTCATACCACATGAAAAGGGATGTTGAATTGGAAAGAGAAGTGGATATTTCCCTTTCTTTTAGGATTTGATCTTAAAACATGTGGATGGAACATTTGGGGTTGGTGAAACCATGGGGGACACCATGGGAGGAAAAATAACTTGAAATTTGTGGATTATTGATTGAGAGTGAAGTGGAATGGTGAAACGGGTGGGTAATTATAGAGAAAGTGTAGGAATAATCAAATAATTTCATAAAATGGGTCTAAGAAATATAGATTGTGTAAAATGAACACCATTGGCATACCCAAGGTTTTTTCATATGAATTTAGAAATTTGTGTCGGAAATTATGATATTTTAAACCACTATAAGTGAACTAAATTTTTAAATACTTCTTTTGGAATGGATATTTAAATTTCCCAAAAAATTATTCTTTTAAAATACAATATTCTATTTTAGGCTTTGTAAAGACACTTATAGATTTTGGAAATTGATTAAAATCTATTAAAATAATTAATATTAATTAAATAACATATTTCTGGTCTTACATAGTTTTTTATAAATAATTAAATCATTATGACAAAATTACGAAGTCATTTAAGATATAGAAAACAAAAAAATTGGTTATTATGATTCATCGATAAATTAAATTATTGTAGGAAAGTACGATAAATTAATCTTAATAAAAAATTCATTTGTTGATTTCAAATATAATTCTTATTTTACCAAAAAAAATCATTAAATAAGAAAATTTTATCCTTTAAAAATAAAAATATTTTTTTATTTAAACATAACTGTTTTTCATCAAAAATTAAATTTTTGACAATTTTAAAAAATTTAATAGTACATTATAAAATTATTTTATCATTTATATATATGTGATTATTTTTAAAAATATAATTTGACTAAAATATATTTTATTTATAATAGTTGAGTTAATTATAAAAAATGCATATAGCTTCTTGAAAAATACAATTATGTTTCATTCAGGTCTATTTTTTTATATAATTCACTTAAATTAAACATATATTGTATATAGAAAAAAAAATTCATAGAAGGAATTGAAGAAATAAAAATTTAATTCATATAATGGAATTTAAACATTAAGAAATTAATCTATGGACAAATAACTTATTATTACACCCACAAATTCCCTAAGAGTAAGGTATGAGATGTTCATAGTTTCTAGGGGTGGATCAACTAATTTTGAAAGGGTAAAATTCTCTACAAACTTGAACTTATCTCATAATAAAATTTCATACAATATAAAATTGTTGAAATTTTTCATGGGATTGGTCAAAGGACAACCCAAGTGACAATACGTCCCTCTCAATTTTTAAAAAATGGGAGTCAAACTACTCAACTCAACTAGTTGAGGCAATCAATTATCCTTTCTATATAAATTATCAATTTTCATTACTACTCATAAAAACAAATTATAATGGTAAAATTATTAACCAAGGGAATATCTTCTATTGGTAATGTTGAAAAACATTCATATTTAATAATGTTTGTATTTTAACAATAGTCATATTTTACAAATAGTTATATAATGATGGAATCACAACAATCACATATCCATTTACAATCTATAAAAAAACTCCATTATTTCACTAAAGATTCACTAAATTTACAGTGATTTTTTATATAATATATTTATTGTTTAACTAATATTTCTTTTTATTTTTATATATTTTTATATGGGAGTGAGGATTCTACAAAATTTGTTCAGTCTTTATTGTCCCATTCTGGCTATTTTATTTTATATTTATTAATTGTTTTAATCTTTTCCATTTTAATTGGTTTCATAGATGACTAATGTAATGATAATTTTTATTCATATATTTATTTGTTTCTCTTTATTTTTATTTTTATATTACTATATAATATATATCAAAACTTTTTTCCAGAAAATAAATATCATTTAAAAAGTTTGGATTGCTACATTCTTCCCCTATTAAGAAATTTCATCCCAAAAACCTACACTCATTATCTATATTGAGAAATGGTTAGGGTACTCCTATCTCAATGCCTCCTCTATTTCCCACATCGCTTCATCATATATTATGGTTCCTCCAGGACAATTAGTAACGGTGGATTTTGTTGTTGTAGAGAACCTTGTATATACGGTTGGATATATCCTCCGACTACTCCACATAAGAAAAGTCATGTTCTAGTTTTACCACCTAGAAATTTAATAAATTTAAGGGACTAGTTATGTACTTCCTTAAGATAACCACATGGAAAACATAAAGAACTTGATCAATATGTGTTGGAATGGAAAGAAGATGGGCTATTTCTCTTATATAATCAATGATTTTATTGGGGTCTATGAACCTAGTGAAAAGATTCCATTTCATTCTAAATCACATGACTCTTCCATGGATATATCTAATGGAAAATATTATCTAAAAAATCAAACTCCAATTCCCTTTGATGGTTGTCAACAGATCTCTTCTTCCAAATCATAGTATCTTTATATGTTTTTTATGAAATGAACCCTCTCTTTTATCTATTTCACAAGATCAGAATCAAGTAGATGTCTCTTAATAAATTCATTCCAACATCTAGGATTTCTATATCAGTACCCATATAGTACATCATATGGTGAAATTTTAACACTTGAGTGGATGTTTTTATTGCATGAGAACTAGCCAAATGGTTGGTGTTGATCCCATCCACTTTTAAATTCCATTGTAAATTGTTTCATCATGTACTCAAGTGTTTTAATAGTAATCATAGATTAAATGATTGTTTATGTGAGATAGGTCATAGTGAAATTCAATCTAATACTCATATCATGATGAATAATTCTCCATAATTTAGATGAGAACCATTGATTATAGTAAGAAATGGTAGAAAGGGTCACACCATGTAACCTCACAAAATTCTTTTCATAAATATTTGAAATCTGTCCAAGAGATTAATGATCAAAAATTTCAATGAAATGTCTAGATTAGGAGGGTCTATCTGCTATAAACAATATCACAGTTTTTCCTTCAGATGTTATTGGGTGACCTGTGAAGAATTACATAGTGATATTTTCCTACTTCCAAGTCAGCGCTGTTAGTTATTTTAATATCCCATTAAGAAGTTTTCTCCCCACCTTAAATTATTGACACACCAAGAACCTTTAGTATATCTAAGAATATCCATTTTAAAATTATCCCGCTAATATTGATCACAAAAGACTATATAGTTTTTAGTGATTCTTGGATGTATAGAGAATGTAGATATGTGATATTGATCCATCACCTCCTTCTTTATCTCGTAGATAGACGGGACACCTTGATTTGTATGAAATTTCAGTGCCCCTTCTTGATCAATATTGAACTTAGGTAACATCCAATTCATCATTTCAACAATATTATATTGTAACAAATGATATTCTATTTGATATTTCTTGATCTTATCTAGTAATGATGGTTGAAGAATATAATCAAATAGTGTTTATGACGCTATTTCCCTTACTACCCCATGTTCAAATATTATAGGTCCTTGATCAAGGGTTATCCTTGAATCCTCGTCATTTCAAATAAAATTGGGGTTTTCATTATTTAATGAATCAACAACATTGTTTCCTCTTCCAGGGTGATAATTAATTGAAAATTAGTAGTGGTTAAAGATATCTGACCATATTCATTGCCTCATGTAATGTTAATTTTCATTGAATATTTACTTTAACATTTGGTGGACATTTATATATCAAATTTATCCACTTAAATATAGTTCCTCAATATTTTTATAGAAAAAATAACTACATCTAACTCAATTTCATTTATACGAAAATTCTTCACATGAGGATTTTACTATTGATATACATAAGAAATCACCTTTCAACATTTCATGTGGACACACCCAAGCCCTTTAGAAGATGAATATTTCTAAATAAAAAATCCATATATAATATTGGGTATAGATAATATAGGTATAGTATCAAATCTCTAATTTAGTTCATAAAAAAATTATTCACACTCCTTTTTCCATATTAACTTATACCCTTTTTGAGTTAACATGGTTAGTGGATTTGAAATTTGGGAAAAAATCACAAACCTCTTATAATATTCTAAAAAAATATGGAAAATATGAATATTAGTAACTATTATAGGATTAGGCTACTCGTTTACAACCATTGTCTTCAGAATTTCAACTTATATTCTATGATTGGTTACAATGATCCCCAAGAATGATACTTATTATAACTAGAATTCACATTTTTTTAATTTTTAAAATAGATTAATCTTACTCAGCATTCCCAATATGAACATTAGATGATCCTCGTGCTCTTAATGACTCACAGAATATATTAGAGTATCTTAAATAAAATATACCACTATTTTATCAAGGTATTCCTTAATGAATCTATTAATAAAATCCATAAATATAGAAATTATAATTAATCAAACAAAATGCAATAATAGAAAAATCATATTTCCCATATCTTATTCAAATAGAAATCTTTTTAATATCTTATTTCTTCTCCCCCAATTGATGATACACAAAACAATGCTCAATATTTTAGAAATATTTAACTCTATGAAGCTAAAAAATAATATATTATTTGGAGTGGATACTTTTTCTTTACTATGATCTCATTAAATTCCCGATAATCAATTCATAGACACATTAATCCATACTTCTTCTTCACCATGAGAATTCATTCTCCCAAAGGAGGCACACCTAATTGTATAAATCACTTGTCCAAAATATATTAAAGTTGTTTCTATAATTCCTCTAACAAGATATTTTTCATTCTATATGGGTATTTCATTTCATCTTGGATTCGGGTATGAGTTCAATGGATAACTCTATATCTAATTTTTTTCAAAGCACTAAGTAACACTTTTGGAAATATATCATTGTATTCTAGAATCATGGGGACATTCTCTCTCTGAATACTTCCATTTTCTTTTCCATCTTCACTGATCATCTATACAATGATGGATGTGTGCGGTTCTTATAGGGAAAGCATAGCTTGGGACATCACTCCTTAGAAAATGAATGTAGTTTGTTTCTATATGACAACCAAAAATTCCTTTCTTCTATAGTTCATGTTAGATTTTTTACTTTATGATATAATAAACCACTATTATATTGTTGAATTCCACCATGGGAATGAGAAATGGATTTATGATGATATTTTACTCACCAAATTTAATTCTAATGTATTTATAAACTGTTTATGATTGGTTAATCTCTCTGGGAGTCTTGAATAAAAAATGTACTTCTATCAGTTGAAAAATCGATTTTGAATTCTATTCAAACATTGATGAAATAATGGAAAGCATACAACTAAAATAAAAAGAATTCTTTTTGAGCTTTGAGATCACAATGATTGTACCTATCACCACATAATTGGGAGACACTACATCATATTTCATGATAGAAAATGCCCAAAAATTTATCTCTTTTACTCTGTTGAGGTTTATTGTTGTTACCATCCATTATCATATTATTTAGAAATTGATGGGAAAAGTGACCTAGTTATCCACACTTAAATCATTGAACTTCTAGCTAGTTCTTCACCATCATCCCTTGGTCATTAGTGTGGAGATGTTGAGGGTTCACCTCACCAAGATAATTTTGAGCTATATGCTTGTCTCTTCAATATATTTTTCACAATACACTCTAATGAAATTAGTTCTGTGAATATTTTCCCATTTGTTTCTCATTGGATGTTTAATTTTATACCCTCATTATCTGTGGTCTAATTTCTTCCATTATTTTTATCCATTTTTCTGTTATTTACATTCGACCTATGTGACTAGTGCATCTTTTCTAACTCTAGTTCAACCATATTAGCACTCTACACTATCTCCTCATAGCTTTCAGAGTAATGATTTTTTAGATTCATCTATATATGGGGTCCCATTATAACAAATAATCTATCAACAATTCCCTTAGGATCCATAAAAATAATATAGGTGTATCGACCTAGTACAGTAAGGTTCATTTCACCACTAATTCAATTTCATTATACATTAGATGTATAAAATTATTTCTCTATTTTCATTCCCATCAAATGGTGAAAATATTAATTGAAAAATATTTCCCTAACACTTCCCATTCCATATCATCATTCTCCCTTATGTGATTCATGTTTTTAATCAATTTTTACCACAAATCAGTTTCTTCTTCTAAGTGTTATACTACTAGGGCTAATATATCTTACTCCGAACAATTGAGTACAAAAAATATCTTTTCTATATAGATTTTCCATTCTTCCAGAAAAAACGAGTTAGTATATCTACTAAATGAAGAGTGTTAATGATTCATAAATTACTAAATGGAATGTTAGTCTCTTTGAGGGGAATCTGGAATCACTAATTTATTCATGTTATTTTTGGAAACTCAAGTTTGTATAATAATTATCCTCATCATGTTTTATATTATATATTATATTATAATGTTGGCTATTAAACATCCGTTGCAATCATCGCTTAAGAGGCTCCTTCTATTTCCACCCATTTTTCTAAATGAATAAAAACATAGTGACATACATGTTACATTTATGACTCTTATAATTCTAAATTGATTTTATATCATAAAACTTCATTATTAAATATGTTATAAATATTTTTTAATTAAAATTAAATTTTCTATATATCCTTTATAATGGTTTCTAGAAATCATGTGATTAACTAAACATGTCCCTTTAGAGTGTGAAACCAGGTGTTCAGAAATGCTGAATTTTATACACCTATTTCCATTTGTGACTAGCTGAAATTTTTATTTTCTATTGTTAACCATAGTTATATATATTCTAGATCCATATCCTCATGAATTATCTAGATATAGATGTATTTATTAAAAAAACGTTTTTAATAAACTCCAAACTAATATGATGTTTTATTATATTTAGACTTCTAAATTGGGTTCATCCCAAATATTTAAAATCCTAATTTTCATTGGAAACTATAACTTCCTTTGATACCAACTATAGAATCACACCATTTTATTATATAGCATTTCATTTCATGGAACAAATAGATGATCTTTGGAAGTTTTTTTCATATAAATAAGTTACATAATATATGAAAACTAAAAATTTTCTTCTCAAAAAACTTGAAAGACGTATTAATGGGTTTACTCTAGGTTATAATTTCTGAATCTCATATCATAGGTACATACAACAAATGAAATGGGTTATCATGAATCATAGTAATGGAATAACCAAGAGAGAAATATAGCACGTGTTCTTGATACAGATCAATAAGAACATGAAGAGTAATTATAACACATGTGAAAGAGGCATATGATAATATTTAGAACATAAATCATAACACGGAAAAGTGTCTACAACATTTAAATGAAACATCCAAGTGCGTATGACCATGGTTTATCAGAAAGGTTTCATAAATGGAAATGACCATGGTTTTTCACCAAGGTATCACTAAAAATATCATCTCTAGAGATAAGAATCATTACCAATATAATTGGATAACTATAAAGGAGAACCCATAATATGTATTAATTTTATGGGATCTACATTTATCAAAATAAATCATTTCATTAATATCCAATATAGAATAAATAATGGGTTTCATATCAAAACCTTATCATACAAAAGAGTTTTAAGACATGATCCTTCTGTATTCTTTGAACCATGTATGGAAATGTGAGTTACATATAGGGAAATCAAAGAATTCAAATCCATTTTTATATATAGTTGAATAACCATAAAATAGAAAAGTGGTTTGGGTGTTTAAAAAATGGAAAAAATAATTTCTCATGTAAAAGATGGAACATTAAGAAGTAAATACAACAGTATGGAGAGTATAAAACCTTGTTTTAGATAAGTGTATAATGGGAGGGAAAACGGGTGTCTAATTCATAAAATAATATTGTAAAAGTAAAATTTGTATATAAAATTAAAAAATGTACTAATTTTTTAAATTAGAAGACATTCCACCAGAATATGGGACTTGAATGGAAATGTGAAATGGAGATCTCCCTAACCATGAAGAGTTGTTCCTAAAATTTGAGGATGGAAACTTTGGGGTTGAGGAAACAATGTGGTACCCATTGGGATGAAAAATATACCAAGTATCAACATGTAATGGTTGGTTGTGAAATGAAATAGTTAAATGGGTTCTTATTTATAGAAAATGGGGAGGAATTGTTTAAAAATTTAAAAATATAGTTCTTTGAAATCTAGGTTGTGGAAAATAAAAAATCTTTGGCTTATACTAGGTTTCTTCTCATGGATTTGGGCATTCGAGTCACTATTTCGGAAATTTTAATCCAATATAACTGATCTGAGTTTATAAAAAAAATTCATGGAAAAATTATATTTCCATGGAAATATTACTTTTAAAACAAAATCTTCTATTTTAGACATTGTAAAGTCACTTATAGATTTTAAAATTGAATTAAATAAGTTAAAAATTTTATATTAATAAAATAACTTATTTCAGGTCATGTATTTTGGATAATTAATTATTTCATCATTATGAAATAAATATGAAGTAATTAAACATTCTAAAAATCTAAAACTGTATTTTTATTACTGACAAAAAAATTAATGTACATTACAAAATTATCATAAATTCACTCTGATCTAATTTCAACATTATTATTTCTAATATGGTGTTTATTTTTTTATAAATTTTATGCTGATATAATAATATTATCTTTTTATTATAAATAAATTTCTTTATTTAGAAATTAGAGTTTATAGGGAAAAATAAAATTTCTAAAACTTATAAAAAATTTACTCAACCATTATAAGATTATTTAATCATTTATATTTTGCTGAGAGTGTTTAAAATTAAATTTTTTTCTAAATAAATAATATTCCGAATACTGGAGTTTATTATATAATTTTTTATATTTTCTTGAAAAATACAAATATGTTTTATTTGCATCAAAAATCAATTCATCAAATTTATCACAGTTAAAATTATATTTCATAAGGAAAAGAAATTATTAAAAGGGATTGATGGAATAATGTTTTCAGCAAAACGAATTTACACTTAATGAAACTATGATATGGACTTGTAACCCCTTATTACACCTAAATACACCATAAGAGAAATTTGTGTGGTGGTCGTAGTTTCATTGGGTGACTCTACTAAAATAAAAAATATTGTAATATCTTCTAACTTATACATATCAAGCATGTGATTTAGTTCAATCATCCATTGTTGAATTTTTGACATGGGAATGGTCAAGGGTGAACCCCTATGAAGATACCTCTCTCACATGTTCAAACAAATTCGCTTCAAATAGCATGACTCTACTAGTTGAGGCCATTGATTCTCTTTTCTGTATCAATTATCCTTTTTCATTGCTACATATAGAAAAAATTATAATTGTATAATTTTCCAAAAATTTTATAGTTTTCAATATTTATATTGACCAATGGTCATATTTTCTGATAGTAATATTCAACTAATGGTCATATAATAATCGAATCTCAATGTTCACAAATCCCTTTATACCCTATAAATAAATCATCATTCTGTCACGCTAATTTAATTACAATTATACTAAAGGTTTTATAGTATGTTGATTGGTTTACTAATATTTTGTTTTATTTCAACAGTGCTTTTTTTTGGGATAAATGATTCTAGCAGATTTGAGATATCAAAATTTTCTCATTTTAGCTTTTTTTATTATATATTTTCTGTCTAGTTGTAATGTTTTCCAATTTATTGATTTCATATATGACTAATGTAATGATAATTTTTAATTAGGTCAATTTTTTGTTTTTTATTTATTTTTACAAGTATAATTTTTTATAATATGTAAAAAAATTTATTTAGGAAAAAATAACTATTACAATTTTTGGGTTGTTACAAATATTATATTACTATATAAAATTAAATAATTTTTTCAATCTATGATATGGTTAATGAAATCATAAAATATTCTATGTTCCTTGTATAATGTATTTAATAAATTTTTGAATTGATAATATGAAGTCTCTTTTTCATAGATATGACATGATATATGTATCTTGACATAGTATCCATATAAGTTTCTATATGAAATAAATTAATTAATAGTTAACATTATTACAACACACAAAATGAAATCATATTTCTTGTATATATCCTAAATGGAAACACATGTATATTAAAATGTTTCAATTGATCAACCAAGGGTGTAAGATAAACATTAATATCATTTCCTACAAATTTTGGTCCCCAAATAATTAGGATCATCATAACATATTTTTTCCTCACAAATATTTGTGGGGACAAGTAATAAGAAACCACACAAATAGGCAATGAATTATGTTGGATATTGAGGCTCAGATATGGATTCATTCCATCTATGAAAATTCACCTTCTGATATTTCTATATTTTCTTCACAAATATGGAAAAAAATTAAAATCTATTCCACTATAATAGAGTAACATAAGATTCTATGAGAGACATACTAATCTGTTATCATCGTAACTATTTTTAATAATTTTATTTCTCAAATAGATGTTTCAAATAATGAATTATTGGAACATACCAAACTGATTAAATAAGAGTTTTGATATCAGTTCCTAAGAACTAATCATAGTTTAATTTTTTATCCTTCATATATCATGATGTCTCACATTTACGGAATTTTTATAAAAATTATATTATTTCATATATGAAACACGATCATTAAGGAATGAATATATCTTTATATAACCCAATCCCATTGGGGGTAATGTTTTCTTTTAATCATAATTGGAATATGGATGCCCATTACCTTCTGAAAGTAGGTATTTGAAAATGTCATGCATATTGGGGAAACATTTATCACTCCACCAATTTCATTATTTCAATATAACTAATATTAGGACTAGTGATAACACTATAAATTTTGGGAAGCCTGAGAATATTGGTTTCCCAGAACTTTCATACAATTTTTCAACTATTGATGCTTTTCCAATGGTTTCAATGACTATATCCTAAATTAATTATTCATTATGATCCTCTGTCCCATTATGAATATTTTCATCAATTTTAGAGATGGAATTTATTGTTATTTCATTATTCTAGATCCAAAATTTATAATTATATCTTAAACCATAGGTAATTATACAATCCTATATGTATTTAGAGTTTAACATTATCATTATAAATATATTTACACATTTATAGAATATCATGTAATCATTTTGAATATTTCATTTAGAAAATTCCAAGATATCATCAAAACAATTTTTATATTTGTTAGTGGTTCATTATGAATTTATCCAATAATGATCAATTAATTAACAAATGATACAATATAAAAGGTGAATATTTTAAAAAATATAATAATTTTAAAATATATAAAAAAAATTAAACAAGAAAAATATAATCAAAATAATCATTTATTGATAACTACTTGATCATAACAGAAAAATACACATAATGATAAAAATACAACACTGAAAAATTTACATTCAAGTCATTAAAAGTATATAAAAATAGATAATTTAAACAAGTACATATTTTTGAGCAAAAACATTTATTATGGTTTTTTAAAAATAAATATAAATTACAAAAAAAATTAATTAAAAGTAATTATACTGACAAAAAAACTATAATTAGGAAAAAAAGATTTCATCGATTAAAAAATATAATATAAAAATTTCTAAATAAAAACAATTATAAATTCAAAGATTTAAAAAAAATTAAAATGTATTGAAAAATAATTTATAATAAAAAAATATTAAATACATATTAATAAAAAATTTATAATTTTTAATAAAATGCATACAATGAAATGAATAAATGAATAATAATTATTACTATACGTAATCAATTTATCATCATAAAAATAATAATAATATTTATAGGTCGATAATGAATAATAGAACCCAAATTCAAATCAAATCACTTGAATTTAGTGAGAATAGAGTGAACAATACAACATTGAAGAATAATGAGTGAAAAAATGCAGTAAAAAAGAAAAACCAAAGACAATGAACTTTGTCTGTCAGTCAGATGTGATAGCTCATTGATTTTAAAAACAATTGTGACTAAAGAGAAAAATTTGAATTAATGATTAAAATTGAATTCCATAAATGATCAATAATCTTCGATTTTCATCAGGTGTCATCAGGTGCCATAGTCTACTGAGAGAATGGTTTGTGATCGAGAATGAAATGAGGGTTTTAGGGTTCTATAGTTTTTTTAAATACGTTAACATTGTTTTTATTTATAAAAAGAATTATAAATTTGATTTAAAACCCAATTAACTTTATTTTTTATAAAACTAATGTCAAAATTTCATAGTGATTACTCTGAAAATTGGTTTTTTTTAAAAAATTATATTAAAGTTCCCATATTAATTTTAACATCAGTTTCTATAAAACTGATGTTAAAAACATGACACCAAATCCCCTATTTCTTCTAGTTTATATAAGATATCATTATAATTAATTATATTACATTCCATGTTTTATTTAATCCTAAATACCTATTTTCACACAATAATATTTTCAACAAATCGTGTTTCTATTAAAACCCATACATTGTTTTCATGAATGGAATCCATTTCAATATTCATTTCTTTTTATATCGTGTTGCTTTTAAGTTATCAATAACTACTTTTGAAAAAAGTGGCTCATTATTTTTGAATATAATGAGCTAATATATTAATGGGGATAATGTCCATATCTCTCAGGTTCACTTACCTTCCTAGTTCTCCTTTATTGTACTTTTTCTCCTAGAACAACCACTTCCATAAATACTGATGGAATTTGTTCCTATACCAACTATTATGTGTCATGGTAATCAACTTCATTGATGTTAATATTTATCTAACTATACTTCTTGAGGGTGTTTTCTCTCTTAAAAATGGATTTATTGTATGGTAATAGTCACTTTCATATTAGAGGGGTTTTATTGGTAGTATCCCATTATTTCCTTTGGATACCCAATAAATATACACTTTTTCCCTAGGGTTATATTTTGTTTCCTGTTATGGAATTTAGATACTCCTTAAAACTCCAAAAATGTGTTTGTGACAAAACATGCTTCTTTCCTCTCCACAACACAAAGGGTATTCTCTATTACACTGTTGTTGGTCCTTAGTTTGATGTGTTTGCAGTATTTTATAATTCATATCCTTGAAGGATAATAGAATTTTTCCTAGATTCTAAATCAACATTAAAATATATCGAATTGTATAGTTCCCCATTTCACTAACATCATTCCACTATTTTATTTAAGGTGGGGTGAGTTGAGTAACAATTCCAAAATCCTTTACAGTGTCTATAAAATCTTATTTAACATATTCACCACCTCAATCTGAGAAAAACATAATTTTCTTTATTCTATGTTGATTCTATACTTCATTCATAAATTATATAGATTTTTGAATGGTATAAGACTTATACCACATCTAGTAAACGAATACATATCTACTAAAGTAATCAGTAATAGTTATTATATATGAATACCAACCAATAGTGTCTATAATAAATGGTCAACATGAATCATTGTGTATTGATCATAGAAGTTTTATGCTCCTTTCGACTTGTCCTCAGAATGTGGCATGTTATGTTTTCTATGAAAAAAAGAATGAAATAATTAAATTGGTTTTACCTCAAAAGAGAAGAAATAACCTTCATGATAGAGATTTCCAAATTTCTTCCATTTACATGACTAAGACGAAGATGTCATGGATTGGTGTTCTATGAGTCATGAAAACATTATTTGTTATCAATTTCCTATAAATGATTTTCATAATTTATAAACAATTATTTTTATTCAAATCTTCCAAACCATAACACAAATTGTTTATAAATGGAACATATATTAATTACAAAAAATTAAAAAAACATTTTTATCTTGGGAGGATAATAAATATTATTCTTTCTGAAACATTCAGTTTATAATATAAATATATTAAAACAAATAGAAATCTAGTTGGGAAATGAAATGCAGGAGTCTCAAATTGTTAGATAAAATATCCACAGACCATTAAATTCTTATAAATCTACCTATCATTTTGAAATATTTAAAAATCTACTTGGTTCAAGTATTTGGATATACATTTTATCCCCACAAGATAAATCTAATACCCAATGCTTAGATATTGTAATATTCTTATTGATAATGAATTCACAATAATATCCCCCTTGATTCTAGGTGTAGTTCCTCCTCTATTGGTCTTACTTAATAGATGGGAAAAATATTTATTCCTTTTACTTTTCCTACATTTGTATATTCCTATTTTTGGAAGGATGGTTCTTAGGGTCTTTAGACTTGTTATAAAGCTCAGGTTCCTTTTCCTTGTCCTAAATTTTCTTTTTCACCATAAGGACAACATGTTTTTCAGGAAACATTTCCTTGTACACATAAAAAATGAGTGTAATAGCATCTAAGATACTCCAATCATTACAAATCATGTTATAATTAATAATAAAACTATAATTGGAAATTTATAGTATAGAATACATGATATATTTTTGAAAATCATTTATGAATTTAATCTCTTTGATTTCAATGCATTGAATGTATCTAATTATCATGAATACATGAGGAAAAATGAGTTCCAACTCCTATAAATTGAATGTTAAAAATTCATTGGAGATATCATATCTCTCTTATATCACCTTATCATGATAAATATCCAAGAGGAGAGACCTCATTTTATAGGCATCAATGTCCACATATTGTTTTAGAATCCCATTGGTCATGTATAATAGTATGAAATATTGAATATATGTGGCATCATTCAAATTTTTATCATAGGGAGAAAACACAAAATCATATTCTATTATCCATTCCCTTTAGTAATTGGATATACTAGCACATATATTTTCATTTCATGGTGTATAATAACACATAAGATCCTTTTTCCATTCATAAAAGTTAGTTCTAGGGAGAAGGTTATCCATCTAAAGTATGGATCATAGTGATAGGTTTGAATTAAAATTTGTTTTCATTTATATAACTATGAATATCATAATTTTAGTACATTATCTAATTAAAGTACATAATAAATATTTTAATATATTTATCAATATACCATTATTTTATCAAAACCTAATATCCCTCACTATTAGATTTGGAATATCCTTTCAGTTGGACAATCTATTTAAAAGGACCCATATTCCCCTTCTCATAAACCAAACATGGGCCTGACAAGATATTGTAAGTGTTTTAGGTAGACAAAAAATAGAAACAACATTAACTCATAGTTTATTGATCTATTAAGTGAAATACACATTCCAAACATCCTTAAATGGAATTTCATCTACGTTTTCTTCTTGTTTACCCAAATATATAAATAGGTAGTCAACACTTGATGTTAACTAAGTAATGTCTACCAATAACATCATGTTATAATTCATCAATAATTTATTGCATCCAATATTGGTCTGATAAATAACATTGAACTATAGTTCTATTTTCACATAAGTAGTAGAATGCTATACTGATGTATTATATATAATTGAAGGATTTTTATCCTTATGTGTAAATATAAAATTTTATCATTATTAAATTCTTGTTAACATTATGTGGATTTAATTAGGTGATTAACCTTTTCATAGATAAATTTTACATATAATTAAATTTATTTTAGTAATCTCATTCATGATCATTAATTTATGTGATTGTGAAAAAATATTAATAATGAAATTAACCAAGCATCTTGAATAAAATAAAAAAATAAATAGCTATCATGATGAGATTTTTCAAATGGTTAGTTTATCCATAAGGTGATAAACTAACCACTGATCAAAGAGGGAAACTCCTAGAACCATTAAATGTTTTATGGTTAAATTTTACTCCTATCTTCCCATGTAACTCCAAGATTTGTTTCTCCTCATCTACGAACTTGAACTGCATCCACTCTCTTGGGAGCTCTATCAGTCATATAATATTTTACTCAAACTAAAGTGAAAAGAACCAAAGTATTTGTTAAAGGGTTTTTATAAAACAAATAATGGGAATGAAATCCCAGATTTATTGAGAAGAGGGATTAATTACCATCCATCTATTTAAATTTAATCAATTAATTAAATTAAAAGAAACCAATCACATAAAGTGTTCGGATGTACACTAAATATCAACCACATACGTGCAACGAATTACACATTTAATAAATAACATTCATTTAAAATTTCCCTTATAAATGATAAATAATTCTTGAGTAAATTAAAATATATATTTAATTATTAACATTTTATTTTAATTCTCATTTAATATTTTTTGAAATTCTCAACCACCATAATTTTAAAAAAATTGAATAATTTTATGTAAAATTAACCATGTATAGAGAATGTACCTTAGAGGAAAAACCTTGAGAAGATGTTCGAACTACATGGTGTGCATTATATTCATATACAATTTATACATGTGACTTTCTAAATTCATTAATTATATTGAAATTTAATGGAATTTTGATCGTTAAATAAATGACACATGGAACGGGTGTTATTTACATAGCGTTCTATGTTTCAACATGCATTAAGTAATGATTTTTTTACAACATAAAGAAAATTATGTCCTGAACATTAAATAGAAATTAATTATAGAATTAATATATATAAAACCCATCGCATTTCATATACATAGTAAAAAGAATGACATAGGGAACACATGTCTATAAGGTTTAATAATTATAATAAATTAATTTTTATTACTTCATAATTTGGAAATATACACAACCTGTACTATATAGGTACATAGAATAATATTTATTAGAGTTTATACATCACACAAACCTAAGGGCCCTATATATAAATGTTAAATGGAAAATAATAGAGTACCTGGAACTCACATGGGATATATATCAAGTGGTCTCTAAGTTACACATTCACCAATATTATATGATATGAAAGAAAATAAATGAGCCGTATCTAACTCAATAGAATATCATCTACAAGATTAAAACAACATCTAGTAAGATTACCCATGTTCTGGGCTAGCCTTGAAAAAATATAACACCCCGTAGCACCCATGAAATGTATTCTATGCACTTATCCACAATTGAAGATGTATTTCCATGGGTAATAACTCAAAATTACCTTAACCAGGATTAAAACATTCACAGTGTCACTTTCCATTTTTCATGGAGGATAGTGATGGTAGTGAAGGGATCAGCTTGAAGGAATAGGGCCGCAACTCAGAACTGATCAAATGTAGGGGTGCAGAGGCACAACTACAGTGATATGGATCAATTATTTTTTATGTCCCTAAAGAGGCGCCGAAGGTACCTATGCGTAAACACTTGCATGCCACTATGTTGGAGAAGAATGAAGTTATTATTTTTGGCTAAGTCCACAAAGAGTTTCCCTAGTCCATTCAATGCATTGTTGGAACGTAGACTACTTGTGGAACCATACTCCTTTTGCCCAAGGTAACATTTTTTTTATAAATATGCCTTTGGGGTGTTTATTTGTAGTGATGGATATCCATGAAGCCCAATTACTACTCTGGTCTTGCTAGTGCGTCTACCAAGACATCATGAACTTTCAAGGTAGTTCTTCGACACCTTGAGGAGAGGATTTAAATGAGAATCATTGGACTTAAGTCTTTTTAGTGTTTGAAAACAATAACAACTGCGAACCTAAATTGCCAAACCACCATAAATCAGAAACAAATGCACTCCACCTATTCTTTTAAGTGGAAATTGAGATCCCCAATAATGGGATTACCAATGATTACAATTGAACGATTTATGTATGTCTCACCCAAGTATTACCATAAAGGTTGTTCATCGCTTATGTGAATATCAAGTCTCTCAAGACTACTTGCATGCCCATTCTTTCACACCCTTATCTACATGAGAACCCATTTTTTATTCACTTACTCTCCTAAATTTACAATCCATCATGCCTTCATAAAATCCATTTATGGAAATTCTTTTTCTTCTTTGGATACATTCTCTGAAAGGTATTCAATTGAGACCTTCACCAAAACCTCCTAACTTATCAAACCATTAAGACAGGCACATCAACATGTCTCCAATTTGGGATTGAATTTTCACAGTCATTGGTTTCCCAAATTTGTTTTATAAGGTAATTAGGATACATGGAATGTATGTGGGTTTGGATATCCACAGTTAGATGAACCTATCCCCCAGTAAAATTTTCTGGAAGTTCTCGGTTTTGAGGAAGGATTGGGTCCTAACCACTCACTTCTCAAAGGGAAGACCCAAAAACCTCCGGTCTCTAGTATGGAAGGTATGGATCACACATAATTTTAAAATTAAGAAAAGGATAATTATTACTCCCCCTGTAGGATCAATTTTATGGAAATCATCCTGGTATAAGCCCCTAGCTTTTCTTGTTGGAGGTAGCATCATTGATCCCCCTTTCTTCTTTGGAGGCAAAGATCAGAGGGGAGTTGGGCACGGGGTCTTTTTTTACCATTTTCATCTCCCGTTGGAATTTTTAACCATGGGAAGCCCTCTTGGTGTAATCCCATAACCTTCATCCCTTCCTCATTGCATTGGAATCTTGTCCAATGTAAATAGAATAGAGGGAAGGCTCGTCGTCCTGTCCTCTTTCATGGTAGCATCTCCCTCCTCCACTCACCGTTATAGGTTTTCCGCCTTCCATCAGTGGAAGAGGAATAATTGTGGATGATTTTTTTGATTATTTTACATTCTCTTGTTTCTCACACTAATAATGACTCACATAGTCTTAGCAATGTTTCATGGTCACAACATTTTCACAACTGAATGAACTACGAGAATTATGATTCCCACCATAATCAGGATACGTAGGAAGTCTTCTAAGGGTGTGATCTCACTAGATTTCCGCTTGAGGAATCCAACCCTAATTCTCCTAATTTGTCCATCTTCTATATGAATAATCCACAAATTAAAACCTCAAATCAAAAAGTCATCATTTTCAGAAAGCTGGAAAAAATCATTTCACTCAATGGACTATACACTCCTATGAAACTGAATGAACTACAAGAACTCGGATTCCAACTATAATTGTGATGTGTTGGAAGCCTTCTCAGCTCCCAAACTCAGTCGATATCCTCTTCATTAATCCATCCCTAATTCCATTCATTTGGGCATCCTCCTTAAAAATAATCCCCAAAATAAATCATCAAATCACCAAGGCATCCCTTTCAGGAAGTAAGCCCAAAATCATTTCCCTCAAAGGAAAATACTCTCATATGAGGCTGAATGAACTATGAGAACTCTAATTCCCACCACAATTAGGATACATAGGAAGCCTTATCAGGGTCCGTGCTCACTGGATGTCCTCATCAAGAATACAACCCTAATTCCATTAATTTGGGTATCCCCTTTCGGAATAATACCCAAATTAAATCCTCAAATCACCGCAGAATCCTATTCAGGAAATAATCCCAAACTCATTTCTCTCAATAGACTATACTCTCCTATTGGACTGAATAAAATACATGAGCACTGATTCCCACCATAATCGGGATACGTTGGAAGCCTTCTTAGGGACTGAGCTCACTGAATGTCCTCTTCAAGAATCCAACCCTAATTCCCCTAATTCGAGAATCCTCCTTAGGAATAAGCCCCAAATTAAATACTCAAATCACCAAGGAATCCTTTTGAAGAATAAAGCCCAAAAATATTTCTCTCAAAGGACTCTATTCTCCTATGAGACTGAATAAACTATGAGTACTCTAATTCCCACCACAATCGGGATATGGTGGAAGACTTCGTAGGGCCCGAGGTCAATAGATGTTCTCTTTAGGAAGCCACCCCTAATTCCAATAAATTAGGCATCCTCTTTAAGAATAATCCCCAAATAAAATCCTCAAATCACCATGGAATCCTTCTCATGAAGTAATATCAAACTAATTTCTCTCAAAAGACTATACTCTCAAATGAGACTTATCAAACTACATGGTCTATGATTCCCATCTATATGGGATACATAGGAATCCTCCTTGAGGTTCAAACCCAATACCAAAAATTAAACCTATCCTCCTTGGGCCATATTCCCAAGAGGGTCTGATCCTATACAGAAACTCATATCCTTTCCATGTTCCTTGGGCTGCTTCAGCATAATTCTCTCACTATGTTTTGAATATTTACCGTCTACTTAGATTTCCCTACTACATGATATTAAACATTATGGCTAGGTCCCTATCACATGACCTTATAATTTATTACGTCTCCTATTCAGTTTCACTGAACAAAGAGGGTTATGATTTTTTACAAGGATGTTTACGTAGCACATTTTATGGGTACAATCCCCAGATGAAACCAATCCTTCATCTCCTAGGATGAAAATAAATTTCAGAGTGCCCCATTATTTTGCATAAAAACCAGTATCATCATAAGGATGATTAAAAGAATCTATATGTAGTATATGAGGGGATAGCATTGATGGAGAACCTCAAATACATAAGGATATCTCCATTAATGAATAACCTCGAATATATACGAATGATTTTAAAATTTTCACCTGCTATGTAAGTGATTGAAAATTCCAAGAGATACTTATGTTATAAATGGTGAATTAAAAAAGATTCACAAAAATATCATAAATTATAAAGAGTGTCTCAGAGAAGATAATATTACCACCCAAAAGGGTTTGATGAGTCCGACCACCCATCCTCTCAACTAATGCATATTTTTATTTATGGTGATGTTCAAACTTAACGAATTCCTGCCTTTAGAATGAAGGTACCATTTGGATAAAGAACCATTGGATGTATCTAGTTCTATAAATAGATCTAATGGAAACCACTTGGAATGTAACACCTTGACATTTTATGAGAATTATATTTTTTATGTATTATGTTATACGCAAGAGAATCATTCACTTCACACAACACTAGCTTGGCTTGCGTTACACACAATCATGACCTTCCTCGATAGCGTGTGTAGTACGTAATACCGAGTTTCACTAAAAAAAGATATATTATTATAATATTATGAACTAGCCGTTATGAATAGTATTAATTGAATTTTAAATTTTAAAAATTTATAATTCATCTTACACATTTTATAGAATGAGGTATGAAAACAAAATCAGTTTCTTCGGGTAAAAGAAGTATTTTTAAAAAAATGTAGTTTTACTGCCTTTTGATGGAACACACATTTGAAATCTAGTTTTTGACTTATTTATAAGTTAAATTTGGAAAAATAAAATTCTTCTTTGTAATTAGGATATAAAAGTTTACTTTGGATAATTGTTTCATATTATTCTGGTAACATTCATATTTTGATGAATCGTAAAAACACGCTATATTTTAATTAAAAAAACTTTTTTCGTCGCAATAATTTATATGGATAGATTATCTTTTTAATTTGTTGTAAAGTGAAATTAGAATATATTTTTACCATTTAATCCAATTTTGGTCATTGGAATTAATTTCAGATTGAAATTGGACATAAACAAGTGATGATATTTTGGTAGTTATTGTTTCTTAAAAACACTATATCTATTTTTATAACGGGAATTACAATTAAAATTAATTAATGCCACCTCTATGTTTTGAATTTTAAAAAATAGATGTAATTTTTAAATTCAGAATATCAAATATAACTTAGGCTGAATTTTTGGTATTTTTCTGAAAAACTTCAATTTTTGATGAATAGTGAAAACACTGAGTTTTTGGTTAAAACCGAATTTTTATTTAAATAATAATTTATGTTGTTTAAATTTATTTTAGGTCAAAAAATATACATAATAATTATATATGTTCAATGAAATTCATTGGAATCATTTTATAATAATTTTAGATTTATAAAAAAATTTATTGAACTTTTCACCCTCTTTTACCCACCTCCTAGGAGCTTTTGAAATTGTCCATAAAACTTAATTTTACCATTTCTGTGAGTTGAATTTCGAAAATATGAGAGAATAGTTAATATCAAGGAGTAAAATTTGGTTCAATTAGATAAAAATTATTTTCGGTGAATAGTAACTTTTAACTTTTATTTACCACGGTTAAAAGTAAATAGGGTAATTCAAGGTTAAAAGAAAATGATAATAATTCAAAATTAAATTAACACTTATCCAAACCTTATTTTATGAGTAATGTCCGACCATGGGAATCCTTGGGTTGATTTTGGGACCCCATGGAGCCACTTATGAAAGACAATGACACATTAGATTAATTAATTTAATGTAAAGACAAAATTGGCATTAACCAAAAATCCGTTAGTAATTAATTTTTATAAGGGGATATATAAATTATCTTTTCAACTATAAATATTCATTGGAAAGATAACTATATTTCCTAAATGTGGGTATTTTGTTTATAATTTTTATACATTATATAAATTAAATTATTTATGACACAATAATGTTGCAGTACTTACTTCATTAATAAATGATTTAAAAACAATAATATTATAATGATTAATCTATTTTCCAAAACATGTCCAATTATGATTGTATGATTTTATTTAGACCATGAGTCGTCTAATCTTCATCTTTAATGTTTTTTGGACCTTTTTAAACAGAATATATGTTTATAATAAAATAATATTTTCACACTTTCCAAAGGTGCCCCTCTCCTCCCTTGTAAAAGGGAACCTTGTCCCTCTCATCCTCACACCACCTTGAGCCTTCAAGCTCGACAAACCCATGTCCATTTCACTTACCCACTTTTTTAAAAACCAACTAGAGGTACTGGTCTTCTCAAAAGGACAACTCTATTGCCCTAAGAGAACATTTAAAGGAGGCACTTCCAAGAAGAGGTAATACCTTCTACCATTTTTTTCAAGTTCTATTCTTCTTCTAATCCCTCTTCATTAGTTGTTTCATTATGGGGTAATAACATCAGTATCCCTCATATACTGATATGTTATTATAAATATGAAACAATCCTATTTCACCTCTTATCCATCCTACAGTAAACAAAATCATCGCGCGTGCGTACGTACAGAATACCGTCTCCACGCCGTGGTGTAATATGTTTTCCACCACCACCTTACATGTATGGGTATAATGGTGTAAATAAATAACTATATAATATTATTATAAAGTGGTATTGATTCTAAAATATTATAAATACACTTCAATACAATTCCACGATCATGGGAACGATATCATCGCACGTGCGTACGTACGACCTACCGTCTCCATGATGTGATGCGACTCGTTCTATATGATATTCATTAAATAATGATTATATAAATGAAATGAATGAATGAATATGATATATTTTACACTAATACCATTCTGAAAATGATGTATCTATATCCTATAAAGAGGAATAAGAATTTATTCGACAAAACACGCATAAGAACATAAAGTAATAAACAACCGAATAACAAGTAGAAATGAAGTATTACTACTAAGAAGATACAAATATGACCATATATGATATCATAACAATGAATATGATTATTTAATTAGTCAATTAACATTATTTAAACCATATTATAGGAGGTTTGGATTCATAAAAATCATATCAGACCTAAGGTAAGGGAAAATCTCACGATCTCATTTTTATCCGAGATTGTTTATACATTGTTATTTACTGGGTTGTATTTTATCATCCACATCCATGTTTCCTAAATATGTAGTAATATTTATATAATCATAAAATTGGTTAAATCCAATTTTACCATTCTTTTATATTTTAGTAAAAGATATGAAAGGAATATTTTGTCGTTTTTCGTATAAGAAACTTTTTGACTTTTCTGGCTAAAGTATGAGAAGAATGATTTTTTAACTTATACAGCATGAATGTATTTTTAGAAAATTATTTACTAGAAGATTCCTTTACAAGGTCTCAAGATTATTTTTAATCAAATTTTTTTAGTTTAAAATTGTATGACATGTTAAGAAAGCAAAAATGTTTTTGAAGGAGAAAGGATATTTTTCTCAAGAATGGAGTCCAAGTGTTTTATCCAAATTATTTCCCATCTAAGATATTATATGGTTCTGTTTATATCCCTATTATTACATTGATTTGATTATTTTGTGATGGTATTATTTTTATGAAGTCCCTTATCTTAAATGAATTGTTTTATGATGTCACAATGTTTAAGAATCCCATTTTAATTACATGGGGTATGCTATGATGTATGATTTATGATTTTGTGAAACACATACGAATGGATTCATTATGAGATGGGTGGGAACTATATCTACCTCCAATTCATTGGGTAATGATTTATATCTCATGAGATAGACATTGCTAGAACGGAAAGCTAAACGAGTTCAGTGATATAGGACTGGAACGAGGAGTGAACTCTGTTCATTAATGGACTTTGTCCTCTATGATGGTCTTGGAAATGAGCCTTGAATTATATGAAATTATTTTCTTTGATAATGTGTGTATGCCACAATGTTTCATTTTTTATGTTATGATTATTTGGGATTACTTTTCATTACTATGATTTATCCCGTGACATAATATAATTATGACCACTTTTGTCGGTTAAAATTTTCAAAATGTTATGTTCTTATGAATATGATATGACAAATATTTCTTTTGTTTACCCTTACTGAGGATTTGATCTCACCCTTTCGAATATTTTCTTTTCCCCAGGTCAAGAAGAAGGATATTAAATAAGATATGGAAAAAAGGGACTCTAGATCTGAAGAAATAAACAGGAGACAATGTAGTTGATTTTATGAACCAGTTGTTTATGTTTTCTAGTTTCTAAAGACACTATACCAATATGATCCATTCAATGTTTTGTTATCTGTTGTAATAAGTATTCTTCAACTCTGATGTAATAACAATGTATGTAAAGTATTGGTCGTTATAGATGGTATCAGAGGAAAGGTATAGTCATCCTTTGGAAACTAGGATGTGAAAGCCTTAGTAAGAACCCTAAGGGTATGTCTAAGAATAGAACACAATCATAGTGTTTTAGAAATGTCCATTAACAACCTATGATAAGAACTTTAGTGTGAAATTTTATTCTTGATTATCTGGTTTTCCTTTTATGATTAGTGGTTCTCACCCTATGCTTCTTGGTTTTAGTCAATGGCTGGAACCCGAAGAAACTGTGTTAATGTTGAATGCGATGGGAAATGCAATGATTGTCCCCCTAAGCAACCAAATGTTATGGGAGCTAGAATGAAAAATCTTGTAGCCATGCTCACACAACTTTCTCATGCTATGAACTATGCAGGACTTCCAAACGAGAAAATGAAGGTGCAACATTCGGTTGAATCCTTCATGAGGCAGCGTCCACCATCATTCAGTGGGTCTTCTGATCTATTAGTATCTGAACAATCCATTAGTACCACAGAAAAGATATTTTCAGTTCTGCAGTGATCTGAAACTGAAAAATTCACTTTAGCAGTGTATTGTTTTGAAGGTGATGTTGATCAATGGTGGAATCTTATCAATAATACGAGGCAAAGAGATGAAATTGAGTCCATTGAATGGGACGAGTTCAAGATCTTATTTTTCAATAAGTACTTCCCTCGTATTCTTCAAACAAATATGGAGAAAGAGTTTCTTGAACTAAATCAAAAGGATGATGAATCTGTTGGTATCTATGAAGCAAATTTTACAAGGCTTTCAAGGTACGCTTCTGGGATTATTATCCAACCTGAGAGTAAAATCGATCGATTCTTTTGTGGCTTAAAACCTAGTCTTCGAAGAGAGTTATCCATAAGGGACTTCAATAGCTACAAGGAAATTGTTCGATGTGCTCTCAAGGTTGAGATGGAGATTGGAGTAACCCATCAGTCATATGGGTTTGATAAGAAGAGGAAAATGGAATTCAAAGGAAAATATAAAGACCACACTGAAAAGAAGATTAGTTTTCCTTTATGCTCAAATTGTGGAAAGAACCATGGAGGGAATTGTCTTAAAGGGATAAGAAAATGTTTTTAAGTGTGGAAAAGAAGTCCATCGGGCAGTTTAATGTCAAAATAATGGGAAAATATGTCTAATGATATGAAAAAATAAAGGGATACACAGAATGCACCTCCTACACATCAATGTTTCAAGTTCAAGGAGATGGGGCATTATGCCAATCAATGTCCAAATCCAAGGGTTGTGGATGATGATCGATGTCAACAAACTCTTAAGGACAAAGACAAAGGAATGTCACATGCAATTACTATCGGCGATGTGGATTACGATAACGATGTGGTGAAATGTACACATACCATCTAATATAAAGTAGCAAATGTTTTATTTGAATCTGGATCCACCCACTCTTTTATTTCTGAAGAATTTTCTAGGGTTATCTCCATATTACCTCATCAATTAGATGTTGATTTAGCTATGACAACTTCTAATGGCACAACGGTCGCATCAAAAGTTTGTAATTCTTCTCCGATTGTAGTTTGTGGGAAAGTGCTTCTTTAAAATCTTGGGATCCTTCATATAGTAGAATTTAATGTGATTCTTGGCATGGATTGAATTTCATTATACGGAGATCATATCAATTTCCAAAGAATGGAAATCACATTTAATATTCCAGATTGATCTATGATCATCTATCGATGCAAGGAGAATATAACCTTCCAGAGGATATTTCTTCCATCTTAAGGGTCTTGATTCCAATAAATGAAGGTTATTTATGTCAAATTGTTGGAGAAAAAGTCATAATTAAGAATATTCCCATTTTACGGGAGTTTTATGATGTCTTTCCGGAGAACTTTCTGGGTCTTCCACCAAATCGTGAAGTTGAGTTTTCAGTATAACTTATACCGGGTGCTTTTCGTATTTCAAAGACAACATATAAAATGTCCCCAATTGAGTTGCACGAATTGAAGAAGAATCTCCAAGGGAATCTTGATAAAGTATTCATATGCACTAGTGCATCACCTTGGGGAGAACTTGTTATTTTTGTTAAGAAGAAATATGTATCAATGAGACTCTGCATTGATTATCGAGAACTTAACAAGATCCTGATCAAGAACAAATATCCTCTCTCGCGCATTGATGACTTATTTGACCAATTAAACAGAGCTCAATACTTTTCCAAGATTGATCTTCATTCAGGGTATCATCAATTAAGGGCCAAAAGAGAGGATATACCAAATACGGCTTTTCGTACAAGGTATAGACACTATGAATTTATAGTGATGCTATTTGTTCTTACTAATGCCCCTCCTATCTTTATGGATCTAATGAATACTGTCTTTAGAGACTATCTTGATTACTTTGTGGTAGTCTTTATAGACGATATTCCTGTCTATTCAAAGAGAAAGGAAGAACATGAAGATCACTTGAGATTTATATTGAAGTCCCTGAGAAAGGAGAAGCTTTATGCCAAATTTACCAAGAGTGAATTTTGGCTTCAAAATGTTGAATTTTTTGGTCACATAATCTCAAAAGAGGGGATATCTGTGGATCCAGCAAAAAAAAAAGAGGTTATTGAAAGATGGTTGAGACCAACAAAAATAACTGAGATCCGAAGATTTCTTGGTTTGGCTGGATATTATCGACGTTTTGTGAAAGATTTATCCCGATTATTTAATCCACTCACCAGGTTGACTCGAAAAGGAGTTATGTTCGTGTGGATGGAGAAGTGTGGTGAAAATTTCAAGGAATTGAAAAGAAGGTTATCTAGTGCACCTACGCTCACACTTCCTTGTAGTATAGAAACGATTGTGATCTATAGTGAGACATCCAAGAAGGGATTTTGGGGTGTTCTCATGCAAAACGATATGGTGATAGCTTATGCCTCACGACAGTTGAAAATCCATTAGCAAAATTACCCAACTCATGATTTGGAGTTAGCTGCGGTAATATTTGCATTAAATATTTGGAGGGATTATCTTTATGGTGAAAGGTGTGATATTCATACTGATCACAAAAGTTTAATGTATATTTTCTCACAAAAGGAGATGAATATCCGCCAAAGAAGATGGTTGGAGCTGATTAAGGATTATGACTGCTCAATTCATTACCAACCTGGGAAAGCAAACAAGGTGGCAGATGCATTAAGTCGACAAGACCATGATAGCTTATCCATTATGAGGATCACAAAAGATCCAATATCTGTGGATTTACAGAGGATTGATCTTGGAATTATAATGGAAGGGGAAAAATCTTATCTTTCTCAAATGAATGTTCAACCATCTATACATGTGATGATTAAAGAACAACAAAAAGAATATGTTGAGTTACCAATGAAGGTGAAAAATGTTCTTGAATTCAACCTTGATTGTGATGGGATAATAAGGTTCAGGAATCAGGTTTGTGTTCCTCCCATCATAGAATTAAAGAAGGAGTTGTTGGATGAAGCTCATAGTTCATCATTCTCTATTCAACCTGGAAGCACGATGATTTGTAGGGACTTGAAAGAGTACTTCTGGTGGGATGGCCTGAAAAGAGATGTGGCTGAATATGTCTCTCGATGCTTGGTTTTTCAGCAAGTTACAGCTGATAGATAGAAGTGTAAAGGGATGTTACAACCATTACCCATACCAGAATTGAAATGGGAAAACTCACTATGGACTTTGTCATTGGACTTCCTAAAACATCCAATAGCAATAATGCTATCTGGGTTATAGTTGATCATCTTACGAAGTCGGCACACCTCATTGCTATTAGGGAAGATTTCTCTCCTGATCATCTTGTCAGGAAATATGTAAAGGAAGTCATAATATTTCATGGTGTACCACTTTCCATTATATCTTATCGGAATCCGAGGTTTAACTCAATGTTCTGGTGAAGTCTTCAGCATACTGTAGATACAGAGTTGAGTTTCAACACTGCTTATCATCCTCAAACAGATGGTCTATCTGAGAGGACAATTCAAACTCTAGAAGACATGTTATGATCTTTCTCTATGGATTTCAAAGGTATTTGGGATCAACACCAACCTTTGGGGGAATTTTTTCATAATAATAGCTTTCACACCAGTATTCAGATGTCTCTTTATGATGCTCTCTATGGAATGAAATGCAGAACTCCAACATGTTGGGATGAAGTTGGGGAAAGAAAGCTATTAGGACCTGATCTTATTGATGAGATGGAAGAAAAAGTCTGATCTATTCAACAAACCATAAGAGAAGCTCAGAGTCGACAAAAAAGTAATGTCAACAACTGAAGAAAAGACCTAGAGTTTGAAGTGGGTAATAAAGAGTTCTTATGAATATCTCCTTTGAAAAGAGTAATGAGATTTTGGAAGAATGGAAAGTTGAGCCCTAGGTATATCGGTCCTTTAGAAATACTGGATCATGTTGGTAAGGTAGATTTTCGTTTGGCACTTCCACCGAATCTCTCTCAAGTTCATGATCTGTTCCACGAATCTCTTCTGAGAAAGTACATACCTGATCCTTCACATGTACTAAGCTCAGAAGTTGTACCGCTGGAGAAAGATCTTTCTTATGAAGAACAACCGATAGTGATTCTGGATCGTAGCGAAAAAGTTCTACGGAACAAGACCACTCTATTGGTGAATGTTTTATGGAGGAACCACCAATTAGAAGAAGCTACATAGGAGATTGAGGATATGATGTAGGAGAGGTATCCTCATCTGTTTGTTACGAAGTGACGAATTTCAAGGGAGAATTCATTTTAAGGGGGTAGAATGTAACACCCTGATATTTTATGAGAAGAATATTTTTTGTGTATTATTTTATACGCAAAGGAATCTTTCACTACACACAACACTAGCTTGGCTTGTGTTACACGCAATCGTGACTTTCCTCGATAGAGTGTGTAGTACGCAATACCAAGTTTAACTAAACAATGATATATTATTATAATATTATGAACTAGCCGTTATGAATAGTATTAATTGAATTTTAAATTTTATAACATTATAATTCATCTTACACATTTTCTAGAATGAGGTTTAAAAACAAAATCAGTTTTTCGGATAAAAGAATTATTTTTCAAAAAATGTTGTTTTACCGCCTTTTGATGGAGCACGCATTTTAAATCAAGTTTTTGACATTTTTATAAGTTCAAATTTATGAAATAAAATTCTTTTTAGGAATCAGGATATAAAATATTACTTTGGATAAATTTTTCATATTATTCTGGTAACCTACATATTTTGATGAATAGTAAAAACATGCTATATTTTAATTAAAAACAACTTTTTTCATCGCAATTTTTTATATGGAATGATTACTTTTTTAATTGGATTAAATGTATAATTAGAATATATTTTTACCATTTAATCCAATGTTGGTCATTGGAATTAATTTCACTTTGAAATTGGACATAAATAACTGATGATATTTTGATACTTATTGTTTCTTAAAAACACGCTGTTTGTTTTGATAACGGGAATTACTTTTCAAATTAATTAATTCCACATCTATGTTTTGAATTTATAAAAGTAGACATCATTTTTTAATTTTGAATATCAAATATATCTTGGGCTGATGTTTTGGTATTTTTCTGAAAAACATCAATTTTTGATGAATAGTGAAAACACTGAGTTTTTGGTTCAAACCGACTTTTTATTTAAATAATCATTTATTTGATTTAAATTTATTTTAGGTAAAAATAGATACATAATACTTATATATGTTCAATGAAATTCCTTGAAATCATTTTATAATAGTTTTAGATTTATAAAAAATTGTATTGAACTTTTCACCGTCTTTTACCCACCTCCTAGGAGCTTTTGCAATTGTTCATAAAACATAATTTTACAGCTTCTGTGAGTTGAATTTCGAAAATCCTAGAGACACGGTTAATATCAAGGAGTAAAAAGTGGTTCAATTAGATAAAAATAATTTTTGGTGAATAGTAACTTCTTACTTTTATTATCCACGGTTAAAAGTAAATAGGGTAATTAAAGGTTAAAAGAAAGTTATAATAATTCAAAATTACCTTAACACTTATCCAAACCTTATTGGATGAGTAATGGCCGACCATGGGAATTTTTAAGTCAATTTTTGGACCCCAAGGAGCTACTTATGAAAGGGAATGACACATTAGATTAATTAATTTAATGTAAATGAAAAATTGGAATTAACAAAAAATCCTTTAGTAATTAATTTTTATATGGGGCTATATAAATTATCTTTTGAACTATAAATATTCTATGGAAAGAGTGAAATATTTCCTACATGTCTATATTTTTTTATAATTTTTATACATAAAATAAATTAAATTATTTATGACACAATAATGATGTCATATTTACCTCATTAATAAATGATTTAAATAAATAAGATTATAATGATTAAAATAATTTCCAAAACATGTCCAATACTGATTGGATGGTTTTATTTCGACCATGAGTAATATTATCTTCATATTTAATGATTATTGGACATTTTGAAACTGAATATAATTTTATAATAAAATAATATTTTCACACTTTCCAAAGATGCCACTCTCCTCCCTTATAAAAGGGCACCTCCTCCCTCTCCTCCTCACACCACTTTGAGCCATCATGCTCAGCCAACCCCTGCCCATTTCACTTCCCTACTTCCTTAGAAACCTACTAGTGGTACTGGTCTTCTCAAAATACCAACTCTAGTTCCCTAAGGGAATGTTTAAATGAGCCACTTCAAAGAATAGGTAATACCTTATACCGTTTTCTTCAAGTTCCATTCTTCTTCTACTCCCTCTTCTTTAGTTGTTTCATTATGAGGTAATAACATCAGTATCCCTCATATACTGATATTTTATTATAAATAATAAAAAATGTAACATCCCAAGTAAGTAATGAATAATTTATATTTTTATCTATGTCTATTAATGAATTAGATAGTGTTTTAGAGGCCTAAAATGAAAATAAATCCAATCTTAAGCATGGAATACAATAATATTTTTAAGAGATTGTTTTACTGCATTTTGATGGCAAACCATTTTTGAATATATATTTTGACAATTATATAAGAAATTTTTGTCAAAATAAACTTATTCTTTATGATTGGGACATCAAAATTAACTTTGTGTGAATTTTTGGTATTTTTCTGACAATGTTCAATTTTTATTGAATAGTAAAAAATACAGCATTTTACATCAAAACTACTTTTTAATATAATTTATTTATATGATTAGATTATCTTTTGAATTGGTTTTTAAGTGAAATTAGAATATATTTTTACCATTTAATCCAATGGTGGTCATTAGAATCAATTTCACTTTGAAATTGGACTTAAACTGGTGTCAATCTTTTGATAATTATTGTTTCATAAAAACATGCTATTTGTCATAACATCGGGAATTATTTATTAAATTAATTAATGTTACTTATATGTTTTGAATTTTGTAAAATAGACTTCATTTTTGAATTCAGAATATCAAATATATCTTAGGGTGAAGTTTTGGTAATTTTCTGAAAAACATCAATTTTTGATGAATAGTGAAACCACTAAGTGGTAGTTAAAGAAACTGATTTTTCGTTTAAATGAAACGTTTCCACTTTTGTGATTTGAATTTTAAAAATCCGACATACGTGGTTGTCATTAAAGTGTAAAATGTGGTTCAATGAGATTAAAATAATTTTTTGGTGAATAGTAACTTATTAAGTTTTTAATCGCGATTAGAGGTAATTAGTGTAGTTTAATGTAAGAATAATGTTTTAATAAAATGAAATGACCTAGACACATGTCCTAACCTTATTGGATGTGTCATGTCCGACCCAGACAAGCCATGGGTCAACTTGGGGACCCCATGGAGAGACTTTGGTTGGGAAATGATATAAATAACTTTTTCTTTAATGTTAAAGTAAAAATGACACAAACATGAGTTATTTTACGAAAACAATTTTTATATGGGGTTATACATGTCAGAGTTTTGACTATAAATATTCATCGGAAAGCTAAAAATATTTCCTACATCATAGTATTTTTTTATAATTTTTTTACATTATATAAATAAATTTATTTATGACATCATGATGATGCAGCGATGACCTCATTATTTAACGATTTAAATAAAATGGAATGATAATGTAATATCTAAGACCTAAACATGTCCAAAACCTATTGGATGGGTGGATTTCGAACCATTATCACCTTATCCTCGAATTATATCAATATGGGTCCTTTTGAATCCGAAACGCTTTTTAAAATAAAGTAACTTATCTTTACGTTCCAAGAGTGCCCCTCCTCTCCTTTTACAAAAGGCCCCCACCTCTACCTCATTTCACACACTCCTCAAGCCTTTTTCTCGGCCATCCCCTGCCCATTTACTCTCTCCAGATCCCTATCCTCATCCTAGAGGAATCCCTTTGGGCAGAATCCTTTCAATGGAATCCTTTAGCCTCAAATCAAAAGGAGTTACACTTTTAAAGGTAATTCATTCTCTCATGTTCATTTGTTTTATTTTGCTTCTCCAACCCCCTAAACTCTTTTTATTTACTTCTTTTGTAACAACACAGGTATCTTCAATATACTAGGATGTTTTTATAAGATTTATTCGAGCTACACTCTCACAAAACTACATCTAATGGTTAAAGAACATACAGTTTCTGTGGATGGAGAAATTCTGCCTCCCGAAACGATGATTGTTCAATACTCATTTAACACCTTCAATGGTGGCCATTATGATATCAATATTTTTATATATTATATATAATATGTTTATTCTTTCCTTAAGCTTCTGTATTTTTCATTTATGGCATACCATTATTGTTTCCATTATGGGTAAACACGATATCTTCATTTTAGGAAATGCGGACTACCGCCCCCTGAAAGTGATCTGATTCGTTAATACAATATGTTGGATGTGTAAAGGATAAAGTTAATGATATTATATATGTTATTATACATGAATTATAATATTCTCTTATATCATTATGATTCCATTCCAGAAAATATGAAATAGAAATGGAAGTAGCGTTCATGCGTACGTACGGCTTACCGTCTCCATGAACATTGCATTTCATTTCTTACCTATAAATGTGATGTAATATTATAAATACATGTATATGATGAATATATATGATATATATGTTATCCAAATCATTAATATCATTCTGGATATAACGAACCTTTGACCAAATTAACAACATATAAGTGTAAGAAGTCTTTTTTTTAAATTAAGAACCAAATACCGACAAAATGAACATTATTAACTTAAATGATTACTTGATGTTCATAACATGGTACAAAAGGAATAATGAACATAAAAAAGGTTCTTAAGAAAATAGAAATTAACTCAAGTTTATTATCCAGGACATTAAAGAACGATCGAGTCAAGTCGGACCCGAGGTATGGGACTTCGTCTCAATCTCCTTTCATTGAGGCATATTTTATTTTATACACAAATTTCTTGTATACGGTGTCTAAACCCCTTGGAATTTTACGTTTATCGAAAAGTAATCTTTTTTATAAGATGCATTTTACTAAATGACAAAAGGGAATGTTTTGTCATATGTATACGGCGACAACGACTTCTCCGCCGCCATGACCATTATTTGAGTTTTGGCTTCCTCTACAAGCCATACCTTCTTTTTAAAAGAAAAATAAATACCATTTTTTAATTTTCTTTTATTTTGGTATTGAAAATGGTTTTCATAGTGTTTTTATATCAATTTTTTGTATTGATATCATGTGATTGAAAGGTGGAAAGGTTATGTTTCCTTTATGCATTTTTTATGTGATATGATTATGTTGAGGTTCTCGGTCATTATTATGAAAACGGGTGGTTCCGTGATAAACTAAGGGTGGGTGAGCCCGATATAGCTATCCAATGCATTAGGTAACGCGAAGGAGTGATACGTTAAGGTTTCTCCGAAGAGATTTAGGGAATATACTTTGATGGGTATTCCAAACGTAACCAAAAGGGTTACTCCCTACGTAAGAATGTTATGAATGCCTCAAGTTACCTTTATGTCTTATGATTTCTATGATTTACTCATGATTTGATGAGGTATGTTAAAGTGGTTATGTTTTATGGGTAAAGTATGATTTCATTCTTTTGTATATATGTACCCATGTTTCCTTTCCATGTTTTTATAACCCATACTGAGCTTTTTATGCTCATCCCATGTTTTATTGAAATGTTTATCATAGGTCAAGGGAAAGGTACATGATATGATGATAGTGTCAAGGAAGTGTCAAGAAAGAATCCATGTTTTATTTTTAATATGTTTCCATTGATGGGAATGAAGAATAATATCTTTATGTAACCACTTTGTTTATATGTGTAATGTAATTCAAGTTTTATGATCTAATTATCTAAAACTCTAAACCCGAAAAGATCCTCAATGTGTAATCTTGTAATAACTCAAGATTAAGTAAGCTTTAATGCTGGGGCCTTATAGTTGGTATCAAAGGTCGGTTTAGATAACTTTAGGAGTTAGAATTCTATTAAATGATTATTCAATTTTTTTAAATGATACAGCATTTGAAGATTACCATGTTGCTTCATCTAAGACATGTTTGTTCAGAATGGTTTTCCGTAGAGGAAACAGGGAAGAAGTGCTAGGAAGGCATGAAGAAGGAAATGACCTTCCAAATCAGCATACTGAGATGGTCAGAATTAAAATTGAGCAGTTTGCTACAGTGATGGCTCAGTTGAATCAGGTGATAAGTGGTGGTTTTCATTGATGATATTTTGGTGTTTCATAAAAGTAAAGAGGGGAATGAAAGACATTTAAGGGTTATCTTGAAAACCTTATAAGAAAAGAAATTCTATGGGAAATTCAGCATGTGTGAGTTTTGGTTGCAACAAATTTCATTCCTTGGTCATATTATTTCTAAAGATGGAATAACTGTTGATCCTGTAAAAACAAAAGTTGTGGAAGAATGGCCAAGACCGACAAATGTAACCGAGATTCATAGCTTCCTTGGTTTGGAAGGCTATTACCGAAGGTTTGTTAGAAAATTTTCACGATTATCTAGTCCAATGACTAAGCTAACTCGGAAGGGTGTTATGTTTATCTGGGAAAAAGAATGTGATGATGGTTTTTAGGAATTGAAAAGAAGATTGGTGAATGCTCCAGTTTTGGCACTACCTTCTAGAAATGGTGAGTTTGTTATATACAGTGATGCTTCATTGAAAGGACTTGGTTGCGTCCTAATGCAGAATGATTAGGTAAATGCTTATGCTTCACGACAGTTGAAAACTCATGAGGTAAATTACCCTACACATGATTTGGAATTAGCTGATGTTGTTTTTTCTTTAAAAATTTGGAGGCATCATTTGTATGGAGTAATGTGTGAAATATATACCGATCACAAAAGTGTAATGTATATATTCACTCAGAAATAGTTAAAAATGAGAAAGAGGAGATCGCTATAATTAATCAAGGATTATGATTATACAATTCATTACCATCCGGGAAAAGCAAATAAAGTGGCTGATGCTTTGAGTTGAAAAAGTAATGCTTCATTAGCAATGTTGCTTTTGGAACGTGATCCTTTGGTTAAGGATTTGATGAACATTGGCATAGAATTTGTTGGTGCATGAAGTCCATCTGTTTTGTTTCAGGTATCAGTGAGATCTTCTCTATCAGGAAGAATCAGGCAAGCACAGAAGCAAGACAGTGAGTTGCAGAAAAAGGTAGAGCTGGTTCAGAAAGGTAAGTTGCCTGAATTCAACATTGATAATGATTGTGTTTTGAGATTTGGGAAGAGATTGTGTGTGCCTTGTGATTCGTAGTTGAAGAGTGATTTGTTATGTGAAGCTCATATTTCTCTATTTTTAGTTCATCCGGGCAGTACTAAGATGTATGGAGATCTGTGGGAGTATTACTGGTGGGATGGAATGAAAAGAGATATTGCTGATTTTACTGTGAAGTGTTTGACATGTCAACAGGTTAAAGCAGAGCGTCAGTTACCGAAAGGGATGCTTTAGCCATTACCAGTTCCAGAGTGGAAATGGGAGAATATATATATCCATGGACTTTGTTGTGGGATTATCGAAGACATCTCGAGGTAATAATGCAATCTGGGTTATTGTTGATCGCTTGACCAAATCTTCTCATCTCCTTGCTATACGAGATACTTTTTCCCTGGATCAACTTTCCTGTTTGTATCGTAAAGAGATAGTAAGGTTACATGGAGTTCCTCTCTCCATTGTATCAAATCGTAACCCCAGGTTTACTTCTAACTTTTGGAAAGGCCTTCAAAAGTTGTTGGGTACTGAATTAAATTTTAGTACAGCTTTTAATCCTCAATCAGATGGGCAGTCAGAACGAACAATTTAGACCTTGGAGGATATGCTAAGAGATTGTTCGATGGATTATCAGGGAAGTTGGGACCAACATCTTTTTTGGTTGAATTTTCATATAATAACAGTTTTCATTCTAGTATACAGATGGCACCATTTCAGGCATTATATGGGAAGCGGTGTCGAACTCCATCTTTCTGGGATGAAGTGGGTGAAAGGAAGTTGATGGGACCAGAATTGGTAGAAGAGTTGGCAGAAAAATTTCAGCTGATTCAAGAGCACATGAGAACAGCTCAGAGTAGGCAGAAGAGTTATGCAGACAACTGGAGGAAGGATCTATCTTTTGAGGTAGGTGATCATGTTTTTCACAAAGTATGACCATGGAAAAGTGTGATGCGATTTGGTAAGAAAGGAAATCTGAGTCCAAGGTTCATTGGACCATATGAAATTATGGAGAGAGTTGGATCAGTTACTTACCAAGTGGATTTACCTTCGAGTTTATCTCAGGTACACAATGTTTTTCATGTTTCGATGTTGAGAAAGTACATGCTAGATCCATCTCATGTTATGAGTCCATAGGTAGTTTAGCTGGAAGAGAACCTATCTTATGAGGAACAAACGGTCCAGATTCTTGAACACAGGGAGCAAGTGTAACGGAATAAGGTGATTCACCAGGTAAAGGTTTTGCGGAAAAACCACATGATTGAAGAGGCAACATGGGAATCTGAAAATCAATGAGGGATAAGTACCCCCATTTATTCGATAAGTAAATAAATTGTGGGGATGAAATTTTATAAAGGGGGGAAGGATGTAACATCCCAAGTAAGTAATGAATAATATATATTTTTATCTATGTCTATTAATGAATTAGATAGTGTTTTAGAGGCCTAAAATGAAAATAAATCCAATCTTAAGTATGGAATACAATAATATTTTTAAGAGATTGTTTTACTGCCTTTTGATGGCAAACCATTTTTTAATCTATATTTTGAAAATTTTATAAGCTATATTTGTCAAAATAAACTTATTCTTTATGATTGGGACATCAAAATTTACTTTGTGTGAATTTTTGGTATTTTTCTGACAATGTTCATTTTTTAATGAATAGTGAAAAATACTGCATTTTACATCAAACCTGATTTTTAATCTAATTTATTTATATGAATAGATTATATTTTGTATTGGTTTTGAAGTAAAATTAGAATATATTTTTACCATTTAATCCAATGTTGGTCATTAGAATCAATTTCACTTTGAAATTGGACTTAAACTGGTGTCAATCTTTTGATACTTATTGTTTCATAAAAACACACTATTTATCATAACAGCGGGAATTATTTATTAAATTAATTAATGTCACTTATATGTTTTGAATATTTTAAAATAGTATTCATTTTTGAATTTGTAATATCAAATATATCTTAGGGTGAATTTTTGGTAATTTTCTGAAAAACATCAATTTTTGATGAATAGTGAACCCACTAAGTGGTAGTTAAAGAAACTGATTTTTCATTTAAATGAAACTTTTCCACTTTTGTGATTTGAATTTAAAAAATCTGACATACATGGCTGTCATTAAGAAGTAAAATGTGGTCCAATGAGATTAAAATAATTTTTTGGTGAATAGTAACTTATTAAGTTTTTAATCGCGATTAGAGGTAATTAGTGTAGTTTAAGGAAAGAGTAATGTTTTAATAAAATGTAATGACCTATACACATGTCCTAACCATATTGGATGTGTCATGTCCGACCAATACAAGCCACGGGTCAACTTGGGGACCCCATGGAGCCACTTTGGTTGGGAAATGACATAAATAACTTTTTATTTAATGTTAAAGTAAAAATGACACAAACATGAGTTATTTTACGGAAACAATTTTTATATGGGGTTATACAAGTCAGATTTTTGACTATAAATATTCATTGGAAAGATAAAAAGATTTCCTACATCATAGTAATATTTTTAAAATTTTTTGACATTAAATAAATAAATGTATTTATGACATCATGATGATGCAGCGATGACCACATTATTTAACGATTTAAATAAAATGGAATGATAATGTAATATATAAGACCTACACATGTCCAAAACCTATTGTATGGGTGGATTTTTAACCCTTATAACCTTATCCTTGAATTATATCAATGTGGGACCTTTTGAATCCGAAACTCTTTTCAAAATAAAGTAACTTATCTTTACTTTCCAAGAGTGCCCCTCCTCTCCTCTTATAAAAGGCCCTCACCTCTACCTCATTTCACACACTCCTCAAGCCTTTGGCTCAGCCATCCCCTACCCATTTACTCACTCCACATCCCTATACTCATCCTAGAGGATTCCCTTTGGGCAGAATCGTTTCAAAGGAAGCCTTTAGGCTCAAATCAAAAGGAGTTACACTTTTAAAGGTAATTCATTCTCTCATGTTCATTTGTTTTATTTTGCTTCTCCAACCCCCTAAACTCTTTTTATTTACTTCTTTTGTAAAACAAAGTATATTAAATATACTAGGATGTTGTTATAAGATTTATTCGAGCTACACTCTCACACAACTACATCAAATGGTTAAAGAACATACAGTTTCCGGAGATGGCAAAATTCTGCCTCCCGAAACGATGATTGTTCAATACTCATTTAACACCTTGAAAGGTGGCCATTATGATGTCACTATTTTTATATATGATATATAATATGTTTATTCTTTCCTTATGCTTCTGTATTTTTCATTTATGGAATACCATTATTGTTTCCATTATGGGTAAACACGATATCTTCATTTTAGGAAGTGCGGACTACCGCCCCCTGAAAGTGATTTGATTAGTTAATACCATATGTGGGATGTCTAAAGGATAAAGTTAATGATATTATATATGTTATTATACTTGAATTATAATATACTCTTATATCATTATGATTCCATTCCAGAAAATACGAAATAGAAATGGAAGTAGCGTTCATGCGTACGTACGATTTACCGTCTCCATGAACAATGCATTTCATTTCTTACCTCTAAATGTGATGTAATATTATAAATACATGTATATTCTGAATATATATGATATATATTTTATACAAATCATTAATATCATTCTGGATATAACAAACCTTTGACCAAATTAACGACATGTAAGTGTAAGAAGTCTATTTTTGACTTAAGAACCAAATACCGACAAAATGAACATTATTAACTTAAATGATTACATGATGGTCATAACATGGTATAAAAGGAATAATGAAATTAAAAAAGGTTATTAAGAAAGTATAAATTAACTCATGTTTATTATTCAGGACATTAAAGAATGATCGAGTCAAGTCGGACCCAAGGTATGGGACTTCGTCTCAATCTCCTTTCATTGAGGCATATTTTATTTTATACACAACTTTCTTTTATACGGTGTATAAACCCCTTTGACTTTTACGTTTATCCAAAAGGAATCTTTTTTATATGAAACATTTTACTAAATGACAAAAGGGAATGTTTTGTCGTATGTATACGGCGACAACGACTTCTCCGCCGCCGTGACCATTATTTGAGTTTTGGCTTCCTCTACAAGCCATACCTTCTTTTTAAAAGAAAAATAAATACCATGTTTTACTTTCCTTTTATTTTGGTATTGAAAATGGTTTTCATAGTGTTTTTTTATCAATGTGTTATATTGATATCTTGTGATTGAAAGGTGGAAATGTTATGTTTCCTTTATGCATGTTTTATGTGATATGATTATGTTGAGGTTCTTGGGAATTATTATGAAAACGGGTGGTTCTGTGATAAACTAAGGGCGGGTGAGCCAAATATAGCTCTCCAATTCATTGGGTAACGTGAAGGAGTGAAACGTTATGGTTTCTCCGAAGAGATTTAGGGAATATACTGTGATGGGCATTCCAAACGTAACCAAGAGGGTTACTCCCTACGTAAGAATGTTATGAATGCCTCAAGTTACCTTTATGTCTTATGATTTCTATGATTTACTCATGATTTAATGAGGTATGTTAAAGTGCTTATGTTTTTTGGGTAAAGTATGATTTCATTCTTATGTATATATGTACCCATGTTTCCTTTCCATGTTTTTGTAACCCATACTGAGCTTTTTATGCTCATCCCGTGTTTTTTTGAAATGTTTTTCACAGGTCAAGGGAAAGGTACATGATATGATGATAGTGTCAAAGAAGTGTCAAGAAAGAATCCATGTTTTATTTTAAATATGTTTCCATTAATGGGAATGAAGAATACTATCTTTATATAACCACTTTGTTTATATGTGGAATGTAATGCAAGTTTTATGATCTAATTCTCTAAAACTCTAAACCCGAAAAGATCCTCAATGTGTAATCTTGTAATAACTCAAGATTAAGTATGTTTTAAGGCTAGGGCCTTCTAAAAAACCCTATTTCACATCTTATCTGTCCTACGGTAAACAAAATCATCGCGCGTGCGTACGTATGGAATACCGTCTCCACGCCGTGGTTTAATATATTTTCCACCACCACTTTACATGGATGGGTATAATGGTGTAAATAAATAACCATATATGATTATTGTAATGTGTTATTGATTCTGAAATATTATACATTCAATTAAATATAATTCCACGATCATGGTAATGATATCATCGCTCGGGCATACGTATGGACTACCGTCTCCACGATGTGATGCAACTCATTCTATATGATCTTCATTAAATAATGATTATGTAAACAAAATGAATGAATTAATATGATATATTTTAGACTAATACCATATTGTAAATGATGTATCTATATCCTATAAAGAGGAATAAGAATTTATTTGACAAAACACGCATAAGAACATAAAGCAATAAACACCGGAATAACAAGTAGCAATGAAATATTACTACTAAGAAGAAACAAATATTACCATATATGATATCATAACAATAAATATGATTCTTTAATAATTAAATTAACATTATTTAAACCATATTATAGCAGATTCAGATTCATACGAAGCATATCGGAGCTAAGTTAAGGGAATATCTCACAATCTCATTTTTATCTGAGATTGTTTATACTTTGGTATTTACTGGGGTGTATTTTATCATCCAAATCCATGTTTCCTCAATATGTAATATTATTTCAATCTCCATTCAATTTTTTAAATCCAATTTTACCATTCGGCGAGTTTTTAGTAAAATATATGAAAGGAATCTTTTTTCGTTTTTCATACGAGGAACTTTTTGACTTTTTCGGCCAAAGTACGAGAAGAATATATTTTTTAACTTATACGACATTAATGGGTTTTTAGATAATTATTTACAAGAAGCTTCCTTTAAAAATTTTCATGTTTTTTAATCAACTTCTTTTAGTTTAAAATTGTATGATATGTTAAGAAAGGAAAAAAAATTCAAGTAGAAAGGATATTTTCCTCAAGAATGGTGTTCAAGTATTTTATCAAAATTATTTTCCATCTGAGATAATATAGGGTTCTGTTTATATACCTATTATTACACTGATTTGATTATGTTGCGATGAAATTATTTTTATGAAGTCCTTTATCTTATATGAATTTTTTTATGATGTCACGATGTTTAAGATTCCCATTTTTATTACATGGGTTAAGCTATGATGTATGATCTATGATTTTGGGGCACACATAAGAATGGTTTCCTTATGAGATGGGTGGGACCTATATCTCCCTCCAATGCATTGGGAAAATAATTATATCTCATGAGATAGACATGGCTGGAACAGAAGGCTAAACCAGTTCAGTGATACAGGACTGGAATGAGGAGTGAACTCGGCTTAGTAATGGACTTTGTCCTCTATGATGGTCTTGGAAATGAGCCTTGACTAATATGAAATGATTTTATAGGATTATGTGTGTATTCCACAAAGTTTCATGTTTTAAGTTATGATTATTTGGGATTACTTTTCATTACTATGATTTATCCCATGACATTATATTATGACCTCTTTTACAGGTTAATATATTCAAAATTTTATGTTCTTATGAATAGGATATGAATAATATTTCTTTTGTTTACCCTTACTGAGCATTTGAGCTCACCCTTTTGTATGTTTTCTTTTCCCCAGGTTAAGAAGAAGGATATTAAGTAGGATATTCCAAAAAGGGACTCTAGATATGATGAAACAAATGGAAGAAAATGTAGTTGATTTTATGAACCAGTTGTTTATGATTCCCAATTTCTAAAGACACTATACCTATACGGTCCTTTCATTGTTTTGTTATATGTTGTAATAAGTATAATTCAACTCTAATGTAATAAAAATTTATGTAATGTATGGGTTGTTATATGGACATAGTGATTCTTATAACTATAATACACATTTCATGTAACTATGAAACAAAAACGGTGAACCCGACATAAATCCTTAACCATGTCAATAATGTTACCCACATGTTAGGACCATATAAATTAATAAAATAAGGCCAGAAAAAGTAATTAATCATGCATGTACCTATCTAAAAATATGTTTCTTTAATAAAGTTTATTGGTGTTTCATGTTTTCCTTAGAATCCCCTTCACACCAAAATGGATTTCTTCAAGACAAAATCTGCGGACATCCTGAACGCTGCTACTGTTGGATCCCCATACACAGGAAGGACATCCTCACCATCCGAAAATCTTCAACGCTGGGTCTCAAATGTAATTGTAAATGAATATCACTGGAATGATACAATCTATAATTTCGAGGCTACTCAATAGGCCCTCCAGGTAAGTAAAAATCCTTGATCATCTATGCGACGATGACCAACAATCATGAAGCAGACAGTGACAACTGCAGTCTTCAACCGTTTTGGGTCCTTATCCCCAGAATGTAACAATAAACCACTATTGTACTATAGGGAGGTGGATCATGAAGCCACTCAAGGCCTCAATTTATGAATGTAAGAGTCCTTCCTGAGGACTCCCACCAATAATACACTCCAGTAGAATGGTGCAGTAGTGAACCCCAAACATTATGGGGGTGTTTCCTCTAGATGTTTCTTCTAGGACTCTCAGAATCGGGCATGCAAAATGAACCATCAGGGACAACGTACGGCTAACAGGGATTAGGTTATTACATCTACACCTTCTAGAGAATCACATCATCCTAACCTGATGGCAAACAAAGAATGGGCACATACACCCATTTGTCCAAATTTTGCTATCCAGAAGACCCGTCAGACATGAACACACCAATCCCACCAGATAGATCCATTGGAGTACCGTGAAAAAGAATATAAAACTTCTTACATGTTATCATCTAGTCAACAATCTTGTCAGACTGCATTTATAGAAGCTCACTAGTCTAATGTGGAGGCAACTGTTAAACATGGACATACACCTATTTATAATCATCAATTCTTCCAACTGTTTCATTTCCTAGTATTTAAGGAATTCTGTCAACTATACATGATGGGAACCAGCTAGCAGGCACATACACCTATATATTTTCATCAAGTATTCAAATAGTCTCATTTGGTATCACATGGAGAATTCATTTGGAATCTCCAATGACAAATTTATGGTAGAACAAACTCTATTCCCCTATACATGAGTACTGTCAATACCCATTGATAGGAAAAGGATGAAAGAAGAAGGAACATTAATTTACTACAGATACAGAATGGACGTATATTCCAGTTCCGTCCATAGATTTCTCCAAACATATCTTATCAATAGTGAATGGAAAACAAAAATCCCTACCCATATTATGCAAGCATTCCAGGATATTATAACAAACACTTCAGCAGTACTGGGGAAACAGACACATAAATCTATCCCCACAAATGGGATGAAACATTTTCATGCCATTCCAGAACAGACACACACATCTACTCTAGTCTAGGAGGGACATGGGGCATACTCCCCCATATCATACAAACAATAGGATCAGGAACATACACCATTTCCAATTAAAGGTAATTAGTCTGTTCCTGTTACCAATCCATTGCAGGCACAAAAACCTACTGATGAGAACAAATTTTCCCAGCATGTGGCCCCAACTAAGTGTAAGATATCATCCATAATGAAGTCTTGCGATGAACTATTGTAAAGTCAAGGGTCAAGTTACTATTTGGCTCCTCTTATTACTGGAGTTCTTAAGGTTGTCAGACATTTGTCTATTGTAGTTCCAGATCCAATCCTCTCATTACCAAGTTTTGGGAGTGGTAGTAGTAATTTAGATGTTCTTTATCGAACACTTCATCATGAAGTCATTCTTCCTGAAAATTGGGTCAATCCAGAGTGCATATCCTTGGAAGAGAGCCATGAAAACCCTCTGTGTGGCCAGAATACTACGGAGTAAGAAGATTAATCCCTTACTGTATTCCACCATGGTGATCCTCCCCATGATGGAATTCTATATGAAATTACTCTCCACAGTAGTACTTCACATTTTTAAGACGATTCTATAATTGAAAATGTTGGTATGAGAAAGCCCTCTTATCTCGAGGCACATGAAAACACAAGGCCAGCCATGTGGGATGTCTTGTCGTTGATATGTGAAACACTTTCTCAAACAGAAGACATCTTAAGAGAACAATAATTCTCCAAACCTACCTTGGGTCATTTTTCTTCTAATACAGAGCATCCACTTTGTTCAGACCAAGTGGAGAAACCTCTTGTGATAGACTATGAATATGTTCTAAATATTATGAAACAATTGGCTAAGAGAGATGTACTAGTCATGTTCAGCCGTATGTAAAATTTTTATTTTAACATTCCATAATTAATTGTATAATATTGCATTCATGATATCCGCCACAACCAATGGAAGACTTTTAGTCATTTGAAAACCAAATATTACCAGATTATGATTATCAAATTCATATAAAGTTAATAGATGGGTTGCAAAGCCAAATTTACTTGGAATCTCTCTCATTTTCCCAACAAACATAGGATGAAAAAATGGTAGAGAATATTTTAGTGTGCATCCCTCAATGATCTAAAGATGATACACATTTTAATATCTGATTCCCCATCTAGTGTCGTATCAGTGGATGGGATGCACAAGGAGAATTGAATTTCACTACACTCCAAAATCAGAAATTTCCACTAAAAGTGGTCTCATATAATGTTATTTCCCACGAGCAGCCACCATCAATAGATTTTTGTATGTAATCGAATTTACGCTGAAGAACATGTCAGAACCATCTCTCATCAGATTCAGGCCCAAATAAAAGTAGTTATTGAGTTACTTTTACATCAAGTATCTGAGAATATTGGGTAGGAGCACTGCTTATAAGATGTCAGTCGTCAGAGAAAGAAAATGTCTAAAATAAAAAATAAATAATCTTAAATAGGTGATTTGAGTGGTTGATGGATAATGAACCCTGCTAATATCAGATCCTAAATTCACCGAATAAGAAGACCAATTTCATAGTTTCAACCATAGCAGTTCAAGAATCTCCCCCACTTGTAGTGATGGGTGCTCATTTAATTCAACCTTCAAATTAATTAATCAATGTGCAATGATTTGATGTTGAAAAACAGGAATAGCCCCAGCCTTCTGGGCTTCAGTATTTTTCAAATATGAAATCCCCTCCTCAATAGATGTTAGTTTTCTCCCAATTAGGGAAGAACACATGATGAGGGCGTACAACTGAACTATCCGAGGATTCCCTTTGGGTTACTGTCCACCAAATAGTTCCTAGAAATTCATCATACAGGGAAACAATGTCTCATTGATGATACAGAGGGTGAAAATCGTTCAAAAATACTGACAGGTTGCCATTGATGCATTATGAATTAGTGAATTTCATTAACACTAATACAGATGATCCTCCAGAAAATAAGTCCAGTTTAGGGGAATCATAAGATGATGTTCTTGTCCATAATACAGGACACACTGAGGCAAATTATGATGGTAACCGTACCCAAAATCAGAGGCTTACCCCGAATTTAGGTATTCCTTCAAATAACCAACTCCCAGCCCTCCAAAAGGAATTTAAAAAATGGAAAGGAAAAAAGTCATATTGCATCTCACTTTTTCACTAAATATGGTAAATCGATTTCGCTTGAAGAAATATTTTCATAGTAAAAATAGAAAATGAAGGAGTTGAAAAGACTCAATTCATAGTTACTTTGAAGCAGCATTTCTGCTAGATGTAATCCTCAAGAAGTTCCTCAACTTTATAATCCTGTAGGATATCCTCAGAAAAGAGAATTTGTAGTAACTATAGATGCATATAATGAATTATGTTCTCTTGGTACACAATCAAGGTAGAATTTGACACATCCTGATAGGCCTGTTCCCATGGGGTTTTCAAAGAAAATATCAGCACCACCATCTGTAGTTTTTCTGGTCATTGAACTAGCTCAAGATCAAGTTTCTATACCCACACGAGTTCCAGCTCATCCAGATATTCCCCAATGAATTTTGAACATAATTGAAGCATTAAATAATTGATTAGAAGCTATGGAGGAATGTCATGCACCAGTTCAGTAGGAAAAGTGAGGTTATCCAGAATAGGTGGATGAAATTCCTCCCCCAATAAATTTTGTGACTACCACATTCCCAATATTTAATGGTCCATAATATCCAGAACAACTGATAGCACATTTTTTCCAATTGTGGTCTCATGATGGGAACTCCTCAAAAACAAGAAGCAGTAAAGCTTAGGTGTTTTTTACAGTCCTAATAGGGACCATCATTTGTCTGGTATACAAGTTTACAATCTCGATCAATTATTGAAGGAGAAGATCTCCGTCATAAATACCTTGTTCAATAAATCTCAATGATACCAAAGATGACCATTTTTTATCTTACCAAATGTAAAAAAATAGAGAATGAAATACTTTCAGATTTTATTGTGTGATAGTAAAAATTATCGAATTCCTTAGGTCTAGAACTCCCTTAAGAATAATTTATACCTATTTTTGTGGAAAATATACATGATAAGTTACACACACCATTGATCCCTATAAAATAAACAATAGGGTTTCAAGACCTTACTTCAATCGCTCAATAGATAGAAAACATTATTATATAAAATGAGACTAAAACTTGTGTAATTCCATCCACTCCGCGGAGGAGGATAGGAAAGGCAGCTACAGTTACACTCAAGAAGGTACTTGTACCTACATATACATCAAGACTTTCATCAATCCAAAGGGCTTCACCTTCTAAGCATCAACATAAATGACCGCCTCATCAAGATGATCAATGTGATCAAAAGAAGAAATAGATTGAGGAATTATTGAACCAAGTTTATTCTTTTTAGAATGAACATGTTACTAGTTTCTTCATTTCAACTATGGATGAAAATTTGAATTAGTTCCAAGGATGGAAAAACAAAATAAAGAAGGTTATTAAGTTCTATCGAATTATTTTCCTTTTCTCCTAATGTTAGGGCAACCCATCTAGGAATGTTTTTTCAAGGACCTCCTGAAAAAGATGGTAGATTCTGGACATGTGAAACTAAAAAGTTAATCAGATCATGTAGCATGTGTTACCACTACTGATCTAGAAGAATAAGGAAAATGGAAGGATGTAAAAAGAAAAAATGGGCAGAAATATGATGATTGGATGATCCGGAAAATGATCAACCAGACTCATCCCATTTACAAACATAGTTGAAACAAAAGATTGTGTCTCTTAAAACTCATTCCACAGCCAAAACACCTTCATCAAAAGGTCATTCATCAAATAATTGATCTGACCATAAGGATAAATAGCAGTCATAAAAAGATGAGATCCGGGTAAGACAAAAGTTGTCCTTGACCCAAATAGATTTCTTGCAATCTGTTTCAAAAGCTCGAGAAATTCCCAACCAAAAGGAAAACTCAATATTAACCTATCAGGAAGAATATCTATCAGACATAGAATTGATCTTTCATTTTTCAATATTATCAATTTAACAGATCCTTATACCAATGCTTATTCTGAATATAATGATCCTTAATTCCTTACACCTAATTTGGGATCAAGAGTAAGAGGCTAGGGTTTAGGATATATTGAAAGACGTGGGAATTCTAGAAACCACCATTTTAACTCTACCCTTGCTCGAACCATATATGATGTAGAAACTCAAGGATGAAATCTTATGTTGTCTCAACAAGAACAAAGGGTTTCTTCCATGCAAGAAAGTTTCAGTTCTGACCCAATTATTTTGTAAGATCGATTAGAAGTCACACTATCTTCTTCTCAAAAAGTGAATATAACTAGTTAGTCTAATCTACCAAAGCCTGGAGTATATCTAGCTTCTGCTCTGACATATAGTACATCTACATCAAAATCCTCAACTTACAATACAACTGAAAAAAGAATATTCATGATGGAAAATGCATACCTTTGGACCAAAAGTATTATTTCATGAATCAATTGTCCCTATTACCAGCCAAGTTATCATTTTTGGATGATTTGAATCTATCGTAAGATCTTTGAGAAGTGCTCATTTATTCTTTGTCATGTCCTCAAGAGATTGAAATCGATGTTGCTGATGCTGAGGTTTACCATATAGAGAATGATCCTACAGAATGTCATGTAGTCAAATCATTTATAGATAATGATGAAGATAATATTGTACATTGACATATTAGAACATTGTATTTGTCTAGAAAATTCAATGATGTAGACATCTGAAGAGCCTTGGTTGATAATGGATCGGGGCTCAACCTCATTCCTATTTATACACTTAATCGATTGGGCCTAACTGAATTTAATTATCTCATTCTATTTTAATGATGCAAGGATAATACAAGAATGAACAGAACCTCTAGGTGAGATTACACTCAGAACTCAGTAAGGGGATCTTGTGGAAAATTTTGATTTCATGGTTTTTAATCAGGACACAACCTTAAATATTTTTCATGGAAGGGTTTTGTGGCATCCACATGAATCCATACCTTCATCATACCACCAATGTCTTAAGTACTGTTCCAATGGTAAAATCAAGACAATTTATGGTGATAAGGCTCCGTTCAAAACTTGAGAATCTAGAAACATTGAGGTAGAGTTTTACCAGAAAAAATTATCAAATTCCATGACAAAATAAATAACCAGAAATAATGCTCACATTGGACTAAAAAGGATCAGAACAAATAGATTCACACATTTGAGTATATATTTTGTGCAGCCATCAACCAAATTGAAAGGGTAAAACCAAATAAAAGCTCTCGTCCAACAAATTCCATAATTTCAATTATGGAAACTGAGTTTCACAGCGTGGGAGAGATTAGTGATTCACCACGTAATAATGGAATCCTAAATAGAGATTCTTTCATTTCATCTAATAAACTACAAAAAGCCTCTACATTGTTAATCAGATTAGAAGAAATTATAGAAATGGTAGAGGAAGACAAATATTTTGATTATCAATCCATCATCTCTACATTATTACCACCAGAATACCCATCATCATTTGTAGGGTTGGATATAGTGGCCTCTTCTTGAGGATGTTCAAATACTCACCCCACCTCTAAATCTGGAAGTTTTGCCACGTTATCTACAATGCATGTGGAAATATAAGTGGTAACATGTAATGTAGAAGAAGATGAATATATTAGGGATGCTCATCCATCATTTGAGGAAGGTGTATCTACCTTTATGGATGAGCTTATAGAAATAAATCTGGTTATAAAAGAAGATTGACGTCCCACTTTAATTAGTGTGGCCATGACCTCTATAGAGGAAGAGGTGTATACTTCATATCTAAAGAAACATTGAGATATATTTTCTTGTAATTATATAGAAATTATATGATATATTCATTATGTAGCCACCCATCATTTGGGTTTTCTAAAAGAACATCATGGATTCAAGCAGGAATCCAGAAGAACACACCTAACTCATGCTGGTAAAATTAAATCTAGAGTTGATTATCATATAAAGGATATCTTTTTTAGAGAAATTAAATATCCCAAATGGCTTATAACATTGTCCCAGTGAAAAAGAAGAATTGGAAAATTAGTGTTTTCATTGATTTTCTAGATCTTAAATGGAATTGTCCTAAAGATTATTTTCTAGTTCCAATTATAGAGATTTTAATTGATGCAACAGCTGGCTATGAAGATATTTCCTTCATGGATGGCTACTATGGGTATAATCAAATCTGTATTGCCCTAGAGGATTAAGATTCTAAAACCTTCATCTCCCCTCAAGGTGTGTTTTTCTATTAGGTAATACACTTTTTTTTAAAGAATGTAGGTGCTACATACCAATGTACCATGCACCATATCATCAAACCCTTATGAACGAAATTTGTTGAATGCTATGTGGATGATTTGGTGGTCAAATCCAAAAAAAAAGGTCCAATCAGTTGGTTGATATAGAGTCCATATTCTATAATCTTCAATAATGCTATTTAAAGATGAACCCCTTGAAATGTGCTTTCAGGGTTACCTAAGGATGCTTCTTGGTTTGGTTGTATTCCATCGTTGTATTGATGTTGATCCTAAGAAAAAAATATCAATCATTGGTATGCCACCTCCTCTAAATTTTAATATATTAAGAGGAGTCCATGGAAACTTGGACAATATTCAGCGCTTTATCCCAAAAATGGTAAGCAAGTGTTTACCCTTCAGTAGATTAATGAAGAAGGGAGTCTCCTAGAAATGTACTAAATATGATCAAGCACTACTGGAAGTTTGGGCTATAAAAATAGTTTGAAATCATCGCTATATGTCCTCAAGATGTGGCTATAGGTAATAGCTATGGTTTGAGAAACCATGTCTAAGTTTGGCATGGATATAGGCCTAGTCCTATAGCCACGGTTTGGAATAGTGGCAATAGGTCTAGAGCCATGGTTCAAACTGTGGTACTAGGTATACACCAACGAATCAAACCGTGGTAATATCTTTATCGCCACAGTTTATAACCATGGATATACTAGAGGAGGGACACAATTTATTGCAATGGTTAGAAACAGTGGCATTAGAGCTATATCCTTGATTAGAAATCGTGGAAATAGACCTATATCCATGGTTATAAACTCTGGATATAAGGATAGAAAACCCATAAAAAAATCCCCCACCCCCCTTCACAGCCCCCCCCCCAGTAGCCCGCCACCTATAGGCCCCTCCCCCATGACACGGGATACACCCACCCTATAAATACCCCCATAGATGACCCCCTATTTGACAGACCCTAGACACCCCCCAGACAAACCCTAGACACCTCCCCCTAGACCCTAGACACTCCCCCCAAGACAGACCCTGGACACCCCCCAGACAGACCCTAGACACCCCCACAGATAGAACCAGGACACACCCACCAGACCTTGGACACCCCCCAGACCCTGGACAGATCCCCCTGCATAGCCCAGACCTCCTCTCTGCTGGACAACCACCCCCACACTCTTGGATAGACCCAAGAACCCCCCCCCCCCCCAGAACCTAGACACCCCCAGACCCTGGACTCCCCTAGACCCTAGACTGAACCCCCTGGACATCCCATATCTCCACACCCATGGACAACCACCCCCCACCCTCCTGGATAGACCCATAAAACCCCTCACCAGAACCTGGGCACCGACCAATCTTTCCGCCCTACCACCCAGTCTGTTTCCCCTCCCCTTTCCCCTTCTAGCCCCCAAATGCACCCCCTACCAGACCCCACTTGCACCTCCCTGCTATCCCCCTCCCCCCTACCAGTTTCCCCCTACCCCCTGCCATCCCCCTCCAAATTAAATTAGACACAAAATCTACTAACATAATAAGAATTAACCAAATCCAAATTAAAAGACACATAACTGCACTTAAATGAGTCTCCTTAGAAGACAAACTATCAAGGAAGTTTTGAACCAGCACAAAAGTACATACAACACAATGTAGAACATAGCATTGATCACCACCTAAAATTATGGTAAAACAAAAGATCTTAGAATATTACAAATAATATAACTCAATAAACAATAATAGTGCAGTTTCCCCGGCTGGAACCCTTGGAAAACAGCCCCCTCTGTTGGACCCGCCTCGACAGCAGCCCCCCCCCCCCTGCTCAACCCCCCTGGATATCAACCCCCCTACTGGACTCCCTTGCATCACCCCTTCTAGACCTCCCCCCTTGCACCCCTACTGGACACCCCCCCTACACAACAGCCACCCCCTTGCTGGACCCCCCTTGACAGCATCCCCCCCCCCCACTGGACCCCCCTGCGTGGTAGCCCCAGCCCCCTAGATAGCATCCCTAGCCCCCTAGATATATCCCCCCACTGCACCCCCTAGATAGAATCCCCCCTGGATAGCCCCTTGCGGGACAAACCCCGCCCCCCCCACACACACACACACATACCTTTTACATATCATAGAGCATCCATTGTTCTATCATCATGTTAAAAAGAAAATATCACACGAGGAGGGAAGAAAGAAATCCATGCTGCCCAAGGCTGCTTCAAAATCCAGAAGTGCATGCATAAAGAGTCCATCCAGACATGGAGCTAAATTGGAAAGAACAAACTGGTTGAGAAAATTTTCTCAACCCAACAGATCACATTGATGAGCAAGGACATCCACCTTAATCCATAATTATTTATAATTTTTTTGTTATTAGTGTGCCATACAATGCATGGAATTGAAGGTGAAATTAGATCTCAAGAGGAGAGCAAATAAAGGGAAGCAAGATGGAATAACTATTCCAGATCTAAAAAATTGTAACCATATTGGTATGATTTATCAAATGGTATTCCAAATAACATTATAAGGAATGATCTACCTCGATGTAGAAATTATAGTGTGTCTCCTATATGGGGAGACGAGTGGAGAAGACCCTTGAGAACCTTCCAGACTTATTTATTCCATGAAAATATGGAATTTCTGGAAATTTCTTGAAAAAATCATTTATGAGGTATGCATTTCTCTCAACCCTGTTAATACCCATATAATGTCTGATATTAAGGGGTATATTTTAATTATTCAATGACATGGAGTTGAGGAAATTTGAAATCTCAAGGCTGTTGTCTAAAACCTGGTACATGTAATTGAATGTTTTCAACAAGTTTGTTGCGATGAGTTCAAGATATTAGGTTGGAATTCCAAAAAGAATGAAGATATGAATTGTCATCATTTAGTATCAACATGAGGACATCTAAAAATCCCCTAAATGAGTCATGGGAATTAGAATCAGTTGGTATCATGTTTACACCCCCGCCCCCCTGCACACCACATCACTACACCCCATGAAAACACCCCCTGCCCCCCTGCACACCCGACCCTTTCCCCCCACACATCTTGGTATGATTTAACCAATGGTATTCCAAAGAACATCAGAAGAAAATATCATCCTTGATGGAGTGAAGATAGTGTGTCTTCTCAATGGGGAGATGGGTGGAGAAGACCCTTGAGAAGCGGCCAGACATATTTATTCCATGTAAATCTTTAATTTCTTAAAAGATCTTGAAAAAAATCCTTGATAAGTATGCATTTCTCTCATCCCTATTAATGAATGAATAGAGTCTAATATTAAGGGGGATGAATTTATTTTATCAATGATAAGTAGTTGAGAAAATTTGAGATCTCATGGATGATTTCTAAAAACTAATACATGTTCTGGAATGTTTTCAACATGTGTATTGAGATGAGTGCAAGATCTAAGGTTGTAATTCCAAAAAGAATTAAGATATCAATTGAAAGTATTTGGTTTCATCTTGAGGACATCGGAATAGCCCTAAATGAGTCATGGGAATTAGAATAAGTTTTTATCATGTTCACACCCTTTCCCCCTGCACATCCCCCTGCCCCCTGTGCACACACCCCCTAACCCCCTTGCACACCCCACCCCACCCCCCTGCACACCCCACTCCTACCCACCCTGCACATCTTGGTAGGATTTATCAAATGGTATTCTGAATAACATCAGAAGGAAATATCTTCCTTAATGGAGTGAAGATAATGTGTCTTCTCTATGGGGAGATGAGTTGAGAAGACCCTTGAGAAACAACGAGACATATTTATTCCATGCAAATCTGGAATTTCTGGAATGTGTTTGAAAAAATCATTGATGAGGTATGCATTTATATTATCCATGTTAATCATCGAATAAAGTCTGATATTAAGGGGGATAGATTTAATTAATCAATGACAAGAAGTTGAGGAAATTTGAGATCTCAAGGATGATTTCTAAAACCTGCTACATGTACTTGAATGTTGTCACTTTGTGTACTGATATGAGTGCAAGATCTCAGGTTGTAATTCCCAAAATAATGAAGATATCAATTTTAATCATTTGGTTTTAACATGAGAACATCTGAATAGCCCTTAATGAGTCATGATAATTAGAATCACATGGTATCATGTTCACTGTAGAGACCCGTATCTTGACGTACATTTACATTACATTACTTTTGTGGAATACTTAGTACATAACAAAAAACACACACACAAGGATCGTAATATTTTAGTGTCTTTGGAAACTCGGAACGTAATCTTCTAATCGTGGTGAAAGATCTTCAATATCTCCACTAAAGATCTTCTATTTTTTTACCTAATACCTTTCTTTATATCCTATGGAAAAGAAAACATAAAATGGTGAGCTCAAATGCTCAGTAACGGTAACCAAAAGAAAAATCAATCACATCATATTCATAAGAACATAACTTTTGGAAATCTTAACCTGCAAAAGAGAGAATAATATCATAACATGGGATAAATCATAGTAGTGAAATGGAATCCCAATAATCATAACTTAAAACATGAAAATTTGTGGAATACACACATAATCATAGAGAATCATTTCTTGTTAGTCAAGACTCATTTCCAAGACTATCTTAGTGGACAATGTCCCTTTCTGAACCGAGTCACCCAAGTTTCAGTCCTGTTTCACTGAACCAGTATAACCTACCATTCCAACCATGTCTATCTCATGGGATATAAAATCTTTACCCAATTCATTGGAGGGAGATATAGGTCCCACCCATTTCATAATGATACCATTCTTATGTGTGCCACAAAATCATAAATCATACAACATTGCATAACCCATGTAATAAAAATGGTAATCTTAAACATCTTGACATCATAAAACAATTCATATAAGATAAATGAATTTATAAAAATAATTACATCACAACATTATCAAATCAGTGTAATAATAGAGATAAAAACATAACCCTTTATTATCTTATATGGAAAATAATTTTGACAAAACACTTGAACTCCATTCTTGAGGAAAATATCCTTTCTTCTTCAAAAACTTTTTTCCTTTCTTAACATGTCGTACAAAAATAAGTTGATTAATAATAAACCTGAAAACTTTTAAAGGAATATTCTTGGAAATAATGTTTTTAAAATCCATTCATTCCATATATGTTAACAAAACATTTTTCGTACTTTTGTCAGAAAAGTCAAAAAGTACCTCGTATGAAAAACGACAAAAGATACCTTTCATATCTTTTACTAAAACTCACCGAAGGGTAAAATTGGATTTAAAAAAATTGTTGGTGGATGGAAATAATATTACATATTGAGGAAACATGGATTCGGATGATAAAACACCCCAGTAAATGCTAATGTAACAAACAATATTGGATAAAAATGAGAGTGTGATATTTTCCCTTACCTTAGGTCCGATTTGCTTCGTAAGTGTCTGAACCTCTTGTATAATGATTTAAATAATGTAATTTACTTACTAAAGAATCATATTCATTGTTATGATATCATATATGGTTTACTTATGACTTTATATTACCCGTTCTTTTGTAAATTCCATGTTAAAGAGTGTTTTGGGTAAAATTGTTTCATTTGTCGTCCGTGTTTTGACTTGTAATTATTCATATGATTACTTAGATCATGATTACTTAATTAAAGAATATAAAACATGATTTATATATATATATTCATAATATACATATATATAATAAATCATTAAATGGAATGAAATACACCGTTCATGGAGACGGTAGGCCGTACGTACGCATGAACGCTATTTTTGTTTCCTTATTGAGTTGAACGGAATTAAGTAGATGACATACATATATACACACATAAATCCAGTATCATTATTATTTCATATATTTCATGATTACTTATTATATATACTTTATAATCATTCATGAATGGTTAAAGTGGAGAATGAATCTCATCGCGTCGTGGAGACGGTAGTCCGTACGTACGCACGAGCGATGATATCTTTCTCATGACCATGGGACTGTATTGGAGTGTATGTATACTATTTCAGAATCAATATCACTTTAAAATAATAATATATAGTTATTATTTACACCATTATACCCATCCAAGTAAGGTGGTGGTGGAAAATAGATTTCACCATGGCGTGGAGACGGTATTCCGTACGTATGCACGCGCGGTGATTTCGTTTTCTATAGGATCGATAGATGGTGAAATAGGATTATTTCATACTTATAATAACATATCAGTATATGAGTGATACTGATGTTATTACTTCATAATGAAACAACCTAAGAAGAATACGTGGAAGAAGAAATAAAGGTGAAAGAATCGGTTTCGGAAATTACCTCTTCTTTGAAGCGCCTCTTTGAGACCTCCCCTTAGGGCACTAAAATTGGTCTTTGAGGAAGACCAGAACCTATAGGATGTTTCTAGTGAAGTGGAGAAGAGAATTTGGCAGGGTTTGGCCGAGCTTGAAGGCTCAATGTTGTGTGAGGAAGAGAGGGAGAAGGTGCCCTTTTATAAGGGAGGAGAGGGGCTCCTTTGGAAAAACTAAAAATAATATTAAATTATAAAGTCAAGTTCGGTTTTAAATAGCTCCAAATTGATTTATTTCGAGTATAAGGTGGGGATGGGTCGAAATACTATCATACAATAGAATTTAGACATGTTTAGGTTCCTATTTTAACCTTATCATTTAGATTTAACATTAAGTTAAATAATTTTACTTTTACCGTGTCTTCTTGTGTTCTTACACTATATGGTTAATAAACTTAGTATAAGAAGCCAAACAAACCCCGAATTTTTTATTATTAATATATATAACCTTATCTAAGTAATTTGGACAAACCTTAGATTTTGAAGAATAAAATAACAATTAATAATATAATATTTGTTTTAAAAACTATTTTATGTCAATTTTGACACTATTTAGTAATTGATTTTTGTGAAAATCATAATAGAATGATAAGTTCTAACAATGTTAATTAAATAAATAATAAAATGTCATATTAACCTATAAAATTATTGTAATTCATAAAAAGTCTCAAATTATATTTATTTGGGTATTTATAACATCAATTATGTCAATATTTCATTAATAAGATAATTACTCCATCATCGTTGTGTCATAAATACATTAAATTATTTAATGTCTAAAAATTACAAATAAAATTTAATTATGTAGGAAATCTTTTTAGCTTTCTAATGAATATTTATAGTCGAATTTATCTTATGTATAAACCTATATTAAAAATTTTATATTAAATAAACATTGATTTTAACTCTTTTAACTCTTCTTTGAATTAAATAATAATAAATGTGCTAATCTAATTCAAGTGGGCCTAAATGGTCATATTTTATTCCTAAGTTTGTTTTTATTCGAATTACACTTATCCAATAGAATTAGGACATGTTTTGGGTAATAATAATATCATTTTTACCCTTAATTACCCTATTTACTTTTAACTGTGGTAAATAAACGTAAAAAGTTACTATTCACCAAAAATTATTTTCATCTCATTGAACCACATTTTACATACTAACATCAACCGTGTCTCTCGTATTTTTTAAATTCCACTCACAGAAAGGGTAAAATTAAGGTTTATGAAAAATTCATTTTTTTTAACTACCACTTAGTGGTTTCACTATTCATCAAAAATTGAAAGTTTTCAGAAAAATACCAAAAATTAGGCCTAAGCTATATTTGATATTATGAACTCAAAAATGATTTCTATTTTACCAAATTCAAAACATATTAGTTGCATTAATGAATTTAAAAATTAATTCCTGTCGTCCAAACAAATAGCATGTTCTTAAGAGATAATAACTATCAAAAGATTAACACTTGTTTATGTCTGGTTTAAATGTGAAATTACATCCCATGACCAACATTATATTAAATTGTAAAAATATATTCTAAATATACTTTAAAACCACTCAAATTAATAATTTATCACTATTAATTATTTCGATTGGAAAAGTTGTTTTTAATTAAAATTTAGTAATTTTCACTATTCATCAAAATATGAAAGTTATCCGAAAACCACCAAAATTTCACCCTAAGCTAATTTCGATATTCAGAATCCAAAAATGAAGTCCATTTTGAGAGATAAAATTTCTAAAATTTTAAAAGGTGATTATTACTATTCATAACGGCTAGTTTTAATAATATTTTAATAGCATATCGTTGTTTAGTGAAACTCGGTATTGCGTACTACACACGCTATCGAGGAAGGTTGTGATTGCGTGTAATACAAGGCAAGTCAAGGATGCGTGTTGAGCAAGCTCCTTTTGGTGTAGCGTACAACACAAGTCATTAATGAAATTAAAAAGAATATTTTTCCTAAAATCTCAGGGTGTTATATTCTACCCCCCTTAAAATGAATTTCACCCTCGAAATTCGTCGGGGTTATAAATGATTTACTATTCGAAAGTTTCATTAATCAAAACCCACATCGTAAAAAGGAATACCAAAACCGATCTTTAAAAAACAAAAGTATGAAACGTAATGGTTACTCAAATAAACTAATCATTGGGTTTCCACATAGGTGAAGATATGGATATGGAAGAGAAATATAACCATCATGTTCTGATGGAGAGTGGTAGAGAACATGGCTACGGAAAATCCAGCAATCACAAAGCCATAAATTTGTGACGATCTAGGGTACCATCTGATGCATCGGATATAAGGGCACTAGGACAACATTTTTGGTTTTCAAGATCATTTCCCTAAAGTTGAAAATTTTAATTAGAATAAATAATTACTTTATTTTTGTACAATCTCACTGTTGTTCGTGCCTTGAACAATTTCCACTTCATCTCTTAAATAAATGAAGTTGAATTTGTTATTCGTGAAGTGTTAGCAGATCATGTGATAGAATGACGGGTCATTCCATCTGTCTCAAACAAAAGGTTAGCAAAAATTATAAACATAAGTCGATCTATAGTGAGATTAATCATATATGGTTCCTAAAATGGACTTATACTTCATATATCATAATGCTTAATATAATAAAACTAGTTTCTACTAAACAGGGACTTCCTGTAGGCCAGTGGTAGGCGATAAAGGCCAGTCGCACTTCGATTGTGGGTTCCATTCCCACATCCTTGTCCGACGCGATGGGCTATTGCCCATCCTGTAGGTTGGCCTTTTTCTAAAACTACATTACTATAACATCCCATCAATAATATCGAAAATCTTCTATCCTTAAACAATACTAACTAATGTCCAACATAATCCATTCTAATCTTTAGGTTTATCCATAATACTGCAGTCCACTCTCATAATATATTGAAAATGATTGCCAGAGGTTTAATACTGTCGTTGATCCCCATATATCACAAGATTTGTCTTATTAGTCACGTTCCAAACATTCAAAGTCCTTAATCATGTATTCTCTTGAATACCCATTGAACCTTAGTTAAAACATGAATGCAGTTAAAAGTTAACTCCTTCCACATACAAAAATCCAAAAATTCTATATAATCATACCATGATATAACCTTCTCCTTATATCATTCATGAGCTCATGAATACAATCAAACACCACATTATCTTATTATTCCTCCATTATGCGCATATCATCTACTTTCCAAAAAATATCTGAATAACATTTCATGGTTACTAGTACCATTAATCATACACTTTAAAAACATAGGAAAGAAAATAGTGTAACAATCCTTAGATGTCTCTTTATTCCATAGTACCATGAGATTACTTATACAACATTACACTTGATAAACATGTAATCATTCCACTACCTTCTTAAACCATTGAATGAGCTTCAACAATTCTTTCATCTCACATATCATTTGTAGTCTCTTCATCATCATCAACATAAATACTTCCCATAAGACCATACTGATTCTCTTCATGAGACTTTCCCTTAGGTCATTGGTTTTCATAATGCCCATACATTGCACATTTAAAACATTTAACCATTGTTGATGTCGTATCAATACCATTATCCTTATCCATGGTGTTAACTGAACCTTTTCCTTTGCACTTACTTGCTTTGTGTCCTTATTTTCCACACCCAAAGCATCTTCCAGTTCCTTTGAAACATTCTCCTTGATGCCTCTTCCCACATGATTTATATAGGGGAAATTGAACTTTCTTTCCTCTATGATCATCATGAAACTCCATCTTTCTCTAATTAGCCGAGTCAGGAAACCTACCAAATTTTACTTTATTGATCATATTATGAGATTGCTAATTCGGCATAATAATGAAGTTTGGACTTCCAAATCCCATTTCATTATGAATAATATCATTCCATTGTCCATCATATCCTCCATTATCATGAATCATCTTGTTTCCAGCCATTTTCTGAAACCCAAAAAAGAATAGTGTGAGAGGCAAAAATCATGCTAGGGAAAAAAACATAATAAAGCTGGAGTATCCTAAATATCTAACATCTTAGGTTAAATTCTATGATCGTTACCGTAGTTCTAGGACTGTATCCTATACGTATACTTATCCTTAGCGACATCCCTAGACATACCCTATAAATATCTCTAGAGATCTCACTAATGTTCTCGCATCCTAGTTTCCAAAGGTTGACTAAACCTTTCCTCTGATACCAACTGTAGTGACCTGTATCTTGATGTACATGGACATTACATTACTTTTGAAGAATACTTAGTACATAACAAAAACACACACACAAGGATCGTAATAGTTTAGTGTCTTTGGAAACTCGGAACGTAATCTTCTAATTGTGGTGAAAGATCTTCAATATCTTCCATAAATATCTTCCTTTTTTTTACCTAAAACCTTTATTTATATCCTGGGGAAAAGAAAACATAAAAGGGTGAGCTCAAATGCTCAGTAAGGGTAAAAAAAAGAAAAATCAATCACATCATATTCATAAGAACATAACTTTTGGAAATCATAACCTGCAAAAGAGAGCATACTTTCAAAACATGGGATAAATCATAGTAGTGAAATGGAATCCCAATAATCATAACATAAAACATAAAACTTTTTGGCATACACACATAATCATAGAGAATCATTTCTTGTTAGTCAAGACTCATTGCCAAGACTATCTTAGGGGACAATGTCCCTTTCTGAACCGAGTCACCCTCGTTTCAGTCTTGTTTCACTGATCCGGTATAACCTACCATTCCAGCCATGTCTATCTCATGGGATATAAAATCTTTACCCAATGCATTGGAGGGAGATATAGGTCCCACCCATCTCATAATGATACCATTCTTATGTGTGCCACAAAATCATAAATCATATATCATTGCATAACCCATCTAATAAAAATGGGAATCTTAAACATCGTGACAGCATAAAACAATTCATATAAGATAAAGGAATTTATAAAAATAATTCCATCACAACATTATCAAATCAATTTAATAATAGAGATAAAAACAGAACCCTTTATTATCTTAGATGGAAAATAATTTTGATAAAACACATGAACTCCATTCATGAGGAAACTATCCTTTCTTCTTCAAAAACATTTTTCCATTTTTAACATGTCGTACAAAAAGAAGATGATTAAAAATAAACTTGAAAACTTGTAAAGGGAGATTCTTGGAAATAATGTTTTAAAAATCCCTTCATGCCGTATAAGTTAAAAAAACATTCTTCGTACTTTTGTCGGAAAAGTCAAAAAGTACCTCGTATGAAAAACGACTAAAGATTTCGTTCATATCTTTTACTAAAACTCACCGAAGGGTAAAATTGGATTGAAAATTTTTTTAGGTGGATGGAAATAATTTTACATATTGAGGAAACATAGATTTGGATGATAAAACACCCCAGTAAATGCCAAAGTAAAAACAATCTCGGATAAAAATGAGATTGTGATATTTTCCCTTACATTAGGTCTGATTTGCTTCATAAGTGTTCGAACCTCCTGTATAATGATTCAAATAATGTCATTGACTTATTACAGAATCATATTAATTGTTATTATATCATATATGGTTCACTTATGACTTTATATTACCCGTTCTTTTGTAAATTCCATGTTAAAGAGCGTTTTGTGTAAAATTGTTTCATTTGTCGTCCGTGTTTTGACTTGTAATTATTTATATGATTACTTAGATCATGATTAGTTAATTACAGAATATAAAATATGATATATATATATATATTCAGAATATACATATATATAATAAATCATTAAATGGAAAGAAATACACCGTTTATGGAGACGGTTGGTCGTACGTATGCATGAACGCTGTTTTCGTTTCCTTATTGAGTTGAACGAAATTAAGTAGATGACATACATATATAAACACATAAATAAAGTATAATTATTATTTCATATATTTCATGATTACTTATTATATATACTTTATAATCATTAATGAATGGTTAAAGTGGATAATGAATCTCATCGCGTCGTGGAGACGGTAGTCCGTACGTATGCACGAGCGATGATATCGTTCTCATGATCATGGGACTATATTGGAGTTTATGTATACTATTTCAGAATCAATGTCACTTTAAAATAATAATATATACTTCTTATTTACACCATTATACCCATCCAAGTAAGGTGGTGGTGGAAAATAGATTTCACAACGGTGTGGAGACGGTATTCCGTACGTACGCACGCGTGGTGATTTCGTTTTCCGTAGGATGGATAGATGGTGAAATAGGATTGTGTCATACTTATAATAACATATCAGTATATGAGTGATAATAATTTTATTACGTCATAATGAAACAACCTAAGAAGAAGAAGTGGAAGAAGAAATAAAGGTGAAAGAATCGGTAACGGAAATTACCTCTTCTTTGAGGCGCCTCTTTGAGACCTCCTCTTAAGGCACTAAAATTTGTCTTTGAGAAAGCCCAGAACCTCTAGGATGTTGCTAGGGAAGTGGAGAAGAGAATTTGTCAGGGGTTGGCCGAGCTTGAAGGCTCAATGTTGTGTGAGGAATAGAGGGAGGAGGTGCCCTTTTATAAGGGAGGAGAGGGGCTCCTTTGGAAAAACTAAACATATTATATTATTATAAAGTCAAGTTCGGTTTTAAATAGCTCAAAATTGATTTATTTCTAGGCTAAGGTTGGGATGGGTCGAAAGCCTCTCATCAAATATAATTTAGACAAGTTTAGCTTCCTATTTTAACCTTATCATTTAGATTTAACATTATGTTAAATAATTTTACTTTTACCGTGTCTTCTTGTGTTCTTACACTATAAGGTTAATAAACTTACTATAAGAAGCCAAACAAACCCCAAATTGTTTATTATTAATATATATAACCTTATATAAGTCATTTGGCCGAGCCTTAGATTTTTAGGAATAAAATAACAATTAATAATATAATATTTGTTTTAAAAACTATTTTATGTCAATTTTGACACTATTTAGTAATTGATTTTTGTGAAAATCATAACAGAATGATAAGTTCGAACAAAGTTAATTAAATCAATACTAACATGTCATATTAACCTAGAAAATTAGTGAAATTCATAAAAAGTCTCATATTTTATTTATTTGGATATTTATAAAATCAATTATGTCAATATTTCATTAATAAGATAATTACTGCATCATCGTTGTGTCATAAATAAATTAATTTATTTAATGTCTAAAAATTACAAATAAAATACCATTATATAGGAAATCTGTTTATATTTCTAATGAATATTTATAGTCGAATGTATCTTATGTATAACCCTATATTAAAAATGTTTTATTAAATAAACATTGATTTTAACTCTTTTAACTCTTCTTTGAATTAAATAATAATAAATGTGCTAACCTAGTTCAAGTGGGCCTAAATGGTCATATTTTATTCCTAAGTTTGTTTTTGGTAGAATTACACTTATCAAATAGAATTAGGACATGTGTTAGGGTAATAATAATATCATTTTTACCCTTAATTACCCTATTTACTTTTAACCATGGAAAATAAAAGTAAAAAGTTACTATTCACCAAAAATTATTTTCATCTCATTGAACCACATTTAACTTACTGACATCAACCGTGTCTCTTGGATTTTTGAAATTCCACTCACAGAAGCGGTAAAATTATGTTTTATGAAAAATTCAGTTTTTTTACTACCACTTCGTGGTTTCACTATTCCTCAAAAATTGAATGTTTTCAGAAAAATACCAAAAATTAGGCCTAAGGTATATTTGATATTATGAACTCAAAAATGATTTCTATTTTACCAAATTCAAAAAATATCAGTTGCATTAATTAATTTAAAAATTAATTCCTGTCGTCAAAACAAATAGCGTGTTCTTAAGAGATAATAACTATCAAAAGATTGACAGTTGTTTATGTCTGGTTTAAATGTGAAATTACATCCAATGACCAATATTGTATTAAATTGTAAAAATATATTCTAAATATACTTTAAAAACAATCAAATTAATAATTTATCACTATTAATTATTTCGATTGAAAAAGTTTTTTTTAATTAAAATTTAATAATTTTCACTATTCATCAAAATATGAATGTTATCCGAAAATCACCAAAATTTCACCCTAAGATAATTTCGATATTCCGATTCCGAAAATGAAGTCCATTTTGAGATATAAAATTTCTATAATTTTAAAAGGTGGTTATTACTATTCGTAACGGCTAGTTTTAATAATATTTTAATAGCATATCGTTGTTTAGTGAAACTCGGTAATGCGTACTACACACGCTATCGAGGAAGATCGTGATTTCATGTAATACAAGGCAAGTAAAGGATGCATGTTGAGCAAGCTCCTTTTGGTGTAGAGTACAAGAGGAGACATTAATGAAATTAAAAAGAATATTCTTCATAAAATCTTGGGGGGTTACATTCACACCCCTACCCCCCCCCCCCATGCACACACCCCCTACCCCCTGCACACCCCACCCCTGCATATCCCACCCCTTCCCCCTGCACATCTTGGTTTGATTAATCAAATGGTATTCCAAAGAAAATCAGAAGGAATGATCTACCTTGATAGTGTGAAGATAGTGTGTCTCCTTGATGGGGAGATGAGTGGAGAAGACCCTTGAGAAGCTTCTAGACTTATTTATTCAATGAAAATATGGAATTTCTAGAAAGTGCTTGACTAAATCATTGATGAGGTATTCATTTCTCTCATCCAAGTTAATGATCGAATAAAGTATGATATTAAGGGAGATAATTGAATTAATCAATGATAAGAATTTGAAGAAATTGGAGATCTCAAGGTTTATTTCTAAAACATGATACATGTACTTGAATGTTTTCAATATGTGTATTGAGATGAGTGCAAGATCTCAGGTTGTAATTCCCAAAAGAATGAAGATATCAATTGGAATCATTTGGTTTCAACCCGAGGACATCTAAACAACCCCTAAACGAGTCAGGGGAATTAGAATTAGTTGGTATCATGCACACACCCCCTGCCCCTACACACCCCACCCCAACCCCCCATGCTCACACCCCCTACCCCCCAGCACTCCCACTCTTACCCCCCCTGCACACCCCTCCCCTACCCCCCTAAACACCCCACCCCTACAAAGAACATCAAAAAGGGAGATATTCCTGGATGTAGTGAAGATAGTGTGTCTCCTCGATGTGGAGATGAGTGGAGAATACCCTTGAGATGCTCCCAGACTTATTTAGTCCATGTGAATATGGAATTTCTGGAAAGTTCTTAAAAAAAAATAATTCATGAGGTATGCATATCTCTCATCCATGATAATGAAAGAATAAAATCTGATATGAAAGGGGAGAAATTTAATTAATCAATGATAATAATTTGAGGAAATTTGAGATCCCAAGGCTGATTTCTAAAACCGTCTACATGTACTTGAATGTTTTCAACATGTGTATTCTGATGAGTGTAAGATGTTAGGTTCTAATTCTAAAAAGAATGAAGATATAAATTGGCATCCTTTGGTTTCAACTTGAGGAAATTTGAAGATCCCCTAAACGAGGCAAGGGATTTAGAATCAATTGGTATCATGCACAAACCCCCTTCCCCCCTACACACCCCACCCCTGTCCCCTGCTCACCCCACCCCTGCCCCTGCAAACCCCACCCCTGCCCCCCCTGCACACTCCGCCGCTGTAAAGAACAACATAGGGATAGATCTACCTTGATGGAGTGGAGATAATGTGTCTCCTTGATGGGGAGATGAGTGGAGAAGAACCTTGTGATTGTGCCAGACTTATTTATTACATGGATACTATTTGGGGAAAAGGGGGATCAAGAATGGGGATCTTCTTTTTCCTTTACTTTTTCTGATTTTCATGGTGTTTTTTTCGTGCATCCTAGAATACAGGAGACTGGGGGCTGGTGTGGTGGATGGTACGGAAAATAGTGGATGGTGTGGGTAGAAAGGCAGGCGGTCGGGGGATGGTTGGGGGCTAGTTCGAGCTGGAATAGGTTGTAGGGGCGGGTGTGGGATGCATTGCAGGTGGATTGGGGCTGTTGGGCATGTTGTAGGGGACTGGTGAAAGCTAGAATATAGGATGATGGGGGTTGTTGAGGGCTGGAACTATTGGATGGGGATGTTTTGTAGGTGGTAGAGGGATGGCATGAGTGTTTTGTAGGAGGCTGGGGTTGGTGGCTGGTGTGGTGGCTGGTGCAGGATGGATTGCAGGTGGCTTGGGGCTAGTACGAGATCAAATGCAAGTGGAAGGGGATGGAATGCTGGTGGAAGGGGGATGGTTCTAGGTGCTTGGGGATGGTGTGGGATAATTCGGAGGTGGCAGGGGGGGGCCTGTTGTGTGCTGGAAAGCTGGTGGAAACGAGCTGAAATGAAGGTGGAAGGGGGCTGGTGTGGGATGGATGTGGCAGGAGTAGGGCCAAATTACGGCATTACCGCGGAGTGACTATGACGTGACCGTGGAATGTTGGCCCGGTCCAGTGACATCTGTGGGGCAGAATCTTCCGGCCAAGAGTTAAGGGAGCAGGAGGTGGTGGGGCAACATTATGGCCATCACCCCGCCGACAGAAATTGTGATTAGTCAGTCTCAACATTGATCAGAAGACTCATTGAATAATATCACTGTGAAAAGGTGTTGGGTTTCATCCTGGAGCAGTGCCAAATCACAGAGTGACTGCAGCATGACCGCGGTGTGACCGCGGCATGTTGGCCTAGTCTAGAGACATCTGTGGGGCAGCATCGGCCATCCCGGAGCAAAGGGAGCAGGAGGAGGCATGGCGATATTCCGATCATCGCCCTTCTACAAGATGATAGAACAGATCAACTATTTAATATTATATAACAAGGGATCTCTATAGAAGGTTGTAGCGAGAAGCACAATGACGAAACGTTTAAAGGGAAACAAATATGGAAAAGAATAATACACCCTACACAAACCATTTAAAAATTCATTCAATTTTCCTAATCCTTGAAATTTAATTTATAATATTCAAAGAGGGAAAAGGAAAGTGTCATGGTGATGGAATACACCTAATTTAGGAAGGTCATTTGATTTAAACGATTATGATATGAAAATTTATATTATTTAAAGAAAACAAAAAATAACTAGCCCCAAAACAAACACTAACAAGAGGAATATGAAATACTAAAACCAAATCTAAACACAATACAAATAATTATCACTACTCTTTGGTTTAGAAAACATCGCACCTCTATTGGAGGGGTTTTATTATAAAATCATGGCATTGCTTTGTCACACAATTCCTCTAATTATATTTATCATTTATACAAAAACTCATTAAGCACAAATCAAATGCAATAATTTAAGCAAGTAGATCAACATAACTATCACTCTGAGTTTTCGTAGAGAACACATCTCCGTTGGAGGGGGTTTATAACAAAAACATGAGTTTATTTATCAAATGAAACAGTTATATTAAAGGACACTTATTCAAGATATACAATTCAATATAATTTATCATAATTAAGAAAGAAGCTTAATTCAATTTAAATCATTCTTGAATTAAAGAGGCTAGATGAGGGATCCTACCTCAAGGTGGAACCAAACTGTCACGTTGACTCTTGGAGCTTTCTTACTAAAAGATGTTTCACCCCCATTGGATATATGCACATTCACACACATTCAATGACACCAAGCCCCAATGAAGACACCTGCATGGCCATGAGGATGTGCAAGTTGTTCCTTTCACATATGCTTATATGCATATACCAGACTCCAATCACCTGCGTATGCATTTATATATATATATATATATATACATGGGAACGCATAGCCCCATACATGGATAATAATTGCCATGTCTAATTATAGCTGTCTTTATTTGTAGGTTCAATACTAATTATTAATGTTATAAAGGGAAAGTTATACCTTCTCAAGGAAATTCCCAATGCACTAGATGTATTCAATCGGAGAGTTCATGGATTTGTTGTGAACTATTTCTCCCAATATGTGATCAATCCTTGAACCCTACATATCATACATTCAAAAGAAAAAAAAATGAATATTGTAAAGTGAAATTCTAAGGCCCATTTAGTCATAAAAACAACAGTGTTTTTTATTTCAATTTAGCATAATTAAATATAACATTAATAGGTTTAATACAAAGTGCGCTGGGAGAGATATTGAGTCTCACATTAATTGAAAGCTTATGATTTTATATGGTGGCTCACCAATGCAGGGAGTTAAAATAAATCATTGAATAACTATATAACATGTTAGATTAAGTCCAATTACCTTCGTAACACCCAATGGTCACACATCAATACATAGGTTTCCCCAGACAATGTCAATTGATGAATTTGAGATTGGGCCTATCCAAAGATGTTGCAAAACATCCCTTCCTTGAATCCTTCCAAATTCATAATCTTCATGGAAGAATTCAAAAATAGAAGCAAAATGTGAGATGGGTGATGAGTCAAGCTGCAAGTTTAAATGAGCATCTGAAACCATTTTGAGATACACATGAATAGTTTATGTTCCAAACAACTAAGGTTTCCCGAGGATCAAGAATTGGTCTAGGTGTTCGATCAGTATGATACTGAAAAACATGTTGAAATGGTTTTCGGAACATTATATATTAAGACATCAAAACTAATGCCTCATTCAAGAATATTAGAAGTGATTTTAATGGAAGAAAAAGTGGTTGTGTCATGAAAAAGTGGCAAACAAAATGGAAAATAAGTATGGTTTAAAAAATGAATTTGGTTTATAAAAAAATAAGATGGAAAATAAAAAAAAACCAAATAATTAAGAAAAGATAGGTGGTCATGATAATGAAAAAGAGGCTGTTTTGTGGATGTAATGTTACAGGTTCAGCTACTAACTATTAATTTCAAACAGGGTGTATTCTATAGCTCAAATAGTTAATGAAATGTAAAAAATGGAGTTATATTTCATGAAAAAAAAAACTATATTCGTTTTTTAAGAATTTTTCAAAAGAAACAGAGTCCTTTTTTTAATGAAATATGCATAATTTCCTAAATCCTTATATATGAATATATAATTGGGCCATAAAATGATACATGATACATGTTAAAAACAACTTATACATCCAAACAGATAGAAAAATAACATTGTATTTCTAAATAATTGAAAAATTTTAGGTGTAATGATATTTTCCCTGACACAGCATATACTAATAATATGAAAATTGTTAATGAGTAGTAGAATAAATATTAAATTAATTGTCTGTACTCTATATAATTTAAGAAATATTGCACTACAAATTTAATTTTGAAAACAATAATGAAAAGAATATGAATAGTAAAGATGTATGGTTACCTTGTGTTTTTGCAGCAGATTTCCATTTGTTTTTTCTTTTTTTCCTATTTATATCTCCCCTTTGTATGGTGTATAATTCTGAAATATTAATTTCCATTTATAATATTTCTATGATTCCTAATTTTTAATAAAAATAAATAATAATAAAAGATCACCAAGATTACTTCAAGAATCCACTGCAAAATTATATCTTCAAGGGAAGCAGTATCCTGCTCTATAATCAGAGTAGGGTTTCTAACATTGTTTTCTGGTCTCTTAGCAGTGATTACCTATTAAAAGCGATCACATGTCATAGTAAATAAATGAATTACTTCAGCATAAAACATAATAATAATTTTATTTATAGACAATCCATGCTAGAGGATCCCTGAAAAATCATGGTAAACTATACAGTAGTTAGGTAATTGAAATTCTAAACTTCAAATATGTGGAAATAACATGTCAAAAAATGGTTTACCTAAACTATAATGTCTAATATTCTTCTTACAATAGATAACAATTCAAAAAACAAAATTTTAAATTAATGAAGCAATCACAATTTCGTATCACCTTGCTATTGCACAAAGAAAAACAATTGTATAGTATTTCCTATATGAATAAGTTATGTGAATAAAAATATAAGAATAAAAAACATTCATATGAAGGAGTTTTTTAGATGAAAAACATACAAGGAAAAATGGTGTAATGTTGTACCTACCATGATGTGTCAGAATAGAAGACAGGAAGAATTCATCGTGTCATTGATAGAAATATTTTATGAAAAATGCCTTAAACATCATAAAAATCTAGTATTTAAATATTTGACCTGTATTGATATAAATCTGAACTAAAATATTAATTAATAATGTTTTTAATGGATTTTATTACCTATTATAAAGATGATCAACAGTTTCTTGTGAGTGTGGCATCGCCTAAATTGCCAAAAGTTCCATAGTTACTAAAACAGAAAATCATTCCTAATGTATACAAAATATGGAAACACTTATGCATAATAAATATGTAAAAATACTTATGTATGAATAATTTTGAAACGATTTTGTTTAACAAGTACATAAATGAAGCGATGCATGGAAGAACTCATGGAACACATAATAATTAACATAGAGAATAAATTTAAAATATATGATACCAGAAAACATGTCTGTATTGCACATAAATAGAACACATAAAGCACATTTTTTGGAAAATACATTCTAGAGAATCCATGAGAAAGTAGAGTAAACTCTGTAGAAGTAAAGGCAATCAGAAAATAAAATATGCATGTAGTCGATAAGTTAACTATTCATGTAAACTTTGAGCATTTTACATGAGATTTTTCTTGTAAATGAAATCAATAAGACAAATATTCTTGTATTCAATGATAGTAATAATAAAATCAATGAAAATTATAGTAAATCTACATAAATAAATCAATAAAAATTTGTGTACTAAAAGATATCAGGTATGCAACTGAAACATCCCATGTTGTGGTGGAAATATATTATATCCTGGGTAAAAATTATCAATGAAGTAATATTTGATGAGAAAATGATGGAAAATGAGTATTTGGAGATTCAGATATGGTGATCTATCTTGTTAATGTTTGAATAAATCATGTGAAACTGGTAATACTAAATCATGTTAAGAATGGAAAATATACTAATTCACGGAGTGGAGGGAAACAAAACTAATTAGTAAGTCAACTATCCATTATCTGGATGAATGAAACTATAAAAATTAAGTATTGAATGAAACCAGGTAGGCATAACAAAACTGCATGACACTCAAATGTAGTATGGGAATTCTATAACATCCCTGATAAAAAAAATATATGAAGTTACAATGGAAAAACAAAATAAGTACTCAATGTAATATTCCACCGAAATTAAGGTTCAACCAAAATTGATAATTCTTGGAGAGAAGGGAATAAATTTCCAAAATTAAGAAGAACACACATTTTTTAACTATAGATCTTTAGAAGAAAACATGTTTGTACTGGACATAAATAGAGTACATAAAAGAATTTATTAACAATATATGCTAGAGGATCAATGAGAAAGTAGGGTAAACTGGGAAGTAGTAAAGGAAATACAAAAAGTAAAACATTCATGTAGTCAATAACTCAGGCAATCTAATGCAATGCACAAGGATATACAAACTCCATAGTTTCATCACCGAGAGAAAAAAAAGAAGTTGTAGGATATGAAAGGTTGTTCAGAGTATAGAATTTACTATGACTAACTTGAACATGTCAAGTATCAGCCCAAGATGCGCATATATGAGGATATTGATTCATTAATGTATAAAAAACAATGTCAAAAACATACAAATGGATGAAATTATATCGAATATTGTAGAACAATTGTACATTCTAAAAAGAGGAAAATAAAACCACATAAATATATATTTGAAATGAGTTATGGTAATAAAAGTGATGAGAAGAATTCCTATGGAGGAAGCCGTTTCAAAAGGATCCTCAGCATTTGAGAAATAATATTAGAAAAATGAGGTACAATGGTAATGTACTACAAAAGCCTGTACTAAAAAGAACTACACATTGGTTATCAAACAAAAGGACCAAAAGTAGTATTGCGTTGAAATTGATTGTAATTACCTCTCAATGTCATCAAGGATTATGATGCTTAATTTTGACTTATAGGCATCCTCAAATACCTGAAAAAACAGGTCAAAAATGACCTAAAGTATTCAATATAAAAGTGGAAAATTCAATAATCATAAAAAATAGAAACCTAGTTGATTTTAAACCTTGACAATTTTTGCACATTTTCTGGCCTCACTCGCCCAAATAATTGATTCAGCTGAAACCTAGCCATATAGAACTAACAAAAGTTGAAAACACAAATAGATGCAAGTGTATACATGTGAGAATGAACGGAAAAATTGAGAATTATTAAAATTCACTTACAATATTAACATATGTGAAATCAAAATCAATACCAATAGTGCCTGCATAGCCCCTACCCCCCCTTGCTCACCCCCCAGCCCCCACTTCCATCTAGCACACCCCTCCCACACCATGGAGAGATCCCTCTCTCCCTCCCCATTCCCCTTCCACAGCCCCACTGCACACCCCACACACGCCCCCTACCTTCACTTCCCCCTTGCACGCCCTCTACCCCCTTCCCCCTTGTAATGTAATTGAGTATTTAGAGCCAAAAATACAATTTATCACAGGATTTCTATGAAACAGCAATAAAAACATAACAAATGGTTATTAATGTCTTGAAAATATGGTATAAAATAATAACTACCTCCTGAATTTTAAATTCACGTCCATCCCGATTGCATGTCGTGGGAGAAAATCAATTGCATCAGCTATGGTTTCTTATTGGATCTCTAAATGGCATGCATCCCTATCCTAAACACCAATACAAGTCATCAAACTCTCAATATGATCAGTGAAACTAATAAAGGGGCCGCCTCAAGAAAAAATGGAAAATTGGACTACATACTGTCAAAGGTGTGTAAGAAGAGACAGAGGGGCTGCCTCAGAGCAGCGTCATCAAGAAGGTATGATGGTCGTGTCAGAGGAGGATTCAATTCAATATAATAATAATAATAAAACATAACTATTACAAAAACAATATGTAGAAACTGTCAAAAACACCGCAATACAATTCAGTATTAAAATAATAAGACCTCATTGCATAATAAAATTACCCATATTAACAATCCAAAAATATAATTCACATCAATAGTGAGTCTCAATATGAGTATCATCATATTCATGATAACACTCATTTAGGACACCTACAGAAACACCATCAGTACCTCTCACGCCACCAACATCATCATTGAAATCAACATCTGTACCGGCACTAACGCTGGGACATGCTCCGGCTATAAGTCCAGCTCTAGGGCTGACTCCGGCTATAGGTCCAGCTCTATCTACAGATCCAACTCCACAAACAGAACTCATCGACATCAAACAGGAGTCAACCTCTAAAGCTGATTCTGGTGAATGTGTAGAAAAAAGGCCGACATAAGTTTCATCATATTTTCAAATATCACTTTTTCTTCTTTTTGAGTTTCTTCTTTGATTTAGAAATTCATACTTCCACTGTGACAAAATCAGAATTGGTAATTGAAGAAACATTGTCTATAGACCAATATCAAGATGGTAAAATCTTATTCCCAGGTAAAAAATGCACTCTGCCTTGATGATCATCTCCTAATACCTGATGTAGATGATAGTTCCGACCCAAATTGTTAGGATTTTTTTCTTCCAAAGGCTCCATAGAATTCTGATTATTGATATATAACATAAGTTAAAATGATAAAATAATATAATAAATTAAATTTACTCAATATAAAATAAATTTAAATATACTTACAATTTCCATCTCAGTGTCAGTATTTGGCATAGTACCATCTTTCTTTTTCCTGATTATAAAAAAATAATGTAAATTGAGGAACATGACCCTTGATATTCAAATATTTTTTCTAGAAAAAAAGAAATAAATCAAAATTCTAAGTCAAAAAAATGACACTAAATGTAGCTAAATATTTTAAATATTAAATTACCTGTGTTTTCTCAAGATCTGGGAGTGAAGTGTGTCCATGAGTATAAACATGTTTCATTCAACTATTATTTCTTTTATTTATGTATTATTTCTCCTATAAAAAAATAATTCTATAATTTTATTAACAAAAATAAAACACGTTTTCTAATAAATAAATTCATATATATATATATATAAATTTAAGAAATACCTTAAAATATTGACTCTTCCAATAGCTGGTCATCTCTTTGTACTGTGATATTAAACAATCATGAATCCCTGGTACTTCTTCAAGCTCTGTGCCAACTCACATTTTCCAACCATGATATAAGTCATACAAGTATGCTCAACACATTTCACCTCAATACATTAACCTTGTAGCCATGGAAATTTTCCAATTAGGAAAATTATATCAGAGCTACAATGGAAAAAATATTTGTTAAGAAAATATTATAAATTAATATATATAAAAGGTGATTTATATTACATACCTAGATCTCTGCGTAGGAATTGTCCTTTATTTTTCCTCCAGCTCCCCTCCATCTTATTGGTGGAAACAGAATGATATTTCTGTCTCTAGAAAGTGTTCCCATAAAGGTTTTACATTCTGTACCATTTTCTTAATTATAGCCTTGTCCTCGTTGTATTCAACCATGATTTGTGTGTGTCAATTCCAAACCCCTAGAATTTTTGTGCGGCCTCATCCTCTAGTGGAGACATGAGATAATCATGAAAAAGGTAAAAGGAGGATAATAATATATATGAATTTATCATTAATCACTAACAGTAATGTTTAAACACATACCAGTAGATGGGAGATCTATTGACCCCTGAAGTGCAGCATCTGGAGGGGGAGTAGCCTTTATGGTAGGTGGGATATCTACTGTAGGAGTACTCTGTAGAGTAGATGGATATCCCAGTACAGATAGGTTCAATATAGATATGGATATGGTGGTGGGATATATGGGGGTTCATTGCACTGTATAGTTGATGGTGGGAATGTAAAATATGGAGGGATGAGAGTATGAGAACTCCCATCTTATGTGGGTGTGGGAAGAAAGGGATATAGAAAATGTGGGAATTGATAATATGGAGATGGAATAATGGGAGGATGACCATCTAGTGAATCAAGCGGCATAATAGTAGGTTGAAATATTAAATCAATACCCCTCACCGTACTATCAGCCTCGATTATATAATCCAACTGTCTCCTCGAAGAAGTAGCCTAAAATAACATAGATGATAAAATTAAATGAACTATAACAAGATAAATAATATGAAAGACCCTAAAAATCAAACATAAATTGCACTTATAGTGATTTAAATATCATACATATGTTGTTCATTCCATAGTAATCTTTTATTTCTTCTTATATCATCACATTCAGACATTTTGACCTGGAAACATAAAATATTAATCTAAAATAAAAAAGAAATAATGAAGAATGTTAAATAATACAATTGTATCATAAAACAATGAGATAAATTTTCAATTAGATATTTTTATTGATAATATATAATAGTTAATTTGATATCATGTATGGAAGTTTAAAAAAACACATACAATATTACGATAATGTCAGGTAAATAATTACAAATTTACCAATGTTCTGTGTGGTCTGTGACAATTTCTAGTTCACAAACTGTTCTAGAAATTGATTCATCTGTGTCATCAAATGAAAAATTCTAATAAATACTAACAAGTTCATCCACAACATCTTTGTAATCCATGTCTTCGTCAAAAATATTTCTGGGAATGACATCAATAATAACACCAAATTGTTGTTGTAACATGTCAGTTACATAAAACACCTGTCTAGCCTAAGATGCATGAATATAAAATTCATCAGTGTGAAGTTGGAAATTCATATCAATCACTCTAAATCCCAAGTTATCAGTATGCATTACTTTTCATTTCATTGAATCAAACCACTTACATTTCATCATTGCAACGCGACCATGTGCATAGTAATCTAATTAAATGATTCTTCCAACAACACCATAATATGATATATTTTATGATCGAGTTTTTCTATCAGATTCACTTGAATAAGAATCTATTATGGCACTAATCATGACACCATCTTGCTGTGTTTCCATTTTTTGCACAACTATTTATAACAAATTTAAATCCATTGAGAACCATTTCATTACAATCACATACCACATCGTTTGGACCCAAGGATAATGCTCATACATCATCTGATACTTCATCCATTAGTAGAGTTAAAACCTATAAGATAGAAACATTGAATATTAAATAGAGACATGTGATTATGTTATAAGAGGAAATAAAATCTATTACCTTCGACTTTTACCAAGAAAAAAATTCATTGTTGTGCAGCAGTTCCTTCTTCTTAATAGATAGATAGCGATGTCTCTTTTTTATAATTTCTAAATGTTCTCTATTAATATTAAAGAATAAAAATGTCAGAAGATATGAATAAATAACATAATGAAATTAATTCATATTTATTAATTTACTTACTTGATATAATCATCATGCACACCAAAATTGAATAATACTATACGATGACCCATTTCCCACTGTTCCCTTCTTAATGTACACAATGAGTACGATCTATATATCCCCATTGTTTGGGGAAGTGAAGGAAATTCAGGCTCAATGGGTTCATATTACTCATCTTGAGTTCTCATAAGTCAATTAGACCTCGTGGCGACGTAAACCATGTATTATGAACAGAAATACATTCATTCTTGTGCTAAATAACATTTCACAATAGAGCCTTCAGGGTGATATTTATTTCATAGATAAGATTTTAATTTAAACATATTTTTTATATAGGATATATCCACCGACTCGAAACAGGACCACCAAAAAGAAATTCTGCGGGAAGATGCACAGTTAGATGTAACATTCAAGTGAAAATAACGGTTGGAAAATTGTATCTATGTCTCAAAGAAAAATCAGTGCATCTCTCTGCAATTGCTGAATAACACTTTTGCCCAGTCTTTTAGCATAATGGTCTCAATAAAAATGACATAACTTAATCATAAAAACTCTAAAATTATGTGAAATTAAATTTAAAATGAAAATATGAATACTCTCATGTAACAAGACTCGGTAATCAAGGGTTTTAAGACATTTTAGTTTCACATCTAATGTATTCACCCTTTTCAAAATATTACTTGAATAACCATCTGGAACCTTAATACATTCCATGATCAAAAAAAAATTATTCTTCTCCCCATTTTTCACCAAATAACAAGAAATAAGGAATTTCCACTTATTTTTTCCAATTATCTTAGGATGAAGTTTTACTCTTATACACTAATCCATCAAATCAGGACGAGACATCAAATCATCTATTGTTTTTCCTTTGACATTTAAAATAGTTGCAAGTATAATCTCACAAATGTTTTTCTTGATATGTATTACATCCATGAAATGACGAAATAAATTTGATGACAAATACGGAAACCCAAAGAAAAAGATTTTTTTTCTCCAATTGATATTGGAATTCGAATTAACATGTTTTTGCTTTCTGATATTTTATTGAATTTTTCCAAGATCAAAATTGAAATCATCATGTACTTTAAAAATATCATTCCCTATCATTCATTGAGGTGTCTCATCTAACTTGATAGTATTATCGAACTATCTTCAATTTTTCCTGTTTGGAAGATCCATCGGTAAAAATCGCTGATGCCCTATGATGTTGAAAGTTTATCGAAACTTTAATATTCTGAAATGTGTATTTTTCATAAAAATTAGGCAGGATAATTTCCCTTTAGTATTCAAACAGAACCTCATTCCGTAGGTTGGGAAATCTTTTATCGTCTATAATAGAGCTACACAAAACATAAATTACTCCTTCCTGAATGCATCGTAAGCCTGTGTACCGACAATACAAAGATCCTTTAACTCCTCTATTAATGGGTAAAAGTATATATCAATATCATTTCCCAGACCACTGGGTCTAGATATCAATATAATCATGACAGTAAACAGCTTATTCATACACATCCATGAAGGAAAGTTATAAATGTAAATGAAAACATGCCATATACTATGTGTAGTATGCATTTGGTGAAAATGGTTGAAACCATCACAGGATAATCCAAATCTATCATTTTGGGGTTCAGATTCCAAACCAAGATGTAACCTATAAAATCTATTCCAAGGCAACCTGTATGCACAATGCACTATATCATCATTATATTTATTTCTTTCATCTTTATGCCATCTCATATTCTTTTCCATTTGTTCTGACATAAAAAATCTTTGATGCCTGAGAATTAATGGGAAGTACCACATCACTTTCTCTTGTATGCGAGATTTCATTCCATATTTAATAGTCTTCCACCTTGATGTGCCACACCGTTTGTACTATCTTAAATCTATATTCTCTTTCCAGAACAGAAAATAATCTTTTGGGAAAGAATGAATCTTAATAGATTAAAATCCAAATTTGTCAACCAACATTGATGCCATGTAATTATTTTTTGAAATACATGCATCATCAGGCAAAAAATCCTTAATAAATGTAAAGAGATAGTCCACCATAGTATTACTAAATCCATACATTGATTTTCAATGATATAATCACATTAAAAACTCAGGTCTTCTCATTTTTCCACATGCCTGATATACTGGAGTATTTGCATCTTCCATCAGCTTTATAACACAATCAAAATCATCATCCTGATTAATAGATGAAAATTGTGTTCTGGTGTTCAATTCCTCTTTCACTGTTCTACATGAGGTGTTGGCTTCAGAAACAAAAGGAATACGATTGGAAATTATATTTTTCATACCAATCCTTTTCACTGAATTGATGTCATTCAGCACTTGAGCGTTTTCTCCATTGAGATACCACACATGATAATTTGTTTTGAAACCTTAATTGGTGATATCATAAATCACATCCTCGCAAGTTAACCATGGTCTTCCAACACAATCAAAACACGAGAATCGAATCAATCCGCAATCTTAATCATTAGTGAATTCAATGTCCAAGAAATATCATAAATCTTTTTAAAATTCATCATTGATCTGATCAATCTTGTATATCCAGTATCTATCCATTTTGACGCATATAAACCTACATTAAATAAATAATCAATAAAATTACTTAACATTATATGTATTGTTTCATAAGATAATATGTAACCATCAATAACATGTCAATAAAAAATCATAACAAATATTATGGTTAAGGTAATTCATAAATGTTTCAAATTATAAAAAATCATGAATAGTCACACCTTTATATAACCACATAAAATTATTTTTTGGTACCTACAACACCCACATTAAGACCTAGATGTTTGAACAATGAACTATTATGTTTTTTATAGAATTATATGATGGGTACCCCCCTCCTGGACACCCCTCCCCCTCCCTCTTGGACGCCCCCCCGAACACCCTCGGCCTCCAAGACAACCCCCCGACCCTCATGGACAGCCCCCTACCCCTGAACCCCCACAACCCATTCCCCCCTCCCGGCCCCTACACACTGCTCCATGAGAACCATTCACCCCCCTCTTTGATAGCCCACTCCCCCCTGCACCCCCTTCCCCTCATTGTCAAGCAGGTTGTCCCTATACGTTAAAAAGGGTAATGACCTACAAGCCTTCCTAGTTCTTTGAAGATAGTTATATAATTTGTTATTTCCTTCACCGTTAGTTAACTATTTAATTTCAAATTCTTGTTTTCTCATATTTTCTTTACACGCAAGCAAAGAGTTGAGTTTGACTATAGTGTTTAGTTCTCGAGTAGGATTAGTGATGAGGTCGGAGATGGTGTTTTTTGCCGATCATTGAGGACTTTCTCAAGAATCATGATGTCATGGTTAACTTCTTTGGATTTAGATCTACACCTTGTTTTTAGAGTCTATTTGAGATATTTCAATTTGAGTTTTCAGGCAAAGGTATCATTATAATGAGACATTGAATACCAATAGTTCTAGATGATATGGGTGAAATCATCATCATATAACAACATATTGTTAAATTTAAATGGAAACAAGGGTTTCATGAAAGTAGAGGAGACATTGACCATGATGGTATGATGATCAAAATTTAACTTGTGAAGAGTGGTGCTGGGGATAGTATCCCATAAATCTATAACAGAGACATTCATGAAGTCTCTATTTAATTTAGAGGCAACCAATTTTTTGTATTGTCTTCTATAACAAGTGTGTTTTACACCGGTGAGATTAATTTCAATGATATTAGTGTCTTCAATTGAGGCTTTAAATTATTTCATTGAAATGGAAGCATGAGAAGGTTCAATTTTCTCACTGGAGTTAAGAATTTCATTAAAGTCTCCAATTAAAAACTAGGGGTAGTTATGTTAGTTCCTAGGGATAAGAGATCATTCCAAATAGTTCTTCATTCTTGGTATTGATTTTTTGAATTAAAAAGGAGAAGAAGGTATGTGTTCCATAAATGTTAAAGTTGCAAGTAAATATCTGGACAGAGATAGTGAAAACACTAACATTGTGTAAATAAGATTGTGAAAAAATCTATAAAGAACCATCATTGAGTGTATTATTGATTGCACTAGTAAAAACATAATTATGTTGGAATAAATGTGATTGTATAGAGGAAATCAAAAAGTTTGGTTTAGCGATGGAATATAACATTGGATAATGGTTGTAAAGCATTTTATTTAAAATAATGAACATGTCGTAGTTCGAAATACCCTGACAATTCCATAATGGGGTTATCATTTAAATTCGAATTTGGAGTTAGAACACTGTTTTCTATTTATTCCAGAGCCTTTTTTTCTTGTAGTCCATCTATCCTCCAGGTTAATTGTAGTGGCATGTTCTTGTTCATTCATATATGTGACTAGAATATTCATTGTGGGTTTACTAATTAGTTTATTTGTAGGTGAGTCTATATAATTTTCTGAACAGATCAACAGAGAATTGATATTATGATTATAATTCATGTTTCCATATTTCATAGAGAAATCATCAATAATTATAGATGTAGAAGTAGGAGTACAAGAAAACATTGAAGTATTCACTGTCTGTTGTTAGGATTTATCCAGATTTGTTAGATGATAATGATTCAATGGAAATGAAATATTACAAGACTACATATGTTTAGGTTCTCGTACTGGGGATGCACAAGTAGGTTTGATAGGTTATACATGATTTTTAATATTTTTAAAGTCATGGTATGTGTCTCAGTTGAAACATCCTTTAAAATACTCCTCAGACTCCCAGATTTACATAACTAGTAATAGATTTAGACCGTGCAAGGGGAGAAGGACATAAATCCTTCTCTAAATTTTTGGTTACCTACTTCATTTCATGAGTGGTATTAGTATTTGAAATGACAGAGAAGTGATTAACATATCTCATAGTTGCATGATTTAATGATGTTTTAGTGGTTGGGTCTACAGGATTCAAATTACAAAGCATAAAAAAACTAATGACATCAACACTATTAGCAGGTTGTGAACCACAAAAAGAGTATAAAATAGAAGAAGTGGTTTCAACTAGATCCTTTTTTCTCCACCTTAGTATCCTCCATGGGCGGAATCTTGTTAATGGATCCAACGAGATCCTTAATTTTATCCACATGTACCGAGGGTATTCTTACCATCATTGATTTAATAGTTTTCATATCTATAGAAACAGTTGCAGTCATACTACTTGTATGTGTGATATCCAGAGAATATTTTGGGATAGACAATAGATTCTCAAAATCTATATAATGTTTAGTTTAATATATAGTTTTAGAGAAATTATCAGGTACATTTGTTTTACTATTGGTTTTAATCTCTGTCCCTAATGAAATAGTGGCATCTAATTTGGTGGGGTCCTTGATTTTTCATGTAAATTAATATGATTAGTGATCATCCACAGATGGAACAAGAAATGATATAGTGCACACATAGTCATGAGGGGGGGTAGTGTGTGCATTGCAATCATTGTACTTCAATTTTTTACCTGGGCTATGTTCAGAATTTTGGTTAGATTATGAAATTTGTTCGGTTGAGCATGTTTTAGATTCATCCTTATTGGATATCCTAAAAGTGTCTAACAACAAAATTTTAATTTCTTTTAAGAGGCCTTTATCATTAATTTAGTTTTCTTCTTATTCAGCTATATCATCCCAGTTAGTACTTGATTTATCCTATACGTGTATCACTTTGTTTGAAAAAATCACCCATTTTTAGATTTCAATGATGGGGGTACAATTATATCTATCATAGGAGAATTATCCTTTTTTATTTCTCATAATTTCCTTCCAATCATTTTGAAATGGTTGTGTTACTTTTTTTCTAATTACTCTAATGTTGAAAATTGTAAGACCAATGATCTTACAATGTTCGCAAAAGGTAGGTTTCCTCTCATATTCAATTCTAATTTCAGTTTTTTAGTCATTTGAATTGAAATTAATTGTGGTGGGTAGCTTTGAATCATGTTTAACATCCATCATAACTCTTTAAAAGAGACATAAGTCATCATTTAATGTTCTATGATCAATTTTTAGGGGAGTTCCTATGGAGGAGACAATATCATTGAGAATTTTTGGGTTCCAAAAGAACCAATTAAGACTATGTAGTTTGACCCAAACATTGGCCAATGTATTCGTATGTGTGTGAAGATTTAAGTTAGAGTCCCGATTAGAAATTATGAGTAAACCGAGTTTAAGATTGATGTTTCCTGTCCTCTAAAATCTCTATAGATCCTCTTTTGATTTCAACAGGATATGAAAATATCATTTTCCTATTGGAATTAATTTCTTGTTTGAAGAATTCCATCAGAGAGAAATATGTGTATGTAATTTAGATAAATTCCAAGGGCGGTCAACTTTGTGTTACGAGAAGTGAGATGTTACCATGAAGGAGACCGAGTTGTCTCGTTTGGTGGTAGTGATGGGAAGCATGATGAGGGGGATGAGGATCGTGTAGCGTCGCGAAGGGCATTTGGAAACTGTCAGAGGATGCAGATCGGGGAGAGGAGAGGTATCCAAGGCCATCAAGCAATAAGGGTCGCTACCGAGAGGAGGGGTCTCCACTGAGAGGAGAGGTTGCCGCCGAGAGTAGAGGTAATCGTCGAGAGAGGAGAAGTCACAATGATGGAAAAGGGCGGCTGAGATGAGAAGTCGCGCCGAGAAGAGAGGGTCACAGTCGCAGGTATGAGGTGGGTCGCGAGGGGTCGGGGTAGGAGAGGAATCATGACAACGAGGAGAAGGAGCCCGATAGATGGTAAAAAAACATAGATATGGAAATTTTTATGTGTGGCTATAAACAATGATTTATCCATATTTTTAATAGAAGTGTGTCTATAAACTAATCTATAGTCGTAGACTTATAAAATTGTGGCTATAGGTCTGTGTCTATTGCCTTGTTTTCTAATAGTGAAGAAGCATTTGATACCCTCAAGAAATATCTCATGAGTAAACCAGTATTAATACCACCTATTGGTGTAAGGAAACCTATTCATTACGTGATAGATTATAAGAGATCACTGGTTTCCTTCCTTACCCAAAATAACGATGTTGGGAATGAATCAATCATTCACTATCTTTGTCTAATTATGCTTGATGTAGAAATGTGATATTCAGGTATTTAAAAGTGATGCATATAATTCATCATTTCATATCAGAAATTGAGGCACTACCTGCAACAGTATTTGGTCCAATTCGTATCTCTCAATAACCCGCTCAAATATATCCTTAGTCAACCTATGCTTATAGGGAATCTGGAATGGTGGGTAGTTATTTTAAAATAGTTTTATATCTAGTTTCTGCCTCAAAAGGCAATAAAATTCCAAGATCTGGCCAAATTCCTTGTCAGTCATCTATCTACAGAAGATACATCAATAAATATTAAACTTCTTGATGAAGAGGACTTCTCAATTTTGGATAATTACCAAACATGGGAAAAATACATTGATGGTACTTCCATAATTCCAATAGGGAAGACTATGGAATATCCTAAACTCTACAATGTTGGGTTAGGAATTGTCCTTATCTCCCCAGAAATGGAAGTATTGCTTTATTCCTTCCTTTTATTGGAAAGAGGAACCAACAATGCGATAGAGTATGAAGCTCTCATTGCAGGTTTGGAATTGGCTCTTCAAGTGAAATTAAATCACTTAGAGGTAAAAGGTGATTCAAAATTGGTAATCCAGAAAATCAATGTAGAAAAATCTAGTCGAAATGAAGACTTAATCAATTTCTGTGATTACATCAGAGGATTAACGGATGAATTTCCGTCATATCCAACACTATATTATGTCCCATGATCACAAAATACCCATGAAGATTCACTACCTAATACAGCTACAACCTTGGAAGATCAAAATCAGGATGAGATATCCATTAGCATATCAAATCATCATGTGGTATCACCTTTGGTTCAAACCAAAATAGAGGAAAATAATGATATCACCATTATTTCTAATCCATATAGACATACAATGGGATGGAGAACATCCATCATGGAATATATTTAAAATGGAGCAGTTCCACTGAATAGGGCTAAAAAAGGGCAAATCTGGTGATGATGATCTAGTTTTACACTTTATGATAGTACATACCACCAAAATATCCTCTACAATAGAGGATTTGAAGGAATACTATTCATATGTATTGATGGAGAAGATATTGTAGCTGTCGTGAAATAAATACATTCATGAACATGTCGAGCCCAACAGTCTGGGCACAGACTCACTGATCAGATCTGAATCCTTGGATACTTTTGGCCTTCAATGATGTAGGATTGCACAAATTTCACTAAGAAATGACATCCCTACCAAGTGCATTCCAACTTCAGTCTGTAATCCCTGGAGTTTCTACAAACACCTAAATACTTCTAAACATTTTCCACATGGGGAATGGATGTAGTAGGGCATTATCCTCTAGCTACCGAAATGTAGTTCATGTATATCTTTACTGTTACTGAATTCTTTTCTAAATGGGCTGAGACAGTACTTCTCCATGAAGTAGGATCCAAAAGCACTATTAGTTTTTTCATAAAAAAATCATCACAAAATTTGGTGTCACTCATATTATATTGACTGACAATGACAATACTTTTTGTTTGATTGATGTAAAGATGTTATATCCCGAGCATAATATCAAATCCAACCATTCATCTCACTATCATGAGGATGAAAATGGATAGATAGAGGCATTCAATAAGGCCCTATAAAGTATTCTCCAGATGATGGTGGATAATGATAAGAAATCATGGGATAATAAACTTTTGAATGCTTTATGGGATTATCTAAAAACTATTCATACGGCCACCCAAGTTGATTTTTATTAATTCTTATATGGAACCAAAGTAGTTTTACCAATTGAAGTGCAATTTCTTTCACTCAGAGATGAAATCTAAGATTAGTTTTCTAAAGATAACAGGTCTTAGAGATGATTCAATGATCTAAAAAAATTAGATGAGAAACGATTTCACACATTACATCATTTAGTTGTATATCAGAACAGAATAGAGTGAGCCTTTAATAAGAATGTTCAACTCCATTCATTTCAACCAAGAGAATTGGTATTGGTTTATAGGACTCCAATGATACCTGAGAAGAGACCTCAAATGAATGAGCTAAAGTGGGAAGAACCATATTCCATACACAAGGTCCATTCAAATGAATCTTATTCAATAATCTCAATGGATGGAGAGCTTATTACAACTCCAAGGAATGTGAGATTCTTAAAGAATTTATTTTTGTAATTGTATATATCATTCCCACTACAAGAATTAAAACTACACAGTACAATTTCCTCCCTGAAAACTAAAAACTGCATGCCCCTATGTTTTCACTGCATGACTAATAGCTGCATAGTACAACATCCTAATTTCAAGACATTAAACTGCATAACAACCATAAACATCCATACTGCATGATGTAAAAATGCATTGCTTCTTAGTCCTTATCCCAAGACGTTAAACAACATGAAATCAATTTTTCTCATTGCATGACAGTAAATTGTACAACTAATGTTCTCTCTATTTTATGTTAGAAGCTTCCATAATCAAACATCATTGAAATCTTTGCTACTCCTTAGTTGGACATGTGTGCCTCTCTTTCATATGTCTGAGTTAGAACTTCATAGAGACCTTATTTCAAGAACTACGTGCACATTGATTCCCATTTTCAACGACTTACATAGAGATGCCTAGATCTCCAATTTTAGGGCCAACTCCAATCACAAAATATTCTTATTTTTTTATATTATTTTATATGAATTAGAAATATAAAAAGTGTTTTCTAAAGACATATGATTTGGTATTTATTCCATTTTATTTATTATGATTTAATGTTCTCTTAGAACATATCAAAAGCCCCCATTCTTGAAGTCAAACTAGATTGGCATGAGGAATTATTTCATAAATAACTACATATAACATGATTCAAATTTTCAATGAGATACATAGGGATTCCAAAATCATCAATTTTGGGCCCAGACATGATAATAAATAAAACCATTTAGTCCTTGTATAAGAATAAAACCTACATAGGATATGTTGTAAGAATTATGTATGACTTGATTCATTCCTTCAACAAGATATATAGTGACACTTGGGTCCTATCCCTAGTCTAGTTACAATATGTATTTATTTTTTGCATTGTCTCATCTTCATCATTACACCATGATGTTAAAAATACATGGAAATTTAACACCCCCATTCTTTACCTATGTCACCTTGGTATTATAAAAGAAACCATTACTACTATTTGTTTATCCCATGGATCATATCTCATATGTGATTAGGATTTGGGTAAAAGGCTTCTTTATATAAATGAGGTGTCTCAATTTTTTATTGGTTTATCAATGTATTCACTTCTTGACTTAAAACATCACAATATAATGTTCTCTCTTAATAGTTTTAAACTACGCAATAAAATGTCAATTTAAAATGAAATAAAGAAAGTCTCCATTTTATCTATGAGTTAGATCTATATAAAGGATATTAGATTGATGGAAAATATTGAGTCAAATATTTCTTATTTGAATTGAGAACATCCCCCTTCTATATTCCACACACTTAATCTTTAATATTTTCTATATCTTTATATTCATTCTTATAGTTTCTTATGACAGAGTTTCTAATACATGGTATCTCTTGCCTGAAAATACACCACATGCCCTAAGATAGCCTTGCATAAGTTTCCTACATAATGGGCTTGTCAGTCAAAAGATGACACTATTTGGATATGTATCATATGCCCCAGTTGGCCCTGCATAATACAACCCCATATAAAGGGTTTTTCAAATTACTGTAATTTCGTTCTTGGTTATAGTGTCCTTTTCCCCTTTATTCTTTGATGAAAATATACAAGAATCTATATTTTAGAAAAGTCAATTACATATATTTTTTCCATTTTCTTTCTCCCGATCTAAAATTCTTCAAAACTATGGTTTTCAAAATACCATCTTCTTGTGTTAAATGTAATAAGAAATAACCTTGGAATCACATGGCCATATATAACATACTGTTTCCATTTCTTTTCTTAGTTTTATGACCTAAAACTACAGACAACAAAACTCATATGTTGGTTCATGCCTCTGTAGAAGTACAATTTATCTAATTATTTGGAATTCATGGATAGAAATACCCTTTCCATATTTAGGTACATTTCTTCATAAAAAACATTGTGCTTTAGAAAATCTGAATCCCCATAAAATTTCATCAACATTTTAGTCGTAGAATGTTATATTTTTTAGATCTCTTTTGTCTGACATTGCAACTCATGTCTTTAGGTGGCCTTGCACAAGATACGTACATAATAGGTATGTTAGTAAAAAGATGCCATTATTTGGATATGAAGCATATTCCCTTAGTTTGTTCTACATAATAAATTATCCATAATGGGTTTCTCCAAAAAATATTAACTTCATTCTTGGAAAAAAGACTTCCTCCAATGCTTTTATCCCTTTTCTCATATTATCCTTTGGATTTAGGAATTGTTAAATCATATTTTATGATTTTCCATTCCATAACTGGATATGGTAGTATATTTATAAAGAAATTATCAATAATTTGGCAGAGTCTCATAACATAGGTCAAAGCTAGGGTCCTTAAATTAAAGCCACACAATGTCCTCACTACATGAATCAAAACTGAATAGTACCAATGTACTCACTATATGACTTAAAACTGGATTGAACAATTTCCTCACTACATGAAATAAAACTAAACAATATTATATCATAATTTCCCAATTCTAATAATATATAACCATTCCTGATAAACCAAATTTGTGTAGAAATAATTTTCATATTCATGACATATGTCAGTTTAAAATAGACCTTTCATTCTTAAAATTAATTTCCTTGTAAAAACCACCCACTGAAACAGGTTTGTCAAAATAATGGTAACTTCATTCTTTGTGGGGACTCCCCTTATAATGATACATGTTTTAGATTTGGTGACCATAAAAATCATTACTCAAGATTCCCATTGGAAATATTTAATGAATATTAAAGAAATTATTAGCCATAGAGTATTTTTTGGGATCTAATTTCAAAATTTATGGTCAAAGATATTTGACCTTAAATACTATCCCTTTATAGTCCAATATGAAAGAATCTAAACTTCCAACTACAAGAGACATTGTACTCACTAGATTGTGAACCCCTAAATGATTCTCTGAACAAATGTCAAGTCCCCGCTCACTAAATGTACATTTTTGAATGATGTATGTAATATTGAGAAATTAAAAGTAAAGAAAAATAATGTTTGTGAGGATGTCCATATAACCATAGAAAAATAAAACTGTGCTCGCTAGGCCCCACAGATTAGGAAAGAATTATAGCAACCATCCAAACATTATAAGCTCCAAATATAACCAAATGAAGTTTTAATGTGTCCAATTGACGTACTTTCACCATAGAAAAAGATTATTTTAATTATGAATGAATCAAATTCTATGGGGGGAATTTGTCGACACCATGAAATGTGTTCTATGAACTTTTTCCCAATTGATGAAGTATTTTCATGTGCCTCGACTCAAAATGACCTCTACTAGGCTCGAAATGGTCTCTATGCGACTCTGCATTTTTCATGGGGGTCAGTGATGGAAGCAAAGGCTTTGGCACGAAGGATTGAGACCGTAGCCTGAAACTGATCCCATGTAGGGGTGTGGGGGCACAACCACCACAGTATGGATCAATAATTTTGGTTAAGTCCCTAAAGAGGCACCTAAGGTACATGCACAAAAACACTTGCACCCAACCATTCTAGAAGAGAATAAAGATATTATTTTTTTCTAATTCCTCAAAGAGGTTCTCTAGTGTAGCCAAAACACCATCGGTACATAGCCTACTTGGACACCCGCATATGTCACAAAACATACGTGCACACCCCAAAATGTTGTGAAACCTACTTTCATGACCAATTTTTTTTTTACCATGGTCTTATTTTTTCTTATAAATAGTCCTTTGGGGTCTTCATTTGTAGGGACGAATTTCTTTGAATCCCAATTACTACTATTGAATCCCTTGTGCTTCACCCAAGTCATCCTGAAAATTCAAGGTAGTTCTTCAACAACTTTAGTAGATGATTTAAATGAGGAAAATTTGACTTATGTCTTCTTAGTGATTGAAAACCAGAAAACTTGCATGCATGAAGCGTCCAATCTCCATAAATCAGAAACACTTGTTTGCCACCTATTCCTTTCATAGGAACTTAAGCTCATCATTTTTGGGATTACTTGTGAATAATTCTATAGGATTGATCAAAAACTATCCCATGTATTACCATATAGTTTGTTCGTCGCTTAAGTGAATATCAAGCCCCTCAAGTCTACATGCAGACCCATACTTGTGACTCTTATCTATTTGAGATCCCCTTTTTGATTCACTTACTCTTTTCAGTTTACAAGTAATCATCCCGTTATTAAAGCCATTCATTGAAATGATTCTTCTTTCTTAGATCCCTTGTGTGAAGGGGATTTTGTTGAGACCTCCACCAAAACCTCTGGACTTATCAATCCTTTGGGAAAGGCACATCAATGTGTCTCTTATTTGGGTTTTTATTTCCATAGTCAATGGTTTACCACATTTGTTTTATAAGGGAAGTTGGGTACATCGAATTTCTGTGAGTTTGTATATCCACAGTCTCATGGAACATTCTCCATGGAACATTATTGGGATGTTCTGAGTGTAAAGGAAGGTTTGGGTCCAAACCACTCCCTTTTCAATGAGACGACTTGGAACCTCAAGTCTATGGTAGGAAAATCATGGTTCACACTTGATTTTATATTATAGAAAAGATGATGTATCCCTCCCTAAGGAGGATGAATTTTAGGGAAGCCATCCTGGCATAAGACCCTAGTTTTCTTATATGATGTAGCATCATTTCTCATGCTTTCTTCTTCGGTGCCAAAGATCATAGGGGAGATGGTTATAGGGAATTTTGTTACCCTTTCTATCTACCATTAGACTTCTTCACAATGGGAAGACCTCCAGGTGTATTCCCAAAACCTTCATCCATTCCTCCGTACATTGGACCCCTGACCAATGCAAATAGAACAGAGGTAAGGCTCATCTCCTCACCCTCTTTCACGGTTCCCTCACCCTCTCCCACTCTCGCCACCATAGGTGCCACCCCTTTCATCAGCAGAAGAGTAAAAGTGTTGATTATTTTATTGTATCTTTGACATTATCTTATTTATCACACCATGAATGACTCACATGGGATTAGTGATTTTTCATGGTCACAACAATTTAAAACAGAATGAACCATGAAAACTCTGATTCCCACCGTAATGGGGATACATAGGAAACCTTCCCAGGACCTCAGCTCACTGGATGTCCTCTTTAGGAAGCCAACCCTAATTCAACTAATTTGGACATCCTCCTTATGAATAAGACTCAAATTAAATCCTCAAATAACCAAGTAATATTTTTTAGATGTAAGCCTTAGTACATTTCATTGAAAATACTATACACTCCTATGAGATTGAATAAACTACATGAAATATGACTCTCACTATAATCAGGATACATAGGAAGTCTTCTTAGGACCCGAGATCACTGGATGTCCTCTTCAGGAATCCAACCCTAATTCCCCTAATTCGGGCATCCTCTATAGGAATAAGCATCAAATTAAATCCTTAAATCACTAATACATCCTTATCATGATGTAAGTCCAATCTCATTTCTCTCAAAAGACAATACTCTCCTATGATAATGAATGAACTATGAGAACTCTGATTCCCCCCATAACTGGGATATGTAAGAATATTTCCTAGGACACCAGCTCACCGGTTTTTCTCTTCGGGAATCAATCCCTAATTCCCCTTATATGGGAATTCTCCATAGGAAGAAGACCCAAATTAAATCCTCAAATCACTAAGGCATCCATTTCATGATGTAATCCCAAAATTATTTCACTCAAAGGACTATACTCTCCTATGATGCTAAATGAACTACAAGAACTCCGATTCACATGATAATCGGAATATGTATGATGCCTTCTCAGGGACCGAGCTCACTGGATGTACACCATAGGAATCCAACCCTAATTCTCTTAATTTGGGCATCCTCCTTAGTAATAATACCCAAATTAAATCCTCAAATCACCATAGAATCTTTTTCCAAAAGTAAGCCCAATCTCCTTACTCTCAAAGGACTATACACATTTATAAGACAGAATGAACTATGAGAACTCAGATTCCCACCATAATCCGGATACGTAGGAAGCCTTCTTAGGGATCGATCTCACTGGACATCCTCTTCATGAATCCAACCCTAATTCCCCAAATTTGGGAATCATATTTAAGAATAAGCCCCATATTAAATCCTCATATCACCGAGGAATCCTTTTCAGGAAGTAAGCCCAAAATCATTTTTCTCAAAGGACTATACACTTCTATGAGACATATCAAACTACGTGTTCTTTGATTCCCATATATATGGGTTATGTAGGAATCCTAATAGAGGTTTAAACCTAATACCTTAAATCAACCTTTCTCTCCTTGGGACATATTATCAATAGGATCTTATCCTACTTGGAAACCCATATCCTTTCAATGTTTCGTGGTCTACTATAGCAGAAGTCCACCATAATGTTTTGACTAAGAACAATCTGCTTAGATGTCCATACTACATGGCATTAAATTGTACGACTAGGTCCTTATCACATGACCTTAAAAGGTATGATGTTTCCCATTCAGTGGCACAAAACTACAAGGGTTCTGATTCATTTTACAATAATATGTAGGGATCCCATTTTATGGACATGATCACAAGATAAAACCAAACCTTCATCTCCCTGGATGAAAATAAATTCCATAGTTCCCCACTGAGCGTCTTAAAAACTAGTATAATCATAATGATGAATAAAAGAATATATATGTAGTATATAATGATGATACCCTTGATGGAGACCCTCGAATATATACAGATATCTCAATTAATGAAGAACCTAGAATACATATGGATGATTTTAAAATTTTGACATGTTTAATAAGTGATTGAAAATTACAATGGATACTTATGATGTACTTGCTGATTTAATAAGGATTCACGAAAATATATTATATTATAAAGAGAGTCTCAGAGTAGACAATAATTCCCCCCCAAAGGGTGTGATGAGTTTGACCTCGCATCCACTTGACTAGTTAAATTTCTTAAGTATTGTGAAGTTCAAACAAAAAGAACGTCTACATTTGGAATGTAGGTCCCCTTTGGATAAAGAACTGTTGGATGTTTCCGGTTCCATAAATAAATCCAATGGAAACTGCCTGGAAGTGGTGATTCTTAAAACTAGAACACACATTTCAAGGAACTATGAGACACACCCTGATATTTTCTAGTATATTTATTTTGAATAATTCTAATCGTGTTTATATCTTTCATTACACACAATACTAAGTCTAAATTATATATAATATATTATTATTTATAACTTATCTATTAAGTTAGAGAGTATTAATAGGGATAAATAAATTCTCAAAATTATATTTTTTATACATGTACAGAATATATTTATTCGTTATCCATAACTTAGAAATAAAAATAAATATCATTTGATAGTAAAAAAAAATTTCCTAAAAAAAGTTTATGTCCATAATTGTTTATATATTAATAAATTAAGTCAATGTAATTTTTTGACGGACATTAAGAAAATTTATATATATTAAAATAAATAAAATATTTTACCATTCATCTATTATTTTTCTTGGAATTATAAAGGAATAAATATTGTTTTATGCTTAAAAACTATATTTCTCTAAAAACCCCCTTGATCACATGTTCCACACTTATAATATATTTTTTTCAATTTTAGGAATTTATTTCCAAAAATGTAATTTATTCATTAAATAACCATTATAGAATTATTATAGAGTAAATTTCTAAAAATTTTATGCAAATATTTATTTTTCAATGAATAATGAAAATTACTATTTTTATTGAAAACATCAATTTTGTTTAAAAATGTTATAAAGTGCAATTTTGTTTTAGAAATTTTTAAAGGTAAAATTATCTTAATTATATTATGAATAATTAGAATTATTTAATTGAAATAAAAATTCAATTTAAATTTGTTATAAATCTTTTTATTCGTATGATGAATTTCTTTTGGAAGACCTCTCTTTCATTTCTTCTGTCAATTTTAACCAAAATTAAATTTATGCAATTTTAAGAATGGATTTTCGTTAAATTTATAAAATATTAGTAATAGTAATTGATAAAATTATACCATATTTAAACTTAATTTTTTTTCATAATTATTTTTTATACAATAAAAATTAATTACCATTGTTAAATTAAAAACGTGTTTATTAGGGGATACACTAAATCATTAAATGCTCAAATGATGGATAAACATATCTAATAAATTATATTTTGGAAATATTTATATATTATATTACCAAATTTTAAATAATTATACAATTTTAATTAATCATGAATGTGAAAATTAGGTTTATAATATATCATATTAAAAAATTCAATATAAGTCGTATCCCCATCTTATAAAAGGACACCCCGAACCTCTTCCTCTCACACTAATAAAGCCAATTATTTCAGAAAATACATTCCTTACATACATTCCCATTACCAGGAATCCCTTGTTTAATCTGAAAATTGTTCTAAGAAGGCATTACATATAAGCCTAAAGAATTTTTCTGAGAAGATCTATAGTTCCTACCCATGTCTCTCTATTATATTTCTTCACATAACCAATTTAAAATTTCAAAAAATATTAAAAAATAATAACAAATAATAATAAATATACTAATATTTTATTAATTTTATAGAATAACCTATATCCATATCCTCCACTATAAAATGGGAAATGAAATCATCAATCGTGCACATAGAGGGCTATAATAATGGTGCTCATGTGTATAGGTTGACTAGCTCCTCCCCATATTGATGTGATATATATTTAATTTAATTATCACAGGGATGGTAAAAAGGATCAATATAATGAATATAAATATTATATACAATATAATAATAACTCAATAAATTTTAATTATTATATAATGTTCTTTTCTTCCATCAGATAAAAAAATGAAATCATCTTTCATGATTACGCATGACCTACCATCTCCATGAAAGGTGTAACTTATTTTTCAATTTATAAATGTAATGGAATACTATAAATACTAATATAATGAATATATATGATATTTTAATAAAGTTATAAATCCTTTATATTATTTTATCATGATATAATTAAAATTACTAAATCTACCAAACCAAAACTTACATGATTGATGAAGCAGATGTCACCTGAAATTGTAATTTTAATAAAGAATAGTTAATATATGGGTGATGAAATATTATAAGTAAATCATATAAGTTATTATATACATTATAATAGATATTTTATATATTCATAATATATGTGTGATTATTATAAAGTATTTTCATACACACACAAAGAATGTCAGACCTGAGGTTAGAGACTTTATCTTAATTTCCATTTATTTATCCATATTATATTGTTATGCACCTAATTTCTTTTATATGGTGCGTATAATTCTCATTTTTCTTTTTATATCATGAGTCATTCATAATCCATTCTATTTTTATTTTCATTTAAAATTATTCAGTGAAAGTTTCTTATTATTGAATGTCATCATGTTGAAAAGGTTTCATAACTCAATTTCTTTCAATTCGGCTATATACTTCTCCATTGACTTTAAAATTATAATATCAAGTGTTTAATTGTTAATAATTTTATATGTTATTTAAAATTATTTTATGTTTATTTACATTTGATACAAATAATAAAAACATTTATTTAGTCTACTATATTTATGTAAATATTATATGGGATTTCATGTAAATTTTTATTTCAATTTGACAAATTTGTTTTTATGAACCTATTGAATTTTATGTGGTTTATATAATTATAATTGTGTGGCTTTAAAATTATTAAAAAATTATTAATGATGAATAATTTTTTAATTCAAATATATTATTTAAATGGGATATAATTTAGGATATAATGAAGAAGTATGAATATATTATACAATGACAATTTCTTTTGGGATTGCATTTGTTTGCATTAAATTAATAATAATATTTATCTTCCATAAGATCAAATAATTAATTATCCATACTATTAATGATGGATGTTCTAAAAAATTAAACCATACATGACATAAATATATATTGTTTTTCTTTGAAATTTATTTCATTAACAAGGTTAATATTGAAAAATTTATAATCTTTACACGATTATGATATTTATTCATATGGTTGATGTTCCAAAATTAAATATGTAATTTGATATGTGGGTATAATATATTTTATTCATTTATGGTTTGATATATGAATTATTTATACCCTTGATTCATTTATGGGTATCATGATTCAAATTATATTGGAAAAATAAATGGGTTTTTATCCTTGTTTTAAACATTCATGGTCTAACGTCTAGTAAGAATAGATATCATGTTGTCGAAGATCACGACATAAATTTTAATAATATCAATCATTGAAAGTTTAATTATTATTTTCCATGATATTATTTCATTTATATTATCCATGGATGTATATTTTTCACATATTATTTATTAAATGGAATGTGTGTAATGTTTTTTTAACCTTCCATATTGATTATGTATTATCTAATCATGATACCCAATATATTTATTAAATGTAATTTATTTTCAGTAATAAAAATATCCATATTTATTATGAATTATTTTATCATGATATCTTATAATATATGTAAACCATTATACGGATCTAAGATCAACCTTATTTTCTTTTGTTTCCCTAGGATATAAAGAATGAATCCTTGAATGAGTTCGAGAATGTAGAATTTTAACATTCAGTATTTTTTATTTTGTGTTTTCAATTGTGAGGTGATATTAAAGAATATATCATGATTGAAATGATACTAAACCATTTGGTCCTTTGTGATATGATCACTTATATCTTATACCAATTTAATAAAGTAACCTCTTTGTCTGGGTTACATTAGTTATGGTATTTATTGATTGTATCAAAAGATATTATCAGAAACCTTAGAAAATTAAATTATCAAAATATAGATTATAAATATTCCCATTTGAAGGACATAGAGGATATTTCTATGTATAATATAACATCCTAATATTATTCTATAGTAAATATTATGTGGTTTTTCTAGAAATAAATCCATGCATAGAAACATCATGTTGATGTGGATATGGAAACTTTTTAACTATGTGTAATAAATTCAAAAATTGGCACTAATATTTTACTTGGTCATCACATTGTGCATAAAAGCAATCCTTCTTTCACTCCGAGTAAGACACTTGAGGGATATATTCTTATGTTCATTCACATTTTCATTGCAAACCATTGTTGCAAATTTAAATATATGATAACTATGAATATGCCATCATAAACTGATGGTGACTTAGATTAAAAAGAATGTTTCAGGATTTAGAAATCCTATAAATTATTTTATGGTTTTCTTACTAAAATTATTGTTGTTCACTCTAGGTTTTTAGGTTTTAGTCAATGGATTGAAAACACTGGAACCATGAAAAAAATGAATCTCTTGGAAAGTATGGTGATTATGAGAGACCAAATGGGATGATAAATGGAGTGAAGGATATCCTGAGTGTTTCTAATAAATTATAATTATTTATTATTAAAAATATACACCTTAATGAACTCTTGGACAAACTAAATATGATAATTATGGAGTCTATTAATATCTCAAGTGGTAGAGATCATAGAGGAAAGAAAGAATGATTTTCTTGAGGTCAAAAATATCGATAGAGACTCTAAGGAAAATATATCAAAGTAATATGTAATTATTATGGGTGGAAAATAAGGCTATAGAGTAAATACTTACCAAGGAAATTTGAGGATTTTAGTGGATGTAAATAACCATTTATTCAATTTTTTCTTGAATATTGGGAACAATTTATTATCCATTTTAATCCCTTATTTGAAAAGTTATCCCCCAGACCAAGTAAAGGCATATTTTAAAGTGAAATGGTTGTGGTATATATATATATTAATATAAAAATAATTATATTATAATTATTTCTACAAATGTTATTTTCGTTATAAAAATAAACAATCTATAAGGACTGTGTTACTAATTTTGGTATAATTTTTTTATTAATATAATATTAAATAAATAGTTATGTATTTACTCATGTTTATATGTGATTATGGTAGATAATATGTTCAACATCCTAAAAACCCCATTATAGGTTTTATGTGAGGGAAATTTATCAATATTAATGATATTTTGGGTTAAATTTATGCAAATACAACCCATTAGTTTTGTAATAATTTAATGAAAAATTTATTTACAGAATAAGGTATTAACAATTTTTAGAAATAAACACAAATATATTGATAACCTTTAGGTTTTATATTATCATTTCCGTTATGTCAATAATATTCAATTAATATTATTTCATTTCATTGAAAAAAATAATGTCACATATTAAAACATATTGGCTATAGAATTATTTTGTGATTAATTTTATTTTTTGATGATGTTGATCATATATTTTTCCACTTTTTAAGAATTATATTAATATGGTTTTATAAAAGTGATAACTCCCATTTCATGTAAAAAATGATCGTATCTAGAAAGGATGTGAATATTGAGCCCAAAACCTAAGGGTGAAAAGGGTGATGCACCTATGAATATCATATGCGATGTTCTGATTAATATGATATTTTTTACTTTAATTTAATAGATAAATATTAAGTTGAAATTTGAGTTTTACTATTTATTAATATATATTAATTTATTATATTGGATAAAGGTTGTTATCAATTATGGGTTTTGGTAGATATTTAATGCCATACAAAAGTACTTTTGACTCTTTTAAATATATTATGATCCATTAAATGATAAATTTTGTTCACTAGTACAGAAAAATTTTATATGGGCCATTAACTCATTAGAGTTAGATGTGATGTTAAAATTAATCAATGAGCATCCATAGGATGTAATTGGGATTACGTGATAGAAGTATAAAAAGGAATAATATTTCTTTATACTCTTATTCTAGAGAGTAAAATAATTCATCAACAGAAGGAAAATGATGTTGAAGAAACAATGCTTACCTATTACATTCATATATGATGAATAAATGATAATTCAACCCATAATAGATTTATGATTTGGTCATTGTTAACATTCACTAGATATTTAATTTTCTTGTGATTGATGATATCTATCACTCTCTATAATTATTTAAAATTTTATTTCATGTCTATATTTTCACATTCCATAAATGTTTTCCAACATGGAGACCTAGTTATTTTCTATTCTAGAAGAACGTCATACTTATCTTTATCTATAATTAAGAGGATGTTTTATTAACCACTTTTTATGATATAAGTTTTCAAAAAAAGCATTTTCAAACATCATGATCATTTTTTCGAGTTCATGTTAAATTTTTGAGGAAATAATCTATTATAGGTGGTAAAAATTTAACAACCATATATTTTAAAATATAATTATTTTAAATAAATTTGATTTCTTTGATAGCTTGGGGTACAGATAACCACGAGTATAAATGAACTATAATATAATATAACATTACAACCTAGGAATATAATTTTTTGGTCATAATATAACATAAAGAATTTCAAAATATATGGTTTACGCATGTATGAATAAAAATTTATTGGTAATCAATCAATTATAATTGAAAATAAAAATCATTTAAATGTAAAATAATATTTTTTTTCTGGATAACAGTTTTTATATGCATAATGTCTTTTTATTTTAATTAATTAAATTAATACCTATTGGTGAAATATATTAATTATATTTATACATTATAAATTCAATACATCATTTTATGATAATTCTATTTTTTGGCATCAGAAAATAATATATTTTAGTTTAATTCTTTAAAACATTTTTTTTTCTAAAATGTCGTTTTTCCTCATTTCCCACAATTATATTAAAAATAATTTTTACCAATTTTATAAAATTATTTTTAAAAATGAAAATTTTAAATTCACTAAGTCAAAAAAATCTTATAAATAATTTTTTATTATTTTTTGTATATATTTATTTTTCAATGAATAATGAAAAATAATGTTTTTATTTAAAAATACATTTTCATTTACAGAATTTAATAAGTTATATATATATTTTCAAATGGTTTAAATGTAAATTTATTTCAATTATATTTTAATTAATCCTATTTATTTCATTGTTGTAACGCCCCGACCCCAGAATCCCAAAGCCAGTGCATTATTTTAATGCATTGGCATGATTACAAGGAATCAAGTCCTGAAGGATCGACCAGTTTAGTAGTTTTTGAAAATAGATTACATACGTAAACATTACATCACAATTTATACCATAAAATACAACATAGATAATCCTTTTATAATTCTATTATTTTTCTACCTTAAACCTATATATGAATCATAGTACACTTCTTAGCATCCTATGAAATAAAACATAAGAAAGGGGTGAGCTCAGATGCTTAGTAAGGGTAAATAATTTAGCGAAAGCTGTAAAAATTTAAGGAAAGATGTGTAATAAAATAAACATCCATTTTAAACAAAATCTGGAAAATAATATTGAAAAAATTAAAAATACATTACCAAATAAACATGCTCATGGATATTTTTCTAGTCTAATAAGAACATGTAGAAAATGATTTCATAATGACAGAATTCCTAATGTTGGGCATCATTACCACATAGTCAAGGCCTCGTTCTATGACTTCAAATATGATTTTTTTAATTCCATGTTTGAAGACACTATTTTGTCTTATGAGACCTACTGATTCATTGAGGGGCTTTAGCTGGCACCACCCATCACATAATGATCCCAAAGCAATCCTCTTTTTAAAATATGAAACACACCATAAACATTCGTATTAAGACTAGCATATGAAATGTTAATACTTTATCTATGAACAATTAATGGTATAAAAATATCACATCCACATTAAAACATATCACAACTCATTCATTACAATATGGAATATTATATTATAATAAATCAACCTGAATCATGAATAATATTTAGTAAAGGATGTTGATATAGTTGAAAATGTTAACTAAATTTTTTTAGTGAAATGGCCATTTTACATGAAATCATTTGAAAGTACCATAATTGATAAAGGAATACATTTAAAAGATTTTATGGAATTAAAGTTTCACATAACAATTTCAAAATTTTCAAATGAGTTAACATTTTAAAACATTCATGTCCATATAAATAAATATTTAAATACATTTTGAAATCGTGGACATAATGAGAATGATTTAGAGGAAAAAATATTTAACACATTTAAAATGATGTTTTAGGTAAAGATTACCTTTAAAATAATACTTTTAAAAACTCATTTATGAATCATGGACCAGGTTAATAAATATGTCCAGTAAAAACATACACATAAACAATCTTAGATAATAATGAGATTAAGGAATTAACCCTTACCTTGTACTGTCCATTAGTTGAGGGTACAATTTACCAATTGTATAATGACCATAGCATGTTATTGGATTATGCAAGAACCATATTAATATTTAGGATATCATACATGATTAATTCATTAATTTATACTAACCATTTAATAATAATTTCCATATTAAATTTACATTTCATGTAATAATTTTGTTCTTTATCGTACGTGTTTTAACTTCATATTTTTAATCATATAACGTAGATCATGATTTAAATAAATCCAAAATATAAAAGATGGTTTATCTATTATATATAGTTGTTATATAAATATTTATAATATATAGATATATGGAATGGAAAATGCCGTTTATGGAGACAGTAGGTCGTAGGTACGCATAAACGTTGTTTCCGTTTTCATATCATATTGAATGGCAGTAAGTGAATGATGTATATATATATTTATATTTCCAATAGAATTATTATTTCATATATTACATAATTATTAATAATATACATTTTTATAATCATCATTGAATGGTGAATATGGAAATGAATCTCATAGCTTCGTTGAGACGGTAAGCTGTACGTACGCACGGGTGACGATATCATTTTATTGTCGGTGAAATTGTATAAAATAGGATAGTATACTATATATACCTAATAATTAACATGTTATATTTATTATTTACATAAATTATACTCATTATTATACTCATAAAAATAATTATGTGTTGAATAACACACTACACCATACCGTAGAGACGGTAAGCCATACGTACGCATGTATGGTGACTTTGTTATTCATAGGATGGATAGAATAATGTATATGGTTGTACAATATTTATAATATAATAACAGTATGTAGATGATAGTGAATTTATTATTTAGGTATGGAAACAACAATGAAATAGGAAGTGGAAGAAGAAAACAACATTGAAAGAGGTGATGAATGTATTACCTCTTCTTCAAGTGCTTCCTTTGGATTTGATCAAAAGGGATCCTTAGGTTGTATAATGACCAAATTAAGCCCTCTAGGTTGAAGTGATTGTATTTGGGAAGAAATTTTAGATGGTTTGGGCTGAGACAAATGGATTTGGAGTTGTTATTTTTAGAGAAGGGGAAGTGCCCTTTTATAAGAGATTTCAGGGTCACTTATGGAAAAGCTTAAAATATTAATTTATTATACAATAATATTCAGTTTCTAATGGCTCCAAAATTATTTAATTATATTATAAGGTGGGAATTTGATGAAAACCTATTAACCAATAGGTTATTGATTGGTTTTGGTCACCCTATTGAACTTATCTTCTATATTTTCCTCTTAGATAAATATTTTATCTTTCTTCATATATTCCTGTATTATTAAAATAAATGGTGAATAAACATATTATAAACAGACAAGAGAATATAAATTGGTTAATTAATGACATATATATCATTATATATTTCCTTGGTCTGAACCTTGTATTTTTATGATTATTATATAATTTAATAATAAAATAATAGTTTTAAAAACACATTTATGTCAATTTCGATACTATTTGGTATTTCGTTTTTTTGGAAGTCATAATAAGCTTATTAATATTAAAAAACATTAAATCAATACTATCTTTCCATATTCACCTAGAAAATGTTTTTATGTCATCAGAATTCCCAATTTACATTTATTTTGATATTTATAATATCAATTATTTTAATCCTTCTTTAATAAGGCAATTACACTATCATCATCGTGTCATAAATAAATTTAATTATTTAATTTCTAAAAATTATAAATAAATTCTTATGATGTAGTAAGTATTATTAAATTTTTAATGAATATTTATTTTGTAATTTAGCTTATGTATAACCCTATATTAAACATTGATCAGTTATTAAACATTGAATTTAACACCATTAAATCTTCTTTAAGTAAAATAATAATAAATGTCATAATCTAATAAAAGTGGAACAATAGGATCATATTTCATTCTTAAGGTTTATATTTGACATAATACACATATAAAATAGAATTAGGACATGTTTTAGGGTAATTATAATACCATTTTTATAATTAATTTTGATCATTTATTTTTAACCATGGTAAATAAAATGAAAAATTTACTATTCAGTAAAATTTATTTTCATCCTATTAAACCACATTTTACGTAATGATGGAAACTGTGCTTTTTTATATTAAATTAACAGAAGTGGTAAAATTACATTTTATGCAAATTTGCAATTGTTCCTAGAAGGTGGGTAAAAGACGTTAAAAAATGCAATAAAATTTTATACATATATTCTTATTATAAAATGACTCTAATGAATTACATTGAACTAATATAGGTATTATCTATTTATTTTGATTATAAAATAATTTTTAACAAAAATAATAATTATTTAAATATAATTCGGTTTAAAACAATAACATAATGTTTTTCACCATTCAACAAAAAATTAATGTTTTCAGAAAAATACTAAAAATTATGCATAATCTAATTTTTATATTCAGAATCCAAAATTGATATATATATTAAAAATTAAAATCATATGAGTTAAATTAGTGAATTTAAAATTAATCTTCGTTGTCAAACTAGAAATTTGAGTTTTTATGAATTAAAAACTATAAAAAGATTGACTTGTGTTTATGTAAAATTTAAATGTGAAATTACATCCAATGACCTAGATTATATTAAATGATAAAAATATAATCTAATTATACTTTAAAACCACTCAAATTTGTAATTTATCACAATAAAGTATTTCAATTAGAAAAGTTATTCACTTTTAAAATTTATTATTCTTCATTATTTATAAAAATTTATAAGTTATCAGAAAAGTACCAATAATTTATCCAAACTAAATTTTTATAACCAGATTTTAACGAATAAATTTTTTGGTCAAATCAGATGTATAAAAGTGTAAAATGTTGGTTTTTAAAAGGGTTATTTATTAAAAGGTAGTAAAATTGTACTTTTTGAAAAATACATCCTTTATCTAAAAAATTGAATTTGATCTTCTGTTATGTCTAAGAAACACATAACAAAAATTTTAGAATTATATGGAATATATAAAACTCAAATTTTAGTTAATTCTATTCATAACCGCTTTGGAACGACTAGTTTGGTCTATTGTGGTGCACTCAAACTCGGTGTTGCATGTAACACAAACTATTGAATTACTTTAAGGAGATAATGTAGTATGAAATATTGGGGTGTTAAATTTTCCCCTCCTTTAATAAATTGTCCTCGTAATTGGAAATTGTTCTTAAAAATTAAAAAGGTTAAAAATAGAAAATACCTTTCTATAAAAACCTAATCGGAAATATGGTTAATAAAATTTAGTCTTAATAAGAGGGAAAGGGAAATGAAAAATTTACTACAAAATTATGATCTCTATTAGGAGAATAATGGTGGAAATTAAAGGCACATAATTGGAGGAAAACATAAATATATATAGGGAGTGATTGAGTTTCTCAATCACAAACAAGTATAAAATTGTTGGTCTCAAATCCATCAATCTATGATGGTTTAAAATATAATCGGTTCAATAATACATAAGGTGTCCGGATGAAACATTTTTTGTTTTATGATCCCTTCCCTATTGTTTAATAATTAATTTCTTTATAGACTAAAATAGAGGAAAAGTATACTTGACAAGTAGAGTGTCACCCTTCAACTAATTTCTACCCCAAACTCATCTTTCACTCCGAAATATAATAGAATTCAAAAATATTCAATTTTTCCTAAACGTATAGGGTTCCCAAAATAATTAATTGATAATTCATCTGTCAGACTATTTAAAAAAACATAATTATACAAACCAGGACATCATATAGGCCATTGGTAGATGATACAACCATGTCTCAATTCCGTTGTGGGTTCAACTCTCAAGACATTACTGGATGTGACAAGTTATCTCCCCGCCTTTGGGTTATCCTTTTTATAAGAATATAAAAATAATTTTAGGAAATTATTTAAACATAACAATAGTGTCCAATACCAAACATAATCCATTCCAACCTTTAGACTTATCCAAAATACAATTTTCCAAACTCACATTCCAAAATTTATAAGGAAGGTAAACATAATGAAGATCTTTTTGACGACGTAATAACATGTGAATAAGTTTATCTTGTATTATTTTAAAACATTTTAACTCTCTAAATTACCATAAAACCATATTGATTTCATTTATGCTCTCTTATTCCTTATAGAATACTATATATACTCCTTATATCCAAATAATTTGTAAACTCCATCAATGATGAAATAAATAATAAATTAATTAGTTTCAAAGTAGTCACGAATATCAAATATAATTTATCCAAATCAATCATATCATATTCCAAAATCACTACCTCAGAACTATATTAATTTATATCTTTCCTTCAACAATTTACTTTCCAAAACGGTTAACATTCTCTGGAGTCACTTTTCATAGAACCATATATTCTCAAATACCCAATGAAATAGTATATCAATAAAATAATTTTATACTCCATAATTGTTATAACAAGTATATCATTGATACAACACTCAAATGACATAATTATTTAATATCAATATAAGACCACTAGTCATTCCTCTTCATATGTGGTAGTATCATAACATGATTATTATCCAACAACATCATTTTTGGGATACTCTAATTATTGGAACATTGATTCGTGTAATGTCCCAACTCCTAATAGATGAAGAACTGTACTTTTGAAACCTTCTTTTTAACCTTGCAATCAAGTACATGGTGTCCTTTTTCTTCTCACTAATAATAAACTCTATTTCCCTTCAACCATTTACAAAGGCATTTCATCCCACAGTCATCACATATGGGAATATCCTTCATTCCATTATTTCCTTTATCCATCTTTCTCTATACTATTATTTTCTTCTCTAGCTTCCCTTCAATTCCATAGGACTAAGATAATTCTTTAATTATTTTATTAACACATGATATTATTTCTTTATATAATGAGAATATATGGGAGACTATTTCCCTCTTAAATGTTTTCTTAAGACCATGACAGATATGATAATTCTTAATCATTGGATCATGTGTACTGCTGGAGTTCTCATCCCTTCTTCTGGGAAACATTCCTAAATCGAGACATACAATAGGCTAGATCAAATAATAATTTATAATCCAAAAACTAGAAAAAATTTCAAGATTTATTGAAGATTTTCACACCTCTAGAATCATAATCATAAAAATTTTTTCCTTGATGACATATTTACTCAAACATCCTTCTAAATGGATTGTAATGAAAATGTGAATTATCCTAAGCATATCCACTGGGAGTGTCGTATACAAGAGTTTAGCAAGGCATCTTGCCGTACACCAGTTCTCGTTCGAGTCTACCTTAAAGAATTGTTTTCTGGTTGTACCCCTAGAAACATCTGTTCCAGAGCTTCCTCTACCTTTACATATATGTATTTCGTGAAACATTTTCCAAATAACTACATTACCATAATTCTAGGATGTTCTTGTATACAAATCTTCTGTTTCTATGTTAGGGTATTGTTTCAAAATTAGAGTTTATATAAATATATTTCCAAGGCTGTTGAAAAACTTCCTTTTATACCAACTGTAATGCCCTGAAACTAGAAGCTTGGAGACAGTGAATTATTTTAATACATGGGCATGATTACAAGCTATCATGTCCTGAAAGACCGATCAGCTTAGCAGTCTTGGAAAATTGACTACATATATGAACATTACATTACAATTTCTTAAATAAAATAAAACATAAATAATCCTTTGATAATTTCATTATTATTCAAGATTAAACCTTCATATAAATCATAGTACACTTCTTGGCATCCTGTGAAAATTCAACATAAGAAAAGGGTGAGCTAAGATGCTTAGTAAGGGAACATATTTAAGCGGAAGCTGTAAACATTTAAGGAAACATGTGTAATAAAAATAAAAATATTTTTAAAAATAATCTTAAACATAATATGAAAAAATCTATAATAAATTACCATATAAACATGCACAAGGATATTTTACTAGTCGAATAATCAAATATAGTAACTAATTTTATAATGAGGTAATGCCTAATATCAGACATAATTATCACATATTCAAGGTGTTGTTCCAAGACTAAAAATTATATTTTTTCAGGGAATTGTTCCACGACACTAGTTTGTCTCATGAGACCTACTGATGCATTGAGGGGCTATAACAGTCCCCACCCATCACTTACTAAGTCCATTGCATTCCTCATATGAAACATAACATAAAAATCATATTAAAATCAGCATAGGAAATGTCAGTACATTCGCCATAAAACATGAATGGTATAAAAGTATCACATGCACAATAAAACATATCACAACTCATTCAACACATTATGGAATTTTTTAATATAATAAATCAACCTCAATCATGGGTAATATCCAGTAAATAATGTTGATATAGTTGAAAATGATCATAAAAACTCTTTGAATGAAATTCCCATTTTTTATGAAATCATTTGAAAGTCACAGAATTTATATAGGAAGTAATTTAAGAGATATTTTTGAATAATTGAGTCCCATATCACTTTGAAACATTTTAAAGTAATTAACATTTTTAAACATTCATGTCCATATAAATAAATGCTTAAAACCATTTTGAAAACATGGACATAAATGAGAAAGATTTAGAAGAATAAATATTTAAAACATTTAAAATGATGTTTTAGTTAAATATTACCTTTAAAAAAATCCTTTTGAAAAATATTTTATGAATCATGGACATAGATAATAAATATATCCCAGTAAAAACATACACATAAACAATCTCGTATAATAATGATCTTGAGGAATTAACCCTTGTACTTTACTTAATTTGAGGGTACGTTTAACCTCCTGTATAATGACCATAGTATGTTATTAACTTATACCAGAACAATATTAATATTTATGATATCACACATGATTCAGTTTTGAAATTATAATACCAATTTAATAATAATTACCATGATAAATTAACTTTTCAAGTAATAATCACTTTCTTTATCATACATGATTTAACTTGTTATTATTGATCGTATCCCTTAGATCATGATTTAAATACTTCCAGAATATAAAACAAGATTTATATATCACATATATTTAGAATATAAATATTTATAATAGATAGATATATGAAATGGAATACACAGTTTATCAAGATGGTAGGTTATACGTACGCATAAGCGTTGTTTCTCTTTTCATATCGTATTGAAGGGAAATAAGTTAATGAGAGAGATATATATATATATCCAGTAGCATTATTACTTCATATATTACATAATTACTAATTATATACATTTTATTATCATCGTGGAAAGGAGAACGTGTAAATGAATCTCATCGCGTCGTGGAGACGATAAGTCGTACGTACGTAAGAGAGAAAGTATCATTCTATTGATGGTGAAATCATATATAATTGGATGATATATTATATATAAATAATCATTAACATGGTATATTTTTTATTGACATAAATTACAATCTTTATTATACCTATCCAAATAATGATGTGTTTAATAACAAACTACACCACAATGTGGAGACATTAAGCCATACATACACACGTATGGTGACTTTTTTATTCTTAGGATGGATATAATTATGAATATGGTTGTTCCAGATTTATAATTACATAATAGTATGTAGAAGTTACTAGAGTTATTATTTTGGTATATAAACAACAACAAAAGCGGAAGTGGAAGAAGAAAAGAACTTTGAAATAGGTGATGAAATTATTAAATGTTCTTCAGGTGCTTCCATTTTATTTGATCAAATGGGATCCATAGGATAGATTATGATCAATGTATGCACTCTAATTTTATATGAGGGTATTTGGGAGGAATTTGTAGTAGGTTTTGGACAACAAACATGGCTTTTAGTTGACATTTTGAGAGAAGGGTAAGTACCCATTAATAAAAGAGGCGAGGGTCACTTTTGGAAAATCTTAAAATATTAATTTATTATAAGATAATATTTCGTTTATACTGCCTCAAAAATATTTTAATTCTCAGATATGGTGTGTATAGTTCTAAAACCACTCATCCAAAAGGTTATAGATATGTTTAGGTTACCATATTAAAATTATATTTTAGATTTAACTCTTAGTTAAATTGTTTAACATTTATAATGTATTCTTGTATTATTATAATATATGGTTAGTATACATGCTGTAAAAATCCAAACGAACCTCAAGCGGTTCATTAATGACATATACGTCATTATATATGTCCATTGGCCAAACCTTTTATTTTTATGATTATTATATCATTTAACAATATAGTAATGTTTTAAAAAAAACTCATTTATTTCAATTTTGAAACTATTTGGTATTTATATTTTTATATAGTCATAAAAAGTTGATTACTTCTAAAAAAATATATTAAATCAACCCTAACATGTAAAATTATCTTATAAAATTCGTTTATTTCATTATAAGTCTCTATTTATATTTATTTTTATTTTTATAATATCAATTATTTTAATATTTCATTAATAAGGTAATTACTGCATCATCAATGTGTCATAAATAAATTTAATAATTTAATGACTAAAAATGATAAATAAAATTCCATGATATAGGAAATACTATTAGATTTCTAATGAAAATTTATAGATGAATTTATCTTATGTATTACCCTATATGAAAAATGGTTTAGTTATTAGACGTTGAATTTAACACTTTTAACTCTTCTTTAAATAGAATAATATTAAATGTTCTAATCAAATACATGTGGACCAAAAGGATAATATTTTATTATTAAGGTTTATTTTGGTTGAAATAAACTAACCAAATAGAAATAATACATATGGTATGGTATGTATAATATAATTTTACCTTTAATTACTTTATTTACTTTTAACTCTGGTAAATAAAATTCAAAAGTTACTCTTCACCATAAATAATTTTCAACCTATTGAACCACATTTTACTTACTGATGTAAACCGTATCTCTCAGAATTTTGAAATTCAATTCACAGAAGTGGTAAAATTTGGTTTTATCGGAATTTGCATATGTGCCTAGAAGGTGAGTAAAAGAAGTTACAAAATTCATAAAAATTATATACATCTTTTCTTATAAAAAATGACTCCAATGAACTAAAACGAACTAATATAGGTATTATGTATATATTTTTACATTAATATAAATAAAAAATAATAATTATTTAAATAAAAGTCATTTTTAAACAATAACGCTGTGGTTTTCACTATTCATCAAAAATTAAATGTTTTCAGAAAAAACAAAATTCACCCTAAACTAATTTTGATATGCTTAATCCAAAAATTATATATATTTTAACAAATTAAAAACATATGAGTGTAATTAATTAATTTAAAATTAGTTCCCATTTTCAAAACCAGATAGCCGAGTTTGAAAAATTAATAACTATAAAAATATTATCATGTGTTTATATAAATTTAAATGTGAAATTGCATCCAGTGACCTAAATTATATTAAATGATAAAAATATAATATAATTATTCTATAAAACCACTCAAATTAAAATTTTGAAACTATAAATTATTTCTATTAAAAAATTGTTTTCTATTAAAATTTATTATTGTTCACTATTCATCAAAATATAAAAGTTATTAGAAAATAACATAAAATTTATCCAAACAAAATTTTTATGTCCCGCTTCTGAAGAAGAATTTTATTTTGTCAAATAAAAAATATAAAATTGTCAAATATTGGATTTAAAAATAGATTTCCATTAAAGGGCGGTGAAAATGCACTTGTTAAAAAATACTTCTATTATTTGAGAAATTGAATTTATTTTTATATTATTTCTATGAAACTCATAATATGGATGTTAAAATTATATGTAATATATAAAATTCAAAATTTATTTAATAATATTTATAAATGCTTTCGAACGGCTAGTTTGGTATGTTTTGGTGCACTCGAACTTAGTGGTGCATGTAACGTAAACTATTCAATTACTTTAAGGATATAATTTACGATGAAATAACGGGGTGTTTGAATTAGAATTAATTTAATGTTTAATTTTCGTATAAACAACCTTTTATAGTTAAGAAAATATTTCTTCATAAATTTTCTTCTCTCATAACTTTTAAAAGTTTGTTTTTAATTAAATTCTTACAATTCTCTGAATTTTAAATGGAAAATTTTATAAAATATTGGGAATTATATTAACAAATATTATATAATAATTTCAACTGAATTTTTTTGTAATTAATTTTAAAAATAATATAAATTAACTACCACTATAAATATTGAAACATTTCTTAATGGGTGGTAATAAAAAAAATATGTGTTAAAATTACCTATAAAACTATATAATATCTATTTCATTGAAATATTTCTTTATTATAAATATCCGGTTCTAAAATTATAATGTTTTTCCCTTAATGGGATGTAGAAAAAGTGGTTATAATTTATTCATCTACAAAATTCATAGCGTGTCCTCTCCCCCTCATATAAAAGGACACCCCTCTCCTATCCCCCTCACACTCCCAATTCCATTTGTTTCTGATAACAACGACCCAAATTAATTAATTAAATCCCTCCCCACTACATATATTACATTTGTTATTATAAAAATATTCTAGGAAGGATTTATGTATAAACCTAAATAGGTTCACTGAAAAAGAGGTTTAGTTCTTAACTAGGTTCATTTATTTTATTTATTCCTCTTCATATTCAAAATATTATTCCATTATGATAAAATAAATAAACTAGTATCTTAAATATAATTATATGTAAATATATTAGTGGAAAAACATATATACATCTCCTATTCCATTAAATGGGAAGTAAATCTACTGATTCTGTGTACGGTGTACTACCACCTTGTGGAATAGTGTAATTTTTTTCATCACCGCCTCTCAAGGATGGATGTAATGATGGATTAGATGTATATATATCATATCTAAAACATAATTATACTTTTTAAATCATAATATCAATTCTAACATCTTAACTTCCAATATTTCTAAAAACGATAACATCGCTCGTGCGTATGTATGGACAAATCCCTCCCAAAAACATTATGATTTGTTTTTCATTTTATATTCAAATGGATGGTAATACGGATATAATTAATAAATATAAATAATTAATGGAATATAATAATTAATCCAAAAATTATAATTAATACAGACCATTATTTCATTCTATTTTTTTTAATGAAAATATTATTCATTCGTGCATACGTCCTACTATTTTCATGAACAATATAACACAATTTTCTCTATATAAGATTTATGGACTATTATAAATACATATATAATGAATATATCTGATATTTATATCATTTTAAGGAAATTATAGTATTAAACCATTATAAAAGTACAAGGACTGAAACTACAAAATAAAAACATACATGAAAAACAATGCAGTTATCACCTGAATGAAAAATTTAATAAAGAATTATTAATAAAAGGATGATAAAGGATTGTCAGTAAATAATATAATATATAATATAAATTATTATTGTTTTTAAATATATTAATAATAAATCTATAATTAATATATAATAATCTCATATACATAGGAAAGAAGTAAAACCAGAGTTGAGGGACTTCGTCTCGATTTCCATTCATTGATGAATATTTTATTATTATGAACCAAATTAAATTTATATAGTGCAAATACTTCACCTTTTAAATTTTATATCAATAAAATTCACAATTCATGTAATTTTTTTTTCAATTCAAATTATTTCATCCAATGGCATTTGTATTGAATGTTATCAAGTTGTATATGTTTCATAACTAAATTGTTTTCATTGATTTATACAACTTATCCGTTTTGTCTGATATTATAATATTACATGTGATTTTTTTATTTTATGTTGTATTTACACTTCCTTTTTATGGATTTAAATTTGATAAAAATATTCAATTAATTGATTAATTATTATGTTAACAGTATTATCTTTATAAGGATTTTCTTGTGGATTTCCATTTCATTAGGACATATTTGTTAGTTTATACCTAGTAACTTTTATGTAATGTATATACCGACCATTAAATATATTTAGCATGAAAATTTAATTATTCATGATGATTAATTTAATAATTAAATTTTATTAATTCAACGGGTTACCATTTAAAAGTTACCAAAAAAGTAAGACTCTATTTTATAATCTCACATTTATTTGGGATTACTTTTACGTCCATTGATTAAATTTTATCAACTATCCATCATAATATCCAAAAATTTAAATATCCATAATATTTATCATGCATATGATTATTCCTTTAAACAAATATCTTTTCTACATATGGGTTTTTACGTTCAATGTTATCTGATTGACTGAGGTAACATTTAAAAATCTATATTCTTTACTCAATATGGATATTTTTTGATAGGTAATATTTTCTATGGATTAATTTGGTCATTAAAAATATTAATATTGATTTAAACATTCAGTGACATTTGGGGGATGAAATTATCTGTCCGCTAGATGAATCGACAGTTCTCATTATACAAAACAATTTTCTAAATCAAATCGTTTTTTACCATTCATTTTAAATGTCTTAGAATAACATATTGGAAATATATATATCATGATATGTAAGATCATGATGTCTAGTATTAATCCTTTACTTAATTTAGAATATACTTATTCTTATCCATGAGATTATTTTCTTGATATTATATAAGGATTCATTTTGTGATTAATTTATTGATTAAATGACATGTGTGTTTAGTTGTTTACCTTTACATATTGATAATGTACTATATAACCATGATAGTCAAGTCATTGATTAAATCTAATATGTTTATAGTTATTCTACTTGATATATCTAAAATCATTTATTTTGATTCCTGATATATTATTTCCTATGAAACCCTTACTAAGCATATGTGATAAACCTTATTTTTTTATTTTATATTTAATATTGAGAAGCAGTGTTTGAATGAGTTCATGATACAAAAATTTATACTTTCACTTTATTTTATTTCGTATTTTATAATGTAATGTGAGATTAAAGTATGTATCTATTTTACCAAATCTTATAAACTATTTATTCCTTTATTATGTAATCACTTCTATCTCACAACATATTTGTAATGTAACCACCAACATTAGGTTAATAGGGTCAAGTCCTTTACCCAAAACATTTTGTATTAAAATATATACAATGTATAAAAAATTCAAATTTCTTGAATTATTTCTGAATTTATATGGGCAATTAAACACAAGTACATGAATTGTACCAATGAGATACATGTTGTGTAATAATGTGATATTTGACCAAAACCTATGGCACCTCTGGATGAGTTATTTAAATTCATTTAATTCATAAATTTAATAAATTTTGATTATATTTATGATTAAGAAGAGTAAGGCGTGAAAATATCATTATTCATATTGAAAAATATTAAACTGGAATTAGAAACTAATGAAAAATGTGTAAATCAATCTGAAACCATTTAATAATTATAAATAATTATGCAAATTCACATATATTGATTAATAGTTATGGAAAAAGTTTATGTTTTAGATGTGGTATTCCAAACTTGGTTCTTTCATAATGGATGATGAAGCTGAGATATACATCGATAATAAATGTTGTAAATAATTTGATTGAATAAAATACTAATTGATGAGGGAACACTATAACCAAACACAAGATCATAACATATTATTCAAAATTAATTTAAAATTTTAAATAATTACGTTTTGATTAATTATTTACTAGTTAATGAATCTGAAAATATGTCTATATCATACTATGATTACAATTTAATAATCAAGTGTAGGTTCCTTCTAAATATGATCCGCACATGCTCTACGATCATTTTAACATTGTTGTAGGAATCCTTAGGTGATGATATTGTAGATCATATTTCTTGTTTCATTTATCATTGGTCTCCCCAAGAATCACATCATAAAAGATTTACTTAGATCTATCTCAAATCAAGAGTAGTGACGGTGTAGGATCACTCGGCATTCGTGAGAGAGTTATGGGTGAAGGGAGCTATCTTGGGCCCTAATAGAATTATCAAAACAAAATATCCTCACTAAAAAATAGTAACACTTCATAAGAAATAATATAATTAAATTTATATTGATCTAGGGATAGAAAATAATAATTTCACATAATGCCTTATTATTTTTATTAATCCCTATAGTACCACATATCTTTAATAATAATTATAATTGTAATATTAATATATATTTATATGATTAAAACTATTTAATTAATTTAATACAATTTATTTATGTAAAATTAAATAAATTTGTTTCTCAGAAAACCATAATACCTCATCCTTCATTACTCTATAATTTTATTAGGACTTGAATAATGAATAAATAATTAATAAATGAAAATAACTACATTATACACTAATAAATAAATAAATATTATATTCAAAATTTTAAAATTATATTTTTAGTTAATATTTTTCTAAAAATACATTTTCTTAAAAAACTGGTGATATCAAATTTGAGATCAAACAAACATGAATATTTTTTATCACACATACAGTAATAATATTTATTGAACTTATTAAATACTAAATTGTGTTATCATTTAACTATGATTCAACATACACATATTGTGGGACACTCTGGTCATCCTTCATAGTGAAATTAGGTAATGTAGCCCAAATTCCAAGGTTAGGATCATGAATCTTTCTAAAGAACGCATAGAGAATGAATTTAATGTCACAATGACATAAAACATTATATGGAAATTTTCTAAGTAATATAATTTATTTATCGTGATATCGCAAATCAAGAAAGTTCCATATTGGTCCCATCAACCTATATTTATTATGTCCCCTTAGAAATTTTTGTAACTGAACATTCCAAAAAAACACAATGTACATGGATTTAATTGGGCTATATTGTTTCCATCAAATGACTTCATTTATCGACATCTATTATGGAACAAAAGGGAAATTTTTTCTTGCATTATTCATTAATTATATATTACTCATGGAACAATTAATGTATGGTACTTCACTATTAAAATATTCCATCATAATTTTCATGAATACATCAATGTATGTGACTCATATTATCCATTAATAATAATATTAATGTCTAAGGATGAAAATAAATGACCACAAATAGGAACATAAAATAAAACATATAATTGTGGATTTCCAACTAGAAATTCCATTTATAATAATATCTACACATGAAATTACCTTGGGAATAAACTATGAGAACGTGCCTCAATGTCCTATGAGTCTCCACCCCTAAAAACATATATCATTTTTCTCCCTCAAATGATTTATTCTAGCTAAATAACATTTATTGAGGAATATTTTCAAGGTAGTTTAAGGTTGTAATTATAGTAATGAACATTTTTGACATTTTAGTGTGACAAATACTATTCAGATATTATCACATACAATTTTACATAGAAGAACAATCATTATATTATAAGTAGTTTATTAATAATGAATCCATTGAATAAATGTAATAATAAAGTATAAATTAGTATATTATAGGGAACCAACTATAAAATCATGAGTTTTGAATAGTATTGGTGTGTTTTATCCTCTTGAGTTTCTCACTGTTGATTAATAATGGAAATGTCAGTCTCCAGTCTTTATGTTGTTGACTATGAATTTTTCTTGTGGTAAATCTTCTTGTACATTTTTTCAGTTTATAAAGGAGGAGACCTGATCAGTTTCTAGTCCATAGGATGCCAGTTGAGGATGTCATCATATTTTCCTCTCTTCATTATATGGCCTTTATATGTCATAAAAATTTCATTGTAAATACAATTTGGAATATTGAAAATTAAAACATCTAATGTTCATCTAATGAAAATTTATTTTTCATGAAATAAATTATAATTCCAATTAAATAATAAAATCTATTTTATAAAATGATTTACCAATTTCAAAATAAAAATCCAAAATAAAATTTTAAATTATATTTTTTGTTCCACAAAAAAAAAATTTTTAATATGAATTGGACGGAATGGAAATTATTTAAAATTTACATCAAAATTTCATAAAATAAAAAATAATACTATAATTTCATAATTTTTAATAAAAAATATCATAATAAAATCAATTAATTACGCTAATGTTTTTTAAATATGATGATTGAGAATTATTGAACTATGAAGGTTTTTATGAAAAGATTCTCACCACCCGAATATTATTTGAAAATAAAAAAAACCATACACTCCTAGTGTACCAAATAAAAAGTGAATGACACTCTATTTGGAATATATATTGGATGTTTTCCAAAATAAAAAAACCCATTTTTTTCCATATCTGTACATTTCATATCCAAAAATAAGAAACGTATTCATTCTAACCCTAATTTTTCCACCTATTATATGTACCACATAACAAACATCGATTATAGTTAACTCAATGTAATACATTGATTTTTTAATTATCATTTCACTTCATGAGTATATATAGATAACATGAAATAATGATAAAGTGGAGACTCAATTTTTTCTTTCATGATAAATTTAATATTTTTAAAATATATTAACAATATATAAAAAGCTATATATGAGCCCTTTTATAATCATATCAAATATGATGGAAAAGAAAAATTGGACTTATATTTTCTTTAATTTTGGAGTGTCATTAAATTAATTACACCTCCATGTAATGTTTTTCTCCTATCTATGTGACCCATTGATAAAATCCCCTCATTAAACTACGTTAATGTGTGACATCTATGTCGGAATCCAGTTTGAATTATGTTGAGACTTGTGAATCCTAATATTCAACTCAATTGAAACAATATTCAAACATTTTATCAGCATGAAATCCAATTTTATGTTGTTGATAACGTATATTGTCAACATGGACTATTTCTAAGCTCAACATCATCATATTTTTATGTAATATTGTTGTCATATTATTAACTTAATAAAATCCTGGAATCTAATTTAAAAATTTACATTATTTATTTACAATAAAATACTATATTTATTTTGAATATAATGTGATATTTATTTATTATGTTAACCAAATAAAATTCTTTACATTTATCTTTATTAACATGCAATAAACTCTTTTAAGATATTTAAATAACACTCACTCTAGATTTGGATGACTGTGTTCATTTATTTTTTATTCGTTTAGCTTCTCTATGTTCAACTATACTCCCACATTTCACTTAGACAATATATTAACTTTAGAATACCTTTCTAAGATAAAAAAACTCCTCTGTGTTTAGAAAATAACTCTTATTTCCATTTAGGAAGAATATTTAAAAAAATTTAAATTAATATCCATATCTCATATGTTATATTATATATTTAAATTATTAATATGAAAATAGTGATTTATTATTTATAGTATTCCACTAATTATGTGTAGGAACATACCCATTATATTTTAATAATAATATTGGTTTAATGATTTGGTACTAAATAAATCCACATTTTTTCCTTTTTTATTTTCAATCATGATTTAGGATTTTATACATCATAAATCATGTGTATTGAATCCCTCATTACATATATTTCATAACAACACTTTGTTAATAAACAATGTACCTTATCATATAATGGAAAAGAAATAAATCTCTATATATTATATTTGGATTCATCTAAGTTTGATTTATTCCATTACATTAATATTTATGACCCAAAAAAATTTGTTTCATCGTATCAGTGACAGATATAAGATTCCTTAATTCTTAACATGATTTTGAACACCTTTATATGTACAAAATCATTATAATTTACATTCAGTGACATAAACCCTTAAAAACTAAATAATTTATTTCTATAACATTGGTACCTAATATGAAATTTACATGTATTTTCAATGACGTCTTCATGTGTATAGGATTTTTCAATATTATGTAAATTTTTCCCTTCATTTTTGATACATCTAGAATACTATGACCATGTATTTATAGTCAATGAAACATTATTGGAAATCATAACATATATTTACATCATAAAATTTAATATCTTAAACATTTATACTATCAATAAAATAAATAACATGGAAAAGAAATAATCTATTTCATATATTCTAAAAAATTGATAAATCATTTAAAATTTTCTATATTTCATTCACAATTCTAGAATATTTTCAATGATGAAAAAATAATGAAATCCATAGCTATAATATGTCTTAATGAAACTGGAAATCTCTATAATACATTAAAAAATTTAACTATATTGAGTTAGGATTAAAGCCTAAAATTCATTTTTATATACTTCATCTAATTCAACTAAATCCTAATTTGAATCGATTAATACTTTTCATAAGCATCCAAATTCATTTTTTCTATAAATTAAATACCCAGTTACTCATTAAGTTATTTCTATTATATTTATAACATCATCTCTTAATTAAGAAAAATATATAATTTTCTATACCAATATAAGAGATTAATTATATTAAGCTACCTTTTTTATTAATATTCATCTCAACATAATGTTAGGTGTTAATTATGATATTATATCGATAATAAAATTCTTTTTCATATGAATATAATGTTTTAATTTCGTTTAATAAAAAACTTTGTTCAATGTTATCTCACTATAATTATGATGAATTTTGATTTGATCATATTCATTGGTGGTCCAAGATCCATAATTCACTGTGAAATGTGTCTAATTTTGATTTTACCTCAAAAATTATTTATTTACGTACAAAATGTTTTCCAATATTGTAACATCCCAGGTAAATAAATAATATGGAATATTCATTATTATTATTATTATTTTTGAATTAAATATTAATTCCACTATAATATTTTTTCTATGTTTGATGGAATACCTGACCCACAACATTGGGTTTCTCCGAAATCTCATTCTGCACACAAGGGTGAGTCATATTGAAATAAATACAATAATATTATTTATTGTAGTTAATTTGCTCAAATTGTATTAGCGTGAATGAATATGAATAACTAAAATATTATAATAATTGTTTGTTAAATGTTTTTACATTTATCTAATAAAATTTATAGGCTTAAAATGAGAATGATTCTGATTTTAAGCATGAAAAACTCTAATATGTTTTAAAAATTCATTTTAATTCCATTTGATGGAAAAGCCTTTTTATATATATTTTTTGTCACTTTTATATGTTCCATTTGACAAAATAATCATCTTATTTCGAACAGTAACAAAAAATTACTTCGTTTAAAAATTTTGTATTTTTCTAATATAGGTAATTTTTTAATGAATTGTGAAAAATACTGCATTTTAATTCAAAACTGCCTTTTCATCTAATTTATTTATATATATATATATTTCCTTTTAATTGGTTTTTAAGTGGAATTGGATTTTATATTTAACATTTAGTCCAACTTGTGTAATTGGATATAATTTCACACTGAAATTAGACATTAACAAATGTCAATCTTTTGATAGTTATTATTTCTTGAAGATATGTTTTTTGTTTTTCACAATGAGAATTAATTTTAAATTAATTTCTGCATCTTTTATGTTTTAAATTTCGAAAAATATATTCCATATAGGGAATAAAAACTTCAAATTTTTTAAATATATAACTCTTATTTTTTAACATTCTGAATAGTAACATTAGTATATATTTTGTTAACCCTGGTTAAAGGGATAATCTTGTAAATAAGGGTAAAAATTTGATTATAATATTATTAAAATACTCTAATACATTAACCTATCCTATTGTATGATACATTTCCAACCATTGAAATCCTTGGGTCGATTTTGGGACCCTATGGAGCAATTGGTAAGTAAAAATGACATTTTATAAAAAATAATTTAAAGTTAAAGAAAAATGTAGCATAAAAACATATCTTATATTAAAAGAATTTTTATATAGGGGTTTAAAAGTGATCATATCATCTATAAATATTATTTGGAAATCTAAACTGATTTTCTTTAATCATGGTATTTAATATATTATTTTATACATTATATATATAAATTTAATTATGACATAACAGTTATGTAGTAATTTATTAATTAATAAAGAATTAAAATAAATGATATTATAAATATTTAAATAAAATTATTTTGAAACGTATTATACCATCCAAAAATTTTAGGGATAATAATTACGTGTTATATTTGAGTTAATTAATGTTTTCAGAAATAATAATGTTTTTATTGATTTTTTAATGGTCCTGATATGATTAGTTTATAAATTGACATAAATGGTTTTTTGAATCAATCAATATTTTATTAAATGATAAAATAGTCCTAAAAATCTACGATTCTACAAAATCAAATAGATAATGTCGATAATTTAATAAATCAGCTAATTTTTGTTCTAATGGCATTTTATGGCATCTATAATAACCATTAAGTATAAATATACAAGAAGACGTAGTAAATGTTAAATTAGTTAACTAAGGATTAATATTAAATGATAAGGTTAACTATGAAACCAAAACTTGTCTAAAACCTATTTTTTGAGTATATTTAGATTAATAGTTCTATTATAAAAGAATTTACTGACTTTTTCACCTTTTGAAATCAAAATTCAGTTTATAATAAGTTAATATTTTCACTCATTCATAAATAGCCCCTCCCACCACTCATAAAAGACCATCACCTCTAACCTACAACACACATCTCCCAAGCCCCTTAGCCCATCCATGCTCTACTCAAATAATCACCCAAAGTCCCTCTATTCCACCTAGAACCCTTAATTTGTGTAGAAGGCAATTCAATAACGCCTTTTCGTTCAAACCAAAGGAAGTAACCCGATTTAAAAGTAATGTTTTCCCTCAAGTGGTTTTCTTTTATTTTTCCTTCTACAACCCCCAATGATCTATTTATTATATTATTTTATAACAAAAAATAATCCTAAATATACAAAGATTTTGTTATGATAAGTATCAGTACTACACATATACACACCACTATATAATGGATATGAATATACTGTTTCTATGTACGACGAACTACTGCCACACAAAAAAAATTGTTCATTTTTACCTTACCACATCTCATGGTGTCCATTAAAATGGTAATGTAAGTATATATGATATATATGATATTTATTTTATCTCTATTATGATTTATTTCTCAATTCATAAATACCTTTATGATTTTCATGTTGTATAAATACAATAATTTCATTTGAGGACGTTCGGACTACCGCCCCCTCAAAGTGATATGACTCATTCATACCATACATGGAATGAATAAATGATGGTGTTAATGAATATATGAAACATATAGAAAATATTATAATATACTGTAATTATTATATACCTATGTATCTTTATGTTTTTATTCCATTAAATATGAAATAGAAATGACTGTTGCGTTCAAGCGTACGTACGGCTTACCGTCTCCATGAATGGTGCATTTCATTTCATATCTCAAATTGTTATATAATATTATAAATACATATATAATTAATATATATGATATATATTATATTTAAGTCATTAATAAAAATTTGGTGATAATGTATTTTTGACCATATTGACAATTTGTAATTATAACAAGTTCATTTTTACACAAGTTCCGAACACCGAAAAAATGTCTGATATGACCTCAAAAAATTAAATAATTATTTTATCAAGGTAATAAGGTATATAAAAGTAATAATAAACATTAAAATATTTCTGAAGAAATTAAAAATTAACATAAGTTTATTATTCAGGAAGACCATGGAACATACGAGTCAATTCGTACACGAGATAAGGGGTTTTCATCTCACATTTTATTCCCATGAGATTCATGATATATTTTCCACATTTTTAATTTTTTGTGGAGTATATACTACCCATTATTGTATTATTTGTGTAAAATAATTTAATTTATTGGTATTTACATCTTCATTGTATGATCCTTCTTTCTAGGGGTGTATGTTTCCTATGTTTCAAAATCGGTAAGGAAACCTTTCCCCGTCCTCTTGTTCTTCAAAGACTTATTTTATGTTATTTATTTAAATATAAATCTTCAAATGGTGGGATATGTTCTTATATATCCATATTTTCGTAAATTTTATGTCCATGTGATGATAAAACCCTTTTTTCTATCATAAACTCATTTTTTGAATTTTATGTGAAGTCGATAGGCTAAAAAATTTTTGTAAGGGCACTTATTATCCCAATTTTATTTCTTTGAGATAAATTTCTACTTATTGTTTATTTCATTATATGAATATGTGTGAATGTAAAATTATTTTTTCACACTTAATATCTACTTATATTGAGTGTATTTATATTTATAACACATAATTATGGAATGAATTTATCTTTAATCTAATGGTACAATATTTGTAAGGGACTACATCTCAATCTCATTTCATTGAGGCATATCATCATATTGTGCACCATTATTATACTTTAAGGAGTATATAAAACCATTTTGACATTTTATTTCATGAATTTGTATATTCTCATGATATTTATAGGTTTTCTATTTTAATATATAATTATTTTTATCCTAGTATTTTCTCATGTGGTAAAGGATTCTATAACTAAAAAATAATTTCAAAACCTTTACTGATTTAATCTTCTAAATATTTCTTATTAATGTTCATGTTTTAAAAATGTTTTCAAGGATTTATTTATAGGGAAATTAATATATAAAATTATAATTATATTATAAGCTTCAAGGTGGTACGAGACACATTGGTTTAAAAATGAATTTATTAAATTTTTTAAATGGTTTTGAAAATAATATGATAATGAATTGACTATGTCAATATCTTGAAGTTATATTTTGTGATTTAAATGTTGAAATGTTATATATTCATTATTTTTTTTATGTGTAATGAATAAGTGATTGTTCTTGGGGATTGATTATTTATACAGGTGGTTTCGTGATAAACCTAGGGTTGGTGAGCCCAAGATGTCTATCCAATTCAATGTGTAATGTGACAGAATTAAATGTTAATGTTTCACCTAAGATATTTAAGGAATATTCAATGATGGGTATTCCAAAATTAACCCCCACGTAGCTGTGAAATATACATTGTAAGTATGTTATGGGTACAACATGTTACCTTTATAATTTATGATTTCTATTTTTTATTCATAAATCTTATAATTTCATGACTTATGTTGAAGAGCTTATATTTAATTATAAAAAATTATGATTTCATTGATTTTATGTATTGATGGAATAATGTTTTATTTCCTTATTTTATTACCCTTACTGAGCATGTTATGCTCATCCTATGTTGTTGAAAAGATTTTTTACAGGGTATAAGGTAGGGTAAAAGAAATGTAGAATTGAAGAAGATTTATATCAAGAAAATAATTTTTTTTTATTATTATAGAGTTATATTTTTTTGAAAACAATTGATAAATAAGAAAAGTTTCTACGTTGTAATATTTGTGACATAATGTAATATTTACAGCCTAATTCTCTAAAACTCTAAACATGAAAATACCCTCAATGACAATTTTTAAATAAATTCGTGATTATATAATGTTTAAGGCTGGGGAATTATAGTTGGTATCAGATGTGAGTTTGGAAAACCTTAGGGATTATGAGTTTTTCTTTGACACATGGTTAGTCATTATGTCTACTCTTTATGTTATCTCCTTATTTTATATCTTTTTTAGATTAAGGAATGTCTATTACAAATAGAATGAGGAGGATCTCAAATGACATTTTAATCCCTTCTTGATGACTTTCATGAAATAATTATTTCAATGTGATTAGGCTAGAGGTCATCACAACCCTAAAAATATTATTTATAAACCTACACTAGTCTAGTGGTGCAGGGTCGAACCCAAATGAAGGCATGTCGGTAATTCTATAGATTTTAAACTAAAAACCTCACTATTGTAAATAGTGAAGTAAAAATATTAAATTACTTTTTAAACATTTTTTATAATGTTTTATAAGTATTTATTATGAAAACATGAAAGGCCAAGAGTTTAATCTTATACTAAGAACAGATAACATAAAAAATATAGTAACTAATACATAGCTGTAAATACAAATAAGCTATGATCAAAAAATTTCTTGGGAATTCTAAACATGATAGTTAAATGGATAACTCTCCAGTGAAATTAATTGAATTAAACTATATAAATTGGTTGATATATATTCCTCTCTTTAAGACACATCAAACATAGGTATGACTATTAGAGTACTCTAATTTAAAGATCATTGACTGTTAAAAATTTGAAAAAATACAGTAGAACTAAAATGTGTTGTAAAACACCAACTATAATGACATTAAGGCTTCAACAAAATGATTATCAAGTTCTATCTCACTGATTGATCTTGAAACTATGAATTTTATTGTAGTAAGGTGTGAACAATTTAATTTAACATCAGAACTGATCCCGTCGATCAATTTTGATATCAAACAATGAGGAAGTGACAATTTTTACTAATAAAACAACCAAGATTAAAGATCCTGAGCTAGAAATTCAGCCTATGTATAAAATGAAATCTATCATTTAAATCAATTGAAAACAGAATTCAATGATTAAAGAAAAAGGGAGGAGGAACTCCATAAGGGATTCTCAACCTTTAGGCTCCTCAATATCTGGTTCAACACCATCGCTCCTCCTGGATGTCTTCGCTCTCGAAAAATGTTGCGTGGAATCAGAATGACAGTCCTGATATACTCTCCAAAAGTGTGATCATGGAATGAATGAGCATCTTCCAATTCTACTGCTACTCAATTTTCAAATATCATCTGACATCTACTGTATATCACTGCATGTTTCCATCATCTTCAAAATTCCTTCACTTGAGCACCGCACACGTGTGTTTTTTCAAAACAAACATGTCACACTATCATTTCCCATGTAACTAACTCTCGGTGACTTAGTCATGTGAATCTTGAAATTTTTCCATCTCTTGAATGAACCTGCACAAGAAAACACACATAACCATTACAAACGAGATGGATATAAATAAACATTTAAAGTCATTAGTTTAAGAAAAGTCTTAAATGAAGTATTTATAATGTTATAGATTGTTATTAATTAAATTTATTAATGTTAATTATAATTTTTATTATTTATTTAAAAATATTTAATTATTTACTATTTTTAGTAAATTAGATTAGTTTATTTTAGTTCATTATAAATTATTATTATGTAATTATTTTTATTAAAAAATAATTATTTAGTATGACTAATTAAATTATAATTAATATAAATTTAATTGAGAAATTAATATTTATTATTTAGTTTAATTTATGTTTTATTAAAGTATATTAAATTATTAATTCTGTTTTATAAATTAATTATTTAATATTTATAAATAATTTTTAACTATAATTATATAGTATTAAATTTATGTTATTATTATGATTATTATTATTTTAAATTAAGTTTTTATTAATGGTTTCATTTAATTTATTCATTAATATTTATTTTCACATTATCATCTTCCCCACTATTTCAGCGAAACAGGGGGTTCCTTCCACAAGAAGCAGGTTCGTGGATCATTCGCTCTGTGGCTCCACAGGTTTCGACTCATCATTCTTCAACGTTGTAGCATAGATGACTCTACTCCTCTTAATGTAGAAACTCATGTCACGATCAATTTCCTGCTACAATCTGCAACAGACATGCCCTGACCATAGCCCTCATTCACAGAGGCAGCAGCACAGCCTAGTTTTCAATTCTTCTCTATATGTGTCTTACTCGGTTTCTCTAGATCTAGGTACCGACAGTGAGATCTTCTCGGCATCATCGTCCATTTTCTACATCAAGACATTGTACCCTGACTCCTCCTGGGCTAGGTTTGTTTCACCAGTGGCCTGCTCTAATATGTGGTGGGTCAAATAATCAGAGCACGACTTAATCTAGAACTCGGGTTGATGATATGTTATGATAAATACCTGCTCTAATTTTGAGTCAATGCCGGATTTTATGGTTTAAATTGGTGAGAGGAGTTGAATAGTTGTGATACACAGTGACAGAAGGTTATGGTACGCTTGATGAGGATGAATTGATACCATGAACAGGGAAGTAATGGTGCAGTTACGGTGCCAAAGAGTGAGTTGTGGCATAAAGGGAAGTTACGGTGGAAAAGACACGGTGAGACCGTGTGGAGAATTGGAAATGGTGTGAGGAAAGTCACAGTAGTCGGAATGAAACGAAACGGTGAGGCCAGTTTGAGGAATATATGGTGAAATCGTTGAGGAAGGAAACAATGGAAAAGGTTACGGTGACATCATAATCCTGCAAAATAAAGAGAGTAAAAAAAATTGAAACATAAATAAAAAATGAACAAAATTAAAAAATTAAAACTATTTACTAACTAAAATAAATAAAAATTTAAGTGAATAATAAACTTTAATAAACTTAAAAAACAATTTAAACATCAGAAATTTTTTTATTATCATCAATTTATAAAACATAAATTGTTACTATACTAAAACTAAACATTAAGAAGTAACTAAATTATTAAAAATTAATATAAAATTCAGTCATTTATAAAATAATGTTAAATTATTACAATAGTTATTATATCAAATTACATTAGTTAAAGTAAACATATAATTATTTTATCATTAAATATATAAGATAATTTTTGAAATTAAATTTATGAAATTTTACAATAGTTGTATGCTTAATTAATTAAACTTATAATTAATGAACTAATAAAAGATGTCTCAAATATTATCTTATTTTAAATTAATTAATATTTAATACATGCATTATTATATTAAGACTACATTATTTATGTGAAAAGAAAAACTCATTAATAAATTAATTAATATTAAATTATTAAATTTTGAAACAAAGACACCAAACTAAATAAAATAATATTAAACTATATAATTAAATTAAGATATAAATAAACTATTTTAAAACATAAAATACATAAATTATTATAAAAATGATTAATTGATAAATTTAATTATAAAAATACAAATGTGTTATTATATAATATAAATTCACATATAATTAATTAAAATTAAAAAAAATATATTAAAAATATGTGAAAAAACTATGTAAAATAATGCCACATCAAATTCCACCACACTTATGCATTTTTTGTCCTAAAAAATTTCGTTTACTGTAATCTTGGAAATCATATTATAGTATTATGATGCCACTCAAGATGTAACATGTTCAACACTTAGAAAAAGAAGGCAAAAACATGTCAATTGGCATCAAAAAATGAATTTCATATTATGTCTGGACTAGAACCAAATTATCACTGGTAGTCATGAGTGAAATGAATCATCAAGAAATGAAAGTGTCCAGCCTCATTCAGATACTGCTTAGTGGCTCATTTTAGCCCAAAATCATGTTATAATTCCAAGAGAGAGAAGAGGTAAAATATCATTGTAATTAAAAAAAATAACCTGAGGAACTTCGTACATTGACTCATCACCTAGGTTCCATTTTTTTTAAATCACGTTAATGATATACCCTAAATTATTCCCATATAAACTAGTTGAACCCTTCTTTATTTGGAATTCATCTTTCCTCTCACCTAAATGTACTCATTTTTTACCATAGACGTTTTTTTAATTTTTTCTCAAGCCATGTATCATATGATAAACACTGTGTAATGCACTTATTATAGATTAATAGAGGGATAATTATAAACATAAACGTACCTAGTATCTGGTATCTAGTGTCTCAGGGATTTGCTATGGGATCCCATATTTCCAAATTACTCCAGATTCAAATTTTTATAATGAAAACCATTTACAATGTCTTGTTAAGGTTATTACATTAATAAATAATACAAAAATTAATCCCATAGAACCATAATCGAACTTTCAATTCTGAGGGTTATGATCCTAACTCCACTATGTAACCAAATTTCCATTAAATCAAAAAGAAAGACCACTCAACAATCATTCAACCTCAATAATTCCATATTCAAAACAATTCTAAACTACCAACAAGTTACTTGTCCTAAGGCATGACCTAATTGGGTACAATGTAATTCCTAAAATAATGAATGAATTTTGAAAAAAATTCACCATTTTTACAAAAAAATATTAAAGTTTCAATGGGAATTGATGGTATTATAATTAAGCACAGTTTAGAACAGTCAATAAATTACCCCCTCCCCCACACATAAAACCCACCATTTTCCCCAAAGTTGCCTTTTAAATATGGAAAATAAAAATTTGAAATTTTATGTTCAAAAGAGATTTTGTATTGCAGTATATTTATGACAGGTTTTAATGTCACATTATTGTTCAAAAAATATTTTCCACAAAAATGAATAACATATATGTAGGTTCACAAGCAAGTACACACATTAATATCCATTCCAAAGAATAATTTTCAATACAACTCAAAAGTAACAAGTGAGGTGTAAGTGCAGTGTGTATTGGGGTGAGCATTTAAACAAAGTATAATTAAAATGGATGTTCAATTAAGAATAAATAAATCATTCATAAAACTGTTTAGAAAAGAAGATTTAATAAAATTTATTAGCCTAAATGTACCCCCACACACACTTAGTTTGAAGTAGTGAGAATATTTTATTAGTAGTGAAATTCAGTTTTGAACAATGAAGTTCATATAGAATTTTTAGTTACACAGTGACAGAGCAGAATTTCATTACAATATAATTAGAATTTTTAGAATATGTATATTTTTTTAAAGCAGCAACATATAAAGATGATTTTTTCAAACAAAACATGCATCAAATTTTTTTAAAGTAGTATAGATAATAATAATTAAATAGAAATTTATAGTATGGTACCTCCCTAACATAATATTTTATAATTAATACTTCAATATGGGAATTCCACTCCTTAGCTGTCAGTAGAAACGACATCCTAAAAACACAAAACATGTAAATTAGGAATGAAAATATAGTAGAGGTAAAGCATATAGAATACAAAACATCAACAATTTTTTCAAAGTAAAACAAGAACAATATAAAAACAAATAACATGAGTAGACTCTCAAGAAGCACTGAATTTAAAGTATTCAGTTAGAAATTATTTAATTTTTTTTGTGTTTTATTAAAAACCAACAAAACCAGTGATTGCCACCCATGCAGCTCTAGGTTTATAGTCCTCAGTAGGACTCCCCTAGACCAAACCATATTCTCTAGGTGGATGCAGTTTCCTTAATAAGAACCACCACCTGTTTTAGGCCCAAAAATGTTTAACAGAAAATTAAGTAATGATGGAATCAAGACATAACACAACTGAGAATAATCTCGGAAGCCTGAAATAACCACTAAGAGACACCCCTTGACAGTTGTTGGCATGGTTCTTTCCTCTTCTAGATCATTCTTAGACATTTCAAGATTTGAATTCCCATGAAGGGACAATATAGAAATAGGTTCTTCAAAGGGTCTGGGATTGACCTCAGAGCTGTCTAAATTGACCTCAACATTAACAGATTCAAATTCTAGGTTGCATATTGGTAAATTATGATTAAAAAGTTCTAGAAGATATTAAATAGAGTGGGGAACATAATTACGAACATTGTAACTCAAATGTGATTCCCCCCTATAGACTAATAATAGTATCATAAGTAGGATCAGCACCCATAACAATTGATGATGAATTTGACAGATAGGTAATATAATTTATTTTATCACAAATAGATTTAGGTCCAACAATGTTGAAAATATTGTCCAAAAAATCCTTATCTATTAACTCACACTAAACATCTACTTCTTCATTCATATAAATTCTTCCTAGATCAAGTGTGTGTTCAACCTCCACTTCATATTCAGGTTCAAAAGTCTCACATTCCAAAAAGAAAAATGTTTGTAGAGTGATATGAAAAGTTCAAATCAAAGGATGTAATGTTCAATTCAGTATCAATAAATTGAAATTCCAGATTGATCAAATTTAAACATTTTTCCACAGAAATGATATCACTACTTTCTATTTTAGTATATATAGTTTTAAAAAACTGATTAATATGTAAACAAGGTACTGAAACCTCATCAGTCAAAATTTCCCCTAAACAGACTACGTTAACGTCTCCATCCTATAACATTTCATAAATTATTGGGGTTATTGTTTAAAAACCTAGATGAGTGGTTTTCAATTCTAATTTAAAAATTTCAGATGCCATGTTACCCAGTTTAATGTTCTCTTCCATAGTGTTTCCCATTTCTAGTTTAGGTTTAGTTTTCACAAGGTTAGAAAAATTGAGAAATGTGTATTTAAAAATCAAAATTTCATTCTCAAATATAACTTCTACCCGAGTGAGTTCCTTTTCAAAACTAATAAAAAAGTTATTTTTATTCAAAGAAGGAATGAAGAAAGAACTAGGAAGTATTTTTCAATATGTTTTAATTCATCTTTAGAATTTTCCAACTCAACAACATTAATGTTCATTTTTGGGTCTTCATCAATGTGTTTTGATTAACTGATTTAGTTATTTTCAATTTTGGTTCAACATATTCAAATTCATTGGGATATAATTTTTTTTCTGCCCAGGTTCACTATCACTTTCCCCTTCAACTAGATTTTCAAAATATTTTATAACCATTTTATTTTTCATTATCTTTAATTTATTCTTGTTCTTTAACCCATTTTTGTAATTCCAAGAGATTGTTTTCTATTTATTTCATTCTGTTATCTTTATCTTTAGAATCTATAAGTTTAATTTCATGGGTTTTAGTTAACCAAGTGTTCCATAGTCCCTCCCTAGCATCCAATTTAGAATAAATTAGGTGAATTTTATCTAGGGTGTTAAGAGTAGTCTAATATTGTTCATTTTTCTACGATGTAATCAATCTATTGTGGCTGTTTATATACACAATGCCATGCAGTGTGGCTATAGCAGTCACGACATACACAGTGAGGCACAAATTGATTTTTGTTCACTTGAACGTCCAATTTTTTTACTTGAAGTGATTAAACACACAACAACCCATATTGAAGTAGATCATTCAAAAAACATATCATGTAGTACATATATTTCAGAGATTGTTTTAATGCAAGATTATTTGTTTGTTTCGTTATTTTTTTTTAATTTTTTTACCTAAACCAAACTCAGTGATTCCTTCCACAAAAACGGTGCCAAAATTTTTATGCCACCAAAGTCCCTCATAACCCTCAAAATATTATTTATAATCAAAAAATATTCTGGAGGTTCAGGTTCGAACCCAAGGGAATGCAGGTGGGTAATTATAAGGGTTTTAAACTAAATACATCACTGTTTTCAATAATGAATTAAACATGTTAAATTACATTTTAGAATTTTTTATATTGTTTTAGAAATATTGATTATGAAAGAAGGATATACCAAGAGAATAATCATATACAAAGAACTGATAACTAAAAAAACATTAACTAATACATAGCTATGAAGGCAAAGAAGTTAATATGAACAATTTTCTTAGGCATTCTAAACTTGATGGTTAAAAGGATAACTCTACACTAAAATTAATTGAATCAAACCTTAGAAATTGGTTGATATATCTTACTCTCTAGAAGATACATCATACAGAGGCATGAATATTAGAGTTCACCAATCTAAAGATTGTCAACTGTTAAAAATTTCAAAAAACATACAATTGAAATAAAACTCGTCATAAAAATCCAATATTAACGACATTAATGCTTCCTAAAAATGATGATCAAGTTCAATCTCACCGATTGATCTTGGAACTATGAATTTTCATCCAAGAATGTTTGAAGAATTTAATTTAACATCATAACAAATATCTTTGATCAATTCTGATGTCAAACAAAGAGGAAGTGGATAATTTGAAGGAAACCCAACCAATATTAAATCTATCGAGATAGAAATTAAGCCTATGTTCATAATGAATTATATCATTAAAAACAACTAAAAACAGAGTATAATGATTAAAGAAAGTAGTAGGAAGAACCCCCTATGTAATGCTCTGCCTTCAGGCTCCTCAGTCTCCATCTCAACTCCATTGCTGCTCCCGAAAATCTTCTCTCTCAAACAATGTCGCGTGGAATCAGAATGAGAGTCTTGATCTACTCTCCAAAAGTGTGATCATGGAAGGAATTAGTATCTTCCTATTCTACTGCTGCTCTATTGTCAAATATCATCTGTCATCTACTTTATATCACCGCATGTTTTCACCCACTTCAAAAGTCCTTCACTTGAGCACCGCACACGTCTTTGTTTTTGCTACCCACATGTCATGCTATATTTTCCCATGTAACTAACTCCCAGTGAGTAAGTTAAGTGAATCTAGATATATATCCATCTCTTGAATGATCCTTCAAAAAAACAAACACGTAGTACAATTAAAAACGGAAAGTAAATAAATAAATATTTAATGTAATTAGTTTATTAAATGTCATAAAATAAGTATTTACAAAGTTATTTATTTTTATTAATTAATGTTATTAATTTAAATTATAAAGTTTATTATTTATTTATGAAAAGATAATTATTTACTATTTTTATTTAATTAGATTAGCTTATTTCGGTTCATTGTAAATTATTATTAAGTATTTAATTTTATTATAATATAATTATTTATTATGCCACATTAAATTATAATTAATTTAAATATAAGTTAAAAATTATTATTAATTAGTTTATTTTAATTTATGTTTTATTATTGTTAATTGAATTATTAAATCTATTTTATAAATTAATTACTTTATATTTATAATGAATTATTTTTTTATAATTTATTTATAACTACAATTATTTAGTATTTAAGTATAGTTATTAATAATAATATTATTATTATTATAAATTAAGTTTTTATAAATGATTTCTTTTATGTTTTTTATTAATATTATTTAACTTTATCATCTTCCCCCCATTTCGGTGCAATAGAGGGGTTCCATCTGCAATAATTAGTTCTGTGGCTTCTTCACTCAGCAGCCCAATTGGTGTCAACTCATCCTTCTTCAACGATGCAGAACTGACGAATCTCCTCCTCTGAAAGCAGCAACTTTGGTCACAGTCCATTTCAAGATGCACTCTGCAGTAGAGAAGCCCTGACCTCATCCCTCTTTCAAAGTAGCTGTAAAGACCCGTAAAATTGAAGGAAATTTTTTTCTTAATTTTCTTTGGGATTTTACAAGAACGCAGTTTCTGACGGCACCTGATTCCGAGGCCCGGTGTGCCCAGAATCAATTTCTGAAGTTTAGCTCGAGTACGTTCACTAAACGAACGAGCAGGAATTTCTAACATTTGAACCGGTGCTTGGAATCAAATTCCGAGGGCACCGATGGAACCGCAGTGCCGATATTTGATTATGAACGCCTATTCCGGAGTTGCGTTTACTCGAGAGAAGTTGATAAAAATTGTGGAAGTTAAAAATAAAAATTTAATGACAACTTTTATTTTACTCTTTGTGTTTAATCCTTTGGAAGGAAGTTGGGTAACTACCCAACCTCCCATGGGAGGTTATGAGGGTGGTGGGGCCCACACGAACCCCACCCCTTCATATCCTCTAACCCCCTCAACTCACTATTAATATTGTTAACTTAAGTTAATAACTTATGACATTAATGTAGTGAGTTTAATGTGAGTTTTTGAAATTCAAACACTTGAATTTCAAAAGCCAAGTTGAGTTATTAAATTAAGTGTGGATTAATTTATTTTGGGTTAGTTCCTTTGTTGCTTGAGAGGACTTGGGGGAAAAAGAAGGCAAGGAGCTTATAGATCATCTTCTTCATATTCGACGAAGAACATGAAGAACGAACGATTCCCAACGAAGAACGCTGAGCTCTCAGAGACCGTTTACCGCGAATCCATACCCGCGACGCACCACCCTTCGTTCTTCATCCCACATCAATGGAAGGGAGATGACGTTTCATCTTGGACAATATCTTTCAACGTCTTCGAATCCTCTTTCCACGACGTCTCTTCCCGCGACGGTTTCTCTACGACGAATATTTCCGCGATGAAAACCTCGTTCAAGCCGTGCTCGAGGTTGGGGTTTTACGTGTTTTCTATATGTGATTATCTTACATCTTTTATCCATGTCTATTTGGACCGCATGATCTCAGTTAACGGGAGGAGGTCGTACTGCACAAACAAGGCTGTTCCCCTCCCTTATTATTTTTCTTGTTGTTGCAGATCGAATGAAATTGACGTGGTGTCGTCGCACCGCGCGTGATTGAGCAGAAAGGATGCGCGACAACGTCACGCCGCGCGGGATCGATCAGCAAGCATGCGCGACATCGTCAAGCCGTGCGGGATCGAGCGACAAGAATGCGCGACGTCATCACGTCGTGCAATGAAATTTTTAAACTCTCATGTGTGTGTATTTGATTGCAAGGTGTTCGTATAATTTATTTTGGATAAATTATACCCTCTACATGATTAAAACCAAGTTTTTATTATTTTCTAATTGATAACACCTAATGCGGAGGATACGGGCCAAACATACATGGCCCGACAACCCTCCGCAGCTTGTTTATCGATGTGCGGATCAACGAACGACAACAAAGCAGGCCACTATGGTATTTGAATCCCTTCGCAGTGAAGGTCGGGTCCCGGGAGGACTGTTGGTGACGACGGCAGGAGAAACGGACCACCAAAGCACGTCCGGTGGTCTGCGGAAGGCGGTGGCGGCGTGCCACGCCAGCGCGGCGGCACCGGCGACTTGTGGCAGCGGCGGTTCGCCACCAGCTTCAACCAGCGGTGGGAAGGGGGGGAGCCGCGCACCCCGCTCCGTGGCTTCCGCTTGGCTGCGCTGGCCGAGCCGCGGCTGGCCGGTCGGGCCGGGCTGCACCGGTCGGGTCGGGCCTGGCCCCTCCGGGTGGGACCCGGGTCGGCTCGACCTGGTTCGCGTCGTCCGGTTTGGGCCGACCCAGGGTGGGTCAGGCCGGGTCGGTCCAGGCCCAGACCCCCCGTTTTCAGACCGTCTTTGATCTTTTGCCCATATCATGGGCTACAGACCTCTGATCGACGCACTGTGAGTTGCGTAGCGATCCTTAGAATGATACTGTTGTTTCAGTATATTATACTCAAGTTTTCGAATTACTTTGGGTTCGGCTGGGTTGGTTCGAATACGAAACCAACCGGGCCATCGGAGCGGAAACACTCATATCTTGAGCTCCGGACGTCCGATTGATGTGCCGTCGACTTTGATGGATTCCTATAACTGAGACAGATGTTTTTTCTTACTCCACTCGAGGTTTGGATGCCGTCGGAGTATGGTTGTGTTGGTTCGCTCACAAAACCAACCGGGCCCCTAGAACGAAAAAGACAATAACTCACAGACCGGGCATCCGATTGACACGCCGTTTGACTCATTGAATTCTTCTTAATGAGACGGAACTTTTGGAATATTTTTCCTGAGTTTTGGTTGCTGTTGGATAGTGGCCTGGTTGGATTGTACCTGAAATCCAATCAGGCCCATGGAACGGAAAAGCTGATATCTTTCAGACCGGACGTCCGTTTGACGAACCTTCAGCGGCGTTGGTGATCACGTTGAGAAACAGTCCCTATGAGTATACCCTATGAGAGTTTGGGGTACAGTTGAGATACGGCCGGGTTGGTTCGCTCACGAAACCAACCGGGCCCCTTGGATAAAAAGGCTAATAACTCACAGACCGAGCGTCCGATTGACGCGCCGTCTGTTGCGTTGAGACCCCTATGACGAGGCGGTTCTTTGAGATATAATTTAGTTGGACATTGAGATACTCGGAGTATCGACCTATAGCTCATGGAGCGGACCCTCCCAGAGACGAGCATTCAGAGTACGAAGACCGTGTATCCGCCTGAGACCTGATGACTGCTTGACCGACTCAACTTGGAGTGAGTCGACTAGCCCAGTGGACGGAGCGCCCGGTATTTGGCGACTGACCCACGGAGGATGGAGCGCCTGGTAGTTCGCCGCAGACCCATGGTAATTGACAGGAGGAGTACCTCTGTAGGCTATTAAGGGGAGTGCCCGATATTTGGTGACAGACCCACAGCGGATGGAGCGCCCGGTAGTTGGCCGCAGACCCGCGATACTCGACAGGAGGAGTACCTCAACAGTCTTAGGTTAGTGAGCAGTACCTCAGAGTCGTGACAGGACCACTGTATACTCCAGAGATGGAGCTCTTCAGCAGTTACGGTTTCGATAATAAAAATCCTGGTTTGAGCTGAGTCTATGACCTTTTTGTTTACATCATGATTGAGATGAGTCACTTGATAACATAGGTATATGTATGGGCATATACCTGGGTAGTGGTTATCTGTTGATTTCATAATCTTTGTGTTTCCTCATGATTGAGATGGGTTACTTTATAACTTAGGTGTATGTATGGGCATATACTTAAGTAGAGGTTATCTGTTGAGATCTTGTTTGTGGTTACCATGTTGGTTTTAGTGAGACCTTGAGGGTCTCGGGGTCCCTACTGAGTATCGTTATACTCACTCCTGCACGGGCTATGCCCGCACCTCGTTGTGTTGGTTTCAGACAACAGGCAGAGCTGAATGAGGCCGAGTGTTCGAGGACTAGACCATACCTGGATGTGGACAACACGACGAGTCAGTATCCGGAAGTGGACATCACGGCGAGACGACACTCAGAGGGGGTTGACGGGAAAGATCATTGAGGAGTTGCGCTATCTGTACCTACCTTTCAGGTAGGATCCGTGGTAGAAGATCCAGGAGCTGCGCTATCTGTACCTACCCTTCAGGTAGGATCCGAGGAGGACGACCCAGAAGTTTCTTCCTTTCTTCCAGCTGTTTGTCTTTTTCTGTTGTACTATCGTTCAGTTGTAGTTTTACGTTCATTTTCGTTTGTATTCTGGCCCATTTAACTCTCATCACTTCTCTTTATACTTAGTGTTTTACTTCTGCTTGTACTCTGTGGTGTTTTGTTTTCTTTTATAAAGGCAATGCCTTCCCAGTCATCGGGATTTACGCCTTTGGTGCTAGTTGCTAGCCCCTGGCCTATGGAAGGCGGTCTTGGGGAAGTCACGACATGGGCCCTGAGGATGGGTCGTGAAAAATTGGTATTAGATGAGTCGGTTCTATCGCAGAACTCAGAACTCTGATCATTCCTTTCTGTGAAGAAATAGAGTTAAGGGTACTGAGTGTGGTCTTCAGTTTAGGGAGTCCAGTGTTGGTGCGGCGGCCGACGTATCCATACACCAGGACCCTGACTACTGATTTCCGACTTTGTAAATGAAAACATTGATTGCATGTGTTTTTTCAAACTATTAAAGTCAGCTCAAACCAGGTCATCTCACCAGGTTTAAATGTTGATCATGTCGCATCTGTTCAGGATGTCTCCACGCAGACAGTCAGTTGGAGTTCCGAGAGAGTACTCGATGACGGCTCACCGAGCGACGAGGCTCTGGTGCAGGGCCCTTTTTACTATGTTGGCACCCTTGGGTGGTGTACCAACACCACCACCACCTGTTTGGTAGTAGATACAAATAGCTATACTTGCAAACTGTGCACGCTAGCAGAGCACATTGCACGAGTTCAAGCCGCAGCGGCCTCTGAGGTTATGAGGCGAGATAGATTCCCAGATAGCAGAGCACTGGCTGGAGGCAATTGCCAGAGTTTTTTCACCTAGACGAGACATCAGTAGAGAGGATGGTGGACTTGTCTTCTAGTATTTTCTAGTGATTGACCATGAGGATGGTCCTCTTATTGATGAGGCGTCAGTACGCGGACCGATGCCTGAGATAGTGCCTTCGGGTAGTGTGTCAGCTATACATCACTACCTGTTGGTCAGCAGTTACAACCGGCGGTACCGGTAGGTGACATATGTAGGCTTACTACCTTATATGTGTTCCAACATCAGATACCATCATGTTCCGAGGCGAACCTGACTCACAGGCGGCTGAGGACTGGCTTGAGGAGGTAGAAGAGAGTTTTCTAGAGCTTATACAACTTCTGCAGGATGACGTGTCGGTAGCTGAGAATTCATTGAGGCGTATCGAACATTCCAGGTACTTGATGAATACAATTCCGTCAATGCTATAGAGATCAGACCTCTGAGTGTGGTGTGTTTAAGGACATTCGAGCCAACACCTTTTTCTTTATATGCAATCCTACTCACGTTAGGTTGCTAGAGAGAACCTTGAGGTTGAATTTTCTTTGGCTGAACGAATATAGCCAGTGTATGTTTGCAGTAGGAAGATGCGAACTGGAGTCAGTCACAGAGACTTGGACGTGTAAAATGTTTCAAGAAGAGGAAATGTTAAGGACAGATGAATCTGCAGAGCAGCGGACATGGAGGCAGAGCTAGGAGAGCAGCTTGTGGTGGTGTACATTTCAACATGTTTCCATTACCCACCTTTGTATTACCCGCTAGGCTCAGGGATTTGGAGAGCAGGGGAAGAGAGTAGCTACTTGCGGTCATGGAGTGCGACTAAAAAGGGCTCTAAGGATGATTTGAAGTGCGGAATTTGTCTTCTACTAGCTGTAGTAGCCACAGACATCGAAACGAATCATCCCTTCCTTCCATGAATCTACTCCCAGACCTAGAGTTTCCGGTTAAGCCGTTGACTTGACCCTCACGTCTGGAGATGCCATTTAGAGGAGACTCGATAATCACAGTTACACTTACAGTGTGGTTAGACCCTCGAGACGAGAGTTTCGGTTGGAAACTCTTGGTGGCAGCGTCGAGGCCTTACGACGTTAGTTTGAGTATGGAATGGGCAATAACTCTTCATACTCAAATTGACGGTTTTAGGAAAACGTCGGGATGGGTTTTCCTTGGTCGGCGAAAAGGAAACCCTGGGCAGCACAAGTTAAACTCTTACATGTGAGGGTGTAGCCAATCATTCTTGGGTCGGCCAACCTTACCCTCGTGGAAGCAGGAGTTTTGAGTTTCAGTTATAAATCTGAAAAGGGAGAACTATAGAGTTCGAGGATGGCGACCACGTTCTTATACGGGTCTCACCTCGACGAGGTTTACAGAGATGTAGCCGAGGCGGAAAGATATCTCTGAGGTTCAATGGACCTTTCTAGGTCCCCGTCAGGATAGGCGAGGTGGTTTACCACTTCACCCATCCACCTCAGTTGCACCGGGTGCACGACGTCTTACACGTATCTCAGCTGAGGAGATACGTGCGCGTCCCGACACAAATTGTTGACCATGGGGAGTAGGTCCTTGATGATGGGGTGACTTTTCGGAGGTTCTAGTGGAGATTGAGGTTTGATGGGAGCGGGTCCTACGAGGATGGTTGATTCCTCTTTTCCATTTTCGTAGGCAGCTCGGAAACCTCCAGGTGAGCGCATGAGAGCGGAAGGCTTAGATGCGTGCTTAGTACCACTTTTGTTTCCCTAATTTGTGTTATATCTTTACGGGGATATAAATCCCTGAGGTGGGAGTAATATAAATACCCGTAAAATTCAAGGAATATTTTTTCTTAATTATTTTTGGGATTTTACAAGAATGCGGTTTCTGACGGCACCTGATTCCGAGGCCCGGTGTGCCCGGAATCAATTTCCGAAGTTCAGCTCGGGTACGTTCAGTGAACGAACGAGCATGAATTTCTAACTTTTGACCCGATGCTCGGAATCAAATTCTGAGGGCACCGATGGAACCGCAGCGCTGGTATTTGCTTATGAATGCCTATTCCAGAGTGGCATTTACTCAAGAGAAGTTGATAAAAATTGTGGACGTTAAAAATAAAAATTTAACAACAATTTTTATTTTACTCTAAGTGTTTAATCCTTTGGAAGGATTTTGGGTAACTACCCAACCTCTCTTGAAAGGTTATGAGGTTGGTGGGGCCCACACGAACCCCACCACTTCATATCCTCTAACCCCCTCAACTCACCTTTAATATTGTTAACTTAAGTTAATAACTTAGGACATTAATGTAGTGAGTTTAATGTGAGTTTTTGAAATTCAAACACTTGAATTTCAAAAGACATGTTGAGTTAATAAATTAAGTGTGGATTAATTTATTTTGGGTTAGTTCCTTTGTTTCTTGAGAGGACTTGGGGGAAAAAGAAGGCAAGGAGCTTAGAGATCATATTCTTCTTCTTCGATGAAGAACGCGAAGAATGAACGATTCCCAAAGAAGAACGCTGAGCCCTCGAAGACCGTTTACCGTGACGCCATACCCGCGACGCGCCACCCTTCGTTCTTCTTCCCTCGTCAAAGGAAGGGAGACGGCATTTCATCTCAGACAATCTCCGTCAACGTCTTCGAATCCTCTTTCCCCGACAGTTTCTCTGCGACGAATTTCTCCGCGAAGAAAACCTCGTTCAAGCCGCGCTCGAGGTATCTGGTTTAAGTGTTTTCTATACGTTATTCTCTTCTGTCTTTTATCCGCATCTATTTGGACATCATGATATCAGTTAACGGGAGGAGGTCGGACTGCACAAACATGGCCGTTCCCCTCCCTTATTATTTTTCTTATTGTTGCAGATTGAATGAAATTGACGTGGTGTCGTCGCACCGCGCGGGATCGAGCGGCAAGGATGCGCGACATCGTCACGCCGCACGAGATCGATTGGCAAGCATGTGCGACATCGTCACACCACGCGGGATCGAGTGGCAAAAATGTGTGACGTCGTCACGTCGCGCAATTAAATTTTTAAACTCTCGTGTTTGGGTATTTTATTGCAAGGTGTTCGTATAATTTATTTTGGATAAATTATACCCTCGTCATGATTAAAACCATGTGTTTATTATTTTCCAATTGATAACACCTATCACAGAGGACGCGGGCCAAACAAACATGGCCCGACAACCCTCCACAACTTGTTTATCGATGTGCGGATAAACGGACGACGACGAAGCAGGCCGTTATGGCATTTAAATCCCCTCTCACTGATGGTCGGGTCACGGGAGGGCCGTTGGCGAAGACGAAAGGGGAAATGGACCACCAAAGCGCGTCCGGTGGTCCGCGGAAGGCGGTGCCGCCGGCGGAGGTTCGCCGCCGGCTTCAATCAGCGGCAAGGGGGGGGGGGGGAGCCGCGCACCCCGCTCCGCGGCTTCCGCTCGGCCGGGTCATGCCGGCCGGGCTGGGCCAAGCCCAGCCGGGTTGTAACCCGGTCGGGTCGACCTGGTTCGGGTCAACCCGGTTCGGGCCGACCCAGGGGGGTCGGGTCGGGTCGGTCCAGGCCCAGACCCCCCGTTTTCAGACCCTCTTTGGTCGTTTTCCCATATCATGGGCTACAGACCTCCGATTGATGCACCGTCAGTTGCGTGGCTATCCTTGGAACAAGACGGTCATTTCAGTATATTATACTCAAGGTTTCGGAATACTTTGGGTTCGGCCGGGTTGGTTCGGATACGAAACCAACCGGGCCCTCGGAGCGGAAACACTCGTATCTTGAGATCTGGACGTCCGATTGACGTGCCTTCGACTTTGATGGATTTCTCTAAGTGAGATGGATCTTTTGGCTTACTCCGCTTGAGGTTTGGATGTTGTCGGAGTGTGGTTGGGTTGGTTCACTCACGAAACCAACAGGGCCCCTGGAACGAAAAAGCCAATAACTCACAGACCGGTCGTCCGATTGACACGCTTTCAGTCTCATTGAATTCCTCTTGATGAGACGGAACTTTTGGAATAATTTTCCTGAGTTTTGGTTGCTGTTGGATAGTGTCCGGGTTGGATTGTACCCAAAATCCAACCGGGCCCTTGAAACGGAAAAACCGATATCTTTCAGACCAGACGTCCGTTTGACGAACCGTCAGCGGAGTTGGTGATCACGTTGAGAAACGGTCCCATATGAGTATACCCTATGAGAGTTCGGGATACAGTTGAGATACGGCCGAGTTGGTTCTCTCAAGAAACCAACCGGGCCCCTGGGACGAAAAGGCTAATAACTCACAGACCGGGCGTCCGATTGACGCGCCGTCTGTTGCGCTGAGACCCCTATGACAAGGAGGTCCTTTGAGATATACATTCGTGGGACATTGAGATACTTGGAGTATCGACCTGTAGCTCGTGGAGCGGACCCTCCTGGAGACGAACGTTCTGAGTACGGAGACCGTGTAGCTGGCTGAGACCTGACGACTGTTTGACCGACTCGACTTGGAGTTAGTCGACTAGCCCAGTCGACAGAGCACCCAGTATTTGGCGACTGACTCACAGCAGACCGAGCACCCGGTAGTTGGTCGTAGACCCGTAGTACTCGATAGGAGGAGTACCTCTGTAGGCTATTAGGGGGAGCGCCCGGTATTTGGTGACAGACCCACAGCGGACCGAGCCCCCGGTAGTTGGCCGCAGACCCACGGTACTCGACAGGAGGAGTACCTCAGTAGTTTTAGGTTAGTGAGAAGTACGTCAGAGTCGTGACAGGACCACTATACACTCCAATGATGGAGCTCTTCAGATGCTATTGTTTCGATAATGAAAATCCTGGTTTGAGCTGAGTCTATGACCTTTTTGTTTACCTCATGATTGAGATGGGTCACTTGATAACATAGGTATATGTATGGGCATATACCTGGGTAGTGGTCATCCGTTGATTTCATAATCATTGTGTTTCCTCATGATTGAGATGGGTTACATGATAAATTAGGTGTATGTATGGGCATATACCTAAGTAGAGGATATCTGTTGAGATCTTCTTTGTGGTTACCATGTTGGTCTTAATGAGACCTTGAGGGTCTCGGGGTCCCTACTGAGTATCATTATACTCACCCCTGCACGGGCTATGCCCGCACCTCGTTGTGTTGGTTGCAGACGACGGGAATAGCTGACGAAGGACAAGTGTTTGAGGACTAGACGGTACCCATAGGTGGACCACACGACGAGTCAGTATCCGGAGGTGGACATCACGGCGAGACGACACTCGGAGGGGGTTGACGGGCGAGATCATTGAGGAGCTGCGCTATCTGTACCTACCCTTCAGGTAGGATCCGTGGCAGACGATCCAGGAGCTGCGCTATCTATACCTACCCTTCAGGTAGGATCCGAGGAGGACGACCCAAGAGCTGCTTCCTTTCTTCCAGCTGTTTCCCTTTTTCTATTGTACTATCGTACAGTTGTAGTTGTACTTTCATTTGGGTTTGTATTCTGGCCCATTTACCTTTCAACACTTCTCTTTGTACTTAGTGTTTTATTTCCGCTGGTACTCTGTGGTGTTTTGTATTCTTTTATAAAGGAAATGCCTTACTAGTTGTCGAGATTTACACCTTTGGTGCTAGTCGCCATCCCTTTGCCTATGGAAGCCGGGCTTGGGGTAGTCACGGCCCGGGCCCCGAGGACGGGTCGTGACAAATTGGTATCAGAGGAGTCAGTTCTATCGCAGAACTCTGAACTCTGATCATTACATTCTGTGAAGCAATAGTGTTAAGGGTACCGAGTGTGGTTTTTAGTTCATGGAGTCCAGTGTTGGTGCGGCGACCGTCATATCCACACACCATAACCCTGACTACTGATTTCCGACTTTGTACATGAAAATACTTATTGTGTGTGTGTTTCAAAAGTATTAAAGTCATCTCAAACAAGGTCAGATCTCCAGGTATAAACGTTGACCGTGTCGCATCTGTTCAGGATCGCTCCACGCAGAAAGTCAGTTGGAGTTCCGAGAGAGTACTCGATGACGGCTCACCGAGCGACGAGGCTCTAGTGTAAGGCCCTTTTTACTATGTTGGCACCCTCGGGTGGTGTACCAGCAGCACCACCACCTGTTGGGAAGCAGATACCAATAGCTATACTAGCAAACTATGCATGCTGGCAAAGCACGTTGCACGAGTTCCAGTAGCAGCGGCCTCCGAGGTTACGAGGCGAGATAGATTCCCAGACAGCAGAGCACTGACTGGAGGTGATTTCCAGAGTTTTTCGCCTAGCTGAGACATTAGTAGAGTGGATGGTGGACATGGCTACTAGTATTTTCTAGTCATTGACCATGAGGATGGTCCGCTTAGTGATGAGGCTTCGGTACGTGGACTGAGGCCTGAGATAGTGCCTTCTGGTAGTGTGTCAGCTATACATCACTACCTGTTGGTCCGCAGTTACAACCGGTGGTACCGATAGGTGACATATGTAGGCTTACTGCCTTATACGTGTTCCAACATCAGATACCCTCATGTACCGAGGCAAACCTAACTCATAGGCGGCTGAGGACTGGCTTGAGGAGGTAGTAGAGAGTTTTCTAGAGATTATACAACTTCGGCAGGATAACGTGTCGGTAGCTGAGAATTCATCGAGGCGTACCGAACATTCTGGGTACTCGATGAATACGATTCGGTCAGTTCTATAGAGCTCAGACCTATGAGCGTGGTGTGTTTAAGGACATTCGAGCCAACACCTTTTTCTTCTATGCAATCGTACTCACGTTAGGGTGCTAGAGAGAACCTTGAGGTTGAATGTCCTTTGGCTGAACGAATACAGCCAGTGTATGTTATCAGTGGGAAAATGCGAACTGGAGTCAGTCACAGAGACATGGACGTGTCAAATTTTTCATGAAGAGGCAATTTTAAGGAAAGATGAATCTGCAGAGCAGCGGACATAGAGGCAGAGCTGGGAGAGCAGCTTGTGGTGGTGTACATTTCAACATGTTACCACTACCCTCCTTTGTAGTCCCTGCTAGGCTCAGGGAGTTGGAGTGCAAGGGAAGAGAGTAGCTGCTTGTGGTCATGGAGTGCGACCAAAAAGGGCTCTAAGGATGATTTGAAGTGCGGACTTTGTCTTCTACTAGCTGTCGTAGCCACAGACATCGAAAAGCATCATCCCTTCCTTCCAGGACTCTAGTCCCAGACCTAGTGTTTCAGGTTAAGCCGTTGAATTGACTCTCACGTCTGGAGATACCTTTGGGAGGAGACTCGATAGTCACACATACGCCGACGGTGTGGTCAGAACCTCGAGGTGAGAGTTTCAGTTGGAATCTCTCGGTGGCTGCGTCGAGGACTTACGACGTTAGTTTGAGTATGGAATGGGCAATAACTGTTCATACTCAAATTGATGGTTTTAGGCAAACATCAGGATGGGTTTTCCTTGGTCGGCGAAAAGGAAACCTTGGGCAGCACAAGATAAACTCCTGCATGGGAAGGTGTATCCAATCATTCTTGGTTCGGCCAACCTTAACCTCGTGGCAGTAGGAGTTTTGAGTTTCAGTTCTAAATATGAAAAGGGAGACCTCTAGAGTTCGAGGATGGCGACCACGTTCTTATACGGGTCTCACCTCAATGACGTTTACGGAGATGTAGCCGAGGAGGTGAGATTTCACCAAGGTTCAATGGACCTTTCTAGGTCCCCAACAGGGTAGGTGAGGTGGTTTACCGCTTCACCCATCCACCTCAGTTACACCAGGTGCACGACGTCTTCCACGTATCTCAGCTGAGGAGATACGTGCACGTCCCGACACAAATCTTTCACCATGGGGAGCAGGTATTTGATGATGGGGTGAAATTTGCGGAGGTTCCGGAGGAGATTGAGGTTCTATGGGAGCGGGTCCTACGAGGATGGTTGATTCCACTTGTCCGTTTTCATTGGCAGCTCTGAAACCTCCAAGTGAGCGCATGAGAGCGGAAGTCTCAGATGCGTGCTCAGTACCACTTTTATTTCCCTAATTTGTGTTATAGCTTTACGGGGATGTAAATCCCTGAGGTGGGAGTAATGTAAATACCCATAAAATTCAAGGAATTTTTTTTCTAAATTTTCTTTGGGATTTTACAAGAACGCAGTTTTTGACGGCACCTGATTCCGAGGCTCGGTGTGCCCGGAATCAATTTCTGAAGTTTAGCTCGGGTACGTTCAGTGAACGAACGAGTAGGAATTTCTAACTTTTGAACTGGTGCATGGAATCAAATTCCGAGGGCACCGATGGAACCGCATCGCCCGTATTTTTTTGTGAACGCATATTCCGGAGTTGCGTTTACTTGAGAGAAGTTGATAAAAATTGTGGAAGTTAAAAATTAAATTTTAACAACAATTTTTTATTTTACTCTAAGTGTTTAATCCTTTGGAAGGAAGTTGGGTAACTACCCAACCTCCCTTCGGAGGTTATGAGGGTGGTGGGGCCCACATGAACCCCACCCCTTCATATCCTCTAACCCTCTCAACTCACCATTAATATTGTTAACTTAAGTTAATAACTTATGACATTAATGTAGTGAGTTTAATGTGAGTTTTTGAAATTCAAACACTTGAATTTCAAAATCCATGTTGAGTTATTAAATTATGTGTTTCTTAATTTATTTTGGGTTAGTTTCTTTGTTGCTTGAGAGGACTTGGGGGAATAAAAGTCAAGGACCTTAGAGACCATCTTCTTCTTCTTCGACGAAGAACGCGAAGAAGGAACGATTCCTAACGAAGAACGCTGAGCCCTAGGAGACCGTTTACCACGACGCCATACCCGCGATGTGCCACCCTTCGTTCTTCTTCCCACGTCAAATGATGGGAGACTACGTTTCATCTTGGACAGTCTCCGTCAACGTCTTCGAATCCTCTTTCTGCGACGTCTCTTCCCGCGAAGGTTTCTCTGCGAAGAATTTCTTTGCGACAAAAACCTCGTTAAAGCTGCACTCGAGGTAGGGGGTTTACGTGTTTTCTATACGTGATTCTCTTCTATCTTTTATCCGCGGCTATTTGGACTGCATTATATCAGTTAACGGGAGGAGTCCAGACCGCACAAACACGGCCGTTCCCCTCCCTTATTATTTTTCTTGTTGGTGCGGATCGAATGAAATTGACGTGGTGCCGGCGCACCATGCGGGATCGAGCAGCAAGGATGCGCGACATCGTCACGCCGCACAGGATTTATTGGAAAGCATGCGTGACATCGTCACGCCGCACGGGATCGAGCGGCAAGAATGCGCGACGTCGTCACGTCGCGCAATCAAATTTTTTAAATCTCGTGCATGGGTATTTGATTGCAAGGTGTTCGTGTAATTTATTTTGGATAAATTATACCCTCTTCATGATTAAAACCATGTGTTTTTTATTTTCCAATTGATAACACCTAACACGGAGGAAGCGGGCCGCACAAACACGGCCCGACAACCCTCCGCAGCTTGTTTATCGATGTGCGGATCAACAGATGACGACGAAGTAGGCTGCTATGGCGTTTGAATCCCTTCCCAGTGAAGGTCTGGTCCTGGGAGGACCGTTGGCGAAGACGGAAGGAGAAACGGACCACCGGAGCGCGACCGGTGGTGGCGGCGTGCCCCCGGAAGGCTGGCGGCGGCGGTTCGCCGCCGACTTCAATCAGCGGAGAGGGGGGGGGAGCCGCGCACCCCGCTCTGCGGATTCCGCTCGGCTACGCTGGCCGAGCCGTGACTGGCCGGTCGGGCTGGACCCAGCCGGCCGGACTAGGCCGGGACAGCCGGGTGGGACCCGGTTCGGGCCGACCCAGGGGGGTCGGGCCGGGTTGGGGCGGGCCCAGACCCCCCGTTTTCAGACCCTCTATGGTATTTTGCCCATATCTTGGGCTACAGACCTCCGATCGATCCACTGTCAGTTGTGTAGCGATCCTTGGAACGATAAGGTCATTCCGATATATTATACGCAAGGTTTCAGAATACTTGGGGTTCGACCGGGTTGGTTCGGATACGAAACCAATAGGGCCCCCGGAGCGGAAACACTCATATCCAGAGCTCCGGACGTCCGATTGATGTGCCATCGACTTTGATGGATTCCTATAAGTGAGATGGATCCTTTGGATTACTCCTCTCAAGGTTTGGACACCGTCGGAGTGTGGTCGGGTTGGTTCGCTCACAAAACCAACCGGGCCCCTCGAACGAAAAAGCTAATAACTCATAGACCGGGCGTCTGATTGACACGCCATCTGTCTCGTTGAATTTCTCTTGATGAGACAGAACTTTTGGCAAACATTGCCTGAGGTTTGGTTGCTGTTGGATAGTGGCCGGGTTGGATTTTTCCAGAAATCCAACAGGGCCCTTGGAATGGAAAAGCTGATATGTTTCAGACTGGACGTCCGTTTGACGAACCGTCAGGGGAGTTGGTGATCACGTTGAGAAACAGTCCCTATGAGTATACCCTATGAGAGTTCTGGGTACAGTTGAGATACGGCCGGGTTGGTTCGCTCACAAAACCTACCGGGCCCCTAGGACAAAAAGGCTAATAACTCACAGACCGGGCGTCCGATTGACGAGCCGTCTGTTGCGTTGAGACCCCTATGACTAGGAGGTCCTTTGATATATAAATTAGTGGGACTTTGAGATACATGGTGTATCGACCTGTAGCTCGTGGAGCGGACCCTCCCGGAGACGAGCGTTCGGAGATTGGAGACCGTGTAGCTGGCTGAGACCTAACGACTACTTGACCGACTCGACTTGGAGTGAGTCAACTAGCCCAGTGGACGCAGCACCCGGTATTTGGTGACTGACCCACGGCGGACGGAGCACCCGATAGTTGGCCGCAGACCCGCGGTACTGGACAGGAGGAGTACCTCTATAGGCTATTAGGGGGAGCGCCTGGTATTTTGCGACAGACCCACAGCGGACGTAGCCCCCGGTAGTTGGCCGTAGACCCGCGGTACTCGACTGGAGGAGTACCTCAGCAGTCTTAGGTTAGTGAGCAGTACCTCGGAGTCGTGATAGGACCACTGTACACTCCATAGACGGAACTCTTCAGTAGTTACGGTTTCGATAATGAAAATCCTGGTTTGAGCTGAGTCTATGACCTTTTTTTTACCTCATGATTGAGATGGGTCACTTGATAACTTAGGTATATGTATGGTATATACCTGGGTAGTGGTTATTCGTTGATTTCATAATCTTTGAGTTTCCTCATGATTGATATGGGTTACATGAAAACAAAGGTGTATGTATTGGCATATACATAAGAAGAGGTTATCAGTTGAGATCTTCTTTCTAGTTACCATGTTGGTTTTAGTGAAACCTTGAGGGTCTCAGGGTCCCTACTAAGTATCGTTATACTCACCCCTGCACAGGCTATGCCCACAGCTCGTTGTGTTTGTTGCAGATGATGGGTAGAGCTGACGGAGTCCAGGTGTTCGAGGACTATACGGTACCCAGAGTTGGACCACACTACGAGTCAGTATCTGGAGGTGGACTTCACGGCGAGACGACACTCGGAGGGGGTTGACGGGCGAGATCATTGAGGAGCTGCGCTATCTTTACCTACCCTTCAGGTAGGATCTGTGGCGGACGATCTAGGAGCTGCACTATATGTACCTACCCTTCAGGTAGGATCTGAGGAGGACGACCCAGGAGCTTCTTCCTTTCTTCCAACTGTTTGTCTTTTTCTGTTGTACTATCATTCAGTTGTAGTTGTACTTTCATTTGGGCTTGTATTCTGGCCCATTTACCTTTCAGCACTTCTCTTTGTACTTAGTGTTTTACATCCGCTTGTACTCTGTGGTGTTTTGTTTTCTTTTATAAAGGCAATGCCTTCCCAGTTATCGGGATTTACACCTTTGGTGCTAGTCGCCAGCCCCTGGCCTATGGAAGGCGGGCTTGGGGTAGTCACGGCACGCGCCCCGAGGACGGGACGTGACAGTAGCATCGGCACACCTTTGTTCTCGATTCTTCTTCAGATGAGGCTCACTCAACTTCTCTTGATCCAGGTAGAAATAGTGAGATATAGTCCGCCACACACTCCATCCGCCACTACGAGACAAGGTACCTCGACTCCTCCTTTTCTAGGATTGTAACACCGATGGTCCACTCAAACATGGGGTGGGTCAGATAATAGATGCACAACTAAATCTAGAACTACTGTTGATGATATTTTTTGATAAATCCCTAGTCTGATTTTGAGTCGATATTGAATTTTGTAGTTTATATTTGTGAGAGGAGTTGAATAGTGGTGATACATAGTGAAAGCGTATTAAAGTTTGTTTTATGAGGACAAACTTATGCCAAGAACAAGGAAGTGGTGTTGTAGTTATAGTTCAATAGAGTGAGTTGTAGTGTAAAGTGGAGTTATGGTGGCACAGACAGGGTGAGACCATGGGGAGAATTGGAAACTCTGTGAAGAAAGTCACAGTAGCATGAATGAATGGAAACAGTGAGACTGGTTTGTGGAAGTTACGGTGCCACCATTAATGAATGAAATAGTGGAAAAGGTAATGGTGACACTATAATCCTACAAAATAAAAAGAGTTAAAAAATTGAAACTTAAATAAAAACTAAAAAAATAATAAATTAAAACTAATTTATAATTAAAAAATAATAAATTAAGTACATAATAAAATTTAATAAACATATAAACCCATTTAAACTTCTGTTAAATTATTATTAAATTCAATTTACAAAACATAAATTTATACTAAAATAAAAATAAAAATTAATAAGCAATTAAATTATTAAAAATTAATATAAAATTTACTGATTTTTAAAAAAATGTTAAATTATTTATAATAGTTACTATATCATATAAAATTAATTAATGTAAACAAATAATTATTTTTTCATTAAATACTTATGTTAATTAATGAAATTAAATTATTAAAATTTAAAAAGAGTAGTATGTTTAATTAATTAAATTTATGATTAATTAAATATTAAAAGATGACTAAAACCTTATGTAATTTCAAATTAATTAATATATAATACACACAATGTTAGATTAATAGATCATTATTTATGTGAAAAAGAAAACTAATTAATTAATATATTAATTCTAAATTTGTAAATATGCAAACAAAAACACCAAACAAAAAAATATTAAACAATAAAATTAAATTAAGATATAAATAAACTATTTTAAAGTATAAAATACATATATTATTATAAAAAGTTATTAATATATATATTTTATTATAAAAATAAAAAAGTGTAAATATATAGTAAAAAGTGCACAAATAATTAATAAAAAATAATAAAAATCAATTAAAAAGGCGTGGAAAACTATGTAAAATAATGCCACATCAGAAAGTCATGTCCAGACGATTATGATACATTTTCTAACATACAACTAACTTACAAGCAATTATTTGAGATATCAAGCACCTCTGCTAATCCTCTACACCATCATGGATCATGGGTTGTATTTAATCAAAGCCCATTTTGTCAATATTCTCATATTTTCAAGAATGTAAATATTGTCAAGGAATTTTCAAATATTTTACCTTATCCCGTGATTTTAAAGAATATTATTTCATTGAAAAAGGTGTTGAATAAGGAGACCCTAACATAAACTATTTATATTTTCTTTTAAATTATAGTATTTATGCACATACATACGAAATTATAAAAGGACCATTGATTGAATGTTTCAACTCAAACTCGGTCCAACTATTTTATAAAAAAAATTATTAGATGTTTTGATATTATATTCCACACATGATTATTTTCTAAGACTATTTTTCTGTTAACACACACATGTCCCATGTTGTATGAGGTGTATTTGGATAATGGAATAGATGAATTTGGAGGATCTCTAAATCATTATTGCAATGCATGGACCATCTAGCTAAATGAACAAGATAACGATGAAACTAAGTGGACACCGTGATCAAGGTATGATGTTCTTTCATTGGGAATAGTTTTATTTTATAGATGTTATAAAATGTCAATAAATATAAGAGTTCATGAATTAAGATATTGAGGTCATTATGCACTGGGATAAAAATGAGAGGTATAAAAAAACATTGAGTTTAAATCATGTTAGGTTTATTTTTGATTATTATAAAAAAGGACATCACATAGACCGTATGACAACCTATCGCATTTGAAAAAGCAGTGAGAATTGAACTCACTACCAAAGTTTGATTGGGGTTTATCTTTTACCATTTGACTAGGTGAAGTCCTTAGTATGTATAAATTATTCTTTTTAGTTAAATGATTTTATGGAACAAAAAAATGTTTATTTTGGAAACTTATGTTTTATCAAATGGATATCCTTAATGAAGGAAAATGATTAGGTGATTAAGTGATAAAGGTTATTTTGGAATACATTCTCTCTTTTGGGGAAACAATATATTTTAAGGAAAATATAATACTATGGGATTTAACTTGTGGAGTAATGGTTGAAATAAAATTTCGAAGGAATATATATTTTTATTGTGGACATCTGGAAATTTGAGTTATTTGTCTTAATGATTAACCTACCATAGAGAATATGTGATTTGATAAATTACACTTTAGTATGAGAGATTAAGAGTATTCGATGCTATTTAGATATAAATGTTAAGATTTACTATGGAAGTACATTTTTTAAAATCCTTCTATGTTTTGTTCTTCATTATTAGTTGGATTATTTTGAATTACTTTATTATGGAAAATTTTTAATTGATCTGTATTTGTTGACCTTTCGGTATTGTTTGTTTGATTTGGGATATTAAGAGTAGTATATCTTTTTATGAAATTTTATCTTTTTTGGAGATTATCTGATCTTGTACTAACCATTAGGGTTTTTGTTTAACATATAAAGATAGAGGAAATATACAGTGCATATTTTTTGGATTATTTGATTCACTATAAGTTGATTCTAGTGTTTTTTATGTGACTTAGTCATCTGAAATACTCATCGTTTGAATAAAATATATGTTTTTGGTAGAAAATTATTAAAGGATTAAACTATAATTGAAATGTATGTATATTTAATTATGTTTTTAGTCAATATCATAAATACATTCTCCAAATTTATAATATAGAACCTAAAAAAACATTCCATGTTTACTTTTTCTACTGTGGAATCAAATATTGTTTATCCTATCACATGTTTCTAGTTTTTTGGTGGTTAACCTTCTCTTCATCATGTTTTCTATCACTCTCCATCAAAACATGACACTTATTTTCTCCTCTAAATCCACATTTTCATGAAATCCTAATATGTGTTATCTCTAGTGACCTTCATAATTCTCTTTAATTCTTTTAATATGATAGTTATATTGACTCTTTTTCTGATGTTGGACTTGTAATAATGTCTCAAAGCCCAATTTTAAAATTTCAAGGATTCAATTTTCAAAAGGGAGGAAGGATGTATCATTCTAGGTAAATAAAGAATATAAAATATTGATATTTATTAATCGTTTTAAATTAAATATTAAGTTTACTTTAAATGGGATGATATGTTTGATGGCATACCCGACACGCAACAATGGATTTCTCTAAAATCCCATGTTGCGCACAAGGGTGTCATTCGGAAAATTAATAATAAATTATTATATATGGTAGTTAATTCTTAGTAATATTATTGGAATGAATAAATATAAAGAACTAAAATATAGTTATACATGGTTGTTAAATGTTTTTACATTTATATAACAAATCTATAGGCCTAAAATGATAATGAATCATATTTTAAGAATGAAAAACGTTAATAATTTTAAAAAAATCATTTTACTGCCTTTTTTTGGTGAACCCTTTTTAATTATAGTTTTTTCACATTTATATGTTCCATTTGAAAAAAATATACTTATTTTAAATCTGAACGTCCAAATTAAATTAGGGTTAAATTTTTGTATTTTTCTGATAGAGGTCAATTTTTAAATGAATAGTGAAAAATATTGCATTTTAGTTCAAAAGTGAATTTTCATAAAATTTATTTAAATAGGTATAGTTTCATATTAATGTGTTTTAAAGATTAATTAGATTATATTTTTACCATTTAATCACATTTTCATCATTGGAAGTAATTTCACTTTGAGATTTGACATAAAAAATTCTATCTTTTGATTGTTATTTTTTAAAACACGTTTTTTTGTTTTGACAACGGGAATTAATTTTAAATTATTTTCTATAACTTCGATGTTTTGAACATGAAAAAATTTATTCCATATTTGGAATCACTAAGCTTAAAATTTGTAAATAGGTATCTTTTATTTTTTAAATATTATAAATAGTAACTTCAGTAAATATTTTATTTACCATTGTTAAACCATAAATCTAGTAAATAAGTGTACTCAAATAATAACTTAATAATATTAAATTACACTAAAATGTGTGATAATACTATTTTCTGATAATGTTCGGCCACGGGAATCATTGGTAAGTTTGGGGACCCAATGGAACCAATTGTAATTGAAAATGACATTTTATAAAAATTAATTTAAAGTTAAGGAAAATCTTACAGAAACATATATCTGTTAGTAAAATTCTTTTATATGGGGTTATATAAGTGATAATTTAAACAATAAATATTCATTGGAAATTTAAAACAATTTCTTAAGTAATCATATTTTATTTATAAATTTTTAAATTAATTAACAAAATTTAATTAGAACACAGTAGTGATGTAGTAATTGATTCATTAATAAAGGATTCAAAAACTGGTATTAAAAATAATAAAATAAATTTATTTTAAAACATTTTCATTCATCCAATAATATTATGGATAATAATGACTTTTCATATTTTAATTAATTAAGTTTTTTCAAAATAATAATGTTGTTGTGTATTTTTTAAAATTATTGATATGAATAGTTTATATATTAAGAAAAATGAGTTTTTAAATTAATCAATAATTTTTAAATGATACAATAGTCATAAAAAACTATGATTCTACCAATTGACTTATATAAGGTTTATAATGTATTTAGTTTACCACTTTTGGTTTGATTGACATTTTATGGTAACAATATAAACCATATAGAATGAATATACAAGAAAACATGGTAAAAGAAAATTTATTTAACTAAGGGTTAAAGCTAAATGATAAGGTTAAATATGAAACCAAAACATGTGTAAAACATATCGGTTGAGTTGATTTCAAATAATTGAAATTTTATATCTAAATTTAATGATTTTGGGACCTTTATAAATAAAAATTTATTTTATAATAAAATAATATTTTCAATCTTTATTAAAGAGCCCCTCCTCCCCCTTATAAAAGCCCATCACATCTAACCCATTTCACACACCTCTCAATCCCCATGGCTCATACAACCTTGATCCCATAAGCTCCCAACATCCTTCTATTCCACTTAGAAGCCTTAATTTTAACAGAAGAAAATTAAATAACGCCTTTTCATTCAAACAAAAGGGAGTTACCCAATTTCAAGGTAATATCTTCTCTTCAGTAATTTATTTTATTTTTCCTTATCCAACCCCCAAAACTCTAATTATTACATTATAATATAGAAAACTATGACAACCCTGCTTTTATTACAAACTTAATAATGATTTATTACATAAACTATTCACTTGAAAAAACATGGACGGTCAAGAGGAACCGTGTCTTTGGGGCTTAGAATCATTACATAACAACTTAAAACATGATATAAAACTTCATTATTGAAAACTTCCTTTACATGACCACTCCATTCCCTCGTACTTAGAATTGCATGTGATAACCCGAGGACATGCATAAGAAAAGGGTGAGCTATAAAGCCCAGTAAGGGAATAAACACGGAATACATGAGGAGTACTATACATGTTAGACAATAGGCATATCAATAGAGAACAAGAGAAAAATGAACATAAAGGCATGATAAAGAATGATAATCCTAACATGGAAATGCGGCAACAGCACTTAACATGGAATTAGCATGAGCCAAGGCTCATTGCACATGGAGCATGAGTGAATTCTCATTGCACATGAAGCACGTTTAAACCCTCTTTTCACTTGATTTAGAATGAGTCAACACTAATTGCACATGACGTATCATGATACTATAATTTACCCAATGCATTGGAGTGCTATTAGGGTGCACCCATCTTAAACATTTCATTTCATGCATAAGTGTGCCACATGGATCATAAAACATGGATTCATAAAACATAACCATTTATTCCAAGATAAAGGAATGTGGAATTCATACGTGAAATGTTATAGTCAATAAGTAAATGTGCATAAAGGTGAATACCCTTTCTGGAGAAATGTGCATGGTATTCACTACATAATGGCATTGTCTTAGAAAATCTGTGTTATTTCGTTAGCGTAACGGTGTGAAATAAGAATTCATAAAAATGGTTGATGAGAGAGAAAGGGGTTCCTCATCATATTTACATGTAATGGACATTAAAAAGTTCATATAGATACATGTCCCAATAATTTTAATGGAATTTATATTCATGATACAAAAGTATTGTTTGAATGTAAATGAGGAGGGAGAAGTTCCTTTCAGAATATCAGCATAGTAACAGGTGTACATGGGAGGCATTTAATGAGAGAGAAAGGGTCTCCCATCATTCAAACCTAAATCGGGAAGCATGAGAGAGGTGAAAAACCAAAACCAAACCCCAAAATTTATAATTGAAATTAAAAAGGAAAATCAACTTAAAGAAAATTGGATAAAAAATGAGAATGGAAGAAAAAACCCTTACATGGATATGTGCTTCCAAAGGCTAGAGAGAGGTTTGAGAGAGGTTTATTGAGAGCTAAGGGAACCTTGGGAGGATTCTAGATAGTGTAGGACAGAGGTTTGATGAACTCAATAATCTTTGATTAAGGAGGATGTGGGAGTTTGGGTGGGTTTATATAGGAAAGGTGAGGGAATGCTTTGTTATTTAGGTTTGGGACCCCTTATAATAAATTAATCCATAGCACAAAGCATCCCATGGTTTTTTCACATGGTTATTGGCAATGGGAAGAGGAAAAAAATATTTTATAAGGCCAAAGTCCGAACTTCTTAAAATAATGGGGTTGTTTTTGTTGAGGTGAGTCACAGTCCCATGGAAAATAATTTAAAAAGACAAGATGTTTAATAAGTCTTGATGGGTCCATTAATGCTTTGAAAATTAAGTCAAACAAACCCAAAATAACATTATTTTAATTGTAAAACATATATTGGCCCAAAATAATGCTTATAGTATTTTATTACACCACTATTGGGTCATTATGATGTCATAAAACACATTATATATTTAAAGGGTATTTAATTTTGACCCAAAAATTTTCCTATCTCAGAAAATTATGAAAATTTCACTATTGGATAATTTCGACATCCTGATTCCAGAAATAACATTCATTTTAGCTAAATAATTTTCAAAATATTTGAATTTTAACTTTGAAAATAAAAACGGATATTTATCGAAAATTCACGATTTTTGACAAAAATGGATTTCAAACCTTAATAAAAATTACAATTGCATTCATAAAAATAGAAGATTATTTATTTTTTATAAAATTTAATAATAATCATATTTTATTAAAATATTATTTAATTGAAAAATCCCTTAATTTAATAAAATATAATTCTTAATTAAATAATAACTAAAAAACCTCTTTGTACTTTAAAAAGTATTTACAATGTATCGATAATGACAGGAAAGTATATTCATTATTATATAAAAAATAATGTACCTGAACATAGTACTCGAGATTTGTTACATAACCCCTTAAAATAGCCGCATAAGACCTAAGGGTAAGGTGTGTGATGGTGATAGATTCTTGGGGTGGCTCAGATAACATCGCTCGAGTGGTAATCTCTATCAACATCCACTTTTCGCAAAGATGGTATCGTTCGAGCTTGCCTTGGTGAAGCACACCTTGGGCTTGGTCAAGAGTGAAGCCCAAATACGCCACCACTTTTCTAAGCTCCTACAAATTGGATTTGTATAGAGAAATTCTACTGTTTGAGGCCATCGCTTCTTTTGTCTGAGTGAATTGGATTCGTTAAAGCACTATATTTACACTAATCATGTCATCACTGTTCAATAGCTATAAAAGAAACGGTCACAATTCATCACATAAAATCAAAAATGTTGACACTTCATATAAATGTTTTACATAAAGAGATATTTAACTAGATCAAGAGGTATTTACATTATTGAAACATTGGGTTGTTATAATATTCCCCCCTTATGAAATTTCACCCTCGAAATTTCATTTTCCCACACTAAAACAGATGTGGGTAACTTAGCTTCATCATTTCCTCTAATTCCCAAGTCGCTTCTTCAAACTTGAGGTTTCGCCACAACACCTTGATGAGGGGAATTGTCTTATTCCGTAGAAATTTTTCTCTATGATCTAAGATCTTTACTGGTTTCCCCTCATAAGAAAGATCATCCTCCAACTGTACCACCTCAGAAGAGAGTACATGTGAAGGGTCCAGTATGTACTTCCTTAAGAGGGATACATGGAAGACATCATGTACTTTGGCCATCGTAGGTGGAAGTGCTAGTGGATAGGCCCCAACCCCGACATGATCAAGAATCTCAAAGGCTCCAATGTACTTGGGACATAACTTCCCTTTCTTTCAAACCTCATGACCTTCTTCCACAGAGATATGCATAGAAAAACCATGTCTCCATCTTTAAACTCAAGGTCTCGTCGATTATTATCTGCATAACACTTCTGTTGACTCTGGGATACCTTGATATGCTGCTAAATGCTTTTCAACTTCTCCACCATTTCCTCGACCATTTCCTGTCCAAGAAGTATACATTCACTGACCTCATCCCAACACGCTGGTGTTCTGCACCTTTTCCCATAAAGGGCTTCATATGGTGCCATTTGGATGCTCGAGTGGAAACTCTTATTATAAGAGAACTCAACTAGAAGAAAATGTTGATCACATCCTCCTTTAAAGTCCATTGAGCACCCTCTCAACATGTCCTCAAGTGTTTGGAATGTTTGCTCGGATTGGCCATCAGTTTGAGGATGATAGGCCATACTGAAGTTCGGTTCAGTATTCATAGCATATTAAAGACTCTTCCAAAACATAGAGGTGAATCGTGGATCTCGGTCTGACACGATAGATAGTGGAACTCAATGCAGCCTTGCCACTTCCCTGATATATATATGTTCTAGTTGATCCAATGATAAATCCTCCCAAATAGCAATGAATTTTGCATTTTTGTAATAAGATCCACAACAACCCAGATTGCATTGTCGCCTTTGGATGTCCTTGGAAGTTTGGTGACAATGTCCTGGGTGATGTTATCCCATTTCTATTCTGGTATGGGCAATGGTTGCATCATCCCGTTATACTTCTACCTCTCTGCTTTCACTTGTTGGCACACCAGGCATATTGATTTATATTCACCGATCTCCTTTTTCATATTATCCAACCAAATGTTTTCTCAGAGATCTCGATACATCTTTGTGCTCCCTGGGTGAATAGAAAAATTTGAACTATGTGCATCGTCCAAAAGATCCTTCTTCATCTCCAGACGTAATGGAACATATAGCCTTTTCCCAAATCTCACAATTCCATCTTCATTAACATTAAACTCCTAGGATTTCCCTTTTTTGATAGCTTCCACTTTTTCCTGAATTCCCGCATCATCCTTTTGAGAATCCTTTAACCTTTCCAAAAGAAATGGTTTAGCAATCATTTGTGAAAGGATTGATGAAGTTTTCTTCTTTATGATTCCCATTTCCATCTTCATCAAGTCTAAGAAGATTGGATCCTTCTCAATTCTATTCATTGATAGAATCTCTGTGTCCTTTCTACTTAGGGCTTCTGCCACCTTGTTTGCTTTCCTTGGGTGGTAATGTATTGAACAATCATAATCCTTGATGAGCTATATCCATCTTCTCTAGAAAATATTATGCTCTTTCTATGTGAATATATATTTAATACTCTTGTGGTCATTATATATCTCACATTTCTCCCCATATAGATAATACCTCTAGATTGTCAAGGCAAAGATCACCGCCGCCAACTCTAGATCATGTGTTTGATAGTTTCGCTCATGTATTTTCAACTTCCTTGAGGCATATGATATTACTTTATCATTCTACATCAGCACATATCCTAATACCCTCTTCGAATCATCACTGAATACCACAAAAATTTCCCCACTTTTGGGTAAAGTGAGCACGAGAGTAGTGATAAGCCTCATTTTAAACTCTTTGAATATTTCTTCTCATTCATCACATAAAGAAAACTTTACTCCTTTTTGTGTTAGCCTGGTAAAAGGGTTGGACAATCATGATAAATTTCACACAAATCGTCGATAATATCCAGCTAACCCCAAGATGCTACGGATATCCGTTACCAATGTTGGTCTCAGCAATCCCTCAATTGCATCTATTTTTGAGGGATCCACGGATATCCCATTGCTTGTGATTATATGGCCCACGAATGAGACCTCCTTCAACAAAAACTCACACTTGCTGTAATTTTCATAGAGCATCTCCTTGCGCAAAGTCTCTAGTACAGTTCTTAAATACTCCTCATGATCCTCCTTGGTTTTGGAGTATATTAAAATATCATCTATAAAGACTACCACAAATTTGTCAAGGTAATCTCTAAAGACTCTATTCATCAAGTCCATGAATATTTCTGGAGCATTAGTGAGTCTGAAAGGAATTACTATAAATTTAAGATGCCTGTATCTTGTACGAAAAGAAGTCTCGGGGACGTCTTCCTTCTTCACCCTTACATGATAATATCCCAACCGCAAATTTACTTTTGTGAAGTATTGTGCTCTGCGTAGCTGATCAAACAAGTCATCGATCCATGGAAGATGATAGTTGTTCTTTATTGGGATTTTTTTAAGTTCACGGTAATCGATGCAAAGCTGCATTGACCCATCCATCTTCTTGACGAAGAGGACTGGTGCACCCCATGGTGAAGCACTTGGGTGTTTAAACCCTTTATCTAGATTCTCCTCTAGTTGTTTCTTCACCTCATTAAGCTCCACGACAGCCATTCTATATGGAGTCTTGGATATTGGTAGCACCCCTGGTATAAGTTCAATTGATAATTCCACCTCTCTTTTAACATGAATACCATGAAATTCCTCGGGAAACACTTCAGCATATTCCCTCACAATAGGCATTTCCTCAAGGGTGGTTTCATCCTTGGACTCAATCATCTGAGCTAGATACGCGTTCTCATAGGGCAATAATATCCATGATTGAGATGATGGAGATAAAGGAGGTTCATCTTCCTCCTTACACTTGTAAAGAATCAGGGATCGATTCTTCATACGGAGTGTGATTTCCTTCTCCTGACAATTTATTTTGGATCTATATAAGGAAAGACAATCCATGCGAAGAATTGCATCAAATTCCACCTGAGGGAGTATGACGAGGATCGCAAAATTCAATCCACATATTATAATAGGGGAGGACTTATATTCATGGGATGAAATGATTTACCCATTTTCTGTACTCAATGACATCTTCACATCCATGATTTTTGGTGTTTCTGGGATTATTCTACTAAACATTCGAGATATAAAAGAATGTGTAGAACCTCAATCAAAAATTATTTCGCAATTATTGAATGAATAACTAGAGTACCAGTCACCACTTTGTTGTCGGGGTTCACTACGGTAGAAGTGATGGAAAAAGATCTTCCTTGCTGCCTTGGAGGTTCTTGGTTGCCTCTGAAAACCCTTGGATTAGGGCACTGATTTGAAAAATTCTCTGGTTCTTTGTAGTTGTAGCAATGAACAACACGTTGAGGTTCGAACGGAGCGTTCCTTTCCTCTGTCGTAGTTGCGGGTCTTTCTTGCTAACAATTAATATCTTGGAGCCATTCTCTTCCACACCTAAAGCATTTCCTCCTCCCCTTGATGTAATTTCTAGGGTTCTTTTTTCCACACGTTTTGAAAGTGGGGTGCTAGATCTTCTTAGCACCGTTGGATTAATCCATCAGGCTGACAAAATTTAATTACACCATAAGATTCTTGTCCCCATGATACCCCTGTGATTACCTGGTCTCCATTTCAACCTTGAGGGCACATCAGACAGTTTCCTCATAGGTGTCGAAGTCACAGATCGCTAATGCTTTCCACAGGCTAGGCTTCAACCCACCAAAGAAGCGGTCGACCTTGCATTCAGGGTTAAAAACAAATATGGAAGCATATCGTGCAAGACTTGTGAAGTTTTCCTCGTATTCTCCAACAAATGCTTCATCTTTTTTCTTGAGGGAAATGAAGTCCCTTTCCATCTTAAGCTGGAGGTTGCACAGAAAATATTTATCAAAAAACATCTTTCGAAAATCCTTCCATTCCAATGCCTCGATCTCCTCCTCAGGCTTCGTATTTTTTTATCAATTTCCACCATTAATCAACTTCACCCTCTATACGATAAGCCACTAGGAGAACCTTCTATGGTTTAGAACATTGAAGGATAGAGAAGATCTTTTCAATGGAGTTGATCCATTGTTCAATGATAATGGGATCAGATGATCCACTAAAAGTAGGAGGCCTTTGTCTCATGAAGCTCTTGATAGTGAATTGTTCTTTCTTAGGGGTGGGGTTTAAAGTTCCTCTTAACTCGTGTTTCTATTCAATGATTGTGTTATCTGTGAGAGAAGCGTGACAAAGTTCGCGATTCCCACTCCCATTAGAATGGGCATCTCATTAGTACAGTCATCTCACTTGTCTTCACATCGATTGTTAGCCCGAGCCCTCCTATTACAAGCCATTGGCTAGAATAAATAGAAAGTTAGGGGTAACACATAAAGGGTAATCCAAATAGAAATTTTGATGACTTATAAATAAACTTTTATTTCATTAACTCATGAGTCTATAGTCTTTAATCTAGGATTTTCGTGATCTACTTTCTAACATATATTCTTAGGGGCATTTTTTTAATTCCCTTAATAAGGGTTCATAATAAGATTGTGAATTTATAAAAACATATCCCCTAGGAGTGTCATAACAAATAGTGTAGAAAGGCCCATTGTTGTTCACCAGTTCCCGTTCGAGTCTCGCTCCAAGAGGTGTTTTCAGGTTTTACCCCTAGGATACATCTATGCCAGAGCCGCCTCTACCTACCCGTATCCAGACAGGGATGTATATTCCTGAAAAACCACTTACTTAGTACATACCAAAACCTGGGGATGTTTTTATTCTACATAGTCTTGTCTCAAAGGCTTTACTGGGTTTTTCTAATCCAAATCACAAAAATAACTAAACCTATCCTCTGATACCAACAATGACAACCATAATTTTATTACAAACATAACCATGATTTATTACATAAACTATTCACGCGATACAACCTGGAAGATCAAGAGTTCTAGTGTCTTTGGGGATTATAATCCTTACATAACAACTTAAAACATGAAATACAACATCTTTATTGAAAACTTCCTTTACATGACCACTACATTCCCTCGTACATAGCATTGCATGGGATAACCTGAGGACATGCATAAAAAAGGGTGAGCTATAATGCCAAGTAAGGGAATAAAAACCAAATAAATGAGGAGTAAATTACATGATAGACATTAGGAATATCAATAGATAACAATAGAAACATGAACATAAAGGAATGATAAAGCATGATAATCATAACATGGAAATGTGGAATCAACACTTAACATGGAATTAGTATGAGCCAAGACTCATTACACATGGAGCATGAGTAAATTTTATTGCACATGAAGCACGAGTGAACCCTCATTGCACTTGAATTAGCATGAGTAAACACTCATTGAAAATTATGTATCATGATACTATACTTTACCCAATGCATTGAAGCGCTTAAAGGGTGCACCCTTCTTAAACATTTCATTCCATGCATAAGTGTGCCACATGGATCATAAAAATGGAGTCATAAAACATAATCATTTATTCCAAGATAAATTAATGTGTAATTCATACATTAAAATTTATAGTAAATAATTAAATGTGCATAAAGGTGAATACCCTTGATGGAGAAATGGGCATGGTATTCACTACATAATGGCATTAGATTAGAAAATCAGTGCGATTTCGGTAGCGTAACGGCATGACAAAAGAATTCATAAAAACGGTTGATGAGAGAGAAAGGGGTTCCTCATCATATTTACATACAATGGACAGTATATAGGTAATATAGATACATGTACCAAAAATTGTAATGGAATTTTGATTTATGATACAAAATTATTGTTTGAATGTAAATGAGGGGAGAGAAGTTGCTTTTGGAATTTCAGCATAGTAACAGGAGTACATGGGAGGCATTTAATGAGAGAGAAAGGGTCTCACATCATTGAAACATAAATAGGGAAGTATGAGGGAGGTGAGAAACCATACCCCAACATTCATAATTGAAATTAAAATGGAAAAACAACTTAAAGAAAATTGGAAAAAAATGAGAAAGGAAGATAAAACCCTTACTTGGAAGTGTGCTTCCAAAGGCTAGAGAGAGGCTTGAGAGAGGCTTAATGGGACAATGGGGCACCTTGGGAGGATTCTAGAAAGAGTAGGCTAGAAGCTGGATGAAATCCAAAGGCTTTGATTGAGATGGAAGTGGGAGATTGGGTGGGTTTATATAGGAAAGGTGAGGGAATTCTTTATTATTTAGGATTGAGACTCCTTATAATAAATAAATACAAACCATCCCATGGTTTTGGCCTATGGTTTTTAGAAAAGGGAATTGGAAAACAATATTTTATAATGCCAATGTCCGATCTTCTTAAAATAATGGGGTTGCTTTTGTGGAGGTGAGTCACACTCCCATGCAAAATAATTTAAAAAGACAAGATGTTTAATACGTCTTGAGGGGTCCATTAATGCTTTGAAAATTAAGTCAAAAAAACACAAAATCAAATTATTTCAATGGTAAAACATATATTGGCCGAAAATTAAGCTTATAGTTTTTTGTTACATCACTATTGGGTCATTAGGATGTAATAAAAGACATTATATATTTAAACAGTATTTAATTTTTACCCAAAAATTTGACTGTCTCAGAAAATTATGGAAAATTCACCGCTGGATAATTTCGAGGTCCTGATTTCAGAAATAACATTTATTTTCTCTAAATAATTTTCTAATTATGTTAATTTTCAATTTAAATTTAAAAACGATATTTATTAAAAATTCACAGGTTTTGACAAAAATGGATTTCAAACCTTAATAAAAATTACAATTGCATTCATAAAATTATAATATTATTTATTTTAAATTAAAATTAATTTAATAATAATAATAATATTTTATTCAAATAATATTTAAATAAAAAATCCCTTAATTTAATAAAATATAATTCTTAATTAAATACTAATAAAAAAACTATTTGTACTTTAAAAACTATTTACAATGTATCAATAATGACAAGAAAGTATATTCATTATTATATACAAAAATAATGTACATGAACATAGTACTAGCTATTTGTTACATAACCCCCTAAACAGACGCATAAGACCTAAGGGTAAGGTGTGAGATGGTGACAGACGCTTGGGGTGGCTCGGATAACATCGCTCGAGTGGTAATCTCTATCAACTCCCACTTTTCCTGTAGAAGGCCTTGTTCAGGCTTGACATGGTGAAGCTAATCTTGGGATTGGTCAATAGAGAAGCCCAAATACGCCAACTCTTTTCTGAGCTTCGACAAATGGGCTTCGTGTGGAGCAATTCTACTGGATGAGTCTATCATTTCTTTTGTCTGAGTAATTTGGATTTGTTAAATCCATATATTTATACTAATCATGTTATCACTGTTCAACGACTATACAAGTAACAGTCACAATTCCAAATATAAAATCATAGAAGTTGACATTTTATATAAATGTTTTACATAAAGACACATTTAACTAGATCAAGAGTGATTTTCATTAATGAAACTTTGGGTCATTACAAAAACCCTATATCATAAATATACTAGGATGTTGTTATGAAAATTATTCGAACTTCACATACACACACCTCCACATAATGGATATTAACACACTATTTTTTCTGTACGACGGACTGCTGCCTCACGAAACAATAATTGATCAATTTTCCCCTACCACATTTCATGATTTACATTATTATGGGACTTTAAATATATCTAATATAAATTATATTCATTTTATCTTTATGCATCTTTAATTATCATTTGTAACATATTTTTATTCTTTTCTTGTTGTATAAATACGATAATTTCATTTGAGGATGTATGAAATACTGCCCCCACAAAGTGATATGGATCATTCATACCAGACATATAACACATAAAGGATGATGTTAATAAACATATGAAACATATATAAAATATTATACTATAATGAAATTATAATATACCTATATGTCATTATGTTTTCATTCGATTAAATATTAAATAAAAATTAATGTAGCGTTCATGCATACATACGGCTTACCGTCTCCATGAACGGTGCATTTCATTTCTTATATACAATGTTTTTTACTATAATAAATACATATATACTGAATATATATGATATATTATATTTAAATAATGAATAAAAATCTGTAGATAATTTATTTTTGACCAAATGGATGGTTTGTAATTATAACCAGTTTATTTTTTAAACATGTTCCGAACATCGACAAAATGTCTGATATGAAGTCAAATAATTAACTAATTATTGTAGAAAGGTAATAAATGATATAAAATGAGAAATAAACTTTTAAAATGATATGAATAATGTATAAATTGACTTATTTTTATTCTTTAGGAATAACAAGGAACATACGAGTCATGTTGGACATGAGGAAAGGGGTTTTCCTCCCAAATTATATTATCTTTGGATTCATGATATATTTGTAGCTATTTATTTTTGATTGGTGTATGTACTGCCTATGATTGTAGTATTTGTGTAATATAATTTAATTTTTGGGTATTTTCATCTTCATTTTATGATCCTTCTGTCCTGGGGTGTATGTTTCGTAAGTTACCAAATCGGTAATGGATCCTTTCACCGTCCATTTTTTATCAAAGACCACTTTCATGTTATGTCTTTAAATATCTACTATAAAATTTTGGGATATGTTATTATATATTATTATTGCTGTAAATTTTATGTCAATGTGATGAGATATCATTTTCCCTCTCATCAACTCATTTTCTGAATTTTTATGTGACGTTGTTAGGTTGCTGAATTTTTGTAAGGGAACATGTTAACCCTATTTTATTTCTTTGTGATAAACTTCTACTTCTTTTTTATGTCGTGATATGAATATTTGTGAATATTATATGATTTTTTTACACTAAATATCAACTTATATTAAGTGTGTTTATATTTTTCAACCATAATTATTTCATGTATTTATCCTTAATCTAATTGTACATGATTTTTAAGGGACTACATCTTAATCTACTTTCATTGAGGAATATCTTAATATTTGGAAACTTTATTATCCTATAAGGTGTATATATAACCATTTAGAAATTTTATATCATGAATATATATATTATATGGATATTTATACTTTTATTTGATGTTAATATTTAATTATTTTGACTCACATATTTACTCAATTGGTAAAAGATTCGTTAACTAAAACACCATTTCAAAAGCATTAAAGATTTAATCTTATAAATATTTCTCATTAATGTCCATGTTTTGAAAAAAAAATTAAGGATTTATTTATATCGATATATATGATTTAAATTTGTAATTCCTTTAAAATCATCAAAGTGGTATGGGATACTTTGATTCAAGTATCTGTTTATTAAATGTTTTAAAAGGTTTGGAAAATGTTTTGATGAAGAATTTGTAATGTCAATATCTTAGAATGATATATTGTGATTGAAATGCTGAAATGTTATCTTTTATTTATTCTTGTTTTATGTGTAATGAATATGTTATGGTTCTAGTGAATTGTTTACGTACATGGGTAGTTCCGGGATAATCCTAGGTCGGGTGAGCCCGAGATAGATCTCCAATGCATTGGGAAACATAACAGAGGTTAATTTTAATGTTTATCCTAATAAATTTTGGGAATTTTTTATGAGGAGTATTCATAAATAACCCCCTACCTAGATGTAAAGCTAAATTGTATGTATTTTATGGATTCCACAAGTTACCTTTATTATTTATGATTTCTAGGTGTTATTCATAAATCTTGTGATTTCATGAGGTATGTTAAAGAACATATATTTTATAATTAAGATTTATAATTTCATTGACTATATTTATTTATGGAAAAATGTTTCTTTCCTTATTTTATAACCCTTAATGATCTATTTATGCTCATACCATGTTTTTTAAACATTTTTCACATGGTATAAGTCATGGTAAGAGTAAGGAATAATTCAAGAATATTTATATCAAGAAAGTTATTCTTGTTTTAATTAAGGAGTTTTATTTTGGTGAAATAAATTGATATTGAGTAGAAGTGTCTAATTTGTAATATTTGAGATATAATGTAATAGTTATAGAATATTCTCTAAAACTCTTAACCTTAAAAGATCCTCAATGTTAATTAATAACTTAATTCACGATTATGTAATGTTTGTGTTTAGGGACTTATAATTATATAATGTATATATCTTGGATGGTTTAGTGGATAACGCTCTTCCCAATATAACAAACATAAAAACTCAACACCATTCATATGGTATCCAAAATCCTTGCGATTCCCATATAATTGAGACCCAAATATCATAATACTATTCTATTAGTAGACTATTATGGTTGTCCATTTCTACAATGTACTACACTACATAATCCAGGGGGATATAAGATTTTTCATGATACTACCTGGTTCGATGAATGAGGTCTTCATAATTATTTTATTTCGAAATAACATGATGATCTAAATTTTAATATGTGTTTATTGTCACCATATCATATCATTTATTTCCTTTATGTATTAATTATACCATTAATATAGTTAATAATCATATTCCTTCCACCAAATCAATATGTTAAACCCATATTGATGTGTGACCCTTTACAAAACTCATGCTTTTGTGACTAATCCAAATTAAAATACAACTATATTCATACACATCAAAAATAATCTCATGTGAATGGTACATAAAAACCATTTCCATAAAATACTTAGAATAATATGATACTAATAATCCTCACAAGGATAATCTGGGATCGATAGATATCCACCCCTCAGTATTCTAGTCAAGGAAAAAGTCACCTGGCCAATGATCAGTCCAACCTAAAGTCCCTCCACCCAGGGATAGATTACTCAAGATATATTTTAGTTTCATATTAATTTTAATAACTTATTGATATATATATATATATACTAATTAATATATTAATTTTAGTTCATAAAATACTAACATTATAAATTCTTGGAAAAAAGAAAAATAAAATATTATACAAAAAAGTAACTCCTCGTATGAATGTATAAAAACTTATATATGCAATTTAACAATTTATGATAAGTAATTCAACCATTATTATTATATTAATGACATTCATGACTAAATAACATGGGAATTAAAAAAATTAGTTGAAAATTACTATATAATTCTATTATAAACACTTTATAATATGATAAATAAAAATATTTAATATTTATTCTCAATAACAATGCATTAAAATTATACATTACATTCCATTAATAAATGATATTATATGAAATTGAAATATTTTATATTTTAATTATATTATTTTAACCATTTACATAATGTAAATATAAAATATTCAATATTATTTTAAACATTTTCATATTTATTATTATAACTTTTTTTAAAAAGAATTAAATAATATTCTCAAATATTCTATCTAATTTGAACAATTCAAATTAAATACTATAAAAAATTCATATTATTAAATATATATATTTTTTATTTTTGTTCTTCTTTTATATTTTATAAAAAAATTTTAAATCCAACTTAAAATTTCAATTAAAACATTTTATTTCCAAATTTAATGCCACACCATATAATTTCAAAAGATATTTAAAATTTACATTTAATATTAATGGTATATTTTTTTAATATATTTTCAAAAAATATTTAATCAATTAATTGTATAATAATTATAACATATTATCAAAAAACATTTTCTAAATTTACAAATATCCTAATATACCATTTATTAGGATTTATAAACATTAATAAATCATATAATTCATATATATATTGAAATTTTGAAAAATTGATTATTCCATCATATAATTTTTAATGATATATATTTTATCATATTGATAGATTGATAAGACCATAGCATGTGAAAATATTTCAGAACTATTAATAATATTTTATTATTGTAACGTGAATTATGAAATATCATAGTGTTTGTGTAAAATAAACTCGATGTGCTAAGAAATCAAAGCCTGTGATAGGCTGTTGTGTGAGATCAACTCAATGCCCCAATGGACAATGTAGGATTAATATAGTGGAGTATTGATAAATGTATATCGACCCTAGCCTTTTACTTATAAAATAACATGAATTTATGTATAATTATACATCAGAGTACAAGCGCATGATCGTGATTTCAAGTGTCTTGGAAGACTAGGTACATATAACATAAAACATGGGGGGTAACAAAACTTCTTTATTTCATCTTTAAAAATATAACCTACCTTCCTTTGAGCCCTTGAATCAACATAGGGTACACTGGGGAAGGAATGAACAAAATAATGAGTTGAAAATCTCTATAAAAAATTGAACATAAGATTATAGCATCAACACAAGAGTTGGGAGGCATGACATTATGATATCAAAAGCATAGAACATATGAAATCATATCATATAAACAAGAGATCATATACAAACAGAATCATTTACATGTTATAGAATCATAAAACATATCTTTATTGCAGGTCAAGGATAACCACCAATACTGTTTCTAATAGTTGTACGATCAAGGTGAACCGCCAATCCTGTTTCCCATAGTAGTACGGGTCAAGGCTAACTGCCAGTCCCATATATGAAACAAGGAGGGAATTTTTAAAAACATGTATTTCCCAAAAAGAGACTAATGAATGGGGATTTATAAATGATATTTAAAAAAATTCACAGAATTTATAAGATGAATAAGAACATATTAAATAACTTCATTTTGATATAAATAATGATATGGAAACCTGAAAGAACAAAGAAGGTTCAGGTAGAAATTGTTACGGTTTATCAGCATGGTGTCAACTGTATATAAGTGAGCTTAATGAGAGAAAAAAGGGGTTTATCATCACTTAAAAATAATGAAGACAATATGAGGGTGGTGTTAAATCATATCCCATAATTTCTTTTTACACATTAAAGGTCACAATATTAAGGGCATTCTGAATAAGAGTGAAATAAAGAGGATGCCTTACCATAAGTCTGGTGGTGTTCTCCGCATGTTATTAATGGCCTGAATAAAAAAATGAGGATTATTAATTAATAATTAAAGATAACCCTATATATTTAATTGATTTAATATATACATCCTCAGTTAATTTAATACATTTTGGATTGTTTATAAGGTTTAGTTTTACTGTTTGGTATTGGTTGCTTACTTGGTTTCAATGACCAGTTCACTTATATTCATGATCAGATAAACATGTAAGATGAAAGTGGTTGTCCACAATTGAAGTTGTATAACATTAGGGAACATCAAGGAGATTAATTGATTATAAAAATTCATTCATTTATTGGGAGTGAGGATGAATTATTTTATAAAACTGTAGTGATTACCGTTTTGGTTATTCAGTGGGTTTGATTACAAAGAATATGTTTTGATTTATAACATAACACCATTTGTACAAAAGGATTGCAGAACCAAAACTAGTATATATTACATATATAATAATCTGGTTTAACCACAACACAAATGGTATCTTGACTAGAATTAACGATGATAATAGAAATTGATAAATGATTGTCCTTGAATGTGCTAAATTTTCACACATCAAATGGTGTTTTCATTTCTATCTAATAAAATATAGGGAAAGGATAGAAGGTAATGAAGTATTACAATAGAATAACAGTATTTCATTAAATGAATTTTAATTGAGTTAACATATAAATTTTGTGAATGGAGATGAGTAATGAAACAAAAAAAGAAAATTACTTAAACAAATAAATGAATTGGACAGAGGAATTTACCTCTTGAGTCTTCCTCCTTTGAGAACCTCTTAAGGAGAGAGGTTTTTTGTATTTTGACGAAACCATGGGCCTTTGGACATAGGGGAGGAGCTTAGAGAGATATTTGGTAATAATATTTCCCAGGAACATGGCTTCAGAATATTGAAGCGAAGAGGGAGTGAGGGGGGTTTTAATAGTGGAGGATAGGAGGTTTTTCATAATATTTTAATCATTTGTTTATTAATTTCCTTAAAGACAAGAAATAGTGATGATTTAATGACCAAGAATAGATACTAGGGATTTTGAGTTCACATTTTTGGGTTCCTACATCACTTATGATGCTGGGAATAGTGCATTTAAATTATAATTTATTTATATGGTAAATTAATATATATTAATATTCACTAAAAAATCATGTATTTCAGAAAAATCAAAAAAATTCACCCTAAACATTTTTCGACATCTAGAATCAAAATAGGAATTCCATTTTCAAAAATTAATCTCTTTATATAAATAATTTAATATTTACTTAAAATCATAATTTATTATTAAAAACCAGTTTTAAAATATTCATTTACTTATTCTAAAATATAGATATATCTTACCTTCACTAGAATCTTATTTATATAATATTAAAGGTTATGATACTATTCATTAGGTTATATCTGTATTCGTAAGGGCATGTTACTATTGATAAGGTTATGTTATTATTCACCAAATATTATGTTTTTCTTATAGGACTCCAAATAACATTTTGATCAAACCCATGTATGTCAATTTTTTTAAATTCCTAATGCAGAACTGAAAAACTTATTTTTAATGGTGAAATAGAACTTATTAGTTAATTATGTGGTGATTTCTTGTTATTATATAAAATTATTATAAAAAATGAAATTCCATCTATAAAACATTCGATCATTTAATTCCCCCCCCCCTAATAAAGTTTCACCCTCAAAATTTCATTTTACATTCTAAGCTGTAATAAGTGCGAGTACATTTCCATCATCACCTCCTCCAGTTCCCATGTTGCCTCTTCATACTTTTGGTTCATCCATTGTACCTTGACCAGGTGAACAGTCTTGTTATGTAGAACCATGTCTCTACGATCCATGATCTTCACTGACTACACATCCTAAGAAAGATCAACCTCTAACTAGACTATCTCTAAAGAGAGTACATGTGAAGGGTCTCATATGTACATCTTTAAGAAGGATACATGGAAGAGACCATATACATTCAACAAGTTAGATGTAAGTGCATGTCGATAGGCCAAAACTCTAACTCAATCAAGTATCTCAAAGGGGATGATATACATGGGACATGGATTTCCTTTCTTCCAAAATCTCATGATCTTCATCCACTGAGATATGTGTAGAAATACTATGTCACCAACATTGAACTCAAGGACTCGTTGACGACTATCTTCATAACTCTTTTATCAACATTGGTCTGCCTTGATATGTTGCTGAATGGTTTTCACCATCTCCACCATTACTTCGACAATTTTAGGTCCTTGAAGATTATTCTCACCAACAACATCCCAACATGCCGGCGTTCTTCGCCTTTTCATATAAATGGATTCATATAGTTATATTTGTGTGCTTCAGTGAAAAATATTATTTTAAAAGAATTCAATTAGTGGAAGATGTTCAGCTTATCCTACATTGAATTACATAGAACGTGTTATCAACTTGTCTTCCAGTTCCCAAACATTCTGCTTATATTGGCCATCAGTTTGAGGATGATAGGACTTACACAAAATCAAATTAGTGATTAGAGAATGTTAGTTAATTTCCAAAAACACCAAGGTGAATCTAGGATCTCTATCAGATACGATAGATAGTGTTACTCTATTCATCCTTACTACATATTTGATGTAAATCAGTCCTATTTGATCCAATGATAATCCTTCTCGAATCATGATAATGTGATCTATCCTTGAAAGACAATCCAAAAAAACCATTCTAGAATTGTTTCCTTTGGATGTCCTTGGATGTCTAGTGAAAAAGTACATGGTAATGATATCCCACTACCATGATGGTATTGGTAGTGGTTTCATCATCACCTTATACATTTTTCTCTCATCTTTCACTTGCTGACATACCAGTCACATTGATGTATATTCAGTAATCTTCGTTTTCATATTGTCCTACCCAATGTTTTCTCAGATATCTCAATACATCTTTGTGCTACATGGGTTAATAGGGAATCCTGATCTATATTCATCATTAAAAATCTATTTCTTTATTTTAGGATCGGATGGTACAAAAAATCATGACCCAAATATTAAAATACCATCTTCATCAATCTTGATGTCTATGGATTTCTCATTTCTGATAGCTTCCACACTTTTCAGAATTTCCACATCCTTTCTTTGAGCATCCTTTATTTTCTCCATGAGTGATGGTTGAGCTATCATTTGATAAATTATTGATGATTTTCTTCCCTTTATGATTCACATGCCCATATTTTTCAAATATAATAAGATCAGATCCTTTTCAATTCTCATCATTTATAAAGATGCATGATCCATTCTATATATAAAATCTTCCACCTTTTTTTACTTATAATTATGGAAGTGGATTGAGTAGTCATAATACTTGATGAGCTCTAAACATTTTTTTTGGAACATATTAAACTATTATTTTGTGAATATATATTTGAGACTCTTGTGGTTAGTATATATCTCAAACTCTTACCCAGATAGATAATTCCGTCAAATTTTTAACACATAGATCATATCCTCCAACTCCAAATCATTCATGGGATAGTTTTTCTCATGGATTTTCAGATTCCTTGAGGTGAAGGTTATCAATTTATCATTTTTATTCATGACACAACATAAGAACTTATTTATAGCATCACTGTACACCATAAAGAGTTGTCCACATTTTGGGAGTGTGAGTACTGGCGCAGTGATAAGCTTTTTTTTCAACTCCTTAAAACATTATTCACATTCCTGGGTCCAAACAAACTTTACTCCCTTCCATTCCAGCTTGGTCACTGGGTTTGGAATTCTTGAAACTTTTATCACAAATCATTGATAATACCTGGCTACACAAAAAAAGTTGTACTTGTCCATTACAAAATTTTTCATGGGACACTCTTTAATTGACATTGTCTTAGAAGGGTCCAAAAAAATCCCTTTTTTGGAGATAACATGCCCCAATATTGTTACATCCCCCATCTGAAACTAAAATTTACTGTACTTTGCATACAGCTTCTCCTTTCACACAGACATTTAATAGTTTTCAAATTCTCCTCATGTTCCTCCCTTCCTAAATAGTTTATAAGAATATCGTTCATAAAGACTACCACAAATTTGTTGAGGTAATCCCTAAGGACTGTATTAATTAAATATATGAAAATTACTAGAGAATTTGTGAGTCCAAAGGGCATCACATTAAACTCATCGTTTCCATACCACAATTGAATGGACGTGTTGGGAATATCATCCTATATCACGATTAATTGGTGATATCCCAATCAAAGGCCCACCTTAGTGAAATAATAGTACCCACAAAAGCTAGTCGATCAAGTCATCTATCTGTGGAAAGGGATACTTGTTCTTTATCATGATTTTTTTTTGAGATCACGATAATAAATGCAATGTCTCATTGATCCAGAATTATTCTTGATGAAGGGGACTCACACACCCCAAGGTGAAGCACTTGGGTACATTAATCCCTTCTTCAGATTCTCATGTAACTGCTTCTTCTACTCCTCCATCTCTATGGTGGCTATTTTGTAAGGTGTCATTGATATAAGAAAAGATATAGGAATAAGTTCAAAAGAGAAATCAACTTATCAGTCATGATGATGACTAGAAAATGCCTTAAGGAATACATTAGTGTAATCCCTCATGATCAACATGTCTTTAAGCATGATTTTATGTTTTTCATAAATAATTTAATCTAGATTTACTTGCTTATATTGCATCAATATCCACATTGGAGATGTTGATTTTAAAAGAGATTCATCTTCCTCTTTAAACATGTATAGAATTGGAGGATGCTTTATGACGCAAAGAATGAGAACCATTTCCAGGTAGTTGATGTTCGATTTTTATAAAGATAGAAAATATATGCCAAAGATTGCATCAATCTATAATAAAAGAAGTATGATAGGATTTTCAGGGAGGTTCAATCCATAAAAATTAATCGGGGATGATTTATAAACCATAAATACAATTATTTCCCCATTCTCTATTCTTATAGATAACTTGTCCAACAAATTTTGAGGTGATGTTTGAGTATTTCTACTAAACATACAAGATATGAAGGAATACGTAGAACCATAATCAAATTGTAAGTTCATTATTCTTGAATAAATAACTAGAAAAAATTTCACCATAAGTTGTCCATATCCACCTTAGCAGTCATGATAAAATAATCCCTTCCTTGTTTCCTTGTAGGTTTTCGCTGATTTCCTTCAACAACCCTTGGCTTAGGGAAATTTCTTGCATAATGAATGTGATATTTTTTGTTCTAACACAACACTATAGGGTGAGTGTTTATATGAACCTTGTTTTATTTTCCATTATTAGTGGGACTCTTTATATCCCATTGGACGTATTTTCCATAAGACCAAAATTTACACATTTGAAGTAATTTTTGGTTCCCTTCAGATAGTTTCTAGGGTGTTTCATCCCAAAAATTTTACTATGGGAAAAGTCAGGTTTCATTCAATCATGGAATTTGTTTTTTGAACCATCCATGTTATTCCCCATTTTTCTCTTCTTTTGACTGGACCCTTGAGACAACTGAAAGTCTCCAATATCTATTTCAACCATGAGGGCATAATGGAAAATCTCCTAATGACTATAGAAGTCTCGAACCACCAATGCTTTTTGTGGACTCCGAATTAATCCACTAAAGAAGAGATCCACCTTGCGTTTGATGTTCATTAAAAAGCCAAAGGCATAACTTGAAATCCATATAATGTTTTCTTCATACACCCTGATGGACTCATCTTTATTTTTCTTGAGTCTGAAGAACTCTCTTTTTATCTTGAGAATGAGGGTTTAGGTTAAATATTTGTTGAAAAGAATCCTCTTCTATTCCTCCCAATACATTGAATCAATTTCTTCTTGGGATATTGTCTTCTTGATCAATTTCCACCACTAATTATCTTCCCCATAAAAATGATAGGCCACCAGTACAACTTTTTCTTCATCCGAGCATTGGAGGACTGAGAATATCTTTCTAATGGAGTTAATCCATTATTCTGTGAAGAGGGTATTAGAATATTTGGTAATCAGGGGAGGCCTTTTTTGAACGAAGTATTCAATGACAACATGCTCTTTCCATGGAAGAGGACGTTATCCACACGATTCAAGGTATTATTCATAACTTGAGCAAGATGAGCAAGTATCTTCATGATGTTTTGGGAACCTATTCCCATCATATTAGGCATAACATTAAGTAGATCTTTTAATTTTCTATCACATTGATTATTTAAACACGTTCTTTTATTTCCATAAATTAACAAAGAAAATTGAATTACTATTAGAGGGCTTGGATACATTGTTATTGAACATAAAAGGAAACTTTTGAACATAAAAGGATAAACATGTAGAGGAGAAGTATACCATATCCTGTGAATCCTTAGGTTTAAATATAGGTTATCCTTGATCTACTTCTTATCTAATTTTGTTATAGGTTTTTTTATTCCATTAATAATGGATTGTACTATGATCATGAATTTACCAAAGCATGTCCCTAGGAGTTTCAATACCAATTGTGCAGCAAGGACCTTTTGTAACATCACAAGTAAGTAATGAATAATAGATATTTTATCTATGTCTAATAATGAATTAGATAGTGTTTTAGAGGCTTAAAATGAAAATAAATCCAATCTTAATCATGGAATACACTAATATTTTTAAAAGATTGTTTTACTGCCTTTGATGGAAAAACATTTTTGAATCTATCTTTTCCCAATTCTATAAACTATGTTTGTCAAAATAAACTTATTCTTTATGATTGGGAAATCAAAATTTACTTTGTGTGAATTTTTGGTATTTTTCTGACAATGTTCATTTTTTAATGAATAGTGAAAAATACTGCATTTTACATCAAAACTGCTTTTTAATCTAATTTATTTATATGATTAGATTATATTTTGAATTGTTTTTTAAGTGAAATTAGAATATATTTTTACCATTTAATCCAATGGTGGTCATTGGAATCAATTTCACTTTGAAATTGGACTTAAACTGGTGTCAATCTTTTGATACTTATTGTTTCATAAAAACACGCTATTTGTCATAACAGCGGGAAATAATTATTAAATTAATTAATGTGACTTATATTTTTTTAATTTTTTAAAATAGACTTCATTTTTGAATTCTGAATATCAAATATATCTTAGGGTGAATTTTTGGTAATTCTCTGAAAAACTTCAATTTTTGATGAATAGTGAAACCACTAAGTGGTAGTTAAAGAAACTGATTTTTCGTTTAAATGAAACTTTGCCACTTTTGTGTTCTGAATTTCCAAAATCCGACATACATTATTGTCATTAAGAAGTAAAATGTGGTTCAATGAGATTAAAATAATTTTTTGGTGAATAGTAACTTATTAAGTTTTTAATCGCGATTAGTGGTAATTAGGGTAGTTTAAGGTAAAAATAATGCTTTAATAATATGAAATGACCTAGACACATGTCCTAACCGTATTGGATGTGTCATGGCAGACCAAGAAAAGCCATGGGTCAACTTGGGGACCCCATGGAGCCACTTTGGTTGGGAAATGACATAAATAACTTTTTATTTAATGTTAAAGTAAAAATGACACAAACATGGGTTATTTTACGAAAACAATTTTTATATGGGGTTATACAAGTCATATTTTTGACTATAAATATTAATTGGAAAGATAAAACGATTTCCTACATCATAGTATATTTTTTATAATTTTTTGAAATTATATAAATAAATGTATTTATGACATCATGATGATGTAGCGATGGCCTCATTATTTAACGATTTAAATAAAATGGAAAGATAATGTAATATCTAAGACCTAAACATTGAAAAAACCAATTGGTTGAGTGGATTTAGAGCCCTTATCACCTTACCATTGAATTATGTCAATTTGGGACCTTTTGAATCCGAAACGCATTTTAAAATAAAGTAACTTATATTTACTTTCCAAGAGTGCCCCTCCTCTCCTCTTATAAAAGGCCCCCACCTCTACCTCATTTCACACACTCTTCAAGCCTTTGGCTCGGCCATCACCTGCCCATTTACTCTCTTCACATCCCTCTCCTAATCCTAGAGGTTTCCCTTTGGGTAGGATCCGTTCAAAGGAAGCCTTTAGGCTCAAATCAAAAGGAGTTACACTTTTAAAGGTAATTCATTCTCTCATGTTCATTTGTTTTATTTTTCTTCTCCAACCCCCTAAACTCTTTTTATTTACTTCTTTTGTAACAACACCAGTATCTTCAATATACTAGGATGTTTTTAGAAGATTTATTCGAGCTACACTCTCACACAACTACATAAAATGGTTAAAGAACATACGGTTTCCGTGGATGGTGAAATTCTGCCTCCCTAAACGATGATTGTTCAATACTCATTTAACACCTTCAAAGGTGGCCATTATGATGTCACTATTTTTATATATGATATATAATATGATTATTATTTCCTTAAGCTTCTGTATTTTTCATTTATGGCATTCAATTATTGTTTCCATTATGGGTAAACATGATATCTTCATTTTAGGAAGTGCGGACTACCGCCCCCTGAAAGTGATTTGATTCGTTAATACCATATGTGGGATTTGTAAAGGATGATGTTAATGATATTATATATGTTATTATACTTGAATTGTAATATACTCTTATATCATTATGATTCCATTTCAGAAAATACAAAATAGAAATGGAAGTAGCGTTCATGCGTACGTACGACTTACCGTCTCCATGAACGGTGCATTTCATTTCTTACCTCTAAATGTGATGTAATATTATAAATACATGTATATGCTGAATATATATGATATATATGTTATCCAAATCATTAATATTGTTCTGGATATAATGAAACTTTGACCAAATTAACAACATGTAAGTGTAAGAAGTCTACTTTTGACTTAAGAACCAAATACCAAAAAAATGAACATTATTAACTTAAATGATTACATGATGTTCATAACATGGTATAAAAGGAATAATGTACTTGAAAAAGGTTCTTAAGCAAGTATAGATTAACTCAAGTTTATTATTCAGGAGATTAAAGAACGGCCGGGTCACGTCAGATACGAGGTATGGGACTTCGTCTCAATCCCCTTTCATTGAGGCATATTTTATTTTATACACAACTTTCTTTTATATGGTGTATAAACCCCTTTGACTTTAACATTTATTCAAAAGGAATCTGTTTTATACGATGCGTTTACTAAACAAAAAAAGGGAATGTTTTTGTCATACGTATAAGACGACAATGACTTCTCCGTCGTCGTGACCATTATTTGAGTTTTGGCTTCCTCTACAAGCCATACCTTTTTTTAAAAGAAAAATAAATACCATGTTTTAATTTTATTTTATTTTGGTATTGAAAATGGCATTCATAATGTTTTTTTATATCAATGTGTTGTATTGATATCTTGTTATTGAGAGGTGGGAATATTATGTTTCCTTTATGCATGTTTTATGTGATATGATTATGTTGAGGTTCTAGGGAATTATTATGAAGACGGGTGGTTCCATGATAAAATAACGGCGAGTGAGCCTGATATAGCTCTCCAATGCATTGGGTAACGCGAAGGAGTGAAACGTTAAGGTTTCTCGGAAGCGATTTTGGGAGTATACTGTGATTGGTATTCCAAACGTAACCAAGAGGGGTACTCCCTACATAAGAATGTTATGAATGCCTCAAGTTACCTTTATGTCTTATGATTTCTATGATTTATTCATGATTTGAGGAGGTATGTTAAAGTGCTTATGTTTTATGGGTAATGTATGATCTCATCCTTATGAATATATGTACCCACGTTTCCTTTCTATATTTTTATATCTCATACTGAACTTTTTATGCTCATCCCAAGTTTTTTTTAAATGACTTTCACAGGTCAAGGGAAAGGTACATGACATGATGATAGTGTCAAGGAAGTGTCAAGAAAGAATCCATGTTTTATTTTAAATATGTTTCCATTGATGGGAATGAATAATAATATCTTTATGTAACCACTTTGATTATATGTGGGATGTAATGCAAGTTTTATGATCTAATTGCCTAAAACTCTAAACCCGAAAAGATTCTCAATGTGTAATCTTGTAATAACTCAAGATTAAGTAAGTTTTCAGGCGGGGGCCTTATAGTTGGTATCAGAGGTCGGTTTAGATAACTTTATGAGTTAGAATTATATTAAATGATTATTCAAAAAAAAAATTGAAATGATATATCATTTGAAGATTACCATGTTGTTTCATCTAAGACATGTTTCTTCAGAATGGTTTTCCGTAGAGGGAACAGGGAAGCAGTGCTAGGAAGGCATACAGAAGGAAATAACATTCCGAAATCAGCATCCCGAGATGGTCAGAATTGGAACTAAACAGTTTGTTGCAGTGATTCCACAGTTGACTCAGGCTATAAATGGTGGCGGTATCCATGCACGAGATCATCCAGATCTACCGCAGAGGAACATGTCAGTGGTGGAACATTTCATGAGGCAACATCCCCTATCATTCAGAGGATCATCTGACCCTGTGTTAGCTGAAGGGTGGATTAAAGCATTGTAGAAGATTTTCGATGTCATGGGGTGTTCAAACAATCAAAAGGTTATTATTTCTATTTACTGTTTGGAGGGTGAGGCAGACCAGTGGTGGTCGATGGTAAAAAATATCATGGACGCTGATGAGATTGATGCTCTCGACTGGGATGAATTCAAAGGTATGTTTCTTGAGAAGTATTTTCCTAAGGCTGTTCGACTTAGGATGGAAAAGAAATTCTTGGAATTGAGGCAAGAGGAAGACTCAGTGGCTACCTATGAAGAAAGGTTCAATCGATTGGCAAGGTATGCTCCAAATTTTATCTGAGACCTTGATAGTAAAATCAATCATTTTTACTCAGGATTAAAGCCAAAATATAGAAGGGCATTAGCTTCTCGTGAGTTTAAAAGTTATGAAAAGCTTGTTTGATGTGCTGAGAAGGTGGAAATGGAGTTTTCTGATGACCAAGTGTTCTATAACAACCAACAGAAGAAGAGACCGAGGTGGCAGGAGAAAGGTAAGAATTCTTCAAAAAAGTCTGATGGTAATAAAACTAAGTTTCTAGTTTGTGATAAATGTGGCAAAAGGCATGCTGGGGAATGTCTTCTGAATTCTGGAAAGTGCTTCTGATGTGGTAAGATGGGACATAAGGCTCGTGATTGCACTAAAAAGGATCAAGGTGAAGGTAAGACCAAATTTGATTTACAGTTAGTGGAATGTTATAAGTTCAATGAGATGGGTCACTATGCAAACTAGTGTCTGACAAAGAGCTTGAGTGATGGGGAGCAGTTAGACTACAAGCAGAAAGGGGTGGTGAAATCTTTTGCAACTACTTCAGCAGACGTCGGGCCATCAAATGAAGTTGTATCTGGTACTTTGTTTGTTTTTTCAGATTATGTCAGTGTGTTGTTTGATTTGGGGTCTACACATTCTTTCATCTCTGAAAACTTCTCTAGTAAAATGGGAATACCATCTCATGAAGTGACCCCTAAACTTTTGGTAAAAACACCTGGGGGAAATGTTGAGGCAAAAAGAATTTATAAGAATCTTCCTATCCTTATCTGTGGAAAGAACCTACTTGCAAACCTTATTGTTCTACCTATAGTATAGTTTGATGTTTTCATGGGTATGGATTTGCTCTCTATTTACCATGCTAAGATTGACTGTAGAGCTAAAGAAGTTTCTTTTCAGAAAGACTTTCAGTTTGTCTTCAAGAATGAACCCTTACTGTTGATAACTTATCAAGAGGCCGAGAAACTTGTAAAAGATGGAAATGAATGTTACCTTTCACACATCTTTGAAAATAAAGGAACTGATCAGATTCATGATGTGCCAGTGGTAAATGAGTATCCTGATTTTTTTCCTGATGAGTTGCCTGGAATAATACAAGATCGGGAAGTTGAGTTTACTACTGAATTAGTTCCTGATGCTAAGCCAATTTCAAACCCTCCTTATCGAATGGCTCAAATTGAACTTTTAGTGTTGAAGGAGCAATTGCAAGATTTTTTAGAGAAAGGTTTCATTCGACCTAGCACATCACCATGGGGTGATCCTATTTTATTTGATAAAAAGAAAGATGGTTCTATGAGACTTTGCATTGATTATAGGGCCTTGAATAATATCACTGTAAAGAAAAAATATCCTTTGCCTCATATCGATGATTTTTTTGATCAGCTCCAGGGAGCTCAGTTTTTTTAAAGATTGACTTGAGATCGGGGTACCATCAGCTGAAGGTAAAGGAGGAAGATATTCTGAAGACCGTGTTCCGTATTAGATATGGCTATTATGAATTTGTAGTAATGCCTTTTGGGATAACCAATTCACCTGCTGTATTCATGGACTTAATGAATAGAATTTTCCATGAGGTCTTGGATAAGTTTGTGGTGGTTTTCATTGATGATATTTTGGTGTTTTCTAAAATTAAAGAGGAGAATGAAATACATTTAAGGGTTATCTTTCAAACCTTAAAAGAAATGAAACTGTATGGAAAATTCAGCAAGTGTGAGTTTTGGTTGCAACAAATTTCATTCCTTGGTCATATTGTTTCTAAAGATGGAATAACTGTTGATCCTGCAAAAAAAAGTTGTGGAAGAATGGACAAGACCCACAAATGTAACCGAGATTCGTAGCTTCATTGGTTTGGCAGGCTATTACCGAAGGTGTGTTGGAAATTTTTCACGATTATCTAGTCCAATGACTAAGCTAACTCGGAAGGGTGTTAAGTTTATCTGGACAAAAGAATGTGATGATTGTTTTCAGGAATTGAATAGAAGATTGGTGAATGATCCAGTTTTGGAACTACCTTCCAGGAATGGTGAGTTTGTTATATACAGTGATTCTTTATTGAAAGGACTTGGTTGCGTCCTAATGCAGAATGATCAGGTAATTGCTTATGCTTCACGACAGTTGAAAACTCATGAGGTAAATTACCCTACACATGATTTGGAATTAGCTGCTGTTGTTTTTGCTTTAAAAATTTGGAGGCATCATTTGTATGGAGTAAAGTGTGAAATATATACTGATCACAAAAGTTTAAAGTATATATTCGCTCAGAAATAATTGAACATGAGACAAAGGATATGGCTAGAATGAATCAAAGATTATGATTGTACAATTCATTACCATCCGGGAAATGAAAATAAAGTGGCTGATGCTTTGAGTCGAAAAAGTAATGCTTCATTAGCAATGTTGCGTTTGGAACGTGATCCTTTGGTTAAGGATTTGATGAACTTTGGCATAGAAGTTGTTGGTGCAGGAAGTCCTTCTGTTTTGTTTCAAGTATCAATGAGATCTTCTCTATCATGCAGAATCAACCAAGCACAGAAGCAAGACAGTGAGTTGCAGAAAAAGGTAGAGATGGTTCAGAAAGGTAAGTTTCCTGAATTCAACATTGATAATGATTGTGTTTTGAGATTTGGGAAGATATTGTGTGTGCCTTGTGATTCACATTTGAAGAGAGATTTGTTATGTGAAGCTCATAGTTCTTCGTTTTCAGTTCATCCGGGAAGTACTAAGATGTATAAGGATCTTCGGGAGTATTACTGGTGGGATGGAATGAAAATGGATATTGCTGATTTTACTGTGAAGTGTTTGAAATTTCAAAAGGTTAAAGCGGAGCGGCAGTTACCGAAAGGGATGCTTCAGCCTTTACCAGTGTCAGAGTGGAAATGGGAGAATATATCCATGGACTTTGTTGTGGGATTACCGAAGACATCTCGAGGTAATAATGCAATCTGGGTTATTGTTGATCGCTTGACCAAATCTACTCATTTCCTTGCTATACGAGATACTTTCTCTCTTGATCAACTTTCCCGTTTGTATCTTAAAGAGATAGTCTGGTTACATGGAGTTTCTCTCTCCATTGTATCGGATCGTGATCCCAGGTTTACATCTAACTTTTGGAAAGGCCTTCAGAAGTCGTTGGGTACTGAATTAAATTTTAGTACGGCTTTTCATCCTCAATCAGATGGGCAGTTAGAACGAACAATTAAGACCTTGGAGGATATGCTACGAGCTTGTTCGATGGATTATCAGGGAAGTTGGGACCAACATCTTTCTTTGGTTGAATTTTTATATAATAACAGTTTTCATTCCAGTATACAGATGGCACCATTTTAGGCATTATATGGGAAGCGGTGTCGAACTCCAGATTTCTGGGATGAAGTGGGTGAAAGGATGTTTATGGGACCAGAATTGGTAGAAGAGTTGGCAGAAAAAGTTCAGCTGATTCAGAAGCACATGAGAACAGCTCAGAGTAGGCAGAAGACTTATGCAGACAACAGGAGGAAGGATCTATCCTTTGAGGTAGGTGATCATGTTTTTCTCAAAGTATCAACATGGAAAAGTGCGATGTGATTTGGTAAGAAAGGAAAGCTGAGTCAAAGGTTCATTGAACCATATAAAATTCTGGAGAGAGTTGGATCAGTTACTTACCGAGTGGCTTTACCTCCGAGTTTATCTTAGGTACACAATGTTTTTCATGTTTCGATGTTGAGAAAGTACATGCCAGATCCATCTCATGTTTTGAGTCCAGAGGTAGTTCAGCTGGAAGAGAACCAATCTTATGAGGAACAACTGGTCCAGATTCTTGACCATAGGGATCAAGTGTTACGGAATAAGGTGATTCACCAGGTAAATGTTTTGTGGAAAAACCACATGATTGAAGAGGCAACATGGGAATCTAAAAATGCAATGAGGGATAAGTACCCCCATTTATTCGATAAGTAAATAAATTGTGGGGACGCAATTTTCTAAAGGGGGAAGGATGTAACATCCCATTTAAGTAATGAATAATAGATATTTTATCTATGTCTATTAATGAATTAGATAGTGTTTTAGAGGCTTAAAATGAAAATAAATCCAATCTTAAGCATGGAATACACTAATATTTTTAAAAGATTGTTTTACTGCCTTTGATGGCAAAACATTTTTGATTCTATATTTTGAGAATTTTATAAACTATGTTTGTCAAAATAAACTTATTCTTTATGATTGGGACATCAAAATATACTTTGAGTGAATTTTTGGTATTTTTCTGACAATGTTCATTTTTTAATGAATAATGAAAAATACTGCATTTTACATCAAAACTGCTTTTTAATCTAATTTATTTATATGATTAGATTATCTTTGGAATTGGTTTTGAAGTGAAATTAGAATATTTTTTTACCATTTAATCCAATGGTGGTCATTGGAATCAATTTCACTTTGAAATTGGACTTAAACTGGTGTCAATCTTTTGATACTTATTGTTTCATAAAAACACGCTATTTGTCATAACAGTGGGAATTAATTATTAAATTAATTAATGTGACTTATATGTTTTGAATTTTGTAAAATAGACTTCATTTTTGAATTCGGAATATCAAATATAGCTTAGGGTGAATTTTTGGTAATTTTCTGAAAAACTTCAATTTTTGATGAATAGTGAAACCACTAAGTGGTAGTTAAAGAAACTAATTTTTCGTTTAAATGAAACTTTGCCACTTTTGTGTTCTGAATTTCAAAAATCCGACATACATGGTTGTCATTAAGAAGTAAAATGTGGTTCAATGAGATTAAAATAATTTTTTCGGTGAATAGTAACTTATTAAGTTTTTAATCGCGATTAGTGGTAATAAGGGTAGTTTAAGGTAAAAATAATGCTTTAATAATATGAAATGACCTAGACTCATGTTCTAACATTATTTAATGTGTCATGGAAGACCAAGAAAATCCATGGGTCAACTTGGGGACCCCATGGAGCCACTTGGGTTGGGAAATGACATAAATAACTTTTTATTTAATGTAAAAGTAAAAATGACACAAACATGAGTTATTTTACGAAAACAATTGTTATATGGGGTTATAAAAGTCAGATGTTTTACTATAAATTTTCATTGGAAATCTAAAAGGATTTCCTACATCATAGTATTTGTTTTATAATTTTCTGACATTAAATAAATAAATGTATTTATGACATCATGATGATGTAGCGATGACCTCAATATTTAACGATTTAAATAAAATGGAAAGATAATGTAATATCTAAGACCTAAACATTGACAAATCCAATTGGATGAGTGTATTTCGAACCCTTATCACCGTATCATAGAATTATGTCAATGTGGGACCTTTTGAATCCGAAACTCATTTTATAATAAAGTAACTTATATTTACTTTCCAAGAGTGCCCCTCCTCTCCTCTTATAAAAGGCCCCCACCTCTACCTCATTTCACACACTCCTCAAGCCATTGGCTCGGCCATACCCTGCCCATTTACTCTCTCCACATCCCTCTACTCATCTTATAGGATTCAATTTTGGAAGAATCTTTTCAAAGGAACAAATCAAAAGGAGTTACACTTTTAAAGGTAATTCATTCTCTCATGTTCATTTGATTTATTTTGCTTCTCCAACCCCCTAAACACTTTTTATTTACTTCTTTTGTAATAACACCAGTATCATAAATATACTAGCATGTTTTTATAAGATTTATTCGAGCTAAACTCTCACAAAACTACATCAAATGGTTAAAGAACATACGGTTTCCGTGGATGGAAAAATTCTCCCTCCCGAAACGATGATTGTTCAATACTCATTTAACACCTTCAAAGGTGGCCATTATGATGTAACTATTTTTATATATGATATATAATATGTTTATTCTTTCCTTAAGCTTCTGTATTTTTCATTTATGGCATACCATTATTGTTTCCATTATGGGTAAACACGATATCTTCATTTTAGGAAATGCGGACTACCGCCCCCTGAAAGTGATTTGATTCGTTAATACCATATGTGGGATGTGTAAAGGATAAAGTTAATGATATTATATATGTTATTACACTTGAATTATAATATACTCTTATATCATTATGATTACATTCCAGAAAATACGAAATAGAAATGGAAGTAGCGTTCATGCGTACGTACGGCTTACCGTCTCCATGAACGGTGCATTTCATATCTTACCTCTAAATGTGATGTAATATTATAAATACATGTATATGCTGAATATATATGATATATATATTATCGAAATCATTAATATCATTCTGGATATAATGAACCTTTGACCAAATTAACAACATGTAAGTGTAAGAAGTCTATTTTTGACTTAAGAACCAAATACCGACAAAATTAACATTATTAACTTAAATGATTACATGATGTTCATAACATGGTATAAAAGGAATAATGAACTTGAAAAAGGTTCTTAAGCAAGTAGAGATTAACTCAAGTTTATAATTCAGGAGATTAAAGAACGGTCGGGTCAAGATGGATACGAGGTATGGGACTTCGTCTCAATCTCCTTTCATTGAGGCATATTTTATTTTATACACAACTTTCTTTTATACCGTGTATATACCCCTTTGACTTTTACGTTTATTCAAAAGGAATCTTTTTTATACGAAGCATTTACTAAATGACAAAAGGGAATGTTTTTGTCGTACGTATGCGGCGACAACGACTTCTTCACCGTCGTGACCATTATTTGAGTTTTGGCTTCCTCTACAAGCCATACCTTCTTTTTAAAAGAAAAATAAATACCATGTTTTAATTTTATTTTATTTTGGTATTGAAAATAGTTTTCATAATGTTTTTTATATCAATGTTTTGTATTGATATCTTGTGATTGAATGGTGGGAATATTATGTTTCCTTTATGCATGTTTTATGTGATACGATTATGTTGAGGTTCTTGGGCATTATTATGAAGACGGGTGGTTCTGTGATAAACTAAGGGCGGGTGAGCCCGATATAGCTCTCCAATGCATTGGGTAACGCAAATGAGTGAAACATTAAGGTTTCTATGAAGAGATTTAAGGAATATAATGTGATGGGTATTCCAAATGTAACTAAGAGGGTTACTCCCTACGTAAAAATGTTATGAATGCCTCACATTACCTTTATGTCTTATGATTTCTATGATTTATTCATGATTTAATGAGGTATGTTAAAGTGCTTATGTTTTATGGGTAATGTATGATCTCATCCTTATGTATATATGTACCCATGTTTCCTTTCCATATTTTTATAACCCATACTGAGCTTTTTATGCTCTTCCCAAATTTTTTGAAATGATTTTCACAGGTCAAAGGAAAGGTTCATGATATGATGATAGTGTCAAGGAAGTGTCAAGAAAGAATCCATGGTTTATTTTAAATATGTTTCCATTGATGGGAATGAAGAATACTATCTTTATGTAACCACTTTGTTTATTTGTGGGATGTAATGCAAGTTTTATGATCTAATTCCCTAAAACTCTAAACCCGAAAAGATCCTAAATGTGTAATATTGTAATAACTCAAGATTAAGTAAGTTTTATGGCTGGGGCCTTATACCTTTATTGTGTACTAGGATACCCTGATTCATGCCCGAAACTCCTTGTCAGTTTTTTCACTACTAGGTACATCTGTACCAAAGCCACCTATAAGTATTTGAATCCATACAGGGTTGCATTTTCAGGATAATTCACTTACTCTATACTTACCAAAACATAGTGGTGTTTCCTTATACTTATTCTCATCCTTAAGGTTCTCACCAAGGTCCTCTATTCATAATCTCCAAAAATAACAACACAATCCCATGATACCAACTATAGAGACCCGAGCCATTTTCTTGTACCATTAAATGACTTTATGAATAATTATACATCATAGTAAATGCAAAGGATCAATAAGTCTATTGTCTTGGAAGACTAGGATCATAAAACATAAACATGGTTATAAAAAAACGTCATTATTTAATCTCTATAAAGTGATCCCATCTTCATTTGATCCCTTATATCTGCATAGGGTACCCTGGGGAACACATGAACAAATGTATGAGCTAAAAATCCATGTAAGAGAATGAACATAAGAATAAAGCTTCAACACATGAGTAAGGAGGCATGACATAATGATATCAAAAGCATGGAACATATGAAATAAAATCATATAAACATGGGATCATATAAACATGGAATCATATAGTTTTGTAGGAATCATAAAACATTCCTTTATTAAAATTCAAGGCTAACATCCAATCCTAGTTCCCATAGTTGTATGGGTCAACAATAACTACCAATCTTGTTTCCCACAGTAGTACAGGCTAAGGCTAACCGCCAATCCCATTTCACATCGCATGTCATGAAGCATATCTATACCCATTGAATTGGTGCACTATCTTTGAGAACCCATCTCGAAATTTTCATTAATATTCTTGCCACATAAATAATCATACATAATCAACAATTCATAAATATAAGGGTACCCATGGAAAGAATCGATTACCACAATCATGACATAAAGCATAACCAATGAGAGTATCATGAATGTTTCCATGAATTAAAGGGAGTAGAAAATACATAGAAATTTATAAGGTTAAATAGGAATATAAAATGTTAAGTGATGTAAAATAAATGTGATAACATATAATAAATGTATTTGAGAAACATTAGCATTATAACATTTTTGGGCTATTTTATGGAAAATTCTATAGGGATTTTCAAATAGAACAAAGGAATATATTTTATATAAATGCAGATTTGAACCATTAATGTTTCAATAAAAAAGAATTATTTTGTAAAGACAATGGTTTAATAAAACATAGGATAGTGTGCACTTGATATTTGGAAAGAAGTCAGGAAGTTTTCTTAAAACAGGTTTGCTTATCGGTAAGTACTAAAGAGGTAATCTTTTAATAAAATGTATATCCCCTATTGAGAGTAATGAAATGGTCATGATAAATGAATTTTGTAAAAATAAAAATATTTTATAATATTGAAATAAACATATAATATAACTCCATCTTGATATAAACAATGATAAGGAAACCTTAAATATCAAATGAATTTTTGGTAGAATTTGTTACGGTTTATCTATATGGTGTTAGGTTTATCTAAGAAGTATTGATGAGAAATAGAAGGGGTTTATCGTCACTTATAAAACAAAAGATAAGTATTTGGTAGGTGAGATATCATACCCCATCATTTTTAATTACACATAAAAGGTAATAACATAGAGGTAATTTTGAAAAGGAGTGAAATGGGGAGGATCCCTTACCTTAAGTCTGGTGGTGTTCTCTACTTGTTATTTATGACCTGAATAAACAAACATAGCATATTAATTATTAATTATAGAAACAATTATATAATTAAATTATTTAGTTTTACCCTTTTTAGTTAATTCATGACCTTTTTGATTGGTTATAAAGTTCAATAATAATGTTTGGTTCTGTTTACTTACATGGTTTCATTGACCGGTTCACTTATACTCATGTATGAATAATCATGTAAGATTAAAGTCATTGTCCAGAATTAAAGTTTTATTTTATTATTGAACATACAAGAGATTATATTATTTTAAAAATTTATTTTTTTAATGGGAGTGATGATGAATTATTATATAAAACCTTAGTGATAACTGTTTTAGTTAATCGGTTGGTTTGACTACAAAGAACATGTTTTTCTTTATAGAATATTACCATTTGTACAAAAGGATTACGTAACCAAAAATAGGATATATTAAATATATAATAATAAATTTCAACCATAACACAAATGGTTTCCTTACTAGAATTAAATATGATAATAGAAATTGAAAAACTGTTGTACATGAATGTGCTAAATTAGCACATCTCAAAAGGTGTTTTCATTTCTTTCAAATAAAATATGTGGAAAGTTTGGAAAACAATAAAGTATACTATTAGATAAAAATAATTATAGTAAATTTATGTTAATGGAGTTTTCATACCATTTGGGTGATGGAATCTGAGGAATGAAAAAAAAGAACAGAAAGAATAGAATGAATTTGAAATAGGAATTTACCTCTTGAGTCTTCCTCCTCTAAGAACCTCTTAAGGGGAGAGGTTTTCATATTTTGAAGAGACTATGGGACTTTTGAAGTGGTTGGGGGATCCTGGGGATATATTTGGGTAGAATATTGGAAAGGAACAATATTTGAGAGGAGTGAATCCAAGATGGAGTGAGGGGGGTTATAGTGGAGGAGAGGAAGGTTTTCATTAATTTTTATAATTAGTTTATTAATTTCCCTGAAGACAAGAAATAGTGATGATTACATGACATAGAATATTCCTAAGTTCATGTGAGTTCAAGATATGGGTTCTTACATCACATATTATGTCAGGAATAGTGGATTTAAATTATAATGTATTTAAACGGTAAATTAATGTATTTTACTATTCACTAAAAATGCATTTATTTCATAAAAATATCAAAAATTCACCCTAACCATTTTTAAACATGTAGAATTAAAAAATGAAGTCAATTTTTGAAAACTAACTTTAAAAATAAAATTAATTTAATATTTAATTAAAATAATAATTTATTATTACAAACCTATTTTAAAACATTCATTTAATTATTCTAAAATATTAGTACATCATACATTCACTTGAATATAATTTATATAAAATCATATGAAAGGGTAATATTAATTAGGGTATATAACTATTCATAATTGACTGATACTATTCATAAGGGTAGGTTAATATTCCCCAAAAATAATGATTCTCTTATCAGGCTACAAATAACTTACCAATCGTAGCATTATATGTTAGATTTTTGAAATTCCAATCACAGTAGTGGAAAAATTATTTTTAAAGGAAACAAAGCACTTACTAGTTCATAATGTTAGGTTTTGAAGTGATTATATGACATAATTATACATAATTAAATTATATTTATAAAACATTGGTCCATTACACATATCATATGATAAGAAATTCATATAAGAGTAACTACCAAGGGAGTCATATTTTATGAGTTATGATGTCATGGGTATGAATCATTGCTATATTTTACCATCATGGAATGAAACCATCCTTGGAAATGATTTAAAATATTTTACACTATGACAAGATAAACCTAAAGAAATTAAACTGTATCATCTATTACAATATAAAATCTCATAAAATATCCACAATAAAAAATTGAAATCATATTTGATGACTAACTATAATACATATATAATCTATTAATTTTTTCATCTTCAACAAGATTTTTAGATGCCAATGGTCATGGGATGGATCTAATTCAACTTAAGGTTTTATAATGATCGACTAGAAATTAATAAAAGTTGTGTAGATATTAAGAAACTGATAACCCTATGATCGACCACACTATAAACTGAATCCATGAATAATTCATATGAATAACTGTTGAACATATATTACACATGATGAATTAATACAAATAATAGTTCAATTATATGGTTGATGAATAATTATAATTTGTATCAAAATGTCTCCCCATTACATGGTGCATCCATGGTATAAAACCAATACCACCATTACATAATATGTACCATACTTCATTCTCATGGCATGCTAATGCTAAGTAATGAAAATAGAAGAGTAAGAAGAGAATGATTTTTTTTAAGGAGAGAATTTTTAGTAAACTATAAAAGATAAAGAAACCATATCTCAATGGTCCTTACCTCTTTATATATACCTTTGAATTCTCCCATGTTACCATACACTGACTCATATGTTCATAATGTATGTGTTAATAATCTAATCGATTATGAATTCATCACATGAATTTACCCATTGATACTACTAAATGTTCCATATTATGAAGATTAAAAATAATGATATCTAACAAATGAGATTATTGAATGCTAATGATTATAATTCGTTGACACCAAGTATTATAGGATATATGGGGAATTGTATAATATGATTCAACCAAAATGATACATCTAATATACTTCCATATGATACATTTATATCGTATTACATGATATTTAAGGGAATAATTAAAATATGCATTATGATATCACCCAATCATATAATAAGATACTAGTATTTAGGGAATATATCCTTTAATAACTACTATTAATGTTTTTTAATGATAAAAGTGAAGAGTTAATCACTATAAAAATAAAAAGGGTAGTTAGTACATTTCCATAATAGTAACATCAAAAAATGAGTTATTACCAAAATAATACATGAGTATTAGTGAATTATTCATCACTAATCATTAGTTATCCAATGTAATGAAATTATCACCAACTAATCACATAAAATGTAAATATATAGTCCCCTTAGAATTATTATGAAATCATTTAATTAATAATCCCCAATACATAATCATAAAAATAAATAAATGAACACTCATCAATAATATATCAATAAACACAAGTTAATGTATATTTACTCTGTATGTGTAAATAGACATGGGTGATAAAGTTGTAGCATTAAATATAAATAAGCATGACTGAATATGTTATTTATCTAACTGTTTTATTTTCACTAAAAATATTTGATTATGATTCATTTATATCAGAGGGTTTAGATATTCTTGTGATTCATATTATATGTTATTGTTATGGAAAATAATAAAAATAATTAACAAGTCTTTACCATAGTATGTAATATATTTATTTGAATATGATGTGTGATATATTGTTTATAGATTCCACCATATCTTCTAAAATGTCTGTAATTGGATATGATTCATAGTAATGGTTTATTTATTTCATGATAAAATGATTATAATTATTTAAAATGTTAAAATGATTATATACAAATGATAACGTTTTATTGTAACAAATTTTAGTTTCCAATATTTGGGAATTAATGCTTGACCTCCATCAGTGAATAAGGAAACCTTTTATAAGGATTGGATCCTCTTGTTGGGTGTGTGCCTATGTTTGATAAAATCCATATGAACCTTAGGCTATTTTTTTCAGGATTCACATTTGACTTCAAAGAGGATTTTCCTCTCACAACTTGTGTTTGATGTCTCCTCTCATTGTGGATGAGGACTCTAGTGGATGACACACTAATTTTAGAGATGATATTCCTTAGGATTTCATTTAGAAATATCTATCAATATTACTATATTGAGATTATCTAGGATGGATATAACTAATAAATATGTTTCTAAATTATATTATATTTTTAATACACATGATTTATCAGTGATAATAGATAGAGTACGTTAATAGGGGTCTTCTACTATGTTGAAAGTGAGATGATCCTACAAAACCAATTTGTGGTACCAGATCCGGCTTTATTATTGATTCAACAAGTTTCTATATTAAATTTATAATGAAAATGTATATTGTAATACATTTAAGGGTATATCATAATATAAAATACGATGTGGAAAATGGTTATCCATTTTATTATCAGGTTATTTATTATAATATGGGATATAAAAATAAAAAATCCCTCAGGTTTCTTAGTTGTGTGTTACTAGTGAAGGAATAATAGGGTATGATTCATTAAAATTAACTAATTTTATCAATGTTATAAGTTAAGATATGGTTATTATGGGCTATAATAAATAATCCATTTTTCAAATAACAGATTATCATACCGTAATACCTATATAGAAGATGATTTTTTATATGATTTTTATCCCCCAAGACACATGATTGATATATGAAATAATGATCCACCTACTTAAGAAAAAATATTTCTTCTCCCTATACTTGATCAAATCATTAGAATTTACTAAATCATAACTAATAATATATAGTTTCACTATGTATCATCAAATTAGATGTGGTATTAATTTGTTTTTTGAAAAAATCATTATGGTTTTTTAAATGTTTATAAAAGTAATGATTTATTCATTATAATAGGATTATTTATTTACTGAAATTAAATATTAAATTTTAATATGAAAATCTCATGTTTGGAAAATAAATAAAATGTTTATTAATTTATTTATTATTTTTTAATTTTTATTTATGTTAAATGTATTTATGATGTGAATATTATGTATATATAAATTATGTGATAATATTATTATCATAAAAGTGTCAATCCTTACTAATAATAGAAATAAAATATTTAGTTTTAATATTCCATGAATCTAGTTAATTATTGATGTCATTAGTTTGAATTTAGAGGGGTAATATAGTTTATATATCTTACCAATTAGACTTATGATGGAATTATAATCACTATTAAGTTAAATTATTCTCATGTAGAGGGACTATGGTTTATAATTTTTTCTGGACATGACGCTTCAGCTTTATCTATAAATGTAGAGGATGGTTATCTAGGGCTCTAAGTTTACTACTACAAGGTATATTATTTCCATATATTCTATTCTTTTATATGAAAAATTTAATTTACCATATTTATGTTATTCATTTGGATATGTGTAAATTAGTTTTTCTAATATTTTTATGAAAAATACTATTAGTTGTGTAAAGGGATTAATATTAGTATGGTTTGAGCATTACAATTTGGTGGATGGAATTGGAATTCAAAAATTAAATTTTTATAAGCATGCATACATAATGGAATAAATCATGAGATAAAATATATATCAAGGGATGAAATAAATATAGATTACATATAAATATAATGAGTGTTAAATATGGTGATATATTAAATGAAAATCCAACAAATACTATGTTTAAGATTCCATCCAAAGTAAGAACATGTCAAGATATCAATTATACAATTAGTTAGGTCATTATAAATATGGTTCCCCATGAATTTTGGGTACGGGTGAGACTAAGAGGATTATTTTCCCTTATTCATATATGAAATTTTGGTTACAGTTGGTTGGGAACACCTAATAAGATTAAGAATCCATAAGAATAGAGATGTGTTCTTTCAGATAATAGATTTCAGAAACGTGTTATCCATTAAACTATCCAACATTCATATATGATATAATTAGCATTATTACATAGTTAAATATCCATGTCATTAGAGAAATGATAATAAAACTGAAATCATAGTGAAATATCGATCATGAGCCACTAGAGGTAATGATATATGGGGCCAACATTCTAGTCGAAGTAAATTGAATAAATGTAGAGGATGAAAAAATATAAAGCATGTTGCTCCCCCTAGATATATCTTTTTTTATATTATGGGTTACATAATGATAATAATTTTGAGTTCAATTACAGTCATGGCCAAAAATATGTTTCCATATTAGAATCTAATGCTGAGAATTTCCCTCAAATATAAAAATTATATGCATATGGAGAAAATGTTATAAAAATAAATTTCTCCCACTTTGACTCATGAGTATTGGATACTGGGTGTGCATTACACATCTATGATAACAAAAATAGAGATACAAAATAGAGATAATTAGAAAAAGGTGATGTAAATCTATGTGATATAAATAGATATGAGTTCATGTAGTTGATATTAGAACTTATGATCGAATTTTCCAAATCTTTTAGATCCAGAGTTTGAAAAATGTTGTTTTTTTCGTAAAAAAAATATTTCTGTTTTTTATTTGGAAAATATGGGATATTTATACCTTATAAAGAATTATAGTTCTTCTATATTAATGAATTACTATTTTATGGCATTGTGAATATAGTGAATGGTTTATATATTCTGGATATGGATAATCATGTCTATAAAATTCAAAATAATAAGTTTGAGGTTGATTCTGATTCCACTTCCTTATTTCATTATTACCGTAGAAATATAAATGACAAATACGTTCAAAGAATCCATAGAGAAACATTGTTAGAATCCTAATATTATCAGTTATTGACACATTATAATTTTTTAGGAAAAAAGACAATAAAATTATTAAGGGAAATCATGAAAGGGATCATGGAATATTTAATACAATACATGGTGATGTATGTGAACAAATGAGTACTCTAGTAATCGGTGGTTATATGATAGAGATAATATTTTTATTACCTTTTACCTATAGTTTCACTATTTAAAACTAATTATTTTGTCATATAACGTGAAATTGCATCATTTTTTTCAAGAATATAATGGGCATAGTTGTGAAAATGGATCAATAAAATGTTTTCATGTTTTTTAAATCAAATATGGAATTCATGGCACAAGAAATGTTTTTGTTTTTGTTTTTAAGTCATTTTTAGCATGTAATTTTACATTTTGGATAAGCCTAGTATCTCATAAGATGTTTCATTCTACATCCTATGATTTTTTCTACATGAGTAATATTTTATATTACCAAATTTTAACCCTTCAGACTAATTTTTTATCCTGTATAATATTTTTTTAGTTTTTTTAGAAATTTTTCCTCTCGTATAATGCTTCTGTTTTCCAAAAGTCTCGTCCTATAATAAATTTTCATTACCGGTTTCAATTTTATATTCCATATAGATAAATTTTCTTCTCTGTTGTACAATTTTTTTCAGTTTATAACAATTTTATCCATTTATGACTTTTTTTAGTGCCTTTAAAATATTTTACTTTCCCAAATCTCTAACCTCATGCAATACATCCACGATATTTTCAAATTGTGAGGTCATGTATGCAATTTTCCCACCCTGTATGACATTTTTAGATCCCATATGATATTTTTCGAGTGACATTGGATATTGTTAAACACATTGGATATTTTCTACCTTATAATACATTTCCCCAAAAATGTATGATATTTTTTCATATTGGTATATTTGGATCGTTAAGATAATGTATCCCATATTACCTTCTATTCAATCTTATCTAACGTAAAATTTGATTTTATGAAATATTATAATCCCATGAATAAAAGAAGTTGTGAACTACAAGATTTGGTATGACTAGATATTTTTCCACGTGGCTTCAATCAAAGTGGGAGATGGAGAGTTGAAACTCATGGGGTGAATTAATGATAAATAGAGTATTGGTGTACATATGAATTAATTTATATTCCATATAAAGAAAAAGGGGTTTTCATCCATCATGAGGCACATAGGAAGAGATGTTTAATGCATATAGAGGTTCCTCAAGAGTGATTGGAGTTAATAAAAAATTTAAAATATATTACCTTTATAAGGGTAATATACTGATACCAAAAAAATATGAAATAACAGATATCATGAGCTATATAATTTTGTATTAATCCTTGTGCACTAGTCAGAGGATTACAATTGATGTGATATACCCATGGGAGGAGGAAGATTGAAGGTGCTTATCCATGTTTGGATAAACTCCCCATGTGGCTATGACTATGGGGAGTTGTGAAAATATTCCCTCCAAGACTTTTTGTTTCATTATAAATATTTTTTTTAATTATATTGAATCTATGTTTTTGAATGAATAAGTTGTTTTTTCATCATTGAATGACTTTTAGTTCTAAAATATTCTAAATAATAGATTAATTCTTAAAATTATTGTGATTATTTAAATGGTTTAAATTTTTTTATCTAGGTCCCACCATTGATCATATGGGGATCAATCATGTTTTATTTTATGATGTTATTTCAGAATATGGGTAAATTTAATTGGATGATCAATATGTGTACTGAATTTTTAGTATAGTATCATAGCAGATATAGTTTTACACCTTTATTCTTTATGTATTAATTATGATATTAAATTTGATAATATTTATAGATAAGGATGAATGGTGGTGTCTGAATCAAATCACTAGTCTTCTTCTATTGTTTTGAAATATATTTGAATGCTCCATTTCATACTAAATTTCTTTTTCTTCTAAATCATTAGGTATTTAATTTAATGTATACATATTCAATAATTTTTTTCACACATTAATAAAATACCCAATTTAGATCTTTATTTATTTAAGTAGAAAACAAATTTAATGTTTTCAAACATAGATTGAAACCTCATTGATATACCACTCTAATAATATCATATTTCATTCTTCTTGGTGATAAATTATATTTAGTCTTCATAAAAAACCCCATTATCAACTGATGTTGTCATCAATGAGGTTTTCTAATTTTAATTGCTTTGTTTTTTATGTCATGAAATTCTAACCATTATTTTTTACCTTTAAATACAGTTATTTAATGAACGTGTCAACCTAGGGATAAATCAATTAAATGTTATTTTGTTTATAGTTATCAATCCAATGATTATAATCCAAAAAAATATTTTCAAAACTAAAATAAATATGGCCAAAAAAACACCCAACGAATTAGATATATCATATAAATACAATGAAATCAAATCCTATAGAATACCATAATTCACAAATTGGATTTGAAATAAAATCTCATTTTATTCACTTACTTACAAAACTAAAAAGACTTCCTTGTGATGATCTATATAAACTATATAAAGAGTTTTGTTATCTCTCTATTAATGTAAAACTATAGGGAATATATAGAGATCAAATGAAGCTAATGTATTTTACTTTCCCTCTTGAAGGAGTTTTTATGGAATGCTTTTATACTAATGATTAATAATTATTAGAATTCATAATAAAATAACCTTGTTTTTTAAAAAACAATTCATGATTACAAAAACAATTCCATTGGGAATGAAATTTATGGGATTAGGAAATATCAAGGTGAACATTTTCATGAATATATTGAAAGATTTAAGATAACCTACTTAGTTTTCCCCAATAAAAATCAGTGAACACATTTTCATTCAACACATTTATGAGGGAGTCTTTATTATTGATAATTGTATGATTAATGCTATTGTATGAGGATATTTATTTGATATAAAAATAGATAATTTTAGGAATCAAATTGAAAACATGTTCCCAAATACAGAATAATTTTGAAGAAGAAGAATTTTACTTGTCAAATATTTTCAATAATTTTCAAATTGAATTTCTAAAAAATTTGATTATGCACCAATTCAATGATATTAAAATTAGGATCAGATCACATATTTATATTCAAAAATTCTAATACACTATCAACAAAATAAAATAACATTAAAATTGTTATTTTCTGTGGATGTTGTAATTATAATGTAAATTTTAGTGATAAATTTCCATAAATTAATGAACCTTTTAATAATTTTAATGTTACTTTATCTAGACGACCAGTTCAATAAAACCACCAAAGGTGTTTTCAACCAAAAAAAATTTCATTGAAGTCTTGTATAACTAGCCTAATGATTGATTTTTCTAGTCTTCAAACTGGATATATTTTGTAAAATTTGACGCAAGTAATTCTTAAACAAGATACCTCAACGAAAATTCAAATATTCAACCTATAATGAATTAATATCACACTCAACCCACTCAAAACGCAACAAATAAACTTGATGAAATAGTGATACAGTAAAATATAAACATAAGACAAAAATGAGAAAATTTAAGACAATAATAGATCACTATTAATACATTAATGTCTCAAATGGTTCAATTAGATACTAATGTTATTAGTATAAGAAATCATATCAATGAAATATTTCATTAACAATATTATGCGAATCCAAAAGATAACAGATTTCAAAATGAGATTTCTCTAGAACATAGGAGTGGAACAAAGTTGGAAAATTAAAAAAGTGAAAACTATAAACCAAAATTTAAATACAATGTTTTGCAAGATAGTTCCACACACATTTTAATTATTTTGGAACACATTACAGACTGATCAATTACGGGGAATCATGTAAAAAATTTAGATATTTTTTGAAAGATAAAATTGTTTCATAGGAATATTATTTTCTTGAAAGATCGTTTAATTATTGGTAAATAGTATTATGAAATTATGTATCTAAAAATAGTTTTAAAAAATTTCTACATAAAATTACATTCCATGAAAACCATAAAATTATAATAAACAAGAAGTGAATAAAAATGACAAAAATGATTTGGATAAATATTTTTTAGAGTGATTTTGGAAATTACACATCAATATCCATTTGTTTGTTTTTGTAAAAATATAGAATATATGCACAATAATTGGAATTATTATTTTTTTATAAAAGGAAACTCATGGGAGGAGGGAAATAGAATTTAGGGAAGATTGTTTTCTCCACGATCCAACATGATTTACTAATTTAAATTAAGGATCTAGGAACCTATACCATTCAATTAAACATACGGGAATATGAGTTCAAGGATATTATTATAGTATTAAAAATATCAATAAATCTATTACCTCATTTAATTTACCTTACTTTATATGTTGGAGATCTGAACATTGATATAATTTTCAATCAACATTACAACCAAAGTATAAGTAAACAAACCAAAGATAAGGAAGATGTTTTGGGTCAATTAAATCATATGATATTTCATAATGATTTTTAGGTTCTATATATTTTAGATGATTGTTTTAGAGCACATATACCTCTCATTATAAGGTTAAATTTTCTAAAAACAGTTGAGTAACTCACTAAAGTTCATAAAGATCCATTTTCTCTAGATTTTGGAAGAGAATTAGTTCACTCTAATATTTTTTATTCCATAAAGCACCCAAAAGAAAATAATTTATATAATCATGATAAAAAAATTTATTTTCTTTCCTATGAGCTATTTATTCATTTTAAAATCAACGAATCACAAATTTTTAATGAATATTTAATTTTTTAGGAAACAAATTTAAATAAGACTGAGAGTGAGGTTTTGTACTTGATTATACTTTAAAAAAAATATTTGAAGGCAATTTTATTTTAATAAATTTTCATCTAATTGTTATGAAATTGATAAAATATAGAATATTATGATTTTATATAATATTTTATGGATGATGATGAATTTAGTTTCATATCAATGATATGTTTCTTGAAGCTGTTAAAACAACAACCAATTAAGTTTCTAGATCTAAGGTTTATTTTTTTCAATAAAACATTAGAAAACAATAAATATTAAATAAATTATTATTTTTTCTAAGTGTAATTATATTTTTTCAGGTAAAACCACTTAAGATTGAAAAATTAATAATTTAACTATTACTGATAAATCAGACATTGTATGCTTCTTCAGATCATTAAATAATTAAAAAAACACTTTTATATAGCCAGTCTGATTGCATGTTATCCGTAATGTTGACATATGATCCTAATTATTTGAAAATGAATCAAGGTAAAAAATTGAGTTTTTTAAATTCCCTAAAACATAAATTATAAAAAAACTATCCCCACTGAATTACAATTGATTCCACTTATTAAAAAACATAAAAAAAATTACTTAGATATAAATTGTAAATTCTCAATCATCTAATGTACTATCAGAAGACCATAAAATTAAAGAAAATTAATCCATTGAATAGATAATATATCATTAGTATATAATTTTTATAATTTATCTATACAATGAAATTTTCTTCCTTCCAATTAAATTTTTTATAGGAGAATTTGAAACATGTTAAAAAAATCTCATATGTTATTGAATGAAACACTATTAGAGGATGAGAAAAACAATTACCTATTTTCTGTTACAAAAATTATATTTCACATCATTTTTATCCAATATTTAATCCATATATATTTGTTACCAACATTAGTGGCTTCATAATATCAATGAATGAATTCAGAAAACTTGTTCTTATTAGGCATCCAAATAAATATAGGGTGGAAAATGATTATATAAGACTCAATATAGTGACCATGAATAATCATTTCCAACTTTATTTTCAAGATAAATTATTTAAATATTACATTGGAGGATCCATTTTTTATTTTATTTATGTATATTCATGATCATTTCAAATTCATATTGCACATAAGATAAATATAAAACCACTTTCACATTCTCTTAAGATATTTTAACAATAGAGGAATTATTAGGTTTATGTAATACACTAAGAACTTTTAATATATGTATGATGAGTGTTTTATCTGATTTTTGTAAATGTTGTATGGAATATTTTATAGGTTAATTTACTAGTCATGAATCATTTTATGAGACTTGTTTGAAAATTTTTTCTGTTTCTTAAAAATATCAATTATTAAAATATTTTTCTCAACTATCCAAAATTCCATTTCTTTTCGATAAAATAACTTCACTTGGTGATGCCATGTTTCATGATGGAATTTAATCAGAAAAAATCCATGGTTGGGTTATTCTATTCACTACACTACCACAAAATAGTAATATATATGAGATAATCTAATTTAATTTCATGTTTTTATAGTACATTCCTTAAATATGTTTTCAATATTTTTTTAAATTTTCAATGTTTCCAAAAAATTAACAAATTTTCTTTTGTAATAGTTTTAAATTTTTATATATGGAAAAAAAATACAAAATAACCACAACCATTATTTAACAAACATAATGGAACATATATTTTGAATTAATGATAAATGACTCTAATTTTTTATTGCGGTTATTTTTTTTCAAATGTTGTAATATAAATCCAATATACTATTTTATGAATCTATAAACCTTAAATTTGTCCAACTGTCAAAGAAACCTATATAGAGGAATAATATTATTTTGTTATTAGTGATATAATTTATTTTGATAATATTTTATATTATATGCATAATATTTAAATTCTCCATTTATTTTATATGAAATAAATTACTAAAATTATATATGATTTTGAAAAAGATAGTTGGGATGATCATTACTTGAGACAAGTGGGAAGCGATCAGTCAATTAAGTAACACATTGAAAATATTAATTTTTAATCAATTAATTTTCTTTATAATTTTAACTATAGATTAAAATTTTCCCCCAATTAACTAATAAGAAAGTAATTGTTATTTGTCTTTGTTTGACAACCATTTTTACAGATTTAGTTTGAGTTTTTAGGACTTATAAATCATTCAATTTTTATGTTATAATTTCCAAAAGTTATTAAATTCCTCAATAGTCCTTATTATTTAATTGTTTGTTTGATGTATGGGGTTTGGATTTCATGGTTCCCTTTCTCGATTCTTCTGAAAACATTTATATATTAATTTCCAATGATTATGTGTCAATGTGGTAAGAAGCTATTCTTATGAGAATGGATGATGCAAAATTTGTTTCCAAGATTGATAATGTATTTTTTTATAGATTATATTTAATATAGTTTTAAATAATGGATTATGTACACACTTCAACATTATAACCTTATAATACCACGTGAATAAAAATGGAGTTCACCAAAGGGTTTCTACAACATACTACTAAAAAACTAATGGAATTTTTGAATTATCAAACAGATCAATCAAATTTATTTTCATAAAAAATTCATACCCAATAAGAAAATATTGTATTCAAATGTTATATAATTCACTTTCCCGTGATATGACATCTTTTAAAAATACAATTAGAATTTCCCTCTTTATACATGAAGTTGGAAAATCTTGTAACTAATAGTCACATGTGTTTTAGATAGGGTGGAAGATAAATGATAATTTGAACTCTTTATTTAGTAGATGAGTTATGTTTTAAAATAATACATTGGATCTAAATCTGATAGTTAGATAACATAAAAGTGATGTTTTTAGATAGGGTTTCAGACATGAAAGGTGTATAAAGTGTTATGTTGAGATTTAGAATAATTTGGATTCAAAACTTCTTGTAAGGAAGGAACAGTATGAGGTGAAAAATTAGTAGTGACCATCCATCTCAACAATAAAACCCCTAAATATATGAGCCTGATTTAATAAACCGAGCAGGGTGGGGCTCACATCCAAAAATATTTATCAAAAAACATGAAATGGTTAAAACATGTGTTCCACATAATTTTTAAAATAGTGTGCCTAACCATGTGAGGGGGTGTCTCTTTGGATATAATCACTTCATAAAATGTAGATCATTAATGTGTTTTAAATTTATTTTTTTTACACTCTATACTTTACCAATACCCCCTCTTTTATTCTCCTACTCATGCACAAACATCATCAAAAAATGTATCTCCTCCTCCGCCAATCCTATGATTGAATGTTTGTCCTTCATCAGACCTACGATTCTAGTTATATAAAGTGAATTTGAAGTGTATTAGTTTAACTTTAACTAATATTAACCCTTTTAAAATTTTATCTTCTAAAATTTTATTTGAAGGTTAAGAAATATCATATTACCTATTTATAAAAAGATTGATGATTTTTACATTTTCAGTAATTTTATATCCAATCAAATCAAGATATTGGTTGAGTGAAGTGCCTTGAAAATGAGATAGGTGGTCTATTACTTTTACCTTAAATTCTATCATGTTTATAAAATATGTGTTTGTGACACATGTTTGACTCTCCATGCATATGCGCTGTACATGAACATGATTATGTAGTCTATTAATTCATTAATATAAATATCCCCATCCACCTTAATAATCCATAGGAGGATTTATCCCATAAATCGATCCAAACATATTTGGGTTTGTTAATTATATACCATGGCCCTTACAATTTAGATTTGGAATTAAAATAACCCATAGAGGTGTATTAACATGACTCTTATTTTATGTGAAATGGTTGAATGTATTTTAATGAACTATTAGTTGTGTGGATAACCCAATATTCTTATGACCATTATTTGTATTATGCTAGATAAATATTAATGAAATGGATAACTAGTGTTTAGTGGGATACTTATGTAAGGTATTCATCATTTTTGATGGCCAATTTTTTAAATTAGAATCTTGGATCATCACACTTGACAAACCAATTATGAGTAATTGTATCATGGAATGTATAATATTATGCACATATTATTTATTTCAATTTATGTACCAATTTAATAATCATTCTTAATCATATATAACTGGAATTAATGAATCTTCATGGACAATGATAATTATTTAATGTTAACTAACAACATTTGAAATATTACTCCATAAGAGAACCTTGGATTACCAAGTAGTAATACCTCAGACAAGATCATAAGAAAATGGAATTACATTATTCCTTGAGTGATATTAGGTGCCTTTTACAGAACACATTGGTTATGTTATCAAAGGGAATGTGAGATTACTTATATGTGATTACTAATGAGGGGACTAAGTATCGAATTTTAGACCTGACATTTCACACACCCTTGGTCTAAGATGATTGACTTGGTGTTTCACATCCATTTGGATTCTATAAATGGAATTTCAAATCATTATATGATTTATTGACGGTAAATTCTATAATTGTACTTAAAATCCATTTATGGGTTGTCATATTATCATATTTGTTGGATTTACTACCTAGTATTTTTCTTATGAGACATATGTGGAACGATTATGGACATGATTTTTGACATAAATTATTGATATTATCAAGCAGGGTTCTCTATGTCCCCTATTCAGATTTACAATCTTATACCAATATGTAAATAGTGGGACATATATTATTATTAATAATATTAATATTACTATTATATAAGGATTCCCTAGTATTATGCCTTGAGTCCTAGATGGTTCATGTATATATATTCATATATATGATTAAATATATGATTATATAAACATGATATCATGTGGAGAGGTATTTGAACATAGGATAAAGTTTGTATGGTTGGCCCAGTGTTTCTAATTAAGTTGATCTAATTTGATTACAGTTATTTATTTACTACTTATTTATTATACCTTCACAATAATTTATTTTTTAACCAATTACTGTATTTCCTTACACATTAATAATGGTGTCCTACTGAGTATATCTCACACCATATCTTGCTCCCAATTTATTACCTATATTGACCGACTGGTTTATAGTTATGTTCTAAATTGTGTTATGTTCTATTACTCATCATTCTGGGAGGATAGAGGCCTAGTACTAGGCAAGTGTTTAGGATCATAGTTAAGATAGTCCTTATAGATTTATTATTTTATTATGGATTTATTTTATTTCTTTTTATTTTTAAATTATTTCATGTTCATGAATGGTTTTATTTTTAGTACATTCAAGGTTATCTGTTTATGGTTATTTACTCATTTATTATATCTTTTTAGTTATTATTATCTTCAACTTCCATGTAAATATTTTTCTAATACTATTAATTTATTGTATATACTGATGTAATACTCTAATAATGAGGTTATAGTAGCCTCACAATACCCTTATTAAGTCCTCACTACTAGTCATCAACCTTTGCCATACACGAAGGCACACTTGATGCATTATTGTGTACCGGTTCAAGGAGGCATTTTAATGGATCCTTGAACACTAAATTACAAAGAGGAAACATATGATTATTTTACTTTATCCTCCTTGTTTTGAATTAGTGGTAGTTTACTATAAATATAACACCTCAAGATTTCATAGTATGTTATTTTCATTAAATTCGATAGCTTGCGCTACACGCAACACTGAGTTCGAGCACACCACGACATACCAAACTAGACGTTCATAAGCGGTTATGAATAATATTAACTTATTTTTGAATTTTATATACTCAATATAATTCTAAGAAATTTATTATGAGTTTTTTAGGAAAATTATAAGAACAAATTAAATTTTTCAGATAAAAAATGTATATTTCAAAAAAAATCAATTTTACCACATTTTAATGGGAAACAGTTTTTAAATATAATATTAGACCCTTCTACATATTCAATTTGAAAACAATATTTTTTTTTATAATCAGGACATCAAATTTTACATTGGATGAAAATTTGGAATTTTTATAATAATATTCAATTTTTAATTAATAGTAAGAAATACGGTATTTTAATTCAAAACTGCCTTCTAATATAATTTATTTATAAATATAGATTATAATTAAAATTGTTTTTGATGTTTAATTAGATTATATTTTTACCCATTAATAAAATTTTGGTCATTGTAATTAATTTCACTTTGAGATTACACATAAACAAGTGTCAATGTTTATTTAGTTATTATTTCTAAAAAACACACTATTTGTTTTGACAACAGGAATTAATTTTAAATTAATTAATAAAACATCTATGTTTTTAATTTGGTTAAATAGATATCATTTTTGAATTCGTAATATCAAATATAGATTATCCTGAATTTGTGGTATTTTTCTGAAAAACATCAATTTTCTATGAATAGTGAAACCACTAAGTAGTAGTTAAAAATCCGACCATTTCATTTAAATGACAATTTATTGCTTCTCGGAGTTCAATTTTGAAAATCCAAGATACATGGTTGTTATTATTAAGTAAAATTTGGTTCAATGTGATGAAAATAATTATTAGTGAATAGTAACTGTTGACTTTTATTTACCGTGGTTAAAGGTAAATAGGGTTAAATCAAGGTAAGAAGATTATTATAATAATAAATAATTTTATAAAAACTTGTCGTAACCTTATTGAATTATTCATGGCCGACCATTGGCATCCATGTGTCCATTTTGGGACCCTATAGATACACTTATGAATGATAATGATACATCATTTCAATTAACTTAAAGTAAAGGCAAAAAAGACATAAACAAATATCATTTAGTAAATAAATTTTTACATGGGGTTATATAATCATCATTTCAACTATAAATATTAATTGGAATGATAAATCTATTTCCTACATGATGGGTTTTTTTATAATTTTTAGACATAAAATAAATTAAATTATTTATGACACAATAATGATATAGTATTTTCCTCATTAATAATTGATTTAAATAAATAAGATTATTAATATTAAAATAATATCCAAAACCTGTCCAATTCTTATTGGATTATTTTATTTCGATCATGAGTCATCTTATATTCAACTCTAATGAGTTTTGGACCTTTAGAAACCTAATATCACTATTTTATAAAATAATATTTTCGCACTTTTCTAAAGAGTCACTCCTCCCCCTTATAAAAGGACACATCTTCTAACACATTACACACATCTCTCATGCCCCTTGGCTCATAAAACCCCTTCCAAAATAATCTATAAATATCTATCTCTTACACCTAGAATCATTAATTTAGGAAGAAGTTACTTGAAGAAGTCATTTTGGTTTAAACCCAAGGAAGTTAGCCAAATTAAAAGTAACAGTTTCTCTTAAATTCTTTTGTTTTATTTTGTTTTATTTTACTTCTCTAACACCCATAATCTCTTTTTATCCCTTTATTTTATAAAAAAACAGTATCCTAAATATACTAGGATGTTTTTATTAGAATTATTTTCACTACACTTACACACACCTCCATCTAATGGGTAAAGAACATACTGTTTCGGTGGATGGAAAACAAATGCATCACGAAACGATACTTGTTCAATTATATCCTACCATATCTCATGGTGTACATTAAGAAGACAATGTGTATATATATATGATATATATGATTTTTATTTTTTTCTATAATTCAATATTTTCCATTTATATCATACCTTTATGGTTTCTTTTATGGGTAAGCTCGATAATTTCATTTGAGGAAATGCGGACTACCGCCCCCTCAAAGTGATATGACTCATTAATTCCATATTTGGGTCTTCTAGAGAATGTATGTGATGATATTATAAATTATATAATACTTTAATTATAATATTCCTATTTATAATTATGTTTTAACTCCATTAAAATATGAAAAATAAATTGAAGTAGCGTTCATGCGTATATAAGTCTTACAATCTCAATGAACAGTGTATTTCATTTCTTATCAACAAATGTTATGAACTATTATAAATATATATATATACTAGATAATATATATATATATATTATATCTAAATCATGTATATATTTTAGGAGATTATTTAATTTTGGCCACAAGGAAAATTTTTAATTATAACAAGTTCATTTTTTCCTCAATTTTGGAATATCGATAAAATATCAAATATGAAATCAAGTAATTAACTAATTGTTATTACAAGGTAATAAGTGATATAAAATGAATAATAAACTTGAAAAATTTTCTTAATCAATTATAAATTATCTTATGTTTATTATTTATGACAAACAAGGAACTTACAAAACAATTCAGACATGAGGTAAGGGATTTCTTATCTCACTATTAATTCTGTGAGATTTCCATTATTTTACACTTATTTAATGAATGTGGGGTATTTTGTACTGCCATTTGATATATATTATAATTATTTTTTTTATACTCATGGTATTATGTGATTCATTTTGTGGTTATTAAATTTTTTTCATATTACTCGATTGATTACAACGAAATAAGGGTTTTTTATCTCACTTTTTATTGATGTGAGATTCACGCAATATTGGCCACTATTTTAGTTTGTGTGGAATATGTAATTTCCATGATTCTATTCATTGTGTAATATTCATTAATTTATGGGAATTTACATAATCATTGTATTATCCTTCTTTCATGGGCTGTATGTTTCGTAAGTTACCAAATCGGTATGGGAATTTCAAATTTCAATTTCCACTCATTTGGATTTATGCATACTACATTGATTACTTTAATCCAAGATTATTTTTAGAATCACTCTTTATTATTTATATAGTAATTTACACCACCATTTTTGTTGATATACATTTGATTCAAATAATCACTCCATTGATAATTTCTCAAGTCATTGACATGAACTTGATAAGAGTAATCTTAACTCAATTTCCATTCATTTAGTTAAACATCCCATTCATTGGTGTTATTTTTTCTAGAATATGTGTGAATTTACTATGATTTATTTACACTGGATATCCAAACATATTGAGTGTATTTATATTTTTCACACATAATTATGTCATTGATTTATCCTTATCCTATGGATTCTGTGTTTATAAGAGATTTCGTCTAATTTTACATTCCATTGAGATTTCTTTGTTATTATATGCCAATACAATTTTATATGTTGTTTATAATGTACTTTGACATAGTATATCATGAATACCTTTTATCTCATGATATTATAATGTTTTTAGTACCTCAATTATTGATATTCAAGTGTCTCTCATTTGGTTATGAACCCTAACTAAAACATCATTTTAAATGTTTTGAAGATATATTTTTATAAATCTTTTAATAAATTTACATGTTATTAAAATTGGATTAAGGTTTTATTTATATTGGAATTTATGTTTTAAAATTAAAATTCTTTGTAGAAGATTCAATGTGGTATGTGACACTTTCATTGAAAAATCTATTTTAAATGTCTTCTTGATAAATAATGTGTCTTTTAAATGTTTTCAAGAAAAGGGGGGATATTTTTCTCATATAGTTTTGAAGATTATTTTCAACTATCTATATCCTTAATTATTCTATATTGAGGTTAATATATTATAATACAATCTTCTATATTTTATTTAATGAGTTATGTTTGACTGTAGATGTTCTATTTTTATACCATTCATGGTTTGTGGTTAAAATATTTACATTTTGTATTCTAGTTTCAATACGAATGTTGAGATTATGATTCAATATTTTTATATGAGGAATGCATTTGAATTAGTATGTGATGGGTGGAGCACACCATAGATTCTCAATGCATCAGTAGGTCTCATGAGACAATTAAACATGTAATTGGCAGAGGCCTTTCCCAATTTAAGATATATGGTTTCAGATGGAGCCTTAATCATTTTTAGATATCTTGGATGAGGCCTTGAAAAAATGTTTCAGAATGTCCCGCATAATTCATTCCATCATTATGAGATTAGATATTGATATTTCATGGGGTTATTCAACTAGTAGAATACCCAAGATTGTGTTTTATTATGGAATTATTTACTCACCTCATATTCCTACCATAAACTGCTAATGTCTTTTATTTGTTAAGGCATGTGTTTTCAATTCTTCACCATGTCTAATGTGTACATTATCTTCTACTATATTTATTACTCTTACTGAGCATCTGAGCTCACCCTTTTCTTATGTTTTATTTACTCAGGATTCTATGATGTGCTTTACTATTGATATCATGGGTTAAGCTAGTGGATTAATGGAGTTCTCAAAGTATAATTAATGTCTTGTTCTATTTTCTAATGTGTAATGTAACGTTCTTTTATATAATATATATTACATGACTAATAATATGATCAGTATTTTGGGAATTTATTCCATTTAATCATGCCAATGTATTAAAATTATGAACCAGATCCGGGCTTCTGGGGTTGGGGCATTACAGTTGGTATCAGAGGATGATTAGTACAAACCTCAGAAATTAGATTTAGATAATCTCTAATTAGAGCCCATTAACCTAAGATAGACTTTGAGGATTAGTGTAAAGGAACTTCCTAGAATTTTTGTAATGTAGAGATTTTGTGTTTTTTCCAAAAAATACATCCCTGTCTGGATACGAGTAGGTAAAGGAGGATCTAGAACAAATGTACCTAGGAGTGAAAACTCCAACAAGGAGTTTCGGACCTGACCCGGGGTATCTTGGTACATGACAACAGGACTTGTTGCACACTTGGTTACAACACTCTCGAGGAATATGCATAGTATAATTCACATTTTCATTACAAACCAAATTGGCAGATTTTATAATAAGATGAGAATAAATAACCTTGGTTAATCTTAAGGTGTTTTAGATTAAAAATATGGTGTTACGATATTCTCTAAATGATTTTATGACTCACACAATTATTTCTCGTGTTAGTCAATGGATATATTAAAATTAAGTCAAAGTATCATTGAAGATGATGTACAAGGTGGGCACAGTGGTGGAAATAAGAATCGAAAAAGAATGTTGATAGGTGTAAAAGATATTGTGTTCATGGAGAATAATTTTTCTAGAAATATGATCAAAAACATATATTATCCAAATCCAGGAATCAACAAAGAGAAAAGTGGTTAATTATAAGGGATCTAGCAGTGAAGACCATAGAAAAAAGAAATCTAATTTTCCATCATGTAGGAAATGTGGAAAGAGACACCAAGGAAGGTGTCTTAATGGAACTAAGAAATGATTTATGTGTGGGAAAGAAGGATATAAAGTAAATAATTTCCAAGGAAAATTTAAGAGTAATATTTAAGAAAATAAAAATGGTCTCATGAATCCATTTACAGTCATTTTCTTTAAATGTAAGGGACCTGGGCAAAACCTGAGTAAATGCCCTCTTCAAAAGGATATCCACTTGGTCAAGGAATGAAGCTATGTAGAAATAAATTAATGGAGAAATGTTTAAAAAGTATTAGTGATCTTAGTTGATGAAATTACTTTGGAAGACTTTTCTATTGTATTTGTAACCTTGTAGTTTGTCATGTGAAAATGATATTTGAGGAAGAATTATCTTTTCCCTTGTGGATATAGTTATTAATAAACAATTGGTTTTACATGATCATTGAGTTTGAGGAAATTAAATGTTATTAATTTTTTTGATGAAAATGAGAGGTATGGGATATCATTTTTGATGAAATTATGTTATAGTTACTTTGAGGAATATATCTCATTTTTGGGAATATAATAAAATTATATAGTTTTTGAAAAAGGAAAACACACAGACCATGTGACAACCTTTCGCTTAGGATAAAGCTACATGAATCGAACCCACAACCATATTGTGATTGTGATTTATCGCATACCACTGGTTTACGTTATGTGCCCGGCCAGTATGACTTATTCTTTTTATTTAAATAATTTTATGGATCAAGAATATGTTGATTATGGGAACTTTTAATTTATCTTTAGTATAGGAAAATTATTTGGTGATTTAGTGATAAATATTATTTAGGAATATTTTCACTCTTTTGGTAACACTATATTCCTAAGGAAAATAGAATACTATGTGATTTTCTTTTTGAAGTAATGGTGGGTTTTTCTTATGTTTTTCTTGTGGATTTATAGCGATTTGGGGTATTTATTGAAACAATTATCCTATCATAGAGAATATGTGATTATATTAATTACATTTAAGTATTTCAATTTAAGAGTATTCGATTTTATTTGGAGATACAACTTAACGTGGGAGACTAGTTAAGAAAATCTTTTGAGTTTTGGGTTTCAATATTATTTTGGATTATATTTAAAGATTTTATGGAAAATTGTTTATTGAATGGTATTTATTGAACTTTTGGTATTTTTGGTTTAATTTTAGAAATTAATATTGGTATTAATTTTTTCTTAAGTATTGTCCTTTTTAGATTATCTAATCATTTACTAACATTTTGTTTTTTTATTAATCTATAAATAAAGGGGAAATATATAGTTCATCCATTTTGGATTATGTGATTCTCTATAAGTTGATTCTAGTGCTTCATGTGTCACCAAGGCATCTTTAATACTCATCATTTTGAGTGAAAGATGAGTTTGTGGTAAAAATTATATAAAGGATGAAACCCTACTTGTCAATTATATTTTTGTTTTATTATTCTATGAATAAATTAATTATTAAACTTTAGGGAAGGGATCTTAAAACAAAAAATGTGTTATCATAATGCTTTATTTGTTGTTGGATCGATGATATTTTAAATCATCATAGATTGATGGCATTGAGGCCCTTAATTTTACACCTGTTTGTGATTGATGACCTCAATCAGTCTCTATAAATATTTATATTTTCCTCCAATTATGTGTCTATAATTTCGACCGATGTTATCCAATTCACGATCATAATTTGGTGGTGACTTTTTCATCTCTTTTTCCCTCATATTAAGACAACATTTTATTAACTGAATTTCTGATGTGGGGTGTCCGCAAAGGTATTTTTCTATTTTTAACCTTTTATTTTCGAAGAACAATTTTAATTTGTGAGAATTAAATTTATTGAAGGAGATTATATTGTAACACCCCAAGATTTCATAGTATGTTATTTGATTTAAATTTAATAGCATGTCCTACATGCAACACCAAGTTTGAGCACATCATAACGTACTAAACTAGCAGTTCAAAAGAGGTTATGAATATTATTAACTAGATTTTGAATTTTATATAATCTTTATAATTTTAACTTATTTATTATGTGTTTCATAGACATATTATAATAACAAAATCTATTTTTCAGAAAAAAATTCATATTTCAAAAAAATCAATTTCAACACATTTTATTGGAGAACTTATTTTAAATCTAATATTTTCCCATTAAATATTCAATTTGACAAAATAAAAATTTTTATTCAAAATTGGGACATCAAAATTTACTTTTGATGAAATTTTGGTATTTTTCTAATAATATTCATTTTTTATGAATAGTTAAAAATACTGAATTTTAATTTAAAACTGCCTTCTAATATAATTAATTTGTACAGTTAAATTTTATTAGAAATTTGTTTTTAAGTGTAATTAGATTATATTTTTACCCTTTAATCCAACGTGGGTCATTGGAATAAATTTCACTTTGAAATTATACATAAACAAGTTTTAATATTTGATAGTTATTGATTCATAAAAACACGCTATTTGTTTTTACAATGGGAATTAATTTTAAATTAATTAATACAAAATCTATGATTGGAATGTGGTAAAATAGATATCATTTTTGAATTAAGAATATAAAATTTTTATTAGGCTGAAATTTTGGTATTTTTTTGGAAAACATAAATTTTTGATGAATAGTGAAACCACTAAGTTGTAGTTAATGATCCGACTTTTCCATTTAAGTGAAATTTTAACTTCTCTGTGAATTGACTGACTAAAAATTAATCTTTTATTTACAACCACTTTTTGGAAAAGTTAGAAACCACACAACCCATAACACAGACCCAAACATGACTTGAGGCATTCAAAAAAACATCTGCTGGAGAACCAAAAACCGAATAGCCCACCACATAACTACATGTCATAATACCCGTGATAATCTCCACATCCAAAAAAAGTGTCCCCTTCTCATGTAAATGATTCCCAATTAGTGGCTGACTTATACCGCTTCAGAAAATAATCACTTTGCTCATTGTTCTTTATCTGGTCTACTGAATCTTGCACTGTGTAAGTTTGCGTAATAAAACTATCCTTTTTGAAAGAAAGAATCACACCTTTGTCCCGCTTGAGGGAAGATATGGTACACACCGGTCGTGGAAGGTAAGAGTAGTCTTTCCTTGTATGTCTTCTTGGTGTAGCAGAAAATGTTTATTCAAATTCTGCCTTCCTTTCATTTCTGTTTTGAACAATATCACCATGTCAAAGGTACACTAGACCACTCATATTTTCATTAATTCCTCCAGAATATTTTCTCCCCTTCAAAGCATCATCCTTGTAAGCAGTAGTGTTCCCCCTCCTAGGCTCCGGCTTGTTTCTGTCAATCACAGTTAGACACCCCAACTCATTAGCAGTCTCTACCCCAGCCATGGGAACTTCCTCTTGTCCCATCCTTTCAGAATTGATCACATCCACATAGGGCCCATCTGTATCATCACCGGTCACAACAACCATATCTAGACCCTCTTCTAGAATACATTCGTAAAGACCTTCAAACCTGTTGGTTAACTCAAGGAAGGGTATGGTCGAAGGGTCTAAACCTCTAGGGCCCACAACACTAATCGGACTGGCCACTCCCAAATTAGCTCCCTTTCTCCCCATCCTCTATGCCTTAACCGTATTCTCCCTAGAAATGTGTTTCTCCAGACAATCTCCCATAGAACTCGGACCTGACTTCTTCCAAGAAATGGTGTTAAACGAGCCCCCCAAATCCTGCCCAACCTGTTTAACACCTCCACTACCATCAGGTTAGCCTGGTTTTTCATATCACTTGATGTTTTAAATGCATGCACAGCCACCATTGTCACCTTGTGGGCCTTATCACAGCGATCCTTCACCACATGACTCAACGGAGGTCCCCCATCTATAAACCATGAAGCCTCCTTGGCCAGACCAGACATCACCCCATCCTCCGGTTCCTTACCCGTAGTAGCATACCCTTTCATTGTAACCATCGGCTTCCCATTATGGGTATCCTCCAACAAAGGAACAAAGCTTCTCCAGTGTCAGACCCCTAAATTGTGACCCATACACTTTCACGATGGATAGGGCTCTGTCCAATTTTCGTAAACCACCCTTTTCTTCCACCTGTAATCCTCTCCAATAGTATTCCAAACATAATCGAAGGGCAAACAAGAAGCATCCATTTCACCACAAACCTGAGGATTAACAAGATGGCACAAGGCCTTGGTGTGGATAGTAGAACAAAGATACCTTCCTATAAGGTTACCTATCATACGAATCACTGAAGGGTTCTGAAAAGGAAGAGGGAGGTTTGGAAAACTAACCCAAACCACTGTAGGTGGAGAATCACGCTCCATGTGAAAGTCAAAGGACCCCTATAGCAGAAAGAAATAAAATCTGTTGCATCTACGAGGAGCCCTCAACCAAGATTTGATGAGATCTGCCTCTGATTCAAACCGAATCATGATATGGTTCCTGTCGACCAAGCCAACAATCGCTCTTTCTTGAAGGTCCCAAGATCCGAAGATGAACCGATCAAAAGTATCAATTGAAGGTCTCCTGTCCAATTCTTATTGGATGATTTTATTGTGACCATGAGTCAACTTATCTTTAACTTTAATTAGTTTTGGATCTTTATAAAATGAGTATCACTATATAATAAAATAATATTTTCACACTGTCCAAAAGATCCCATCCTTCCTCTTATTAGAGGAAACCACTTTCAACCCATTCCACACACCTCTCAAGCCCCTTGGATCAACCAAACCATCCACAAAAAAGCTCTCAATATCTTTCTCTTACACCGATAAGCCTTAATTTATGAATAAGTCACCTCATGAAGTCCTTTTTGTTCAAACCAAACGAAGTTACCCAAATTAATGGTAACAGTTTCTCTTAAATGCTTTTGTTTTATTTTGTTTTAATTTTACTTCTCCAACCCCCTGAAATATTTTTATTCCTTTATTTTAAAATAAAAACATTATTCTAAATATACTAGGATGTTTTTATAGGAATTATTTGAACTAAACTTACACACACATCCATCAAATGGGTAAATAACATACTGTTTCTATGGATGGTAAACTAACGCCTCACGAAACGATGTTTGTTCAATTATATCTTATCCCTTCTCATGGTGGCCATTAAGATGACACTGTATTTATATATGATATATATTATGTTTATGTTATCTTTATTCTTCATTATTTTCCATTTATATCATACCTTTATGATTTCCATTATGGGTAAGCGCGATAATTTCATTTCCGGAAGTGCTCACTATCGCCCCCTCAAAGTGATATGACTCATTAATACCTTACGTGGGATGTATAAATGATGGATTTGATGATATTATATATTATATTATTCAATAATTAAAATATTATTATGTATAATTATGTTTTAATTCCATTAAAATACAAAATATAAATGAATTTAGCATTCATGCGTACGTACGGTTTACCGTCTCCAGGAATGGTGCATTTCATTTCTTATCTCCAAATGTTATGAACAATTATAAATACATATATATACTGGATATATACTATATATATGATATTTAAATCATTTATATAATTCTGGATATAATGTAATTTTGACCACATGGACAATTTGTAATTATAAAAAGTTCATTTTTTACTTAAGTACCGAACATCGATAAAATATCCAATATGAACATAAATAATATACTAATTGTTATATCAAGGTAATAAGTGATATAAAAGGAATAATACAATTGATAAATGTTCCTAATCTTGTAGAATTTAACTTCCATTTATTATTTTGGAAGAACAAGGAACATACAGGACAAGACAGACTTGAGGTAAGGGCTTTCTCATCTCACATTTAATTCTATGAGATTTCCATTGTTCTCCAATTATTTATTTCATGTGGTGTATTGTGTAATTACAATTGATATATATTATAATTATTCTCTTTATAATAATTATATTCTTGGACTTATTTGGTGGTTATTAACTTTTGTTCATACGACTCGATTGATTACAACGAAGGGTTTTTCATCGCACTTTTTATTCATGTGAAATTCATGCTATATTGGCCACTATTTCCTTTTTTGTGGCATATGTACTTCCCATTATTGTATTCATTGTGTAATATAAATTAATTAATGGTTATTTAAAACATAATTTTTTTATCCTTCTATCATGGGGTGTATTTTTTGTAAGTTACCAAATCAGTAAGGGAATTTCCAATTTCAATTTCCACTCATTCAGATTTACACATACTACATTCATTATTTTACTCCAAGATTATGTGTGGAATCACTATTTATAATTTATGTAGTAATTTCAACTCCCATTTGTGTTGATATACATTTGATACACATAATCACACTATTTATAGTTTTACTTTTCATCGATAGGAACATTATAAGAGTAATCTTAACTCAATTTCCATTCATTGAGTAAAACATCCATGTCATTGGTGTTGTTTTTTTCAAGAATATGTGTGAATGTATTATGATTTATTTTCACTGAATATCCAATCATATATTGTGTATTTATATTTTTCACAAATTATTGTTTCTTTTAATTATCCTTAACCTAAGGATACAATCTTGATACTTGATTTCATCTCAATTTACATTCCATTGAGACTTATTTGTTGTTATAAACCAATTCACTTTTATATGGTGTATATAATATACATGGACTTAGTATATCATGAATCCCTTTATTAACAAGATATTATAATGTTTTTATTACCTCAATTACTTGTATTTAAGTGCCTCTCATTTGGTTATGTACTCTAACTAAAATATCATTTTAAATGTTTTAAAGATTTATTCTACTATATACTCTCATTAATGTCCGTGTTTCAAAAATGGGTTTAATGTTTTATTGGACATTAAAGTTTTATAATTAAAATTATTTTTAAATGTTTCAAAGCTATATGGGACAAATTTATTCATAAATATATTTTAAATGTATTCTTGATAATTAATTAGACTTTTAAATGTTTTCATGAAAAATGGGGATATTTCTCTCAAATAGTTTTGATGATTATTTTAATCTATGTCAATATCCTTCATTATTCTCAGTTGAGGTTAATCTATTATAATAAAATCTTCCATATTATACTGAATGAGTTATGTTTGACTGTGGATATTCTATTTTTATGACATTCATGGTTTGTGGTTAAAATATTTACATTTAGTAGGCTAGTTTTAATACAAATATTGAGAGTATGTTTCAAATAATTTATATATGGAATGAATTGGACTTAGTAAGTGACGGGTGGAGCCTGATATAGATCCTCGATGAATCGGTAGGTCTCATGAGACAATTAAAGGTTTAATTGGCTGAGGCCTTTCCCAATTTTTGATATATGTTTTGAGAATAGGCCTTAATCATTTTTAGAAGTCTCGGCTGTGGCCTTGAAAAAATGTTTCAGAATGTCCGACATTATGAATTACATCATTATGAGACTGGCTATTGATATTTCATGTGGTTATTCAACTAGTAGAATACCCATGACTTTCTTTTATTATGTCATTATTTACTCATCTCATATTCCTTCCATAAAGTGGTAATCTTTATTATTCATTAAGGCATGTGTTTGCAATCATTCACCATGCATAATGTTTATGTTATCTTACGCTGTATTTCTACTCTTATTGAGAATCTGAGCTCACCCCTTTATTAGGTTTTACATTCCCAAGATTCCAAGATGTGTATTATGATTGTTATACAGGGTTAAGCATTGGGATTAATGGAGTTCTCATAGGATAATTTATGTCGTGTTTTATTTTCTAATGTGTAATGCAATGTTTATTTATGTAATCTATTTTCCATGGCTACAAAACTGATCGGTCTTTTGGGACTTGATTCCTTGTAATCATGCCATTGTATTAAAAGAATGCACCGGCTCTGAGCTTCTAGGGTCGAGGAGTTACAAGAAATGTGTTTTAATTTTTTAGATTTATTATATCTTGGTCCAATCATCCCATGCATAGGAAGGGATAATGCTTTTAGGGATGTGATTTTTGGTCATATAGTTTTTGATAAAGATGATTATTATTTCACCTCGAGTTATTAATGTACATCTTCTAGTCATTAATTTAGGATATTTACCCCAGTCCTGGTATGGAAGGTGTGATTTTTTACATACATCATTATAGGCTCTTAGATATTTACATTAAATGCATATTTCATGCCATATAGATTGTATTTTTGATTTCCATATGTATGTTGGTATGCCTAATATGCTTGAACTATTGATCAGAACACTTATATCTATACCTTATTGGGTAATTTTTAACATTACTATTTATGTCCTTCTCATGAGAGGTATCATTAAATGTTTACTCGATATCATTTCTCTATGATATCATTCTTGTAATAAAAATGATATATTTCTGGTTATACATTGTATGCATCAACCTAAAAGGTATTCTCATTTTTAACTTGATAGTGGAACTTCAATTAACGAATTAAAACATTTTTAAGTCAAGGTCCATTAGTTTAATAGGATAAAACATTTTTGCTTTTGATTAAATTGTATCCGAAAATTACATTAAAATTTGTATTTGACATTATAAATTTGGATGTGTATCCCATATATTCAAAGCATAATATATGAACTTCTTATTTTCTGATACTGAATGGGAAAACCTTGTTATATGAACATGAATGATAATTGTAACATATACATGAAATTACCTTTATAAATTAGGATTGTCCAAGTATATAACTGAACAATGGTATATATATGTAAATGATTCTACAAATATGATTTTGGAATGATGACCCATATAACTGAATCCAAAAATGCACAAATGGACCCAAGTCAATCATTTGGGGTAGGTTTATTATGTGATAAACCATCTAAGGGTGTAGTTGATAATAATAACACAAATATAATTGGGATTCACTAAAATGGAAATTGGATTGAATGGAAATGCCATTGTTGGTCACCTTTATCTTTTATTCTTCAGTGCTTCACACCATGTAGGTATATTCATGTTGTTCGGAATGGTTATTTAATGTGATAGCATCCACTTATCTGGGATACAGATAAATGTATAGTGGAATATTACTAAACAGATATAATTTAACAGATTATGACATATTATCTTTTTTGAGTATTATTATATGAGGATTTATTAAATTAAAAATATAATTAAAAACTAAATGGTGTTTTCCTATATATCTTATAAATATACCTTTTCTTTTATATAGAAAATTTTGATGAATTAACGGTGATTTAAATTTGTTATAAATGAATATATATATGATAATTTTCCTATTTTTAAACATAGAATGGTCTTAATAATTTTCTATGTATATTTTGAGAAATCTTTTGGTTTTTAACTGCTATTATCCATTTTTATATACCTCAGGCTCTTAAACGTTATAATAAATTCCTTCTGATATAAGGGAGTAAATGAAACCTTAATGAGATGTTTTTAGCTTAAACAATCATGTAAGGGTTATCTTGAAATTTTACCTTAGATGTAAACATGGATGTTACTAGTAGGGAACAATTAGTAATTTTATTTTTATATTAGTCATAGTGGTTAGGAGGAAAATCCTTGTAAACATTTTGCAAATACCTAGTTGTAGGGTGGAAAATTTATGATTTAGTAAGGTTATATACTGGTGGAGTACACTGTGAGGTAAATTAGTAGAGGTAAGTACATGATTTGAAATTATATATGAGAAGTTCCATTCAAGTGTTTTTTGAGTCATGTAGGAATCTTAGTTTATAGAATGACCCCTGGGAATGTTGGGTAGTTTTGTGCAGATGAACTTTGTCGAAATCATAAAAATATTGTAATGATATAGGTTATCTGGTTAGGTATATGTCAGGAATGATAATACATTTTCACATTATTTCACGTATATTATTCTGAGATGGACTAAAAGTTTAGATTTTTCATCCTGATATTATTCATATGAATAAAATGACTCTAAATTGATCCATTTCTATGATTTCTCATTTCTAGAATACATAGTTCTGGTTATGATGGTTTGATATTATAGTAACTAACATTGTCATATATGATTCTGATCGAGCATAGAAGTGTTGTGTAAAATCAATGTATTTGAGAAACAAGGGCCCAAAATGTTTGAACAATTTGGTTGCATTATTTAATGTAAAGATCCATTATTACGTTAATGAAAAATTCAGGGGAAATATCCAATGTATATATAGTAAGCTTTAGAAAAATCGAATTATCACAATATTAGTGGTAAACCTCGGATAAATTAGATGTTATATTAATAGTACATTACAGAGTTGGTTTAATATTTTATGTTTGATCTTGCCTGGTCAAAGGTTGTTGTTTTTTCTATTATATTCATTTGGTTCATTTTATAAGTTACTTGGACACATTTGTATCCAGTGTATGTTTGGGGATAGAGGTTTTTTTGTGGGATGAGTTCTCATTCTTGGAAAATGATAACTATGAAACTCATAGGGTTGGGAGCATCATGTCTAGAAATATGACTTGTGTCTTTTTAGGTAGAGATAACACGATCATAAAGAAAAAGTTGTAAATGGTCAAAAATGATTCTAGATGATGGAGACATGGTAGTTTTGAGATTTCATGTCTCATGTGTGATGACACTTTTAAAAACCATGGATATGATTTATGTTAGATATTGATGACAATTTTTGGCCTATAATGGATAAATAATTCAAGATATTGATGAGGTGGTTTTGTGTAATTCCTCAAAAGCCATAGTGATATTTAAGTGGTTGGTTTTGTACCCAACCCTCAATTAATTTCAGGAGATAGGATAGTAGTTTTGTTTACCCTCTAAAATTATCAATGTAACATTGGATTTATGGGGAAGTGATCGAGCTATGAAATACCATGTCAGCTTTTAGGCTATACATATTATAATATATCGGCCTGAACTAATTTGAATGATACATTGGTGGTTAAATTTTAATAGCAGAATGAGTATCATAATGGTTTATATGCTCCATATGATATGAATTTTTAATTTTCATTGAGGTGGTTGACCCATAGTTGTACCTAGTTACATATCGTTAGGTTATGTGGTTCCAATGGTTCATTCATGATATGTACAACCATTTTTAATAGAGTGTTTCTTTTGAAATATATACATGCACATTAATTGTAATCTTTAGTGACACCAAAGAATACTCCTAATTAAAATATGATCATTTCCACTTCCTTGAAATCATCCGAGATATGCTAAGAGAGTGTCGGCTATATGAAAAGATAATTACTGATCATTCTGAGTTTGATGGAATGACACACTTATGAGAGGAGATATTGTATTTTGAGAGATGTTTTTAGATGGTACTTTTGTGACTCCGATGTTATAGTATTATTGAACTAGGGATGATTATTCTAGGATATGTCACCATAAGTCAATTTCAATCATCCTTGAGTGTGCTCAAAATTACCTCTATGGAACATGGAATAAAGATACATTTTTTTTCAATGCATCAATTGTTAAATATTTTAATTTTTTATAATAGTTGGTTGACATGGTGTGAATTTCATTTTTTGTTTCGTTGAATGTTATTTTTGAGAAGGTACATTAAATACATCAGATGAGTGGATGAGTGTAGTGTAAGATTCCATTGGGGAATTTCATGAAAGGTCATTAATACAAGTTAATGAATGTTTAATTGGGATTAAAAAATTTTGATCCATTATAGTTCTAGAATCAGATTCCCTGATTTTACCATATTTCATCATTTAATAAGAATTTAAATAGAATCATTGGAATTCTTTGTTTTTTCTTATTTAGGAAATTAGTTTTCTGGGGAGTACTTTTACATGAAATTGGTCGTTCATATTAAGATCATGTTGTGGGAAGAACCATAGACTGGATAAGGAATTTGATGATGGCACAATTGTATCTTGTGTTATATATGATAGAATATGAAATATCTTGATATTTTATTTTTTAATATGAAATTTTTTGTGTGTATTAGTGGATTAAGTACCATGGGATTAATGTAGTGCTTGTAGGTGAATTGGGTGTTGTAAATGAAACATGGTTGTTGTAGTGGAAAATTCATGTCGATATTTGGTTGGGTGATGTCTTCATTATTCCATGATGCTTATTTGAGTTGATAATTACTATGGTGGATAAGTTTTAATATCCTATGTTTTGGACTAGGTGGTAAATTCAAGGAAAATTTGACATTTTTTGGTGAACAGTTAAAATATTAAAATGATCCCTGTAATATAAATAAATGGGGTGGATCACTTAAATGTGTTTTTATGAAGGGTTTTAGGGACCAAGAAGTTCCAATGGAGTGTGTTTCAGAAGATATAGGGTTTCTAAAATACTTTATGGAATGAGAATACTTTAGTGCACATTTTTTGCGTGGTTATTAGTAACCATGTAACTTAACATTGCATCCCCTAAATAGAGGATCATTTTTTGATAAATAGTGAAAGGTGGGTCCTATGTACTTGGAGACTATCTACCAAAAATTAAACAGTCATGAACATAGGTTTCTCAAAATTTATCAATTGGTAAACCTTCCTATTTGAGGAAATCTCATATCATATAGTAAAATCCGCAATTGGTGCATGATATTCCATATATTGATGCCAAACCATGCGGCTCATTATAGAGGACAAAAATATTATTTCCCTCTCTATTCTTTAACATTGCCTCCTCTTTTATTCACCCCCACTTTATATCCTTCACTCCAAATCCTAGGAATGGATTTTTCTCCTTCATTCAGAAATTGAATCAAACATCACCAGGTTGATTGGAATCATAGAAGTCAGATATCAAATCCACCTATATATTTTATTCATTTAAATTCTAAATTTTGATGATATATTTTTACAAAATAATATGCCCTATTTGTAGTGAATTTTATGACTATATTATTTTCTATAATTCCAACACGAATGAAAGCATGATAATCAAATATTTATGTGTTCGATGCATGATGTAGGGGTTATATGAATGTTCACTTAAATTATAGCATGTTTATAATATTTTAAATTAGGAAACATGCCAGAATCTTAATGAATCTCTTTTTTACATGAACATGATTAATTAAATTTTTAATTCATTAATTTTGATTGTCCTCGTGATCCTCAAGGAACCATTGGTGGATTTATACCTTGAATGAAGCCACCATTTTTTAGGTGTACCACATATATTCATGAACCATATAATATTTAATTTTAATTAAAATCACCCTTTCAGGTTTATTAACATTCTTATTTTTTATATGAAATGGTTAAATGGATTTAAATGAATTATGAGTAACATGGATGACCCACTTAGATTATGGTCATTATTTATTTAATTCTTGATCAATACTAATGAAATTTATAATTTGACATGAGTGGGATGTTTATAGAAATGATTTACCCTTTCACGTGACCAATTTTTTAAATGTAAATCATGCTTTATCAGAGTTGAAAACCCTATTATGATGGATTATATCATAGAATGTATGATTATGTGGCCATCATAAATGTTATAAATTATGAAAAAATTGAATAATCATGATGGATCATATAAAAATGGAATGAATGACATCTCATGAGTGGGATGGTTATGGTCTCATATGAAGAGTGAGATTATTTATAAATGATTACTACTCAAAGGCATCAGTTAGGGTTGTTGGACCTGGTGTTTTACACCTCATTCATCCAATATGCTAGAAATGGAATTTCAAATCAATTTGGATTTCGAACAAGGGGTTTCACATCATTATAAGACTAACTAAAGGTACTACCATGGATTATTATTATCAAACTTTTATTTTATTTGACAATATCACATTTTCTGAAAGTACTGCATTTGATTATACTTATGAACCATACGTAGCATATTGAACATGATGATTTACATTATTTATTGGGATTATAAGTCATGGAACTTCACATCCTTAGTTAAGATTCCTGGTCTTGTAACCATATTTATATAGAGAGAATATAGTATTATTATTATTATTATATATGGATTCCCCTTGAATTATGCCATGACTCCAAACCATTAAATTCACATCAAATAATATATATGTTTAAATATATGCTTATATATACATGGTAGCATGATAAAATATATTATTATATAGTAAAATTTATGTATGGTATTCCACGTGTTCCTGATAATAATTAACTAATTTTACTACATTTATTTTTTTACTAATTATTAATAATACATGCACACTTATTTATTTTTATATAAATAGTATGGACTGCATTAGACATTGTTGGTGGTGACCTATTGAGTATATCTCACAACCTATTCAGCCTTTCGTTTTGTAACTAGAGAGAACTCCTTGTTTCATGTTAGGTTATATATTATTTTATGTGTTATTTATCTTGGGTGTAGGAATAAGGATCACAGGAATGAGCCAGTGATCTGGAATCTCATGGAGATATCTTAGGAGGCTTTTTATTTTAGTTATACATGAATTTTATGTCCACTTATTTGTAAATTATGTAATTTTCATGCATATTTATATGTTTTACATTATCCTAGTTATCTATTTATGATTATTTATTCATTTATTATTTTTTCCAGTTACAATGATCATCTACATATCTATTTTTCATTTATTTTTTTGTTGATTTATTGTATATACTTTTTTCTACTCAAATACTAGGGGTATAGTCTCTACATTGTACCTCTATTAGGAAATAACAACTGTTCTGAAGCTTCTTTAGTATGGGGTGATGGTATTGTGGCCATGTGTTTCACTATATTAAGGAACCATTTTAGTGGCTCTCATGTCCTGAAATTACATAACCTTCTTATTATGTTAGAGAACAAATCATTTGGGTTTTTAAAGAATGAAACGAGAATATTTTTTCTACTAGAAAATAAATAAAAGTCATTTTATAGTTTTTTAATGTGATTTAAAATAAATCATATAAATGTTTTAGGCTATATAAGAAGAAAACAATCATAATGAAATGATCCAAATAACAGACCTTAAAGACATAGACAAAGTGTTCTTATATTAATTGCGGATAAAGCTATTACCAAGTAATTTTAGTTCCAGACAGTCAATACCTTTCATTGTTAATCATATTTTTCCTCTTAGTGTTATCTATATTAAATAACCATAGATAATAAATACAAAAAATATGAACAATGAACAATGTTGTTTGCCGAAAAAATTCACGAGGCTACTAGAAATGATTTCCCCCTTCAAAAGCATAAAAACAATTAAATGTCTGGTTGTTTCTTTCCTTCGAACATTTTTTGTTTAATTAATTTTTTATATTATATAAAACATTTAATAATGTATAAATATCACCAAATAAGTGTTGGGGTGGGTAAATCATTGGTTTATTAGGCTTTTTTAAATCTTCTTATTTATTAATTTTTATTATCTTTTGATATTTGTTTTCAAATATTGTGTGGTATTCAATCATCTTTAATGTGTTGTGAATAAACTTGTGACATGAAAATTCATACAATTTTGTCTATTTTAACTCATTGTAATAAATTATCTAATTTTACCCGTGTAACTAAAATTAAATAAATACTAAAATAATTTTATTCTAGACTGAATTTTTTTGTAAATTCATGAAAAGACTTCAAGATTCTTGAATCCTATACCAAAATTCACTTTGCCAATTTTAAAATAACCATTTAGAAAAAATTAAAAAACTTTTTTGACATATTATTCACTAGAATATCATTTCTTGAGTTAACCAAACCATGCTTGTTATATCAAAAATTTTCAAAGTTTCAACCATAACCTGAGACTATTGTGGCACGTGTGTTGCGATTAATGTGGCCTAGAATTTAACTATATAATAATTTTTTTCCGGATAAACTTCTTATATTTTTTAAATATTACATTTTATACTTATAAGGGATTTTTTTACATGAAAAAACGATTAGTTGTCCTTATGAAAAGAAACATCCCCATCCAACCTAATTTAATATTAAAATTTCCTCGTATAGTTGAACTTCTATATAGGGGTTGATAATTTTTTGTTTTTTATATTAATTGAGGATGATTTGGAAGGTATAATTAAGGGTAAAATAAAATATTCGATCTATTTTAATGTACATTTTTTGAATATTTTATGGGTAGAATTTTGGAAACATAATGATGAATGAGAAATAAATTATACTCTATCATCTATTAAACAAAACAAAAAATCATTTTTAGAGCGATAAAAATTTTTACAATCATTCTAGAGAAGTACTGGTATGTCACATAATCCATTTTAATTTTAAAAGAGCCTCTAAATCGTTAAATAACTCAAATATTTGAAGAATTAATCATTTCAAAAAAACAATATATCATTGTGATATAATAAATGTAGAGGGCGGTAAATTCATATTTATGATCTAATTTTAGGTTGTACTTCAATATTATCAATGTGTATGAGTTGATTAGATTTCTATAGAAGTAAGGACGACCATAAATGACTAAAAAAATGGATTGTGTACTTTATATTCACAATCAGATAAAACGAATTATTCTACCTTAGAATGATTCACATTTGATACTGGTTAACCGTAATATAATGATCATCCCTAAAAAATTCCAAATAATAAACACAACTCCATTATATAACTCTGTGATTAAGTGATTTATCAAACCCATAGTGACCTAATAATATATTTTTGAAGAGATAATAATTTCAAAAACTCCACATTAATGTGGTGAAATATAATTCTTGCATATTCATAGTTTTGAGTGCATGGTAGGATAAATGAAGTGGAAATGGAATGAATGAACTTAATAGAGAATTTGGAATAAATGATTTTGAGGATGCATTATAACTGGTTCCATGGTGTGGAATTTCTAGATATTAAGGGAATTTGTTTTGAAATTTCTTTGGTATTTTTTTATTCTTACTTGTATAATAGTCCAAAACATATGTGTGGATTAATTTATGTAGAAAATGTTATCATTACATTTTCGTTATAATACATTGATTTAATCCACGATATTTTTTTGTATTAAGTAGAATTTAATCATTGTTTCAATGATATTCCTTAGATAATAGTGTTAATTGACCAATTAAAAATTTTAATTATTTTTAATCAATTTTATAAATACTTGAAAAAATGATTTCATGTATAATTTATTTAGAAAAAGTCATTTTTGAGCTCAAAAGTTTTAATTTTGGCAAGTTTGGAATCTCGTAAGACATCTAATTATGCCTTATAAGAGATTTTATATTTAAATTTTGTTTTACATTTCCAAATTTTCACCCCAAAAAACATTTTCACCCCATTTAATATTTTTTATATCTATAGGATATTTTTTATCTCATCCTATGATTCAATTTTTCTAAAAATCCAGTATCAAGGTACATTTTCAATGATTGTATGAATTTAGGATTCTGAATAACATAATTTTCATACACATAGAAGAATTATCAACCATATAGAATAATTATTGCATGTATGATATTTTGGACATCCCATATTATAATTTAATTTTGAAAAACTCAATCCTCATGCAATGTTTCCCAGCTCATATAATATTTCGAGCTCCCTTGAGAAATTTCCACACTCATGTTTGACATTTTGAAATCACATACGGTCTTTTATGAGACATGTATGATATTTTTAATCTCATAGGATATTTATCATCTATTAATATATTTTAATTGAAACTCTATGATATTCACATGTAAGATTTTTCATCACTATAAGATATTAGACCCTGTATAACCTTTTTATCGAGCTTTGATATTTTCCTTTAGGAAATCTTAGGAGCCCATGGTTAAAAAGTGATATGTATTACAAGATTTTATCTGAATATAACTCGATACAAGTGAAATTATTTTAAGAGGGAGATGAATATTTAAAATCAATGTTATTAATTAATGGAGAAATAAAGGCCTGGTGAAAATGATAATTAATTTATCAACCACATGGAGAGAAAATTATTATTGGTGCACCTGGAGATGGTAATATATATTTTTTTCATGTGCATTGAGATTCATGAAGAGTAATTTAAGGCCATCAAAAGCTTTAAAATATTATCCCTCTATCATAGGAGTACATGGATGATTAACCATGTAATTCTTCAAGAGAACATGATCAATCGATGTGTGTATGGAGATATGTGTGTAGGATAATGTATTTTTGGAGAGTTATTATATCTAATGGCGGAGGAAGAAAATGGGATTTGATTAATCAATACATAGTAAAACTCCCCAAGAAGTTATAACTATTGAGAACTCTAGATATAATCCCTCCATGACTTTGTACATCAATTAATAACTTTTTTTATTTTTTGGAAACACTTTTTTCGAATGAAGAAGTTGTTTTTCACCTCTGAATGATTTGTTTCTATTTAAATGTTAAAAATTATTATTTTTATTAAGAAAGTAATTTGGTTATTCTCCATATTTATCATTATATAGAGATATGCCACCTTTTATGATAGTTTATCAAATTTGATGGATATTTTTGTGTTTTTTAATCACTTTAATAGAAATATTAACCCCCTAATTGAGGTTATATTGTGGTATTTAGATAGACATAGGCATTCATTTTTAGGTATTTTTTTATTTTGAGATTCAATTATCCATTATTTATAGATATGGAAGAAGGAATGTGTCCAAAGGTTAATGTTAGTTTACTATTTCTCCATTAATATTTTCTTTCATACTCATTTTCAATATATATTTCATATTCTATTAAATCATTTGATATTTGTTTTATTTTTTTTATATTATTTTAGTTTTCATTTAATAACTCAAACAATTCCCAATTTTATTTATTTGTTGAAAAATAATAAAAAAAATAGTATTAAAATTTTCTAAATTAGTTTACAACCACTTTATGAGAAAAATTTGGTTCTTCTATATTTCATTATTTAAGGGGATCAATTTAATTAAGTATTCATGAAAAAAACATCATTATCATTATATATTGAATATAAAATTTATTGATTACTTTAATATATATAGTTATTCTTCTCCCCATAGAATATTTAATGAAAACATTGAAAATTTTAGGGTTTTCAACATTTAAGATCAATATAAACTAATAAAATGTATTAATGTTTTCTAATCTGATTTGTGCCCTGAATACTTGAGCTATGAATTCACCGATCAATTAAGTGAGTATGGAATTTTTTAACAACTCACTCCTCCATCAATACCATAATGGAATTGTGTGTCTAAGATTTGTAATCAATCATTTTTATACAAGTTTAAACAATTATAAATCCATAAGTCTATCCAATTTAATTCTAAGGATATTTTTAAGAAATTGGTTCATTTAAACATAAAAACATTCCATATAAATTTTTAAAGAATGAACCATTTGAAATATTAAATGGGGTGCATCTATACTTTTTATTTATGAGTATTTAGGGCTGCAACGTATACATACGGTGAACATTATTTGAGAAACTTATCCCAAAATCAAATATAGTCTTATTTTTTGGTTATCCCACGAATATTATGGAATATTATTTCTATAGTCCCTCTTAGATAAATGTGTACTTATAACGAACTTCTAAATTTATAGAAAAGTAATAAAAAATTAAATGATTTAGTGGGAGGATATTTAATCATGGAGAAGTTTAAGAACAATATACAGCAAATTCTCAACGATATATAAATTAAGTTGGTTCCATAAAGAGTTATAGAAAAATAATTTTATCCTGTAACATAAGAACCTCAATGGATTATTAGTATTCATCATGAAATCAAGTCATACATGTCTCTTATAGAAAATCATGGTGAATTAATGTTCATAGATAATGAACCTACTACCAACTATGAGACCATTGAGTGTTATGAATCTAGGAAATGGATAAATTTCATAAAATAAAAAATTACACCCATTGTACACCAATCATGTTTGAACCTATGTAGATGCAATAAAATTGGGATACCTATACGGAACATGTGGGTTTTATATAAGAAAATTTAAATTAGTGATAATGTGTCTAGATATAAATGTTTTCTAGTAGAAATATGATATAAATAAATTCAGGGAATTTACTATGTAGGAAACCTTTGTCCAGTTATAGTAATAAAGTCCATTTAATTGTTGTCATTCATAAAAGATCATTTAGAATATAATATTTATTAGATGTATGTCAAGAATAGTTAACATAATAAGAATTTAGTCTAGTATTTATGTACGATACAATTTTAGTTCCAATTTATAAATGAGGCATCTATGTTTTGAATGTTGCACTAGTATATTAATGGACTGAATGATGTGTCACAAAGATGGAACACCGTATTTTATTATTCAATCAAATTCATTTGTTTTATTACTAATATGGATAATTATAAGTATAAAATGTTTTTATATGGAGTTTTGGTAAAGTTTTTATATATTTTTTGATGGTATAGTTTTAATTAGAAATGATACCGTGACATTATATTATGTAAATTCATGGTTAGAAAATTGATTCCAACTGAAATATATGATTGAATAAGATTATATTTTGGGTATAAATAACTATATTGATATATGAAAGTGGTTTAATATACTAATTCAAAACACATATATAGGAAAATTGATAATTCATATTATCATGTTAAACTCCATAAATGGGTCTTTAACAGTGTTTCATGTCATAACTAGTAGGTAGATTCAAGATCCTTGGATAAGATTAACTATAATTCATCTATAGGTTCTATTATGTATACCATGTTATGTACTCATCCTAATGCAGATTTTTAATTGAGTATGACAATAATATACCATTATAATAATTTTTATATTCATTAGTTTTATCTTAAAAATAACCATTGGTACTTAAGAAATTGTTATTATATGATCCCAGATTTAGGAGAATAGGATGAGCTAATTGTAAGAAGTTACCCTTACGCTAGATTATAATATAGAAAGATGATATGAGATCTGAATCTAGGTTTATACTTTTCCAAAATAGTGGATCTATTATTTGGACTAATTCCAAACAATCTAAAATAAGTTACTCGACAAAAGATTTCGAGTGCATTGTTACATAACATATTATGAATGAATCAATTTTGAGCAATAATTTCATACCATATTTGGGGAGATTCCTAGAATTACAAGATAAATTAGGTTTTAAAATTATTTTAATGGATATGTTTCTCATACTAAGGAAACTTAGTCTTACAGAAGTAAGAAACACATCATTTCCAATATCATCTCATTCATAATATCTTTGAGAGAGGGGATGAAAAGATCTATTAGATAGATATGGATGAAAATGTAGTAAATTAATTTATGAAACAATTACGATAATAATGGAATGATAGTAATCTTGTTTATCTATTTATTATATATCTCATATGTTGGGTGTAACTATTGTAAAATGTATCTTGATTTTACAATAATGGAAATCCCCATTTATCATTCATTCAAGTGTGTTGTATTTATATTACATAAATAGTGGGGGATAATTTACTTATAAATAATGACTTTAGATCTCTCTAATTGATGATTAACATAATATATTATTATTTGTGATAATATTTTAATACTATAATTATTATAGTATTATATGTGATATAAATATTTTTTTTGTGATATGAAAAATATAATCAGAAGATTTTAGGAGAAGATGTATTATCTGGATTGGATGGATAAATTTTATCAAATGTGATTTCATATGATCACTGATATACATAGGATTGAATTATTATTATTAATTCACATTACATGAGGTTGTAAATATTTTTATAATTTCAAATTTCATAATCTGGTTCTATTCTTACACTAGCCTTGAGGGTGAGCTATACAAGATGTGGTTGGGTATCTCATTGATCATGTCATAATTTGAGTTTAACCAACATGATATTTTTCCAATTGTATGTCAATAAAATACATATAGTCCCCTAATTGAATTATATTAAGAAAATTCAAGGACATTGTTATTCTATTAACTTGTTATGTATTCAGTTACAAGGCTGAATTACAAGTGATGTTTTTATTTTAAATATCATGTTTATTATAGAGAGTTATAATTTTTTGATATCCACCAAAATTTATTGACATAATAAATGTGTTATAATCACTTGATCTCATGTAAAAAAATATTTTATTTCTATATATATGATTTATATGATACAGATTGTGGAAAAAATGTTCATATGAAGATATGAGTTTGTTTTTTAATGATAATTTCACACATTTTAATAAAATTTATGGTATTAATGTTTTTCTAGAGGCCAATCATTGATTACATATATGAATTATGTTATTAATATTTTCTATCAATGGAAAAAAACATATAGGGTCATAAATTTAAGTCTTATAAATTTTATTAAATTTTATTAAACTTTTTCATAATGACTGTCGTTTTACATACCTTATCTATAAGTGTTTAGATGGATTTAAAAGTGGTTGTGACGTTTTTCTTGTAAAATTTATGGAATTTTAGTGAATGTGGGATACAAATGGATATGAACTAAAAATATTTGAATAAGATTCATCTATACCATAGTACTACATATATATATATATATATTTGATGCATATCATTGGTCCCAGCTAGGAAAAATCATAAAAGTAATGAAGATTACCATGTTAAAATAATGATATATAGGGTTCCCTATGATGTGTAATATTAGGTGCTTAGTTGATGTCACATCTTATAAATTGGATCCCTTTAGTTGTGAATCAGATAGATGGTTCATTTACTAATTGAAACATATATTATAATAATTTCAAACATTTAAATGACTAGTAGTAATGAACATGAATTATAGTATTTAATTTGGGCTTCCAATGGTCATCCTTTATCATTGAATGACGCGAGACTTTGTAAGTATTGGATACTCTTATTGGATGTGTGTGCACTGTATTGAATCTGAAGTCAAATAATTCTCTTTCTTCTCCTTTTTCATTTTTTATTCAGAAAACAAGTTTATATCAAACCATTTAAGTTAGGAGTCCTCTCATAATTCCTAAGGATTTTATAAGATAGTGTGTAGATTGAGGATACTACATTCCATAGTATATTTCTTAGTGATATCTGTAGTTATTACTCAATAATTATCATATAGAATATAGATCATTGAAAAATACGTTCACCAGTATATATTATTATTTTCATTCACTTGTTGTATCAAAATTATTAGATTTCCCTATTTAAGGGATTTACATATCTATTTTTAGGAACGAGATAATCCTACAAAACCATTCACTAAGAATCAATAATCATTATTGAATTGGTTATCACTATATGTATAAATAAATAGGAGTGAATGGGTTATCAATATATTTATTAGTTGAACCAATCAATCTGACCCACTAGGTTACCCATATCATTACGTGTTCATATAGTCACACTTATTGGATGAAGATCGACAATTGGTATGACATAAAGCCCTACATAGACACCTCAATCAAATGGTTCATTCAATAAATGGAACTAATAATCATAATGTTTAAAAATAAGGCAAATACACCACTGACCCTACTTATTAATAGGATTTACATCAATATTTTATAATGAAGGATTTCCAAGAATCCTCAACAAATCAATTCATAATCATGAATACTACTCAAAGGTTCCATTATATTTTTTTCATTAAAAATCTTTCAAAAGGGGATGTGGCCATTGGTGAAAATGAATTTAAATCATAATTTTGAAAGTACCCTCCATGGGTGAAATAGTCCATAATTATTACAAAACAGTCCAAGGAAACTAAATTCAACCCCATTTCATATCACTATCACATGCTTATAAATATATACATATAAAAAGATACATGAAACACATAAAAAATCAAGGAATAATTTAAGGACCACATAATATTGAATTATAAAATCTCACACAATAAACATCATCATTAAAAATGATCGTGAACAATGGGAATCCCATAAATAGTTGAGAATCCTTATTTAGGGATTTAGGAAAAAACCAATATATAGTGAACGGAGTTCTGTATTGAGGGTCACATGAAATTATAATTAGCTATTATAATAAAATTCAAGAGATTTACCTTCAACACATCAAGAATATAATAAAAAAGTATTAAAATTTTACAAGAATAGAGTGGTGTTGGTGTTTATTATAATGAAGAATAGGCAAGGAAATTGGTATTTTAGAAAGAAGTGGAAAGGATGGAAGACTGAAAACCACCATATTAAAAGAGAAATTAATGTTTCCACCACAATTTTTATGGCCCCAAATTGGAAATATAGTTACAGATGTAGTATCTCCTTCCCCTGTCGAATACACTTGAATATAAATTTTTCTCTATAGGGATTTCTATGGAAAATGTTCACCTTTGGTGATTTTTATACCCAAAACATTTACTTTGTTTTTTAACTTGATATTTTATCACCCACTACCATAACAATGATTGGGAAAAATAAATATAAACAAACAAAATTAAACTCATATTTATACTTGAGTATATAGGGTAATTATAAATAAATCAAATATTAAACTAAATAAATTGAAATTATCATAAATTTAGAGGTGAGAAATTTTTTTAACATTTAACTAATAAAAAATGATAAATTTTAAATTAAACATGTTTCCTGGATATTTCATAATATATAAATACCAAAAATTTATATCTATATCACAAATATAAACAATTCATTATTAAATAAGTATAAACTTTTTCATATTATCACTTTACATGGTATTTAATATGATCCCATTAGAAATTTTAATAATATTATATGTATAAAAAAATTATTTTCCTATAAACATATTATATTTTACATAAACACATTACAAAAACTAAAAAACACATACTTCATTTTACTTAGACCCTTATAAAATACACTAAACTCATTTTGAAATTTTTTAAATAAATTCCCAAAATACTTCTTTTAATATAAAAATTTCATTTTCATATTTTAAAATATTTAATTAACTAATATAAACTCTTTTATAACTTCTATTATTTAATAATTTATAAATACTTTTTAAATTGGTACAACATTCCAATCCACTAAAAATCTATATAACATATACCAAAGAATATAGGGTATTATTTTAAGCCCCTATCATATTTGGCATGGACTCAAGGGGATCACAACAGTGATTTTTTTGACAATTTAAACAAAAACACTATTTCATTAAAAAATGAAAACCATCTAAATTTTTATTATATGACTCACTTTTTTTTGTTAGTACAATGTTTTACATGAAAAAAGTTTGTTTTTTCAAAGAGGAATCAGTTTTGACCTATGCCTTCAGAAGCCAGACTTCTGAAATAATAACATGGTTTCACCTGGATTTATCATGGATATTATAATAAAATGATAAATTGATCTTAATAAAAAGAATTTTATAAGTAACCATTGATTTAACCTTATCATATAACAATAATTTATATTTTATGAAACATTTTCAAGAATTTTTTTCATTTAACATGTCATGGTATTATAAATTTTATTAAAAAATAATCATTTTCTTCATAAAACACATTTTTGTTTGGAAAATATTTTGAATAATTACGATTTTTTATAAAATAATCCTTGATTCTGGAAAATTATTTTTTTCTTAGATTCTTTATTTAACAGGATATTCAATATAAATGTTATGGAAAGATCATTAATGCCATTATTTGTTTTTTAGGAAAAAACACTAGTCTAAACACATTTTAAATCAATTAATAAAAACTTTACTTCCCCAAGATCCATCCATATGATTAAACTAAATAAAAAATAAAGATTTCATTCCATTTTTTCTAGTGTACCAATACAGTTAGTATATTCTACATGATCATGAGAGTGTTTTATATGAATGTAATGGTTTAAGACATAGTGGAAGAACTAATAAGAATATACCTAATATGTAATTTTATTATATTCAATGAATAATTCATAAAAATATGATGATGAATAAATATTCTTAATGAATATACCAGTTGTAATTGATAGTGAATTTAAGAAACAATTGAGATGATATTACCCAATAAATATATAATTAATATAAAAAGAAGAATGACCTTGATCATGGGATTATTTCTAAAATGAATATGTTGAATTTTAAATCCCATCAATCAAATTGTATAATCATTGTGATGAGAGGATACAAAAATATAATCCTTTTATTAGTGATTTGTACATACTCCTTCATCATCAAATCAAAGTGATAGAATATTTGGTTCTGGCATGAAAAATATGATCATATATCATTTTTTATCTTGAATGTAACAAAATAGTTTTATATTAAAGGATTATATCTTATTATCTAATTATTTAAAGGGTCGAAAGTGGAAAATGATATCTCTCAATCTTGATAGGAACCATAGAGATAATCTTGATGGAGTCAATTCTATACATAGGAGAAATGGTGTGCCCTATGAAATTATTCTCACACCGTCTACAATAACCTATTATTTTATCAATGTATAATTACCATCTTATAGTTATGAAATATTTTAAAAAACACATAAAATCACATATAGGACACAATAAATACATTATATATTTGAAATTAATCGAATAAGAGGTATTTTTAATTGTTAATAATCTATACCAATATAATATTAACATGAACTTTGGAATAGTAATGTGACTATTAAAATGACTTATCCATTAAATATAATATTAAACTAACCTATGAAATTATAAATAAAATTTTTTAACTTATCAATGAAAATATGATATATTTATTTTGTGGTATAACCAAATAAACATTTTTGAAATAATAGAAAAGTGTATGTATTTTTAAACATCATAAATATTTAATTATAATTTTATAATTAATATAATAATTTAAAAGATTAATTATTTTTAAAAAATTTATTCATAAAATATTATGTTTTTTATTTCTGATTGAAAAAAAATTTTACGAGATTTATGTAATTTTTGAAAGTGTAATAAAATCAGTTATAATTTTAAAATCAATATTTTATAAATAAATGATGATTTCATTAAAAAATTAAATTTATCATATTTTGGAAATTTATTAAACAAAATTGAGTCCATTTTTAATTAAAATTTAAGAAGTGGTTAGGTAAATTTTTTGATAATTGTTTAAAATATTTGTATTTTTCTAAATAGTGAAATTTGATAAGTTACATTATTTAACAAATACATTAATTCCTGAGTCATAGAAAACGTATGGATGATGTAAGTCTATATTTTAGAGCTAGTCATAATTTTTTTAATATATTTAGTTACAAGGTTAAAATTATTCATATTATTTATTCTAAATAATAAACTAATGTATCAAATAATAAAAAAACACCCATATCCTCTACTATAAATACCGCCCTTATCACCTCTTAACATCAACCCCTCTAAGCCTTGAATCATATCCAATTTCTACCAAATTACCCTAATAATACCCTATAATACATCATCAATACATTTCTCTAAACTAAATACGTATATTAATCCTCTTAAGGGGGTTCCTAAGGAGAATTATTCAAGAGGTAAAATCACCTTTCTTTTATATAAATTTATTTTCAGTTTCATTTATTTTATTTTTCTCCCTGAACATATCATTATAAAAGTGGAATGATAACTCCATTATCATATTTATACTATAATTTTTATTGTTAATATAATAATATATCAATAAATATTTTCTTCTCTACATTTTATTATAAGAATGGATCCTTCGTTTCTGAGGTGTTGATTTATTGCCTTCGAGGACAACAAGTTTTCATTTTCCATTACTGCCTTCATAGATGGTCCAAAAACCAATATAATGGTTGATTTTTTAGGAAATAAGTATGTTATACCGCTTTTTATTTTCTAGAAAAATCATATATACCAAATATTCAACAATAAAACCAATCGAGTTTGTTGTGACTAAACGCCACCAAAATTAATCTAAATGATTAGCATTAATTATTTGTCTATTGAATTCTCCTAATATATGAAATAAAAATAATATATATGTTCTATTAAACATCCTTATGTTCATTAAGAACATATAATATAAATATTTGAAAATTATCCCCATTTTACAGCATCCAACATTCTTCTTTAGAAGTGAACTGAACTTGAAAATAGGGAAAAAACCAATATGAATGATGAAATTGAACACATTAACTCATCATAAAGGACATAAATGAACATGATAAAATTATAAAAAATAAAATACATGTATAATTTGTTTTATAATTTGTAGGTAACAAATTTTATTTTATTATCCAAGATATTGAAGTGAATAATGAACTAGGATATGACTTAAGGGGATTCTCAAACCCAATTTCAATTACATGTGTTATTCCTCTTTCATTTGATAATTAATTAAGGATGTCACTTCAAAAATTCGAAAATATATTTTGTTTATTCATACATTTAATTTTCTAGGATATACATGTTTAAAATATCATTTTTTTATAAATTCAATGATTTTTCCAAAAGAACTCGTCTTTTTAAAAAACTCATCTTATGCTTCACTTGATATTATTTATTCTTAACTAAATATTGATGATTAATTTACCAATTATTTTATTCCCTTATTATTTTGGAAGCCCTATTTTTTATTTATAGAAGTATTCATTATGACATTATCATGAAACCCATTTCCTTTAAAAAAAATTATTTTATGACTAATACGGTTATATGTTATTTGTGGCGTGAAGATTATGAAAATGTTTTGATGTGATAGGTGTATACAGAATTATATAGATCTTTATTTCATTGGGTAATGTGATGTTTCTAATGAGATAATGTAAGTAATTCTTGAATCTGATTCTATATTTTTTCACAATTATGACGTTATGATTTTTCACATATGTTTCACATGAACATGGGGTTAGATTTGATCACAACTATGTGTGGTATTTGACCACTAAGACATGATGTTTTATTTGTATGAATTTCAACATTACGGGCCTTCATATAATTCATCCTCTCATGATTTTGATGATGATTACATTATTATGTTACAGTGATGATTATGATTTTCACCCTTATTATAATGATTTATGTTCTTATTTATCCTCGTAATGGGGTTTAACTCACCGATTTCATTACATTATAACCTCATGTGATTATATATACCATAGAGTATGTGAGGGACAAAATGTACCTAGATAATAAGTAATAAATTTTTTTTCTATTTTTTTCGTTATATTTATGTATATTTCAAATTTTACCAATACTATAAACCATTGGATATTGGTATTGTAATGATTTTAAGTTGTTTATCGTTAAAATTACGTAATAATTATTAATGGAAGGTAGGGATTATATTACATATCTAAAATGATATTACAAGGTGTATATAAGTATACAATTTATTCATGTTAATTGTAAAAATGACCTTTAAAAAATTATAAACCCAACATATACCCCATTCTAATTATTATATAAATATATAATGGCACACACTGATTTCCTTGAATAAGTATAATTTTATAAAATAAATCCTTATTTATTTAATTGATATTTAGTATTATATCATTTCATAAATGGGCACAAACAAAATCGTCCACCTTCCTTAGAATTTATTAATCCTTGAATAATAAACAAATATAATTCATTAAATATAGAGAAAAATATTATATTCATGATCTTCTGAATAAATATTTTATTTTAATATTCATGTAACTAAATAAATATTATTTATTACCATATTTATAAGAGAAGATAAAAATTAATATTGTATTTAGTGGTCTAGTAAATAAATATTTATTTAAATATTTATCTCATTCTGTTGACTTAATAATTATGATCAATAAATATGGAATAAATATTGTTTCTTCATCTTAAGAGTAATATATATTCCAACTATTAAGTATAAATAGTATTTAACTGAGATCAATGGAAACATAATGTGTTGGAACATCTATGCATATTCCTCAGTGGAATTATGTCAGATTTGCAAAATCAAAATATCTATGTCTAGAAACACATAATGGAACCCTAGTTGGATTAAGTTAAGTTCAGAACAACATAAAACATATGAGGCTTCCCAATGTGTATTGTAATCCTTTTTTATGATATCTCTAGGCATGAAGGTTGCACACTTATGTTATCATCATATTTTCTTCATACCACTTTACTTAACTACCTTCATTAAAATCCTCAACCACCATATCCATGGAATTTTAGTTTTATTGTTTCATTCCAATCAGTGGTCCTAAGATATTTTCTTCCATAAAGAAGTATGGGTCAAATACTTTATTTGGTTTTTCATTAATGACCTATCATTCATTACGCACCCAATATATCCCACTACTTATGAACATTTTTTAAAATGTTTTTCTCTAATACATAAAAATACACAATTAACCATATGCATTAATAATAGTATCATGTTTAAGGATCGATAAACACACTCACATATAGGAAAATCCAATAACAAACAAACATGTTAAATTCCTACTAGAACATATGTATTCATAATCTCTGATCATCGAAATTATAATGTCTACACATCATGATATAACATATCATGTCCTTATGTGGACAAACACCTTGAGGATACCATACTATGGATTTAATCATAGAATTTCATGATGATCAAGTTATATAAGTTTAATAATATCATCATATATCTTCCTGGTTTTTGTCATTTCTTGTCATTGCTATGAACATTTCATGTGATAGAAATCATAATAAATATTCACTATATTGTTTTACTAAATATCAATAAATATTAGATAATATATTTATTACAATTTATGAATTTTTATATATATTAAATATACATAAAAAATATTTTGTTTAGGGAACTAAGAAAAATAGACTATAACTTATACTATATCCAACTGCCAATAACATTTATTCCTCTGGATTGGACATGATTTTCATGAATCAGTTATTAAAATACTTTATTACATGCGTCCAAAAAATTCTATTTTGTGGAAAAAATTTCTTAATATGATATCTCTTCTATGATAAAATACCTTATTGAAAATATACTACAGAAGTTTTTCTTTATCTGTTGATGAAACATAAACTCCATTCCTGGAGACACCACTTAAACATTATCACAATATAGTGTGATAGGATCTTCACAACTATGAATTTATCTATCTCTTGGAAAATTCTATGTATCCAAACTGCTTCTTTTGTTGAATCAAAATCCACAATATACATTTACACTATGGTGTAATTGGAACACACTATAATTTTTTTGACTTCTTCTAGCTTACAAATCTTCCATTAGGGGTGAACATATATCTTAATATTGATTTTACATAATCCTGATATATATATAATATATAATTTTAATATCTACTAATAATTAGGAATATATGAATATACTACTCATATAAATTAGTATAGTATTTTCTATCATCTAATGGTGGATGGAAGTTTTCCATGTGTCATTGGAAACAATCCACTCTTAGATTATTCCATACTCAACGTTTTTAGTACCCTTTCCATGTATGTACCTTAAATTAGTCCAATTATCCTTTTGGTTCTATCTCGATGGATTTTGATCCAATGAATGTATGGTTATTTTCCTAAAACCCTTATTAAGATGAATGTATTTATCCATATCTTAATAAATTGTGAAATTGTTATCTCATTTAAAATTAGTAATATACCATCATAAATACTATTATTGAAAATTATTTCACTACTAATAAACCACTTGTAGACATAAGGATAACATTAATTCTTTATGAAATCAAATTCTAATATGTCTTCATCAAATAGATTGTTCTCGGACTTTGAAACTTAATTCAATCCAAAAATGGATCTCTGTATCCTGAATAAAATATTATAACCCTTTAGAGTCACATAAACTTCAATTTTTCTATATATATATCTTCAAAAGGGTCCCCATTAAGGAATTACATTTTAATATCCTTTTTCCAAAACCCATAATCATGGTAATATACTTTGTAAAGTAGAAATATGATGGATTTATACATAGAAACTATGGATATGGATTCATTGTATTGAATTCCTTGATTCTATTTAACTCAAATTCAGCCATATATACCTCAATGGTACTGACGTGTATACACTTTTCCATTTTATTCTTGAAGATCCATTGGCCACTAATATTATTTTCATTCTCTAGGGTACCAACCATAATACAAACATGATTTTTAATGGAATCCATTTCAAAATTCATGTATTCTATCCATTTCTTAACTTATATAAAACATTCGGATTTCATATTGGAAACAAATTCATTATTATAAAAAAATAATCAGTCCCCATCATTTTTAAATTGAAAACCTTATCTTTTAGGTTCTATAACCTCTCTCATTATCCTACATTGTACATTTATCTCTAGAACATCCTCTTCCATAGGGAATTGTAAAAGATATTGTTATGCCAAATCTTTTGTATCTTAAGCCCAAAATTCTGGAAAGCCTATATTTATCCTATTATCTCTAATTGATATGTGATCCTTCTCAAGAGTAATGGTTTTTATTTACAATATTAACATTTAATCAACGTATTAGTATAGGCAATATCCACTTGTTCCACTATGATACCCTATAAATATACACATTGTTTCCTGATGTACAATTTTGTTAATAGAATAAGGAATAGAAAACGATGTTAATACCTTTACATGTTAGTATCCAACAAGTATTTACTCCTACACCAATTTTCAAATGGAAATTTTTTTTATCTTTTTTGAAACATGTTATAGTGTTCATTATATTATATACAATGTGTATCCCCAAAAGGATAAAGGAAGGCTTTGATAATGCATCATTGATCCTATTATTTATAAAAAGGTGTTGTTTATCCTTTAACATACAATATTCCATAGTGGTTTATAAATTGCATTTTGTAAATATAATATCTCAAAAACTCATAGATAATCAATGAGTTCTTGTAAATGAAATTCGTTATTGTGATCTTAGATGTGTTTCATTATCTTATTTCCAAATTCGTGACCAAATTTATTTTTTTAATCCTTCAATTTATCAAAAGGATCTAATTTATACCTCATTATATTGAAATATCGATAGCCATTAAATTAATTATTAATATTTATGATGTTTTGGTATCAATCCATTTCATCAATAAAATGTTTTCCACACACATCTTTATGAAACAGCAGAAGAAGATTTGTGGACCTTTCACCCTTTCCACTAAATGGAGATTTGGTAATTTTTACATTTTTACCAACATGGCAGTTAACAAGTGGTTTTAGTTAAACATAATCTAAGTAGACTTCTTTATTAAATTTCTTCATGACATTCTAATTTGCATCATATATCTAGTAGTTCCATAGTTGGGTGTGAAAATAGTCATTAAGAATAGATTCATCATCCATTTCCATTACTTAATTTTTAAATTCCAAGAGATAATTTTTTTGTTATTATTTTCAATACCATAACATTTGAAATATTTGTATAAAAATTTCCCTCATATTATAAAATATAACCATCAATATGAAAACTCAATAGAAAATTATTTTTTGGGAAAGCATTGGAACATAATACTTATTCTTGAAAACCAATATCAATATGATTGGATATGTAAGGTTGTAATATCAAATGACTAATTCATGGAGTCTTATGTCGTTGGAGTCCTATAGATCAACCCCACTTTGAAACATTTATTATTATAATTGGAACAAATTATTTGATAAAAATAAGATCCTCATTAGATATATTAAATACATAATTTTTAGAAATATAACGATTACTCTTGATAATGAAATAAAGCCTCCTCTTCATTCTCATTCATAGTGAAATGTTATACGACCCAAAATTCTCATACATAAATATCTTGTCTTAATAGATTAATATTAATGACATAACATAATTATCCATTACAGAATCATTTAGGTCATGTGCCTTTAGAATCATGGAGACATAAACAAATTTTTCATAGGTGAACTCCATCTTCAGGCACTAAGTTCGTTATATCTCGAACCCCTATTAGAAAAGTTAATAATAAAAATTCTATTCATAATATAGGGAGGAACAATTAATAATATATGTGTTTAGATACTCTGTAATTGTAAACAATGAAGATATAATTGATAACATAAGAATAAAATTAGAATATTGGTATGAGAATATTAAATTAACTTTTAAGACCATACCAGGGATATAATATATGATAAACATGATTCATGGAATAAATAAACGAAGTTAATAATATATTAATCATAAATGAATGAAAATAAAAAATTCATGATAGTATACTGTTTACATTATAAATAGAATTTTTGAATAAACACAAACATATAACAATGTGAGCATATATAAATAGAAATGATAAAGGAAATGAAGTAAGGTCCATGATTAATTCTATAATCATTAATGAAGTTCCACACATAACCTTATGAACATAAATTTATTTTCCTTGATAACATAACTTCACCCAATGCATTGGAGAGATATTTAGGTCCCACCCTTCCTTGGTTGTAATGTGACCAACATCCTTGGTTATAACTTAACAACTGTCCATAGTTATAACATGATCACCATACTTGGTGATAACATAATGACCATTATTGGTTATAATGTAAGCAATAGTGAATAATTGATACCATATATATGAGTTCTACTAGATTATTAAAAATTTATCATATTAGAACCCATGAAAAGAGATGGGTTTCCTTAACATTTAATCAACGTATAACCCATGGAAATGGAACATGTTTCATAAATATCATGTCATCATAAATAAAAACCATTTGATGTACAACTAAATATTTTATAATTGGATAATTTACCCAATAGAAATTTTTTAACACCAAATAATTTCATCTTATATGGAAAATGTCTTTGAAAGTTCCCTTGTAACATTCTTAGATGAAAATTAAATTTATATAAAAATCACTTTCTAAAACTATATGTCCATAAAATATTTTAGAATTACTTTTATATAAAAATAATAATCTTATAATAGTGTATTTAAAAAATTTAGTGTTCATAAAAATGAGAAATCCTCTTCATCTTTTAAACATGGAAGGAAAAATTTCTTTCACATTTTCAGAAAAACAAATGGCCTTGTAAGGAAAATGATATGAGGATTGTATTTTGAAAAAAAGTAAAATATTGGATAAAATTAATTTAAATTTTTATTATAATAATAAAACAAAAATTAAATCACCTTTGAAAAACATTTACTTGAAATAAGAAGAGTTTCAATTAATGAGATAAATGAAGTTAATTTCATTAAAAAATGCTTTTAGAATTCAGAGTGTATAAATAGTGGAAAATGAAAGGAAATCATTAATTATCAATAAATAAAAAGATAATAATAAAATGAACATATTTTGAAATATCTCATAATATTTAATCATTGAAACCTCAGTCCTAAAAAATGTTTATAATCAATGAGATTATAACATCAAAACCTTACCACATTAGTAACTTTTGAACTATAATCTTAATTAATGTATAACTTAAAAAAGAATCATTAAAATTCATGAACAGAAATAGATTAATGATATACCATTTAACATGTGTATTATATACACCTCAAGAAATAATATAGGTGCATAACACAAAATTTGTCTCAAAGAAGTTAAATTAAGACAAATTTCACATACCTTGAATCAGGACTTCCATCCTACATTTTTAACCACATGTATAATAATTATATGATTAATATAAATGTATTATATAATAATAATCATATGTATTATTCCATATATGATATTCCTATGACCTTTTATTTCTCTTTTATTAACAATTTTGAGTTAAAATTATGTCCCAGGTAATAACTGGTACATTTTTTCATATATAGTTTTCTTTGGTATCTTCAGTTATTTAATTTTGATCATGATTCCATAATATCCAAAAATATATCCATGATATAAACATAATATATATTCATTATATAATTATTTATAAAAATTTGTTTCAGTTAGTTTAACAACCCAGGCTTAACATACATGCATATTACATCATTTTTGAGGAATAGACATCACATTGAAAAAATACATACCTGAGGACCATAATAGTATAGTGACTTTGGACACATAGAAAAATAATCTTATTATTTGGTGAAATATCCCCAAAATCTATGATAAATTTCTTTCTCTTTAATACCCCAATTTAAAAACCACTTTTCAAAACATTGGGAAAGGAAATATAATTAACAGCTGAGCTAATGTGATCAGTAATGTAAACCAAGGAGATACATAAATACAATCTTAAAAATACTGGAATGAGAACATGATCATAGCATTAAAATATTATACAATTCACATACAAGATAATTCACATGAAACATGTAATACATAAAGGCATTTTATATAACATGAATCAAAAGGGAATCCAAAGAACAAGCCATGAAATCATAACATAGGAATAAGGCATGTAATTCTTCTATTAACATAAAAATGTAATGTCATTCCATGTAAGTTAAGGATCCTTACAAAAAACATATCATTTCACATGATGGGTACTACTCTTACTGGGTGGTAAAAATCACCAACCTCAACCATAGTCTTTTCCTTTTACGAGATTGGGTTCCCTATCTTCCCATAGTTGACCGGGTTTCCCCAACATCCCACGGTGTATCATGCTTTCTCATATTCCCAAATGGATCAATCCATTTTACACGACTCCCACCATTATCTCATTAGATATACATTTTTATGCTATGAATTAGAAGTAGATATAGATCCCACTTGTCATATAACAATATCATACACACATGTGCTACAAGATAATAAACTTTGAATCTTATCATGACCCATTAAAAGATATGTGTTTGATGAAAATCATTTCATAAACCATGAAATTAAACTGGTATTATAAACATTTTGTCATACCATTAACTATGGAAAATATATAGTTATCATAATCATTTCATCAATGTATAACCCATGGAAAGTTGTAGGCTTCAAAAGTATATATCCCAAGGACTAGAAATAGGTCACATAATTTCTTTTGTCAAATCATAAACCATTCAAGAAAAAATATGAATGGTATCGTTGTATCATATCTTTAGTAAAGAATAAAATATTAAAAATCATTTTATCTTAGAGGAAATTTTTTTGTAAAGATAGAAGGAACATTTTATAAGTAAAATAACATTTATTTATAAATAATTATTATAAAAACATTTCAGAAATAATTTTCTTATAAATATATCATTAAATTTTCATTTTAAATAACTGACGATGATATTGTATTTTTCACATTTAATAACTCTTTTTAAAATATAAACCATCTTGAGAACCAAATTTAAAAACCTATTTAATAACATATAAATTAAGCATGAAAATATTTTGGAAAATATTTTATTTGAAACCCCATTGGAAACACATAGAGAAAACATGAAAATATTTTTCTCTGAATATACAATTAATACCTAAAAATAAATTTGGAAATAATATTGAATTTATTTATTAAAGTTAAACACCAATAAATATATCATGAAAAACTTTTGGAAAAAAAATTTATTCAAAAAAATTTTCAAAAACAAAAAAGAAGATTTGATATATTTTTGAAAATCCTTCCCTAGAAAAGTTGTTTTAAATATTTTAACTAAATATTAAAATCATTGGAATAATTTTATTTGATAATAACTTTTTGAAAAAATATAATGGTAGCATTAAAATCATTTAAAGCACCTCTTAAACATAATAACTTTTTTAATACAATTTTCTTTGAAAATTACTTTCAAATTAATATATTTATAGATTATTGGGAAAAAAATTTAATTTAAAATACCCTTGTATGTATAAAATTAATGATTCAAGAATATTATATTCATGATTGTTGGAATGTTCATACACACTTAACCCAAAATTTTTACATTAAAAGATTAAGAAATAGGACCTGATCCATAAATGAAATTTAGTTTATTTTTAAATACATTTTGTAAAATGATAAAAACTATGTAAAAATTTCGATTAATCATCATAGGATATAATTAAAACATCTTAAAAAACATTTTTATAAATAATGTATTTTAGAGAACACATATTTGTAACTAAAATTAGATATATAGTTGGATTTTCATATTTTTTGTTAATAATATTAACTTCCAAAGAGTAGAATAAATGGTAACATTATATTGATATAAAATTAATAACTAGATGAGAAGAAAATACATGATATTTTTTAAGATATGGATTATAATATTTCATCAATGGATGTATAATTATAAACTGTTCTGAGAAATGATGTGATTCTTGCAATATACTCTTACTAAAATAGAAAAATTCAATCGTAATCCACATGAAAGAAGTAAATTAAATGGAGATTAAAATTTCTAGAATTGAAGTTGATACATTATATAAAATTTCAAATAAAAGTGTATACACCTCATAAAAAAATATTGGTGCATAAAAGAACGTACCTTTCAAAGAAGGATAATCATGAAGTAAATTATGTTACCGATTTGGTGTCTTTTGAACCATAAACCCCAAGCATTAAAGACCATAAAATATATATAAAAATATATATAAATTTAATTATAATAATGATATAATAGATTCATGGTCCTTATATACATCACATAAAATAAATGAGCAGGAAATAAGCCATAAGTTTCACAAAAATAAAAGTGAGATGAGAAAACACTAACATTATGTCATGACTTTCTCCTTACTTGTTCAAACCTCATGTATAATAATTATCAGTTTATTATTCATATACCATAGAACCATATTCTTATATCTACCATATTATATAAATTTATAATGAATTTATATTACACTTTTATTTCCAATTCCATGTTTTTGTAATATATCTTGTAATATCTCTTTTTTTTCATTTATGTTTTGACATGTTATTGTTTACACTCCTACGTATATCATGAGTTAATTTTTTTCCAAAAAGTTTAAAATTATATCACTTTCATATATATTTTTTAAATATATATTTATAATCAATTATATATAATAAAGCTATGTGACTTCATTATATATTTCACCCAGATATGCTTCCACATCACCCCATAACATGAAACCCTCCCATGAAAATTGTGTCCCCAATCAGAAAACCCCATGACAAAACCTATTCCATCCAATTTATGCTTTAGATATCTACGGGTCATCCCATGATCCTCCCTACCATCATCCTCAACTAGGGTTCTCAATCTCTCTTTCTTCTCCCAAATTTCTCCGACTGATCATCCTCTAGTACGGTTCCTACTATCTACTACATCTCCTAGAATGGCCCCCTCAACCTTCTTTAGCTAGGGTTTCTAATTTCTTCTTTACCTCATGCAAATATACATAGGATATTCCTCCAGTTAGTGTGGAAACCCTTTTCATCCATCTATACCTCCTTCAGGATCTTCGATTTCAATGTCATCATCATCTTACAACTATCCTCTCCAAACTATTCAATTCAATAATCAGCACAACAATAATCCCCAACAATGGGACATCGATTTTTTTAAGATAGGTTCATCTTGAAAATTGTGTCGCCAATATAGGAGGTAACCCTAAAAATACTCTGTACAAACATTAATGTAATCTGACACTAGATACATCACCTGATTACTTTTGACCCAAACTATAAAAAATATTTATTTTATTATCTCATAGCCCCACTCCCTGCATCGTATAAATGATTTACATCCCTCTTAAGCTACTAAAATATCTAAATTAGATGTCTATTATAGGTAAAACATCTTCAAACCTACATACTAGAGGCCCAGATAATGATCCAATAAGGACTTCTACAACTGTGATAGCTTCAATTTTATTCACCATTACACATAGATATTAATTGATTATAAGAGAACAGGTAAATGAACATTCTGCTAATCTTGCTTCCAAAAATACCATTTCTTTCAGTTTTAGTAACATACTAAAAAATTTCCAAAAATTCACACTAAATTTCATCATTCATGATTCAGCAGAGTCATCTAGAATCAATTTCTCATTTATACTGCATATCTACTAGCATTGGAATCATTCTATGACACCAAATAATATAATAAACCACCATGTGAAATTAATTTTCTTTTTAAGAAGACCAAACATTCCATTTTATTATCTTCCATGATTTATATTACTCAATGTACCCACACATAAACATATTCTTACTGAATCAGTAAAACATATGTGCTTATAGATTTCATTTTCACCAAGGATTAAAATCCTATGAAATTTATTCCTTTACTACTATGATTACCTCCTGTTTTTTGATTCATGTGATTTTATTTCTTATATATTTCAATATATTAGTATTTGATTTTATTACAACATTAGATAGAAATTCTGTTATGCCGATACATAAAAATTATAGTCATCACTTTTTATAGGAATACCTATTTTGAATCCTTATATCATATATAAATATGTCAATGATAACTTTTACTAGATATTTGAAAACCTAAAAACCCATCAATCCATTACTAAAGAAGATATCTTGAATTTAATAGGATGATTATAGTATTCTGATTATTATTATGATAATTGATATAACTTTCCTCTTACTAAACTTCAATTGGTAATTTTACACATTACAATTCTTGTCATCCTTCACTGTTAATATGTTTTTTCCTCAAATGAAATGTATTAACTCATTCAATATGGGTTCAGTTCTTTTAAAATAATTATACATGGTAATGATTTTTTTTTCTAATTCATGTTTCTTTTATTACCTGTCTATTTTCATATGAGTTTCATGGGTTTTCCATGTATTAATTATGTTATATCTTACATTGATAAGAGTTCTGTGTTTCTAAAATCATATCTAATTAAAATTTTCTTCAATTGGTTTTGAAATTTTAGTGGGTTATCATGCTATAGATTTTTTTGTAGATTTTTTCTAAGACAGGTATTTTGATTCATTTCTTCTAGGACTGTTTGAATTCGTCATCTATTAAAACATGATTTGTTAAATTATATTCACATAATATTAATAATTTTTTTTGAAATGTGTTAACATATTATATTCATTTTATTAAAATTATATTTACGACTTGTAAATCCTTCTTAGATCATATTTTTCCTTTTTATTTTATGTTATGACTTGTACTTTTTAAATTCCTAAATTTCTTATAACCATTTTTATTCATTATGGGTGAAAACCCAATTTACAAAGTGATGTTATTATTTTATTTTTTCAACATCTAATCAGGACATTTAAATTTATTTCTATTCTTCAACGATTTATTTTCTACTGACGTGTTTATTTATTTTTATAATTCTACTAAAACACTTTTTCTTTTCTGTTTATTCCATTTTAATATCACTAATAATATCTATATTTTATTACATTATCCCTCTAACATTAATATAATATTTTCAATATATAAGTTTGGAACTATTATTTATTAATAATATATTCATCAATGTGAAAAATAATATTATGAAATATATTGGCATATGATTACAAACATGGCACACACACCATCAAAAAATAAATCAAGCTTCAAAAAGAGTATCCTACAAAGAGTTTAAATCTTATCTATACCTTTTCTTATGCTTAATTTATGTAATATAATTTTACTTTCTTGTCTACATGATATATTCTATAGTTAATTATGTAGTCACATTACATGCTTATCTATCACCACAACTTGGAAAACATTTCCATGTTCTAACAGAAATAATGAAATTTTGAACCTCTTTCCTTTACCAAGGTTGTTGTCTTAGTGTACACAATTAATTTACTGATAAACTAAAATTATTCATCAACATTTTGATCTCTTTATTGTTGGTTATAATTTTGTTTTTCGGTATTCAGGTTGTTTTAACAAATCAAAATGAATTATTCAGAATGTTTTCATCTAAGAGCATGGAAAGATAAGAAAAATGAATGGGATGTGTTCCATAAAACACAACCCCTGCGTAATCAACTAAATGTCAATTGTTCTATATAATTATGATTATATCATTTTGATAGAATATATTTATTTTTTATGTATACATGTTTTGGACATTTATGCTGCTGATACTGTTTACACTGGGTTTCTTTGACATATCATAAGTTATAAGCACAAATATATTTTTTTGGATTGAGCTTATCAAATTGAAAATCCATAAAAATGGTCTATGTACAGATGACATCATGGGTTGTTAGATATGAGGGTACATGAACTCAACTATGATGTATACTAAAAATGCAAATATAGTAAATGAATTCATGGGGAATGATTAGAAGAAGGTATTTTTTCCTCATAAATATTTTTTTCATGTGTTTTTCTTGCAAAAAAAAGTCATTCCTATTGTGATTTTTTTGTATATATAGGTTCTTCAAGGTGAACAAAATTTGTTGTAAAAAACATATATTCTTATTTGTTCCCCACTGATTCTTTTTGCGATTGAATGGGTTCATACAAGCATTAATATTTTGCTACATTGTGTCTCTCACTTTCTTCAATCATGAATCTGTAAAATCTAATTTCTGAAAATTGATTTCATGGGAGCTTGATATGTGTAGATGTTTATGCACTGTCACATCATTTTACTTGACAGTTGGCTATGGTTTATTTGATTTTTAATTTAATTTTCAACCATTTACTCTGTCTAATTCATCTTAGTATTCATTAAAACCTTTCAACAGTCCCCTTATAGTCCAGGTAAAAATGTAATGAATCTTTTTTAAGCTATTTCAAATATGGTATGACTTATATAGGCAATATTCAACAATTTTAGTTATGATAACCTATATTTATTGACTAATTCCCCAATAAAAATTCATATTTTAGTCTTCTTCATTTATTTTTCTTCTGGTTAGCAAAAAGAATGTAAATTTCAATGAATTTTTAATTGTTCAAATATTTAGTGGATACTGAAATAAATAGACTAACATTAACAATTTTTTTTTACTTTTTCAATATATCTCTCAATACTTCATGCCAGAATGTTAAGAATTATTTTCCATATTGGTTATTTGGTTTATATCTTGATATTTTATAAAATGTTATTCTCATTTTTTAAAATATGATTGGCGGAAATGATAGATAAATTATTTATATTAATTTTAATTTATATTCAATATCATGAATTACATTTTGTATAATTGGATTAAGTGCAATATAAAAATACATAGCGAAAAAAGTTAAATGTTCTGATTTATTGTATTATGTTATGTGGATATCTAGTTTTTCATACGTACTATTTTTTAACTATATTTGGAGATTCCGGTGTTATATTAATAGTTTATTATGACAATAGAATCCTATAAAAATTCCAGACAATATTTTGAACTATAAAAAATTCTGATTTAGTCTTTTTGTTTTTCAAAAGTGGTCCCCAAGTGACTGTAGTTTTTCTAATAGAATGTGTAGAATTCATATTATGTTACCAACTGGGATATAATGATTATTTGAGTTTTATATGTTATATTGCGGTGATATTTTCTAATTTTTAAATCCTATATGATTATCTAAAATATTTATAACAGGATAAAAACCATCTCAATCATTTTCATACTCAAATACTGGCCCACAGCTGCCATACATTTTCTTCTACAAAATAATCTATTTTTTATTTTATGGTTTTAATAGTTTCAATTGATTTTATTTCATGTTTTATGTTAATATATAGAAGGAAAAATTGGATTAATCAATTGGATGGTTTTCATGGCCTAAACCGCCAAGTTCCCCTTAGGATCCTACTCTGGTCTCTCTAAGAAGTTCCAGGAAGCATGTGCTTCTGGTATACACACCATCAACCTAGTATCTTGTAATTTTAGATTAATATGTAGTTATTTATACTCATGTGAATTTAGGATAATTTGGTTGATTATTTTCTTAATATAGATGTAATGTGAAGGGGGGTATTCTGTATCTCTACTATTTGAATACTATTAGTGGCTAGCTACATAACCCATTGGACTTGGTTGTTGTCGATTAATGATAATTTTAATGTTAAAATCTTTTAACGTAATATAATGTTTTCCCTAATTATTTTTATAAATAGTAAAATCCAATTTTATTTGAACCTTCTCTTTTCTAGAGATCTCACAAAGGCTCACAAGTTTTATTTCGCTTTTCCTCAGGATCTTATGTTTGATTTCCCTATTTCCTCTTTCTCATTTTTTACATTGAGCACATATTTCATTCGTAAATTACCTCTTTCCTATTTCCATTTTTAATTCATAGTATTGGAGAGCCCTTCACATGTTCCCTATTTAAATTTTCTCTACCTCAGCCTGCTCCATCTCAGTCTCACTGAGCATACTCATCCTATGCCTCCCCTACCTCTGCCTGCTCCACCTCCACCTAGTCCACCTCAGTCACCCTATGATTTTAATCCTATGGTAGGATTTCCCATGTTTAATCATATACTTTGTTTCAAATTTTCTTTTTCATAATAAATAATATATATTTTTCTCTTATTAGGTTTAGAAATAGTATATTGAATGCATTTTACTTATTCAATATATGCGGATTTCATATTTATCATATGCCTAATAATATTTAATTTCTAATATTGAATATCTTATATTCATCATATACATAATAATATCAAATTGGAAATAACGTATTTCATTCTTCATTTCAATGAAAGTGTATTTTTAGGAAGTACCTATAAGTTAGGGTGGTGTCAATATAGTATTTGAAACTTGAAATTCCAAATAAATTTTGTAATATTGAATTTTTAATATGAGAAATAATTAAATTAAATATTATGGAATAAATAACTAAAAATAGAACATGGTTATTCTTTAATTATTAGTATATTTAATGAATTTTACATATTTACAAATGTGTATTATATAATCAGTTTTGCATACTGTATGCATAAAACAAGGATGTCTATTTATGTGTATCTTTTGAAAAAATGATGAGTTTGGGTTTTCTGTAGATCTTTCATCTGATTAAACCCTAAACACTATTATTTTACTTATATTATTTTTGAAAACAACATCTAGAATCATCACCATTTATTTTAAAATAGTTTTAATATTCCATTAAAATTTAAAAATTCCTTCAAATCATATATTTTCGTAAAATGTATTTTATCCATGTAGATTTTAATCTTGAATACATATGGTACCCTCCATTAGAATCAACAAAAGTATAAAAACACTAATGTTTTTTGTAATATTATTATCATAACTAGTAACTGTATCTATATAATTTTTTCCAGATTTAGTGATTCATAAGTGTAATGATGATTATGGATGTTGTTTTTTGAAATATCTAAGAGGTGTTGCATATGAAGTCTCAAATATTGTTAATGATTTTGGAGTAAGGGGTGTCAACGTGACACTAAAAATTATTAAATAATAGTTACATTGAAATATAGTATATGCACCTTGAAAGAGAACATAAACGGAGTAATATTCTAATTTTGAGTTTCTAATATGAGAAATGTCTATATTACATATAATGAAAAAGATAATTGGAAACTGATTATACTCATTCTAAATTTAATATTATTTTAAATGCATTTTACTTATTTAGTATATGAGGATTCCATAATCAGCATATGCGTACTAATATTTCATTTCAAATATTTAATATCTAATAATATTCAAATTCATACATTTATAAAATTTCATAGAAGGTATATTATTCATCCTTAAACTGCAATTGGATTTTCAGGTATTGCCTATAAGTTACGTCAGTGTCAATGTTGTATTTGTAACTTGAAAGACCATATACAGAGTATAAATATTGTAATGTTGAATTATTAATATGATAAATATATATTACATTTTATGGAGAATATAATAGAAAATAGAACATTGTTAAACTACATTTAGAAGTATATTTAATGAATTTTACATATTTTATATATGTGGATAAAATAATCAGAATATGCATACTGCATACATAGTATATGCATGTTATATATTGTAAATTAATTCCTTCGGTTTTTAGAATATACATATTAACAATTCACTATTTTTGTATTTTTCAAATTTAGTAGAGTTACATACAATATTATTCCTATTACACTCACATTAACAAACACAAAATTATGTGCAACACAATCCTTATGTCCAAAAAAATCATAGGTTATCAAACATTTTGTAATATTTTCTTAGATTCAAACAATCTATTTTAGTTTAACATTAATAATATTGAACATATTTCAAGATTAAGTATTTTTTTTTGTTATTTTTAAACATTATTATGTATGTAAGAATACATGGTGGAAGGTTTTGAAGTTGAATATTCAATACAAGATTACATATTTGATGATTATTTTTACAATTTCATGTAACATATCACTCCACTCTTATATCAGATTTTATCTATGGAAAAGAGGTACAAAGTCGTAAGGAGAAACTGAGGATTAGGGGGCCTAAACTAATGAACACATAGGGTATCCCCTCTGATAAAATTAACCCCCTACGGTTTCATGTAATTGATATCAGTAAGTATTTTAATGATAAAAATTTACAAATAGAAAAAATAATATTTATCCCAAAATTATTGTGAAACCTTTTCATCATTACCTATTAAAATTTCTCATTTATCTTGTCAAAAATTTATTATTAAAACCAGTATATTTTATTTTACATTTAATCACTTTTTTATTTCACAACAAAAACCAATGTTTCTTCTATATTTACTAAATATAACTTTTGAAACATGCTTTTGACAACGAGATCGTGTACTCTATGCAGTGGATGATGTATTTAATTTGACATGTGGTTGTTTTTATGTCATTGGAACATAAATTTTATTTGAGTACTGGATCATTTATTTTAATTGTGATTTTGGAAAACATTTATACCATTATATGATATTACTTTGAAAACACACATGTGAGTACTAGTAATATATAAAATATAGAAATATTAAATGTGAAAAAAACTTCATGGAGATGGTAGTACATACATACGCATGAACATTGTTTCCATTTTGTTATCATATAAAATGTAATATAGTAAAGGAAATATATTTTATCATTATAGTAGAATTATTATTTTTTATAAATGATTAAAATTTTCTATATCCATCCTTAATAAATTCTATGTAAATTTTGAATGAATCATAGCACTTTGATGATGATGTAGTCTACATGTCAACAAACCAAGTTATCATACAAATAAATAATAGAAATGATGAGTGTATATTTTATGGAATAATTAAATTTGAATAAATGGATCATAAAAAAATATATATCATGTGAAAATAGTATTTCCATCATAATTACCAACATGAATTATTGTAAATTAAAAACAAGCAACATCATTTCCTGAGGCGGTAGTCTGTTGTATACAAGAATGATATGTTCATTACCCATTAGATTGAAGTTTGAGTAAGTGTATTTAAAGAGAATAGAATAAAAACATATCATTATACTGTGTATTGATATTATTATATAATCATGGAATAGTAATTTTTTATGGGGGTGGAGAATGAAAATAAAAAAGAGCATGTTAAAGCATGTAACCTCTTCTTTTGGAATATTCTTTTTGGGTTACACCAAAAATATTCTTTTGTTGGATTTATTTCAATATGGGGGATTATAGAATTAAGGTATGGATTCTGGGAGGTGAATGTTTCATAGTTTGGTGGAGGTAAATTTCTTGGGAGGTGTGAATAATTTAGACGGGTGAGTGCCTTTTTATAGTAGTGAGGTGTGGACTTCTTGTAGGTTTTTGAAAAGGGAATTCCACTGAAATTTTACCCATTTAAAGTCAGCCCAATAATGGACCAAATAAAATAAAATGGATTATGTTGTTGACACATTAATAACCAATTACCATTGGGAATATTTCAAGGACATTGGGGGCCTTATGTTTAAGGTTTATTCCATTATTTAGGTAATTTTTTTTAATCACTGAAATTAATTTTAATCACATTCATTAATATTTTTGTTAAAAATAAATGAGGGCTAAATTATACATTAAAAATTATTCATATTCCAAATATATCATCCATTTCCCATCTTCTAATAACATAACGGGAGGTATTTATTTTAATTAAATCGTGTAGACAGAGTGATAAAACATTGTTTTAATGTAAAAAATATCAAATGTTTGAAATGTTTCTATATCCAATTTCATAGATAAATTGATTAAAATGGTCTAAATTGGTATAATTAATGTAAAATAGATCTAATTAAACATTAAAAACAATTAAATATATAAAATATACTTATAATATATTTTGAAGAAAAAAGAAGTTTTGAACATAATTTCTATATTTTTTCACTCTTCATCAAAACATGAAGCCTCTAAAATATCAAAAAATTTACCAAAATTAAATCTTGATATTTTTATTTAAAAATGTATTTTTTAAAAAAATTAAGAAAAATTCAAAAATTTATATTTAAATTCGATTCTCTATTAATATGTGGTAAAATTATACATAAGAAATACACATCTTTTTAATTTAAAAATTATATTTATTCATCTCTTATACAAATAAAAATTATTAGACGAATATAAAAATATATATTGAATATATAATATATAATATTTTCTAAAAACATTCATTAAAATAGTTTTGTATAATTTATTACGATAAATGTTTTTTATATATAGAAAAATAGGTTTCTTATCAAATCAATTTCTTTATTTTTAACTAGTTCTTACATTCATTCCTAAAAAATGAAGACCAAAGGATTCATTTTATATAAATTTGTAAAAAATAATTTCAAAATTTAGGTAATATTATTCCTACCTTCCATTCCAACGGCTAGAATGTATAGATAATAATATATTAATAATATTATTAAGAGTATATTGTAAATCGGTAAAACTCAGCATTGTGTTTAATGAAAGATATCAAAGGGACTTGTTATCTTCTGTAATACAACAAAAATATCATGTTAGATGTATCAAAATAATCTCTAATTGTTTCATGTAGTGAAATATTAACATGGGTTTGTATATCGTGAAAGACAAACTTTCTGATTTTGTTAGAAAAAATAAATATTCACTGTATCATGAAATAAAAATGTGCAAAATAATATATTAATTTGAAACAATTTCACAATATATCAGGGTGCTACAGTGAGCGATCAAAAAAATTACTCCATTCATGGAGATTTTTGTTGTATATATTCATGAACATAGTTTCCATTTTATCGATTATTTAAAATGAAGAATTTAAAAATAATATATTACATTTTTAGAATCATTTATATATCATATATTACAAATATATTTAATAAATAAACCATTATTTTCACTTTGGTGGTGGTTCAGTGGAGAAGTAGAGGGGTAAAAGAACACCATTATTTGGAAGGTGTAGGGATCAATTCCTAGTAGTCTGCTCTTAGGAGAATTTCTCCATACCCTAAGGTCTAATAAACTTTTCATGTAACTAGGTTCCTAACTTGGTGGGTGAAATAAGGAGTGATCCAACCATTCTGATGGATTTCTTTTTTGAACAATCATCGATCAGGTCATCACTATCTGGGATGCTCTTCCATCTCTATTGGCAACGAATCCTTCCATGTTGGGGCATTATCCAAAGTGATCCATTCAATAGGATGGGATTTCTTGGTTTTTATAATTCAAAAACACTATACATGGGGATTCCCATTTAAAAAAGAGTGATTAAATTTACCCATATATCCATCCTTGAAAATAGTTAGTGAAAAATAAATCATATAACTTCGCAAATTGGTAGTCCGTCAGACACAAGAATGTAATTATCCTTTCACCGATTTATTGGAAATAGAAAATATATATGTGATATAAAATTTATAATTATGTTAGAAATATAATATATAATAATACAACATTTTCTCATTACAATCCATTTAAAATAAAAATGAATAACACATCACCTCAGTTCTTGAGGTGGTAATTCTTCGTACACGCAAGTGATGTAATTATTTTCTAATGGTTTAGAAGGATTTTTGTAAGATGAAGTTTTATAATTATATAATAATAATAATATCATAGATTTAATATATAAAATTTAAATTCATCAGTATAAACATCCATGGTTTGTAGTGATAAAAAATGAATGAAAGGGTTTCAAAAGGCAGTAGCCTATTGTACACATAATAAACAGGTTCATCACCCATTTGATGGAAGAAGATATTGATATATATTAGTAAATTAACATAAAAATATTTAAGTATATTTAATATTCCTTTGATACTATATCATCAGAATTGATTATATTAGAATTAGGTTGAGTAAAAAATAAAAAAAAATGTATGGTTAAGAATTTTACCTCTTGATTGGAGAACCTCTGTAGGTTTATGCTGAAAGCCTTCTTTAGGGGAATTTATAATCATAATAAGCCCTATAGTAGGTGTATAAGGAGGAATAAAATATATTTTTCTACGTATTTCTTTGAAAAAAATGGATTTTTATGTGTGAATATGAGAGAATATGGGGTGGCCTTTTATAAGTGTGGGAGGGGACACACCAAAAATGTTTTCAATGAATAAAGTGTAAATTGGTTTTTACATGTCACAATGATCTAAAATGGGTTATTATCAATCCTTATAGGTGTTATGTAAACTTTATTCCCATAAAATTGGTTTTTTCTAATTTTCTATGTTATTTAACCCCTTATTGTTTTAGTTTAACCATTGGTAAAACTATTTTAATGTCAACAAAATTAATAAATTTCTATTATTTTTAAATTTTAATTCTGGAAAACCATTAAATTTATATTAATAAATAATATTAATTATTCTAATTCAAAATATAAAATACAATTGATTAATTACATTCAAAAAATTTATAAAATTAAATTATAAATTAAACATGTAGACCCCCCGAAAAATAATTTTATTCAAAGAGAAAATTTACAAATGTTTAAAAAGTTTTTATATCATAATTCAATATAAAATTCATTCAAATTTACTATATTGGATTATTTATAAAATAAGTTGAGATATTTTTTCATTTCATTAAATTTAAAACATAATTAAAACTTATAAATGTTTTACATAGAAATGAATTTATAAATAAAACCCATATTTTCCAATATTCATTGAAAAATTAATATTTTAATAAAAATCCAAAAAATTATCCCTAAGAAAATGTTGAAATTTTTATTTCAGAAATGAAGATCAATTTTTAAAAAATATGTTTCTAAACTTTTCATAAATGAATTTTTTTAGTGGTTCAAAACATTAAATACAAATTAATTTTTAAAGAATATGTATTTTTTATAGAATATAAAGGCTTTACTAGAAATAATGTATTTTTTATCAATATGACATGTTTATATAAAAAATTTCGATATAAATTTTAAATATTTGATATTATTTTTCATTCTTCCATGTTTAATGGATTAATAAAAAATATTTTTTTATAAAATATTAATAGTTTGTCGTGATTTGATAAAACTTAGTATCGTGTAAAACACACGCAACCAATGAAAGTAAATTTAATAAAAAATATTAATATTTTATAAATTATAAGTATTTTACTATATAACCCACTTAAAATTAATTTTTTATTTGAAATTAGATTACATTGGTACAGAAAATTGAGGAAAATGTTTCCTGATGACATCATTAGGATCCCATATAGCTTCCTCAAAAGATGGTTTTGCCAAAACCAATTGAGTAGATGAGTATTCTTGTTTTTTAGAACATTATCTATATGATTAGGAATCTCCATCAATTTTTACTCATAGAAAATATCATTATCCAATTGTATAAGCTCTATTTTATTAACATTTTATAGATAAGGTATATAAGTCCCCATCCTTAAACCTTACTTAATCTTGAGTTATGACAAGATTACACATGGAGGATATTTTCAGGTTTAGAGTTTTAAAGAATTAGATCATGAAACTTGCACTACATTCCACATTTAAACAAAGTGGTTACATAAAAGACAGTATTCATTCTTCCCATAAACGGAAACCTATTTAAAATAAAACACAGATTCTTTCTTGACAAATCCTTGACACTATCATCACATCATGTACCTTTCCCTTCACCTGTGAAAAACATTTCAAAAACTTTGGATGAGCATAAAAAGCTCAGTATGGTTTATAAAAAATATGGAAATGAAACATGAGTTCATATATACATAAGAATGAAATCATACTTTACCCATAAAAACATAGACACTTTAACATACCTCATCAAATCATGAATAAATCAGAGAAAACATAAGACATAAAAGGTAACTTGAGGCATTCATAACATTCTTACGTAGGGAGTAACCCTCTTGGTTACGTTTGGAATACCCATCACAGTATATTCCATAAATCTCTTCGGAGAAACCTTAACGTTTCACTCCTTTGTGTTACCCAATGAATTGGAGAGCTATATCGGGATCACCTGCACTTAGTTTATCACGGAACCACCCGTCTTCATAATAATGAAAAGAACCTCCCTTAATCGTATCACATAAAACATGCATAAAGGAAACATAACATTTCCACCTTTCAATCACAAGATATCAATAAAAGACATTGATATAAAAACGTTATGAAAACCATTTTCAATACAAAAATAAAAGAAAAGTTAAACATGGTTTTTATTTTTCTTTTTAAAAAGAGGTATGGCTTGTAGAGGAAGTCGGAATTCAAATAATGGTCACGGTGGCGGAGTAGTCGTTGTCACCGCATACGTATGAAAAAACACATTCCCTTTTGTCATTTAGTAAAATGCTTCATATAAAGAAAGATTCCTTTTGGATAAATGTAAATGTCAAAGGGGTTTATACACCATATAAAATAAGGTTGTGTATAAAATAAAATATGCCTCAATGAAAGGAGATTGAGACGAAGTCCCATACAAAGACGGTATCCTTGGTTTAAGGATTAATAAATTACATAATTATGTGTGACAAATGAATACACCAAATATAAGTGGATATTAAGTGTAAAATAATCAAAGGTCATTCACACATATTCAAAGGATGACATATTCAATAACTACATGTTGAACCCAAAGAAATCGAAATTGGGTTAAGAAGTTCCCTTGACAGCCTAACAGTGCCACATCAAAAGGAGTTGATGAGAGATAAAAAGTGTATCTCATCACTTGTACATAAAATTTACATCAATAAGGATATATGAGAACATATCCCAACATAACAATATGTAAATTAACAGGCCCAACAAAAGAAGTCTTTTAAAAAGAGGAAGGTGAAAGGTTCCCTTACCGACTAGGGTATCTTTCAAAACATACACCCCATGAAAGAAGGAATATACATCATTGATGTAAATACTGATAAAAGAAATTATATTACAAAAAGAGTAGAGTAATGGGCAGTACATACACCACTTAAAGGAAATTGTGGAAAATGTATCATAAATCTCACGGGAATAAAAGTGAGATGAAAAATCCCTTACGAAAACTCGGCAGCCTAACGGCGCCACATAAAACATAGAAAAATGGATTGATGAGTTCAAATAGGGTATATCATCATATTAAAATAATGTTTATTGAAAGAGTAAGATAAAAGAACATCCCCGAACATAACAAAGAGGAGCTTAAAAGAAGTGACATAAATGAGAGTACTTAAAAAGAAAGAGAGAGGTTAGATCTCTTACGAAAATTCGGCAGCTTAACGGCGCCACTCAAAAAATCCAAAATGGATTGAGGAGAGAGAATAGGGTCTCTCATCACATGAACATAAAAATTACAGTAATATTAATATAAAAGAACATCCCAATAACAAGAAAGATGAGCTTTAAAAATAATGACATAAAAGAGTTTACTTAAAAAGAAAGAGAGGAGTGGGATCCCTTACCTCGGGACCGACTTGACTCGATCGTTATTTAATCTCCTGAATAATAAACATGAGTAAATTTATACTTGGTTATGAACATTTTTCAAGCTTATTATTCCTTTTATATAACTTATTTCCATGTTATAAACATTATGTAATCATTAAGTTAATAATGATTGTTTTGTTGATATTTGGTTCTTAAGTCGAAAGTGGACTTCGTACAATTACATGTTGTTCGTGGGGTCAAAGGTTCTTTATATCCAGAATGGCATTCCTGATTTGGATATCATATATATCATATATATACAGAATATAAATGTATTTATAATATCACATAATCATTTAGAGGAAAGAAATAAAATGCACCGTTCATGGAGATGGTAAGCCGTACGTACGCATGAACGCTACTTTCATTTCTATGTCATATTAATGGAATTAAAACTATATGAGAGTTTTGTATATTTTAATTCCAGAATTATATTAATCATTTTGATGTAACATACATAATATATATTCATTATATATATGTACTCATAATAATACATTACATTTGGGGATAAGAAATGAAATGCACCGTTCATGGAGACGGTAAGTCGTACGTACGCATGAACGCTACTTTCATTTTTATCTCATACTGTAATGGAATGAAAATAATAACGATATAAAGTTATATTATAATTACAGTATAACATCATATATAATTACTTTAAATCCATCCTTTATACATCCCACATATGGCATTAACGAATCTCATCACTTTGAGGGGGCGGTAGTCCGCACTTCCTTAAATGAAGATATCGCGTTTACCCATAATGAAAATCATAAAGGTATGCCATAAATGAAAAGTAAATAAGATTAATTAAAACATAAACATATTATATATCATATATAAGTATATTGTCATCTTAATGACCACCTTTGAAGGTGTTAAAAGAATGTTGAACAATCATCATTTCATGAGGCAGAAATTCACCTTCCACAGAAATAGTAAGTTCCTTAACCATTAGATGTAGGTATGTATAATTTTAGCTCGAATACTTATTATAACAACATCCTAGTTTATTGAAGATATTTTATTTGTTACAAAATAAATTAATAAAAAGAGTTTAGGGGGTTGGAGAAGCAAAATAAAACAAAAGGACACAAGTGAAGACATTACCTTAAAATCAGGTAACTCCCTTTGGTTTGAGCTCAAAGGATTCCTTGGGAAGACTTATTCCCAAAGTGAGGATTCAAGGAGTAATATAGGAACGTGGAGAGATAAAATTGTCAGGGGTTGGCCGAGCCAAAGTCTTTGGAAGTGTGGGTAAGGAGGTAGAGGTGGGGGCCTTTTATAAGAGGAGAGGAGGGGAACTCTTGGAAAGGTATAAAATGTAACTTTATTTGGAAATGAATTTCGGATTTTAGTGGTCCCAAAATGATGTGTTTTGAGTATAAGGTGATAAGGGTTCGAAATCCACCAATACAATAGGTTTTGGACATGTGTAGGTCTTAGATGTTACATTATCATTCCATTTTATTTAAATCGTTAAATAATGAGGTCATCGCTGCATCATCATGATGTCATAAATAATTTAATTTATATAATGTATAAAAATTATAAAAAACTACTATGATGTAGGAAATAGTTTTATCTTTCCAATGAATATTTATAGTCCAAAATATCATTTATGTAGACAACATTAAAAATATTTTACTTAGGTGATACCTTCTTTGTTACATTTAACATTCTTTAAAAATAAAAAGATAAAAAGTCACTTCCTCACCAAAGTGATTCCATGGGGCCCCCAAGTTTGGCAAAAGGCATCCCATGGTCGTCCATGAGACAACCCGTAGCCTTAGGACACATTTTGTGGTCATTTTTCATTATTATGATATTATTTTATTATCTTTAACTACATGATTACTCATTAATCAAGATAATTAAAGATAATTACCGTAGTTACTATTCATAATGTCCAAAAACAAAAGAGTCTTAATTACATAATTTGGACCTTCTGATTACAAATATGTAATCCATTTTACCAAATTCCAAACACATAAATTTCAATAATTAATTTAAAAAAAACTTCCCGTTGTTAAAACAAATAACGGGTTTTTTGGAAACAATATTTATGAAAAGTTTGGCACTTGTTTATGCATAATTCCAAAGTGAAATTAATCCCAATGACCATCATTGAATTAAATGGTGAAAATATATTCTAATTACACTTTAAAACAAATTAAAAAGAAAATATAACCATATAATTATATTATATGAAAAAGTAGTTTTGATGTAAAATGCAGTATTTTTCACTATTCATTGAAAAATGAACATTGTTAGAAAAATAACAAAAATTAACCCAAGGTAAATTTCAATGTCCCAATCATAAATAATATATTTATTTTGAAAAATAGAGCTTACAAAATTTTCAAAAGTTTGATTTTAAAAAAATGGTTTGCCATCAAAAGGTAGTAAAACAATCTTTTAAAAATACTAGTGTATTCATTCCTTAAGATGGGATTAATTTGTATTTTAAGCCTCTAAAATTTATTTGATAAAAGTAAAAACATTTAGCAAATAGATATAATCATATTTTAGTTATTTCTATTCATTACTGAAAATACAACGGTTATGTGTTAACTACCATTTAAAATAATATTACATTATTATTGGAGTGCAACGTATGATTTCAAAGGAACTCGTTGTTGGGTATTGGGTAAGCCATCGAGCAAAGCGTTCCATTTAAATTAATATTGATATTTTATTCAAAAATAGGGATAAATATAAAAATTTTATATTCTTTATTTACCTGGGGTGTTACATCCTTCCCCCCTTTTGGGAATTGCGTCCTCGCAATTTTAAAATTGAGCTTAGAAACATCCTTGAAAGTCCCACATCAGAACAAGAGTCAGTAAAACAATCACTTGATAATAAAGGAAGATAAGTACAGAGGTCACCCGAGTAACCCATACTAGGATTCCAGGTATGAAAATATGGACATGGAGGAAAAAGAACAAATGGTCAGGTTCTGATGGAGAGTGATAGAAAACATGTTTAGGAGAAAGTTATCCACAAGAAAATCAAAAACTTATGATGGGTTAAACAGTATTTGATTCCCCAGTAGGAAAAGTTAATAGACAACATTTCTGTTTTAAGTTACTTTTTATTGAGGAATTTATTCATAAGGAAACATAATCACTTATCATGTTGACTTTCAACTTTTATTAGATTCCTTACACTAACTCATATTTTCTCAAAAAGACGAGTATTTAGGAAGACTTGTTCACATTAAAAGTACTATAATCAATTTCTAGAGAATCACCAAATTCACAAAAGAGAACGATATATTTCCCATGTCTTTATACATTAACCAAAACCAAACCAAAACGGTTAGTACAAGATCAGATAATCCAGAAAAGGATAACCCTTTATAAAAAAGAAAATCTATGCTTAATCTTCAAAATTTGTCCAACAAAACCCAAAGTTCAACGAGGACCATTCGATAAAAAATTTGTCCATAAAATTATTCAAAGTAACCCAAACTATGATTGAAACACAAATATTTGAAGGATTTAGTCACATAGTCTACCATGTTAAATCGTATCATTTATCTCCATACCACATCAGTTGCTCAAAATGTCTCGTATTGAAAAGTAATTAACCTAATCACATATCCTCCATGATAGGTTATTAAATTTCCATAGATAACCCAAAATAAACTTACTCTTAATTAATAAAATCATATAACTAAAAACGATTCAGTCAAACTAACCAGGGACTTCACGTAGTCCAGTGGTAGGCGATAAATACCAGTCGCACTTTGGTTATGGGTTCGATTCCCGCAGCTTTGTCCGACACGATGGGTTTTCACACGGTCTGCGTGTTGTCCTTTTTCCAAAACTATATAATTCTTAAAATATTCCTCAAAACGAGATAAAATCTTCAAAAATAATCATAACATATTTTAACCTCAAGCTTATCTCATGTCGTTCATTATCCATCATAACATATAATAACCCATAATTAACTCAAAAGTAAGGATCATATAAACCCTAATGGTTACCTTTATAATTATTACCTGAACATCCACATCGATTGGTCATCTCGTACATGATGCATTGAAGAACATACCGTGGTTCAAGTGGTTGATCATGACTCCTTGATTGTTGGTTTAGAACAACCATGAGTTTCCTCATTGAAACCCCCATTTTATCTAGTATCTTAATCAGAGAACCACCATAGTTTCCTTCAAACCTATTGTCTCTTTGGTGCCTGCTAGATCCATCCATTCACTAAAAATAGAAAGGTTAGTGCGAGTATATCAACAAAACCATCATGTACTAATGAGTAAGATAAACACTGAGATATACTTACTCATTCACTTTAGATAAAACTAGGACTCTTTCTGAATTCCTAACCATTATGGTAATGTCACTTATGCTTAAAGAATACCCTAACCTCTAAAGTTATCTAAACCGACCTCTGATACCAACTATAAGGCCCCAACCTTAAACCTTACTTAATCTTGAGTTATTACAAGATTACACATTGAGGATCTTTTCAGGTTTAGAGTTTTAGAGAATTAGATCATGAAACTTGCATTACATTCCACATTTAAAAAAAGTGGTTACATAAAAGGTAGTATTCATTATTCCCATCAACAGAAACATATTTAAAATAAAACACGGATTCTTTCTTGACACATCCTTGATACTATCATCACATCATGTACCTTTCCCTTGACCTGTGAAAAATATTTCAAAAACATGGTATGAGCATAAAAAGCTCAGTAAGGGTTATAAAAAATATGGAAAGGAAACATGAGTTCATATATACATAAGAATGAAATCATACTTTACCCATAAAACATAGGCACATTAACATACCTCATCAAATCATGAATAAATCATAGAAAACATAATACATAAAATGTAACTTGAGGCATTCATAACATTATTACGTAGGGAGTAACCCTCTTGGTTACGTTTGGAATACCCATCACAGTATATTCCCTAAATATCTTCGGGGAAACCTTAACGTTTCACTCCTTCACATTAACCAATGCATTGGAGAGCTATATCGGGATCACCCGCCCTTAGTTTATCACGGAACCAGCCGTCTTCATTATAATTCCCAAGAACCTCACATAATCGTATCACATAATAAATGCATAAAGGAAACATAAAATTTCCACCTTTCAATCACAAGATATCAATACAACACATTGATATAAAAACATTATGAAAACCATTTTCAATACCAAAATAAAATAAAAGTAAAACATGGTTTTTATTTTTCTTTTAAAAAAAGGTATGGCTTGTAGAGGAAGCCGAAATTCAAATAATGGTCACGGCGGTGGAGAATTTGTTGTCACCGCATACGTATGAGAAAACACATTCCCTTTTGACGTTTAGTAAAACGCTTCATATAAAGAAATATTCCTTTTGGATAAACGTAAAATTCAAAGGGGATTATACACCGTATAAAAGAACGTGGTGTATAAAATAAAATATGCCTCAATTAAAGGAGATTGAGACGAAGTCCCATACAAAGACGGTATCCTTGGTTTAAGGATAAATCAATTACATAATTATGTGTGACAAGTGAATACACTAAATATAAGTGGATATTTAGTGTAACATAATCAAAGGTCATTCACACATATTCAAAGGATGACATATTCAATAACTACATGTTGAACCCAAAGAAATCGAAATTGTGTTAAGAAGTTCCCTTGACAGCCTAACGGCGCCACATCAAAATGAGTTGATGAGAGATAAAAAGTGTATCTCATCACTTGGACATAAAATTTACATCAATAAGGATATATGAGAACATATCCCAACATAACAATATGTAAATTAAAAGACCCAACAATAGAAGTCTTTTAAAAAGAGGAAGGTGAAAGGTTCCGTTACCGACTTGGGTATCTTTCAAAACATACACCCCATTAAAGAAGGACAATACATCATTGATGTAAATACTCATAAACAAAAGTATATTACACAAAGAGTAGAATAATGGGAAGTACATACACCACTCAATGGAAATTTTGGCAAATGTAGCATAAATCTCATGGGAATAAAAGTGAGATGAAAAATCCCTTACGAAAACTCGGCAGCCTAACAGCGTCACATAAAACATACAAAAATTGATTGATGAGATCAAATAGGTTATCTAATCATATTAACATAAATTTTATAAAAAGAGGAATATAGAATAACATCCCCCAACATAAAAAAGAGAATCTTAAAAGAAGTGACATAAAGGAGAGTACTTAAAAAGAAAGAGAGAGGTTAGATCTCTTACGAAAATTCGGCAGCCTTACGGCCCCACTCAAAACTTCCAAAATGGATTGATGGGAGAGAATAGGGTCTATCATCACATGAACATAAAAATTACAGTAATATTAATATAAAATAACATCCCAATAACAAGATATATGAGCTTTAAAAGGAATGACATAAAAGAGTGTACTTAAAAAGAAAGAGAGGAGTGGAATCCCTTACCTCGGGTCTGACTTGACTCGATCGTTCTTTAATCTTCTGAATAATAAACTTGAGTTAATTTCTACTTGATTAAGAACCTTTTTCAAGCTTATTATTCCGTTTATATATCTTATTTCCATGTTATAAACATTATGTAATCATTAAGTTAATAATGTTTGTTTTCTGTCGATATTTGGTTCTTAAGTTGAAAGTGGACTTCTTACAATTACATGTTGTTCATGGGGTCAAAGGTTCATTATATCCAGAATGAAATTCCTGATTTGGATATCATATATATCATATATATCCAGCATATAAATGTATTTATAATATCACATAATCATTTAGCGGAATGAAATGAAATGCACCGTTCCTGGAGATGGTAAGCCATACGTACGCATGAACGCTACATTCTTTTCTATGTCATATTAATGGAATTAAAACTATATGAGAGGTATGTATATTTTAATTATAGAATTATATTAATCATTTAGATATAACATACATCATATATATCCATTATATATATGTACTCATAATAATTCATTACATTTGGGGATAAAAATGAAATGCACCGTTCATGGAGACGGTAAGCTGTACGTACGCATGAATGCTACATTCATTTCTATCTCATACATTAATGGAAGGAAAATAATAATGATATAAAGGTATATTATAATTCCAGTATACATTATATATAATAAAATTAAATCCATCATTTATATGTCCCACATATGGCATTAACGAATCACATCACTTTGAGGGGGCGGTAGTCCGCACTTCCTTAAATGAAGATATCGCGTTTACCCATAATGGAAACCATAAAGATATACCATAAATGAAAAATACAGAATCTTAAGTAAAACATAATCATATTATATATCATATATAAGTATAGTGTAATCTTAATGGCCACCTTTCACTATGAGAAAAAAGGGTATTTGCGACGGGTTATTTGCAACGGGGATAAATCTCGTCGCAAATAGTCCGGTTAAAAACTTATTTGCGACGGGGGAATTTGCTCGTCGCAAATAAGTAGTTATTTGCGACGGGTTAGCTTGCCCCGTCGCAAAAGGACTGGTGCTCTTTGCGCGCGAAATCGCGGGAAAGTTATTTGCGACGGGAATCTACCTCCATCGCAAATAACTGGCGGCGGTAAAAGCTATTTGCGACGGAAATCTACCCCCGTCGCAAATAGTATGTCGGAAAATTATTATTCACGATGGGACCCGTCGCGAATGATTATTTAACCGTTGACCTTAATAAATGAGGGCTAAGGTATTTGCGACCGGTACCGTCGCAAATGAACACGTCGCAAATGATCTAACCTATAAATACCCCCCCATCTGTTTTCTTCATTCATTCTCAAACTCAATCTTCTTTTTCTCTCAAAACTCTATTTATAGATTTCAGAGTTTCTTAAGTTTAATTTTTTTTTTCCGGAGTTGATATTGAAGTTTTCAACAACGATCAGTGATCAACCTAAGATCAATTTTAAAGGTATTTATTTTCATTTTAATTTAATATTTATTTTAAATTTTTTATTATTTTCAATTATTCTTAAATAATTGTAATTTAATTATGTTTACATTGTTTTGTTACTTTATAAATTTAAATTATTAGTATTCATTGTTCATAGTAAACGGTACTTAGGAATAATTAGTAATAATTTCCAATAATTAAGAATAAATGCTAATAATTAGTAATAAATACCAATAATTAGGAATAATTAGTAATAATTACCAATAATTAACAATAATTAGAAATAATTACCAATAATTACCAATAATTAGTAATAATTAGTAATAATTACAAATAATTCATAATAATTACCAATAATTAGTAGTAATTACAAATAATTACCAATAATTAGTAATAATTTCCAATAATTACCAATAATTAGTAATAATTTCCAATAATTATCAATAATTAGTAATAATTAGTAATAATTACCAATAATTAGTAATAATTAGTTATAATTAGTAATAATTAGTAATAATTCTTAATAATTATCAATAATTAGTAATAATTAATAATAATTACCAATAATTAGCAATAATTGGTAATAATTACCAATAATTGGTAATAATTACTGATAATTAGTAATAATTACAAATAATTATCAATAATTTGTAATAATTACCATTAATAATCCATAATTAGTAATAATTACAAATAATTATCAATAATTAGTAATAATTACCAATAATTACCATTAGTTAGAAATAATTACGAATAATTATCCATAATTAGTAATAATTACCAAAAATTACCAATAATTACCAATAAATAATAATAATTGGTAATAATTAGTAATAATTACCAATAATTACCAATAATTTCCACTAATTAGTAATAATTAATAATAATTACCAATAATTAGTAATAATTAATAATAATTACCAATAATTAGTAATAATTAGTAATAATTACCAATATATAGTAATAATTACCAATAATTAGTAATAATTACCAATAATTAGTAATAATTACCAATAATTAATAATAATTACCAATAATTACCAATAATTACCAATAATTACCAATAATTACCAATAATTACCAATAATTACTTATAATTACCAATAATTAGGAATAATTACCAATAATTAGGAATAATTACCAGTAATTAGGAATAATTACCAATAATTAGTAATTATTCGTAATGATTACCATTAATTAGTAATAATAATCAATAATTAGTAAGAGTTACCAATAATTAGGAATAATTACCAATAATTAGGAATAATAACATTATTACATTATTAGTATATTTTATTATTAATATTAAAATAATATAATTTTTTATATTATATACAATTCTCCTTTTATCTATGTGTTTTCTATCTCCACATGTAATATTTGTATGTGGAGACAGAAAACACACAGATGAAAGGAGAATTGTATATAATATAGAAAATCATATTATTTTAATATTAATAATAAAATATAATAATAATGTAATAATGTTATTATTCCTAATTATTGGTAATTATTCCTAATTATTGATATAATTACCAATAATTAGGAATAATTACCAATAATTAGGAATAATTACCAATAATTAGGAAATATAACATTATTACATTATTAGTATATTTTATTATTAATATTAAAATAATATAATTTTCTATATTATATACAATTCTCATTTCATTTGTGTGTTTTCTGTCTCCACATGTAATATTTGCATTCTTTTTCAAAATTATCAACCTACTCACTAATGGAGAGGTGAAAGTGAATGCAAATATTACATGTGGAGACAGAATGTTAAACAGACAGATGAAAGATAATTGTATATAATATAGAAAATTATATTATTTTAATATTAATAATAAAATATATTAATAATGTAATAATGTTATTATTATATAATTAATATTTATGAAAAAATAATATTAGTACTATGAAAATACTAAAAAATTTATATAATATTAAAATTATCAACATCTGTAATAGGTTTTGCTTTATTCTCAACATATTCAATTCTTAAAGGGTCAATTTTTAGGTCTATCTCAATAAAACATTTGCATCAATCGTGTATGATGTAAACTCTATAATTATCCTTGCTTGAGTGTTCTTTCTAACAAATTATTCAAAACTAATAATGCTTTTATATTTTATAGAAAAATATAGAACAACAAGGTCATCAACAATCATTATTAGGTGACCACATATGGATAAATCAACGTAGAAATCCAAACGGTTCTGGTTTAAATCCAGTACATGTAGAGGGTGTGGAGACTTTTTTATCATTTGCGGCATCAAATCCAGAATTTGTTTCAGAAGACAAAATAAAATGCCCTTGTTGAAAATTTGCATTGAGAACGTTTGACACGTTTGACAAAGTGGGGGGACATCTCTTGCGTTTTGGGTTTCAACCAGATTATATTTTTTGGTATCAACATGGTGAACGCAGTTCCAGAGCAGGTGATACCAACTTGATTCCGGATCCATCTTGGTTTCAAGATTTAGTACATGATGTTACAGGTTCATCTGTTCAACATACAGAAACTCCGGCTGATATAGCTTCAAATCCTGAGTTGGCACCGTCTGAATTTTGTGAGTTGTTGAGGTCTCCTGAGGATGCATTATATCCTGGCTGCAAGATGAGCAAATTAGAAGTAGTTGAAAAATTTATGGATATCAAATCAAATAATGGAATGTCAAACACCTGTTTTGACTAGATATTTTCATTTCTTAAAACACTGTTACACAGAGGAAATCTTTTGCCTGCAAATTACTATGAGAGTAAGAGGCTGGTTCGAAATTTGGGACATACTTGTCAGATGATTCATGCATGTTCAAATGACTACATTTTATATTCTGGGGAAAATGAGTCGTTGGATAGTTGTCCCACATGTGGACAACTGAGATATAAAGAAGGACAACATGGGATGTCTAGTTTGATTCCAGTAAAACTGTTGAGATATTTTCTTCTTACATACAGACTTTAGCGTTTATTCATGTCTAAGAATACAGCAACAATGATGTCATGGAATAAAGAGAATATTTCAACCGATAAAAGCTTGAATCATCCACCCGATGGTGATTCCTGGAAACATTTTTATAGAGTGCATCCATCATTTTCTTTAGAATCTAGAAATGTTCGACTGGGCCTTTCCACAGATGGTTTCTGTCCGTTCGGATCTTATGGTAGTCAATATTCATATTGGCCTGTTTTTTTAACTCCGTACAATTTACCTCCATGGATGTTGATGAAGGAGCCATATATCTTTTTGACTTTACTAATTCCAGGAAATCCGAAAAAAAATATTGATTTTTATTTGAAACCATTGATTGATGAATTGAGTTTATTGTGGAGTACTGGTGTCAGTACATATGATGTTGCAATGAAAAAGAATTTCATACTGAGAGCAGCATTGATGTGGAAAATTAGTTACTTCCCGGCTTATGGGATGTTATTTGGCTGGAGTACACATGGTCAAAAATCATGTCCTTACTGTATGGGAGGGAACAAAGCTTTTATGATCATTCATGGAAAGAAACCTTGTTATTTTGACTTTCATCGCAGATTTCTTCCAGGTGATCATCCTTTTCGTAGAAACAGATCTCATTTCAGAAAAGGAACAGTTGAAAGGGATGGACCTCCAAAAATTCTATCAGGTTCGGAGTTAAAATCAGTTGTATTTTCATTACCTCCCATCACTTTTGGTCCCACAATAAACCAACAGAAAATTTCTGGTTTTGGGAAATAACACAATTGGATTAAAAGTATCATATTTTGGGATTTTTCTTATTGGTCTGATTTGTTGGTCCGACACATGTTAGATGTCATGCACATTTAGAAGGACTGTTTTGATAATTTGTTTCATACAGTTTTGGATAAGCCAGGAAAGAGCCAAGACAATGTAAATGCACGTTTAGATCTGTCCCAAATTTGCAGGCGTCCAGAACTGGAACTGAATTAATATGTCAGAATAGAATGTTTACTGAAAATAAAAGCAGCTTATACACTGTCTAAAGAAAACTGTTTATTATTTTGTCAGTGCATTGCAGATTTGAGACTTCCAGATGGTTGTGCTTCCAATTTGGGTAGATGTGTAAAAAATGGTCATATTACTGGATTAAAATGTCATGATTGTCATGTTATAATGGAAATAATTCTATCCATTAGATTAAGATGTCTGTTGAATTATGTGATTTGGGATTCCATAACATACATGTCTCATTATTTTCGTGAAATTTGTGCGGCTACAGCAGATTTCGATGCTCTATGAAAACTTGAAGAAGATGTTGTTGTAATTATATGTAAACTGGAAAAAATATTTCCGCCGTCTTTCTTCGACTCAATGGAACATTTGATGTTACATTTTCCATATGAAGACAAATGTGGAGGTCCAGTATAGTTTCGATGGATGTACCCATTTGAAAGATGCATGAAAAAATTGAAAACAAAAGTACGTAACAAAGCATATGTTGAAGGATCTCTTGCAGAAGCTTATTTGCATGAGGGAATATCTTTTTTCTGCTCCCATTATTTTGAATCTGAGTATCCTTCAAAACACAACTGAATGGGACGGAACGAGAAGAATATTGATGAAATCAACAATCAATTATCTATTTTCAACCAGCCAGAGCTTGGTTTTGGTGGAGTTTATGAATGATGTCTTTCGGATGATGAACATAACAGAGTTCATACGTATGTTTTGCTCAACTATGAAGAGATGACATCAGTTGTACTGTAAGTGTTTATATCACTTATTCAATCATTTATGTTACGGTAAATAACTTTGGTTTTTATAGGTTGTATTATAATCATATCAAGAAAAAAATTCTACAAATTACAGTAGTTGCTCTCGAAGAACGCCGACTGAAAAATTTCTCTCAGTGGTTTCAAAAACTGGTAACATAAATTATTTATCTTTTAGCAACTCATTCAATGTATAGTTGACTATACTGATAATTATTTCACAAATTTTCTGGTGTCTCGACATGCTGATAAAATTGACAAACGGTTGTGTATATTGAGTAAACCACCTTCCAAACTTGTTAAAACTTATAATACATATGTGGTGAATGGATTTAGATTTCACACACATGCATATGGGGAATCAAAAAAAACAATGAACAGTGGAGTTAGCTTGAGAGGATCTCATCATCGAGAAAATGAAGTTGACTTTTATGGCATACATGATGAAATCATTGAACTCTGTTATCTTAGAAAACATTACATAACCATGATCAAATGTCAGTGGTTGGATACAGAGAGAGGCGTGCGTGTTCATCCGACTCATGGAATCATCGATATTAAATGTAAAAGTGTTCTCGCAGTAAATGAACCATTCGTATTGGCTCAACAGGCACATCATGTTTCTTACTCAAAGTGCTGTGCTACATCAAGAGACTTGACTGATTGGTGGAGTGTAATAAAAATCAAAATTCGAGACAATCAGTTTTGTCAAAGTGAATGTGCTTTCACTGATGTGAAACGAATTAAAGTTTTTCAAGAGTGTCATCAAAATCAATCTTTTTTTTAAAGAGACATGAGTATCGATGACGACACCCCACATTTATGATTCGGTGATGACGATGATGTTAATGATGTCACATATGAATTTGAAATGTGTTGACGCTCCTTTCGTCACAGAATCTAAAGATCGGAAAAATGAATATCTTAGCTCAAAGTGATTAATCCTTTGAAGAAACATCAAAAATCGACAAAGGGATAAAAAAGGAGAACATTGCCCATAGATCGCGCAAGTTCCCTCTTGGTCACGCAAGTACACTTGCGTGCCGCCTCAATACTTGCGCGACTCCTCATGTTCGTGCAAGGGACTTGCGCGACATATGTGATAACCGCCTGGTAACCGCCCAGTAACCACCCGGGGTCTTCTTTTGCCTATAAATAGACCCTGTGGACCCCCCATTGAAGAGGATCTTTTTCCAGAAACTCAGATTGAAGCTCCCGACGCCCAAGTCTCTTCTCAAAGCTTCCGGAACACTTCTAAGGTAATTTCTTACCTAGAACGGAAGATCTAATGAGAAAAAGGAAGGCCTAAGTGTTGAAACTTATCAAACACTTGCGCGCCTACATAATTCCTTCAATATAACTTGCGCGTCCCTCTTCGGGAAGAACCTCAAGAGGATGGTAAAGGGTTTAATAAAGAGTCGCTCAAGCATTTCAATACTGGTTGAAAATCGCGCAAGTACCCCTCATGTCGCGCAAGTATACTTGCGCGACCAATACTTGCGCGCCGCCGCAGGACTTGCGCGCCTTTCAAGACTTGCGTGCCCCTATCTTTTTGGATGCCCATCTTGCCCATTTTTACCCCTCTTAAGCCATTTCACCCTTCCTATTCAAGATTCAGTCTTCAAGATACTCTTCAAAGCCATTTATGGCATGATTTCTTGATTTGACATCCTTATCTGAAAGGAATTCTGTGAAATATCTCTCAAAACCTAGTGATTTAAACATCTTTATGTCACCAAAGATTGAGAGTTCATTCATTCAACCTCATCCTTTAAGATGAGAGAATCCTTAACCTGGGTCTCCTTTTCAGGAATAATCCCCAGTTATAAAACCTTTGATCTGGGCATCTTTCTTAAGAATAAGCCCCAATCAAGTCCTTTAATCTTGGGCATCCTCCTCAGGAGTAAGCCCCAAACCTTAATCCCTAACCTGGGTCTCATTTTCAGGAATAACACTCAGTCATAACCTTGGGCTTCCTTTTCAGGAGTAAGCCCCAAGTCCCCTAACCTAGGCTTCCTTCTCAGGAATAAGTCCTAGCCATAAATCTTGGGCATCCTTCTTAGGAGTAAGCCCCAAGTCTCTTAAAATTTCTCTTAACCAGTCATAAATTACCTTTGATTTGGGTTTCCTTTTCAGGAATAAAACCCAATCATAAGTCCCCTCCTAACTTGGGCATCCTCCTTAGGAGTAAGCCCCAAGATTAGAGTATTCAAAATCTCCATGAAGCACGTATAACTTTGTGGACCCTGTTCTTGGATTTTCTCCCTAAAAGTAAATCCTAAACCTTCGTCTATCTGGGCAGTCATCTATACATAAGCCCCAAAACAAATTCTTATGATTGCATCTTTTATGGCACAATTGTCTAAATTTTACCAATACCTCTTGTTTCTCACACCGAGCATGACTCACGTGAGCTTAGAGTGTAAAAGTAATTATGACATTCATCTTTGAGCCATCAATCATAAAACATCATATCCCATTCCTCGAACTACGTGGGTTCTGATTCCTTTTTCAAAACAAAGGATACGTAGGTATCCCATTTATGGGTTCGATCCCAACATTGAAATAATCTCTGTCCTTCTGAATGACGATAAACTTCAAGTGCCCCACTGAGTGGCTTTAAAACCAGCCTGGTCATCAAAATGACCAAGAGACTTTTTATAAATGTTTTGAAGGATGCCATTGACCAAGAATCTCTAAACAAATATAGATGATTCTATATTGATGAAGAACCTCGAATACATATAAAAGATTCTCTAAATTTCTTGCATATTTAATCATTGATTGTTAAAACTAAAGGAAAGCTCATTTTATACTTGGTAATGTAATAAGGATTCACGAACTTAACTTAAATCTATAAAGAGAGTCCCGGAGTAGACAATAATTCCCCTCAAAAAGGTGTGATGAGTCCGACCTCCCATCCTCTCGACCAATGCAAATTCCCAAGCCTCATTAGCCCACAAGCTAATGAGCGCCTGCCTTTGGAAAGTAGGTCCAAACGGATGTGGAATCATTGGATGTTTCCGGTTCTACGAACAAACCCGTAAGAAACCGATCGGATCGTTTGAATCTCCCGTCTAGGAGGTCATCCCCGGATTCTGTGCGAAACGAAAATGGTGAACCCGACGTGAATCCTTAACCAAGTTAAAGTGATGTTCTTCTTATCTGTTAGGCCCTTTGGGCCAACAAGGCAATCATTGACATATGATCATCCAAAAGATGCAGTAGCCGGATTCATCTTGATTATGTCTGTTACATGGAACAAGCACTCTTTTTTCAAGATCTTCTACAAAAATGGCTTTCCTTAAATTCACCCCTGTGAATACTGCTGCTGGGAACACCTCTACTGTGAGGTCTGCTGCTGTGAAAACCAATGCTGCTACTCCTGCTGGAACGTCATCCGCTCGGAGGATGACATCACCAACTCAGCGTCTTCAACGCTGTGTTTCTAATGCACTGGTTAAGGGGTACCGTCGCAACGGTACTATCCCAACTCTGGAGGCCGCTCGTCAATCCCTCCAAGTTAACAATTCTACCTGGTCGTCCGGACAACGGCGACCAGCAATCAAGAAGCAGACGGTGCTGACTACCGTCTCCAACCGTTTCGGGTCGTTATCCCCGGAACGCAATTTCCATTCACTCCCTTACTCTGAGGAAGTGAATGAGCAGGTCCCGCAGGACCTTAATTCAAAAAGACAGGAGTCCTTCTCAAAGGCTCCCATCAACAATCGCCGCCAGACTCGTGCGGTAGTGCGCCCTCAACATGATGAGGGTACCGACTCCAGGCGTTCAGCTCAGGTTCCTCGAACCCGAGCAGGCAAGATGAATCGCCAGAGACGGAATCCGGTTAACAATAGGCAGGTTGTCATCCCTGCCATCTCCGGAGAAGTCCACCAACCTATCTTGGTGGCAAACAACGAGCAGGCATACACACCAGCCCGTTTTAATCCCGCTGTCCAGCAGACTCGTCTGGCAGCATCAAGCCGATCCCGCCAGGCAATTTCGGCGGAGTACCATAGGCAGGAGCATACACCTGCTTATACATCAGCAGTTAGTCAGCAGGCTCGTCTGACTACATATGATGTATCTCGTCAACCGCGTTTGGCGAAATGTAATCAGCAGGCACATACACCTGCTAATACTAATCAAGCCTACCAACAGTCTCGTTTGGTAGCGCACGGAGAAGTCAGTCGGAAAGCCCCGACGACAAACAGGAGGCAGACTAAACTCTCTGCCTCCACACTTGAGTACTGTCAGGATTCACTGACAGGAAAAGGAGGACAGGAGCAGGCACATACACCTACTCCAAGCCCGGAATGGACGTATATCCCTGTTCCGGCGGCTGAAGTCACCAAACATATTTTGTCAATGGTGAAAGAGCAGAAGCAAATTCCTGCTCATATTCTGGATGCTTGCCAGGATATCATAACAGCTTCAGCATCATCTCAGGGACAGACACATACATCTGTTCCAGTCCAAGAGGGTTGTGGGGCCTACTCCCCCATATCATATGGACAACCAAGTCAGGCACATACACCTGATTTGAGCGATGATCATCAACCTAACCTGACCATCTTTCCTGATCAGGCACATACACCTGCTCAGAGCAATCACTTTCGTCATCAAGTGGTTTCTAAAGCGAGTAAGAAGGCATCTAAGAAAAAGATCCGCCCAGCATAGTCATGAGATCAAAGGCCAATCTGCAACCAGGCCTTGCTCGATGCTGAAGTTCTTGAAGCCCTCAGACATTTATCTGTCGGAATTCAAGATTCTACTCCCTCAGTTCCCAATAACAGGAACATTAATCCCGAAGGTCTTCAACAGACACTTCCTCATGAAGACTTGCTTCATGAAAATTCGGTCAATCTTGATGTTTCTTCTTCAGATGAGAACCACAGGAACCCTCTGTGTGGTCAGAAGGCCAAGGAGCAAGAGATTTCATCTTTTGCTGTAACCCATCATGAAGGTCCTCCTCATGGTGATGAACTTCGCTGCGAAAGTCCTCTCCGAAGTAGTGATTCACATTGTCTCGAAAATTCTTCAGAAGGCAATGTAGTGACGAGAAAGCCCTCCTATCTCGAGGCACTTGCAAACGTAAAACCAGTCATGTCTGATGCTTTACTATCGGCAGGTGAAACTCTTTCTCCATCAGAAGATAGCCTGGGGTTCAGGTTATTCTCCGAACCTTCCCTGGGTCATTCATCTTCTAGCATGAATAGTGATCTCTCTACCAATCTTGTTGAATCCGATGAAGCAACAAGGAAACACCAACTCTGGTCCAAACAGGTAGAAGAATCTTCATTTAATGATAAAGAGGAAATTCTGAACATGAGGAAAAAACTGGCAAAAGGTGAAGTACCAGTCATGTTTTGGCCTTTGGCTGATTCACAGTATGACATTCCAAAGATGTTGACGGATGATGGAATCCATGATATTCGTCTTAACAGATGGAAAACTCTTTGTCAATTAAAGAAGAAGGTATTATCTTATGATGAATATGAAAATCATCTTAAGATAATAGAAGGGTTACAACGCCAGATTGATTTGGCATCTCTATCAGTCTCTCGGTATCCGAAGGCTGAAAAGCAACAGAGAACCCTTCAACGTTCATGCCTTGGCGCACTAAGAAGATTGCGTCAGTTAATTTCCAATTCTCCATCTAATGTTCATATCAGAGGATGGGGTGTTCACGGAGCACTACATTTCACAGTGCTTTCCGGTCAGCAGAGCCCGCCGAAAATGGTCTCATGCAATGTTATTGCCCATGGCCGGCCACAGTCAATGGGCTTTGTTCATAATCAAAATCTTGCTCGAGATCAAGCTTCAACTAGTTCCTCTCAAAGTCAAGTATATAGAGAACAGGTTGTTGAATTGCTCCTACATCAAGCAGGCGAGAATATTGCGCAAGCCTCTCGTCTGGAGCAAACACGTCATCAAATGACAGAAGTTTCGGAAATCATCCAACGGTCTGTTGAACCAGGTGATAAAAGTGAATACAGGTTAATGCATCCAGCTAATTTCCGAACTAAGATTCACAAGATCAAGAGAGATTTTAAAAAGATCTCAGACATAGCATGTCAAGAGACACCCCAGCTTGCCAGACTGGGGACTTCTCTAACCCAACCCTCAGAATCAACGAATGGGATTCGAGGAGTTGAGCGGAAGCAACAGGAACACCCCCAGTCCACCGGACTGGGGACTTTTTCAAATCTTCAATCCCTCCCTCAGAGAAAGTCAGTATTCTCTCGATTAGGGAATAAGCCTCAAGAGAAACGAAGAGCCAAGATGTCAGGAGATTCTCTCCAAGTGACGGTTCTCCAAGAAATTCCTAAGGGATCAAGTCAACGGAATGCCATGTCTCATCATGGACATAGAAGGAGACAATATCACATAAATGCTGATAGAAAGGATTCCATGCAATATGCATCCATTAATGTCATCACTGCCGTTGCTGCTGATTCACCAGATGAGGCTCAATCAGAGGGATCAGACGAAGAGGTTCCTGCTCAAGAAGTTGCGCACACAGACCTAAATGAAGAAGGTGTGCGCACACGTAATCAAAGGCTTACCCAAAATCTGGGTATTCCTTCAAGTAACCCACTTCCCCCTCTCCGAAAAGGATCCAATAAGGGGAAAGGTAAGAATCAGGTTACTTCTCACCCTTCCTCTGAAGGAGGTCAATCGCTCTCATTAGAGCAAAGATTTGCACAACAGGAGGAAGAAATGAAAGAATTAAGAAGGTTGAATGCAGAACTACTTCAGAGTAGTCTTCTTCTTAAGAATGCTGAAGTCCGACAGCCGAATGAATTTGTTGTAACTACTGAGATGGATCAGGAATATCCTCCTTTATCAGTACACCCACAGAGGTCTAATCCTACGGGTCAAACGCAACAACGGTTGGCAGCACTACCATTAGTTGCAGCACCAACCTCCACGGCTGTCCAAGCTCCATTCATTGCACCTACCCAAAACCAAGTTCAACCTGACGTTTCTCAAAAGTTAATAACTACTATTGAGTCATTAACAGCTCGGTTAGAAACTATGGAAGGGAAACGGGCGCAAGTTCAACCTGAAAAGAAAGTTTACCCTGAATGGGTAGATTCAATTTCTCCTCCATCCAGTTTTGGAAACCCTATTTTTCCTACTTTAAATGGATCAGGCGACCCTGAACAACATTTGACGCATTACGTGTCTTGTTGTGATCCTATGATGGGAACTCCAGAGCAGCAAGAAGCAGTGAAACTCAGATGCTTCGTGCGAACCTTGCAAGGACCAGCTTTTTTCTGGTATACAAGCTTGAAATCCCAGTCAGTCATCGGATGGGAGGATCTTCGTCAAAAATTCCTTCTTCAGTTCAGCTCAACTTTGCCAAAAACGACAGTTTTCGATCTTACAAACTGCAAACAAAGGGAGAATGAAAGAGTCTCTGATTTCATTTCTCGTTGGAAGGGATTAACGTATTCCTTGAGTTTATCACTCCCTCAGGAGGAATTGTTTCCAATCTGTGTGGCAAATTTGCATGACGAATTACGCACGCCATTGATCCCTGTGAAATACACAGGAGGGTTTCGAAACCTTACTTCAATCGCTCAACAGATTGAAGACTCCCTTATTCAGGCTAAGGTTAAATCTCGTGTAATTCCATCAGCTCCAGGAAGAATAATGGGTAAAGCAGAAACTGCTACAGTTATGCTTAAACAGGCACCTGTACCTATTTCTACTTCAAAACCTTCATCTTCTCGAAGGGCTCCACCTCCTGAACACCAACAACAAAGGCTGTTTCGTCCAAATGATCAAAAATATCAACGACGAAAACAATTTGAGGATATGAAGAGTAAAACATACTCTTTCTGAAGTGAGCAAGTTCCTGGTTACTTCATTTCAGCTCTGGAAAATAATTTGGTTCAATTACCAGTGCCGAAGAGACCAAACAAGGAAGGAGATGAAGACCGTCCCAATTATTGTCCCTTTCATCAAATGTTGGGACATCCCATCCAGGAGTGTTTTGTCTATAAAGACCTCCTACAAAAGATGGTCGACTTGGGACAAGTCAAATTGAAGGGTTCTTCAGCTCATGTAGCGTGTATTACCGCTACAGATCCAGAGGAAGGAGGCGAGTGGCAGGAAGTCAAAAGCAAAACTGCGAAAAAATATGATGATTGGATGGTCATAAAGACAATCAATCGGACCCATTCCATTTTGCGAACACAATTGAAGAAGCCAATTGTGTCTCCTACAAAAGCTGCAGTAAAGCCTCCATCAAAGGACAAATCCTCAAAAGGGCAGCGCAATTCAAAGAAAAAAGAGGAATCAGGAGAAGATGAGTATGCATCAAAGCCTAAATTGTCTTTGACTCTGGCAGATTTCATGCCATCTACTTCAAAGCCACGGGCACCGTCCCACCAAACGGCACAGCCTAAACAGGCTAACCAGGCAGAGTCTTTATCAGACGAAGAGTTAATCTTTGGTTCTGTTAATATGATTCAATTAACAGATTCATATTCCAGTCTTGATGAGCCTGAATTCCCTGTATCAAATAAAGGAACCCGAGGAAGTTCTAGAGGTTCAGGATATAGGGGAAGACGTGGATCTTTCCGAAGCCACTACTCTAATTCTACCCCTGCTAGCACTGTATATGCAGCAGAAACTCGTGGTAGAGCCCTTCAGCGAGATCAAAATGAACAAAAAAGTTCTTCTGCCAATGGCCAACTCAGCTTCGGCACAGTTATTTTGGAAGACCGATTAAATGTTCCATCTTCTTTATCTCAGCAAGTAAATGGATCTAATCAGTCTAATTTTCCAAAACCAAAGATGTTGCCAACTTCAATACAAGAGGCATCAGCTTCCAAAGCATCTGCTTCCAAGGTACCTGCTAAATCACATATTCCTATTGGGAAACGCAGGCCTCTAGATCAAAAGTATGATATATTGAAACACTTGGCCCAAGTACCAGCCAAATTATCAATTTTGGATGCTTTGAATCTATCAAAAGATCTTCGGGAAGCACTCATCGAAGCTTTGTCAAGTCCTCAGGAGTTTGAAGCTGAAATTGCTGCAGCTGAAATTTATCACATAGAGAATAATCCTGCAGAATGCCATGCAGTGATATCTTTTACTGATAAAGATGAAGATGATGTTGTGCATGGGCACATAAAACCTTTGTACCTATCTGGAAAAGTCAATGGTATAGATGTTCGAAGAGCTTTTATTGACAATGGTTCAGGAGTCAGCCTCATGCCCATTCGCACACTTCGTCGATTGGGCCTCACGGAATCTGATTTATCTCCTTCTACCATGATGTTGCAAGGATATGATAAAAATGAAAAAGAACCACTGGGAGAAGTTACGCTCAGAACTCAGTTTGGAGATCTTGTTTCCAATTCAGATTTCATGATTGTTGATCAAGACTCAGCTTTCAATATCTTGCTTGGAAGACCCTGGTTACATCAGCATGCAGCTATTCCGTCATCATACCATCAATGTCTCAAATACTGTTTCGATGGTCAAGTTGGAACATTGTATGGTGATAAGGCCCCGTTCAAAACATGTGAGTCTCAATACATTGAGGCGGAATTTTATCACATGAAGGGAAGAGAAAAATCTACAATGAAAGAAATTACCAAAGTTAATGCTCCATATGGTTTGGAAAAAATTCCAATAAATCCATTTTCACATGTGAGTACAGATTATGTGTTACCTATCAGTCAAATTGACAAAATAGGCCCAAATCAAAATACTCTTATGGAAAGATCCATAATGTCAATTACGGCACTCGAGCCAGACAACATGGGAGAAATTGGTAACTTACCAAGCAGTGATGAAAGCATAAGTGGTGACGTTTTCATTTCGTCTGCTGAAATCCAACAAGTCTATACTTCGCTAATCAGGCCAGAAGAAGTTATAGCAACACCAGAGGTGAATTTTGATGTCGATTCTCAATCCATCATCTCCTCTTTATTTCCCAAAGAAGACCCTTTTTCATCAATAGGGTCGGAAATGGAAGCTTCTTCTTCAAAATGTGAAAATTTTGACATCTCTTATGATCATGAGAATTTCGTTTTTTCATCTACTTTGCAAGTAGAAACGGGAGAAATAACACATGATGAAGAGGAAGAGGAAGATCTTAGAGATGCTCCTCCAGCATTTGAAGAGGGTATCTCTACCACTGTGGATGAACTCAGAGAAGTAAATCTGGGTACAGAGAAAGATCCACGCCCCACTTTAATTAGTGCGGCCATGACCCTTGAAGAACAAGAGATGTATATTTCTTTTCTAAAGCAAAATAAAGATATTTTTGCTTGGAATTATACAGAGATGCCTGGCCTTGATCCTGATGTTGCCACCCATCATTTGGGTTTGCCAAAAGAACATCGAGGATTCAAGCAAGCCGCGAGAAGAACACACCCAACCTATGCTTCCAAAATCGAGGCTGAAGTGGATAAGCTTATCAAAGCTAACTTCGTCAGAGAAGTTCAATATCCCAAGTGGTTGGCTAATATTGTCCCAGTAAAGAAAAAGAATGGACAAATTAGGTTTTGCATCGATTTCAGAGATCTTAATCGGTATTGTCCCAAAGATGATTTTCCAGTTCCGATTACAGAACTCTTAATTGATGCGACGGCTGGCTATGAAGTACTTTCTTTCATGGATGGATATTCTGGATATAATCAGATCCGAATGGCCCCAGAAGATGAGGAATATACAGCCTTCAGAGCTCCTCAAGGTGTGTTTTGTTACCGGGTGATGCCCTTTGGTTTAAAGAATGCAGGTGCAACATATCAACACGCCATGTATCGTATCTTCAAACCTTTTCTAGGGAAATTTGTTGAATGCTATGTAGATGATTTGGTGGTTAAATCCAAACAACGTTTTGATCACTTGGCTGATTTGGAAATCATATTCCACAAGCTTCGACAACATAATTTGAAGATGAACCCCTTAAAATGTGCTTTTGGGGTAACCTCAGGAAAATTCCTCAGCTTTGTTGTACGCCATCGTGGTATTGAAGTCGATCCTGAGAAGACAAAATCAATCCTTGGTATGTCTCCTCCTCAGAATTTGAAAGAATTAAGAGGACTTCAAGGACACTTAGCCTATATTCGGCGTTTCATCGCCAATTTGGCAGGCAAAAGTTTACCTTTTACCAAATTATTGAAGAAAGGAGTCACTTACCAGTGGACTGAAGAATGTCAAGAAGCATTTGATGTTCTCAAGAAATACCTCTTAAGTCCACCAGTACTCATGCCACCTGTTGAGGGTAGGCCTCTTATCCTCTATGTGACAGCTTTAGAGCGATCATTGGGTGCCTTTCTCGCTCAAAAGAATGATGCTGGGAATGAAAATAGTCTCTACTATCTTAGAAGAACTATGCTTGAAGCAGAAACCCGGTATTCGAGTATTGAAAAATGCTGCCTAGCATTAATCTTTGCAGTTCAGAAACTGAGACACTACCTGCAACATCACGAGGTCCAATTGGTATCTCGTAATAATCCACTCAAATTCATCCTTAGTCGTCCAATGCTTACAGGATGTCTGGCAAGGTGGGCGGTTATTCTACAGCAGTTCGACATCCAGTATGTGTCTCAAAAGGCAATTAAGGGCCAAGCTCTGGCTGATTTCCTGGCTGAACACCCTTCAGTGGAAGACACGTATTCAGATATCGAACTCCCTGATGAGGAAGTTTTTTCTATTCAAGAGAGTCCTCAAACATGGGAAATGTATTTTGATGGTGCTTCTAGAAGTCCAACAGGGAAGAAAATGGAAAATCCTAAATTCAACAAAGTTGGTTTAGGAATTGTGCTCATTTCTCCAGATAAGGCAGTGTTACCTTATTCCTTTTTGTTGTGGGAAGGTGGTACCAATAATGAAGCTGAATACCAAGCTCTCATTGCAGGCTTGGAGTTAGCACTTCAAGCACAAGTGAATCACTTAAAGGTGAAAGGTGATTCAGACCTGGTAATCAAACAAGTCAATGGGGATTATGCCATCAGAAAAGAAGAATTAATCCCTTTGTATGATTACGTCAGAGAGTTAATGTCGGAATTCCCTTCAGAACCGACATTTTCTTATGTCCCAAGATCACAAAATGCTCAAGCTGATGCACTGGCTAATATAGCCACAGCTTTAGCAGATCCAAATCGGGACGAGACAACCATCGGTATTGCCCACCGTCGTGCAATTTCACCTTATGTTCAAGTCAGAACAGAAGAAATTAATGAAATTAGTCCCATTCCTGAACCATATGGTCATACTACAGGATGGATGTCACCTATCAGGGAATACCTTCAAAATGGAACACTTCCACCTGATAGAGCCGAGAGAGAACAAATTTGGCGACGTGTGGTCAATTTTACTCTTTATGATGGTCCAAACCACCTTGAGAAAATTCTCTACAAACGTGGTTTTGATGGAGTTCTCTTCAGATGTATTGATGGTGAAGAGACAATGGCTGTCATAAAAGAAGTGCATGCAGGAGTCTGTGGTGCCCACCAGTCTGGACATAGATTGTCTGATCAAATTCGAAGGCTTGGATACTTCTGGCCTTCAATGATACAAGATTGTGTTAATTTCACAAAGAAGTGTCATTCATGCCAAGTATATGCCAATTTCATTCATCAACCTCCAGAGTTGCTTCATACAGCTAAATACTCATGGCCATTTTCCACATGGGGAATGGATGTGGTGGGACCTTACCCTTCAGCTACGGCCAAGCAGTTTAAGTACATTCTTACTGCTACTGATTTCTTTTCCAAATGGGCAGAGGCAGTACCTCTCAAAGAAGTCAGTTCTAAATGCATTGTTAGCTTCATCAAGTCTAACATCATTACTAGATTTGGTGTCCCTCATACCATATTGACAGACAACGGCACCAACTTCTGTTCTTCTGAGGTAAAGAGATTGTATCAAGAATACAACATTAAGTCTAACCATTCATCTCGATATCATGCAGCGGCTAATGGCCAGATAGAGGCCTTCAACAAGACTCTTTCAAATATACTGCAAAAGATGGTGGATAAAGATAAGAGGTCATGGCCTGATAAACTCTATCATGCTTTATGGGCTTATCGGACTACCACTCGCAATGCAACGCGGTCTACTCCATATTCATTGGTATATGCAACAAAAGCAGTCTTGCCAATTGACGTTCAATTGCCCTCACTCAGAATAGCCATTTGTGATCAGTTATCAACAGATGAGCAATCCCAAAAGCGGTTGAATGAATTGGAACAGTTAGATGAGAAAAGATTGTGCACTTTGCACCACTTGGAAATCTATCAGAATCGAATAGCACGAGCTTTTAACAAAAAAGTTCGTCTTCGTTCATTCATTCAGGGAGAATTGGTATTGGTTCTCAGAACACCAATGATACCAGGAAAGAAGCCTCCCAAGCTTGAACCAAAATGGGAAGGACCTTATTCAATACATAAGGTCTACTCCAATGGAGCGTATTCTCTAATCTCAATGGATGGAGAACACATCACGACTCCAACTAATGCCAGATTTCTGAAGAAGTATTTTGTATAAACACAAAATATTGTTCCCAGAACCAAGACTCTTACATTTGGTTCATACAGCAATGGTCCAGTATGACCTTAAACTACAACTTCGTCCAACATGACATTAAACTGTGTCACACTTCTGTTTGAGATGACATTAAACTATAATACGTCCAGCATGACGATAAACTGTACGGTCCATGCATATGACCTTAAACTATTCGCACTTATGTCCCTGCAACATGACACTAAACTGTGCAGCACCAATAGTCCTAACTGCAAGACTTTAAACTGCATAGTCCCTGATTTTGTCTTACATGAAAATAAACTATATAGAAGTTCCTATATTTTGTCCGAGATGACATTAAACTATATTGTGTCCTAGCAACATGACATTAAACTGTGTGGCACTTTCATCGTCCAACATGACGTTAAACTGTGTCAGTTCCCTTATCGTCCAACATGACGTTAAAATGTCACATTGGTTATTAATATGTCCTACATGACACTAAACTGTATATGTCCGAGATGACATTAAACTATATTTTGTCCTAGCAACATGACATTAAAACTGTGTGGCGCTTTCATCGTCCAGCATGACATTAAACTGTAAAAAATCCCCAGAACTGATATCCTCATATTGGTTCACCTTAGTCCTAGCTACATGACTTTAAACTGTACAGCACCAGTTCATCCTTGTTATATGACGTTAAACTATACAGTAATGGTCCCGTATGACTTTAAACTGCATCATTCCTGGTCCATGTATATGACCATAAACTATTTGCAAATATGTCCAGCAAGACGTTAAACTGTGACGTCCTAACTACATGACGCTAAACTGTATAAAAGTCCCTCACGTCCGGAAAGACGTTAAACTATATAATCATCAAAAGTCCAGCATGACATTAAAACTGCACAATCCCCCTTTCGTCCAATATGACGTTAAACTGTATTGTCCCCATCGTCCTAACTACATGACGCTAAACTGTACAGAAAGTCCTTGATATGTCCTACATGACATTAAACTGTGCATCGTTAAGGTTGTTATTACCTCTTGTTTCTCACACCGAGTATGACTCACGTGAGCTTAGAGCGAACATCAACCATAACACTCCCTTTGGGCCACTAACCATGTGTAAGTCCCAACAACATTTTTTTTAGATCATTGTCCACAAGAACAACTTGATCATTGATTCATTCTTTAATTGAACTACACAGACTTTGATCCTTGCCCTCCAGGCTGGGTATGTAGGCAACCTCCCAAAGGTTCAAGCCCAAAAACATTCTCTTCACATTGGTTCACCACCATCTCATATGATGATGATTTGTGAAACCACCCCTGGAATCAATATCTTTACATTGACTCACTTTCGTCCTTGTTATATGACGTTAAACTATACAACACTTTTGTCCGGTACGACAATAAACTACAATATTCTTTGATTTCCTCATTTGAGAAGGAACCATTATTAACATTGATTCTTTTTTCAATCATGGTTTTCATTTTTCAAAAGACTACGTACATACATGGTAATGCCTAAATTTTTATCTTAGATTAAAACTATCATTGCACTAAAGTCCCCTTTTCACCCTTCACATGTACGAACCAAATTTGTACAAAGGGTAGATCTAGAACTACGTGGACTTGATTCCCATCCTTATGGGATACGTAGGAACATTCGAGTGTCCCTCGAATCCAGTCCCAAGTCTTTTGGGCCTAACCCCAAATTTCACTTTCAGTCCCTTGGCTGAAAAGTCTTCATGAAAACACACACTGTGTATTCATTACTATGGTCTGAATTCTATGACCCTAAACTAAGATCACTCATACTTTCGTCCTGCACGACGTTAAATTTCATTTCAAGAACTACATATGGCTTGATTCTCATTCTTATGAGATACGTAGTGAAGTCCAAGTTTCAATTCAGGACCCAGCCACAACATGATTATGGTTTTCATTGACCTATGTATCTCTATATACATTGGAAAATACCCATCTTTATGTATTATAATCATAACCTTAAATATTTTCAGATCTTCATAACCCTTTTCATGACTTATAGTCACAAAAATGTCAAACTTCTGAGAATTCTTTTGCCTGACTATGCAGCACGTGCCCATAGGTGGCCTTGCATAAACAGTCCACATAACAGACTTGTCAGCCAAGAGATGCTATTTATTTGACCATGCCGCCAATGCCCATAGGTGGCCCTGCATGTTTTCAACCCCCTAACGGGTTTGTTAAATAATAGTAACTTCATTCTTGGAAAGAATGCCTCTTTTGTCCTTATTTTGTCTTAAACGACAGTATGTAGGGATCCGCAAAAATAGCCACCCTTAACGTATTTTTCCCATATCCTTTTTCATGATCTAAAAGTATTCAAGTTTATGGTTTATTCTTCTTCCCTACGTTTGGGTCAGACCTTCGTATGAGTAATATTCATCCAGTTCTTTGATATTCTGGTTTGGAAATATCTTCTCCATATTCAAGTACCTCTTTCCATACAACAAACTCTATGCTTTAGAAAATTTGAATCTCCATAAACTTTCACTGACTTTTAGCACTAGGAAAGTAAATTTCTGGGAGTTCTTTTGCCTGACTATGCAGCACGTGCCCATAGGTGGCCTTGCATAAACAGTCCACATAACAGATTTGTCAGCCAAAAGATGCTATTTTATTTGACTATGCAGCCAATGCCCATAGGTGGCCCTGCATATTTCAACCCCCTAACGGGTTTTGTTAAATAATAGTAACTTCATTCTTGGAAACTACTTCTTATAATGCTATTTAGCTCTTTTTTATATCATTCCTCAGATTCAAATATTCTTAAGCCATAGTTTACATTTTTTTTCCCTCATACTTGAATATGGTAAATATGTTTTCAGATAAATTGTCAAGGAATTGAATCCATTTTAATCCATTTTTCGGTCAAAGCTATTTCGACCTTAAACATTAGCCCCTTTATGTCCGGCGTGCATGACTTTAAACTTCCCACACAAAAGACAAAGGAACTCTGAATAAAAGTCAAGTTCCAGCTCAAAAAATATACATTTTTTTTTATGATTTAGGTAATATTGAGCAGTTAAAAGGTTCAAAGTTTGTAGGGTTATTTGTAATAATCCTAGTAAAAATCAAACTATGCTTACTAAGCCCATTGGCTTAAGTAAATTTGAAGCAAGTAATGGAAGAATGCAAGTACAAATGATTTAAGACAAAAGTGTTTTTCATTGATACACAAGAGTTAGAAGGACATCCACAGACTGGAATCTCTTCTCTTTTTCAAGAATTTCAGAAGATTGTCAACATAAGTCTTCATTTGATGTATAGCATCCTGAGCCTTATCAACAGTTACTTGAAGCTCGTGCACTTGACCAGCTTCACTCTTTTCAGCTTGCTGAAGTGCCTTCTTAGCATCTGCAATGGCTTTCATGCCATTCATATGAGTTTCATCCAATGATTTATTAAGCTGATCAAGTTCCCCAGTAACAGCATCTAACTGTTGCTGGAGTTGCACCTGCTGGACGACCTTTTCTTTGATTTTTTGCTTCAGATCCTTCATCTTGACAGCATAATCAGCTTCAGCCTGGGATATCGCAGCCTCAAATTCGCCTATGTTGACTGAAAATTTCACTCTGGTCAAATCTTCGCGACTTGTCTGCATTTGCTCCCTCCTGAAAATAATCTGTTTCACCGCAGCATGGATCTTTTCATACCCAAAACCACCGAGTCCCATTATAACAAATTGGGATGACAATCGGGAAATTTTTTATGGTAGCTCTTCTAAAGGCACCCCCGATATGATGTTCCATATGTTGTTCCATGCCTTACGTCGTGAAAAGCTGAACGCTTTGAGCATCTCTGGATCTGATTCAACATCTTCGTCAGAAGGGGGTATGTAATCTTGAATTAACATGCTTAAGGAAGTGCCTCGTCCTGCTCTTTCCCCTCTGACTTGGGCTTCTTCACTTTCAATTACCGTTGGGGCAGAGGCTGAAGCCTCATCTCCGGATCTAGCCATTACAGTTGATGGCCCTATATGATCAATTGAAAGATTTTAGTTGAATCTTAAAGGATAACAAAAGAATGGATTGTCTTGCAAATAAAGTACAATCACAAATATTGTTATCCCTTACCCAATGGTGGTTCAGCAACATGAGAAGACTTCTCCCCATCTCTCCCGGTTTCAACAGGATTTTCAAGATGGGTCTCAGGAGAGTTTATTGGATTTAGCTCTACTTGAGCTAATGTTTCTGCAATGATAGGGTTGACATCAGTGTCCACACCCTCTTCGGGCATTGGCAGTTCAGCAGCTTCTACGGAAGAAACTGCATATTATTTTACATCATGATTAGAAATATGTTTTGTTTTTAAAAGAAAAATTTGGGCGAAGGGTAACACTCACGCCCAAGGTCTTCTAAATCACATGACAATCTAGCATGATCATAAAATTCTTCAAAAGTCATTCCTTGATTCATCATTTCATCTAATGATACTTCAGAATCTTGGTTAGTCTCCCCAGTGGGAGAATTTGCTACGTCTTCTTGCTGACTTATGTCCTGCAACCCCTGACCCTGGACAACATCTTCAGTAGTGGGAGGGATACTGGGAATGGATGGTAGCTCTTCTCTAGGAGCAACCAAGTTAGCTTGAGTCTGTGGTTGTTCTACAGCACCCTCCACGACCTTTGAAGAAGGATCAGTCCCTTCCCTCAAGGGGGAAATTGAAGAAGCCCCTGCAATCCTCAGAAATATGAGTAACCATATGATTATGGGTATAAACTCATGATTGTTCGAAGGACTTACCACTGCTAATGAAACGTTTAGCTAAGGATTTCCTCCTTCGTTGCCTTGGCTTCTTTTGTTTTTTTGGAGTTTCAGTTGTCTCCTTTATTGGAACTTGGATTGGCGAATGAAAGGCTATGTCCAGTGCCTCATTCATGGCCTGCTGGCCTGGAGATATCTCGCCTGGTTCACGAGGAGAATCAGCAGCAGCCCCAACAACGGTACCACCAGGGCTATATTGTGGCGAAGGAACCCCGGTCCCTTTCTTTGCAAGCTCCAAGATGAAGAAAATAACTTCCTTAAGTAACAAAGCTTCAACTGAAATCAAGTTGCAAAGAAAATAAGGAAAGAAAACTTACATCTTCAGGAGCCACGTACTCTTCCCACTCCTCATCTCCAGAACCACCAGCCCCCTTAGTGGTGCCACGATCAATCATTTCCTTCACCCTCCTGGTGATAGGAACCGAATTATCAGTGGCATATATGAGCATTTCCAGCTCTCTGATATAAGCTCGCACTTCATTGGGGTTATCTCCGTATTGAAGGTCTTTAGAAGCTAGAAGATATCCTATCCCAGGAAGTTGTAGGCCCTCACACTAATCCAGCCAGGCGGTCTCAGTATCACAGTATAAGCTCTGCCATAGCTGAACAGCCTCTGGTCTTAGATATAAAGGCTGTGAGGAAGGTCCTACAATTTTTGATTTTAATTTCTTCCCGACTCCTGCAACTACAGATAGAGAATAAGAAAGTGAGACTTATTACTTTATAAAGTAGCAGTGATTGAAGTTATTACAATCAAATAACTCACCAGGAGCTGATGGAGTGGGTCTTTTTACTCTGGCCGGAGGATTATATCGGGCACGAAACCGCTTTGCTGCCGGTTGTGCCTCATCATCCCCATCATGATAATCCGAGGAATCAGTTCTAGAGGAGGAGTCTGTTGAACCTATTTCAGGAGGAGAAGCATCACCTTCATGAGGAAGAGTTTCTTTCTCTACAGTCCTCTTCCTCTTTCCCACTTGATATACAGGGTGATTCAATATCCCTTTAGGGTATGATGTTATCCAGTGTTCGGCATAAAATGTAGTCAGATAATGTGCCGCTTTTTCAACCGGTAGATCAAATACTGCCCCAGTCTTCTCTCTTGATGTCAGCAACCATAGTTGTCGAGCAACCATCGGATGTTGCTCTAACCTGACATGTACTGGAGGGGATACAACAATCTGTTGCAAACATTTGAATTGGTGTGCAAATCTATATGGAGCATAGGCCTCGCATATGATTTCTCCATCAATCCTGGCTACTAACACGCCATCCCTGCAAGCTAGCATGTATGCCCTCAAATCCAAAGGGGCTTTCCCATCATCAACAAACCGCCCAGATGGCGGACTTCCATAAGGAAAGAAGTTGAATTCCTTATACATGCTTAGTCTTACTTTTATGTCATAACCATTGACATCTAATGGAGCAATTCCAGAGAATGCTTGCACTGACGGTCTGAAAGAGCTTCCAGGAATTTGTAATCCATTCTGTACATTGTAAGTCCTAAAGTGAGTGGCGATCCATCCCCACAAAACCTGGAATGGTCCCACTATTCTTAAAGGAGATTTACCCTGGAAGACGTGAAGTAAACTCCTGTGAATATTTGCTAAAATGGGGGTAGCTAACCCAACCATTTTTCCCTCAGCCAACTTGGCCGCAATGACGAAGGTCCCTGGCCTAACGCCTCTCTTCGAATCCCTGACCGGAAAGAGATAAATACTGAGCCACATTGCCAAGAAACCCGCCAGACGAGTTTTCTTGGGAATTCTTTGATTCACTTCATAGCCCCATTTTTCAAACTCTCCTGCTTCTAGAGTTGGCCAGAATGTGCCAGGAGCTCCTCTCTTCTCAGGTTTTGGACATGTGGTAGGACGTCTGGGCCGGGTATCCTTGGATTTCTTTTTCTTAGATCCTTTTTCCTTTGGATCCATCCCTTTCTTCTCAGTAAGAAACACATTAATCCATTCTTCCGGATGGATATCTTTTCTGAAATGAGTTAATGAGGTCTTTGAACTCTTGAGCTTGTGAAAGATTTTGAATAATTCTCAAGCCAAAGCAGGAGTCTTCTCTGGATCATTCCAAGTCACCTTGGGAGGAATGAATTCATCATACATATCGCCCAATATTGGAGCTCCTGAAATCTTGTGGACATCCCACAAACTGATACCTACTTCTCCATGAGTCAAGTAGAAAGAATTAGTCGCTGGACTCCAATGGCTGAGTATCTCTGGCACGAAGATATCATGTCTGTAAATATATGTTTGCCCAACCCAAACAGCCTCATATATTGCAGCTCTCTTCAGATCCTCAATAAACTCTGCGCAAGTCTGTCGCACCCAGTATACCCACATCCAAGTTGGCTTCACACCTCCCCCAGGACGGAAATCCCAACTTTTCTTCCAGCGTTTGGATTGATCCATCTGAGCATTTCGGAAGATTGAAGGATGACAACGTGGTTGAAGCTCAGGTGTATGTTTTTTCAGATCTGGTGTGCAAGGGCTATGATGCATCACATAAGCCTTCTCCACTGTTCCAGCAGTTTGAAATGATCCTCCGCCTGAGATATTTGCTGAAGCAAAATTGGTATAATTCTGAAACCAAGAAAATGGAAGATAATTCTTTACTTCTGGAATAATGACTTCTTGCAGATGACCATGACCATACAAAGGTAGGTAAGTGCAGTGAGGAAAGTCGTGATGATATTTCTTCAGATACATAGCCAAATCTGGAAGAGTGTTGTTTTTGACAGTATAGTAATCAGGGCCAATGATATTCATCATATCATCTATCCGCTTGCTAGCCAGTTCATCAATTAATCCAGGTCTAAGAGCCATTGAATCTGCACAGGAGTTGAATAAATTAAACTCTTAAATGGGTTTTATTTTTCATAAAATTTGTGAAAGAATTTGAAAAAATGGCTAAGGCATTAAGGCGCGCAAGTGTGGAGATGTCGCGCAAGTGATACATGTGCCGCGCAAGTTTTGGTCGCGCAAGTATTACCGTGCAAGACCTATTACCTTGAGAGTAGCGCGGCAGCGAAGAAACAGTGAAAACAAGAGACTTGCGCGGCGAGGAAGACTTGCGCGGCGAGAGCTCGAGAAATCCGGAACTTCAGATGCCATCTACGGCCGGAAGCGGTATATTTATAGGCCAGGGGGCCTATCTGCGCGCCGCACCCAGAGCGCTCAAAGCCTGCGCGACGCAGACTTGCGCGCCACCCACTGACGCTGAAAGACTTGCGCGCCCTCCCTTTTCCTTTTGATGAATTCAATTTCCTCAGAGTCAAATCCTCATTTTCTCTCCGGATCCAACTCTGAGGGGGGACTTTTTTTGACGCTCCTTTCGTCACAGAATCTAAAGATCGGAAAAGGGAATATCTGAGCTCAAAGTGATTAATCCTTTGAAGAAACATCAAAATCGACAAAGGGATAAAAAAGGAGAACATTGCCCATAGATCGCGCAAGTTCCCTCTTGGTCGCGCAAGTACACTTGCACGCCGCCTCAATACTTGCGCGACTCCTCATGTTCGTGCAAGGGACTTGCGCGACATATGTGATAACCGCCTGGTAACCGCCCAGTAACCGCCCGGGGTCTTCTTTTGCCTATAAATAGACCCTGTGGACCCCCCATTCAAGAGGATCTTTTTCCAGAAACTCGGATTGAAGCTCCCGACGCCCAAGTCTCTTCTCAAAGCTTCTGGAACACTTCTAAGGTAATTTCTTACCTAGAACGGAAGATCTACAGAGAAAAAGGAAGGCCTAAGTGTTGAAACATATCAAACACTTGCGCGCCTACATAATTCCTTCAATATAACTTGCGCGTCCCTCTTCTGGAAGAACCTCAAGAGGATGGTAAAGGGTTTAATAAAGAGTCGCTCAAGCATTTCAATACTGGTTGAAAATCGCGCAAGTACCCCTCATGTCGCGCAAGTATACTTGCGCGACCAATACTTGCGCGCCGCCGCAGGACTTGCGCGCCTTTCAAGACTTGCGCGCCCCTATCTTTTTGGATGCCCATCTTGCCCATTTTTACCCCTCTTAAGCCATTTCACCCTTCCTATTCAAGATTCAGTCTTCAAGATACTCTTCAAAGCCATTTATGGCATGATTTCTTGATTTGACATCCTTATCTGAAAGGAATTCTATGAAATATCTCTCAAAACCTAGTGATTTAAACATCTTTATGTCACCAAAGATTGAGAGTTCATTCATTCAACCTCATCCTTTAAGATGAGAGAATCCTTAACCTGGGTCTCCTTTTCAGGAATAATCCCCAGTTATAAAACCTTTGATCTGGGCATCTTTCTTAAGAATAAGCCCCAATCAAGTCCTTTAATCTTGGGCATCTTTCTTAAGAATAAGCCCCAATCAAGTCCTTTAATCTTGGGTATCCTCCTCAGGAGTAAGCCCCAAACCTTAATCCCTAACCTGGGTCTCCTTTTCAGGAATAAAAATCAGTCATAACCTTGGGCTTCCTTTTCAGGAGTAAGCCCCAAGTCCCCTAACCTAGGCTTCCTTCTCAGGAATAAGTCCTCGTCATAAATCTTGGGCATCCTTCTTAGGAGTAAGCCCCAAGTCTCTTAAAATTTCTCTTAACCAGTCATAAATTACCTTTGATTTGGGTTTCCTTTTCAGGAATAAAACCCAATCATAAGTCCCCTCCTAACTTAGGCATCCTCCTTAGGAGTAAGCCCCAAGATTAGAGTATTCAAAATCTCCATGAAGCACATATAACTTTGTGGACCCTGTTCTTGGATTTTCTCCCTAAAAGTAAATCCTAAACCTTCGTCTATCTGGGCAGTCATCTATACATAAGCCCCAAAACAAATTCTTATGATTGCATCTTTTATGGCACAATTGTCTAAATTTTACCAATACCTCTTGTTTCTCACACCGAGCATGACTCACGTGAGCTTAGAGTGTAAAAGTAATTATGACATTCATCTTTGAGCCATCAATCATAAAACATCATATCCCATTCCTCGAACTACGTGGGTTCTGATTCCATTTTCAAAACAAAGGATACGTAGGTAGCCCATTTATGGGTTCGATCCCAACATTGAAATAATCTCTGTCCTTCTGAATGACGATAAACTTCAAGTGCCCCACTGAGTGGATTTAAAACCAGCCTGGTCATCAAAATGACCAAGAGACTTTTTATAAATGTTTTGAAGGATACCATTGACCAAGAATCTCTAAACAAATATAGATGATTCTATATTGATGAAGAACCTCGAATACATATAAAAGATTCTCTAAATTTCTTGCATATTTAATCATTGATTGTTAAAACTAAAGGAAAGCTCATTTTATACTTGGTAATGTAATAAGGATTCACGAACTTAACTTAAATCTATAAAGAGAGTCCCGGAGTAGACAATAATTCCCCTCAAAAAGGTGTGATGAGTCCGACCTCCCATCCTCTCGACCAATGCAAATTCCCAAGCCTCATTAGCCCACAAGCTAATGAGCGGCTGCCTTTGGAAAGTAGGTCCAAACGGATGTGGAATCATTGGATGTTTCCGGTTCTACGAACAAACCCGTTAGAAACCGATCGGAACGTTTGAATCTCCCGTCCAGGAGGTCATCCCCGGATTCTGCGCGAAACAAAATGGTAAGAGATGATGCAACTGGAACTCGAATGGATATTGATGATGTTGAGGAGGAATGTGAAGATGACATTGACATATATAAAGATGATGATGAAGTTTAACACTGATAGAATTTCATGGTAGTTATATACAATCATAATATATATATATATGTATATATAATAGTAATTATCAATTATTTTCTAACAACATTAACATTTTCTGTTTCAGATGGATGACGAGACATTTCGTGTGTTGGCAGATGCTGACCTGCCTTTCGATGAGGATGAGTTGCTAGCAGATGACCCTCAGCCAGCAGCCGCTCCTGGGAGTATGCGGAGGGGGCGCGGTCTTGCACGATTGATGATTCCTGACCCCGTCCCCGAGCGACGTCCATGTATTGGGTTTGATCCACGCACACAGAGGTGTGATAACCTATGTGATAATCTGTGGATTTGACTAAGATTTCATTAATCTATTCACATAATAAATTTTTATTATTTTTACAGTTTTCTGCATATAGCAGTCGGACAGGGCAGCACTATTTTTCGCAACTATTTCCCTCAGCCGTGGACCACATGGGAGAAGATTCCCATTGATGTGTTGTAGGCCATGTTCGGCCATTGGTTGGTACGTATGTAAATAAATAATTTTTATTTTGAAAATTATTTTATTTCTAACATGATATTTTGATTTATTTGTAGGGTTTATGGTATCCAATCGAGGATACCATGCGTGACGCCATCCATAAGGCATGGGAGGTGGCCATGCGTTATCTCTTTCATCAGTTTTTGCACAATTTAAGAAAAGCAGCCGCGAAGAAAGCAGGAGTGTCAGATTTTGACGAGTCATGTAGAGCACACCGACCAGAGTACATTCCATCCCATGTATGGGATGGATTATGTGCGCACTGGTGGAGTTGTGTCTTTCAAAGGAGATCATCGGTGGGGAGGCAGAATCGGGGGAGACAGGAGGTGACTCATCGAGCTGGGAGTCGTTCTTTCAGTACTCATAGACAGCATCTGGTACGTACATTATTTATAAATATTTTATATAACTATAAATATTAACAGTTTATTTTTATTATTATAGGCTGTCGAGCACCCTGATTTTACGGAGTACGACGTATATCAGAGGATGTATAGTGATCCTGCTACTGGGGAACTCAGAGGTGATCATCAGCATCACATCGTGGTCAGTATTATTTGTTTTCAAGTTTAAAAATTAACTGCATATAATATTTTCAAAATTTTAATTTTAAATTGAAACTACAGGAGTCATATGAGGCCGCAGCGTCACAGACCCAGCCTGAGAGTCATGCCGAGTCATCAGATCAGACCACTGGTCATCAGTTTGATGAGGCGGCATGGATGCAGGCCACCAAGTATTCCTTTGAGAAGGGCTGGGTAGTTGGTATTAGCTCTCGACTGACTTCTGGAGATTATTATGTCAGTGCTGCGATGTCGGCGTCCAACTCGAGAGGATCTCATGCATCTTTTTCTGCTACAAAGTATGAGGATCAGTTGTGATCTCAGACTGCACTGATAGAGAGTCTCCAACAGGAGCAGGAGCAGATGCGTCAACAGCAGCAGTAGCATGAGGAGGAGCGTCGACGCCAGCAGCAGCTGTACGAGGAGCAGATGAGTCGGTGGCAGCAGCAGCACCAGGAGCAGATGGAGTACATGCGCCGACTCACTCATGCTTTAGGGATAGAGTTTCCTCTACCATCATCTGCAGATCCCCCCCTCCCCCCTCCTTCAGATCAGAGTTTGTTTTTATGTTATAATTTTTGTTCAATCAAAATATGAATTTTTTTGTATTCGTAGTTTCTGTCTCATTATAAAATATTAATAATATAATATTTTGAAATAAAAATATTAATATTAATAATAAAATTATTTATATTTTATAATATTAAATTTTATATATATATTAAAATTTTATAATATTATAATTTAATTATATTTTTTTGTAATATTGGAATTATTTTAATATTTGAATGTAAAATAATTCTATTATTTTTATATTAATTTAAATAACTTATTAATATTTTTTTATTTATGAATTATAATTCTAATATTATTATATTAATTAAATCATTTATTAATATTCTATTATTCTTTATTTTGGAATTATAATTCTATTATTATTATATAAATTAAAATAATTTATTAATAATTTATTATTTTTATTTCTGAATTATAATTCTATTATTATATAAATTAAAATCATTTATTAATATCTTATTATTTTTTATTTTTGAATTATAATTGGATTATTATTATATTAATTAAAATAATTTATTAATAATTTATTTATTTTCTATTTTTTATAGTATTTGCGATGGGATACTATGCCCTTCGGAAATAGTATTATTTTTATATCAATTAAAATAATTTAATAATAGTTTTTAATTTTTTGTTTCAAAACATAATTGCGACGGGTCCCGTCACAATTACTATTTTTAAAAGATTTTACAAATATACGGAGTAATATTTGCGACGGGAAGGATACCCGTTGAAAATAATATATTTAACGACGTGCCCGTCGCAACTAATTGTTGTTACGACGGTGTTTTCCGCAACGAGAAATTTTCGATGGGGCCCCGTCGCAAAAGGCCATTTGCGACGAGATCCCGTCACAAATACCTGTTTCTCTAGTAGTGTTTCAAGGTGTTAAAAGAATGTTGAACAATCATCATTTCGTGAGGCAGAAATTCGCCATCCACAGAAACAGTATGTTATTTAACCATTAGATGTAGGTGTGTGTAAGAGTAGCTCTAATCCTTCTTATAACAACATCCTAGTATATTGAAGATACTGTATTTGTTACAAAATAAATGAATAAAAATATTTTAGGGGGTTGGAGAAGGAAAATAAAACAAAAGGACACAGGTGAAGACATTACCTTAAAATCGGGTAACTCCCCTGGGTTTGAGCTCAAAGGCTTCCTTGGGAAGACTTCTGCCCAATGTGAGGATTCAAAGAGTAAGAGAGGAATGTGGAGAGACAAAATGGGCAGGTTTTTTCCGAGCCAAAGTCTTTGGAAGTGTGGGTAAGGAGGTAGAGGTGGGGGCCTTTTATAAGAGGGGAGGAGGGGCACTCTTGGAAAGGTATAAAATGTAACTTTATTTGCAAATGAGTTTCGGATTTTAGTGGTCCCACATTGATGTGTTTCAAGGATAAGGTGATAAGGGTTCTAAATAAACCCATACAAAAGGTTTTGGACGTGTGTAGGTCTTAGATTTTACATTATCTTTCCATTTTATTTAAATCGTTAAATAATGAGTTCATCGCTGCATCATCATGATGTCATAAATACTTTAATTTATTTAATGTCTAAAAATTATTAAAAAAATACTATGATTTAGGAAATCGTTTTATCTTTACAATAAATATTTATAGTCCAAAATATCATTTATGTAGACAAAATTAAAAATATTCTACTTAGGTGATACCTTCTTTGTTACATTTAACATTCTATAAAAATAAAAAGATAAAAAGTCACTTCCTCACAAAAGTGATTCCAGGGGGCCCCCAGGTTTGGAACAAGGCATCCCATGGTCGGCCATGAGACAACCAGTAGCCTTAGGACACGTGTTGTGGTCATTTTTCGTTATTATGATATTATTTTATTATCTTTAACTACCTGATTACTCATTAATCAAGATAATTAAATATAATTACCGTCATTACTATTCATAATGTCCAAAAACAATAGAGACTTAATTACATAAATTGGACCTTCTAATTCCAAATATTTAATCCATTTTACCAAATTCCAAACACATAAATTGCAAGAATTAATTTAAAAAAAACATCTCATTGTCAAAACAAATAGCGGGTTTTTTGGAAACAATATTTATGAAAAGTTTGGCACTTGTTTATGCATAATTCCAAAGTGAAATTAATCCCAATGACCATCATTGAATTACATGGTAAAAATATATTCTAATTACACTTTAAAACAAATTAAAAAGATAATATAAAAATATAATTAAATTTTATGAAAAAGCAGTTTTGATGTAAAATGCAGTATTTCTCACTATTCATTGAAAATTGAACGTTGTCAGAAAAATACCAAAAATTAACCCAAGGTAAATTTCAATGTCCCAATCATAAATAATATATTTATTTTGAAAAATAGAGCTTATAAAATTGTCAAAAGTTAGATTTAAAAAAATGGTTTTCCATCAAAAGTTAGTAAAACAATCTTTTAAAAATATTAGTGTATTCAATGCTTAAGATGGTATTCATTTGTATTTTAAGCCTCTAAAATTTATTGGATAAACGTAAAAACATTTAGCAAACATATATAATCATATTTTAGTTATTTATATTCATTACTGACAATACAACGACTATGTGTTAACTACCATTTAAAATAATATTACTTTATTATTAAAGTGCTACGTATGATTTCAAAGGAACTCGTTGTTGGGTATTGGTTAAGCCATCGAGCATAGAGTTCCCTTTAAATTAATATTGACATTTTATTCACAAATAGGGATAAATATAAAAATGTCATATTCTTTATTTACCTGGGGTGTTACATCCTTCCCCCCTTTTGGGAATTACGTCCTTGCAATTTTAAAATTCAGCTTGGAAACATCCTTGAAAGTCCCACATCAGAACAAGAGTCGGTAAAACAATCACTTTAAAATAAAGGAAGAAAAGTATAGAGGTCACCCAAGTTAACCCATACTAGGATTCCAAGTATGAAAATATGGACATGGAGGAAAAAAACAAAGGTTTATGTTCTAATGGAGAGTGATAGAAAACATGTTTAGGAGAAAGTTAACCACAAGAAAATCAGAAACTTGTGATGGGTTAAACGGTATTCGATTCCCCAGTAGAAAAAGTTAATAGACAACATTTTTGTTTTAAGTTACTTTTTATTGAGAAATTTATTCATAAGGAAATATAATCACTTATCATGTTGACTTTCAGCTTATATTAGATTCCTTAAACGAACTCATATTTTCTACAAAAGATGAGTATTTAGGAAGACTTGTTCACATTAAGAGTACTATAATCAATTTTTAGAGAATCACCTAATCCACAAAAGAGAACTATATATTTCCCATGTCTTTAGACATTAACCAAAACAAAACCAAAAAGGTTAGTACAAGATCAGATAATCCAGAAAAGGATAACCCTTTATAAAAAAAATCTATGCTTAATCTTCAAAATTTGTCCAACAAAACTCAATGTTCAACGAGGACCATTCTATAAACAATTTGTCCATAAAATTATTCAAAGTAAACCAAACTAAGATTGAAACCCAAATATTTGAAGGATTTAGTCACATAGTCTACCAAGTTAAATCGTATCATTTATCTCCAAACCACATCAGTTGCTCTTAATGTCTCGTAATGAAAAGTAATTAACCTAATCACATATCCTCCATGATAGGTTAATAAATTTCCATAGATAACCCAAAATAAACTTACTCATAATTAATAAAATCATCTAACTAAAAAATATTCATTCAAACTAACCAGGGACTTCACGTAGTCCAGTGGTAGGCGATAAATACCAGTGGCACTTTGGTTGTGGGTTCGATTCCCGCAGCTTTGTCTGACGCGACGGGTTGTCACAAGGTCTGCGTGTTGTCCTTTTTCCAAAACTATATAATTATTGAAACATTCCCCAACATGAGATAAAATCTTCAAAAATAATCATAACATATTTTAACCTCAAGTTTATCTCATGCCTTTCATTTTCCATCATAACATATAATTACCCATAATTATCTCAAATGTAAGGATCATATAAACCCTAATGGTTACCATTATAATTATTACGTGAACTTACACATCGATTGGTCATCTCATACATGATTAATTACAGAAGATACCAAGGTTCAAGTGGTTGATCATGACTCCTTGATAGTTGGTTTAGAACAACCACGAGTTTCCTCCTTGGAGCCCCCATTTTATCAAGTATCTTAATCAGAGAACCACCACAGTTTCCTTCAAACCTGTTGTCTCTTTGGTGACTGCTAGGTCCATCCATTAACTAAAAACAGAAAGGTCAGTGTGAGTATATCAACAAAACCATCATGTACTAATGAGGAAGATAAACATTAAGATATACTTACTCATTCACTTTAGCTAAAACTAGGACTCTTTCTGAATTCCTAACCATTATGGTAATGTCACTTATGCTTAAAGAATACCCAAACCTCTAAAGTTATCTAAACCGACCTCTGATACTAACTACAAGTCCACAACCTTAAACCATACTTAATCTTGAGTTATTACAAAATTACACATTGATGATCTTTTAAGGTTTAGAGTTTTAGAGAATTAGATCATGAAACTTGCATTACATTACACATTTAAACAAAGTGGTTACATAAAAGACAGTATTCATTCTTCCCATCAATGGAAACATATTTAAAATAAAACACAGATTCTTTCTTAACACATCCTTGACACTATCATCAAATCATGTACCTTTCCCTTGACATGTGAAAAACATTTCAAAAACTTGGGATGAGCATAAAAAGCTCGGTAAGTGTTATAAAAAATATGGAAAGGAAACATGACTACATATATACATAAGAATGAAATCATACATTACCCATAAAACATAGACACTTTAACATATATCATCAAATCATGAATAAATCATAGAAAACATAAGACATAAAAGGTAACTTGAGGCATTCATAACATTCTTACATAGGGAGTAACCCTCTTGGTTACGTTTGGAATACCCATCACAGTATATTCCCTAAATAACTTCGAAGAAACCTTAACGTTTCACTCCTTCACGTTACCCAATGCATTGGAGAGCTATATCGGGCTCACCTGCCCTTAGTTTATCACGGAACCACCCGTCTTCATAATAATTCCCAAGAACGCCACATAATCGTATCACATAAAACATGCATAAAGGAAACATAACATTTCCACCTTTCAATAACAAGATATCAATACAACACATTGATATAAAAACATTATGAAAACCATTTTCAATACCAAAATAAAAGAAAAGTAAAACATGGTTTTTATTTTTCTTTTAAAAAAAAGGTATGGCTTGTAGAGGAAGCCGAAATTCAAATAATGGTCACGACAGTGGAGAAGTCGTTGTCGCCGCATACGTATGACAAAACACATTCGCTTTTGTCGTTTAGTAAAATTCTTCGTATAAAGAATGATTCCTTTTGGATAAACGTAAAAGTCAAAGGGATTTATACATCGTATAAAAGAAGTTTGTGTATAAAATAAAATATTCCTCAATGAAAGGAGATTGAGACGAAGTCCCATACAAAGACGGTATCGTTGGATTAAGGATAAATCAATTACATAATTATGTGTGACAAGATAATACACCAAATATAAGTGGATATTAAGTGTAAAATAATCAAAGGTCATTCACACATATTCAAAGGATGACATATTCAATAACTACATGTTGAACCCAAAGAAATCGAAATTGGGTTAAGAAGTTCCCTTGACAGCCTAACGGCGCCACATCAAAATGAGTTGATGAGAGATAAAAAGTGTATCTCATCACTTGGACATAAATTTTACATCAATAAGGATATATGAGAACATATCCCAACATAAAAATATGTAAATTAAAAGACCCAACAAAATAAGTCTTTTAAAAAGAGGAAGGTGAAAGGTTCCCTTACCGACATGGGTATCTTTCAAAACATACACCCCATCAAAGAAGGAAAATACATCATTGATGTAAATACTCATAAACGAAAGTATATTACACAAAGAGTATAATAATGGTCAGTACATACACCACTCAAAGGAAATTGTGGAAAATGTAGCATAAATCTCACAGGAATAAAAGTGAGATGAAAAATCCCTTACGAAAACTCAGCAGCCTAACGACGCCACATAAAACATACAAAAATGGATTGATGAGATCAAATAGGGTATCTCATCATATTAACATAAATTTTACAGAAATAGGAATATAAAATAACATCCCCCAACATAACAAAGAGGAGATTACAATAAGTGACATAAAGGAGAGTACTTAAAAAGAAAGAGAGAGGTTATATATCTTACGAAAATTCGGCAGCCTAACGGCGCCACTCAAAACATCCAAAATGGATTGATGAGAGATAATAGGTTCTCTCATCACATGAACATAAAAATTACAGTAAGATTAATATAAAATAACATCCCAATAACAAGAAATATGAGCTTTAAAAGGAATGACATAAAAGAGTGTACTTAAAAAAAATGAGAGGAGTGGGATCCCTTACCTCAGGTCCGACTTGACTCGATCGTTCTTTAATCTCCTGAATAATAAACTTGAGTTAATTTCTACTTGATTAAGAACCTTTTTCAAGCTTATTATTCATTTTATATAACTTATCTCCATGTTATAAACATTATGTAATCATCAAGTTAATAATGTTTGTTTTTCGATATTTGGTTCTTAAGTCGAAAGTAGACTTCTTACAATTACATGTTGTTCGTGGGGTCAAAGGTTCTTTATATCCAGAATGAAATTCCTTATTTGTATATCATATATATCATATAAATCAAGAATATACATGTATTTATAATATCACATAATCATTTAGAGGAATGAAATGAAATGCACTGTTCAGGGAGACGGTAAGCCTTACGTATGCATGAATGCTACTTTCATTTCTATGTCATATTAGTGGAATTAAAACTATATTAGAGGTATGTATATTTTAATTCCAGAATTATATTAATCATTTAGATGTAACATACATCATATATATCCATTATATATATGTACTCATAATAATTCATTACATTTGGGGATAAGAAATGAAATGCACCGTTCATGGAGACGGTAAGCCGTACGTACGCATGAACGCTACTTTCATTTCTATCTCATAATTTAATGGAACGAAAATAATAATGATATAAAGTTATATTATAATTCTAGTATAAAATCATATATAATAACTTTAAATCCATCCATTATACATCCCACATATGGCATTAACGAATCACATCCCTTTGAGGGGGCGGTAGTCCGCACTTCCTTAAATGAAGATATCGCGTTTACCCATAATGGAAACCATAAAGGTATGCCATAAATGATAAATACAGAAGCTTAAGTAAAACATAAACATATCATATATCATATATAATTATAGTGTCATCTTAATGGCCACCTTTGAATGTGTTAAAAGAATTTTGAACAATCATCGTTTCGTGAGGCAGAAATTCGCCATCCACAGAAATAGTATGTTCTTTAACCATTAGATGTAGGTGTGTGTAGGTGTAGCTATAATAAGTCTTATAAAAACATCCTAGTATATTTTAGATACTGGATTTGTTACAAAATAAATTAATAAAAAGATTTTAGGGGGTTGGAGAAGCAAAATAAAACAAAAGGTCACAAGTGAAGACATTACCTTAAAATCGAGTAACACCCTTTGGTTTGAGCTCAATGGCTTCCTTAGGAAGACTTCGGCCCAAAGTGAGGCTTCAAAAAGTAATAGAGGGAAGTGGAGAGACAATATGGGCAGGGGTTGGCCGATCCAAAGTCTTTGGAAGTGTGGGTAAGGAGGTATAGGTGGGGGCCTTTTATAAGAGGAGAGGAGGGACACTCTTGGAAAGGTATAAAATGTAACATTATTTGCAATTGAGTTTCAGATTTTAGTGGTCCCACATTGATGTTTTTCGAGGATAAGGTGATAAGGGTTCTAAATACACCCATCCAATAGGTTTTGGACATGTGTATGTCTTAGAGTATACATTATCTTTCCATTTCATTTAAATCGTTAAATAATGAGGTCATCGCTGCATCATCATGATGTCATAAATAATTATATTATTTAATGTCTAAAAATTAAAAAAAAAATATGTTTTAGGAAATCGTTTTATATTTCCAATGAATATTTATAGTCCAAAATATCATTTATGTAGACAAAATTAAAAATATTTTACTTAGGTGATACCTTCTTTGTTACATTTAACATTCTTTAAAAATAAAAAGATAAAAAGTCACTTCCTTACAAAAGTGATTCCATGGGGCCCCCAAGTTTGGCACAAGGCATCCCATGGTCGACCAAGAAACAACTAGTAGCCTTAGGACACATGTTGTGGTCATTTTCTCTTATTATGATATTATTTTATTATCTTTAACTAATTGATTACTCATTAATCAAGATAATTAAAGATAATTACCGTCGTTAGTATTCATAAGTTATGTATATTTTTTTATCTTCATTATAGATAGTCTATCATGTACTATTTGACTGAATGCATCACCCGCATTGTTCCCTTTCCGAGGGTGGTTATGTATTGGGCATTCATAATATTTAATTATCTCTGACAATATTTAGGATTACATATTCAACATTTTTGGAGTGAATATGTAAATTAATTCTTTTTTCAATATATATATCACACATATCTCCTTAAATATAATGCCTCCATATTTTAATGAAAAACTTTCTATATCTAACACCAAATCATGAGATGGGTAATTTTTTTAGTAAACCATTGATATTCTTGAGGAATAAGCTATAACTATTTATTTCTGCATGAGAATTCATCCCTATATATTTTTGGATAAATCATTATAGATTAGAAAACCTTATCTTATAAACGACATTGTAATAATGATTTGGACGACAAATCTTATCTTTAGTTCCTTGAAATTGTTCTTCTATTCATCCATCCAAAGTAGCTTGGTTCCAGTCTGAGTTAACTTGGTGAGTAAATTATACAGTCATGAGAAAGTATCAAAAAACCCATCGATGATACCATCTAAAAAATAAAACATTGGATTTTAGTTTCCATGGTCAGTCTGAGACATTATTAAATATCCTTCTAATTTAATGGATATACTAGTATACCCTCTCTTGAGATTATATAACCCAAAAATGTTACCTTTGGTAGCCGCAATTTAGGAATTGTAATTTTATCGTATGGTTTCACATGGTAAATGATTTTTAGTATGATTATTCAATGATCATCATGTTATTTATTACTATATTAATATTTAATAAAATCATCTACTACGACTACTATTATCTGATCATAGAAATAATAAAATACACAATTTATTAAATACATGAAGATAGAAGGGGAATTTTTTAGACCAAATGGCATCATTTAATAGTCATAGTGACCATACATATTATGGAATATTTTATTTGGTATATCATCATTATTAATCCCCAATTTATGATGTCAAAAAATAAGTCCATCCTTCGAAGACTGTTGATATCAGCATTATTGGTCAAAAAAATCATCAAAACAGGGTAGAGGATACTTGTTCATGATTGTGTACTTGTTGAATTCAGGGTAATCAATGCAGTGTCACATCAATCCCACACTCATCCTTTCAAAAAGAATATATTCACCCTACGGTAACACATATGGAATAATAAATCCCATGTAAATATTATTTTGTGTCCATTTTATTGGGATTCTTTGATATAGGTTTGGCGTCATGTATTATTTCTATTGATAACTCAACTTATGAATTCAGGGGAAGACTAAAAAACTATTTTATAGAGACATAAAAAACCCTTAATATATGAATATGATATATATTGATTCTATCTCAATCAATTGGACATAGACACCCATTTATAATGGGAACAGATAGCCATACACTGGATGTGATCTCCCTAAGATGGTTATATTTAGCATCACTCTAATTGACAATCATATGTTTTTTGTAATTTTATATGTGATTTCCATTACATAGAAATTGATATGGTATTCACATATAGAAATTCAATCTATTCTTAAGATAACATATAATTTTTCTAAAAATATCATAATGAGGTTTGTAGAAATCACATTCCCAAAAACATTTACCAAAAGAACAATCATAGAAATTAGATTCAACCATCGTACCATTAAAGGGATTCACTACTAGTTTTAAATCTAATCATTGAGTATAGAAATTAACATTACAATAAAAATTTTAGGATATAAGTGAATTTATATTTCTAATATCAAATAGGATTCATCAAAATTTGATTATACCTATAACCACCCAACTTAATTGCTCTATATTTAGTGCCTTAGAAAAACTAAAATGGTTAGTAAGACCGTTGGACATCTTTGTTCAAAGTGATCAATAATTTATATGATGTTAAAATCATGAACCTTATTTTTAATGTATGAAATCTTTGTAATAAACAAGTTCATTCACAGTCATCATCTATTCAATTATTTTATGATTATTTATAAAGAGTTTGTGAATTTCTTTAAACATAACCCCTCTGAGGGTTAAACTAGGTGTGCCTTAATTCCCATTTTTATTCAACTATTAGGGATTGTGTCCATCTCAATACACTTTTTTAGAGTTATTACATTTATGTAAAACTTTTACATGGACACATCCTCATGTAGTTTCCAAACAATAATGTTATTTCCAAGAAAACAATAACATTACAAATCAATACTATTCCAGGATATTTTCCTATACATTTTATTATCCATAGACATATCATTAAATATATCCTTTGATATGTAATGAAATGAGATTCTTTATAATGTTAAATAATGGAAATATCAATGATCACATAATAATTTCATGGGCTTAAGTGTAAGAGAACATGTTTCTAATAGTTTATAACCATAAAAAGTATAACATATATCATAAAATTGACTCATGAAATAAATCATGGAATTTAAAATGACATGATTAATAATGGGATAAAAGTACATTAGGAATGAGATAATAAACTTAGAATAAGGCATAAATGTTTTGTATAGAAATAATCTAATAACATTGTCAACATGTATAAATTGAAATAGGTTTAATCATCTTGTTAAGAACAAGAAATCAGGCCGTCCTATAATCCCATGGAAATGAAATTAGGTCCACAAAACAACATTTGTGCAAGAAGATAGGTCTATACATAACATAACATAACATTACCCATTAAATTTGAGGGAGAAATAGGACACACCATTCTTTTTTCCATAATTTGACCTTGATCATTGATTATAACATATCAATCATTCTTGGTAATAACAGGTCCATCATAATGGGTTAAAATGTCACCATAAAAATTTATTATAATATATGTACCATCACATAATTAAATCCAGACAAATATGTTCTAGAATATCATATAAAATTATCATAATTGAAACCATGAAATGAAATGGGTTTCATAAAAATAATATCACAATATAACACATCAACAACGAACATGTTTCCTAAAAATATTGTCATAATATATATGAAACATTTATGGGAAGAATAAAGATTTTAGCATTGGATAATATCCCCTGTAAAATTTCAGAAATGTCAAAGGATGTAATCTTAAATTGAAATGAATTTTAAAGATCAAATAAAACATTTCTTGATGAAAATAACCTTTCTTCAAAAATATATTTTTTTAATGAAAGGTATATAAGATATTTTTGAAATATTTTAATCTGAAAAAAACATTGAAAAAATATTGGATTATTTAAAACATTGTGTGGTCATGAAAGTGGTAAATTTTATTCACTTCATAAAAATTATAACAAATATTCCTTTTTCACTTTTTGTAAAATCAAAACGTGTCTTTCTTGGAAAATGACATGAATATTCCTTTTAATATTTTTTTGTAAAAATGTAATAATGGGGAACAAAGAATTTAAATAATACGTGGATTAAAATAAAATATTCTATAAATCATATTTTGAAAACATAGCTATAGAAGCATAAGGATTTCTAAATGAAGTGTGAATAATGAACGTTTTCTTTTAAAAACATTATTTTGGAATCTAAAGGGTTTAATGGGACGAAAATTATGGTAAAACATGTATTATCATTAAATAAACATAGTAGAGTAATATTAAAGAATATATTGAAAAATATAATATAATAATTCATTTTCAAATTCATAATCATAAAAAATCATTATAAACATTGAGATTGTAACATCAAACCCTTACCACATTGGTAACATTTGAATAAAAAACCCACAGAAAGTATAAAATAAAAATAAACCATAAATTGAATTAATATAATTGGATTAAATATATATAATTTCAAGTGGTTATTATATATAACTCCTAAAATAATATATCTTCCCGACACAACAATCGACTCAATAAAGGAAAGTTGAGACATTTATCCCTTACCTTAAGTATCGATATATTATGCACACATTCAATCATGAAGTATAATTAAAATAGGTTTATTATAAATATATTAATGAAAAATACTCATATGTATAACAATATATATGATCTATTTTTGACATTTTATTTCCAATTTTTTCTTAATTCCATGTTAAAAACACATTTCGGGTAACAACTACTATGATTTTTTTCATGTTTGTTTTGGTTTGGAATATTAAGTATTTTCTTTTTTATAATGGTTAAAAAATATCCAAAATATTTTAAATCATGTAAATATTATATATATTCATTATAAAACTATTTATTTTAATCCATTAATGTTATATATATATAATTAATTACACTATTCATTGAGACAGTTGGTCGTTCGTGTGCATGAATGGTGTTTCCATTTATTGGGGAATGAAATGAAAAAAAATATTTTGCCTTTTATAATAATTTTATTATAATATATATCACATATATTCAATAAATGTACCCTTATTACCTTCTATGTAATGCTTTGGTGAAAGACAAATCACATAGGTTAATGAGGTCATAGTCCTTCGTACAAACGAATGACGTTTTCATATCTTCCACAGAATGGAATGTATGAATGTATATGTGATATAATAATTTAATAGGAATAATTATTTTTATAGATATTATATATATTTATTTAATGTTTCCTTATTACAATACATGTGAAAATTAAACAAAAAAGGCTTTGGTTCTATTCGTGAGGCGGTAGTCCACTATTCACAGAAGCGTTGTTATCATTTTCCAACGGCTCCAGAGGTCATGAAATATATAAATTATTATTTTTATATGGATGGAAAAATATTTTAAATATAATATAAAAACATTTAATATATCATTATATCTATCTAGTAGAGGTGGTGATGGAAACTGAATAATATTAGTTTGTGAGGCGACAATCTTTCATAAACAAGACTGACAATTTTGTTTCCCATTTGATAGAAGATAATATTGATTTAAGGCATTACGTTTAGGAAATAAGATTGTAATATATGTTATAGTATTATGTTATTAAATCATAATATTTTATGAATATTTGAGGTAGTTGAAGGAGGAAATAAAAAAAACATGGTTATGCATTTTACCTCTTATTGAGTGACCATATTTAGGTTTATAGCTAAATAATTCTTAAGAGTGTATCATAATCATTACAAGGCCACTACGAGGTGGATATAGAACTGTGGAAGATATATGGGTAGGTGGTGGATGAAAAAATGGGTTTGGAAGAATGAAGAATTGAGGATAGGTGATGTCTTTTATAAGTGGGTGAGAGAGAACAAATCGTTTAAAAAAAATAAAGTTTACACATGTTTTTACATAATAAAATGAAAAAAAATATGTATTTAAAAATCCTTAGAGGTTATAATGTCAAAATATTTTCATCAAATTGGTTTTTAATATGTTTCTGCATCATTTTACCAGTTATCTATTTATATTAACTCATGGTAAACCACTTTTACCCTTAAACATGTTAATTAATGTTTACTATTTTTTCTATTCATTTCGACGAAAAATTAATCATAAATTATTATATAATATAAATTTTAATGAATAAAGTATTCAATCCATTTTTCAAAATTCCATTCAAAGAATTTTAAACATAATAAGTTTATTTTAATCTTGTAAGAATAATGAAAAAGCAGTTTTCCGAAAAGAAAATGTTTAAATCTTTAATGGATATGAAATAATAGTTTCATTAAAAAAATATTTTTAATAGTTTCTCAAGGAAAATTAAATAATATATTTATGTGAAATTAAATCTGTCAAATAAAAAAATTATTCAAAAATATATTTCATTATATCTCAAGGTGCTACACAATTATTCTTTCATTGTCCCATCTTGGAATATGTGAAATAAATGGTGAAGAAAAAATGGAGTGAAAAAATTAAATAATTGTACAATTTTTTCGGTATTATAAACCCTATAAATTCTTGATGATCAATTTTTCCATTCATAGACACTATGTGAGGTTCTGTTGGAACTCCCTCTCTATGATTTCATCAAAGAATTACCCTATAGTTCATACAATTCTCATGTATATCTATATTATAATAGAGATCATAGATATTATTGAGTTTTATAAAAGAATCCATGTTCTCATGTGATTTATAGAGTTCATTAATATGTATTATATCATCAAACACTAAACGTATATTTCATTATCCATGTGATTTGTGTTGGAACACATATCTTCTTCCATCTCCCCCAAAGTGGGATGATCAAAAACTATGGATTCATCAATGACTATATTTTAGTTGCATCATGGTATAATTAATGAACACCTATTGAAATATTTAAATTTAATATTATTAGAATATTTTCCCTCTCCAGTATAGATCATAGAGATATCATGGTCAATGAACATTCTTTTTTTTATAACAAAATGAAATAAAAATTTTTATTTGTTATTTTATTAACATGGTTGAAAAATGAAATTAAATTTAAATAGTCTCACACTATTTTATTAAATCTCCAAATCCCTAACCATTTAGTTTAGAATTTCCTGTAATATAGAAATTATAGATAAATTAGTCTATGATTCCATTATCATAACCCAAGAGAGGGTCTAGTGAATCACTTGAACATATTTAGGTAAGTGGTATTTTAAACTGATAACTCTAAGATCTCGATTCACTGCATAGAATACCCATTCATAAAATATTTACATGGATTTCCCAAAAAACATGACTCAAAATAACATCATTGTTAGAGTGGACAAATTCTATAGATTATAATGTAGTTAAGTCCTCCCAAAACCATCATAAGAAATCCCCAACAAAAGTAAGTTTCTCAATGAGGAACAAATGAACACATTATTCTATGGTTACATACATAATAAAATAATAGAGGATTTTATATCATAATATATTATTAAGGGTATTTTATTCTATAAAAATATGAATATTTTTACCTCTACGGGCCCCCTTAATATTATATGGGATCAATGAAATTAATTTACTATGTTATGATAAAAAATTATGAATAGACTATTTATTTTAGATTATCATGAATATATTATTATATTTAATAATTTATGTGGTCTAATTTAACAATAGTAATTTTTTAAAAAAAATAGATACAGAAGCATAATATAGATGTATGATCTTATTAGGGTACCAGTAATGGTGGAGGGTGAATTAGTGGTGCCTATTTATTTTTTTGTCAAATGTTTTCCTTCAAAATTTAACCCCTATTATAAGTTAATGTCATGATTCACTATCATGATCATATTTCACACCCATATATAAGAAATATAAATTTGGTGAAAAGAACCATAATTTTTACAATATTCTTCCATGGTTTGAGATCCTAATCCTTTTTATGATTGACTTTTGTCCCACACATGGATTCACATTTCACTATAAAATTAATATGATTACAAATGCTTTGAATTATTGAATAGACCTTGATTAGGTATTATCCAATTCTCTAGGAAGTATGGTATCAATCACTTACTATTTTTTTAATGGTTGACATTGATTAGATTAGAACCAAATTTTCATTAAAACATCATCATTCACTTTAGAATGAATCACGCCTTCAATGTGTTTTGGGATACTTCTACATAAAATAAATGATGCTATTATTGATGTTACTCAATAACCAGACAAAATAGAGTAATGTAGAATAGGATATACATTTCTCCCAGTAGTTCATAATGGAAAACCAGTGCATGGGAAGTTGCTTGAACAAACTGATCTTCTCCATCCTCAATAGCAGGTATCTCATTCAATGATAACTGAATCATCATTATAATACCTCTTGAAAAATAATAATGTAGCACATGTATATGATTCATAAATTATATTATCAGTGTAAAAAAACTAATATACCAATCTATAAACTCATAAAAAATTAATTTATCATTTTTTATACATATATTTCAAAATAAAATATAGGGATTTTTTTTAAAATATTGATTTTTGAAACTCTTTTTCTTGATTTCATCAATTATATTTGTCAATTATTTCCTTAAAAGAGAAAAAATTATAGTAATGTATTGTTTAAAATATTTGGATTTAAATTTTACACATGGTCCATAAGATCTTATAATTAATATTAAATCCCTAATAAATCAGGTTATTTCCTCTTTTAAATTTCAATGAAATTCTCTTGTAAAAAACATCATTTAAAACAATTCCATGTATGAATGAGATGATGTTTTGGAATATTAAGTATTTTAAAAGTAACTCATAATCAACATCATTTTATCTTTTATGGAATCATTATCCATATTAATAATCATTTTGTTAATCCATAAAGAATAATTTTCCAAAATAAATAGATTAAACATCTTTATAATCCAAATATTTTGGAAACTCAATATTTTACGAAGTCAAATATCATGTGATTAAAAAAAATTTCATTCATATGCATTAATTTTATAAATGAATATATTAATTCTTATTCACATGTAAGATAATTTACTTTTCTGTTTATTTGATATTATATATCATAGATGATATATCTTATGTGATGGCTATCTATCTTTCGTGTAGATGAAATTCAATTTCCATTTTTATAAAATATTTTTATAAAGATCAACTCTGAAACACATTGGTCAATATTATACAATTCTTATTTGCATATATAAATATCATTATGCAGATGAATATACACATGTTTTGGCCGACACATCTAAATTTAATTTTCTATTTCCTATAATATTAGCTCGGTAAATAAACTACCCTATGTAAAGAATAAATTCATTTCCTAATTTTTACAATTCCGCATCATTAGACAAAACCTATTACATATAGGATAAAATACTTATTCATTTTCCAAAATCTATTCCTATGATATATATTCTATAATTTCTTAAAATTAACATTTATCTAATTTAAATGATCTCAATAATTCTCCAACACTTCTATGAAATTATTTAATAATCTCTAAAACACTTCTCTGTAATCATAGAATATTTCTCATGTAGGGTTGAAAAAAATTAAAAATTCTTCAAAACATTAAAAGGAAAATCAATATACCAAATTTTATTTTTTTTCATCCCTTGATATTATTTTCTAACAGCATCTAAAAACACAACTTATCATTTAAATGACACAAAATCACTAATTTCTCGAATAAAAATATCTTCACACCACACCATAAGTTAATGTCATCCGCTATTCACACGAGCATTGTTATTATTTTCCAATGGGTCTGATGGTAATAAAATATATCTGGTATTATTTTTATAGGTATAAAATTATATTTTAAATATCATATAAGAACATAAAATATATAATTGTATCCATCCATAAGAGGTGGTGATGGAACATGAATAACATTAGTTTGTGAGGAGGTATTCTGTCTTAGATATGATTGACAATTTTGTTTCCCATTTGACGGAAGATGAAATTGATATAGTTTATTCAATTTAAATAATAACATCATAATGTAGGGTATATAATTATGTTATCATATCATAATAATTAATGAATATTTGAAGTATTTGAAGGAAGAAATAAAGAAATGCATGGTTTTGAAATATACCTCTTATTTAAAGACCCTATTTAGGTTTACAGTGAAATAATTCTTAAGAGTGTTTCATAATCTTCAAAATACTTTTAGAAGGTGGATATAGATTTAGGGAAGATATAGGTATAGGTTGTGGATGAAAAATGGGTTTCGAAGCATAAACAAGAGAGGATAGTGGTTGCCTTTTATAAGTGTGTGAGAGGGAACACATTGTTTAAAAAAATAATATGTACACATGTTTTCGAATGATAAAATAATCTGAAATGGGAAATTATATAACCTTATAGGTGATAATGTCAAAATATTTTCATGGAATGTGTTTTGATAATCTTTCAACGTCATTTTACAAAATACCTATTTATTTTAACTCATGGTAAACATGTTTTATCCTTAACTATGGTAATCAATTTTTAATATTTTTTCTATTCATTTTGACCAAAAACAAAACATAATTTTTTATATAATGTTAATTTTATAGTTTAAAATATGGCATCCATTTTTAAAAATTTCATTCATAGTACTTAAAAAATTAATTTTATATTAATCGTGCTGGTGCAACGAAAAAGTGATTTTCCAAAGAAAACATTTTTATATGATTAATGTCTATTAAATAATGGCTAAATTTAAATAATAATATTACTATTTTTTCTTGTATCATTAAAACATAGTGTTATATGTAATTAAATCTATCAAGTAAATTAAATTTCATACAGAAATATATATCATTAAATCTCAAGGTGTTACACAATTCTTCATCCATTGTCCCTTCTTAGAACATGTGATTTAAACGGTGACCATGCCCCCTTGATACCCCTTAATCCTCCTACTGTTGGTTATCCAATATGAAATGTACATAGACTTATAGTTTTTATTGGGTCCATTTTCTTTTCACTTTTTCTTTTTTAACAAAATAAACAAACCATCGTCATGCTTCATGCCCTTATCTAAATGAAGAATTATAGTAATATGGTCTATGAGAGACTTATCATTTTTGTTTATATTAAAATTTACAACAAATATATTGAAGCCAAAATGGAGTGAAAAATGAGATCACTGTACAATTTTTTGTGTAGTATAAACACTATTGATTATTTTTGATCAATATTTCTAATCACAAAGACTATATGAGGTTTTCTTGGAACTCCACCTCTATGATTTCATTAAAAAATTACCTTATATTTCATAATATTCTCATGTATATCTATCTTATAATTAATATTATAAATATTATTCTATTTTATAATAGAATCCATGGTCTCATGTGATTAATTGTGTCATGACCCACCTTCACCAAAAAGAGGTAAGAGACAGCAGATTGCCAGACCCTTCTTTATTTAAGTTGAAGGAGAGATAATTACCCCCGAGACCCGCCTTCAATAGGTCCCGGAGTGGCGACTAGCACCAAGGGTATTACAATCACACACAAGATGGAAGACATTACACTTTTTAATTTAATAGGATCGGGAGATAAGATAGAAACCCCAACAACACCAAAGTTGAAAGTAAATGTAAAGAAAAAAGTAAACCATTACCATATGCATGTTCAAATGTAAAAAATATGAGTTACATAGACTCCAAAGGTAAAGTACCAAATGAAAAGAAAAATAGCTACTGAAACTGTACCAACTCCCGAGCTAGAACAGCCATACACGATCCCTGATGACCTCCTGAATCCTGAGAGCAGTTTTATATACGTAGGGTGAGCATACAAGTATACTCCGTATGGAAAACCAAAGACACAAGTGCACAAGTGGGGAGGAATTCTAATGCCCTATGAGAAGGGAGACAACCAAAGCACCTAGTAAGGAAAAATATCCACCCAAGCCTCACCAAGGTACACTCCCCAAATAACGCAAGTCAAGTAAAGTATAGTAATAAAACATCGATGTTTGGGTACCCGGCGCCACTTTCCCTCTGGTTATTGAAGACAACCTACACATCATACCAATCCCACCATTCTTACTGTAGTCCCACTACCACACCCCGCCCGCACACACATGGGCCACAACCACACATCCCGCCCACAGACACCTGGGCCACAACTGGACATCCCGCCTACCAACACCTGGTCAACAACCGCCATGAATAACCACACCCGCAAACACATGGGTCAGAACAACTACTGCCATGCTCAAAGATACCAAGGACACATCCCGAAGACACTTGGGCAACAACTTACCCCCAAACACCTGGTACAACCACCATAACTACCCTGCCTGAAGATTCTTGGGATAATAATCGACCTCAGGCCATCACAGCCTGCCTGAAGGGTCTTGGGCTATTTGGGAAAGGGAGAAGAAAAGGAGCTAATAACCAACCACTCATAAGAGTGTTTGGAAAAACACCCTCCCCCATGAAATGGGGGTGTTTAGCACTAATGTGATCAACTTGGGTGGGGAACCAATAAGTAACATAAAAGATACAGATATAGGTATCGGTAAAAAGCACTCATCACAGTCAAGGTTTTCCAAAGACCAACCTAAACACAGACAGCCTCATTACTATTCATTCATAAGAAACACAACACTCACTACCAAGTCACAACTCATTCCCAAAATGAATTACCCATTTAAATCATTCTGGTTTCAAGTTTAATCACATCCATTTATGTGAATTCTTCACTACTGGGAAACTAGCAGGCATAACCAAAAGCCAGAGGAAAAGAGAAACAGCCAACATCAACTTAAGCATTCACACCTGGTTCTCTTTTAATGTTACAATAAAAAGGGGTTTAGTGTGGTCCCTCAAAGTACTGGAACCATAGAAAACCCAAAGTCACAGCCCCATGTCCCCAAAACTAGGAACAAATGATTTTTTTCAACAATATAGAATCCCACCTGAGTTCCTGTCATAGCAGAGCAAACACATAGCTTCAGATTCACAACGAAAAACCGTACCACAACGAAGGATCCCGTCCTCTCCTACTTTCCCCCATAATAATCTAGTAGTAAAACACACCCACTAACAAAACAGAATAGGGAAACTTCTAGGTTTAAGCACATAATTCATTAATTTCCTCTTTCATTTCATAGTAGAGAAAACACGGATCTATGCTTCATGTTCCCGGGTACTCTCCTCAAGCCCACCGTTCTTCCACAACACATGAACCAAAGGAATAATTCATCCATGAGGCACATTCTCTTCATGACCTTCATTCATCATTAGTCTCTCTACGAACGTTTCATCATCCCCAATATCTAGCACTTCCCAGTTGAGGACGTCTGAATCATCATGTAGAAATTGTCGGAGCTGGGACACAAGGAAGACGCCGTGCACCCTTTGCAGCGGTGGTGACAATGCCAGCTGATAATCCACCCCGCCAACCCGCTACAGCACTTCGAACGGTCCGAAAAACCTGGGGGAAAGCTTAATCCATCTACCGAACTTCTATTGCCCACGCTGAGGGGAGACCCTCAGGAATACATGGTCCCCGACACCGAATTACAAGGGTCTCCTCCTATTATCAACATATGACTTATGTCACTCCTGATCCACCTTCATCCTCTCTCATATAAGATGGACCTTCTCCGTCGTGCTCTGCACCACCTCCGAGCCAAGAACACTTGTTTCCCCAATCTCAGTCCAACACACGGGTGAGTAAAACGGCCTTCCGTACAAAGCTTTGAACGAAGCCATTACAATGGTAGAGTGATATCTATTATTGTAGGAAAACTCTACCAGAGGAAAGTGTCATGCCCACGATCCACAAAAATCTAGAATACATTACCGTAGCATGTCCTCCAATGTCTGAATAGTGTGCTCTGTCTGTCCATCTGTCTGTGGGTGGAAAGTAGTGCTAAGACGTTGTCGGGTGCCAAAAGAATGCTGCAATCCTCTCCAGACTTGTGAGGTAAATCATGCATCCCTATCCAAGACTATAGACATCGGAACTACATGCAACCACCCCACCTTATCCACATATCTCTGTGCTAAGGAATATATTGCTCCTGACTCCTTGATCGCTAGAAAGATAGCTGATTTCGTCAACCGGTCCACCACTACCCAGATGGCATCATAGCCTCCTTGAACCTTGGGTATCCCTATGATGAAATCCATAGATATGTCATCCCACTTCCACTCGGGAACATCTAAAGGTTGCAACAAACCTCTGGGAACATGGTGTTCATCCTTCACCTATTGACACACTAGGCACTTGGACACGAAATCTGCCACCACCCGCTTTACACCAGGCCACCAAAAATGTTCCCTCAGACCCTGGATCATATTCGAAACTCCCGGGTGCACCTCTAGGGGTGAGTTGTGGAACTCACTAAGAACTCTCTATCACATCGCCTCTGGAAAAAATATATTTCCTCAGAAAGAACCTAATTCTGACCAGCCTCTGTCCACCCTTTCGGAGCATCACCTTGGTTAACCTGATAACGCACCACTTCGTTTTCTGAGTCCCCCCACTAAGACTCCTCCACCTTCCATAGTAGAGAAGACTGAAAATTTATCTGATAGTGGAACCTCTTCCACCTTCCACCCTTGCATCCATGTGCAGGGCAGGCAACTCTTATATTGCCTTCCAAGAATCTGCCGACTCTCGAACCGCATCCTTCTGAAACTTCCTAATCAAGGAATCAGACACCACATGTTCCTTTCCTAAGGTGTAGGAAATCTCAAATTCATATTTTTTAAGTAATTTCATCCACCTTCACTGTCGTATGTTTAGGTCCTGCTAGGAGAATACATACATCATGATCTTGTGTTCGGTGAAGACCATGAAGCGCTCCCCGATGAGGTAGTGTCGCCACAACATTAGTGCGAACACGACCTCCGCAAGCTCGATATTATAGGTGGAATATTCACACTCATGGGGGGTAACTACCTAGAACCATAAGAGATCACCCCATACCGCTGCATCAACACACATCTGAGCCCTTTCCCGAAAGCATCACAGAACACCTCATACACCGCCCCTTCTTCTAGAAACCTCATCACTGGGGCACTAACCAACTTATCCTTCAGATAGCTGAAGGATACCTCACACTGCTCATCCCACATAAAATCCTGGTTCTTCATGGTCAAATCTATCAAAGGTTCTGCAACTCAGGAAAATTTGGGCACGAATCTTAGGTAGTAACCTGCCAGCCCGAGGAAACTACGAACCTCCGACATGTTCATGGGTTCTGCCCAAGAAACAACTGCATCAACCTTCAATGGGTCCACTACTTTCCCCTTCTCAGACACCACGTACCCAAGGAAGTTCACTTCTCACGTCCAAAACATCCACTTGGAAACATCCCATAGAGTTGGTGTCATCAGAGGACCTCTAAAACCGTTCTCAAGTGCTCAGCGTGATCCTCCTCTCATCTTGAGTATATCAAGATGTCGTCAATAAACACGAATATGAACCAGTCCAGATATTCCCGAATGATGGAGTTCATGAGCCCCTTGAACATAGTTGGATCATTCGTGACGCCGAACCACATGACCACAATCGCAAAGTGCCCATATCAGCACATTAAGGTAGTCTTGGAGATATCACCCTCACTCACCCATAGTTGGTGGTATCCTGACAGCAGGTCAATCATAGAGAACTAACCTACTCCCTTCAACTGTTCAAAGTGATTGTATATCCTCATGATGGGGTAATGGTTCTTGATCATTACCTGGTTCAGTCTTCAGTAGTTTATTCACATCCTAAGACCAACATTCTCCTTCTTTACGAATAAGACTGGAGCACCCCACAGAGACACAATTGGTCGAACAAAACTCTTCTTCATCAGATCGACAATCTGGATCTGTAACTCCCTCAACTCAGAAGGTTCCATCCGTTAGGGATCCATCGAAATCGGTCGAGCATCAGGTTGCAAGTCTATCCTAAACTCGATATCACGTCAAGGGGGTAGAGTCACAACTTCTTCAGGGAAGATTTCCATAAAATCAATGATGATCCCTAGGAAATCCACCATCTATATATCACCAGACTCCATTGATAGCTTGGATAACAAGGAGAGGAGGGGTTACCCTCACCTACAACATCCATGGAAACTCCGCTCACTGTTGAACGTTACACGTCAGCTACCCAAGTCTGAAAACATGACCCTTCCTCGGAAGTACTCAATGACAACACTTACAGAGAATCACCATTCAATACCCATAATGATATCATATGGATGTATCTGGAATAGTAGAAGATCCCTAACTGATTGTTGTGGCCCAATCACCAGTCTAAACCCCTGGAAAACATAAAACAATTCGGTCTGACCACTAAATGTTGTGCTCAGCACCAGGGGAACTGTAAGTCTCTCAGTTTCTAAACCCAGAGCACGGGCCAGACTAGGTGTAACAAAGGAGTGTGAAGCTCTTGTATCGAACAATGCATAAGCAAGGGAAATAAACAAGCTAATCGTACCTCGGACGACCTTTGGCCCTGCTGGAACTGCTGCCTTCGTGGCATGCAACTGCCCACACCCATATCCTCTACCTCTCGGTGGTCGTCCACATCCTCGACCATGCCCGGGTCGAGGTACCTGAGGAGTGCCCTAAGGTCGGCCTCCCTCTGAAACATCTTCCCTCAGAGGAGTGGGAGTTCGCTGACCCTGCTACTACTGTAGAAAGGGCCTAGTTGGAAACTGCTGCTGCTGAGGTGGTCACTGAATATGCCAACCCACACCATTCTATACTGTATCTAGGCACTGATTCCAATGGTTCCCATTGCTTCCATAGATTAAGCATCTCGGCCCTGGGTCTGAAAGAAAAGGGTGAGGGCCGGAAGGTCGGAACAGGAACTGTTGAGGCCTACTCCCTGCTGGTAAATACCTAGAGGGTCCTCAAGATGGAGGCCTGCTACTAACGGACTTCCCCTTTGATGAGCCGAACTGAAGTCCCTCTCATGACACACCTCCCAGTGTGTGCATCCTTTCCACCACTTCAGCCTTCTTCTGGACCTCAAAGTAGTTCGATAGGCGAAGGGAGTAACAACATGCTGAAGGGAAGGTTGAAGTGCCTCCTCCAAACATCTCACATGAGACCCCTCATCTGGAAAGAGGTTGGGAGAAAATTGAAGGAGATACTTGAACTTGATCTCCATCTCTCTCACTAACATACTCCCCTGCTGGAGGGAGAGTAAATCCTGCCACTTCTCAGCCTTCATCATGGAAGAGATGAATTCCTCCTGGAACTCCTTCTCGAAGTCAGCCCACGTCTCCTTGGTCTCCCTCTTATCCCCAAGATAAAGCGTCCACCACTAACACGCTGCTCCACGCATCTGCCTTACAACTAGAAGAACTAAATACTACGTCGGTGCTCGGATCAAGCTGAAGGCTCTCACCAGTTCCTCTAGCCAGCACTCTGTCTCCATATCTGAGATCTTTCCCTCTTACTTCCCGAGGGTTTGTCACAGAAAGGCTCGAATCATCTTCTGCCACTGATCATCCTCCTCCTCTCGGTCGGTCTTCTCTCGATCGGCCATGTCAACCTCCTAGGCCTCAGTCTCCCGCACTACTCGTGGTCGCCTCCCAGGTGCCATAGTTTCAAGGTAAAAAAGGAATGTCGAAGCCCGAGTAGTGTAGAATATTGTTCTTAAATTTTCTTAGACTTCTTTATTTATTATGAATCCCCAAGACACCCATCAAACATAAGAACACAAGTCATTATGATGCATCTACCTTTCCTAGGGTCTCTACCCTCCAATTAGTGTAGCCTCACTAGGTCGTTTGGTAATTCAGGAGTCCTTGCATTAGATCATGGGGGCCTTAAAATCCCGTGTCCTAGCTAGTCTTCCCTAGCTTAATTCACGCACCATGGTCACCCAACACTGTTGCCCAACCACCCCATGCAATCCTCCCTGTGCCTAACTCTAGACCACATCCTACCTCTCAACCTCCCTTTGATACCACTCTGTCACAACCCACATTCACCAAAAGGAGGGAAGGGACAACAGATTGGCATACCCTTCCTTCTTTAATTTGACAGAGAGATATTGACCCCCAAGACCCGCCTTCAATAGGCCCCGGAGTGGCAACTACCACCAAGGGTATTAGAATCACACACAAGATGGAAGGAAATACATTTTTTATTTTAATAGGACCAGGAGATAATATAGCAATCCAAACAAAACCAAATCTGAATGTAAAGGTAAATCCTAAAGTAAACCATTACCATATGTATGTTTAAAAGTAAAAGATGCAAGCCAGAAGAACTCCAAAGGTAATGTACCAAAAGAAAAGAAAAACTGCAACTACGACTATTCCAACGCCCAAGCTGGTACGGCCCTGCACGATCCCTAATGTACTCCTAGAAACCTGAAAGCAGTTTTATATATGTAGGGTGAGCATACAAGTATACTCAGTAGGGAAAACCAAAGACTCTCGTGCACAAGTAGGGAGGCATTCTAATACCCTGTGAGAAAGGAGGAAACCAAAGCACCTAGAAAGGAAAAATATATACCCAAGCTTCACAAAGGAACACTCCCAAAATAACACAAGTCAAGTAAAGTATAGTAATAGCACATCGATGTTTGGGTACCCCGTGCCACTTTTCCACTTGTTATTGAAGACATCCTATGCATCGTACCAATCCCGCCATTCTTACCGCAGCCCCACGTCCACACCCTGCTCGCACACACCTGGGCCACAATCACACATCCTGCTTGCAGAAACAAGGGCAACAACCGCACATCCCACCCGCAGACACCTGGGCCACAACCGCCATGCATAACCACACCCGCAAACACCTGGGTCAGAACAACTACTGCCACGCCCGAAGACACCTAGGCCTCATCTGGAACACACTTGGGGAACAACCTACCTGCAAACTCCTGGGCCAACCACTAAAACTACCTTGAATGAATATTCTTGGGCTAATAATGGACCTCATGCCATCACAGCCTGCTTGAAGAGTCTTGGGCTATTCGGGAAAGGGAACAAAAAAGGAGCTAATAACCAGCCACTCATAAGAGTGTTGGAAAAAACATGCTCTCCCATGAAATGGGGGTGTTTGGAAATAATGTTCTAAACTTGGGGGGGTGCGAATAAGAAACATAAAAGATAAAGATATAGGTATAGGTAAAAAGCAGTCATCCCAACCTAGGGTTTCCAAATACCATACTAAACACAAACAGCCTCGTGACTATTCATTTGTATGAAACGCAACACTCACAGCCAAGTCACAACTCATTCCCAAAATCAATTCCCCATTTCAATCATTCTGGATTCATATTAAATCACATAAATTTATGTGAATTCTACAATACCGGGCAACTAGCATTTGTAACCAGAAGCCAGAGGAAAAGCGAAACAACCAACATCAACTTAAGCATTCACACCATATTCTCTTGTAAATTTACAACAAAAAAGGGGATTAGTGAGATCCCTCAAAGTACTAGAACCAAAGAAAACCCTGGGACATAGCCCCATGTCCCCAAAACCATGAACCAATGATTTCTCTACAATAGTGGATCCCACCCATGTTTGTGTCACATCAATGAAAACACACAACTTCAGATTCACAACCAACAACCGTACCACAACGGAGGATCCCATCCTCTCCCAGATTCCCCCATAATCATATAGTAGGAAAACACATCCACTACAGAAACAGAATAGGGAATATTCCAGGCTCAAGCACATAATTCATTAGTTTCTTATTTTTTTTGATTAACAGGGGTAAACACACAAGGGTTGATGTTCACTAGGAATCCATTTAACTAGCCGAGTTTATTTAATTTACCAATTTCCACGTTACAGTCATTTAATCATCACAGGAGGCAAGGATTCATTAGTTCACAAGGAAATACCACCAATGGCCATGATTTTTAGTGAGAATATCCCAACAGTTCACAACATAAGCATCAAGGAAGATAAGAAAAATAGAACAGCAGCACATCATTCACACCACTTCCCTTCATTCTTTAAAGTCCATTTAATATCTTCATTATGTATTGGCTTCACCCAATCCCACAGAAACAGCATCCTAACCACCCCACATGATACAAAGGAAGGAGAGATAAAGAAAAATACCTACCTGGTTGATCAAGGATCTAAGTTTTTCTCCGCGCTCCAAGAATAGGGGATGCACGGCTTGTAGGGGAGGAATTCTGTGGACTCTAAGGGGTGTAGAATGCTCCAGAAGAGGTACACCACACGCCACGGGAAGAGAGTAACTCCAGGCGCACTAGGGAGAAGAATGAAATCTAGCCGAGAAAAAAAACAAACTCTAGTGGGAGGTATAAAGAGATGATTCTATAGTTACAGGATATGGAAATTTGAACGCCTGGAAAGTCGGATCGCGGTTTCCTACGTGGGTGGGAAGTTACACAAGATGATATTAAGGTTTTATTTAATACCCCCCATCGGGGAGGTATATCGGGATTTTTTGGAATTAATTGTGGGCTTTAAATGTCTTTTAAAAGTAAAAGAATTAATTTATGTCAAAAAATTACATTGCGGGAGTGGGATTGGAAAAAGAAAATGGAGGGCTGGGTGAGGACATGGTGCCACCGTCACGGTGCCACTGTTTTGGTGGAGCCTTATTTTGGAAAATTAATTTGCCCGGAAGGTCTAGTCCATTACATATAGAGTTCATTGATATTTATTATATCATAAAATGGATGACATATAGTTCATCATCAATGTTTTTTTGGTAGGCAGACATATCTTCTTCATTCACACCCACAAGTTGGATGATCAGAAACTATGAATTCAAGAATATACCAATTTCAGTTATATCACGGTACAAAGCATGAACACCAATTCAAATCTGGAAATTTAATATTATCAATATATTTTATATCCCCAGTATAGATCATAGATATATCATGGTCGATGAACATTCTATATTTCTAAAATAAATAATAATTTTAGTACATTATTTGAATACCACAGTTGATAAATTAAATTTGATTTAATATGTCTAAAACTATTTTATTAATTACCAAAATCCATCACCATTTATTTTAGAATCACTAGTATCATAGAAATTTTAGAGAAAAAGTTTCATGTTTCCCTTATCATAACCTAAGAGAGGGTCTAGTGAACCACGTGGAGGTATTTAGGTAAGTTTTCTTGATAACTGATAACACTAAGCTCTTGATTCATTGATTATAATACCCAATATTATAATATTAATAGGGATTTACACAACACTTGACTCAAAATAACATCAAGAATAGAGCGGATTAATTCTATTGATTCCAATGTACATAAGTCATCCCAAAACATTCATAAAAAATCCCTAATAAATGTAAGTGTCTCGATGAAGTACAAATGAACACATTGTTCTATGGTTCCATACACAATAAAATAATATAAGATTTTATATCATGATATATTCTTAAATGTTTTTATATTATACATAAATTTCAATATTTTAACATCTACATGGACTCTTAATATGATAATGAATGTACTTAATTAATTATCAATGTTATGAAATGAAATTATGAATCTAGTATTCATTTTAAAGAACCTTGAATGAATTTTTATTTAATTAATTTATTTTGTCTCATTTAACATCATTAAAAATTTATCTTACAAAATAGATTCACATGCATATTGTAGATCAATGATCTTATTCGGGAACCACTTTGAGGGGGAGGGTCAATTTGTGGTTACAATTTCTTATTTTGTCAATCCATTCCTATAGAATTTAAACCCTATTATAGTTTAATGCCATGATTCACTCCCATGATCATATTCCCCACCCATATATAAGAAATATATAATAGGTGAAAAACACCATAATTTTTACAAGCTTCATCCATAGTGTGAGATCCTAATTCTTTCTATGTATAACTTTTTTCAAGTAAATGCATTCAATTATCACTATTAAATTACCATGATTAAAAATGATTGAAATTAGTGGTCAAGGATTTAGTAGGTATTATCTACTTCTCTACAAATTTATTTATCATTGAATGGTACATCACTCACCGGGATTTGCTCTAGGCTCCACCTTCTGCTCTTGGCATTATTTTCATCCACCTAGGGTTCTGGTTCTCCCCAAAGCGATGTGCCTCTACTCCTCCACCGGTTTCTCCATCTTTCATCCATATGCTTTGCAACGATAAATCCTTACTCCTTCTTTGGATTCTTTAGGTTTCATCCTCTCTGGATCGTTCTCTTTGGGTTCTATGGATCTGTTATGTATTCCACTCCTCTATCACTACACAGCCGATCTGGTCTGGCACACACAACCCCATATTGGTTAGCTGTGATGGTTTTCAAGATCGGTTAGGGACTGTGGCTCTGGAAGTAAGGTTAAAGTGGTATCCTTCGGTTTGAATTATTCTTCCTCAGTTTCTGTGCATTTGTTTGGGGTTCATCATTAGGGTTACAATCCCATTTTCTTATTTTGGTTTCAATCCCAGTTCACCCTTCTTCTATCCTGCTTCTCCCATTTATTGGTATCAATTTTTGTTTTTACCTAGGATTCCAATCACAGTGTTTATATCTCTCAATACTTGTATATATTTTTTTGTCCTTTCCCCTTATTTTCCGCTCCTCCCTGCTATTGCTCCTGGGTTTGTTTCTTCCTTCCAAGTCGGTCGGGTGCTTCAGATACAAAGGGAGTTTTGGGTTTTGTCTAAGGAGAGGTAAGAGGTCCTGTGAGGAATGAAATATGGTGGATTTCTCTAGATTCAATGTGGTGTCATATTTCTCTTTAGATGATTTTTTTGGTTCTCTTAGGAAGCTATTACTGATGTTCACGATGCTGTTGTGCTACTTCTTTTTGAGGTTCAGTGATAAGGGATTTAGGCAAGTCTAAATATTTCACAACGACTCGATGATCTGAGACGTTCTCCGGTTGTATGGTGTGGTGTATGGTCTATGACGATGATAGTGGAACTGTTTTGGTGTCAATGACAGTGGCAATGATATTTCGGAACTCTGTGAGACATTGGTGAAGATAAAGATGATAGCGATGGGGATTCTGGTTGTTGTGCCAGCATGGTGATGATAGGCATGATGTTTGCACGATAGGTGTGCGACTCGAGGAAGGTGTGTGGATCGAAATTCACATGGGGTGATGATTGTATTTTTTTTCTTGAGAATTGTTATTTGATTTTCAATTTTTGGATTGGCACAGCTTTTGAACTTTTCAAATGTGAACTTTTGAAATGTAAGGTTTCCGACAATCCCTGAAAGCGGACTTTTCAAAATGGAAAAAATGATTTGGAGGAATCATTGATATCCCATAAATTTAATGCTTAAAATATTTTATATTGGAACCTCATTTCCCATAAAACATCATAATACTCTAAAGAATTAATTAGGCCATCAATGTGTGTTGGGATACTTCTGCATCAAATAAAATATGTTCTTCTTGAATTTCCACTACTACCTGACCCGATAGAGTAAATTAGCATAGGATCAACATTTCTCTCACTATTTTAAATTGAAAAACTTGTGCATGAGAACATTATTGCACAAAATAATCTTCTCCCTCCTCAACAACAAGCATAAAAATCAAATATTTGTATAATAAACATGAAAATAACTCTTTAAAAATAATAATTTTGCACATTTATATGTTTCATAAATTATATCTTCTTGATAAAAAAATTATCTACCACTCTACAAAATCATAAAAAATTTAATTTTTCATTTCTTCTATATATATTCACTTATAAAATAGAGAGATATTTTCCCAAATAATATTTTTGGTAACACTTTTTATTTATTTCTTCAGGGATAATTGTTAATTATTTCCATAAAATAAAAGAAATGATAATGGTGTATATTATAAAATATTATGATTCAAATTTTTCATAATTTATCTAATATATTCTAATTATTTGTAAATCCCTAATGAATCAGGTTATTTTCCTCTTTTAAATATCTTTGAAATTCTCTACTAAAAAAATTCATTTCAAAAAATTCCATGTAAGATTGGGATGATGACATGGAATATTTCTTATGTTAAAAGTAACTGATATTATACATCATTAGATATTGGATTGAATAATTTTACATAAGAATAATATTTTATTTAATCCAGGAAAAATAATTCACAAAAATCATTAGATTTAACATCTTTAGAATCTTGATATATTGGAATCTAAATATTTGACTTAGTCAAATATCGTTTATTTAAATCAATTTTCCATTTTATACATTAATTTTCTTATGAATATATTAATTTCCATACACAAGTAAGATTATTTACTTTTCCATTTATCTGAAACTCTATATTATAGATGGATTCTCTTCAACACATGCTAACTATCTTCCAAGTTGATGAATTTCTAATTTCATTTTTATAAAGTATGTTTATGAAGATGAATTTTGAATCACATTTGTAAATATAATACAATTCCCTTTATAATTTTATAAAATTTCTTTGAAGATGAATATTTATATGTTTTGGCCCACATATATGAATTTTATTTTCTATTTCCTCAATTTTTAGTACTGTAAATAAACTATCTTATTTAAAGAATAAATTCTTTTTCTAATTTTTATACTTCTGACTCGTTATCCAGAATCTCTTATAAGTATGATAAAATCAATTTTCACTTTCAAAATCCATTCCTATGATAGATATTCCATTATTTATTAAAATTAACATGGAACCAATTTAAATGATCTCTATAATTCTCCAACACTTCCCAAAATTTATTTAAGTAAATTCAAATCACTTCTCTAGAATCATAAAATATTCCTCATGCATGGATGAAAAAAATTTAAAATTCATTAAAAAGTAATAGGGATATTCAATATCCCCCATTGGAGTTTTTTCAACCCATGAATGTATTTTCAAATAGAATATAAAAACAAAAATTATCATTCATGTTACACAAAATCAAAAATTTCTCGAATAAAAACATCTTAACACCACACCATAGGGTAGAGTAGTGTTTTTGAGAGAACTAAATATCTTAGTGATAAGAAATATTTTATACAAGTGATAAAATTCCCTCTCCCCCAATCCATGTACTCACCACATGAAAGTTAGGGAACTTTTTTTCAATATATATAGCTTGTAAATAAATTGGAAATAAATTCACAACTTCTTAAAAAATTTAAACATAGAGTTGTTCAAATAATTATACCCCTTTAAAAAAAAAATCATTGGTTAAATGGGGTTATTTTAAAGACCCATGAATATTTGGGAGGGGATGAGCTCCCATTATTAGCCTCATGAAATCAACTATCCCTTATGGAAAACCTTAGTGAAAATTTCCTCAAATAAATATTAAGTGGGAATAAATTTATATTGAAAGTATCTATTGGACACCCACTCTTTTATAAAATTAAATCTTATATTAATAGCATCAGTTTTTGTACTATATTTTTTGAATGACCTATATCACATTGATTGTCACAATTAGTTTTAATTCTCAAAGTGATTCTTGATCAAAATCATTTGAGTGTAATCACTAGTAGAAATAATATATTTATCCTTAGTTTTAATTAGAAAAACCGTGTTTAGTTTATTTTAGTGGAAACTCACACTAGTGACTCTAAGAGGAAAATTTCACCTATAATTTGTTCCTTTATTGTAATGTATTCCATAAATAATAGTTAATTTTATATATCTAATAACAATTTTAGCATACATAAGGTGTGAATATTTTGGGTCACTATTATATTTGTAATAATGGCTCACAACATATACATTATTAGGTGTTGAAGGTGTAAAATAAATTAAACCCCCAATTAGTCTTTTAAATTATCTTTAGTTTATAATATCACATTTTTCATATTTATGCCACTTCACCCCCACTAAAATGGGTGTATACACTATCTTTGAATCCTCTATCACATAAACTTTAAACAAATATCTAGAGTAATTATCCTGGGATAAAAAAATATCCTTAAATTCCTAGTTACTGTAATATGTATATCAGTTCACCAAGAATAGACATCCCAAATAGTTTCTTAATTTGATTGTAAAAGTATAAACAATAATTTTCATGATAACCATAAAAGATATCAACATAAATATATACAATTATAATTAATTTATATGTCTTCATTTCTTTGATATTCATGTTGCTTTACACTTTTTCTTTAATGAATTTTAACTCCTCCAATCTGTTAAAAAACATTGAATAATAGGACCATGGGGAGTTTATTAGGCCGTAAATAGCCTTCTTCAATTTGAAAATACTTGTTACATTATTATTATTTACAAAACCGTTACATTTATAAATATATAAATATTTTTCCTAATAACTATATAGAAGGGGTGTATTTGATAACCATTTGATAAATTATATAATAAATATAGGCTTCTATAAAAAGGAATATACATATAGACTATATTATTAAATGTAAAAGAAAAATCTCTTCAAAATAAACACATTAATATTGAGACTAAAATTTCATAACTAGATAATTGACCTATTTTCATGGTTAAAAACCCTAGGAATAGTTCCCAAAATCATGGCCATAGCATACAACAATGGTTTTTCCCAACCGTGGGTTCTATCGGTGTGACAATAGGGTCTGACTTATTGCTGGAGTTTTGACCATAAAAATATGTGGGATATTGAGACAACTTTCCAAAAAATGGTAATAGGTCTCATCATTGTTAAATATGGTTGTTTACCTATAGATATGGTTGAAACTGTGTCATTATGTTCTATTTCCACATTTGACAACTTTGGATATAACTGTACAATACCGTGGAAATACCCAAAAATCAATATGTCACTATCCGGATTTGATCTCGGTACCTCACCCATATGATTATCTCACATAACCACTACACCAAACTAATCATGTTATAATATATATATATATATATATATATATATATTTTATAAACCATAGTGGTATTATAAAAACCGTTAAAATATAGCATCTTCGCAATATTTTCTACATGAATATGTTTATTTTGTGCAAGGGCGGGAGACATATAACCATGGTTTTGAGAATTATGGTTATATGCCACATAACCGTGGCCATATCTATCCTATATCCATAGTTTTAAAGTTTTGGCTATAGGTCTGTGGTAATATCCTAATTTTCTACTTTGGTTTCCACCAAATTATTCTTTTTTTTATAACTCTTAACTTGTAATTTAATTTGTTTCTCAATATCAACTGAGTTCCAATGATATTTTTATCAACAAGTCTTGGAAAAATGTCCCGAATATAATTAATCATATTTTGACTAATGAATATTGTTCAATTGAAGTGATTAAAGATATGTATTTTTCATCCTACAACATTATATTATACTGAATCGCTGCTGATTGATTTCAAATAGTATTTTCTTCCTATACATAATTATTTATATATTGAATCTTTTGTTTCTCACTGCCAACATCCACATTTTCATCGTTTATTTATTATATTAATAACCTTATAGATTATGTTCAACATTAGGATATTTATTACTAATATGTACACAAATATTTTAAATGTTTTCCTCATTTGTTTCAAAAAATCTTAACCCAAATAATGATTTGTGAGTTTGTATTCAATGAATATAATTTAGTACCGGTTAACCACCGTGTGAAATTTCTTATTCCAATACATATTGTAGTTTCTGTTAGATAATTATACATGAAATATAACTTCCTCATCTAACTCAACAAATTTACCTAGATTTTAAATTATGATTATGATAATACAAGGGATTATAAAGACTATAAAGTAGCTTACTATAAAGGTCCAACCATAAAAAATTACTTAATAGTTTATTTTAATCAAGAACATACATTAATACATATTTATGATCTTTTTGGGTTTATAGTTTTAGAGAATTAGTATATCATACACAAATAACATACCACATTCATATAAAATGGATACTACTAAAATCAGTATCCATTTTTTCAATATATAAAACATTAGTACATAAAATAGTAAATACTAAATCATGATTTCCGTGAAAAAATTCAATATCATTCATCATAAATCCCTTCTTTCCTTACCCATTCTTATATACTTTGAAAACCATTTTGAAAACTTTGAATGATTATAAAACTCTACAAGGTATATAAAGAATGAAATCATCAGTCAAGTGATAACATAAAAATCACTAAAACCAATATTCATAAAAACTTATAGGAATAGAAACATCATGTATTTTACATGGGAAATATTTACCTTTCCACTCTTACAATCACCCTTATACATGAAATAACATTTTGGTAAACTTCTATCTCCAAAGTACACAATGCATGAGAGATCTATAAGGGCACTCACCCATCATATCCTGAGCTATAATTGGATCAACCAAACATATATTGTGCTATAATGGGGAACACATATAATATCCTGAGATATAATTGTCTCACACCTATATAATTAATATCCATGGATTATATCATAAATAAAGAACATCATAACTCATTTATACCCTTGAGGAAACCACATTAACATATCAAAATACCTATTTTTGTAAAAATAACTCTCAAAAAATAAACACTGTACAAAAGTTAAAGAACTATTATTACAAATAAGAAGAATTTAATAGAGACATTATGGTAATAGAAAATTGTGAAATCATAGGAGTACACCAGTGTCAAAAAAATAACAATCTATTTGGATTTCATAATGGAGTTGTTTAAAAACGGTTAAAGAGGAATGTCCTTTATGAATATCATAACATTTAAGAGAGAATTGATTAACTGAAATAAATATGTATATATACTCTAAATTCAAATTATACAAAATAATATAATAAAATTACATTTCACAAGTCATCATTGTATGATAAAATTCTTTTATTATGAATGACAACACAATGAATGGAAACTGAGTTTAGAATTAACATAAGAAATTTTGGAAAGGTATGTGGTGTACATGGGAGGGCATAATGAGATAGAAATGGGTCTCTTATAATTAATAAATCATAAGGGAAGTATTTGGGAGGTGAGAAAATATATCCCATCCAATGGAATTAAAAATAAAAGAGCAGAAAACATTACCTCAGGTTTGAATTCTAGAAAATGTTTCCACATAATTTTATTTACAAATTTAACTAGTGAGTATGCCTTTCCCTCATAGCATTTTCAAAATACCATGTTTCTTATTCTACAACATGGTTTCTACAAAAAAAACCTTTACATGGTGGATTAACATATTCTTCAATAATTTCTCTCACCAACCAAGATTTTGAAGTGGTCCCTCTTCACAAGTTTGATTTTCTTCCATCTAAACTGATTCTAGGCTCATAACATGAGATGAATCTGTCTCATGCTTTCTTAACATCAAAACAAGAAAAACATTGTGTAATAGAGATAAATTTGAAGGCAATGTTAATTGGTATGAAACTGGTACAACATTCTCTCTGATTTCAAAAGAACTGATAATCCTCAGAAATAATTTTCCTTTCTTAACAAAACACATCACACTTTTCCAAGGAGTGATTTTTAGGAAAACCTTATCACCTTCCTTGAAAGTGATGTATTTCCTTCTCTTATATGAATAACATTATTTCATTTTCTAAGTTGTCCTCATGTGCTGCTGGATCATCTTCACTTTCTCCACAACTTCTTTTACTAATTCTGGCTCCATCAACATTACTTCACCGACATCATCCCAAAAAGATGGATTTTTTCACTGCTTCACATACAATTTCACAAAAGGCTCCATCATTATACTGGAATTAAAAATGTTATTATAAGAAAAATCAACTATAGAATTATATTGATAGCAATTTCCCTGGTTGTCCATTGAATAAGATCAAAGCCCATCCTCTAAGGTTTGAATCATTTTTTCTAACATTCCATCAGATTTAAGATGGAAAGGTGTAGTGATATTTAATTCTATTTCAATCAAATTCTAAAGGCCGTTCAAAAATATAGAAGTGATCTTGGGATCCTGGTTAGATACAATGGAAAGAGTCACTCCATGTAACCTAATAATCTCATTGAGGTAAAAACTAAAAATTAGATCCAAGGACATTGTATCACATATAGGGAGAAAATGTGATGATTTAATCATCCAATAAACATCAACTCAAATTGAATTATTACCTTGAGATGTCATAACTAGTCCCACAACCATGTCAATAGATATATTTTCCCATTTCCATTTTAAAACTGGATAAGGCTAAAGAATCCCCTTTAGTAACTACTAATCTTTTTTACCCTATTGACATGTCAAAAATCTCATGGTAGAATCATCAATTTCCCATTTCATTCCATCCCACCAGTAATACTCTTGATGGGATTAATACATCTTATTGCTACTAAGATAAACTGAAAATGGAGAATAATGAGCTTCAATCAAAAATTCTTTCTTCAAATTGGAATCAAAATGCACAAAAAACGTTTTACCAAATCCTAAAACATAGTCTTTATAATGGTTAAATACTAACCACTTACAAATTTTATCCAACATTACCTCTTTCTATATCTCGCTGTCTGCCTTCTATGCTTTCATTATTTTTCCTTATAAAGATGACTATGCTGAAACATGAAACAAAACATAGAAATTTCCATCACAAAAAACTTCTAATCCAATGTTTATCAAATCATTTACAAAAGAATCACGTTCCAAACATATCATTGTTAATGTAGCATTTCCTTTCCTACTTCTTTCACAGGATAGTAATAAATTGTGAAATCACAATCCTTAATTAGTTCCATCCATAATATCTATATCATGTTTCATTTTTTCTATGTATTTATATACATAATGATTTTATGTTCAATATATAACTCACATTTTTCCCATATAAATGATGCCTCCAAATTTATAAAGAAATGACCACCAATGAAAATTGAAAATCATGTGTATGGTAATTTAACTCCTGGGGTTTCAACTGCCATGAAACGTAAAAAATTTTCTGATCATTCTATATCAGAGCACAACCAAGACCCTTTAAATAAGAATCAATATAGATTATAAACTCACCATTTCAAGAAGATAAGGACAAAAATTGAGTATTCACCAATATCTTTTTCAGTTCTGGAAAACAAACATCACATTCTTCTACCTAATTAATTTTTACCCATTTTTTTGTTAAAATAGATAGTAGGCCAGATACCCATGAAATGTTTTTAACAAAACGTCAATAAAAACATTTTAATCCAAAAAAACATATTAATATCTATAACATTTGTAGGTATTTTCCATTCATAGGAAACTTTTGTTTTGTAAGTATCAACTATTATTCAATATTTATTTACAATTTTCCAAAGAAAATAATTATTTTGCAACCAAAAATAACAATTGTGGAATTTTCTATAAAGTTTCATTTCTTTTAAGTTTTGAAAAATAACGCTCAACTGTTTTTCATGATCCTCATCAATTCAAGAATATATTAAAATGTTCTCAGTAAATACAATGAGAAACGTATCCAAGAACACATGAAATATTCTTATAATAAGATCCAAGAATACAATAGGTGAATTAGATAAACTAAAAGTCCTATATACAAATTCATAATTACCACATCCAGTATGTAACAAATCCTTTGGTGTGTCTCCATCCATTTCATTCAAATAATGGTACCCTGACCTCATATCAGCCTTGAAAAAATATTGTGCTCCATGGAGCTAATAAAAAAATCATCGATATGAGTAAAATTATATTTTTTTATAATAGTAATGTTATAAAAAGACTATAATCAATGAATGTCTCATAGTACCATCATTTGTTCTTAACCAAAAAGATAGGTTCACCCCAAGGTGAATTACTATATTGGTTGGATCCTTTATCTAACAATTCCTATAACTTATTTTTTAATTCCATTAGTTTCATTTGATACCTTAAATATGAGGGTTTAAAATTTTTCTTATCATAAGAATCTAAGTTAACGGTAAACTCATCCTCTCGATCTTGAATAACACCATTAAAATCATCAGGAAAAACATCTAGGTATTCATTTACGAATGGTACATCATTAATCTGGAAAGATCCCTTATCTTCCTAAATATGAGCAAGATAAATATCATTTCCATATTTTATTAGTTTCTTAGATTCCTAATCTGTTCTCAATTTTTTGGGTCCATTACTGTACAAAAAATGAAATGTTTTATGAAATAACTTCTTTTTCCCAGAATTCTATCATAGAATGATAAAAAATGCTAGTTCATACCAATAAATCATAAAACAAAATAAAGCAAAAAATGGTTTTTAGGTAAACACATTACAAATGTTTATATATGTATATTATTATAATTAAATTTTACAACAATATTTCCTTGAGGTCTTTTTACCATTAGTTATGGTTTCATTTCCTGAGGTGGAAGTACAAATTTTTCCAAAAATTTCATAGAAATGAAGGAATGTGTAGACCATGAATCAAACAATATATTGGAAAAATCAATAAAACCAGAATTGTGTCAGATACCAACTCATTTTATTTCTCAACATCCACTAATGTGGTTGTAGAGGGTTTTTTTCTAAACCCTTCTTCTTCCAATATTATGGATTCTTTTTTGAGTGACTCCCTTCCAACAAGTATTAGAAAAATTATCCAATTCCTTACAGTTATAGAATCTCACCATCAGATTATTATTAATTTTTGGATAAATTTTCTTTTCAGTCATGAGACATGTGTAAAAAAATTCCGCACCGGTATCATTTCCCATAATTTATAAGACATTCAATAGGATTCCTTTTACTGTACTTTTCAAAATAAGGGAAATTTCTTTTCTTATATCCATATTTCTTTGACATATTCTTCCCCAAATTCTTCAAACCTAACCTCTTATTATTCTTTTCATCATGATGAATACTTGTTTTAGAAAACTCTAACTTACCTTTTTTATCACAACGAACAAGTTTCACATATATTTTAAACTCTAATGAAGCCAAATCTCTTCATAAAAAATGGATTCAAACCAGAGTAAAATCTATTATTTTTCTATCAAAATCAAAAGTAAAATTTGGTACTTACCTAGAAAGACTTGTATAAATGGCTTCATATGCTTCTATAGAATCATTAATTTTCTACTATATTTCAATGAATGGTTTCTCCATTCCGAGTCAAATAGTTTTTGGAAAATATTTTTCTAGAAAAATTCATAAAATCATCCCATTCCAATCTGTCATGACCATTTCTTTTTCTCATATTCTTAACTAGAGTGCACCATTTAATCTCTTAACCTTCAAAATGACAAATAAAAATTGTTACCTTTTAACGTTTTGAACATCCCATGACATTAAATATATTTTCTAGAGTATTGATCCATCCTTTAGCTATCACTGTATTTGTGGTTCCACTAAATGATTGAGGATGTTGCCTCATAAAATGATCCGAAAAATACATGTTTCCTAATTTTAGATAATTTTAATCTCTATCATAGAAACCTACACCATTTATTTCTTGTGTTAACTGATCCATTATTGTCACAAACTTCTGGGTTTTTAATCCAACCATTTCTAGCTAGTGATTTGGATAGACTTCAGCCTCTGGGTGCCACCATAATTTATCTTCTCCATTTGATCTACATAAAACCATTTTGAATAGACATATCATTGATGAAGAAACATGGTAATATTTAAATACTATAACATTCTAAATTTACATATATTGAAAAACAATTTTTGTATTCTTTTAACATCATCCTAACTATTAATTTTATCTAAACATCCCTTTGATACCAACTATAAAGAACCAACATTAAAACAATAATTAATCTTAAATTTAATCCAAAAATAATCATTATTACAAATTTAGGTTCTTTTTTGGTTTAGAGTTTTATATAATAGGGATATCTTATCTACATAACATACCACATTCATACAAAGAGGATACATTTAGAATTTGAATACATTTTTTCAAAATATAAAAAATTAAAACATAAAACATGATTTCTTTGACAAAATTCCATATCATTCATCAAAAATCCCTTCTTCTCTTACATATCCATATATCCTATGAAAAACATTTTGAAATATTGGGATGATTATAAAACTCAATAAGGGATATAAGGAAATAAATCGTTATTCAAGTGATCACATAAAAACCAATAAAACCCATATTGATAAAAACTCATATACTTAAAAACATCATGTAATTTACATAGTACATATTTACCATATCACTATTACATTAACCCATACAGTTTGAATAATTTTTTTTTCATCTTCTATCTTCAGTGTACCCAATGCATTAGAGAGATATATTGGGGTTCACCCATCAGATATCGAGCTATAATGGGCTCAATCGAACATATATTAATCTATATTAAGGATCACCCATTATATAATGATCTATAATACGCTCAAACCAAAATAAATAATTTCCAAGGATCATATCATGAATCAAGAACTTCAAAAAACATTTACACCCTAGATCAAAACACATTCACATTTCAAAATGCCATTTTTTTGTAAAAATATCTCTTTAAACATAAACACTGCACAAAAGATAATGAAATATTATTAAGAAATAAATATAATTGAGTAACTATGGTAATAGAACATAATTAAATCATAAGAGTACACTCAGGTCAAAAAAGAACAATCTATTTGGATTTCATAAAGGAGATATTTGAAAGGATTTAAGTGGAAAGACCTTTCCAGATACTATAACAATTAAGAGAGAATTGATAAAATTAAGGGAATGTGTATATATAATATAAATAAAAATAATACTACAAAATATAATCAAATTAAGTTTCACAAGGAATCTTATCTTGATAAAAACCTTTGAAGATGATGGTTAACCCCAAGAATTGAAATTGAGTTTACAATTCACTTACAAAATTATGGAATGGTATATGATGTGCATGGGATGGCTTAAGGAGATAGAAATAAATATTTCATCATTAATATTTCCTAAGGGAATTATGGGGGAGGTAAAAAAATATACCCCATCCCTTTTAATTAAAAATAAGATTACAACATAGAGAATATTGTTGAATAAATATGAGAAAGAGAGAATCCCCTACCTCAGGTTTTACTTCATTACAATGTGTTCAATACTCTTGTATGAAGAATAAAATACTATTATGAATATTTTAAATAAAATTATTCATGTTTATAACACATTTCATGATCATTTTATAATAACACTCCACACATTAGTTCATAATATTTTGTTAATTCCAACATCTTTAGGTGTGTTCTTCACATGGTTTCTATAATTGGTTCATGATTGATATTCTTTTCGATTGCAAGTGAAACTAAAATGTTAGAATGGAATAGTATTTGAATATTTCCTAATAAATTATAAAATTTTTAATTTTTAATTATGATACAAGGATTATTCATTAGATAAAACATTAATGATACTTGTTTTGGTCATTTTGGTGATTCTTCGATCATAATGAACACTTTTTCTTTAATAAGTTAATAACATGTGAAAAAATTGATTATAGAACCTTAAATAATATATAATACATAAATTATTATCTTTTTTAACCAAACAAATTGTTTCATGACTACGCTTGAAGGATTTAAATGAAATTCAAATCACATCATCAATGATGGTGGTGAATTGAGACATCAGAGATGGTGTTTTAATTTCTAGAATAAGTGGGAGAGGAGAAGAATTATAACGTTGAATCATCCATAAACATGATTAAATAAAAAAATATGTAATATTATGGATAATTCTTTCCTCTTGGATAAGGGTATGATGGAAAATAAGAACAATAGAAAATAATATAAAAATAATAGAATGAAAACAAAAGAGGACGTTTACCTCTTGATCTATTCTCCCTATGATCCTTTTGAAGGCCTTTTGTTTTGGCCTTTTGGTGACAACATAAGTTCTAGGACATTGGGAAGAGCCTTGAGATTATTATTGGGATGATCATAGGTAATTCTCAATGCTTGATAGGTGTTGGAGGATGAGGAGAATGATGGTGGTATTTATAGTGGAGGAGAGAAGGGAATTTACATTATTTTAATCATTGTAATAATACTATTGCTGAAGATATTGAATAGTATTTATTCATGTGACCCTAAATATAAATAGTTTCATGGGAGTTCTGACTAAGTGGTATTACATCACTTATTGTGTCCTAAATAGTATATTTAATTGATAATTTGAATATATAGTGTTTTACTATATTTCACTATTCATTAAAAAATACAAGAATTTCAGAAAAATACTAAAAATACACCCTAACCCTTTTTCGATGTGAATAATTAAAATATTAAATCCATTTTTTGAAAATAATTTTCTAAATATGATTAATTTAATTTTTAAAAAAAATAATATTTTATTCTAAAAACAACATTTTTAATGCATTTATTTACATATTCCGAAATATTGGTGTATCATAACATCAATTAGTTGTTATATGTATACTGTCATAGTTGAGGTTACTATTCATAAAGGTATGTTACTATTCATAATGGTAACATTTTAATTTATATGGGTATGTTACTATTCACCAAAAATTATTTTGGTCTTATTAGACTCTTAATAACTTACAGATTGCAACGGTGTATGTCTATTTTTTCCAAATTCAAAACAAAGATGTTGGAAAATTATGTTTAGTGATAATATTAAAAATATAATTAAAGAATTGTTTCATTAATTTCAATTAAATGTTAAATCCTTGGTATTTTAAAATTAATATAAGCTTCAATCTATACAACATTTCATATGATGTTTTTTTTAATTTGGCCTAAAATTCATTTGTTTTTAATGTAGAGAATAGTACACACCAATTCCCTACAAAATATTTTTTATTTTCTAAATCCATCAAGAATTGTTTTTCTTAAATCCATAATACTTCTATTAGTTATTTTAGCAACCCCATTCAATTTCTATATGTATGATGTGATGTATAGAGGTATTAACTCAATCTTGAATTATAATATTCAAATTATCTTCTACTATATTATTTTTCATTGTTAGTTCCCTATTTTCTAAGGTGAATACCATGTTCCTTTTCAACATCTCTTTAATAAAAATTGAACATATCTAATGTTTTTGAATTGTGATTTAAAAATAAACCTCTATTAATTCTTAGGAATTCTTAAATAGATGTGATAAAATAAAATTCACCTTTTTTTATTGAGGTCACATAGCCCCATACAATTCTGAGTTAATTAATTAAGGAGGTTTTGTTGAATTTGTCCCCAATTTTTGGGGTTACCTTAAACTATTTCCCCCATTTTATAAGTTGTATAAACCTAATCTCTATCATGAATAAAATAGGTTATATCACTTAAAAAATTATCTTAAAATTAAACATAGGTTCTTTTGGCTAATATGGCCTAATCATATATGGTAAAAAGTTATATACTATTTGGAATTGAGATTTAATAATTTGATTAGATATAAAAAATGAAATAGATTTACACTAATTAAATTATCTCAATTAATAACTGTTCTATATTCAATTATTTTAATAAGGAAATGGTTTTTCTTAAATATTATTTTATTACTCACATCATATATCTAACTAATATAGAAAAATGTATGCTTTATGCCATTAAAAACCCATTTATAAGTTGAGTATTGTGTGGATCAATTTTATAATAACAAATTCCATTAATTTTCAATGAACTTTTATTCCCAAAAGTCATAGATTATCCATAATTATCATAAATAATATTTATAATTTTTTGTATATCCTTAAATATGTGATGAGAAATCACTCTCAATAATCTAGGGTCTTATCCTCTTAATATATTTCTAAATTTGATCCATAATCAATGATTTTTGTCATTTATCTTCAATTTAATCTTATCTCCTTTAGAAATTCTGTGTTGTTAACCTCTAATAAGGATCATACACTCCTTGATATAGTGTCCGTATATGTCACACATACGAAAAATCTCTTCATATCCTTCAGAAATGTATTGGATATGTATATCATACAAGTTTTTATTTTATATAAATTTTTTCATTGATCTATTAGTCCATTTATCGTAGAATCTCTCCCAAAATTCTTAATTAATTTGATTCCAATATAGATTCATATTCTACTAGAAAACATAATTTTATTCCAATATGTCCCACAACACAAGTAGTATCCCATGAATTTGGATATTCCAATGAAAATATTGTGTTCTCCGTTGAATAGGTGTTTGAAATTTTAGTAAATAATAAAACCATTTTTCATAGTACATAAATATCCTTTCCTTTTCATACCACTGTTTATCATGTTAAATATAGAATAATTATTCTGAGTGTTTCTCTAAACCAAGGTCTTCCCATAATAACACATATAACATGCACTGTTATACTATATAGGTTTAGTATTTTGATATCTAATAGGTAAAAAATTAACCACATTATCCATATAACTATTCTAAACATTATAAGACGAATATTCCATAAAATAAAATGATTTGTTACAATAGTACTAAATTATAATAGGAGACATATTATAGTTATGAAACATTTATTCATGCATATTAATATATTATTCTTGGGTACCCATCACCTTAAATGATTCTTTCATAACAATATCTTACTCAACCACTTTAATGTTGAGATGTTTCATCTCCAAAATGTACTCACTTTCTTTCTGAGAAACTCATATTCATCTTTTTTACAATCATAAAAATTACTTCATAAATTTTTTAACGTCCTTCTTCATTACAATGTTCATTTCATGAAGAACTTCTAGTTCTATATTTAACATTTTAATTAAGTAGGATTCTTCATAATCTTATTCTCCATTGATGTAATTTTCCTTTTTTACTTTCACCGTGTGACATAATGTAAGTGTATTATCAATAATATTTCTCATATAAACCACCACATGAGGAAGAAATATATTCTTCCTCTTTTTACATCCTATATATCTTATTCCATCTTGATTTACTCTTATTTAATTTCATCAATATTCCATCATCTTTTGTAATTTTTTTTTTCAATTTGTGGTTCCTCTTTTTCTTCTTAATAATATAACACCATAAATTTCTTATTATAAGAAAATTCAATAGTAAAATTTCAAATTATTTAATATTTAATTTTTCTTTTATATTTTCCTTCAACAAAATTTATATTGTTAAATATGAGCGCTATTGGATTCTTGTGATTCCCATCACATTCATCATCATTATGTAATTTCTAAGAGACCAATTTATTATTCCTCCATTTTCACCTTTTTTCAAACCATTAACATCCATTACTTCTTTGAAATGTTTCTTCAAAATTATATATTTTCCCATTTCATAATTCAAAATATTTTTATGTATCTTAGTAGGAAAACATAGAACATTTTCTTAATGTATGAAATATTTTGATCAAATCTATCTATCAAGTGCCTTGTCATATTATTAAAAACATTTGAGTCCTAATGCTTATCTCCAAAACCTAAGATGTGAAACATTATCTCCTTAATCATTATAAAAAATTCATTAATTATTTTGTCCTTATCTATCCTAATTTCTTAAAAATATTCCCTTCAAATCATTAATTTTTTTTAGAAACATTAATGTTCCTCCCATACGTAATCTTGAGATTGTCATGTATTACCTTGTCTAAATATTGTAACATATGAATTATGTATAATTTATCTAATAGATATCATAAAATCAAATTTATCTCTTTCCAATCTATTTTTAAATTCATATTTTCATAAACTTTCACAAATACATCCATATTAAAAGGATAAAAATTCCTGGTCACAGCATCACCCACATCTAATCCTTATGAGAAGAGATATAAAAGCATTTGGTTTCTCCACCCATTAATGTTAATTCATGATATAAAGAGAATAGATATGATATTTATTGATTTATAATTATCCCTAATAGACTTTAAATATTTAGAATTTTTGGGGAACCATGATATCTATGATACGCCTTACAAATCATAAATCATTATAGTGTTAAATTTGAGAGGGGGGCAATCGGTGGTTCCTATTTATTTTTTTGAAATTTAATATTTTATAAATTAACCTCAATTATATGTTTATGTGATGATTCACTCTATTAATATTATTCCTCACTCAAATAAAATAAATTTAAAATAGGTGCATAACAGATGAATTGTTACAATGTTCAACATTAGTGTGAGAGCCAATCCCTTTTCATGATTGGATTTTTTCCAATCACATTGATGCTCTCATCACAATAATTTTACATAGATTACAATTTAATGAAAATGGAAGACATGTGTTAAGAAGTTATTTTCCACTTTTCTATAAGGATAGGTATAAGCCCCTTCCTGATGTTTAAATGATTTACATGTTGTTGGATAAAAATAAACGTCTTCAAATATTCTTAATTTAAAGTAGAAAGAAAGGGACCATAAAGTGTATTAGTATATTTCTACATAAAATATAATATCATATTCTATAAATTATTTGATTTAATGGTAAAATACAGTGAAAAAGTAATAAATTATCCTTTATCTCAGCAGTTCCAAATGAGATACCCTTCCACGAGAGAATACATGCATGAATGAATCTTTTTTTCCCTTAGTATCGCGATTCAAGATCATTGATTGTAGCATCATTTTTCCTTCAAATCTTTATAAACAAGAATAAATTAGTGTTTGATGTTTTATAAATTCTCTTTTTTAATAAAATATGTATCTACCTATCAGTATTCCGAAAATAATTATTCTTTATTTTTTATATGTATATTCACTATTAAAATATGAAAAATCTTCCAAATATTTTTGAATCACCTTCTATATCAGAATCATCAAGGATATAAAGGAATGGTTTCCAAAAAAAATAGTACGAACGTCTATTATAACACCCCGAGATTTTAAGAAAAAATATATTTTTTTAATTTCATTAATGTCTTGTGTTGTATGCTACACCAAGATTACCTTGCACTATACGCAACACTGTATTAGCTTGCAGTATACACAACACTATTCTAGGATCGTGTTACACACAATTTTGATAATAGTTATTCTACGCAAAATTGAATATATATATATATATTCAATGTAAAAATGAAATATGGTTGATTTATGTTATAAAAAACAATGAAGGATTCTTACACAACACGCAACCCTGACTTGGCTTGCATTACACGCAATCACGACCTTCCTCGATAGCGTGTGTTGTACGCAATACCGGGTTTTACTAAACAACGATATATTATTATAATATTATTATTAACTAGCCGTTATGAATAGTATTAACTAAATTTTTAATCTTATAACATTATTATTTTTCTTGCACATTTTCTAAAACATGGTATAAGAACAAAATAAATTTTTCGGGTAAAATAAGTATTTTTAAAAAAATACAGTTTTTCTGCCTTTTGATGGCGCACCCACATTAAATATAGTTTTTGACATGTTAATAAGGTAAATTTGACAAAATAAAATTCTTCTTTGGAATCATGAAATAAAAATTTACTTTGGATAAATTTTCATATCATTCTGGTAACTTTCATATTTTGATGAATAGTAAAAACACGCTATATTTTAATTAAAAACAACTTTTTTCATCACAATAATTTATATGGTTAAATTATAATTTTGAATGCGTTTAAATTATAAATATAATATATTTTTACCATTTAATATAATGTCTATCATTATAATTGATTCAACCTTGAATTCGTAGGAAAAATCAATTCAATCTTTTGTAATGTTTTAAAGAAAAATCTGTTTTCTTTCGACAACGTGATTAATTTTAATTTAATTTCTGCAACTTTTGTGTATTGAATTTGGAAAAATGGATTCCATATTTTGAATCAGTGGATCCAAATTATGTAAATAAGCTACTTTTTATTTTTGGGAATTATGAATAGTAACTACGGTAAATTTTATTTACCATAGTTAAAGGTAAATCAGGTAATTAAGGGTAAATATAATATTATAAAATTACCCTAACACATTTAAAAATCCTATTGGATGACTAAGATTCGACCCATGTCACCTAAGGGTCGGATTTGATTCATTTAATGGACTTTTTTCCATGAATATAATTTAATTATTATTAAAACCAAAGAATGTGACAACATGTCACTTTCATAAATCTTATAAGTATAATAATTTTAATTTAGTGATAAACTTCATGAAATATCGAACATTAATAGTATCCAGAAAGAAAATTCAATTATGTACATCATAGGAAATTATTAAGAATTTTTAGGGATTATATAATTATCATTTATTATGACACAAAGATGATGCAATAATTGTCTTATTAATGAAATATTGACATAATTGATGTTATAAATACCCAAATAAATGTAATTTAAGACTTTTTAGGAATTAAACTAATTTTATTGGTTAATATGACATTTTATTATTGATTTAATTATCTTTTTTCGAACTAATCCTTCTGTTATTATTTTCACAAAAATCAATTACTAAATAGTGTCAAAATTGACATAAGTAGTTTTTAAAAAATATATTATATTATTAATTGTTATTTTGTTCCTAAAAATATATGGTTTGGCCAAATTTCTTAGATAAGGTTATATATATTAATAAACAACAACTTGGGGTTTGTTTTGCTTGATATAGTATGTTTATTAACATTATATTGTAAGAAAACAAGAAGACACGGTAAAAGTAAAATTATCTAACTTAATGTTAAATATAAATGATAAGCTTACAATAGGAACCTAAACTTATCTAAATTATATTTTATGAGATTATTTCGACCCATCCCCACCTTAGCTTCGAAATAAATCAATTTGTTGCTATTTAAAACCGAATTTGGCTTTATATAAAAATAATATATTTAGTTCTTCCAAATGTGCCCCTCTCCTCCCTTATAAAAGGGCACCCCCTCCCTCTCTTAAACACAACTCATTGAGCCTTCAAGATCGGCCATCCTCTGCAAAATTCTATTCTCCACTTCCCTAGCAACATACTAGAGGATCTGGTCTTCCTCAAAGACCAATTTTAGTGCCCTAAGAGGAGGTCTCAAAGAGGCGCTTCAAAGAAGAGGTAATTTTCGTTACTGATTCTTTCATCTTTATTTATTCTTCGGCTTCATCTTATTTAGTTGTTTCATTATGAAGTAATAAAATCAGTATCACTCATATAATGATATGTGATTTTAAGTATGAAACAAAAATATTTCACCATCTATCCATCCTACGGATAATGAAATCACCGCGCGTGCGTACGCACGGAATACCGTCTCCACGCCTTAGTGAAATCTATTTTCCACCACCACCTTACTTGTATGGGTATAATGGTGTAAATAATAACTATATATGATTATTTTAAAGTGATATTGATTCTGAAATAGTATAAATACACTACAATACAGTCCCACGATCATGAGAATGATATCATCGCTCGTGCGTACGTACGGACTACCGTTTCCATGACGCGATGAGATTCATTCTCCACTTTAACCATTCATGAATGATTATAAAGTATATTTAATAAGTAATCATGAAATATATGACATAATAATGATACAATATTTATGTGTATATATATGTATGTCATCTACTAAATTTCATTCAACTCAATAAGGAAACGAAAACAACATTCATGCGTACGTACGGCCTACCGTCTCCATGAACAGTGTATTTCTTTCCATTTACTGATTTATTATATATATATATATGTATATTATGATTATATATTATATATAAACCATGTTTTATATTCTGGAATTACGTAATCTTGATCTAAGTAATCATATGAATAATTACAATTCAAAACACGGACGAAAAATGAAACAATTTTACCCAAAACTCTCTTTAACATGGAATTTACAAAAGAACGGGTAATATAAAGTCATAAGTGAACCATATATGATATCATAACAATTAATATGATTCTGTAATAAGTCAATGACATTATTTAAATCATTATATAGGAGGTTCAGACACTTATGAAGAAAATCGGACCTAAGGTAAGCGAAATATCACAATCTCATTTTTATCCGAGATTGTTTATACTTTGGAATTTACTGGGGTGTATTTTGTCATCCACATCCATGTTTCCTCAATATGTAATATTATTTCAATCCACCTAAAATTGTTTAAATCCAATGTTACCCTTAGGTGAGTTTTTAGTAAAAGATATGAAAGGAATCTTTTGTCGTTTTTCATACGAGGTACTTTTGGACTTTTTCAACAAAAGGACAAGAAGAATGTTTTTTTTAACTTATAAGAAATGAATGGATTTTTAAAATATTATTTCCAAGAAGTTTCCTTTACAAGTTTTAACGTTTATTTTTAATCAACTTCTTTTAGTTTAAAAATGTATGACATGTTAAGATTGGAAAAAGGTTTTTAAAGAAGAAAGGATATTTTCCTCAAGAATTCATTTCAAGTGTTTTTTTTCAAAACTATTTTCCATATAAGATGACATTATTTCATATGTATGTTTCAAGTAAAATGTCTCTATGATCTAAATGTTTTAAATTTTCTTATGATGAAATGATATCAATTGTTTATGCATTATTATGGCATGATGTTTGTGAGTCCCATTTTATTACATGGGTTATGCTATGATGTATGATTTATGATTTTGTGGCACACGAAAGAATGATTACATTATGATATGGGTGGGACCTATATCTCCCTCCAATTCATTGGGTAAAGATTTTATATCTCATGAGATAGACATGGCTGAAATGGTAGGTTATACCGGTTCAGTGAAACCGGACTGAAATGAGGAGTGAACTCGGTTAAGAAAGGGACTTTTTTCTACTAAGATAGTCTTGGAAATGAGTCTTAACTAATTAGAAATGATTATCTATGATTATGTGTGTATGCCACAAAGTTTTATGTTTTATGTTATGATTATTGGGGTTACATTTCACTACTATGATTTATCCCAAGTTATGAAATTATGATCTCTTTTGCAGGTTAAGATTACCAAAAGATATGTTCTTATGAATATGTCGTGATTGATGTTTATTTTGTTTACCCTTACTGAGCTTTTGAGCTCAACCATTTATGTTTTCCTTTCCCCAGGACATAAAGAAAAGATTTAGGTTTAAAAAGAAGAAGATCTTTATTGGAGATGTTGAAGATCCTTCACCGCGATTAGAAGATTATATTCCAAGTTTTCCAAGACACTAAACTATTATGGTCCTTGGGTGTGTGTTTTTGTTATGTACTAAGTATTCCGAAAAAGTAATGTAATTCCTATGTACATCAAGCTTCGGGTCTCTACAGTTGGTATCAAAGGAAAGGTTTAGTCAACCTTTGGAAACTAGGATGCGAAAATGCTAGTGAGATCCCTAGAGATATTTCTAAGGTATGTCTAGGGATGTCCCTAAGGATATGTATACATATAGGATATAGTCCTAGAACTATGGTAACGATATTAGATTAAACCAAAGATGTTAGATATTGAAGTTACTCCCCCTTTATTATGATTTTTTCCTCTCACACTATTCTTTTTGGGTTTTATAAATTGGCTGGAAACAAGATGATTCACGATAATTGAGGATATGATGGACAATGGAATGATATTATTCATGAGAAACCATATGAAATGGGATTTGGAAGTCCAAACATCATTATTATGCCGAATCAACAATCTCAAAATATGATCAATAAAGTAAAATTTGGTAAGTTTCCTGACTCATCTAATAAGAGAAAGATGGAGTTTCATGATGATTATAGAGGAAAGAAAGTTCAATTTCCCCTATGTAAATCATGTGGGAAGAGGAATCAAGGAGAATGTTTCAAAGGAACTGGAAGATTATTTGGGTGTGGAAAATAAGGACACAAATCTAGTAAATGCAAAGGAAAAGGTTCAGTTAACACCAGGGATGAGGATAATGGTATTGCTACGACATCAACAATGGTTAAATGTTTTAAATGTGGAATGTACGGGCATTATGAAAACCAATGCCCTAAGGTAATGTCTCGTGAAGAGAATCAGTATGGTCGTATGGGCAGTATTTATGTTGATGATGATGAAGAGACTACAAATGATATGTGAGATGAAAGAATTGTTGAAGCTCGGTCAATGGTTTAAGAATGTAGTGGAATGATTATATGTTTATCATGTGTAATGTTGTATAATTATTTTCATGGTACTATGGAATATAGAGACATCTAAGTATTGTTACACTGTTGTCTTTCCTTGAGTTTTGAAAGTGTATGATTAATGGTACCATTATCCATGAAAGGTTATTCAGATATTTTTGGAATGTAGATGATATGCGCATAATGAAGGGATAAGGAGAAAATTAAATGTTTGATAGTATACATGAGCCCATGACTAATATAAGGAGAAGGTTATATCATGGTTTGAGTATATAGAATTTTTGGATTTTGGTATGTGGAAAGAGTTAACTTTTTACAGAATTCATGTTTTCACTAAGGTTTAATGGGAGTTCCTTTTTTTAAGAGAATACATGATTAAAGTATTCACATGATTGGAATGTGACCAAAAAGATATATGGGTGATAAATGATGGTATTCACATGCTTGGTTGATGACATTTTAAGTAATAATTTTCTTTATACAATGAGCTTGGACCGAAGTATTTTAGATAAGCCTAAAGATTAGAATGGATTCTGTTGGACATAAGTTAGTATTTTTTAAGGATAGAACTTTTTTCGATATTGTTGATGGGATGTTATAGTAATATAGCTTTATAAAAAGGACAACCAGTAGGATGGGAACAGCCCATCGCGTCGGGCAAGGCTGTGGGAATCGAACCCACAACCGAAGTGCGACTAGCCTTTATCGCCTACCACAGGCCTACAGGAAGTCCTTTTTTAGTAGAAACTAGTTTTATTATATTAAGCAGTATGATATATGAAGTATAAGTCCATTTTAAGAACCATATATGATTAATCTCACTGTATATGGACTTATGTATTTTTTGATAACTTTTCTATCCTTTTTTTTGAGATAGATGGAATGACCCATCATTCTATCACATGATCTACTAACACATCACGAATGACAAATTCAACTTCATTTATTTAAGAGATGAAGTGGAAATTATCCAAAGAATGACAAACAGTGAGACTATACCAAAATCACGAAAGTATTTCTTCTAATTCCAATTTCATCAACTTTAGGGAAATGATCTTGAAAACCAAAAATGTTTTCCTAGTGCTCTTATATCTGATGAATCAGATGGTACCTTAGATCGTCACAAATTTATGGCTTTGTGATTGCTGGCTTTTCCATAGCCATGTTCTCTACCACTCTCCATCAGAACATGATGGTTAAATTTCTCTTCCATATCCATATTTTCACCTATGTGGAAACCCAGTGATTAGTTTATTTGGGTAACCATTAGGTTTCATACTTTTGTTTTTAAATATTGGTTTTGGTATTCCTTTTGACGATGTGGGTTTCTATTAAAGAAACTTTCGAATAGTAAACCATTTATAACCCTGACGAATTTCGAGGGCGAAATTCATTTTAAGGGGGGTAGAATGTAACACCCCGAGATTTTATGAAAAATATTCTTTTAATTTCATTAATGTCTTGTGTTTTATACTACACCAAGATTACCTTGTGCTATACGCAACACCGTATTAGCTTGTAGTATACGCAACACTATTCTTGGATCGTGTTACACACAATTTTGATAATAGTTATTCTATGCAACAATGAGTATATATATATATATATATTCAATGTATAAATGAAATATGGTTGGTTTATGTTATACGAAACAACGAAGGATTCTTTCACAACACGCAACCCTGACATGGCTTGAATTACACACAATCGCGACCTTCCTCGATAGCGTGTGTTGTACGCAATACCAGGTTTTACTAAACAACGATATATTATTATAATATTATTATGAACTAGCCTTTATGAATAGTATTAACTAAATTTTTTATCTTATAACATTATTATTTGTCTTGCACATTTTCTAAAAATGGTATAAGAACAAAATAAATTTTTCAGGTAAAATAAGTATTTTTTAAAAAATGCAGTTTTGCCGCCTTTTGATGGCGCACCCACATTAAATCTAGTTTTTGACATGTTTATAAGTTTAATTTGACAAAATAAAATTCTTCTTTGGATTCATGAAATAAAAATTTACTTTGGATAAATTTTCATATCATTATCGTAACTTTCATATTTTGATGAATAGTAAAAACACGCTATATTTTAATTAAAAACAACTTTTTTCGTTGCAATAATTTATATGGTTAAATTATAATATTGACTGGTTTTAAAGTTTAAATATAATATATTTTTACCATTTAATATAATTTCTGTCATTAACATTGATTCTACCTTGAATTCGTAGGATAAATCAATTCAATATTTTGCAATGTTTTAAAGAAAAACCCGTTTTCTTTCGACAACGAGATTAATTTTATTTTAATTTCTACAAATTTTGTGTATTGAATTTGGAAAAATGGATTCCATATTTGGAATCATTGGATCCAAATTATGTTAATAAGCTACTTTTTATTTTTGGAAATTATGAATAGTAACTACGGTAAATTTTATTTACCATAGTTAAAGGTAAATCAGGTAATTAAGGGTAAATATAATATTATAAAATTACCCTAACACATGTCAAAATCCTATTGGCTGACTAAAAGGCGACCCATATCACCTAAGGGTCGGAATAGATTCATTTAGTGGACTTTTGTCCATGAAAATAATGTAATTATTATTAAATCCAAAGAATGTGACAACAAGTCACTTTCTAAAATCTTAGAAGTATAATAATTTTACATTAGGGATAAACTTCATGAAACTTCTAACATGAATAGTCTCCATAAATCTAATACAATTATCTACATCATAGGGATTTATTTATAATTTTTAGGGATTAAATAATTATCATTTATTATGACACAAAGATGATGCAGTAATTGTCTTATTAATGAAATATTGACATAATTGATGTTATAAATACCCAAATAAATGTAATTTAAGACTTTTTATGAATTAAAATAATTTTATAGGTTAATATGACATGTTAGTATTGATTTAATTAACCTTTTTTGAACTAATCATTCTGTTATGATTTTGACAAAAATCAATTACTAAATAGTGTCAAAATTGACATAAAATAGTTTTTAAAACAAATATTATATTATTAATTGTTATTTTATTCCTAAAAACATAAGGCTCGGTCCAATGTCTTAGATACGGTTATATATATTAATAATAAACAACTTGGGGTTAGTTTGGCTTGATATAGTAAGTTTATTAACCTTATAGTGTAAGAAAACAAGAAGACACGGTAAAAGTAAAATTATATAACTTAAAGTTAAATATAAATGATAAGGTTAATATAGGAACCTAAACTTCAATAAATAATATTGGATGAGAGGATTTCGACCCATCCATACCTTATCTTCGAAATAAATCAATTTGGAGCTATTGAAAACCGAATTTGGCTTTATAATAAAACAATATGTTTTGTTATTCCAAAGGTCCCCCTCTCCTCCCTATAAAAGGCCACCCCCTCCCTCTCTTCCTCACAACACATTGAGCCTTCAAGCTCGGCCGACCTCTGCCAAATTAACTTTTACACTTCCCTAGATACATCCTAGAGGTTCTGGTCATCCTCAAAGACCAATTTTAGTGCTCTAAGAGGAGGTCTCAAAGAGGCGCTTCAAAGAAGAGGTAATTTCCTTTACCGATTCTTTCATCTTTATTTCTTCTTCCGCTTCTTATTATTTAGTTGTTTCATTATGAAGTAATAACATCAGTATCTCTAATATACTGATATGTTATTATAAGTATGAAACAACCCTATTTCACCATCTATACATCCTATGGAAAATGAAATCACCGCGCGTGCGTACGTACGGAATACCGTCTCCACACCGTGGTGAAATCTATTTCCCACCACCACCTTACTTGGATGGGTATAATGGTGTAAATAATAACTATATATGATTATTTTAAAGTTATATTGATTCTGAAATAGTATACATACACTCCAATATAGTCCCACGATCATGAGAATGATATCATCACTCATGCATACGTACGGACTACCGTCTCCACGACGCGATGAGATTCATTCTCCACTTTAACCATTCATGAATGATTATAAAGTATATATAATAAGTAATAATGAAATATATTACATAATAATTATACTGGATTTATGTGTATATATATGTATGTCACCTACTTAATTCCATTCAACTCAATAAGGAAACGAAAACAGCGTTCATGCGTACATACGACCTACCGTCTCCATGAATGGTGTATTTATTTCCATTTACTAATTTATTATATATATGTATATTCTGAATATATATTATATCTAAACCATGTTTTATATTATGGAATTAATTAATCATGATCTAGGTAATCATATGAATAATTACAAGTCAAAACACGGACGACAAATGAATCAAGTTTACCCAAAACGCTCTTTAACATGGAATTTACAAAAGAACGGGTAATATAAGTCATAAGTTAACCATATATGATATCATAACAATTAATATGATTCTTTAATAAGTCAATGAAATTATTTAAATCATTATACAGGAGGTTCAGACACTTACGAAGCAAATCAGACCTAAGGTAAGGGAAATATCACAATCTCATTTTTATCCGAGATTGTTTATACTTTGGAATTTACTGGGTTGTATTTTATCATCCACATCCATGTTTCCTCAATATTAAATATTATTTCCATCCACCTCATATATTTTAAATCCAATGTTACCCTTATGTGAGTTTTTATTAAAAGATATGAATGGAATCTTTTGTCATTTTTCGTATGAGGTACTTTTTGTCTTTTCCGACAAAAGGACGAGAAGAATGTTTTTTTTAACTTATACAAAATGAATGGATTTTTAAAATATTATTTCAAAGAATTTTCCTTTAAAAGTATTCAAGTTTATTTTTAATCAACTTCTTTTAGTTTAAAATTCTATGACATGTTAAGAAAGGGAAAATGTTTTTAAAGAAGAAAGGATATTTTCCTCAAGAATTCATTTCAAGTGTTTTTTTCAAAACTATTTTCCATCTAAGATGACATTATTTAATATGTATGTTTCAAGTGAAATTTCTCTATGATCTAAATGGTTTAAATTTTCTTATGATGAGATGATATCAATTGTTTATGGATTATGATGGCATGATGTTTACGAATCCCATTTTATTACATGGGTTATACTATGATGTATAATTTATGATTTTGTGGCACACGAAATAATGATTTCATTATGAGATGGGTGGGACATATATCTCCCTCCAATTCATTGGGTAAAGATTTTATATCTCATGAGATAGACATGGCTAGAACGGTAGGTTACACCAGTTCAGTGAAACAGGACTGAAAGGTGGAGTGAACTCAGTTCAGAAAGGGACTTTGTCCACTAAGATAGTCTTGGCAATGAGTCTTGACTAATAAGAAATGATTCTCTATGATTATGTGTGTATTCCACAAAGTTTCATGTTTTAGGTTATGATTATTGGGATTACATTTCACTACTATGATTTATCCCATGTTATGAAATTATGACCTATTTTTCAGGTTAAGATTTCCAAAAGATATGTTCTTATGAATATGACATGATTGATATTTCTTTTGTTTTCCCTTACTGAGCATTTGAGCTCACCCTTTTATGTTTTCTTTTCCCCAGGACATGAATAAAGGAATTAGGTTTAAAAAAAAGAAGATCTTTATGGGAGATGTTGAAGATCATTCACCACGATTAGAAGATTATATTCTGAGTTTCCAAATACACTAAACTATTACGGTCCTTCTGTGTGTGTTTTTGTTTTGTTCTAAGTATTCCACAAAAGTAATGTAATGTCTATGTGTAACACCCCGAGCTTCCACGATACGCCACTCTTTCAATAATGCAATAGCTTGCATTGTACACAAGTTCGAGTTCTAAAACACCGCGACTAATCAAAGTAGCCGTTATGAATAGTAATAACCACTTTTTAAAATTATAGAAATTTTATATTTCAAAATGGACTTCATTTTTGTATTCGTAATATCAAAATTAGCCTATGTTGAATTTTTGGTATTTTTCTGAGAACTTCTAATTTTTTATGAATAGTGAAAATTACTTAAAAACAACTTTTTTAATAAAAATAATTTATACTGATAAATTATACTATTTAGTGGTTTTAAAGTATAATTAGAATATATTTTTACCATTTTATCCAATGGTGGTCATTAGAATTAATTTAACATTGAAATTGGACATAAACAATTGCCAATCTTTTGATATAAATTGTTTCTTAAAAACACGCTATTTGTTGTAACAGCGGGAATTAATTATAAAATTAATTAATGAAACTTTTATGTTTGTAATTTTGTAAAATAGACATCATTTTTGAATTCTGAATATCAATTATAGCTTAGGGTGAAATTTTGGCTTTGTTCTGAAAAACATCAATTTTTGATGAATAGTGAAACCACTAAGTGGTAGTTAAATAAAAGATTTTTCATTTAAATGAAATATTACCACTTATGTGATTTGATTTTCAAGAATCCGACATACATGGTTGTCATTAAAAAGTAAAATGTGGTTCAATGAGATTAAAATAATTTTTGGTGAATAGTAACTTTTAAGTTCTTAATCGCGATTAGAGGTAATTAGTGCAGTTTAAGGTAAAAATAATGTTTTCATAATATGAGATGAGCATGAAACTTGTCCTACTCCTATTGGATGAGTCATGGCCGACCAAGAAAACCCATGAGTCAACTTGGGGACCCCATGGATCCACTTTAGTTGGAAAATGACATTAATATATATTTATTTAATATTAAAATTAAATTGATACAAACATGAGTTGTTTTACTAAAACAGTTTTTAAGTGGGGTTACACAAGTCCAAATTTTGATTATAAATAATCATTAGAAAGCTAAAACGATTTCCTACATCATAGTATTTTTTGTATAATTTTTTGACATTAAATAAATTAAATTATTTATGACATCATTATGATGCAGTGATGACCTCATTATTTAACGATTTTAATAAAATGAAAAGATAATGTAAAATCCAAGGCTTAAACTTGTCCAAAGACTATTGGATGGGTATATTTATAACCCTTATAACCTTAGCCACGAATTATATAAGTGTGGGACCTTTAGAATCCGAAACGCATTGTGTAATAATGTAACATTTCAATATTTCCAAAAGAGCCCCTCCTCTCCACTTATAAAAGGCCCCCACCTCTCCCACTTCATTTACACTTTCAAGCCATTTGGCTCGGCCAAACTCTGCCCAAATACTCTCCCAACTTCCCCCTCTTACTCCTAGAAGCCTCACTTTGGGCAGAACTCTTCCCAAGGAAGCCTTTGGCTCAAATCAAAAAGAGTTACCTGATTTTGAGGTAATGTATTCTCTAATGTTGTTTTGTTTCATTTTTCTTCTCCAACCCCATAAACTCTTTTTATTCATTTCTTTTGTAACAAAAACAGTATCCTCAATATACTAGGTTGTTGTTATAAGAAGGATTCGAGCTAAACTTATACACACCTACACTTAATGGTTAAAGAACATACGGTTTCTGTGGGTGGCGAATTTCTGCCTCACGAAACGATGATTGTTCAACACTCATATAACACCTTCAAAGGTGGCCATTAAGATGTCACTATTTTTATATATAATATATAATATGTTTATGTTTTACTTATGCTTCTGTATTTCTCATTTATGGCATAATTTATGATTTCCAATATGGGTAAAACGCGATAATTTCATTTTAGGAAGTGCGGACTACCGCCCCCTCAAAGTGATTTGAATCGTTAATGCCATATGTGGGATGTATAAAGGATGGAGTATATGGTATTATACACTATATTATACTGTAATTATATTATAAATTTATATCATTATGATTTCATTCCATTAAATATGAAATAGAAATGAAAGTAGCGTTCATGCGTACGTACGGCTTACCGTCTCCATGAACGGTGCATTTCATTTCTTACCTCTAAATGTTACGTGACATTATTAATGAATGTATATACTGTATATATATGATATATATGATATCTAAATCATGAATATAATTCTGGATATAATGGATATTTCACCACATGAACAACTAGTAATTATAAGAAGTTTATTTTTGACTCAAGTACCAAAGATCCACAAAACGACCGTTATTAACTTAAATAATTAAATAATGTTCATAACATGGTAATAAGTGATATAAATGGAATAATTAACATGAAAAAGGTTCTTATGTAAATATAAATTAACTCTAGTTTATTATTCAGGAGGTTAAAGAACGGTCGAGTCAGGACAAGACGCAAGGTAAGGGAACTTCTTAACCCAACTTCCATTCTTTGGGTTAATCTCCTACTTTCAAATTATGTCATGATATTATTATGTCCTATATAGTATTTGTACATTATTTATGTGTACTTATAGTGAATACACATTATATATGTACTTTATTTAAAAAATGATCTTTTTAAGGACTTCGTCTCAATCCCCTTTCATTGAGGCATATTTGGTTTTATACAAAACTTTCTTTTATACGGTGTATAAACCCCTTTGAATTTTACATTTTTCAAAAGGAATCTTTTTTATACGAATCGTTTTACTAAACGACAAAAAGGGAATGTTTTTATTTCCGTACTTATGCGGCGACAACGACTTCTCCGCCGCCGTGACCATTATTTGAGTTTTGGCTTCCTCTACAAGCAATCACTTTTTTAATGAAAAATAAATACAATGTTTTAACTTTCTTTTATTTTGGTTTTGAAAATGGTTTTGAAAACGTTTTTATTATATCAATGTGTTGTATTTATATCTTGTGATTGAAATGTGGAAATGTTATGTTTCCTTTATGCATGTTTTATGTGATACGATTATGTTATGGTTTATGATATGTTTAAACCTATTCATGTGAGGAATGCATTGGACTTAATATGTGACGGGTGGAGCCCGCTATAGCTCCTCGATGCATCGGCAGGTCTCATGAGACAAACTAGTGTCTTGGCACGAGGCCTTGAAAAAATTTTATTTGTGGTCTTGGCACGAGGCCTTGGCTACGTGGTTATGATAGTCTGGCATTATGCATTCCATCATTATGAAAATGGTTATTGATGTTGCATGGGATTATTCGATTTGTAGAATATCCATGTGAGTAAGTAAATGGCATTATCTCATTTTATTTTTTCCTTATTATGCTAAAGTTCAAGTTTAAAAAGGCTTTTGTTTTAGTTATACATTGCCTTAAATGTTAATGATTATTTATGAAAGCTTCCGCAATATTGTTATCCTTACTGAGCATCTGAGCTCAACCCTATCAATGTTTTAATATTTTTCCAGGATGTGAAGAAGTATTTTATGAATGACCTGCAGGGATAGTCAGAAGAGGAAATGAGTGTGGACTATGAAGACTTTGTTATTAGTTTTTCACTTTATGATGTAATGTAACATTTATGAATGTATCTAGTGTTTCCAAGGCTACTAAACTAATCGGTCTTTCGAGACTTGATCTTTTGTGATCATGCCAATGTTACGAAGTAACGCACCGGCTTTGGGTAGCTGGGGTCGGGGCGTTACAGTTGGTATCAGAGGTAGTTTAGTACTTACCTTGGAATCTAGATTTAGATAAACTATGATTAAGAGCACATTGCCCAAAGATAGACTTTGAGGATTAGTATAGAAGAACTTCCTAGAATTTTGGTATTGTAGAGATGTTGTGAGTTTTCCGAGGAATACATCCCTGTCTGGATACGAGCAGGTAGAGGCGGCTCTGGCACAGATGTACCTAGGGGTAAAACCCGAAAACACCGCTTTGAGCTAGACTCGAACGGGAACTGGTGCACGACAACAGGCCTTGCTGCACTCTTGGTTACGACACTCCCGGGGGATATGCTTAGGATAATTCTCATTTTATTTACAAACCACTATGAAGGGTTATGAGTATATACTTCCTCAAAGAAAACATTTCTTTTTATGATTATGGATTATATCCATAAATAGTTCAATTTATGTAAAGTGTTTTACAAGTATGGAATTATGAATTTTGATTCATAAACTAATCTAGTTTATGCCATTGTTTAGAAATGGCGCCTAGTGGAAGGAATGGAAACCGTATCAATGCACGAACTCTATGTAGGGATTGCCCTCCTGCTCAAGATAATTATTGTGGATCTGGAGATACAACTGGTGCTGATCAACTTATTACCATACTGGGACAACTCACTCAGGTTATGAATAATAACCTTACTCGTATGGAGCACCCTGATCCACAACGTGGAGGATCAATGCTAGATCGTTTCATGAGGCAACAACCACCAACCTTCAATGGGTGTACAAATCCTATAGTAGCTGAACAATGGATAAATTCCTTAGAGAAAATATTCCATGCCTTGGGGAGTAGTGAAAGGGAGAAGGTTCTCATGGTAGTTTACCGCCTCACTGGACATGTCGATCAGTGGTGGTCGCTGATTCAAAACACAAAGGAAGATGATGACGTATCGAATATGGAGTGGAGGGAGTTCAAAGAGAATTTCTTAGAAAAATACTTTCCTCGTGACCATCGAGCAGATATGGAAAGGCAATTTCTGAGTTTGAGGCAGAAGGAGGATGAGAATGTCGCAAAGTATGAGGCTATCTTTACAAGGTTAGCGAGGCATGCTGCCAATTATATACGTAACCCAAGGAGTAATATTGATCGTTTCTTTGATGGGTTAAAACCATTTCTCCGTCGAGCTTTAGTATCACAATCCTTCTCATCATACGAAGATATTGTCTCGTCTGCTATCAAGACAGAAAAGGAATTCTCTAAGACTTATGACAACAAAGTAAAGCAAGAGAAGAAGAGAACGGTGGAACAAGAGACAGATAAAGGGAAAAAGGGAAAGAAGGATTTTACATTATGTGATAATTGTGGGAAGAATCACCCTGGTACTTGCCTAAAAGGAATGGGAGTTTGTTATAAATGTGGAGAAAAGGGTCACCAGGCTCGTGATTGCAAGGGAAAGAAAGAGGCTGTCAAAGTTGAATGGTACAATTGTAGGGAAATGGGGCATTATGCAAATGAATATCCTAAGTGTCAAGGAAACTTACCTCAGAAAAGGCCAAGGGATCAAGGCCAATCTTATGCTGTGACTACAGTTGAAGCGGAATAATTAATGTATTGGTGCTTTTGGACTCAAGGATTATATTCTGGTTATAAGAGTAATGTGATATATATAAAGATTGTACTGCAGTACTTTTTGATTAAGGTAATATGATTAAGGTAATCATATTTTTAGTATGTGACAATAAGATAATCTTTTCTTTGTTTGGGGAATCTGATGTTACAATTGATTTTGGAATTTTGAGACCTTTTAGAGAAAGTCTGGACAGAGGTATTTTGGATAACTATTAAGGTTGGAATGGATTAAGTTGAACCATGGATAGTATTGTTTAAGGTCAAAGCATTTGTGAAGATTATTTTTGGAATATTATGATACTATAGTTTTAGGAAAAGGACAACCTGCAGGGTGGGGCATAACCCGTCACGTCGGACAAAGCTGCAGGAATCGAACCCACAACCATAGTGAGACAGGCCTTTATTTCCTACCACTAGCCTACAGGAAGTCCCTGGTTATTACAAAATAATTTTACTAACTTAAATGGTATGTGTTAATATATGGAACCTTATACAATTAGGATAAGTATAATATTTTTGAGTTCTATATCTTTTTGAGTGAAAGATGAGTTGAAGGTTGAAACTCTAATTGTCAAGCATAAATATATATATATATATACCTATCTCTTATTAAATGAATAAAATAATTCTTAAACTTTAGTAAAGGGATATTTAAACAAAAAAAATTTGTTATCCTAATACCTTATGTCTTTTTGAACTGATGATATTTCAAATCAACATAGATTGAAGGCTTTGAGGCCCTCAATTTGATAGTTGATTGTGATTGATGACCTCAATCACTCCCTACGAATATTTATGTTTTTCCTCCAATTATATGTCTCTAATTGCCACCAATGTTCTCCTAATCAAGATCATAATTGGGTGGTGACTTTTTCATTTCCCTTTCCCTTTTATTAAGGCTAAATTTTATTAACCTTATTTCCGATGTGGGTTTTCCACAAAGGTATTTTCTATTTTCAACCTCTTATTTTCAAAGAAAAATATCAAATTGCGAGGACGCAATTTATTGAAGGAGGGGAGAATGTAACACCCCGAGCTTCCACGATACACCTCTCTTTCAATAATGCAATAGCTTGCATTGTACACAAGTTCGAGTTCTAAAACACCGCGACTAATCAAAGTATCCGTTATGAATAGTAATAACCACTTTTTAAAATTATAGAAATTTTATATTTCAAAATGGACTTCATTTTTGTATTCATAATATCGAAATTAGCCTATGTTGAATTTTGGGTATTTTTCTGAGAACTTCTAATTTTTTATGAATAGTTAAAATTACTAAAAAACAACTTTTTTAATCAAAATAATTTATACTGATAAATTATACTATTTAGTGGTTTTAATGTATAATTAGAATATATTTTTACCATTTTATCCAATGGTGGTCATTAAAATTAATTTAACATTGAAATTGGACATAAACAATTGCCAATCTTTTGATATAAATTGTTTCTTAAAAACACGCTATTTGTTGTAATAGCGGGAATTAATTATAAAATTAATTAATGAAACTTATATGTTTGTAATTTTTTAAAATAGACATCATTTTTGAATTCGGAATATCAATTATAGCTTAGGGTGAAATTTTGGCTTTGTTCTGAAAAACTTCAATTTTTGATGAATAGTGAAACCACTAAGTGGTAGTTAAATAAAAGATTTTTCATTTAAATGAAATATTACCACTTCTGTGATTTGATTTTCAAGAATCCGACATACATGGTTGTCATTAAGAAGTAAAATGTGGTTCAATGAGATTAAAATAATTTTTGGTGAAGAGTAACTTTTATGTTCTTAATCGCGATTAGAGGTAATTAGTGTAGTTTAAGGTAAAAATAATGTTTTCATAATATGAGATGATCTTGACACTTGTCCTACTCCTATCGGATGAGTAATGGCCGACCAAGACAACCCATGAGTCAACTTGGGGACCCCATGGAGCCACTTTAGTTGGAAAATGACATTAATATATATTTATTTAATATTAAAATTAAATTGATACAAACATGAGTTGTTTTTCTAAAACAGTTTTTAAGTGGGGTTACACAAGTCCAAATTTTGATTATAAATATTCATTATAAATCTAAAAAGATTTCCTACATAATAGTATTTTTTGTATAATTTTTTGACATTATATAAATTAAAGTATTTATGACATCATTATGATGCAGTGATGACCTCATTATTTAACGATTTTAATAAAATGAAAAGATAATGTAAAATCCAAGGCCTACACTAGTCCAAAGACTATTGGATGGGTATATTTCGAACCCTTATCACCTTATCCACGAATTATATAAGTGTGGGACCTTTAGAATCCGAAAAGCATTGTGTAATAATGTAACATTTCAATCTTTCCAAAAGAGCCCCTCCTCTCCACTTATAAAAGGCCCCCACCTCTCCCACCTCATTTACACTTTCAAGCCATTTGGCTCGGCCAACCTCTACCCAAATACTCTCCAAACTTCCCCCTCTTACTCCTAGAAGCCTCACTTTGGGCATAACTCTTCCCAAGGAAGCCTTTGGCTCAAATCAAAAAGAGTTACCCGATTTTGAGGTAATGTCTTCTCTAATGTTGTTTTGTTTCATTTTTCTTCTCCAACCCCCTAAACTCCTTTTATTCATTTCTTTTGTAACAACAACAGTATCCTGAATATACTAGGTTGTTGTTATAAGAAGGATTCGAGCTACACTTACACACACCTACATCTAATGGTTAAAGAACATACGGTTTTTGTGGATGGCGAATTTCTGCCTCACGAAACGATGATTGTTCAACACTCATATAACACATTCAAAGGTGGCCATTAAGATGTCAATATTTTTATATATAATATATAATATGTTTATGTTTTACTTATGCTTCTGTATTTTTCATTTATTGCATACTTTATGATTTCCATTATGGGTAAAACGCGATAATTTCATTTTAGGAAGTGCGGACTACCGCCCCCTCAAAGTGATTTGAATCGTTAATGCCATATGTGGGATGTATAAAGGATGGAGTATATGGTATTATACACTATATTATACTTTAATTATATTATAAATTTATATCATTATTATTTCATTCCATTAAATATGAAATTGATATGAAAGTAGCGTTCATGCGTACGTACGGCTTACCGTCTCCATGAACGGTGCATTTCATTTCTTACCTCTAAATGTTACGTGACATTATTAATGAATGTATATACTCTATATATATGATATATATGATATCTACATCATGAATATAATTCTGGATATAATGGATATTTCACCACATGAACAACTTGTAATTATAAGAAGTTTATTTTTGACTCAAGTACCAAAGATCGACAAAACGACCGTTATTAACTTAAATAATTAAATAATGTTCATAACATGGTAATAAGTGATATAAATGGAATAATTAACAAGAAAAAGGTTCTTAAGTAAATATAAATTAACTCTAGTTTATTATTCAGGAGGTTAAAGAACGGTCGAGTCAGGACAAGATGCAAGGTAAGTGAACTTCTTAACCCAACTTCCATTCTTTGGGTTAATCTCCTAATTTCAAATTATGTCATGATATTATTATGTCCTATATTATATTTGTACATTATTTATGTGTACTTATAGTGAATACACATTATAGATGTACTTTATTTAAAAAATGATCTTTTTAAGGACTTCGTCTCAATCCCCTTTCATTGAGGCATATTTGGTTTTATACAAAACTTTCTTTTATACGGTGTATAAACCCCTTTGAATTTTACATTTATTCAAAAGGAATCTTTTTTATACGAAGCGTTTTACTAAACGACAAAAAGGGAATGTTTTTATTTCCGTACATATGCGGCGACAACGACTTCTCTGCCGCCGTGACCATTATTTGAGTTTCGGCTTCCTCTACAAGCCATCACGTTTTTAATGAAAAATAAATACAAAGTTTTAACTTTCTTTTATTTTGGTTTTGAAAATGGTTTTGAAAACGTTTTTATTATATCAATGTTTTGTATTTATATCTTGTGATTGAAATGTGGAAATGTTATGTTTCCTTTATGCGTGTTTTATGTGATACGATTATGTTATGGTTTATGATATGTTTAAACCTATTCATATGAGGAATGCATTGGACTTAATAAGTGACGGGTGGAGCCCGCTATAGCTCCTCGATGCATCGGCAGGTCTCATGAGACAAACTAGTGTCTTGGCACGAGGCCTTGACAAAATTTTATTTGTGGTATTGGCACGAGGCCTTGGCTATGTGGTTATGATAGTCTGGCATTATGCATTCCATCATTATGAAAATGGTTATTGATGTTGCATGGGATTATTCGATTAGTAGAATATCCATGTGAGTAAGTAAATGGCATTATCTCATTTTATTTTTTCCTTATTATGCTAAAGTTCAAGTTTAAAAAGGATTTTTTTAGTTATACATTGCCTTAAATGTTAATGATTATTTATGAAAGCTTCCGCAATATTGTTATCCTTACTGAGCATCTGAGCTCACCCCTTTCAATGTTTTAATATTTTTCAAGGATGTGAAGAAGTATTTTATGAATGACCTGCAGGGATATTCAGAAGAGGAAATGATTGTGGACTATGAAGAATTTGTTATTAGTTTTTCACTTTATGATGTAATGTAACATTTATGAATGTATCTAGTGTTTCCAAGGCTACTAAACTAATCGGTCTTTCGAGACTTGATCTTTTGTGATCATGCCAATGTTACGAAGTAACGCACCTGCTCTGGGTAGCTGGGGTCGGGGCGTTACACTATGTACGTCAAGCTTCGGGTCTCTACATCTATGAAGAATAATTTGAAATATTTAGATTCAAATTATCCATGAAGTATACATTATTTAATCATTAATTTAAATCCCCTAAAGACAAATGATATTTTTTCTCTTTTTAATCTCCATGAAATGCACTGTTAAATAATTTCATTTTAAAAAATTCTATGTAAACATGTGATGATGATATGTAAACAATATACTTTGGTGAGGGACTAATTTTCTATTTCATCATTTCTAAGATTTATTCATGATACATAATAGTAAAAATAATGTTTACACCATGAAGAATTGGTCATATGAATAATTGGATTTAACATCATTAGTACCAAAATATTATGGGAACATATATTTTTAGTTAATAAAATATCCTACACATAGATCAATTTTCATTCATATTGATTTTTTTTCTTAAACCTATAACTATTATATTCTACACACAAAAGAATATTTTTCTCCATTTTTCGACACTGAAATGGCATAGACAAATCATCTTACATGATGGATTTCTCACATTCACATAATTGAATTACCATTATCATTTTTCCAAATATAAAATACTTGATGAATTATATTACATGCACATCTATGTAGATGAATTTCCTTTTCAATTTTTTAAAATATCTTCATATATATGAATTATATTATCTAATGGACTGTGTAGATGAATTACCCTTTCCATTTCCTCAAATACCAATTGCATAGATGAAATTTATTATGTATAGATTGAATTACCGTTCCAATTTTCAGAATTCTTCATCGACAGATAGAATCGATTATGTGTATGAAAAATTACATTTTCAATTTTAAAAATCGATTCCCAAAATAGTGATTCAAATAATTTTTAAATCAATATCGAACCAATTAAAATGTTCTATGGACTTCTCCACAAGTTCCAATACACAATCCCATAAAGTACTAATCACTTATCAAGTAAATCAACATAATTATCATCAAGGGTTGAAATAAAATAAAACATCATTTAAAATTTCAAAGACACCTAAAAAAGTTAATATAAAATAAATAAAATTGATTAATCCATATTTTTATAATATTTTATTTTTATGGGAACAATAAATAAAAGGATAACCCTATTAAAAATATGTTTGATACATTCTTGGTCTGAGTTTCAACATTCCATCACTGTACATTGTATCTTTATGGTTTTTTTCACCTCAAATATGGTTTATTAATACCAAAATTCCATGTATCTATATCATTTTTATATTTTTACTCTATAAAATGTGGGGGGATCCATTGGGGTGGTTTTGGGTTTACATTAAAAAAACTATAAAAATGTAGGTCATACAAATAATATTTGGTACATATGAAACTAAGACAACCATATTTAATTTAATAATGTATTATCACATATAGACCCCATGTAATAAAGTTAAAATAACTATATTTCAATCCCATACATTGGTCAGTCAAAATCATGATCAGTTGCAAGCATACAATGAATACTTGTTTGAAATAATTGGAAATAATTCACTTCAATCAATATTTATATAGATAAATTACCCAAATGTATAAATAAATTACCATATTAATTAATTATTCCATATATCATAATATATATCCAAAAATAATAAAGATTCTCATGTACATTATTTTTTATCAAATTAAATAAATAAATTTATTTTAAATCTATTTATGTACATGGTGTGTACATTGAGGAAACATTGTGTGTATGAGACTTATTTTTCTGGAATCTAATATGGTCCTTATAATGTATTGTGCACTAACATTTTATGTATCATAACAATACACCCCATAATTACATGGTTTTTACTTTTAACTAATGGACCATGGAAACATATTAAATTACATGTTGTATACCCTTGTAATGTGAGCAGTGTAGGTGGAATATAATTACATTACATGATGTCTAATTCATAATTTCAAAAATGTAATAATGCATGAATTTAATTTTTTTTAAGACTATCATAAGGACCATAAATTAAATTTATGACACACATACGAGTGTTAATTAGGTTTAATGGAACAATAAATTTTTTTATATGTAGATTTATGACGCAGTGTATATCTTGTCTTGGTGTGTAAACTATATAGATGTGTAAACATTAGACAACATGTACAATTGGTTACACATCACACACAGCTTTCTATTTTTATTTTCGATATACACCATGGGAATCGACATGTTTTATGTTTAGAAATTTAGGGGTTACATGGAATTTATTTTAGTTACACAATATATAATCAAATGTGTATTCTATTTCCACTATTTCTGACCTTATATTTCATGTATTAAATTCAGGATGCATATTTAACAACATAGACTTGAAAAAATTAATAGGGTTAACCATGTAGGACTACATATTTTGAAATCATGTAACTTGGAGTGTAGTCCAAATATCCATGTGCTAGCATTTTAGAGTCAAAATGTGACGAAGTAATGATGTTGGGTATTGAAAATATTTTCAATTTTTTTTTGAAGTTGTTTCCTGGTGTCGTGAATATGGTTACCCAACATATACATTTTTGTTACACATCATATAGTTCAATGTTTTTAGACCAGAATCCTTAGTACCTCCCCATTGGATCTTTAGATGTTCTTCTTGTGTTCTTCACGTGTTCTTGGTCATATGATGGTGAATGAATAATATATTTTAAAAATTTATTTATGTAAGTAATAAATTATAAATGAATGTCTAACAAAAAATTCATGCATCAATAATTGATTAAAAATAGTTATAATTTTAATCATGAAATCTTTGATACCACTAGAATTTTTTTGCAATAGAGGAATTGTCGATCGAGCGTATAAAATTTGAATATTTTTTAATTTTAAATGAATAATATTAATGAATATGACAAATAATCTACTATTCCAATTAATATACATGAATAAAGTGACAAAAAATCCCATAACCAATAGATAGAATCTAATAATTTCAATTTATAATTAATTAAATAATATGAGTTCCCTCAGTTTTGAAATTATTTCTCTAATGAACATATTTCTCATTGAAACCAATCATTCTTTTTATACCATTATTTAACTAAGATGATCCAAAATAGAATCCCATATATAGTGATAAATGCATGTTCCTTATACTCAGAATGATACTGATGGAATGTTGAGTACTGTAATGAATGATGTAATCATATTTCATTTCTCTTCAGGAGAATTATATAATATTTCAATTTTTAAAGAATATCTCTAATTATCATGTTATTTAAGGGAAAACATGTGTTGATAGATACATCACAATATTTAGAGGATCATTAATGATTTTGTTAGTTGATAGAATTATTTGGGGTGATAAATTTTTTGCACAACAAAATTACTTTCACACACTCTTTAAAACTATATAACCTGGTATATATAGAACCAGAGTTTATTAGTCTTAAATTTAAAATGTCCATTAATAAAATAATACACATAACATATACCACATTACAATATTAAAAATAATAATATTTCATGACACACACCGACTTGCAGGAATATTTATGATTTTATAAAATTAAAAATTTATTATTTATTTTTAATGATTGTTTACATAGTATTATTTATTTAATGGGATCTTAATTATGTGTGTCCCCTATCCTCAGTATATATTGATCCTATAATTATAAATAAATATCATTTATTTAATAAATAAATATATATTAATTTTCTCATTCATGTTAAAAATGATTTATTTTAATACATTCTTATCTAAAAAATATTATTTATTACCATGAATATAAAAAAAGAGGAAAATTAATATTATATTTGATGGTATTGGGAATAAATATTTTTTTAAATATTAAAATCATATTTGTAACAGGATATCTACAAAAATTAAATCTTTTACATATATTATTTATCAAAAATAAGAAGAAAAGTTATTCCAACATTAAAATAAAAATGTCATTTATTTGAGATTAATGGAAACACTGAGTGTGTAACCATCTAGGCCTATTCCTAATTGTATTTATATGAACTTTTCAAAATTTAAATATCAGTATTTAGAGACCCTAAATGAAATCCATAAATGATGTTGTAAATTTCATATTTACAAGAAACCCATAAGAATTGTCACTATGTAATATAATCACATTCTATGATTTCTAAAATAAAATAGGCTAGACACTTTTTTTATTGACCTATTTTCTATATGTATCTCTTTTTTTATTCATTATATGAACCTTTCAATCACGAAGGACATAAAAGATTAGTTTGGTGGTTTATTTAATATCAATTGAAGTAAGATATTTTCTTTTATTAATAAGGATTGGATAAATCATTTTTTGATTTATTCAATAATGAAATATCATTCTTGAATCACTCAACATATAATAAATCCCATGAATATAAGTTATCATGGTTTTATTCAATATGTAAAATAGCATGTGTCGTGATTATGCATTAATAAAAACATCCCTTCTAAGTGTCATCACCCATTCTCACATATAGAAATATCCAATAACATGAAATGACATGTAACTATTAATAATTGTAATATCTTCATAATTTTGGACCTTCAAGTCTACGAAGTGTGTACTTATGAGATAAAATTACTTCCTCTAATGAGTACATGCACATGAAAAACAATATTCTATGTGTGCCATCATTGAATGATAGTATAACATTAGGAAATAATTTTACTAAAATCATCATATAACTTTATCTTTCTCATTATATTGTGGGAATGATATGGATTTTTGATGAGACAGATACTCTAGGGAATTACCACATTAAATTTACATTTAAAAAATAATCAATATGTGATATGAGATTTATTAATCATCAGGTCATTGAATATACAAGAAATCTAAAGTTAAAAGTAGATTCTTCTAGAGAATAAAATCTAAAAAAAAGAATCTAATGGACTCATTTTCATTTTGTAAATGAGGGTATCTATGAATCATTAAGTATTTTTGAAGGATACCACATTCCATACTGTCTAACAGAACCTGCAATCAAGGGAGGAAAATAGATCTTCATCAGATTGGAATCATTGTGAAGAAAATGATAGTTGAATAGTCATAAAACATGATCATGTGTATATAGATTATATAATGACTCTCCTTGGAAATCAAACATGTCTAAAAAATTCTTGGATAACAATTAAAATTTTCATGATGTTATAATAATTAATATTTTTTAAATTTATGGTCTTAATTTTTATAAGGTTTAAATAATTGATTTAGATTCTCAAGGTTGATTAATATTCACATGATGACCAAACAAAACATTATTACCTATACTATGATAAATCATATACATTAAATTTTATGCACAAAAACACATTATAGTGGCTATCACTATCTTTTAATTTTCTCAAACTCCAATAATTATTATTTTTATCCTAAAATTCCATTTTTTACATTAGTGAATAATTTTAACTGATATTAGATGATATATTGTGGAAAACATAGAAACCCTAAGTGTTGAGAGGTGAGTTAGGGTATTTACTTTTTCTTTCATTTATTTAAATATTGTTCCTAGGTTTTTTGGAACATATTAAGAATATCAATGTTTTTTTAAATCTACCACCAAAAAATTTAGAAATTGAAGAAAATACTACTTCTTTTTTACATGGATCACCACTAAGGAATAGTATAAAGATTATATATAATTATTTTCCTAATGTACCAAAATTCACTAAGGTTTACTTGTTTAGGGTTTACAATTTTTTTCATGTTCTCTCTATTCCATGATAAATACCATTAAAATTGAGTTCACGTAAAATCTATGCTTCTAGAGGATTAGTTAAATTTACTCATCAACTGTATACTATATTAAAAAAAATGTTTACTTAATTTATGTACATGAAAGTTGGTTCTATATTCTAAAATATGTGTTGGTTATTTTCCATAATGAAGTCCTGTTTATGATTCTTTAATTAAAATCACAAATAAAAAATAAACACCCTTAAAAATACTTGTTTTCATGGTTTTATGTTCACTTGTGTCCCCTCACTCGAGGATAGTACTTCTGTCATGTCTATTTTCCCATGATTTATCACTCATGTACTACTCCTTAAAACCCCATTACTAATCATTGTGTATTTACTATGGTTAGGTTCACATAATTATGATCATGGAACTTCCATCACTCCACCACTTTCACTCTTGTATTCATCATTAAAATCTCTACACAACATCCTTTTATAGAACATCCTTCACCCAATTGTTTCCTCAATTATAATTCATTCAAGTAATACATTTGTGAAAAGAGATCCCTTAAACCACCTTATAATATTCATTAGATTCTAATGTGGAGGGTAATACAATATTTATAAACAAACCCAAACCCGTCAAACAAAACTCCATCTCTGACATTCATATAATTTCATTTATAAAAATCATCTTTTTTAGTACCACCATTATCACAATCCATGTGCCACTCAACTAGTACACCATGTACATGCGTCTTCTACATGTAAAAACCCAATACTTTATCAATAAAAAATTCCTTTCTTATAAATATGTCATATAATCACATTCAATTAAAACACAATGAAATAATAAGTACTATGTGACCTTTAAACCTAACATTGTCACCTGTGTGATACGAATTTCAGAAGCCTAACATACATAGTTATTTGGATTCTAATAAGAAAAACTCAATTATTTGGTGAATAATAACCTACCCTTATGAATATTATCCAACCCTTATGAATTGTATTATAAAACTTATGAATAGTAAATCATCCAAAAGAATAGTCACCTCACCCTTGAATGTATTATGTGATAATATGACCACTACGAATGTATTAGTATATTTGTAAGCTCTAAATAAATAATTACAATTAATTAAATAATTTAGAAGAAAATACATATTCTTATAAGGTTTTTATAAATTATTAATTTTATGTCTTTTGGTTTTAATATAATTTTATATGACCTTATTTAAATTTTAAAAGTATTATAAAACAAGATATAATTTTAAAATCTGTGTTTTTTCATGTAAATTATGATCTTACTAAAAAATTAAATTAATCATATCTGTAAAATTAGTTTTGAAAAATGGATTTCATTTTTTGATTCTTTATGTCGATAAATGGTAAAGGTCAAATTTTGTGTTTTTTCTAAAATACATGAATTTTTATGAAAAGTTAAATACTGTAATTTAACATATATATACATTATAAGATAAATGAGATATTCCTTGAAGCGTGGATGATGTATGAAATATTAGTTAGAATTCAAAAGCACTTATAATTATTTTTGGTTAATAAATTATAACCATTCCTTTTTTCTTATGAAAAAATAATTAACTAATGATTTAAATATTTAGAAAACCTTAATCCCCTCAACAATAAAGACAACACACATTTAACTTTTATCATTACTCCTCTCAAGCCTTGTTCTTAACCTAAATTCTTACCAGACTTCTCCACAAGATTTTCTCACACATACATTAGATCTTTCTCTCCTCAATTGAAAAATTACTCTCCCTTTAAGACGCTCTCAATGAAGATTATATCAAGAGGTAAATTCCACTTTTATTTCATTCTATTTTCATGTTCCATTGTTCCCTTTACTATTATAACATATCCTCATAAAAATGGTATCCAAAATACAATATAATACTTGTATTTGAATTTTTTATTATAATTGGATAATTCATTTTCATCTCACATATCCCCTTCTATTATAAGAATTAAATGAAAAAACCTACTGAGATGTATTAATTTATCACATTCAAGGACAAAAGGTTATAAATTACTTTTAACATCTTCAATTATGGTCATTAAAACATTTATAAGGTTGAAACAGACCATTAAATTTTTATTTTAATCTTATGTTATGTTTTGAAATCGTTTTCACACATGATATAATAAAATAAAACAAATCATGTTAATTATGAGAAAAAACTCAAAATTTATCAAAGCGTTTATCATTAATGTTCTATATAATGATTAACCATAACATAAAATAAACAATGAATTTTGTTACCATGTAATATTCTAAAAATTTTCTAATGTTTTATAACTTATATTCTGGGAAACCACTCTCATAATACATGTGTATCCAAACATGAATATAACTGAACGATCATTAAAAACGAAGCTAAAAAAATGACCGAATGATGAAATTGAACCACATAACCCATACAAAAATCCTGATTAAACATAAAAAGGTTATAAAAAATATTTTACATAAATAATAGGTTATGGAATTATTAATTAATGAACCTATTTTGATTATTGTGGTCACTAATATCATGTGGAGAAAAAAATCAGATGAAAGGTAAGGGATCCTCACCATTTCACTTTTATTCAAGAATTTCCTCTATGTTATTCCATTTTAAGTGTAATATCTAAGGGTGGGGTATGATTTGGATCCTCCCACATAATTCTCTCATGATTTTTATGTGATGAGAAACCCATTTCTATCTCATTAATCCCTTTTAAGTACACCCAATACCATGCCGATATTCTGTAAGGGATTCTACCCAAACCTCCTTGTTCATTTGGGTTTCCTTGTCTTCATTTTATCATAATTAAGTTATCTTATATTTATATGTTCATTTTAAAAATTCTATGCACATGTACCAAATTCATTTGTCAATACCCTTTAATCATTCTCATTTGGGGATATACATGTTTTTAAGTGATTCCCCCCTCAATACTTCCAGGTAAGCAAATCTAATTTGAGGGAAGTTCCCGTATTCATAACCGATTTGAAGTGCACATTATCTTTTGTTTTAATCCACCATTACCTTTATAAAATTACAAATTTTTTATTAAATCCTTATTGGTTCAATTCTGGTTTTATATAAAGGATTATAACCATTTCTATTTTAAAGGCTCTATATAATTTTCTTAAAACCGAAAAAAATGTTTTAATGATAGAATTTATAAAAATTAATTTCTTATATATTTTCATTTTGATTTAAAATCACTTGTCGTGATACATTAGGACATACTTAACTGGGTTTCAGAACATGGTTCCCCCCCAGCTGGTTTTCTTGATTCCCTCAATCATGCCTCCTCATATGCCAGAGGGTGCCGACTAGCAGTGAGGGTCTACTAAGTCTGTCTTAGGTAGACTATCACATTTTTTATTATCATAAAAAACCAATAGAATAAAAAAAATAACCATGTGAAGAAGCTTATAAATAACTAGAACAATTCTAGGACACATGATATTAAAAAAAATACAATTCCAAACTAAAAGGTAAAACATTCCATGACAATTTGAATGTGAATTTTCCATAATGCAACAAAAACTAAAGACACAACATCTCCCAAGAGGGTAGCAAACCACATATGGTTCTCTATCACATTCTCCAATCACAAATAATTAAATATCCTAGGGCCTTACCATTATATTTTCTTACAACAAAAAAGTCTACTCGGCTACTGATAAGGCAACCCAAATAAGGTGTGAGAAGAACATAGTTGCCACCAACAAGAGTTTCTCAAACTAGTCCAGTGAAAAGATTTTGTATGCAGTTTTATGAAACAATAATAAAATGCATAATTAAATATTTATCACATTTTAATTTAATTTTTAATAATCAGATGCTTCCCAAAATAAATTAATTTTTTATTTTTGAATCATCATTCATCGTTATTATTCATTTTATGTTGAACGTCGTGTCAAGCACCCCATATCTCATTCAGCATAGGTCACCATACCGAACACTTCATATCTCAATCAGTGTAGGTCTTCATGCTTATCACCCTAATGTCTCATGATTGGATAACTATTGGGGAGGAACACCATGTCCATGTCCCAACTTCTAGTCAGTCTAGAACAACATGTCTAGCCCCAAAAAAGTCTCATCCATTTAATCATTCTTTAATTAACAATAATTATCCACATCATTCCATTTTTAATCTGACAATTAGTTAAACATTTCAAATTCCATTTGTTAACTCAACAATTAACTAAGAACATAACAGATTAATTAATTCATCAATTAATTAATCAATCCACACAATTCTCATTCCATAATAAATTCTTCACCATTAATTATCCATATCAAATCTCAACATTTGATAATTATTTATCAAAAATAATAATCTTTGATCCACATCATGTCATGTAATTAATTCTCACAATTAATTATTTTACATAAACAAACATCATTTCATAATTAATTTCCATAATTAATTATCTTAACACAACCAATTAAATATCTCAATCATAGTATATAAACCCATAACCAATCTCCAAAACAAATATCTATTTGACCAACCCCCATTGTTTGTACAATGATTCAATTATCAATTAATCACCAAGGTAATCAAAAGTAAATTATGTATTCCTAATTACTCCAATTTTGTAATTCCAATATCAGGTGAAGCTAGAAAACCAATAAACTCACATTCACATATCAAATCCACAACAACATGAGTTTGATTTAGACCACCTACATCGGTCTATTTACGGTTGTTTTCCCAAAAAAATTCATCACATTTTGAGTGGTAAAACATCATCGATCAAGAAAAATATTTAGATCCCTAAACCAATATTAATATCAAAGGAATCAAAATCATGAAAATCTATATCTAGATCCACAATACTTGATTTAGATATCAACTCAAAGTGTTTGATCCTTGGAAACAGAGGATATATTATATGAAGAGATCCTGGAATGATAAATGAATGACTGGCAGAAGAAATGGAATGAAATAAAAGTACTGGTAAGAAAGAGTTTCTTTATTATAGGATTTTGATCTCGAAGAATGGTGTTTGAATCAGCTTGGAATCCCTCTAGAAGACATAGGGATCGGATAGAATTTGTCAAGCCTGAGCCAAAGTCAAAATATGGGATTCTATGGGGTTCGAGACATTTTTTAGAATATATTTTTTGGATAATCAATCATGATTGAATGGTTTCCTTGGCATGGTCACATGGTTTGGGAAAACCATGCGCTAACTGTGAATACCTCTCTATCTAGGTTTGTACAGTTGGCATGATTTTAGTCTCATGATTTGTCAAACAATGCACAAAATGTGCATATCCTACTTTCTATTAGTTTTTCTTAAAATAATTCCCCAATATTCACCTGAAGAGAGAAATAAAAAATAATGGTACTTAAAAACCTCAAAAATTACCTGAAAATGCTCTCGAGATGACTCATGATAAAGGTCAGGTTTTATAATCTCCCCTCCTAATAACATCTTGTACTCGAGCTGCATTGTCGAACATCTCTATGATTCAAAACCATAAATATTGGTCAATTGTGCCCTCATATATTCTTCTCATTCCCATGATTCCTCTTGAACACATCCATGTTTCAAAAAAACCTGATTGAAATGAATATTCTTTCTCTATAACACATTCTCACTACGACTCAACACGCATATCAGATGCTCTTAAAAGGATGCATATCTCTCGAGGTAAACCTCTTCTACATCAATCACATTAGAATGGTTGGGGGTGATTCCATTGTAGTTGTGACACATGGAAAATAGTATGCATAGCGCGGAATTTTTGTGAATGGGACAATCGGTACGCCAGTGGCCCGATTCTATCCATCACCACAAACGGTCCTACAAACATGGGCACCACCATTACCTGTCTTCATATCCTATGGTGACCCAATATAGGTGACACTTGAAAAAATAAAATATTATATTTTGTAAAATCTAGGTGTTTTCTCCGTATATTATCAAATGACTTCTACCTACTTTGTGCCGTAGCCATATTTTTCCAAATCAACTGCACTTTCTCAGATGTCTTCTGAACGAGACTTGGTCCCAACAACTCTGAATCAAACACCTCTAACAATCACAGTAGTGATCTACAAGGTCTACAATAAATTACCTCATATGGTTCCATCTGTATAGTTTTCTGATAACTATTATTATAGGTGAACTCCACTAAATCCAAGTGCTTATATCAAAACCCACCAAAATCAAGAGCACATTCTCACAGCATATAACTTAACACCGGTATGGTATGTTTCAACTACCAATCTATTTTTGTGAGGAAGGACATACTTAACCCAACCTGTATACCATGAACATTTTGTATGCCCTTCCAGTAGTGTGATACAGTGTGCAAATAATTATCTAAAACAATAGTCTATGGAACCCCATGAAAACTGTAACATCCCGTGATTTTAAGAGATAGATTATTTTTAATTTCGTTGATTTCCTGTGTTTTATGCTACATCGTGATTATCTTTCACTATACGCAACACCATATAAAATTTTAGTATACACAACACTATTCTTGGATTTTGTTGCACACAAATTGTAGTTCTTTTGATAAAACTCAACACCAATTATATATTTTGTTCAATTTAAAAACAAACTATGACTGTATTATGTTATATGAAACACCAAAAGAATCATTCACTACATGCAACACTGACATGGCACATGTCACACGCAAGAGAAACTTTCCTCGATAGCCTAAGTGGTACACTATATCGAGTTTCACTAAACAATAATATATTGTTATTTAATGGGATATAAACTAGGCATTATGAATATTATTTATTTTTTTTAATTTTATATAACATTAGAATTTATCTTACAAATGATATGAGATAAAAATCATTTTTTTGGATAAAAGAAGAATTTTAAAAAAAAATGCAGTTTTACCACTTGTTGATGGCACAACCATTTTAAATCTTGTTTTTGAAAGATCTATAACATATATTTTACAAGATAAACTTTTTCTTCAGAATAGGGACATAAAAATTTACATCAGATAAATTTTCGATATTTTTATGATATCTTTCATATTTTGATAAATATTGAAAATGCACTGAATTCGAATTAAAAACAACTTTTCTTCGTCAAAATATTTTTATATGTTCAAATTTTATTATTGAACTATTTTAAAGTATAAATAAAATATATTTTTACTGTTTAACACAATTTATGTCATTTTCATTAATGTTAAAATGAATTCATATATAGAAACATTTCAATCTTTTGCAATGTTTTAAACAAAAACCAATTTTTTCGACAATGATATTAATTTTAAATTAATTACTGCAACTAATGTGTTTTGAATTTGGAAAAATGAATTCCATATTTAGAATTAGATGATTCAAATTGTGTAAATAGTTACTCTCAATTTTTGGACATTATGAATAGTAGCATCAATAATTCTATTATTTACCATGGTTAAAGGGTAAATCTTCTAAATAAGGGTAAAAAATAATATTATAATAATATTAAACTACCTCGAAATATGATGTAATACTATTGGATACGATTTTTTCCAACCACAGGTATCCTCAGGTTTATTTTAGGACCCCATAGAATCACTTGTATTTGAAAATGAAATTTTATAAAAATTAATTTAAATTAAAGATAATTATATCCTAAACATATATCTCTAACTATATAGATTTTAATATGGATTTATATAAAAAATATTCATGTCTAAATATAGTCATCATAAATATAAAAATATTTCCTACTTTATTTTTTTTATTTATAATTTTTATACATTAGATAAATATATTTATTTAAATCAAAATTATGAGGTAGTGATTAAATCATTAATTAAAGATTCAAATAAATGATTTTATAAATATTAAAATAAATTTAATTTGAATATTTTTACATCATCCACGAATTTTATGGATGACATTGACATAATAGATATGTGTGAATTCATTGGGTTCAATATATAAATGTTGTTATGATTTAAAAAAAAATAAAGTATGAATAGTGTCCACAATTGACCCAATTCATAACTTATATCATAAAATATTTTATTGAATTATATTAAGTTCAAAAAAATAAATGATTCCTCCAAATGGTTAATATATGTCTAAATATGACATAAATAACTTTTTTTGTCGTTATACATGATATGGTAATTACATTAACCCATAATGTGTAAATATCATGATATCAAGGTAGGATTAAAAATGGTAAAATAGAGGTAAAACCAAAATTATAACGATACAAATATTTTTTAAATGTGAAAAACTTATCAGATGATCGATAATAGGAATAAAATCATCTTATATTATAATTAAATAATTTTTGGACCATTTTTAATCAAAAGATATTTAATAATATATTAATATTTGAGAACATTCCAAAATTACCCCTCTCATATCGTATAAAAGAAAACTTCTTCCCTCTCATCTTCAATCTTTAGAGAATTTAAAATTAGAAAAACTCTGACAATTTATCTTCTAAACATTCTTATTTACATTCTAGATGTGTTTTTTTTTCTCAAAAAACCAACTGTTTTGTCCTAGGATAATATTTAAAGGAGGCACTTGAGGAAGAGATAATATCTTCCACTGATTCTTTCAATTTTATTTCTTTATCTACTTCAACTTCTTTATTAATTTTATTATAATGTAATTAAATTAGTATCACTAATATACTTATATGTTATTATAAATTTTAAACAATCTTATTTCACCTTCAAACCATCATATGAAAAATGAAACCTACGCACATGCGTACATACGGATTACCATCTCCACGATGTGGGTAATATTTTTTTACCACCACCTTACACAGATGGTTATAATGGGGTAAATAATAAATATATATATGATTATTATAACTTGATACAAATTCAATTATATTATATAGCATCCACTTCAATACCATTCAATAACTGTTGGAATGATATCTTCGCTCGTGCGTACGTACGACATATCGTCTCCACGACGCGATGAGATTAATTTTACAAGCTTTCCATTCAAGAATGATTATAAAGTATATATAATAAATAATAATGAAATATATGAAATAATAATTCTACTGGATTTCTGTATATATATATATATATATATTTCATTTACTTCCATTTAATTTTATAAGGAAATGAAAATAGAGTTAATGTGTACACACGACCTACCGTCTCCATGAATGGTATATTCAATTAAATTTATCGATCTTATATATATATTAATTTAATTAATATATATTATATATAAATCATGTTTTAAATTCAGGGATTATGTAAATCATGATCTAATTAAAAATATCAAGATTAAAATGTTGAAACACATACGATAAATAAAACGATTATTACCCAAAATGTTGCATTAACAAGGAATTGTCAAATGAACTGGTAATACAAATTTTTAATTGAATCATATATGATATCAAAAATATTATTATGGTTCTATTACAAGATAATAATAGGTCTAAACCCACAATAAATAAGTTTTAGACCCATATAGATTAAATTGGAAGGAAACTTTCCTTTATCATCCAAGTCCATGTTTTCTAAAAATGTTTTCAATAATTTTTTTACTTTTATTTCATGTATGATTAAATTAATTTTACACATTTTTGTCTTTTACTACATGTTATGGAAGTAATCATTCTTTTTATCCATATGAGGTATTGTTTTTTACTTTTTAGACAAAAGTAGAAGGGGAATGTAATTTTTAACTTATACAGCATGAAGGGGTATTTTCAAATTCATGATACTTTATTTACATGAAGTGTCCTATAAAATATTTCAATTTTTTTTTCAACTAGATACTTTTCATTTAAAATTTCATGTCATTTAAAGAAATGAATATTTTTAAATAAGAAATGATATTTTCCTTAGGAGTTATGTTTACATGTTTTATTAAAATTATTTTCCATATAAGATGACATAGAGTTATGTTTCAATCCCTATAATTACTTTTATTTTGGAATGTTTTTGATGAAATTATTTTTAGGATGTCCATTTATCTTATATAGATAACTCTATATTTTTATAATGTTTAAAAATCCCATTTTAATTTAAGGGTTATAGTATGCTGCATTATTTATGTTTTTGTGGCACACATAAGAATGGTTTCATTATGAGATGGGTGAGACCTATATATCCCTCCAATGAATGGGTTATAGAATAATATCTCATGAGATAAACATGAAAGGAAAAATAGGTAAATCATGTTCAATAATACATGTCTATAATGACATGTAAACCTGGTTCAGTAATAGACTTTTTCTACTATGATAGTCTTTACCATAATTCCTTGGATACTATGAAAATAATATTGTGCGCTTAATTGTTTTAAAAAATTCCATATTTTATTCCCATGCTATTTTATTATGATTAATGTTATTTTATGACCAATGATTTACTTAATAACAATTTTTATTTCATGACTCAATATTTTGATGTTTAAAATTAATGTTCAAGTATTTACGTTAGAATTTTTGTGGTTTTTTATATTCTCTATGTTTACGCTTACTGAGAATTTTATCTCACCCTTTATATGTTTTCTTTTCCATGCGATATAAAGAAAGGATTTAAGTAGGAAAACAAATGGGGAAGATCTTTATGGTAGATATTGAAGATCTTTCATCATTATTATATGATTTTTTTTTCAGAGTTTTAAAAAAATACTAAATTAATACGGTCGTTGGGAATTTTTATGTGCCATGTATTAATTATTTTAACAATGTGATTTTAATATGGGATTATATAATAGATATTTATTTCTATAAATTCTCATTATAAATATAAAAATATTTCCGACATTATTGTATTTTTTTATAATTTATATATATAATATAACTATATTTATTTATGAAAAAATTATGATGTCGTGATTACCTCATTAATTAATGATTCAAATAAATGACTTTATAAATATTAAGATAAATTTTATATTTATATTTTGATTTCGTACACGAATGTTATGGATGAAATTGAAATATTATATATTAGTTAATTATTTTGGTTCTAAGTAATAAAGTTGTTATGATTTTTTATAGAGAATTGATGTTTGAATTATGTCCAAAATTGTCACAATTCATACATTCAAATATAAAATAGTTTATTGAATGATATTAAATTACTAAAAATGGTTGATTAGGAAAAATGGTTAATATAAGTCCAAATATATCATAAATAACTTTTTTGGGGTCGTTTGACATGATATGGTAATTATATTAACCCACAATGTTTAAGTAACATGATATCACGGTAATAATAAAAACGGTAAAATAAAGGTAAAACTAAATATATATGGGAAAAAATTCAAAGAATGTCAAAAAATTATTCGATGGTGGGTATTAAAACCTAAATCAGGATATATTATACTTAAATATGTTTTGGCCATTTTTTATCAAAATATAAATTATAATAAATTAATATTTTTAACTTTCCTAAAGTACCCCTATCCCCTCTTATAAAAGGGAATCTATTCCCTCTACTCTTTACTCAATTTTTATCATTCATAATAGGAAAATCCCAGGATAGTTCTCTTATAAACGTACTTAGTTACATTTTAGAGGTGTTTTAATTCTCAAAAGACCAACTCTAGTTCCCATTGACGAAATTTAAAGGAGGCACATCGGGGAAGAGGTAGTCTCTTCTACCGATTCTTTAAAATTTATTTCTTGTTCTACATAATATTATATAATTGTTTCATTATAAAGTAATGAAATTAGTATCACTAATATATTTATATGTTATTATAAATATGAAACAGCCATATTTCACCTTCTGTCCATCCTATAAAAAACCAAATAACAACACATGCATACATAAAAATTATAGTCTCTACACCATGGTGGAATCTATTTTTCACCACCACCTTACATAGTAGGGTGTAATGTTGGAAATAATAACTATATATGATTATTATAAATGATATTAATTCTAAAATATTATACACTATCAAATTCAATATCTTTCAACAACTATGGGAACTATATTGTCTCTCGTGCTTATATACGGCTTACCGTCTCCATGTTGTGATGATGACATAATAATTCTACTAGATTTATGTATATATATGTTATTTAATTCTATTAAATTTAATATGGAAACGAAAACATCGTTCACGCGTACGTATGACATTCTGTCCCATTAATGGTGTATTCCATTCCATTTATCAAACTATTATATATTATTATATACATAATATAAATGATATATAAATAATTCTTTACATTACAGAAGTAAGTAAAAAATGATTTATGTAATAATATTAGGATTAGAAACTCCAAACAGTTACAATAAATAAAATGATTATTACCCAAAACATTTCTTTACCATGGAATTAAAAAATTCACGGGTAATATAAAATCGTAAATGAATTATATTAAATATCATAAATATTATTGTGTTTTTTACAAGTTAATAGTATGTTTAAACCCACAATAAGGGGTTTTGGGGCACGTATAAAACAAATTGGACCTATGGTAAGAGATAATTTAGCAATCTTATTTTTATTTGACATTGCTTATACGTAATTATTTACTAGGGTTATATTTATAATCCATGTACATGTTTTATAAAAGTTTTTTTAAATTTTTTTACTATTCATTAATGTATGTTCAAATAAATTTTTATTCATTTTCGACTTTTATTACATGGTGTGGAAGGAATCATTCTATTTTTCTATACGATGTATTTTTTTTTAATTTTCCAAAAAAAGGATGAGGAGAATGTTTTTTAACTTATAAAACACGAACAGGTCTTTAAATATTAATGAATCCTTATTATTATAAAATATTTTATGTTTTTTTGACTAAATTCTTATCTTTTTTTATTGCATGACATTTTGATAAATGAAAAATTTTTTAAAGAAGAAAGGATATTTTCCACATTAATTAAGTTCATGTGTTTTATAAAAATTATTTTCCATATAATATGACATAGGGTGATGTATAAGTCTATAATATTACATATATTTGATTTTGATTAGACAGATGTATCTTTAGGAAGTCAATTTATCTTATATAAATTATGTTATGATGGTATGATGTTCAAAATCCCATTTTATTTCATGGGTTATGATAGGATGAATGATTTATGTTTTTCTAGTAGACATTAGAATAATTTAATTATGATATGGGTGGGACCTATATCTCCCTCCAGTACATTTTGTAATGATTTTTATCAAATAAGATAGACATTACCAGAATGGCAGGTAAAGACAGTTTATTAATACATGGCCAGAACGACATGTAAACCATGTTCTGTAATGTACTTTGTCCACTATGATGGGTTGGGAAACAATTCCTTGGATTCTATGGAGATTATATTTTGTGATTAATGTTTTTCCACAATTACATGTTTTAATCCCATGATATATTTTCATTGTTAATGTTCCTTTTTGATCTATGCCTTACGTAATGCCATGATTTATTTCATGACTCATGATTTTGATGTTTAAACTATATGTTCATCTTTTTTTATTCAAATTTCTATGGTTTGTTTTATGTTCTACATGTTTACCCTTTATGAGAATTTGTGCTCACCCTTTTTATGTTTTCTATTTCCCAGGATATAAATAAATGTTTTTGGTAGGAAAAAAAGTGGATGATCTTTATGAGAGATTTTGAAGATCTTTCACCATGATTAGATGATTTTTTTTTGAGTTTCCCAAGACACTAAACTATTATGATATTTAATAATTTTTTTGTTCCATCTATTTTGTATTCCAAAAAAGATATTTATTTTTCAGGTACATCAATCTTGGGTATCTATACAAACGTACTATCTCCCCTACATACAGTACTCCCAGTTGTTCTACTATAAAGGTTTCCATAATATGAAGGAAATCTTATACCTTCATTAGTCAATCCACAATGACCAAAATATCACAATTCTTCATAATTGTCTTTTCCTGTCCTACCACAATATCCATAGTCATGTCATCCCACTTCTATTCCAGAATCGGAAATGGTTTAGTAGGCCTCTAAGTTGTTGATGTTATTCCCTCTTTTAGTTATAGGTGAAACATCTTGTTATGAACACTAATGTCATCTTTTTCTTTCATGGCCAAAAAAACAATCATCGTAGGTCACGACACATTTTTTTAACCCCAGGATGTACCACCCACTTTATGGCAAAAAAGTCTCTCATGATTTCTTCTCACATACTCGTAGGCACTACAACTCTATTTCTCCCATAGTTGATCTCATCCTCATCTATTATCTTGTCTGAATATTTCTCCCCGCCTTTAAAGATTTCCATTAAGGATAAATACACTATATCCCCATACATCGTGTCCCTGATCCATCTTAAGAGTGTAGAATCAACTTTTATAGAAACCAGATCCATCATCATCAGACTCTCTTGAACTACCACATGCATTTCTTCTAGCTAATTCATCATCGTCCACCCAAAACATGAATCATATACCAACTGAGTCTGATTTTTACTGATCAAGGCTTCATCCACATCATTACCCTTTTTTCATTTGTATATTTCATTTCAAAATTAATGAACCACATATAATTTACACATCTTCGATGCTAAAGATTCATGTAACAATTTGAAAATTTATACTTCATGATTTTTTGATCTATAATAATTGTAATCTTTTCACCCAAAATATAATGTCTCCAAAACATAAGAGAAGAAACCATCGTTTGTAAAATTAAGGTTACACATATGGTAATTCGATTTATGTGGTCTCAACTGCCAAATCTCGTATGAAATGACATGATCCCCTTGCATCAAAAAATCTTTGAGTTTGATCACAGAAGCATCGCAATACACCGTGTACTCCTCACCTGACTCAGGTAAGATCAAAATCGGTGCTGACATCAACTGTTTCTTTAACTTCTAGAAATAATTCTCACATGATTCTATCCAATAAAACATTATCAATTTATTTGTAAAACATGAAAGTAAAGCTTCTAATCGGGAAGAGTCCTCGATGAACCTCATTTAATAACTAGATAATCCCAAAAATTGTCAAACATTAAAAACATTCTTTGGAAGCTCCTATGAAATCATTCACCACTCTTTTTTGGGGTCCACAGATACACCTTCTTATGGGTTGATATGGCCCAAATGTTTACCATGTAAATGAAAAAATTACATTTAGATATCTTGGAATACAGATGATGATCGCTTTGTGTACCTAGGTCGATTACACGATGTTGTGCATGATCTTCAAGGGTATTAGAGTATATGAAGATACCATCTAAAAATCAACCACAAATTGATCTAAGTACGGATGAAAGATCATGTTCATCCATGCTATAATAATATATAGAGCATTTCAGACCTAAAAGTCTTTACAAAAAACTCATAAAATTCCATACCTACATCTGAAAGCAGTTTTTGTTATATCAGAGGTCTGAAATCTCACCTCATGATACCCTGGTCTCATATAGATCTATGATAACACATAAAACCCCTTTAGCTAGTCAAATATGTCATCGTTTCATAGAGGAGGATATTATTTCTTCGTAGTCATTTTATTCAACCTCCGGTAATTGACACACAAGCATAAAATTTTGTCGACCTACTTTTCAAAAAAATAGGTTATACCCCAGTCGACGCACTTGTAAAGATAAACCCTTTACCCTAAAGCTCCTCCAACATTGTTTTTAACTGTTGAAGCTCATTTGGTTCCATTATATATGGTTGAATTTATATCAGATCATCCCCCACAATGAGTTCAATAGAGACTTCCACATATCTCTAGTGTAAAACCTAAACTGTCTTCAGGAATGACATATTAAAACATTTATACTACTGGTGGAAAGAAATATTTCTTACCACCCCCATTATCCCGCAAAAGAATAGAAAAGAACCTGAGTAAGATCTTCTAAAACTGTTCCTCTTGGATATCAGACTAACATCGCATTTTCCTGACTAATGTTCTCATAACGTTTCTCCCTACTGTCATAAGGCACACTCACTGATCATCTAGTGGCAGCTACCTTTCCAGTACTGGAGTCCTTCTTTAGGTTCCACTCTTAAATGAGACCATGGTTATCCACTTATGAAAATTTCATCAGCCAAAATTTATTTATATGATAATCATTTTCGCAAATAAGTCCACCCTAAAATTGTTTTTTCGAAGAGGTCTCAGATGCAGCCAAAGCTTAAGAAAAACACTATAAATATGTGAAACTTTCAGCATAATTTATTATGGACATTCATTCTTGGTGAATATTCTTAAAATATGAAATGTTCTCTTGTCTCAGTATGTTTAGATAGAAGTAATCCAAAAAATTCTATGAAAATTCCTTCCGTAACATATCAACAGTTTTTATAGATTGTATATCAATGTCCCTCCAGAACTTTTCTGACCGCCATAGAATATAAAATTCTTACTTGACTCTCCTCCCATCTGGAGTCTCTAGATGGGAAAGTATCATCTTAATGGATTGAAAATAGAATTCATCTCCCTCGGGTCCACCCTATCTAGTAAAAGTAGGAGGGTTCTATAGCTAAATCTGCCCTGTCAACATAGAAATTATTTTCAGAACCCACCCTAGGTCTCTCTCTATGAATTGCATTCAACAAGAAAATTTCTCTCATAACTCTTCCGCTTCCTCTTTAGATTGTACCAATGGTACCTCAAGTTCTTTGTTTGGAAGTTCGTTTTGGGCCATAACCCTCGGTCTCTCCCTCAACAAGCATCATGGAGGAACATCTCTACAAAGACAAACCCATGTCTTAGGTATCATAACACATCCTTATAACATTTATGTAAGAGGAGAAACGTAGATAACAACTTCCAACAGGACCTTTCACCATTTTCTCGCCACACGATCAACCCTGAGGCCTTATCACCACCCCTAACCATCCTACTCATAGGTATTGGTTAATAGGTGTACGTACCTTATCATTAATTAGTAGAACCATCAAATAATCACAATATATCAAATTAATTAATTAAACAATTAATTAATTAATCAAATTCATTTCATCAATCAAGGTATTCCATATACACCCATTAATTCTAATTTTTCATCATTATTTCGATCTCACAACAAGGAAAACCATTGATGGTCAACAACTTACCCATAACCCATTTTCATGTGGGTTCCTAGGATGAAGCATGTCACAAAAACCCTGAGTTCCTTGAATGATGTATGAAGACTCAAGTATCATGTCTTTTTAGGCTACGAATAAAAATTCAACAATTGTAAAAACAAATATCACATCAAACCACAAGTACAACACCCATGGTAAAATAATATCCCAATCTAACAACATACATAAATTACATCAATCCCAACCTAAGAAATAAAATCTTCCCCCATATATTTGTTTTCAACTACCATGCATGAGCTCAATGCCAATACGCGACTCTACATATTCTCTAATCTACCATTCCTAAAACAGTAAGAAATAATAATAAGAAAGAAATGAAAAATCCTCTGATACCACATTGTGACATCCCAACCCAGGTGCCACTAAACGGTGCCCTGAACTAGTTGGCCACATGACATCAAGCATGCCTTCCCATATGCCATAGGTTATCGACTAGTAGTCAGGGTCTTCTAAGTCAGTGTTGGGGATACTATACAATATTTTATCATAATAAAACTCCAACATAAGAAAACAACAATAACCAAGTGAAAAATAATATAAATAACCAAAAAAATACCATGTCATATAATTTTTCAAACAAGAAAGTAGAACTCCAAAAAGAAGGGTAAAACAAGATATGAATATTTGAATGTCGAGTATCTATAATGAAACATAATGTAAAGACACAACGACTTCAAAATATGTCTAGAACCATGTCAGGTTCCCTCTCCCATGATCCAATCCCAAACATTATCATATCCCTGGGTCATGCCCTTATCCTTTCCTAAAAGAAAAATTCTACTTGGTTTTTGATTATGAGTGCCAAATAGGATGTGAGCATGACTCAGTAGGCCACCAACAACGATGCCTAAAACAAGTGCAAGAAAATGATGTTTTATGATGTTTTATAATGAAATAAATACAGTACATAATTAAAATGGTATCACATTGTCATTGAATTTTTAATCATTATATTAGGACCTTTTTCAATCCATGTTTTCCATTTGAATCATTATTCATTATTATTATTCATTCAGTTTTGAATTCCATGTGAAGAACCTGAAATCTAATTCAATGTAGGTCACCATGAAAAACACTCCATATCTCATTACATGTAGGTTTTTATTCCTGACACCCCAAAAAATCAAGCTAAGATAACTATTGGCGTGGAATTCCATTTCCTAGCCCCAACTTCTAATCGTTCTAGATAACCATGTCTAGCACCAAAAAAATCTCAAACATTTTATAATTCTTTATTTCACAAGAATTAGCCACATCATTCCATTACTAATCAAACGATTTGTTAAACATGTCAAATTCTAATAGTTAACTCTATAATTAGATAATCACATAAAAAATTAATTAATTAATCAATTAACTAATCAATAAACACAATTCTCATTCTATATTTAATTATTCATTATTAATTTTCCAAATCAAATATCAACTTGTAATAATTATTTATCACAAATAATTATCTTCGGTAAACATCATGGAATATAATTAATTTTTACAATTAATTATCTTTCATATTGAAACATCATTTCATAATTAATTTCCCCAAATTAATTATAATAACACAACCAATTTATTTTCACAATTATAATATCTAAAACAATAAAAAAACTCCAAAAAAATATCTATTTGAGAAAAACCCTTCATTTGTTTTGTGATTCAATTATCAATTAATCACCAAAGTATTATCAAGTAAATTTATCAATACGGATTACTCCAAATTTAGAAATCAAATATCTTGGGAATCATGTAAATCCATAAAATCACATTCACATATCAAATCCATGCATATTGGATTTCTATTTATACAACCTATGTTGATTTATTGATATATGTTAGCCCATTCGAAATCCACAATATTCGAGTAGAAGAACGTCACTGGTCATCCTCCAGATCAAAATCCCTAAACCAAAATTATGATAAAAGGCATCGGGATTATGAAAATATAGATCTAGATAAAAAAATTCCTGACATAGATCTCAACTCTTAGGTTATGATACGTGGAAACAGTGGAGATATCACATGAAAAGATCAAGGATTTATTGAGTAATTAAAGGGAGAAGCAACGTAATGAAATACACTTTCTGAGAAGAGATAGGATCTTCAATTCAAGCTTTAAATCGTGTAGAACGATGTTCAAATCACCCTTGAATCCCTTCGGATGGCTCTGGGATCACATATAATTTTTCAAGCTCGATCCAACATTTAAATATATCACTATTAGAGGTTCATGTGGTTTTAAAAATAGAATTTTGAATAATTAATCATGTACGCATGGTTTTACAGGGAATGAGTGTACAGTTAGGGAAAATAGTGTGCCAACCATGCAGACATCTCTATCCAGGTTTACATGGTTGTCACAGTTTAGTGAAACGATTTTTCAAACCATGCACAAACTATGGGAAACCCAATATCTATTATTTATTCTTAAAAAATTTACCCAAACGCACCACAAGGCACTACTCTAAAACAAAGGTACTTAAAATACTCAAAAGTACATGAAAACACTCCTGAGATGATTCTAGAAAAAATTCATGATATTACATACATGCCAATTTTCCATTATGAATGTCCATGTATATTATTTTTACCTTCTTTAATGGACACATTTTTGTTATGCCGATTTTTTATGCTTTATGACATGATTTTGGTACCCAATTCTTTCCATTGGTAACCCATAGGTTTATGTAGGATTGATTATCTAGTATTCTTTATGTGGAAAACATATTCATGAAATTTTAATATGGGTGAACTGGGATAGTGGTTTAATGCATTGGTTATAGGTGGGTCTCATTAGATGTTATGTGTAGTGGTTTTGGAAGTTAGCCTTGGCTTGTGCTACCATGTGAGACAGTCATGGAAATTTACCTTAGCATTTTCAGCAAATGTTGCATAGACTTTATGGATATCCTTGACTAATGACAATGTCACGTTTTAGGTTCCTACCACATTTTTATGACTCCATGTTTATATGATTCCAAATTTATATGTTATGATTCCATATGTTACTGGTATTTTTATATCATCATGACATTCCTTATATCCCATGTGCTAATAGTTTTTCCTTATGGTTATTACCTTATTGGACTATTTAGCTTATCCCATTGTTAATGTGTTCACCAGGGTACCCTATGCATATTTTTGAGAACAATGGATGTTAGGATTTTAATTTGAATACTTAATAAGAAATGTTTTATTTAGTTTCATGTATTCAGTTTTATGTACCTAGTCCTCCAAGACACTAGACATTATAATTCATGGATTTTAATCTAATGTATAATTATTCATAAGAACATGTAATTTTATGTGTAAAAGGATAGGGTCTTTATAGTTGGTATCAGAGGATGGTCATGTTATTTTTGATGATTGTGAATATAGAACTTTAGAAATATCCTTAAGGATGAGAATATGTATAAGAAAACATTCCTAAATTATATAAAGTGTAGAGTAAGTGGTTTATAAAGAAAATACATCCATATTTAGATACAAATAGGTAGATGTGCCTCTAGAATAGATGTACCTAGGGGTAAAACCCATAAACAAAACTTCGAGCATGACTTGAAAGAAAACTAGTGCATGATAATGAGCTTTGCAGCACTCTTGGATTGACACTACCGGGGGATATGATTTGGTAATTCATAGCCATGGTACAATCATTTATTTTGGAAATGAAAAAAATCCCATAATAATATTTGTTAATATATATATCAAGGGTAACATTGATTTAATCACAGTTAATCACAAGATAGGATAATCTTTTCCTTTTGAAATTTTGTCCTCTTATGTCAAAAGATTCATTTTTACATTCTCTATATGTATGTATTCATGACCTATAATTGTACATTATTTTTTTAAGTTAATGGTAAGAAATAGAATAACACATTCAAACAATCAATGTGTTAGGGAATGTGAAAATTGAATTAATGATATGCCTAATATCATGGCAATGTGTGCTGAAAACATTCTGACAGTTCATTCTCAACTGGCTCAATTTATGAATAAAAACATTAATCATGAAAAACACCATCCCGATCCAAGGAAATAGTATGTTTCTGTTGAATCCTTCCTGTGTAAAATCTCTCCCATGATTAGTGGATATTCTTACCCCCACCTCATGGAACAGTGGAAAAACTCCATTGAAACGATATTCATTGTCCTCAAGTGCTTTGAAGAAGAGAAATTCATAATTGTGGTGTATCATTTTGATGGGGAAGCTGATCGGTGGTTGAAACTGATCATGAATACAAATAAGGAAATTAATTCCATGGATGAATAAAAATCCAATAGAACGATTTTTAGTAAATATTTTCCCCAAACCCTTCATCTGATGATGGAAAGAGGGTTCCTAAGACTCAAGAAGATGGAGGATTAGGGAATATGAAGAAAAAAATTACATTGCTTGAAAGGTACACCTTTTGATTTTCCAAGATCACCAAAATAATGGTGGATTGCTTCTTTAGTGGACTAAATATTAGTGTACAAAAAGATTTGATGATTTGAGACTTTGAATGTTATGAGGATATTGTCTTTTGTGCCCTCAAGGTTAAAATAGATATCAAAGACTCTCAGTGGTATCATGGGCCTTGTGAAAAGAAGATGAAAATTAAATATATTTAGGGACATCCTGAAAATAAATACCATGATGGAAATTAGCTTGATCTTGCAACGTGTAAAAATAGTGGGAAGAAGATTCCTGGGAAATCTTGAACAGGAAATATAAATTACTTCAAACGTTGAACGTTGGGTCATCTAGCTAAAACTGACAATGGGATATGAAGAATCCCACTAATGTGAAAGTTTAAATGAAGACTCAGATCAAAATTCATCTTATAGTTCAGTGTTACAACAACAAGGATCATCGAAATTATGTAAAAAATTTCCCTAAGCTGAAGGTTGTCATAGGAAATCAACAAAAACCTCCAAAGAAACAAGGAAGAATTTATGTTGTCACTAGGGTTGTGGTGGTCTTGCAAAATGATGTGGCGATAGGTACAGCATTTATTAACTAATGAATATGAAATTTACTATTCGATTCGGGTTCTACACATTCATCAATATCATTCATGTTTAGAAGAACTATTCAAGGACCACCAAATAATTCTGAGGATAATTAATCTGTGAGAACAACGAAAAGGGAAATTATTGAATCCATGATTTATAACACCACCAAGGTAAATTCTTGTGGAATGAACCTCCCAACAAATCTTTTCATACATTCTTTAGTAGATTTCAACTATATCTTGGGCACAGATTGGAAATCTTCATAAAAGGACAATATCATCTGTCAGGAAAGGAAGATCACTCTTCACATCCCAAATCATCCTCCAATTCTTTACATGTGTATGGAGGACGATGATTCTCCTATATAATCATTGTATCATGTGTGGATAATAATTCCTTATGAGAAAGCATGTCTACCAAAAATGATTCAGATAAAGGAGAGAATCATTCTTGAATACATGCCCATTATGTGGGATTATGCTAATGTATTCCATGAAGATTTTCCTGGTCTTCCTCATGAGTTTGAGATTATGTTCTCAATTGAACATATTCTTAGATCTCTACATAAATCAGATGCACCTTATATAATGGATATTGTTGTGCTAGAGGAGCATAAGAAGTAGTTACGAGAGAATCTGGAGAAGGGTTTTATATGCTTGAGTGCTTCACTGTGGGGTGTTCCAGTCCTCTTTGTCATGAAAAATGATGGATCAATGAACCTATGAATTTCTTATCGAGAGCTTGATAAAATTATGATAAAGAACAATTATCCACAAACACATAGAGATGAATTTATTGATCACCTTATTGGAGCTATTATTTCTCTAAGGTGGACCTTTTTTCGGGATATCACCAATTAAAGGTGAGGAATGAATATATTCCCATGACTGACATTCAAATGTGGTATGAACAATTGAGTTCATAGTGATTCACATCAGACTCCTTAATGATTAAGATATTTTCATGGATTTATTGAATAGAGTTTTTAGATATTATCTTGAAAAATTTTAATTATTATTTTTCAATGATATTCTGATATAATCCTACTGTGAGGAGAAACATGAGGATAATTTGAATATTCTGTTAGAGAATTTGGGAAGGGAGAAGATATGTTCTATGTACATTAAATGTGAGTCCTTTATGGAGGATGTATCACTCCTAGGTCATGTTATCATAATCCAATGGATATCTATGGACCCTTCCAACACAAAGGTAATTAAATAGTTTCACAGGTCAACATTTGTAACAAAAATCCGTAGCATTCTGGGTCTAGCTGGTTATTATTGAAAATTTTAGAAGAAATTTTCATGATTGTCAAACATAATGACCATGCTGACATGGAAGGGAGTATAGTTTGTGTACAAATAGGAATGTGAATAATGTTATGTGGAGATGAAAAAATGGATAATCATTGTGCCTATACTCACACTCTCAATAAGTGGAGAACTCTTTGTGGTGTACAGTGATGCTTAAAGGAAGGGCTTTGGATGTGAGCTGTTGAAAAATGATAATGTGATAGCCTACACCTCAATGAAGCTGAAAATACATGAGAAAAACTATCATACACATTATATGGAGTTGGCGACTGTGATCTTTGCATTGAAAATACAAAGCATTATCTCTATGGGGAGAAGTGTGAGATATATACTTTTTCAAAAGTATCAAATACATATTTACACAAAATGATATTAATGTGTACTAGTGAAGATGGATATAGATAATCAAGTATTATGATGGATCAATCCACTACCATCCTGATAATGCAAACAAGGTAGAATTTTCTCTCCATAGAATGGATCCTAAATATTTATCAGTGATGAGAACTAAAAAGTATCATGTCTTTTTAATTGTTTTTGAGGATGGATAAGAGAATCATAAGGGAAGGAACATAATTAATCATTTACCAAATTATTTCTCAACCATCCCTTGTGGAGAAAATAAGTGATTATCAAAGAATACATATGGAAATTCAGAAATGGGTAGAAGCTATTAGAATTGGGAATACCATTATGTTCGATATTGATAAATAAGGAGTTGTAAGAATTGGGTCACGAATATGTGTACCATATAATCCATAGATAAAGAATGGTCTTTTGAATTATTCACATAGCTCAAAAATCTCTATTCACCTAGAGAGCATGATGATGTATCGAAATCTATGAGATAACATTGGGTGGGACAATATAAAGAATAATATTTCTGAATACAAAAAAAAGTTCCTAGTCTGCCAATAATTGAAGTATTAAAGGAAGATGTCTAAGGGGATTATTCAACCACTACCCATAATAACATGGAAGTGGGAGAACATCATTATGGTATTTGACACTAGACTTCCAAGGAGATCTAGAAGAAAAAAAATACTATATGGGTCATTTTGGATCATCTTACATAGAGATCTCACTTTATCTCCATTTTAGAGGATTTTTCATTAGATAAAATTTCACAGATATATATCAAATAAGAGGTAACGAATCATGGAGGACCACTATCTATTGTATCAAATCGAGAATTTAGATTCAGCTAGATGTTCTCTAAAAGTGTCCAACATGCTCTAAACAAAAAACTGAACTTCAGTATGGTTGATCATCCTAAAACTGATGGCCAATTAGAGAGAAATATTCAGAAACTGAATGATATATTGAGAGCATGTTCTATGGCTTTCAGTGGAGGGAGGGACCAACTTGTTCCATTAGTTGAATTCTCCTACAACAAAAGTTTCCACTCGAGCATCAAAATGGAACCAGACAAAGACATTTATGTGAAAATGTTCATAACATCGGTGTGTTGTAATGATATCAGTGAGCATAACCTACTAGGAACAAAAATGGTCAAAAAATGGTGGATAAGGTGAAAACCATTCAGTATCACATTAACATATCCCAAAATCAATAAAAGAGTTATGCAGAAAATCATTGATGGGACTTGGAGTTAAAATTTGGATACATGGTAATTCTACGTGCATCTCCATGGAATAATGTCACAATGTTTGGGAAGGATAGGTATGTACTAGGTATATAAACCCTTAGAGATTCTTTATCTATTGTGGATGTGGCCTATTGACTAGAACGTTCACATACCATGGTCGATGTATAAGAGGTCTTCCATGTATCCCTCTTAAGGAATTATATACTTGACCCTTCACATGTTCTCTCATCATTTATTGGTATAGTTAGAGAATGATCTTTCTTACAAGGGGAAGACATGGAAGATCATGGTCATAGAGATAAATCTATATATAACAAGATTACTCACATGGTCAATGTACTAAAGTAGAACCATATGTTTGAAGAGGCAATGTGTGAATTGGTGGAGGAAATGAAGGAAAATTATCCATAATTGTTAATAGCTTAAAATGTATAACAAAATTCTGTGGGGGAAATTTCATAAAGGGGGAATAATGTACCACCCCAATTCTTTATCAATGAAAATTATATTCTTATAAATATTACATATTATCACATGAAATTACAACACAATGATCTACTGATTACTATGTGACCTTTAAACATAGTATTGTCACCTCTCTGATTTGAATTTTAGAAGTTTGACATACACAGTTGTTCGGTGTATGATAAGGTAAACATTAGTTTTTGGTTAATAGTAACATACCCATATTAATAGTAACTTACCTTTATGAATAATAATATAAACCTTATTAATAATAAATCTCCCAAAAGAATAGTAATGTAACACCGCAAGATTCTATGGTATGTTTCCCTTTGAACAACATAATAGCTTGCATTGTACGCAACTTTGAGATTCTAACACACCGCGACCAATCAAAATAACAATTATGACCAGAAATATCCAAATTTTAAAATTTTATAAATTTTATCTTTCAAAATGGAATTAATTTTTGGATTCGTAATATTTAAATTAACATAGGGTAAATTTTTGGTACATTTCTGAAAACATTAAATTTTTTATTAATATTGAAAAACACTGAGTTATAGTTTAAAACTGATTTTTTAATTAAATAATTTTTTATTTTATATAAATTTATTTTTCATCAAAATAGATACATAATACCTATATAAGTTCAATGTAATTAATTGGAGTGTGTTTATAATAATTTTAGATATTGACCTTTTTAATCGTCTTTTACCCACCTCCTTGGAGCATTTTCCAATTTGATGAAAATTTAATTTTATCGCTTCAGTGAATTTAATTTAAAAATTTTGAGATACACATTTTATATAATTAAGTAATATGTGGTTCATGAAGATACAAAAAAAATTTCCTGAATAGTAACTTTTGACTTTTATAAACCACGGTTAAAATTTAATAGGGTAATTAAGGGTAAAAATGATATTATTATTACCATAACACATATCTTGATTCTATGGGATTAGTTTAATTTGGACAAGAAAACCCATAGGAATAAAATATGATCCTTAAGGTCCACTTGTATTTGATTAGGACATTTATTATTATTTAATTCAAAGAAGAGTTAAAAGTGTTAAATTCAAAGCTTAATAACTAAAATATTTTTAATATAGGGTAATAGACAAGTTAAATTCGACTATAAATATTAATTAGAAATCTATAAATATTTCTTATATAATGGTATTTTATTTATATTTTTTAAAGGTTATATAATATAATTTGTTACCCAATGATGATGCATTAATTTCTTAATTAACGAAATATTAAAATATTTGATATTAGAAATAACCAAATAAATGTAATTTGAGACATTTTTTGAATTAAACTAATTTTAATATGACATATTAGGGTCGGATAGATGAATTTTTTTCATAGTAATAATGATGTTATGAATTTAGCAAAAACAGAATACCAAATTGTGTAAAAATTGACATAAAAGAGTTTTTAAAATAAATTTTATATTATTAATTGATATTCTATTCCTTAAAATCTATGGTTTGCTGAGAAGTATTATATAATTATTGGTGTATCATTAACGAACCTCTTGTGGTTCTCTTGGAAGTATATAGAATGTTTATTAACCCAATAATATAAAAATGCAAAGAGACATGGTAAATGTCAAACTATTTAACTAATAGTTAATTCTAAAATATAAGGTTAATACAGTGACCCAAACCTGTCTAAAACTTATTGGTTGAGTGGATTTAGACCCATCACCACATTATAATTTACATAATTTATTTTGGAGACAGTAGAAAGAGAAAATGATTTTATTATAAAATAATATTTCAAACTTTTCATAAGGTGCCCCTAACCCCTCTTATAAAATGGAACTCCCCCTTCTCTCTAATTCACACCTTCAAAGCCATTTGGTGCGGCCAAAACCTGGCCAAATACCCTCTCAACTGTACTCAATTCATTCTAGAGGCATTACTTTAGTCATAAATCCATCATAAAGAGCCCTTTGGTCAAGTCAAAAGGAATAACCTAAAGAAGAGGTAAATATTTCATCACCTCATTCAAGATCCTTTCTTCTTTCACTTTCTTTTTTCATTGTTGTTTCAATTCTAAAATAATAAATTCAGTATCTTCTATATACTATGATGTTATTATAAATTTGGTAAAACTATATTCATTATTCTAACCATCTTTTTAATGACATGTCATCGTATGTGTGCATGTACAACTTACCGTCTCCACGTCATGGTGTAATTGTTATTCCATACATTATTTTTTGGATGGGTACAATAATGACGGGTAATTGATGTAAATAATAAATATAGCATGATAATTATTCTATATATAGGATATAACATTCAATTATATATTATTTTATTATCAAAAGAACAATATTGTTGCTCGTGCGTACGTGGGGATTACCATCTCCACAAACGCGATGCGATTTGATCTCCATCATATCCATTAAAGAATAATTTTCACTAGATGATTAAAACTAAATATTATAGACTTAAAATCACTTTTAATATGAATATGATACATCATATACATAACAAAAATTACTTACATGACAAAGCATATAATGGAAAACAAATCAGTTATCACCCGAAACGACGATAATACTAAGATATTATTAACAAAGAAATGTTAAAAGATCAGATATGATATCATATTAATGTATATTATTCTAGTATAATTCAATAATTATTATTTCAACATTATATAGGAGGTTATCCAACCCTCGACCAAGGAAATGTATAATGTAAGGGGTTTTCATCTCACTTTTATTCCAGTGAGATTCATGCTATATTTTCCACTACTACCTTTTTTGTGGTGTATTTACTACACATTATTGTATTTTTGGGTAATATACATTAATTTATTGGTAATTATATCATCAATGTATTTTCATTCTTTTATGGATTTTTTGTTTCATAGGATACCAAATCGGTAAATGGAATTTAAAATTTCAATTTCTACTCATTGGGGTTTTCGCATACTTCATTGATTTTTTTACTCTATGATTATGTGTGGAATCACTATTTATTATATTTTTTGTTCTTTACACTATACTTTATGTGGATATACATTTTATAAACATAATCACTTCATTTATAAATTCTCATGTCATCGATATGAACTTGATATGAGTAATTTTAACTGAATCTCCATTTATTGAGTTCAGCATCCAATTTATTGGTGTTGTTTTTACAAGAATATGTGTGAATGTACTATGAATGATTTACACTAAATATACAATCATATTTAGTGTATTTATATTTTTCATACATAATTAGGTCGTTTATTTATCCTTAACCTAAGGATACGGTCATTATAATAGATTCCATCTCAATTTACATTCCATTGAGACTTCTTTGTTGTTACACACCAATTCACTTTTATATAGTGTATATAATGTAATTTGATATAGTATAACATGAATCCCATTATTCCCATGATATTATAAAGTTTAGATTATCTCATTTTTTGGTATTCAAGTGTCTCTATTCTGGTTAGGAACTATAAGTAAATATCATTTTTAATTGTTTTAATGATTTATTCTTCTATATATTTCTAATTAATTTCCATGTTTTAAAACTTGTGCTAAAGATTTAATTATATGGACAATAATGTTTTAAAATTAAAATTCATTTTAAATGTTTCAATATGGTACGAGACACTTTTATTCAAAAATCTATTTTTAAACATCTTCTTGAAAATTAGTTTGACATTTAAATGATTTTAATAAAAACGGGAATATTTATATCAAATAGTTTTGTTAATTATTTTCATCTAATATAATATCCTTTATTATTCTCTATTGAGGTTAATCTATTACAATACAATCGTTTATATTGTATAGAATGATTTATGATTCACTGTGTATGTGCTATTTTTATACCATTCTTGGTTTTTTGCTGAAGTATTCACATTTTTTATATTAGTTTAAATATAAATGTTTGTGTTATGGTTCATATTTTAATATGAGGAATGCATTGGACTTAGTAAGTTTTATGTGGAGCCTACTACAGCTCCTCAATGCTCTGCTAGGTATCATGAGACAAACTAGTGTTTTGGCAGAAGGCCTTGACAAAAAATTATTTTTAGTCTTGGCACAATGCCATGACTGTGTGGTTATGTAGTCTGGCATTATTCATTCCATCATTATAAATGTGGCTATTTATATTTCATGTGATAATTCGACTATCAGATTATCCATGTGAATAAGTAAATGGAATTATTTGATTTTTATCTTTTCTATATTTTGCTGAATTTCAATTTTAGAAGTTTTTTTTAGTTTTATACATTTCCTTAAATGTTTATTCTTATTAATGAATGTTTCCACTATAATGTTATCCTTACAGAGCATCTGAGATCACCCCTTTCAATGTTTTATTTTTTTAGGATTCGAAGATGTATATTATGATTGACCTGTAGAGATAGTCTATGGGATCTCAGTGTTGTCTATGGAAACATTGTTGTTGTAGTATTCCATTTTACGATGTAATGTAAACCTCATGAACATATCAAGATCTTCCAAGGCTACTAAACTAATCGGTCTTTCGAGACTTGATATTTTGTGATCATTCCAATGATACATAATAATGTACTGACTCTAGGCTTCTAGGGTCAGGGCGTTACTGTTGGTATTCGAGGATGTTTAGTACAATCCTGGGAAACTAGATTTAGATAAACTCTGATTAGAGAACATATCCCTAAGATATACATTGTGGATTAATATAGAAGAACATCCTAAAATTTTGGTATTATAGAGATTTTGTGAGTTTTCCCAGCAATACATCCATGTCTGTATATGAGCAGGTAGAGGCAGATCTGGCATAGATGTACCTAGGGGTAAAACCCAAAAACACCGCTTTGAGCTAGACTCGAACGGAACTCGTGCACGAAAACGAGCCTGGTTTCACTCTTGGTTACATCACTCCCAGGGGATATGCATTGGATAATTTACATTTTCTTTACAAACTAATTTGCTAGATTTTAATATAATATGAGAAAAAATTATATTGGTTAATACTAAGGTGTTTCATATTGAAAATATGGTTTCATGATAATTTATATATGATTTTTTGACTACTATAACTCACACAATGCTTTTTGGTTTTATTCAATAGCTGGATTCCAATAAAATCACATTAACATTGAGTATAATGTACAATTTGGGAATGGTGGTGGAAATGAGAAACAAAATGGAATGTAGATTGGAGAAAAAGATATTGTGTTCATTCCAAATTATTTTTCCAAAAATATGATCAACAACATATATATTAACCAACTCCTAAACTCAGCAAAGAAGATAAATGTGATGAATGATAAGAGCTCCAGCAGTGGAGACCATGGAGAAAAAAATCCTCAATTTCAATCATGCAGGAAATGTGGAAGAAGACACCCAGGAAATTTGGTTAATGGAATAATGAAATTCATTACTTGTGGGAAATAATGACATAATGTAAAGAATTTCATAGGAAACGTGAAGAGTACTATGGAAGAAAATAAAAATAGCCCCAACAATCAATTTCTAGTCATTTTCCGTAAATGTAGGGGACCTGGCCATTACCCGAGTGAATGCCCTATTCTATATGATATTTTCTTGGTCAAAGAAGATGTTATGTGGAAATAAATGGATGGAGAAATGTTTAAAAGTATTAGCGTGCCTTGTTGATGTGGTTACTTTGGAATAATTTTATCTTGTATTTGTAACCCTGTAACTTGTCATGTGAAAATGATATTTGCAGAAGAATTATCTTTTCTCTTGGGGATATAGTTATAAAAAACCATTTGGTTTTATATGATAATTGGGTTTGAGGGAATTACAAGTTATTATATTTTGGGATGAAAATGCAAGGTATCAGATAAAATTTGTGGTTAAATCATGTAATGGTTATTTTGAGGAATTTATCTCATTTTGTAATGTTATAAAATATAGTTTTCGAAAAAGGACAGCATGCAGACTGTGTGAAAACCCTTCGCATCGGAAAAAGATGTAAGAATTGAACCAACAACTAGAGTGTGATTGGGATTTATCACCTACCACTGGACTATATGAAGTCCCTTGTTAGTGTGACTAATTATTTTTAGTTAAATTATTTTGTTGATAAATAATAAATTTATTTGGGATATTATGTCATATCAAATGAATACCCTTAGTATAGGAAAATTATTTTGTGATTAAGTGATATATGTTATTTTGGAAGAAGTTCGCTCTGTTGGGAACACTATATGCCTAAAGAAAATAGAATACTATGGGATTTTATTCGAGAAGTAATGGTGGATTTTTATATATGTTTTTATTGTGGATTTATAGTGATTTGGGTTATTTATAGAAATGATTAACCTATAATAGAGAATATGGGATTAGGTTAATTACTTTTAAGTATGTGACTTTAAGAGTAGTCGATGTCATTTGGAGATACATTTCAACGTGGAAGACTACATAACCAAATTATTCAATGTTTTGGGTTTCAATATTAGTTTGGATTATTTTTAAGGATTTTAAGGACAATTGTTTATTGAATGGTATTTACTTAATATTGGGGTGTTATTGGTATAATTTTAGAAAATTATGATTATTGCTTCTTTCTCCAAAAAAATATCCTTTTGGGGGATCATCTGATCTTGTACTAACCATTTCGGTTCTGATGAATCTCTAAAGACAAGGTAAATATATAGTTTATCCTTTTTGGATCATGTGATTCTCTAGAAGTTTATTCTAGAACATCTGGTTTGACCAAGTCATCTTGAATACTCATAGTTAGAAAAAAATTAATTTTTTGTATAAATTTATTAAAGGATGAAACTCTACTTAAAAAGTAATTATATCTCTTTATGTTCTTAGTCAATCTCACAAATAAATTATCACCATTTTTGAAATGTAAAATAAAGAAAAAAACGTTATTCGTTTACTTTTATTACTTTGAAACTAATTATCATTTGTCCCATCACATGTTTTTGGTTTTCTTGTTGTTAATTTTCACCTGATCATGTTTTTTATCCCTCTCCATCAGAACGTGACACTTAGTTTGTCTTTCATATCCACGTTTTCTTACATTGAATCCTAGTAAGGGTTATCTCATGTGACGTTTGTACTAATCTTTCTTTCTTTTAAAGCTATTGATTTATTGACTCTTTTTCTGATGTGGGACTTTCAATTATGTTCCCATGCCCAATTTTAAAAACTGCGAGGATTCAATTTCCAAATGGGCGGAAGAATGTAACATCCCAAGATTTCATAGTACATTTCCCTTTAAGTAATGCAATAGCTTGCATTGTACGCATCTTTGAGATTCTAACACATCGTGACCAATAAAAATAACTGTTATGAATAATAATACCCACTTTTTGAAATTTTCTAAATTTGATTATTCAAAATGGAATTCATTTTTCAATTCAGAATATCAAAATTAGATTAGGGTGAATTGTTGATATTTTTCTGAAAACTTTCTATTTTTGATGAATTCTGAAAAACACTGAGTTATAGTTTAAAACCAATTTTAATTTAAATAATTATTTAATTAATTTAAATTTATTTTGGATAAAAATAGATACATAATACCTATATAAGTTCAATGTAAATAATTGGAGTCAATTTATAATAATTTTAGATATTCATCTTTTTAACCGTCTTTTACCCTCCTCCAAGGAGCATTTCCAAATTTCAATAAAATATAATTTTACCACTTTTGTGAATTGAATTTTAAAAATCAGAGATACACAATTGATATAACTTATTTTTATGAGGTTCAATAAGATAAAACTAATTTTCGGTGAATAGTAACTTTTTTACTTTTATTAACCACGGTTAAAAATGATTAGGTTAATTAAGGGTAAAGTGATATTATTGTTACCCTAACCATTTCCTAATTCTATTGGATAAATGTAATTCTACCAAAAACAACCTTATTAATAAAATATGATCCTTTAGGTCCACTAGGATTAGATTATGAAATTTATTATTATTTAATTCATAGAAGAGTTAAAAGTGTTAAATTTAAAGCTCAATAACTAAACCATTTGTAATATAGGGTTATACATAAGAAAAATTCGATTATAAATATTCATTAGAATGGTAAAAATATTTCCAACTTAATGGTATTTTATTTGTATTTTTTAGAGATGAAATACTTTAATTTATGACACAATGATGTTGTAGTAATTACATAATTAATGAAATATTAAAATATTTGATATTATAAATATCCAAATAAATATAATTTTAGTATTTTTATGAATTACAATAATTTTATAAGTTAATATGACATATTAGGGTTGGATAGATGAATTCTGATTTAATTAATAATGATTTTATGAATTTTGCAAAAACAAAATTCAAAATAGTGTCAAAATTGACAAAAAAAACATTTTTTAAAACAAATATTCTATTATTAATTTATATGCTATTCCTAAACATCTAATGTTAAAAAAAATACATATATAATTATATTTGAATTATTTACTAACCACTTGGGGTTCTCTTGTATATATATAGTAAGTTTATTAACCAAATAATATAAAAATTCAAAGATACATGGTAAATGTCAAACTATTTTACTAAGAGTTAAATCTAAAATATATGGTTAATATAGTGACCCAACCCTATCTAAAACCTACTGTATGAGAGGTTTTCAACCGATATACACCTTATCCTTTAAATAATTCATTTTTGAGGAATTAGAAACCGAAAATGAATTTATTATAAAATAATATTTGAAGATTTTCCTAAGGTTCCCCTCACCCCTATTATAAAAGGGCAATCATCCTTATCTATTATTTAAACCATAAAAGCCATTTGGATCGGGAAAACCCTACCCAAATACCCTCTCAATTGTCCTACCATCATCCTAAAGGACTTAGTTTTGTCATAAATCCATCATAAGGAGCCCTTTGATCAAATCAAATGGAAGAACCCGTAGAAGAGGTAAATATTTCATCATCTATTTGAAGTTCCTTTCTTCTTCCACTTCATTTTTCATTATTATTTACATTCTAAATTAATAAATCCAGTATATTATATATGTTGTAATGTTATTATAAAAATGTTACAACCATATTAATTATTATATCCATCTTTTGAATGAAATGTCACCTTACATTCGTACGTACGGCTTACCGTCTCCACGTCGTTGAGTAATTGTTATTCGATAAATTATTTTTTTGTATGGGTAAAATAATGAGGTGTAATTGATATAAATAATAAATATAACATGATATTTATTTTTAATATATGATATAACATTCAATTATATATGTTTTGAATATGAAACTAATGATATTGTCTCTCGTGCGTAAATATGAATCACCGTCTCCACGAACGCGACCAAATTCTTTCCCTATCGTATCCATTCAATAAAAAAATTCATTATATGATTAAAAATAATATTTATAGACTTAATATCATTCTGAATATTAATAATATATATCATAACCATAAAAAACATTTAATACATAAAAAATTATATAAAGGAAAATGAATCAGTTAACACCCGAAATGACGATAATACTAAGATATTATTAACAAAGAAATGTTAAAAGATCATATATGATATCATATTAATTTATATAATTCGTGTAAAATTAATTAACTATTTTTTCACTATTATATAGGAGGTTAATCTACCCTCAACCAAGGGAAATTACAATGTAAGGGGATTTCATCTCACTTTTATTCCTGTGAGATTCATGCTACATTTGCCGCTGCTACCTTTTGTGCGGTGTATGTTCTACCCATGATTGTATTTTTTTTGTAATATACATTAATTTATGGGTATCTACATCTTCATTGGATCATCCTTCTTTCATGGGGTGTATTTTTCATAATTTACCAAATCGGTAAAGGAATTTCAAATTTCAATTTCCACTCATTATGATTTACGCATACTTCATTTATTATTTTACTCCATGATTATGTGTGGAATCACTATTTATTATTTATGTAGTAATTTCCACTCCCCTTTCTGTGGATATACTTTTTATAAACATAATCACTCCATTGATAAATTCTCAACACATCAATATGAACTTGTTAAGAGTAATTTTAATTCAATCTACATTTATTGAGTTAAACCTCCAATTCATTGGTGTTGTTTTTACAAGAATGTGTGTGAATGTACTCAGATTGATTTACACTGAATATCTAATAATATTGACTGTATTTATATTTTTCACACATAATTATGTCATTTATTTATCCTTAATCTACGGATACGGTCTTTATAATAGATTAATTCTCAATTTACATTCCATTGAGACTTATTTGTTGATATATTCCTATTCACTTGTATATGGTGTATATAATGTACTTTGACATAGTATATTATGAATCCCTTTAATACCATGATATTATAAATTATTTATTACCTAAATTATTTTTATTCATGTGTCTCTCTTGTGGTTAGGAACTCTCAGTATAATATCATTTTTTAATGTTTTAAACATTTATTCTTCTAAATATTTCTCATTAATGTTCATGTTTTTAAAATGGTTTTAAGGATTTATTTATATGGAAATTAATTTTTTATAATTAATAATCCTTTTAAATGTTTCAATGTGGTATGGGAAACATTTATTAAAAATTATATTTTTTAACGGCTTCTTGAAATATAGCGTGACTTTTAAATGATTTCAATAAAAGGGGGATATTTCTCTTAAATAGTTTTGATGATTATTTTCAACTCTGTCAATATCCTTCATTATTCTTGATTGAGGTTAATCTTTTACAATACAATATTCTATATTGTATTTAATGAGTTATGTTTAACTATGGATGTGCTTTTTTTATACCATTCATGGTTCATGGTTAATGTATTGACATTTCGTAGGCCAGTTTTAATACAAATGTTTATGTTATATTTCTAATTTTCATTTGAGGAATGCATTGGACTAAGTAAGTGACAATTGGAGCCCTATTTAGCTCCTCAATGTATCGGTAGGTCTAATAAGTCAAACTTGTTTCTTGGAAAAAGGCGTTGATAAAATATTATTTTTAGTCTTGGCACAAGGCCTTGATTATGTGGTTATGTAGTGTGGCATTATGCATTCCATCATTATGAAAGTGGCTATTGATATTGCATTTGATTATTCGACTACTAGAATATCCATGTGAATAAGTAAATTACATTATTTGATTTATATATTTTCTATATTATACTGAATTTCATGTTTAAAAGGCTTTTGTTTTATTTTTATACATTGTTATAAAATTTTATGCTTATTTATGAATTTTTCTGCTATATTGTTATCCTTACTGAACATCTGATCTCACCCAATTCTATGTTTTATTTTTCCAGAGATGCAAAGAAGTATATAATGACTGACCTACAATGATAGTCTATGGGATCTCAGTGTTGTCTATGGAAAAAAAGTTGTTGTAGTCTTCCATTTTATGATGTAATGTAAACCTTATGAATGTATCAATTACTTCTAAGACTACTAAAATAATCGGTCTTTCGAGACATGATTTTTTTTATCATTTCAATGATATGTAATAATGCACTGAATCTGGGTTTCTGGTGTCATGGTGTTACATGTAACCTCACCCTTGAATGTAGAAATAAAATTTAGAAATATTATAAGTTATAATATGACCATAGTAAAAGTATTGATATTTTTGTGAGTCATAAATAAATAATTATAATTAATTAATTAATATAAAATAAAATATATATTCCTATAAGTTATTCTTAAATAAATAAATGTATGTCTTCTAGGATTAATAAAATTTTATAAGGCCATTTTTAATTTTTTCAATCCTTATAAAATCAGTTTATGTTTTAAAATCTGTAATTTTAGTAAATTATGATTTTAATTAAAATTAAAATTAATCATATATAAAGAAATATTTTTGAAAAATGAAGTTAGTTTTTTAATTCTAAAAGTTGAAAAATGGATAGTGTGAATTTGTGGTATTTCTCTAAAATACAATAATTTTCTGTGAATAATGAAATTCTATAATTTATCATAAATACACATTATAAGATAAATAGAATATTCCTAGAATCACGGATAATATATGTAGCCTTAGATTGAATTAACATACACTTATTAATATTTATTTCAGGGAATCATCCCTATTTATTTTCTTATGGAAAAATAATAAACTAATAATTAAAATATTAAGAAAAACTTCATCCCCTCCACATTAAAAACACCCCACACTACCATTTTTTTATCACTCCTCTAAATCATTATTCGTTCCCTAAATTATACTGAAATATCTCCCCATGATCCTGAACCACATATAGATACCCTTTTATCCTCAAAATATCATATCCTCTACCCTTAATAGGATCTCATGTAATATTAAATCATGAGGTAAATTCATCTTTTCTTTCTTTTTTCATGTTCTTTTATTCTATTTTCATTACTAACCTGTCCGCATACAAATGGATTGAAAAATCTAGTACAATATATAAACCAAAATTTTATTATGATAACGATATAATTCTTTATCATATCTCCTTTTCTCTTCTTTTATACAAAGGAAATGAAAACACTGACTGAGATGTGTTAAATTATCACATTCAAGGATGACAGGTTATCAATATCTTTTTCCATCTTCAATTATAGTCATGATACAACTTTTATTCTGTAAAAATAATATTAAATATTTATTTTAATATTTTTTGATGTTCTCTAATCCTTTATCACATATGATATAAAATAATAATACAAAACAGGTGAACAATTAGAAAAATATCCAAATGAATCCAAGCATTTATCATTAATGTTTTATATAATGATTCACCTTCAATCCAAATAACCAAATGAATTTTATGGAAATTTAATCTTTTAGATGATCAATAAATTCATATAAAATTAATTCAAGACAACCACACTCATCATATAGGAGTGTCCGAACATGTATATAAGTGAACTGATCCTTACAAACAAAGAAAACAAATAGACCGAACATTGAAATTGATCCACTTTACCCATAGAAAAAAAATTGAATGAACATTAAAATGTTATAATAAATCATTTAATTGTATAATAGTTTATGAAATTATTAATTATTGAATATAATTTCATTATTCTATTCATTAATATCAAGTGGAGAACACCATCAGACTTAAGATAAGGGATCCTCAGTATTTCACTTTTATTCAAGAATGTCATCTATGTTATGCCCTATTTTTTGTAATACCTAATGAAGGGGTATGATTTCACACCACCCCCATAATTACCTAATGATTTATAAGTAATGATAAACACGTTTTCTACTCATCAATGCATTTTAAGTACACCTGATAACTTGTCGATAATTCGTAAGGGATTCTACCCGAACCTCATTTGTTACTTCGGGTTGCTTTATAATCCTTTTACCTAAAATAAGTTATATAATATTATTATGTGAATCTTATAAATAATTTTAAAATGTACCATATTCATTTATTAGGACCCTTTAATCATTATATTTCAGGGATATATATGTTTTTAATTGATTCCCTCCTCAATTCTTCTGGATAAGAAAACCTTTTTATGGGAAAATCCCGAATTCTTACATGATTTCACGTAAAATCTATGTTATATTTTAAGAAATAATTGAACCTATAAAATTAGTATTTTTTATTATGAGAACATTCTGGGCTCACTTCTGGTTTTATATTAAGGTTTATTCACATTTCTATTTTAAGGGCACTATATTATTTTCTTAAAATCTCCCAAAAATGTTTTAAAGCTAAGATTTATTAAATAATTTTCATACATATTTTCAGTTCTACTTTAAATCACTTATCATGATACATGCCAATTTTACGTTATGAATTTACATTTATATTTTAGTTCCTTTCTTCCATGGACATTTTTATGATTCACCCATTTTTTTTGCTTTATGAAATGGTTGTGGTACCTAATTAATTCCATCAGTAACCCTTATGTTTATGTATGATTTATTATGTACGATGATTTATGTGGAGAATATATTAATGTAAAGTTAATATGGGTTCTCTTAGATATCACTCCAATGCAGTGTGTAATTTTATTTCTCATGAGACGTTATGTGTGATGGTCATGGTGGTTAGCCTTGGTTTATGCTACCAAGTGTGATGGTCGTTGAAATTAGTTTTAGCGTGTAATACCATGTTAAACTATCTTGGAGGTTAGCCTTGAATCATGCTAATGTCATGTTTTATGTTTCTGCCACATTATTATGATTCCATGATTATATGATTCCATGTTTATAGGTTACGATTCCAAATGTTCCAATCCTTTTTATATCATTATATCATACCTTCTATCACATGTTCTAATGCTTTGTTCTAATGGATAATCTCTTATTGGGCTATTTAGATCATCCATTTATTCATGTGTTCCCCTCACTATCAAATGCAGCTGTATGAGCACAAGGGATGTTAGGTGATCAATTAGATAATTTAATAATGAAATGTAGTATTTAGTTCCATGTTTTCAATTTTATGTAAAAAGTCCTCCAAAACACTAGACATTATGATCCTTGGATGGTTCTATATAGTATAATTATTCTTAAAATCATTTAATGTTATGGGTTAAATGATAGGGTCACTATACTATTTTTTGGGTCTCATTAACTATAAATATTGGACATAATTTACATGAATCCTGACCTGACTAGTATTAATCTTCCAAACTGTTAAAAAATATTTTTTATTGGCATGAAACACCTCCCTTTTGAACAAAATCAACATTATACGTCCGACAACGAATGTAAAATTTTCAAAAATTTATACACTCTTTGATTTTTATGATTTTTTATAAATAATTATTCCATATTAAAACATCACGGCTAATCTGAAATTTTTTAATAAAACCCATAATAAAAATACATCTGACTCAAATTACATTGGCTCCAACATTATACCATTTTTTATTTTGAATTTAAAGTGATATTCAAATCCTCACACACTCTTCACAACATATAAATGAAAACAAAAAACATTTATATAACTACAAACCTATATGATCATTTTTAATTGTAAAATTATGAGTTTAAGAGATTATTACAAGGCTCATATAATTAGTCATTATAGAAATTCCCCCTTGATTATAGAATCTTGGAAATAAATTCAAAAAAGGAAATTAAAATAGTTATTGAAAAAATCATGTCCCCCCTTTAATATTGAATGTCTCCACTATAATCCCTTCAATTTCACCCGACATTTTATAATGAATTTCACCACCATCATCAATTCAATTTCATTAGTATTTTTCCCTTTTTTTATATAATACCAAATAGGTTGAAATTTCTTATTACATGTTATACAAATGTTCTGTTGACATCACATTACACCCCATGGATAGTATCTCGCACTAAATAATCAACCACTTCAAATTCATTTTGAAACTGTTAAATTAATTGTGATATGGGTAAATTCAAATACCATCAAGATGAGTGAGCTTGCTAAAAACCGAGGTTCATCTGATGTTTCTCAAATTCTTGAGTGTATAACAGCATAGTCATGATATCAACTTTTTAGCATTAGTTACAACATGTTTAATATAGATCACTAATTGAACCACATTTTCTTTGATAAAAATATACCCTCTAGTGTTAGTTTTTCTATGATTGTAATATATGCTACTTTTCACGAGCTTGATCACATGTTTTTTTAGAAAAAACATCACCATACACAACAAAATTTCATTACTAATATATTCTAGATGTTTCTTCATCCAGAGAAATACAATTCATTATTTGTTTATTGATATGAACTCTTCATATGCCATGCTTTGTGAAGTAATTTATTTGTTATTACATATCCATCCTATATATTTTATTCTTATAAATATTTCACCATAGCTTGTATACTTTTAATTTACTACATCACCAGTCCAGTCAACATAAAAAATAAAAAAAACTCATGAACCTTTCCCACAGAAAAAATAATCAAAAATTGAGAGTACAATGGATGTACCTTAAAATTCATTTAAATATTTTGATATTCATTTCCTTTTTATTATTGTAGAAATTGACCAATAAACAAGTTGAAAAAATAATTTATTGATCTGTTGTAATAAAATACATAAAATTTTTAATTATCAACTTATATAATGTGGGATCCATATATTTCATATATGTGTTCTTTCTAATCTAAATTTAAACACCAATCAAAGTTGAATTTAGTTTGTATCATGAATGCTTAATTTCCACATTAGATCACTGATATAATTTTACTAATATTTAAATATATAAAATTATTTATGAATTACATGCACCCTTAGAAAATAATTTATCAGACCAATAATGGATGTTTCAAATTCTGAGATAATGATATTAGAAAAGGAACAAAAAACATTTGAATGCATCCACAAAAAAATGACATTTTTCATACAAACCAAAAAAATATATTGTTCTACTTTAGATATTTTCACATACTGATTGAAATGTAAATTACATATTCCAAATTAAAACAACTTTATATAGGATTCTAGATTATCACATCATTCCCTCAATTCCTATTTAGATCATAAAAGGAATTATTTGGCTCTAAAACCTTTCGTTTCATCATTTCTAATTAATAATCCTATTTTTTCAATAAAACCCCACTATTGTTGTAATCTATTTGAAAATTACTTATTAAAATTTATATGAATGATGTTGAAGCCACTTTGAATATTCATTACATAGAAAAGATGGATTAACTTGATTTGATACACTGGTACGAAAGATTTTCCCAAATAGACACCTTTTATCAGTGTATGGACATTACAAAACAAGAATTCCTTATTATAGATCACATTTCCCTATTTATCAAATATGAAATTGAATACCCCTTTATTCTAACAAAATTATTATGGTAAGTATTGATTACTCATTCCTATGTTTTTTTATCAATTTTATCTAATTATTTATCCATTTATCTAACTAATAAGTTATTTTTCTTCTTCTTATAATTATATTTGATCCATCATTGATAATAGAGTGGAATTCCAAACATTCCCCATTCTCCATTCTTTTGTAGGATCTATTTTTTCTTTAATAATTTTGGATGGGTAAACATTTGTTCTATTATTTATCACTTGAGGGGAAGGATAAAATTTACTAGAAATCAAATCATAATCTATTTTTGCCTAATAATTTTAATCATTTGTGTAGATTTATTCTACCATATGATTTGGGTAATCATTATCTGCTTCATCATATATATTATAAAAATTTAAACTCCTTGAATTTTTCCCAAATAAATTTGGAATCATTAAATTATATATATTTATTTTTAGAATTTTGTTGAAACATATATAGTCCTTACAGTTACATCAGTATATTAGAAGCACTCATTCATTTGGTTCATCATAATACATTCTATGGTTACCTTCATTATTTTTCAAATCCAACATGTGCATCTGAATTAAAGGGAATTTTCATTGAGTGCATCCTTATATGTCACATTTTAGGTATTGTTCTCCCTTCAATTGAGCTTAGCACTTTCGTATTTTGTGAATATGCCAGAAAATATAAAAATTCCTTCCAATAGTAGAGAGAAATGAATATTTTAAAGGGAGGATATCTTGGCCATATTATTAACCTATTTATTTCTCTATTCTACAGTTCCATTGTACTATTGATTTATAAATAATTACACCTAATTATTTCTGTCATGTTTTTTCGGATAGTTTTCAATTACAATGAATATGATTTCTTTCCATTATCGAATCACAAGATTCAGATTATTTGTCAAGTCACATTTATTATTTTATTTTTATAATACTCCTTCCACACCATGACTTTTCTTTTAGTTTCATTAATATAAGATATACTATTTTTCTATAACCATCAAAAAATGAATAAAATAAATTTCCACATATGGTCCTAACATATTTCTTATGATATTGACAAAGGTATTCCCCAAATTGATGATATTTTATACTCATTTCATCATTTTATATATTTATTTGGGACTATCCCCCACCCCTCGTATTAAAATTTTTATGCATTTTCCTAGTATCACTATAGATTTGGAATATCTATTATGTCCTATTGCATGGAAAAGTTATATGTGCATTAAAAGGGAATGTGGCCAACCATTTTCTATAATAATATATTATCCTATCCAATTTATAGTAAACAAGTTTTTTCTTTCTTATCCACCTAGTAAAAATCACTATTCATCATAAAACCTTTCATTAGTTTACTCTAAATTGTAACATACCGACTCGACTGACCACAAAATCCGTAGCCAGACCAGTCACTACCTGCCCCTAACACAGCACGTTGTATAACAGAGTTTTTCGACTAGGAGTGAGGGTCTAAATAGTTGATTGTGGGGAGAAAATACCCTCATATCAGAGTATCAAATTGGTAATATAAATAAAGAAACAACATATGATATAATAACTAGTAACAAATGAAATATATTTCAATAGAAGTAAGACAAAAAAACTGAGTATAATTATCCAATGAAAATATAAAACAATGCATGGATGTCATGCTTATTTTACATAATTAAATCAATATACATATAGAAGGCAACATTATATACTGAAATACATGAATAAGAAAAGGAAACAAAACTATTGAGGGAAAACTATAGGAGAATACTAAACTCCAACTCAGTCTTATGCTCCTAACCCCCAGGTACAAGCATTACAACACAAACAATAATCCATGGTCATGTGATCAAGTGATCTATTCAGTAACCCCAGGGTAAAGGAATTCTGAGTTGGGTGTGAGATAAAATCCAAGTAGTCCATCAACCGAGGTGTATACAACTACATATAGTCTTTTAATATAAATTAAATTAGTGTTAAGGTACAATTAATAATAAACATGCTGAATAAATAATAACCATTCCACTAAGCTTCCTAATGGACACCAAGTAGCTCTACCTTCTCTGGATCAGGGTTGGAATGAGTGTGTAATCAGTTAATATAAATTTATTAATATATATATAATATAGTAATATATTTTATCCACCTATATGGACCAAATACATGTATATATAGGTGGCCATATTTGTGGATTACTAGTTTCCAGCTAGACTGCTGCATAAATCAGTCATCCATATCAAGTCTAAATAAGCATATAATCATCAGTATAGGGTACAAGACATACGTATCATAATGGGTCGGAGATTAAATTCTCATCACTCGAGATGGTAAGTGTGTCATCATGCCATCACTCGAATAAAGGGATGTGGTGTGTTATGACCACTGTCCAAATAGTGTTAATATTGTGAGATTTCATGCCCAACACTCGATTCAAGGTAGTTTGAAACCTCATACACAAAAAAAACTTTAAAATCATTCCACATCCTATTTCACTGCATGATAATAATTATAGTAATATCCATGAATCATCACCACAAATGTATTATAATTTTTAATACCATTTATAATGAAGGGAATTACAATTCAATTTAATACATATACTAGAGAATTCAATGATTAGTGTGGCTTAAAACCCATTTAATTAAATTGATTTAAATTACTTAAATAATTCAAGGAACAAAACCATCATGAAATTCCATTCCATTTAATACATCCCACAAAATCATTCAACACAAGGTGATTTGTTTTATTAGGATCAAAGAGGCACTTAGAAGGTAACATTTTTATTTATCCAATTAACTAAAACATCAATTAAATTTAATAGTTCAGGGAAGTACGTAATAGGAGCATTTGGTTCAATGATTATTTATATATAATGTAGGAAACTCCATTTCAAATAATTAATAGAGGCCATGTCTGTAACATCCAATAAACCTAAAAATAACAAAAGGCATACAAAATAACCAATTTCTCAAGGTAAATCCAAATATTAAACACTTTTAACCACATTTTAATTTAGAATACACTTCACCTAATCTATGTGTTTTATTTTATAACATGAAATTTTTTATCAAATAATTCATTTAGAAAAACCAAGAATCACATTCAAGAGGTATAACTAAATTAACCAAAATAAGCATTATAGAAAGCTTCCAAAAATTTAAAAACAATTACAAGGCTCTATGGAAGAATTATAAGGTTCCGATGTCATGTTGGAATTTAAATAAAAGGGAAATTTCTTTTATAATTCATTAAAAATTACTATAGGGTTTTATAGTCATTTAATCAAATAATTATAAAGGAGAAATTGGTGTTGGCACACCCAAGGGGAGTTTGTGATGGAGTTTAGCATCCTCAATATTCTGAAAAATTATCTTTAGGTGTCAAACAAGGTACGTATACCAATATAAGATGAAGAAATAAATTTTCGGAGGATTAAAAAAAATATCAGTCTGCAATACATTGAAAAATATTTATAAATCCTTGAAAACTTTGGGAAGGAGGTGTAGACAACCTACCTTATACGTATGAAACTGTACTTGTCTAATACTAAGTCATGATTTGGTCCTATTTGGAATAAATCAATGAAATGTACCTACCCCTTAGAAAATGGTGAATGAGATGAAAATAATATAGTGAAACAAATTAGAAGAGAAACTGAAATAAGAAGCAAGATGATTTGAGATCTTGTGTTGTGGATCAAACGTGATCATCAGAGTTGAAATCCATCTTCAGATGAGGGAGATATCATCATTCTTAGGAGAAGATACATAAGATATCCTTGGGATGAGGAAATCCAATCATGCCGATGGAATGAGAATAAATATAGAAGATGTTAGTTTATAAGATTAATTAATGGAAAAATATCATGTCGCCCTTAAAAACTGGGTTTCCTGGTTTGGCCGCATGGTAGGCCAATCCATGCCCAAAATGTGCGGCTCCTATAGATTAGGACCCATACAAGGAATTGTTTCAACATACAATTTTCTATAAACATTCACTAATAATGTTCTATAAATTTCACACACACTATACTAATGACAATAAAAATATTTGTTGGGTTCTCTGTTTGGGAAATCATGCATAGCCCATTTGGATCACTTCTGCTAAGTCACTTATGTCATATAGTTTGAACTTGTGGGCCACGTCATTTGAGATAAATGGTGAGCCCTTACAAGTCCACCCAAAATTGAGATTTTAGGGCCCATGGTTCTTGAAACTCAAAAATCTACCCAAAAACCTATTAGGCCATTAACCAAGTCCATAAAAAATAAATTGTTCTAACTATCAAAATTTTGTTAGGAATCATGGTACAATGAATTCCCTATCCAGAAAACACTAAAATATCAAATTACCCTGAAATTCTACCATTCATAAAAATATGGATTGTTACATTAGGGATTCCATGGATCTTGAATCCATTTTGATTAAATTTGACCTAAAGTACAATGTACCATAATCGGATCATACATAAGATATATTTTTCAAAATACTTCTACTTTTTATAATAAATACTATCTACTTATAAATGTGATATTGTCTAGTTATTTTCTGTTTTTTCTTCCATGGTGGTAACCATCATTTCACTTTTTTTTAATCATTAAATCTATATCCCAAATTATAGAAATTAATAAAATATCCAATGATATTATTTATTTTATTATTCAATGGATATAGCCTCATTTTTCTTTTCCAATATTTGTGATGGTCCTCATTCAAATAACTCCTCACCTATTCACAATAAGACATGGTGTGGCGCATAAATCCATAAATTTATAATTTCATAGGAGAAAATATATTCCCTCACTAATTCATCTTCATATCCCCGACATTAATAAATATAAAAAATTTATAATAATCATTTGAATGTTGATAATTTATGACAACATTTTGAGAAACTTTGACACATGTTGGCTTTGTTTATGCAATGAGGGTCTTAGTGTTGAAACCAAAGTACCCATCCTTATACTTCCCTTTATCAATATCCATTACTATTTATATGGTTAATTTCTATGCATCATATCTGATTCCATTTTCACCCTTGAATATAGGTATTTTTTCATTAATTATTTCTTCAATATGTTCTTATACTCATTTACCCCATCTAATATTTCACAAACTATAAACCTTCCAAAGTACAACTTATTCATTGAATCTCTTAATTTAATTTCTTATTTAAATTTATTTCCCAATGTAATAATCTATTCTTAAAGGTATTATACCTTATTGGTTCTATATTTTATTCATGAAATATTTTCATCAATCACCTAATCATTTTCCTCATTATTTTTCTTAAAATTCTTTTCTTTTTCTGAATTCAACTGACTAAATGATTTATATTATTGTTATCATTCTAGTTTCTCAATCTCATATTTTATAATATCTACATATTCATAATACTATTTTTATAAATCCATTAAACATTTGATTTTTCTTAACATGAACATCAAAATCATTAAAAGATCTATTAACTTCCACCATGATATAAAAAAAGCGATCATGATCATGATTATTTTTGGGTTTTTGTTCTTTGTTTTCAACTATATCCATAATTTCATATCTGGTATTAGATTTAAACATTTAATCCACTTCCCATAAATAGAATTAATTATCATCCTCTAATATTATTAGCATGATCTTCCATTAAAACATATTTATTGATGAACATCCTAGTTTTGTATACCCTTTGGGAAGTAATATCCTCTAGGGATTATTTATGAATTCTGCTTCACATTCTTCATCATTGATTATTCTAATACCATTTACTATAATGTTTCTATCTATCCCACATTATAATCATTTTATGGGAATATTTTCATTAAACATACCATTCCCTCTTTTTAATTTTCTACGCACTAGCAAAAGAAGTTACAAATCCACATCTCTCCCCTTCTTATAAACCATCAGTGATATTGACTAATTCCTTGAATTCTAATTAAATATACATAATTGAATTATTCAATGTCTAATCGAGATTGACATACAATTCTTATTATACCAAACATCTTATCAAATCATCATGGAATATCATGGTCAGATACATTTCTGTAGGAGATAATATATTTGAATTATATTAATGTTGAAACCATTGTAATATCCTATTAATGATATCTATATCCTTGGTTTATTCACCATGTCATATAATAGTTCTAATATCCTTTATAGATTTTTTTGTATAAATAATTTACATTTTTTACTGGGAAATGAATTTATTTAATCAAATTAATTGTGAAGAATGTGAAGCATCAACACATTAACCAGGTTGAATCCTTAATTTATATTGTCTAGTTTATCACACTTGAACAAAGAACTAGATTGAACCATGATCTTAATGTAAATATTTTTTGATAGATCAAAAAATAAATCATTTTAATCTTTTATGTTATCATTGAACATCATTATAATTTCATCAGTCATGGCAGTTTTGATGCATCACTAACCAATATCACAATAACTATATTAGATAAAAGAGATTGAATGTGAGATTATATAATATTCAAAAAAATTAAAAATTGATTCTACTAAAAAGTTTAACCCCATTATAAATCATTGTGTTATCCATATTGGTCTTCATATTAAAAAAATACTACATGTAACCTCTATACCAGTACCACTTATTACAACATGGGAGACCATAAGAGGGGAGGGTTGAATCAAGGTGTCAAATTTTTATTTTGATTCCTTAGATCTTATTACCGCATCGGCAGGATTATTTAAAACCCTTAAATGTTTCTCTGACATCCATCATAATATAGAAAATAATGAAATTTATGAAAGTCTCAATAATTTTTATTTAGTCCAACACAATGGGATACTATAAAAAGTAGACCTAAGTTGATGTTCAAGTGTAGTAGAATCCCTTAATCATCACTATTAAGATGGATACAATTTATATTCATGGGAACTCCATGAAAGTCTCACTTCTTATATAATTGAGTTTAAGAAATAGCCCATGATGTAGCATCTGGAACCAAATATACTGACATGTGTAGGATGATAATTCCACTCACATTAGGTAAATCCCTCTAAAATTAATGGTAAGAAGTAAATACAAAGTGTGTACTACATCATTTGGTTAGAATTTATCGAAATAAACAACACAATAACAACCAACACTATGATATGAAATGAATAATCCTAATATAGGATAAAAAAACCAACATACCGAACACCATTAAAATATAAAATGACAATAGTTAGAGATTCTGTGTAAAATTATGTCCGAATAATCCCATAAAAAAGTCATTAAAGATAATCCAACGAAAAAATTTATAATGGAACTATACTCCTCACTAAATCTAACTACAGCTTCCAGTAATAGTGAACAATGACTTCTACATCATAAGGAATCTCCAGAAACATAAGGGGTCATTCCCTTTCCCTTATCATGATAAATAATCCCCACATATGAATAAAATTTCACATAAAAAGGGGTGATTATAAAATATAATAGGAAATCCACATGAGACATCCCACAGAAACCACTAGAAAAATAAAAAGTTATATCTCAGTAAATATATTGAAAATTAAGAGGAATAGAATAACAAAATATTACAAGAACGTGTAAGGGAAAAATATAATGAAAATAACCATAATATAAACCAAACCCTCCCATATAAAACAATTCATTTCATCCAATGAATCCCCATTCAAATTAGTTTTCCTATAATAGTCCAAAATCATTAGTGGAACAACAATTCCTCTAGACCAGGTTGTAACATGGAGGATTACACCAATATTTCCTTATTTTAATAAGATCAAAGAACAAATAAATAAGGTACATCCTAATGTAATGTCAATTCCCTCCAACCCATTTCCCATGATTAATAGAAAAACACCAAAGGGTTTCATGAAAAAAATAACTATAATCAGAATGTTCAATAGAATTGTACAAAATTATTCATTACAATGTAAAACAAGTTTAAATTGAAACTATACGACTTAATATTCATTGAATATGTAAAATGTATAGAATCCATTTAACTCTAATGTGTTTCTCAAGTACTATCCTAAAAGGAGAAAATTAAATCGATAATATTCCTTTAATGTCACCTCTATAATTATCCAATTCAATCACCCTTGTGAAAAAATTAAGAATTAGAGGTTTATATGAAATAAACGAATACAAAAGATTTTATGAATCCCACAAAATTATCACATATATTTACTCTACAATGAGGATAACACCACCCCAATATTAATCAATAATAACATCTATTTGAATAATAGAAATGACTTAAACAATGTAATGGTAATTCCCAATATGTTCATGGTTATTTTGACAAATCCTTTCCCAATGATGATGATAATAATTTGGTGGATCATTACCAATTTAAAAGGAAAAAAGATTGATCCACAGCATTGGAGAACCACCCTGAATGTTTTCCACCTCATCTATAGAACACCACAACTCCATTCCCAAAGAACCACTATATTCATCACCATGCTCATGTTGATCTTAATTTTTTCATAGGAAAATGTTAATCATGTCATAAACACAATAAATTATTTCCCTTGTGTCATTGTTTTATCTCACCACAAGATCAAATAACTACACATTCATCCCTACATTTCTTCTCTGCATAAACTTCTACAGCCCCACTACCAAATTGAATATTATTTTTTTAACTATATAACCTTGTAACACATCCCAAAACAAATACAAAATTCTAATACAAAATTATTCATAATAATATATAAAATATACTTCAAATAATAGGAATTATAATGTCGTTGTTATTGGTATTTCCATCAATTGTATGATAGATGGTGTTATTGTGTAGGAAATGCTCCGACCATTTCCCCTACATAATGTTCTCACATTAACTATTTTCCTCCTAATATGGGCCAAAAAAAGAATTCCTATACTAATGGAATACAATTACTTATTATGATCTTGTATTATATGTCTAGAATAAGAACACAATAGTGAATTAAAGAAAAATCATGTTCAAGAAACATGTGATCCCTAGTAATCAATTGAGCTTGGTCCAAATAATAATAATTTAATTGATATATGTGGAAAATTTTATGAAATTAATTTAATAATAGTTGAAAATATTGCTAAGAAGAAACTTTTCAAATTAATTCAAGAATTTCATATAGTATCACATACCAAGGAGATAGTTTTCCATATATACATGAATGATGATGGCCCAAACATAGTTATACTAAATGAAAAACATGGTAACCCACATTAAAATATAAACGGTGATGAAAATGAGAAGAATAATACATCTCATTGAATTAGTTCATTTTCATCTACTTTTTTATCATCCGAATTTTCCCAGTTGTCTAACAAAAAAGACTTGTGCTAATTAGTGATGTTTCTTTAATAACATCAAAATAAAGTGATTATTGAGATGTTATAAAAAAATTTCCAGAAATACCACCATTTTTTATGAATCCTGATAATTTTGGTTACACTAAAACTCTATAAATGGAATATGGTCTTCCGATATACCATCAAAGTCCATTACACATTCCATTATCATGTATTATAATGTAATAATTTTTTGTTCAGATTGTTTTTTAGTTTATGTTTGGTATGTCTTTCTCATGGCCAACTATGTTCCATGTTATAATTTCAGATATCACCGAAAATTGAAGTTAGATCTTGGATATCTGCATGAGAGAATTGAAACTAATACCCCATGAAACTTGCAACATTCAAAATAATTATATTTTCTAACTCCTTAACTAAATTAATTTTCCTAATTAGAAAAAAGCATTACATGTGGTAAGATAGTCTAGAATTATCCTTGTAGAATCATTATTGAAGAATATTTGGTTATCTCATGACAAAATCCATAGAAATATGCTCCAATTTCATTATGAGTATGATTAGTGATTACTATATTTCATCTTATCATTGATGTTCAAGCTTTACAAATATATATTTTAAGAATCTTCCCAAATACTAAGTTACCTGCCACTTAATACCCAACCCCAAATTATTTTATCATGTAGTAAATTTTATAAATTTCCAGTTGGACATCCTAATGGGAACTAGGATAATAAAAAAGTACATTATCCTGGAAAGAAGAAGGAACTAAAATTTGGTGTTAAAAGTGAAACAATGAACTATTTTCAACCATTCATCCAACGATAGTGTCCCCACCTTTGAGGTCTGAACTATGCTAAGTTCATTAGTGTTAAACCAATGATATTATTGGAAAATTAATACTAATTTTAAAATATGTATGTCAAGAAATAAAACCAATACATACTTTTGTTCCATACACTCCAAGTGCATATTAGTGATTACCCCACCAGTTTCAACTTATATATATGTTTATTCCCTACTTCAGTATATGAATTCTTAATTAATTCATCAACTATAAAAATTACTTTATTGGGTGTATATACCATGTCAAATAAAAATATTTGAATGTTCTCCACCCAACATCGTTGACCTAGGTTTAAATCTCACTGTTATTAAATTTTCACCATGATTTTATAATCAATGAATAACGTTATCATTCCTCCAAAGAGGTATTGGAACCATGTTCTTATTTCACATACCAATGTAAAAATTTATAAGACATTCATTGGTTTTTTCATCTCAATTTATCATATATTTCATGAGACATAGGTTTTAACATTATCTATATACATTAAAATGAAACCCAATCGTGATGTAGAATCGTAATAATAGAACATGTATCCCTCACTTGGTTGTGGAAATATAAAATTGGATATCAAATTAATTTGATCCTTATGCTCATAAAATTTTTCAGGATAATTGTTTCTCTAATAAATTGGAATTCTGTTTTTAATTATTGTTGTCATCAGTGAATCTCTGAAAGCTAAATTTTTGAAAAAGTGATGATAATAACCTATTGACCCAAATAAGCTTCATATCTCAAAATAATTCAGTGAAGGCTTCCATGAAATATAAGATTAAATATTTTTAGGGTTTATAGATACTGTGACCCCCCCTGATTTTTTATTGTATTTCACATTAAGTAATTTTACTTCTTCAATATCATGTGTTACATGAACCTCCATGTTTTAAAGAACCATGTTATATTATTAAAATATCTTTTTGTTATAGTTATTTCCTACCAATTATATTTGAGTTTTTGAATATGACTAACTAAATTATGAAAAAAAGGTTGTTAAATATGATAAAAATTAATTCATTGGTAATCAATTAATTAGAAATAAATATTGAAATCATTTGAAAATAAATAATGTTATTATGAATTTTTTTTAGGCTTACAATGTATTTTTACCCTGATAAATAAAATTTCTCACTATTTGTGAATTATTTTAAAGAAATCTATATATTTTATTTTTAATAAAAAAATTAAACAATTATTTCATATTTTTTATGTTGTTATAACTATAAACCATGAGATAAAATTAAAAATGTATTTCTCTAAGAAGATGGTTTCATCTAATTTTTCATGCTTCTTTTTAAATTAATTTTTAAAAATTATATAAATTTGATATTGAAAAAATTTATTCCATATTTGTAATCTAGAAGTAAAAATTTGGTAAATATGTCCCTTTTATTTCTATGAATTATGAATAGTAAACATGGTAAAATGTATCACCTTGGTAAAGCGTATATCCTGTTAGACTAGTTAAACACTCTAGGATAAAGTCACTATTATTCATATAAATTCTTATAGGATGAATTTAATTTTAACCATACCTTCCTAGGCTACAAATGTTTTTTTAGTGGATAATTTTCCATGAAATAACATATATAATATTTAATGAAATTTAAAAAAATATTACTCATTTACTTTTAAATATCTATTATGTGTCCACCTAGGGGAAAAACTTATGAATTAATATAAATTTATATTTTGAGAATAATAAAATTATATTAATGAAAGAAATTTAATTCTATTTTTTAATAATTATTTAATTTTCTAAATTTATTATGTAACATTGAAAAAGTATTTATTCAGAAAATAGAAAATTTTAATAAATATATTAAAATATTAATATTAAAAAAATTAGAATGATTTTTAATGTTAAATGAGTTTTAAAAATTAATTAAATATATTTTTCTTAGGTTATAATATTATATTATAATTACAACTTTTTTTTACCTCTTAGTAATTGAAATTAAATAAGTTGCATCAACATTGAGCATAATGATATTTTATCAAAATAATATTTTATTATATTATTTAAAAATCATAAAATCATTAAATAGGAAGATGCCGAAAATATATTGTTAAAAATATTATATATTTTCCATTTATGAAATTTTTTTACCTTGTACGTAAAGTTAAAACCCATTATTTTGTGAAAAAGATGTTGCTGTGGTTAAGGCAACAATTGGTTTACCAAACAACTAACTAAAAAAGGAATAAGTTAACATAAAAAACTATAGAAATTCTCTTCTTCTTGTATTTCGACCCCATAATACCTTATCTATAATTATCTAGAAATTTTGAAGTATTTTTATAGATAATGGATTGATTATATTACTATAATTTACGAAATCCCAAGAGTTCCACTGCCTTCATTTATAAAAGAGAACCCCTCCTTCACTTTTTCATGCCACATTATGCCATCTAGCTCAATCATGACCCCAATAAAACTATCATTATCCTCTTTATCCACATTATGGATTTTTCCTTACCCAAAAACCAATCTTATAATACTTAATACGATATCTAGAAGAGTTCTTTCAAAGAAGAGGTAACCGCCTTAACGAATCCCCTAATTTTTTACTTATTATCTATTTCCATAAATTTTATTATATTTTTCATAAAATAATAAATTATTTATATAAAATATACATAAATTGTATGATTATTATTCAATATTTTACACCCTATTTACTATAAAATGGAATGTGAAAGTATCACTGATGTGTGCTTACGACTTACCGTCACCATATAGCGATGAAATTTATATTCAACCACCATATTTAAGTGATGGATATTATGATGGGATTATTTTTTATATATTATAATTATAAAATTATTTTACTTAAATAGTTATTATACCACATATAACTGTTTAAATTTTTATTCATTGGAAGATGATAATGTCGCTTGTGTGTACGTGTGGACTACCACCACTTCAAAACAATGTGAATTTTTTTCATTTCCATTATAATTGTATGTCAATAAGGAAAGATTTAATGAATATATATAATATATATTAAATAAAAATTATTCTTTATTAGTTAATTATTATTTACCTTCCCATTATACAATCATTATAAATATGAAAATAATATATATGTGTTATAGGGCCTACCATATCCATGAAGGGTGTAATTCATATATATATATATATATATCATTTATGGATGAATATAAATTTTTTTACAATGAAAAAATGTTATATTTATATCAATATTTCGTTTTTAGAGATGATGTTACCATGATCAAATTATAGGAATCCGGAATTTTAAACCAAAACATATATGAAAAATGAAGTAGTTATTATCGAGGACTGTGATTTTTAATAACTAAAAAGAAATAAACAAGTTCTAATATTTCATAAGGAAATAATAAAATGAATGATAATAATTACTATGTTTTTATAATACATGTGTAACAAAAATATATTTATTATATAGGAGTTTATTATTTGAATATAGAAATATGTGACTTGATGTAAGGGATCTACATTACAATAAAAATTTTAATCGATAATTTTTAGGAATTAATTTATATTAATTAAAATAAATTATCCTTATTTAATAAATAAATTTCTGTTATTTTATTTGTTGGTCATTTATAATTTATAAATTTTATCATTTAATTGTCCCCACATTAATTAATTAGTATATTTAAAGAATATTTTTAAGGATCACAGACATTATTTTTCTCTTCTTCCAAAAATATGTTTCCTTTCATATAAATGGTTTACAAAAAAATCAATATTTTTTTTAATATTATAATATAATTTTTTAAATTCATTTTTTCTCATAATTTTCATTGAAAAAAAATAAAATAAACATTTCTATAATTTTATAAACAATTTATATTCCATATATTTATAATTGTTTTAAGGGAATGGATTATTTTAACTTATAGACCTTGAATGTAATTTCCTACCATCGTGAAAGATCAATGATTGAAACCTTTATTTAAAATATTACACAATTCATTTCAATTAATTTTATTCCCATGATATTTTGTAAATGTTTAGATTTTAACAAATTAATTTCCAATTGAAAATGATTTCCCCACCAAAAAATATTGCGGTGATTATTTTATCAGAATTTTCATCAATGATTACATAATTTCATGTTAATTTTGATTTACTATGGATGAGATTCAATTTTACCATTTAATTATTTATCCAGATGGTTTATTTTTATTATAAAGATATTTTTACCAAACTCATTTATTATCCATGGGTTATTATGTGGTGAAATTATGAAATATTTATGAAACATGTCATCCTTCCATGGGTTATGTTATGATGAGATGATGAATGTTTTATGATATTATGGAATAAATATAGATGGTTTTGATAATGTGATTGGTTTTATAGAATAAGATATCCCTATATTTCATTAGGTAATGTTTTATATATCAGAAGATAGTTATCTGCTATATGATATAAGTTTATGTGCTTGATATGCTATTGTAAAACATTTGATGTGCATAATCGACTATGGTAAATAGGTTTTAATTTCTAATTTGTTATGATTTTTTGGTATTGATATTTAAAATTTACATATTAAATGGTTTCTAAATCATTGGAGGATTCCGACATTTATGACATGAATTTATGGTTCTTGATTGATTTATAAAGTCAGGTACCTCTTATTATCAATTTATTTTGAAATGATAATTCTTCTTTATTTGACTCATGTTTATGTTTTTTGAATGATTGGGTATTAACATTGTAAATTATGGTAATGATCACGTACCTTTAGGCTTATATTATTCTTTCATATGATCTTCAATTGACATCTCCCATGTTTCCCCTTAATTAGCATCTAAGATCACCATTTTTGTATGTTTTATTTACCCAGGTTATGAAGAAAGGTACTATGTATGATATGGCTATGAAGGGTTGTAGTTATAAAGAACCAAATAGGAGATAATTTATATCTTTTCATAACTACTTTTTTATTCATGTATCCAAAATCACAAGACTTATATAATTCTAGAATGGATCATTATGTTATATAATGTCTAATAATCTAATAAGATTTGATATCTATGTATGAAATGTATGTGTCATAGTAGACATGATTCTAAAAATGATGATATGTTTGAGGAATCAAAATTCTTATTTCCAAAAATCACACTTATATATTTTCACTTAGATATGGTGATCTCATAATGTTCATATAAAAATATCAATGTTATTTTCTTTGCCTTATTGGGTTCATGACTATACAAATATGTCTCCAAAAAAAGCCCAAAAAATAATCAAATAATATATGGAATATATGGTTTATCATAACTTTAAAATGTTTTGATGCTTTTATATGAAAATAATAAATTACTAAGTACCCATAGTCAACATAATAGATCTTAAATGATATTTATGGTATGTCTTACTTCTTGGACATAAGTTTGGGGTACCCTAATCTTAGACAAATTTAAGAAAATCACTTTGATCCTTGATATTGTTCAAACATATCATCAATTAGAGAAAGATGATATATAATTTCCTTAGTAAACTGACTAATTATATGATAATTAACAGAGAGTTGAAGAGTACTAGAAAATTTCATTAAAAGAAAAATTAGGGTGGCCCAAGATGATGTTCTTGGTTTTACAAATTACATTATTTATAATTATTCCAATTGGAAATCTGGTTTGTGTAATTATATTGGTGCCATTTTGTTTCAATGATGTGAAATTGAATTCATTCATAGCAGTAGGATTATATAATATTCAATTACCCTTTCAGTTGTAATCAATGAAAAATATTTTTGGAGTAAATTAGTGCATCAATATACTAAATGAGGAAGATACATACATATGATTGCATAAATAGTTCCAAAATTCACTATTTTTAATTGGTATGTGATATTTTAAACTACATTTAGTGAATGACCTACTCTCCCATCATTTATGTTTCATTATCATTTAATTAAATTAAACTCTCCATCTTGATATGTGAAAGTGACCGACCATTTTATTCTAGAAATCTATGCTTCAACTGATTTTTCGCAAGTCTATACGGATGATCAGATGAGAACATCCATTTCTAAGATAATGAACAACAATGACAACTGAATTCCATCAATGTGGATAGAACATGTTTCACAGATAAATCAAGATTCAATATTGTTTCCCAGGAGGTGTATTTATGTTTAGGACATGATCTATATATATACCACATGTAATCCCATTTGAGTCACCAAACAAGTAATACTAAAATAAAGGGTCTATCAACACTAAAAATAGAATATCATAAAATTAAAATCAAGAAGAATCACAGCTCACACCATCTTGGGACCCAATTCTTCATATAACTTGGAATGTTCAACTCCACAATGATATCAGTAAATCCATCCAAGATTATTCTGGCCCTTATACAATGGGTGAGCCAGCAGTGATAGTGAGGTATCTCTCAAATCACTATAACTAAGCTGATACTGAGGCATAGAGACACTCTAATGAGATCATCTTTGTAGATAATTTATGGATTTTCAATTATCATAAACATTTCCACTATTTATATTTTCAGGATACATAAAAAATTATTGAGATAGCTCATATGGAATAGTTATTACACTTTCAAATTGTGTAATACATTCCCACTATATATGATAAAAATAACCACATTAGATTCCACCTTGTTGTTTAATAATTCATGGAGGAAGTGAATTTAACCATAGAGATGGGGAATTAGGTTCTTTATTACCTAATTTGTTTTTGCCTCCCCGTGGATTTTTTCAAAATTATCATTTCCAATTATTTTTCGATGAATAAATGTGTTACCTACATTAAGATTTCCAATAAATTTTTTTTCCACCCCCATCACCTTATTTTCCACATTTTGTATAATTATTAATGAAGAATATCAATAATCATGGGAAAATTTTCTATTACAGAGAAAAAATAAAACATGAACACTTTAACAGATTTTGTATCTATCACTTCTAGTGAAAAGTGAGATAAGAAAATCAATAATTTTACATATTCAATTACTCAAAGGCTTTGTTCTTCAGGTCAAATAATTTTTCCTCTTTGAGGCATATATGTTATTTCAGTAAGATTTTTTGTTAAACGATTCCTAAATACCTTCCCATATAAAAACAGGGTTAACCATAGCTCAAAAAACTACTTTCCACCAATATAATATCTTGTATTCAACAATATACACAACTAGATTACATTTATTTTTGAGAGAGTTAAAAGATAATTAAATATTCAGTTCTTCTTCCCTAGGCATTCCCCATCATATCAGGGCCCCAACTCATTATTAATGATCAATGGAGTTTACCTGTTAAATTATAATAAAAGATACACATTGAAAATTTACCCCATAAAAGATTATTTTTCCACCCCTTGAAAATGATAAACAATGATTCAAACAAGATTTCACTTTACTTTTGGTTTAGGTAGAACAACATTCTCAACAATACTTTCTTTCGGATTCGTTGGTGTCATGGATAGTGGAATCATCATTTATCTATAAACAAATCATTACTTAATCACTACCCAAACATTAGTTACTCATTACACCATATACAATGCAACAAAAATGAAGTCGTAATATCAAAATTCCAAATTTGGAGCCACATAATAGCATATGAATGATAAATTATTAGTTGGATCTCTTTATTAATAACTGATACACAACTCACATCATCTAAACCAATAACATTGAGATGAATATGGGACTAAATTAGTATAACAACAAATTATATACCTAGATGGCCTTGGTAATAAAATTTAGTATAAATAGGTTATATATGCCTTTTTATCCCCTATATCTTATGATTACAAACGTATTATCTCAACACCTAAAATCCCAAATAACATACTATAACAAAACGAAACCTTTTATAACATCATAACCCTGACCCATTCGCTTGGGTATGACCAACATTACACTTACAAAACTATCTTTCTCCAGATGCATAATGATGATAAAAAATACCATGGGTATAATATATCAAGTGGAGAGGATTTACCCTCACAAAGAAAGTAAATTGAAAAGGAAATAAAAAATGATATAAAATTATTAAAACAGATTCATGATAGAAGACTAAACAAGCTCAAATAATTCATAATTTGATAATGGTATCGGAAAAATTGTAAATGTTTAGCAAAATGTGACAACTATACCCGAATGAATTGAAAGGAAACCATGTATCCAAATGTGTCCCTTAACTAGACTCAGTTTGACAACTATCTCCATTCTCCAGCCTTCAACAATATAGACTACTACATCAACACATGATTATAGGAAAATAAGATGCCTTCAAATTACTTTTACCTTTATAAACAACATATTCATATTCACCAATGTGCATATGCAGGTGGACAGTATACAACTTAATAATAAACTAACTAGATACTTCCCACACACACCTCTAGGACAAGAACTAGTTATATCACTTTAAATATATTTAAATTCCCAAGGAACATAACCATTAATTCTCATCAAATCATCCATAGAATAAAAATGGTGAAAATTGATTTATTGGAAGATTATTTTAGATGGATATACATATATGAGGGGTGAAATGTAGTTTAAAATTTTTAACTAATCCAGTCACAAATCATCTTAAAGTGATATTTTTGGACTCCTAGATCATATAATAATTATATCGAAGGAATAAATGTCACAATTTATTTGATTATACCAAAGTTTGTTTTTATCATAATCAAGGTGACATTGGAACAAATAATTATTATAGAATTATAAGTTTGAATAATATAATCCTATTACATGCATAGCTAAATGATCTTATAAAAATAAATAATAAAATATCTAGTAAAAGTAATAAATAAATACGAGATATAATGAAATAATACACTATTTTATCCTTAAGAGTAAAGGAAGTTAATGACATTGACTAAAGGTATCCACAGTTTTATACATAATGTAATATATGTCTCTCCTCATCAGGAAATCCATTGATACAATGATAAAAATAAGCTTTGCCTTCCTATCCTCAGAAACCTTTTTTATGATGATCAATTTCAATCATTGGAACCATTGAATTTCGCAATAATAAATATTATTAGTCATTGGGTTATGAATGAAAATCAATTCTATAGGAAATAACTCTTAGAAGGATTCCTTAGAATGAAAACACTCTAAATTATTATAAATAAATTGGAATTATATGTTCATGTAGAGAAAACATTATACATATTGAGTTGGGAATTTTATCATCTCCAAACCATTCAAATAAACATCTATTTATAGGGTCATACCTAATGGCCTTGTATCCATGATATTTTCAACATCTTAAAAAATCTATCTCTTCAATATCACACAATGATCAGCTATAACTGAAGGTTCAATGCCCTTCTTTATCACCATTACAATGTGGAAAGGATTAGTTATGATAGATAAATTTCTTACATATTCCAATTATAATCATTATTAAGCCAAATGAACTTATTTATTGATTATCAATACATTGAACTAAATGATGGTTAATCTGATATATCGGTACCAATGCCAGTTCATTATTCATTACTATTTTAATGTTAGGAAAAACCGACACAAGTTTAACCACAAATCTGAACAATTGTGATTCTGATGTATCAAACTAATCGTTATTTTGATGGATAGTATTGATTAATATTAAATTTTATATTCATAATATATTAAAACAATTTTTATGTGTGTAATATAGTAATTTTTTCTAAAAAACATACTAAAACACATTTAACATTAAAAGATAGTAGATATTGTTTTAAGAGAGTGTTTATGTTTTCCAAAACTCAAGAAATGGAAAAGTAAGATGTAAAACTTGTGAATCAATAGGATACAAAGTTTTAGATATCACATACCACAAAACATTATTTTAAAAAACATGGAAAACATATATCCCTTTTTTCCTTTAAGAAACATGAAGTAATTGTTTATAACTTATCTCCCCCTGAGTTTGTAACACTTTTATAATATTACAGAATGTATTAGAAAAACTATCCCTTAAAGAATAATTTTCCATTTAAAATAAAACATTCAACCCTTTAGTATAACATTACAACATATTTAAAATCTTCTCCCATTTTATAAAACATTCTACATATTTTAATTTTCAAAAATTAATGGGAAAGTATGTATATTATCCAAAAATGGTATAAGAGTTCATATACAAAAAAAAAATATAATAATTTAATAATTATATGAAATAACATATATCCAAATAGAATTTGAAAACATTAAATCGGAAATGATTTGGGTGAAAAATATTTTATAATAATCACACATTTAAAAGTATTAAAATTTATATATAATGAGTACAAATGAATAGTTTAATATTTCTTCATATGGGTTTTCATGAAATCTTGCATCTTTTTAACCTCATGTCGAACCATTTCTAGCATCAGAACATTTTCTTACAAAACATAATTTTTCTAAAATTCATTCATAATCCGTTCAATATACTAATAATATATTTTTTTCAATTCATTCATGAATTAATGTTCAGATAAGAATGATCTATGAGGTGAACTCTCTAGATCCAAAATCTGAACATTTTGTTTTATTTTGTTTTCTTTCTCTATTAGACCAATAGTAAAATATATGATTTCTTCAAAAAAAATTTACTCAATCATATATATATGAGGATAAGTAGTTGAACAAATATCTACTTTTCGACATAATTTTTTAACTTCAAGAAATTTATCATCATTTTTATGATTATCATAGTCTACATGGATCAATAACTTCACCATCATATTGTATGATAACTATTGTGTTTTGAAATTTTCTTGAAAACATTAAAATTGGTATCTATTCTTATCACTCTTTTGGTTAATAAATTTATTTATTTCAATTTGTTTTTCAAAGACTATTAAACCAAATTACATTATAAGTCAATTTTTGGTAGATAAGATATCCCATCAGTTATACTTTTAAAATTTAGACAAATTTAATCAAAACCTATTTGATAAATTGTAGCTTCATAGTGTAATTGATCGGGCTCAACCTAAGGTGGTTTTGGGATGCTCATTCTGATGTTATCATTTTTTCCATTCTTATTAGAATTCATTTATACTATTAAATGAACTTTTAATGGACTATTTGATTCCTCTACACATTCACCACATCATGAATTTTCTATAATTATTCATTACCATCAACTTTGGTTTTAGAATGTTGGTTTGGTTCTCCTTACATAGAGGATATCACTTCATCATTTTTGGATGTATATTTTTATTCCCAAAATCATTATGAGTAATCATAATTACAATATTGTTAATGTAATGGAATTGATTATGATTATGACTCTGATGATTTACTTTTATTTGATTCTTAATCATTTTGAGTCTTTTCATTTTTAACTTATTACTTTTTTATTATTAAACATGTTTTATTATCCAACTTAAACATTTTTTTTATTATCCTTTTCATTAAACATCATATTCTACTTCAAAATAATTCTCAAGATCTTCCTCTATTTTTTTCGCTATTCTCAAAGTTCCCTTTCCGAAATAATTATATATAGATTCATTTTTAGAAATAGTAAGAGATGATTGTTCATTAAATTGTTTTCCATTTCCATTGTAAGAATCTAATGGGATATCTATAGAAATCACTGAAAAATATTCAAAAAATCCCATCTTATTGAATTACATGATTGGTATATGAAATCATAAGCAATGGATTCTAGAAATATCTCTAAAAACATTCAATTAGATTTATAAAATTATTGATTCAAGAGATGTATTTCTTTTCTTCTTTCTTCTCATGACTTATTCTAATTTTATGGCAGTCCATATTTCTAGGACCTCTATTGTGGTAGGATCAAGTCCAAACCCTGGATCCCTTGGAATCATTTGAACAATATGTAACCAAAAATATTTAAATTATTGACCACATATTAAGATTTCAATCTTATTCTTCACACATGTGTAAGATACAAATTTTATTTTCTTCTTGACAACAACAACTTTACTTGATCATTATTCCTCTTATGTAGCACCATCAATATTTTCAACAAACATTTTTGAATTATAATAAAAAACCAGTATCAGCTTTGTCATTGTATCTTATCTAATGAAAGATATATTCAATATTACTATGTAAAAATTATTATCAACATTAAATACCTACATAATATTCACCATCATATTATTTATGAATAACGGAAATAAAATATTCCTTGATTTCATAGAAGCACTATTGATATTCAATAGCACAATGAAAATAAACTTAACTAAGTCTATATTCCTCATACTAAAAAAAGTAAAGAATAAAAACATCAGAATGTTTTAACATATCCCTGTTACATTTTCATAGATTAATATTACTTTGCATCCACAATGAAATTAATCTATTTTATAGAGTAATATGAGAAACATTCTATAATATTTCATATAATGAGAACAAATATTCACCATACTTATTCTTCTCAAATTTTCTAAGTATGTTCAGTAACATCTTGGAGGGTAAATATTTTTCTTCATCGTAAGGAACACTGATTAGATCAGATACTATTTTAAATTATATCTTATAAATCTTACCAAACATGATAAAGTAAAAATTGTTCTCACCATTTTATTTTTCAAAATTAAATGTTTTATATAATTATTTCACTGTATTAGGATAATAATGATCAAAAAATTATCCAGGTTTTGAACATAAATAGTTTCCCATCCATAAAAGGAAGTTAACCTCTTGAAAATTGTATGAAACTTATCAAACCAATATATCTTAATATGTATTTACCAAAATACACACCATTTTGTGTAGTATTATTTGGTTTCTATCATAATGGGAACTGATACTGGTGATCAGATAAAAAGGAAAAGAATTTTGCTAATGAATTTGATGGTGAAATAGGTTGTGAGTGGAAAATCTTGAATTTGATATAGGAAAGGGGTAGTACCACCCTTATATAGGTTATGAGGTTAAATATATTTTTTTAAATAAATCATTGATATTAAAACCCTTTATGATATAATGGTAATGATTTAATCGAAGAAATTATTAAATTTTTATTTCAACTCTAAATGTTTTAAATTTTTTTATTAGATTTAGAATCATTATATTTCGGAAAACTTATAAAACATTAAAAACAAGTCAATGATTTTTTTGAAACAAATATTATAAAAGAACAATAATTACCAACTAAAGTAATCAAATTGTAAAAAAACTAAAATAATAGAATGGTACCTTCGAGGGTGGATAGTTTCATATATATAATCAAAATATTCATCATTGTATTATAAATAATTTTTTTTAAAAGGTCTAATTATTCTAGTTTCATTATGAAAACATATTATAATAGTTTTTAAGGAAAAATGGTTTTTTGAATTTTTTTACTCAAGCTTATAATTATGGAATCTTAATCTGAATAAGTTTTCATTTCATATTGAATATAAATATCATATAAAAATTATGAGTCTAGAATTTAATTTATAAATTATTATTCCAAAATAAAATAATAATGTTTGACTTGGGAAAATTCATTACGATAAATGTTTTCAGAAAAACTAACAACTTAAGAATCTATATTTTCTAACTAATTTTTTTAAATAAATATATATATTTCTCTAGGAAATGGAGTATATATATGTAAAAAGGATGGTAATCCAGAATTAGAAATGAAAGATCACTTTATATTTATCATTCATTGATTCTGTTTAATATATTCTAATCTATCAGAACTAAGGAGTTCAGAAAAGATTTTAGTGAGTTGTTATTGCATTCTAATGAATTGTAAATTTACAAATTTTTATTATGTTATGTTGAAGAACATGATAACTTATATCTCTATTTTTATAAAATGAGTGATGTGCTGGGATTTTACTTAATTCATTAGAATATGTATTGTCACATAGTATTTTTGTTTGAGTAAAACACATTCCATAATTAGTGAGTGTGTGATGCATCCACAACCCTCGATCACAACAAAACTCAGCTTCTATATGTTATGATTTAGTAGTTGAAAGTGATATATTGTTTTGTTTCTAAAATTACAATGAAACTAAATAATATCCTTTAAAATGAAAGGTTATATATATACATTTCTTATGCATTCTACATCCACCAAAATTGATATGTGATAAATTGTTTTGTTCAAAAACATTTCCACGAGAGTAGAATAAGCCTAAATCCATTGTTCCCTTAAGATAAAGTGAAATTTATTTCATATATTTAAGATGTGATTATTTCATTTTCTTTATATCTTTCCATATTCATTCTGAAAATATCATGTATGGATGACTAGTAGTTCAGTATAGTAAGCTTCCAGTCATAAGTCTAAAAATATTTTGATCCACCGGTTTCCATACCTTATCTTGATCTAAAGAATTTGATGTACCAACGGGATTACAAATAATTTAAGAATGTTCATTTACAAATTTATTAATAATATCTTTTAAATACTTATGTTGAGATATAAAAGTTCCTTATAGTTTTTTTATATTTTGAAAACAACTAAATATGTTAAATCACTCTTCATATTCATTTGAAACTCATACATTATATGATCCTATAAATTATCTATTAATTATACTTGATTTGGACCAAATATAATGTATTCAATATAAATTTGTATAATCAATCTATCCATTTTTTATAATCACAAATTATGTCATTATGTTGGAATCGGGGTAGCACATTTTCTAATATCATTAGAGGTGTGTATAAAAACATTTGAACCATGATTTTTATGAAAAAATATAGATATGAAAATTCAATATAATAACATAAACTTAACTTGTAACCTAACATTTTTATCCCCTTTTGAGAATAACAAAAAGAAATAGAGGAGGACATTCCATTAACGAATCAAGAGTACAATATACAAAAAAGGATACAAATATAAATATCAACTAAGACAACCCACATTAAATACACATTACGTACGTCCAAGGGAGATTTGTCTTTGGAAGTGGAGGAGGATGGTTCTGAAGATGGAGGGACAGGCTTAGGGATAGAAGTCAGCAGGGTAGGAGGAGCTGCAACAGAAGCAGCAGTTGACCTATTGTGATTAGATCTCTGAGGAATGGTGGGGGTCAGGCTTCTGATGGCCCGTGCATGAGTCATCAAGGGAGCATAACTGGCCGATCCTAATGAACCTGAGGTAGAATGAAATGGTATAGGAACAATTATCGGAGTGTAATACACATGGAGGACAAGAATTTTTTTTTCTAAAATCCAAAATAATGCTTCCTCATCATTCCATGGCTGAAATAAATTCATACTTATTCTCCATAAATATCCCTAAGGAATGAGTCAACTCTCTGAGATTGCTACCTGATCCTTAAATTCTTGAGTGACAGGTGGAATCTCAAGCTTTCCGTCAACAATTTTAAGTGACCATCAATTTGATGCTTAATGTATACCCTTTTATAGTAGAAATAAACTTTTTCCATTATGGGCTCTGATCTTGATCAACTTCCATTAAATAACATCTCATATGATTTTGAATCTCTCTGGTAGAGGAAATAACCAAAGTCATAGATCGAGGGTATGAGGGACTTGCACCAGATAACTTCTCCACTTCTTCTCTAATAGTATACCTAATGGTTTTTAGATCAACTAGAGTAGTAGTTGAAGATTAAGTAGCTTCACATAGAGGTGCCATGATGAAATAAATTGTCTCCTTAAATGATTTAATCTTCCCACTGATCAGCCTTTCAACATTATTATCATGGACACACACAAGTGTCTCTGTAGACATTTTAAAGACCTCAAAAAAGTGACCATTTTCTTAACCACAATTTTAACATATTCAAGATCTATGTCCACCTGAGCCTTTGAATCCATATAAGAGTCTTATATATCTATAGAATATTTCACAGATTCCATAGAATCTTCCAAGGTTCTAATCTGATTACAATAGTTCTTTACATCCTCAAGAAGGATGGAGTGAGAGGTAGAAATTAGTCTTTCAATTAAAGATGTTACAACTTCGTGATTTTGAGTCAAAAACATTCTAAAAATGAAAATATATCATCAATGTGGCTCTTCAAATATGATTTTATTGACTCAAAATATTCCTTCATTACCTTATCTCGAGGCATAATTACTACTTGTTGCACAATACTAGTCTCTGTAACTGATAGTATTGGAGGACTTCTAATAGGTTTTTCATCATCAGAATCTCCATAATCAAAACCCAACAACACAAATCCAAGGTCTTCTTACCAATATACTACTTCATGAGAAACAACAAATGAACCTATAGCAACAAGTTCCTCCCCCACACTGGGATATTTCTCTTGATCATCCACATTCAGCTATGCCATACATCATTGAGGAACTACATCAACAGAAGGGTTCACTGCCACTTTATCTACAGAATCATCAAACACATCTAAAATAATTCCAGATTCAACTGAATCAGCAACCTCTTGATCTAAATTTTCACCCATTTTTGTATGCCTTATCAGAGTACTGAAACATAGTCATTCTTTTTCACTGAAATCAGCAGCAGTCTCAATGAAATCCTGACTCGGATCAATGTTATCATACTCATCTAAGGTTTCTATAACGTATCTTATAACTTTTTCAGACCCTTCTTCTTCACTAGTATCTTCATCATCACTGTACCTTATAAAAGTCTCCCTTCAAGGAAATATATTTGGTGGGATAGTCTCACCAAGGCATATAGTGTTAGCACGAGGATTGGAAGGAAGACCAGGATCACTCCTGTCATCTATGGGAGAATCATCTCTTTCTGGTATAACAACAGTCTCTAATTATTCTTCATCTGAATATACTAGTTCCACTTCATCAAGATTTAGACCAGGATCCCTCTTATCCATAGACCTGGTAGTATGAGTGACATGATTGAATTCCTTGTAAAGCATAGCCTCATCATGTACCCATATTCTTTGCCAGGGGTTCCAATTTATTTACATCAACTTGGAAATTACCATTATAATGAAAAAAATTTCCCTTAAAGCAACTATTTCCTTCTTATCTATAGCAACTAATTTCACCATAAACATCACTAATATCAATCTATCAAGAAATAAGGAATTGGATTTGGACTGAGATTTTTCATATATTCTAACTGAATCTTAAGCATCCTACACAAATTAATCATGTGTCCATGATTCAACAGATACAAAAGAAATACATACTGAAATTTCAATGAAGCAAAGTATCCTCTAATGGGACTCAAATCATGATAGACAAACATAAACAACAGCTTTCCATCTCATTCCATCTCAGAAGTAATACATTTTTTAGGGATCACACTCCCTAACAGTTCAGATAAAAATTCATCATAACAGAAGAACTCTATGGTGAGAGGCACCACTCCTGATTTGTAATAATAAATCCCTTCATTTGGTACTCTCAGACACTCAGCTCATTAAACTGAAGAGAAACATATATTTACTCCATTTACCCTTGATGACATTCTGTTTTCATCCTCAGTCTGGTCAAATTCCGAAAACACATAAAATTACTTCACTAACATCGGGTAATTGGATCCATTGTTGTTTTAAAAGAAATCAACCAAGCCTTGAGATTCATCTTCCATCGACACTAAAGATATGATTATCAGTAGACATTCAGAAGTAATATATTTTTCTATTATGATTTCACTCTTCACCATATGAGGGTTGATCTATTTTTCCACAGCCTAGATTCCACTGCTAAACTCAACTCGTGATCTCTTTGGATTTTGTGCTCCCCATTCATCATTGACCAATGGTCTCTTCACTCTTGACATGTGTTCTAGATCAGTTCAAGGGTTTTGGAAGAGGGTTAGGTTATATGGTTAGGGAGAAAGAGATTTTGGAGAGATTTTGAGGTGGATTAAAATTTAGAATGTACTTTAATTTTATAACTTATGGATCAAAAAACAATTAAGATAAAACAAATAAGTAATACAAAAAACGTTCCAGATTCTGGAAGAGAACACACTATGTCCCAAAAATATACTATCGATAAGGTAACAATGGGTAGGACTATCAGTGAGGTCTATCGGTGAGGTTCCTACCTGTAGGATCAAACGGTGAGGTTCCTATTGGTGAGATCGAACAGTGAGGTTTATAATGGTGAGGTCTCTAATGGTGAGGTACAACGATGAAGTTTCTAATGGTGAGGTTTCTAACAGTGGTGTTCCTAATGGCAAGAGTTCTAATAGTGTGGTTTCTGATGGTGAGGATTCTAACGGGGATGTTTCTAATGGTTAGGTTCAACGGTGAGGTTTCTAATGCCGAGGTTTCTAATTTAACAGTTTATCAAACCTAACTCTTGTTTGATGTAATTTTACCCCTCAAAATTGAAAGGCTTTTTGAATATATCAACCTATTGATGTTCAGTTCCATTGAATTCTAGAGTGATATCACCTTTTTGATAAAGATCTCTCAAGAAGTGATATCTCACATCAACTTGCTTTGTCCTAGCATGAGATACTATATTTTTATAGATATTGATAGCACGGTTATTATAACACTTTATAGAGACATGTTTGAATTGATATCCATAGCCCAGTAAAGTGTGTTTCATCGATAGAATTTGAGCACATCAACTACCAGTAGCTATATATTCAGCTTCGACAGTAGATAATACAACAAAATTCTTTTTCTTACTACACCATGATACCAGTGACATGCCTAAAATGTGACTTTTTCTAGAGGTGTTATTTCTATCTAACCTGGAACCAGAAAAGTTAGCATCTAAAAAACATATTAAATAAAATGATTTCCCTCTTGTATAAAATATTCCTAAGTTTTTAGTAAACATGATATATTTAAATATCATTTTAGCATCCATTAAATGTGACTCTTTACGATTTTATTGAAAATAAACAAACATTCATACACCAAAAATTATATCTATTATGCTAGCAGTAAGATAAAAAAGACTCCCAATCATACCTCTGTAACTGGTTTGATCTACTAGTTTACCAATTTCATCAACATCCAACATACAGTTGGTACTCATAAGAGTATCACATCCATTATTAGTGTCCAAACCAAAATGTTTCAAATGATATTCGGTATATTTACGCTGATTTAAAACAATACCACTTTTATTTTGAAAAATTTGAAATAAATGGAAAAATTTAAGTTCCACCATTAATCTCATTTCAAATAAATTTTGCATAATTTTTTAAAAATTAGTATAAAAATAATATTTAGAGGATCCAAAAATAATGTCATGTAGATAAATTTGTGCTATTAAAACATATTTGAAATCTTTTTAATAAAAAGAGTAAGATCTGTTATTCCTTTAGTAAAACCTTTTGAAATAAAAAAATAACTAAGTCTGTCATACAAATCTGTAGGTGCTTTTTCCAGACCATATAATTCTTTTTAAAGTTTAATTACATGATTTGAAAAATGGGTATTTGTAATACTAGCGGGTTTTTCAACAAATACATCCTCAAATAGGTACCCATTTAAAAATGTTCTTTTGAAATCCATTTGATAATGTTTAAAATTCAAATGAGCTTCCTAAGAAAGTAGTATCCTAATGGATTCTATTCTAGCTATAGTTGAAAAAGATTATTCATAGTCTATTCCTTCTCTTTTACTATATCCTTGTCCATATGGTGTGGATTTGTTTCTAACAATATCTCTAGATTCATCAACTTTATTTCTAAACACCCATTTAGTGCCTATGGTCAAAGTATATTTAGTTCATTCCTCTATTTCCCAAACATTGATTCATTCAAAATGTTTAATTATTATTACATAGATATCTCCCAGAATACATCATTGATTTCATGATCAATATTTTTATGTTCATGCTATGAAATAAAGTCCTGATGTTCAACGTGGTTTCTCAGAGAAGCTCTAGTTTGTGTTCCTCTATTTTAATCACCCACAAACACATATAAAGGATGATTCATGAGATTTATAATACCTACAAAAATTGTTAAACTAGACTCATCATGATTTTCTATAGGATCAGATTCACCATGCACAAATTCTTAATGACTTCCAGAGCTGGATTTTTTCACTATGGTTTCACTGTCTTTTCTATTAAGGTATAGAATTGACATATCATCTTCAAGTTGGTCAACAGAGGCTTTCGGTTCATGTGGATCAATACAATCAAATTTGACATGGACTGATCCATCCACTCATCTGGATATCTTATTAAATACACTATAATCATTACTAGTGTTTGAGTAACCTTAGAAAATTCATTCATCTCTTTTGGAAGAAAACATTTCTAGATTTTCCATAGTGTTAAGGATAAAGACATTGAAAAAAAAATTATAAAGTAATTTACATTAGGCTTCCTATTACTATAACTCTCATAAGGGGTATTCTTAAGAATATGACTTATTATGACTCTATTGATAATGTAAAAAGCTGTATTAATAGCCTCAGCCCAAAAATAGATAGGGAGATTGTACTCATTATGTATAGTCCGGGCAATCTCATTAAGTGTCCTATTCTTTCTCTCAACAACTCCATTATCTTGAGTTGTTCTTGGTCAAGAGAAATTGTGATTATAGACATTTTTGTGAGAAAATGATTCAAATTCATAATTTTCAAACTCATATCATGACCACTTCTTAGGGTCTTAATTATATATCCACTAGAAGTTTCTACTAATTTCAAATATTTAATGATGTAAGAGCATGATTCACTTTTGTGATCTAAAAAGTATACCCATGTATATTTAGAAAAATGATCTACAAGAACCTAAAAATAGTGATTCTAATTTAGTCATGTAACTCTAGATGGTCTAAAAAATCCATGTGAACCAACTCATGTGGTTGAGAAGTTGAAACACCTTTCTTTGGTTTGAAAGAAACTTTGTGTTGTTTTCTTTTTGACATAGATTAGACACATTGTTAAGAGGGAATTCCAATTTATGTAAGTCGATTACAAAACCTTTCCAAGTTTTTTTTCTAAGTCAGTGAACATTGTAGTGTTCTAATCTTCTATTCCATAACCAAGATGCATTATGAAAAACATTTAAACATGAAACATTTTTATCTTCTAAAGTATTTAAATAAACATCATATACATTTTCATTTCTAAGAGCAGTGAATATTAAATCATTTTTAGAATTAAAAACATTTCATGAATCATTTTCAAATTTAAAATTGAAAGCAACATAACATAACTGAGTGTTATAATCTAAATTATACTTTAACCTATCTATAAAAATTACTTCTGAAATTAACACACTATTAGGGTCACCAATTTGTCCTAAGCTGATGATATTTCATTTTGAATTATCACCGAATGTGACATGTTCTCCATCATCATTATTTATGATTTTAAAGCATGAGTATTATCATGTCATGTTTCATGAACATCTAATGTCCAGTAGAGCTTCTTGAATCTTATGATTTTGACAGGAGCTCATTAAATGGTTTTCCTGCATAACAGATTAAGTGTAGGGTAACATTGGTACCCATATTTTATTGGGTCAAGAGAGGTTAGAAAGAAAAAAAATTCTAAAATAAACATTCCTCACAAGTTTCCGATAATTAAAATATATGTTTTGAGACATGAACACTTTGTTTGGTCCTTTAGATAACTGTTTTTCAAAAGATGGCCCTGAACTTGAACAAGAAGTGAACTGTTTATATTTTAAGGAAAAATTTATTTTTAAAAATTCTTCAATTTCATGGTTGCTATCCTCTACCAGTTATGTATTTTGGATTAATTTGTTTTTCTATAAATAGAGTCAAAGTATTTCTTCCATCTGTAATTTTCTCCAAAACCCTTTTTTAATTTCGCATTGGATAATTTAAGTTCAGTATTATCTTTTAACAGCTGAGCACATTTTTTTCTCAATATCCGGATCAGACTTTTAGTTATCATTTAAAGCATGTTGCATTTCCAATAGTTTATATTTATCCTTGAGTTCATTGATGTTATCCTCAAACATTACACAATATTCTTATAGTTCATCCATATTCATATTCTCACTATTATTTTATTCACATTCATTCCTAGAATAATACTTATTAGGTATAGGGGAATTGGGTGATATCATTATTGTTTCTATCATGAAACAAAGGTTTGCATGTTTGTTATTGTTAGCATAAGAAGTTTCACATCCACATGAGATATTTTCTGAGGTACTCCAAGTGGCATTCATAGGCTTTTAGGATCCTTATCCCTTGACTTCATACTTCTTCATAAATTTAAACTTAGGCAAATTAGCCTTCATATGGCCTTTTCGTTTACACTCATAACATACTATTTTTATTGATTTATCATTCCATTTACTATCCTTCTTCCATTCTCCTTTATTATCATTCCTTAAATTATATTTTGGCTTTCTAAATAAGTTTTATTCCAGTAGAGCTTCGTGAATCTCCTTGTAAGATGATCTATCTCATCATCACTGTCAGTGTCTAAGTCTTCACTGGTTGATGTTTCTACAGGAGCTTGAGCTTTTTCACTGTCATTGTTATCTGATGTTGTAGTCTTGAATGCTACAGATTTTATTCTTGGTTCTTTATCTACTTCTTGATTTACCATAAGCTCTTATTCATACATCATAAAATTTCCAATAAGTTCTTTCACTTGGAACATTCCAAGGTGACATGATTCATGGATAGAAGTAGAAGATCCTCTACATTTGTTTTGTAGGAATTTAAGCAATCTCATAATCTGATCCTTGTTGTCCACTGGTTTTCAATGCAGACTCATGGTGTTCACTATTTCATTGAACCTGAGATATGTTTCATATATATGTTCATCAGGCTTCATCTTAAAATTATCAAATTTAATAATATATATTTAATATCATTTATTTATTATTTGTTGTTCCCTCATGAGAAAATGCTAATGTATCCCAAATTAGATAAGTAGTTTTAGAAGAAGATATTATATTCATTTCATCATCAACTTGAGAATAGTGCTAAGAATTTATTGCTTTACTGTTATTGTTATAGGCGACTTTAGTCAATTGAGACCACATATCCCTAGCAGTAGTAGGAAATACATGTTGTTCTTAAAGTGTGTCCCAGATTTCAGTTCTCATGATCTATAGATACATGTTCATTTTTAATTTCCACTGATCATAGTTATTACCATTAAATAATGGTGGCCTATTAGTAGCAACACCCTCAACTATATTATCCATATTTAACTATAATTTTAATGAACTGAAAATTTAGATATGATAGAAATTTTTTGATCATTAAGATACAACTAAAATCACATTTGAAACGAATTTGAAAACTTTCAGAACAGTTTAGATACTAGAAACAAAAATTAAAAATTAAAAGACCCTTTGATACCAAATGTTAGTCAGAGTGGAATATCAATAGGGGAGTGAATTGAGTTCCTATATAAAATTTCGGTTTGAAAACTATTCTTATGAAGATCCCATAAATTTTGAAACGACCCTGTTAATTAAGGAAATGGAGATATAGATGTCTAATATGTCAGCATGTTTCTCAAAGGGTGATTAATCCTCAGTTGAATTAGTGTAAAACAATTCTTCAATTTTTGAAAAAATTTCTATTAATTAAACATATAAACACACTCACCAAAACGAACTACCAAATTGAATGCAAAATAGTTTAATGATTTAGAAATTTTAAGCTATGGAAAATAGATAAAACAGAGTACAAAAAAAGATAGTGCAAATTATAGTCAAACATGAGGTTCAATCTCAAGAATAGACTTAATCCTCTCCCCATGGAGATCACATTCCACCAAGGAAATTATATTAACAATAAACTTGATACACGTCATGTATTGGCCTTTAAAAAAGCTTTCACAAACTGTCCAGTATTTACACCCTCTACCACAATTCTATGTGGGAAAAACAAATAGTACAAACCACACATGGTCTCTTCCACAGTTATATGAGGGAAAACAAGGTGTAGGAGAAGGATTATGTGAGGATTTTTTTATCCTTTAGTTCAATAATAAGAGAAAGTGTGTGTGAAAAAAACACACACTTCTTAGAAATGTAAAGTAAAATAACATAGTAGGGAAAATATGATGTGATTGAGTTTAGAAGGCTCTATGTGTTTGCACATCAACTCTTGACTCCTTGGAGTGATGAAATTGATCTTAGAGTATTTCTTGGAAGGTTTCCTTTAAAACAGAGTGACTTTATTGCTTTGAGTGCTCTATTTCTAGTGTTGATCAGGATTTGATGGGGTACAAAAGGTAGAAATGAGATTCTCTCAAATGATCTTCATGATGCTTGTGAGTTAAAACTGTATGTTCAGGATGGTTCTTATTTGATCTATCAAGTATTCCCCTTCATATGCTACTTATCTATTACTACTCTTTACTTTCTTAGCTTCTGGACTCAGGCCCTCATGCATCCATTCTTTAATTACTCATTCATCCCTTTTATATATTTGACATTTTACAATAGGATTAAGTACATCATGTGTGATCTTTATTATGCCTATGCAAGACCACTGATTATTGAATGGTATCCCTCAGTGGTAACTTTCTCAATAGAAGCCTTGCATTGGTGATGTCGCATCAATGACCTTTCATCGGTGAACATTGCATCAATGACCCTTGAATCGGTGACCATTGCGTCATGGGCCATTCATAGGTGACCATTTCATTGGTGGCCTTTTCATTGGTGACCTTTGCATCAGTGACCTTGCATCGGTGACCTTGGCATCGGTGGCCTTTACATCGGTAACCATTGCACTTAGAGAAAATTTTCACTGTGAGCTTAAACAAGAGAGCATTGAGATTGAAATTATATAGTTGTTACTTTGATATAAACAAAATTTTCACCTAAATGATTATCTTGTAAGAGAAAAAATATTCTCTATATAAAAGAAACATGATTTGGGATTATCAAAATAGGTGAGTTCAACAATATTGTTGTTATTAACTTATTTTATAAAAACAGTTTGATCTTTATCTCCCTTAATGAAATTTTTTCATAACATAAATCTATTTAATCTATCATACCATTATCTAGCCATCTATTTAAGCCCATATTGTGATTTGGTAAGTTTATAAACATATTATAAATGTGATTTAATTTCAAAACTAGAGGTCTTTTCGATATAAACATTCGCTTAAACATATCACTTAAGAAAACTTCCCTTCAAAACATTTTGAAATAGTTTAAAATTGGCAAATACTACGATGGATACAAGTATTTGATAAGATTCATGTCCATCTACTTGATCATAAGTTACTTCATAAACTATTAAATCTACATGATTTAAACCTTTAAATATATTTCATTCTTTATTTTAATTATTATTCCATTCTTATCATATTTATTCTGAGTAACCCATTTTACTCCAATTATAGATATTTCTATTGGTCATTAAACTAAAGTCTAGATGTTGTTCCCTTCATACACAAAGAGTTCATTTGTAATTTCCTTAATCCAATACCCACAACCTAAAGCCTCATCATGATCTTTAGGTTCAAATTGGGATAGGATATCTAGATAATCAATTTTGTTTCATATGGAACATTGACTCATAATATGTTGTTATATGTAATCAACGATACAATCACTATGATTTTTCATATGAAACAACTCACTACTGGGGATTTCAAAAGTCTATTATTCAATAATAGTTAGAAAATTTCTCTATTTAATAACCTCTACGTATAATACACATGAAGTTTCATGTATGTAATGTTTTTCAATAATGATATCTACAACCAATTACAAACTTGGGAGATGTTTGATATGAGTCCCAAATGATAAGAAAATATCATAATATAATAATAAAAATTTAAATGTATAATATTCATAGGTCTAATATTAAAATTTTTGGAATATCTTATCCTTTTTATATGGGGAAATTCACAGGAATACCATATCACCAGCATCGAATTCTCGGTCTTATTGAAAATTTGAAGCAGAAACCTTTTGTAGACTCAGAGTAACCATGAAGTGTTATTCAATGGATCTAACCTTGTTTTCCATTTAATCAGCTATATCAGGGCCTAATATCTTTATTTCTCCAACTTCAACCCAAAAAATAATTGTTATACACTTCTCTCAATAAAGGATTTCAAAAATAGTCATCAAAATTCTCTAGTGAATTCTATTGTTTTAAGAAAACTCGACTAGAGGACGGTGTTGATCCTAAAAACCTATTAAAAATATATAAAAAGATCTAAAAAAATCCACCTATGTTTTAAATATCTTATCATATTTAATAAAACTCTAAATATGATAATTAGAAATGAAATACTCTAACATATTAATATATTATTGAATACTTTACCCAAAAACCAAGATAAATCAAGAATCATGATCATATATAATTTGATGTGGAACTACATGAAACCATACAACCTTTTTAATATCTATCCTGAAAAGTTGGTCAGGAGAGTAATATTATATGATATAAATAATTTGTTCTGAAATTGTAAGGAGTTCAACTACAACCCAAATAGAATTATTTCCTTTATATATCTAGTGGAGTCCGACAATTAAATAATTAATGATCTTTTCCCATATTCTTTCTAGTGTGGCTAACTTTTATTACATCCCATTAGAATTCTCTATCTCAACCTTAAATTTCTAACCAATCATGCATCAACATATATATTCTAAATATCTCTCTTCATGTTTTTT